>JAJIZI010000016.1:0-1488333 GCA_021018995.1 Chloranthus sessilifolius | reverse complement strand
CACGTAATTTGTTATGCCAGTAAGACGTTGATCGATGCACAGGTTAACTACACCACCACTTAGAAAGAACTATTAGCTGTGGTGTATGCTCTGGATAAATTTCGTTCTTATCTGCTTAGATAAAAAATAGTGGTCTTTTCAGACCACTCTGCATTGAAATATTTGTTGGCAAAGAAGGATGCCAAACCAAGATTGATCCGCTGGATTCTGCTACTTCAAGAGTTTAATTTCGAAATCAAGGATAAAAGGAGAGAATGTTGTGGTGATCACTTGTCTAATTTTGCTTGAAGAATTGGTTACACCTGAACCTATCCGGGACACTTTTCCGGATGAGAAATTAATGGCAATTGACGCGACCTCTACGAAAGTTCCTTGGTTTGCCAATATCGTGAATTATTTGGTCACGGGCAAAATCCCTACTGAATGGGGAAAGAATGATAAGAACCTCTTTTTCTCCTAGATCAAATACTATTTTTGGGATGAACCACATTTGTTCAAGATCTGTTCAGATCAAATCATCAGGAGATGTGTACCATCAGAAGAGCAACTAAGCATTCTCGATTTTTGCCATCTTTGGAGCACATGTGGAGGCCATTTTGGAGGACAGAAGACTGCACAGAAAATTCTTCAAAGCGGATTCAACTGGCCCTCCATCTTTCGTGACACTGCTCAATTTTGCAAAAAATGCCAAAGATGTCAGCAGCTTGGAAATATTTCAAAACGAAATATGATGCCCCTTAACCCGATTTTGATTGTTGAAATTTTTGATGTTTGGGGGATTGACTTCATGGGTCCTTTTCCCCCCATCTTTTGGGTATTCATACATTCTCGTAGCTGTTGACTACGTTTCCAAATGGATTGAAGCTGTGGCAACCCGTTCAAATGACCACAAGGTGGTGGTCAAATTTCTGAAGGATAATGTCTTTAATAGATTCGGGTTTCCACGAGCGATCATTAGTGATGGCGGTTCGCACTTCTGCAACCGCCATTTTGCTACTTTAATGAAGAAATACGGTGTCACCCACAAGGTTGCAACGTCGTATCACCTGCAAACTAGTGGTCAGGTGGAAGTGTCGAACTGAGAGATTAAATGAATTTTAGAAAAGACGGTACGATCGGATAGAAGAGACTGGTCAAATCGGCTCTCTGATGCTCTGTGGGCCTATCGCACACCAATTGGAATGTCTCCGTTCGTAATTATCTACGGAAAGCATGTCATCTTCTGTTGAATTAGAGCATAAGGCATTTTGGGCTATCAAAAGATTCAATTTCGACATGCAATAGGATCAAATCGATGCCACTTCTGATTGAGTGGCTGGGCGAACTACGCCATCGATGCGTATGAAAATTCGAAAATGTACAAAGAAAGATATAAGCAGCTTCATGATGAGTCAATTTCTCGAAAAGAGTTTCACATTGGGCAAAAGGTTTGGCTGTTTAATTCCAGACTAAAGCTTCACCCTGGAAAACTGAAATCTAGATGGGAAGGCCCATATCAGATTGTTTCCATTAATATGCATGGTGCAATTGAGATCCGTAGTCTCAAGGACAATCGAGTTTTCAAAGTCAATGGGCAACGTCTCAAACCAATGTTTGAGCCAATCACCCAGTTTAAGATTGAGGCGATGCACCTCAGTGACCCAAATGCTTGATCAATGAAAAGGTCGAGCTGGCGACACTTAAACTCAGCGCTTCCTGGGAGGCAACCCAGTTTGTTTTATTTTCAGTTTCATCTTTATTTTTGTTTTTGTTCATATTCTGTGTTTTTCAATCGATTGACTGTGAACAGTCAATCGATTGACCCTTGTTTATCAATCGATTGACATGTACCTGTCAATCGATTGAGAATTTTCATCATCATCATAATTTTCCACTTCTTGTGTCAATCGATTGAGAGGTATGTGTCAATCGATTGACACCATATAAAATTTTGTGCAGTCCTTGGGACTTGAAGCGCCAACCGACACATCTTGTCGGGGCAGCTAACTTTTCGAGCACGTTTGGCTCAATCGATTGAGGATGGTATCTCAATCGATTGAATTAATGGGATAATTAAAGCTCTTGTTTCCGAGGGCACCTAATCGGTGCACCTCTTCGAAAGCAGGTTTCCTCAATCGATTAAGCCATCAGTCTCAATCGATTGAGATTTATTGAGGAATTGTGATGAGCCACGTCTCCTACACATCTGCCAGATGTCGCTCCGGCTTCGCAACGTGGGCATCATAACCATTCTCAATCGATTGAGGTTCAATTTATATAAGTGGCAGCCCCAACCCGTGGAGCCCTCATCCGACTTCAATCCACTCCATTTCAAGCCAATCATCTATATTCTCCTCGTACGCGATCGAATGGCAGCGCCTGGCCCACCACTCTTCCGTCCACCGCGTCCCGCCAACGATCCAATGCGCATCCCCAATGAGCACTATTTCGATCGCCAGTTCCAAACAGAAAATTTTTACGATCTGGTCAAGTACCGTTGCATAGCGAAATGCGCCCGCTCGATCAAATTCATTGAGTCCTTGCGATTGGAAATGTTGCTTGCCCCGCCACCCATCGATGTCTCTCCACGCCTGATCCGTCTCTTTTATCAGAAAATGGTATGGGTACCGGAAACACTATCGCCCACAGGAATGCCCTACATTACCATCGAGATCGACAACTGGAAATATAATGCATCTTGGCCGATCTCGCGTGCCTTCAATTTTATGTGGTTGACACAGCGAACCACCACATTAATCCCGCGATTGATGATCGTAGTCGACGACATGATCAATGATATGATATGTGTGGAGGCGCCACGTGGTCGAGCCACTGGGCAATTTGTTCTTCCAATGGACATTCTCTTGTGGGATATCGTCATGGCAAACAACCTCCTACCGCATGGCACGAAAAGCGAGAGGACCAAGAATAGGGTGATTGCACTTTATGTTGCGCATACAAATACTTGGTTCGATGCGCCAGGTCTGATGCTCGAGGAGATGTATCGTTGCCACAGTGATATAGCCACCACCACCGTACCCGCTAAGCATGCAGCGATTCTCCTCCATTTCCCACATTATGTGATGCACCTTTTGGATCACCTCGGCTGCCCCATCTATGATGATGAGTTAGGCGACATGCAATTTTACCAGTATGGTGTCAATGTGTGGGATAAGAGCATGAAAGCGATCGCCGTGTGCGACCACCCCGATTGCGATTGACGATGTACCTCCTCCTCCCGTCTAACCACTGGCATAGCGTGGCGGTGTAAAAGGCGACCTCGTCTGAAGAGGTCCACGATTTTGATCTTGAAGCATTTGTTACTTACTCGCCTTGGATGGGCTGAATCTGAGGCTTGGTGGTGTTGATCGGCGGTCAAGGTTTCAAACTTCTCTCCTCATCGATGGAGCGCGAGCGGCGATGAACGAGGAGAGGGAACCTGAATATGATGATGATGACGATGTTAATGTTTAGTTTGTTTTTGTGTCGTTCTTTTTACGTTTAGTGTTTAGTGTTTAGTGCTTTGTTTTGTTTTGATTAGTGTTTTCAGTTGTTTAGGGTGTTTTTAATTTTTGTTTTTCGTTAAAATCTACTAGTGGTGTCGGGATCGATGGTGTAATCAATCAGGACCAATCAATGGAATTAGCGTTTCTTTTTGTGTTCATTTTTATGGTCCTTCTCGGTTTTGTGCACAAGTGCATCAGTCAATCGATTGAGGCTTCACTCTCAATCGATTGAGCACCTTACTTATGATATTCTGAAGAGCAATTCCTCTGAATCAATCGATTGAGATACTTTTCTTAATCGATTAATTCCTGAATCCGAAAAGATAAACAAATTACAAATTTCAGTCAATCGATTGACACTACAATGTCAATCGATTGATTTCTACATGGTCAAACTTTCAACCTGACACGTTTTTGCAAATAAATCGTGTTGAGAGTGGATTTTGTGTCGTGCACTGTCATCCTATGTTTACATATGTGTCAATCGATTGACACTAAATTGTCAATCGATTGACTGATGCTTAATTCCTGAAATTCACACCGACCCGCCCGCAAATAGAATTTTTTTTTTTTTAAGAGTCCGTTTTGTACAAGGTTTCTTAGTGTCCATCTTTTAAGAGGTTTTTCTCTATTTAAGGACCTTATTAGTGTCCTTTTAAGTCATACTATTCCTCCTCCTTCCCAAAAGTTTCCGCCATGTCTTCCATCCGGTATCGTATCCGATTTGCCGTGAAAAAGTTGACGGAGCTTGCGTGCAAACGTGCACGTTATCACACTCCGCAGCCACCACTCGATTTGTCCAATCATGCCGTCATCAATCTTGATGATGAATTCCCGTTCGAAGTCAACTCAATTTTCACACGCTCCGCTGAGGCCGCTTACGCCCCCTTTCCGCCTTTCGTACCACCACCTCCTACCCCACCATTATCACCACCCCGTGCACCAATACCACCTGCTGGCGAGGTTGGAATTATCGAGGAGATGTGGCGCTACGCGTTTCCAAAGCCGAGGGACGACAGTTCTCCCATGGAAGAATAGAGGATTAGGATTTTCTGTTTTAGGGTCTAGTTTTCGGAGTCTTTAGGTAATATTTACTTTTTATGTTTTATTTTAGGTTTGATTTTGATTAATTTTAAGGTAGAATTTTAATTTTGCACTATTTGTAAAAGTTTTTTTCAATACAAATTTGTTTAGGTAAATATTTGTATTTTTCTTTTTGATCACCTTTTCTTTCACTTGATCTAGTTCTTTTTTTTGGTCCTCTAGTGCATCAAACAGGTTTGGGGGGGTCTCCCCTCCTATTTCAACATCATCACCAATGGGGACAGTGGCCAGTTCAGGTTTGGGGGTAAATTCGGTAATTTTCATGAATTTTCAATTTTTATGAACCAAAAAAAAAAAAAAAAAAGAAATTGTTTTTCGGACCTTGAAATCTTATTAGTCAATCGATTGAGGTTGTGGTCTCAATCGATTGATTGCTAACCATCAAATATTCAATTGGAAATTGTCAACAATCAATCGATTGAGGCACTGGTCTCAATCGATTGACTGATGACAGGAAGGCTAATGAAATTCGATTTTTTTTTTAAAATTATGAATGACCTGAATTTCTTTAAAAGTTTGTTATCACACCACGTTTGTTTTAATGAATGCTCATGAAGTTCAAAATTAAAATAGCGATATTCATAATCTATGCCTGAAAACTTGTACACCATCACGTGGCTCCAATTCCAAGTTTGAGAATAAAGTGTATGACTTGAAATTTTTTCACAAGAAAGGCTTCAACCCAGTGAGTTTCGAAACCTTATCTTCGTTCTTGATGAGTGTGGAAATAAATTCGGATTATCTTTGAATTCCTGCTTCAATTGTTAACATCTCATTTACTTTTCTTTGATTTGTTTATTGTACGTGTGGTATACCATTACACTAGATATCAATGTGTATTAACTCAAAGCAGATAGACATATTTTACCATAATGAAAGGAAAGGATCTAAGGCCATCTTTGGCTCGTTTTTGCTTAAAATGACCCACCTCATAAATGTACTATTCTAGTACCCCTTTGAGCCTATTGGAAAATTTACCTTTATACATTCTTCGATAAGCCACATTAACCGTTAACCCACTACCATTTCTGAAAATTCAGCTTTACCCTTCTTATTTATGAGAAATTAGGAACATGGATGAAAATGAGTGAAAATAGAGTACGTGAAGAGATACTGAGTTGTAGTGTTTACTAAGGGTGTATGGCAAAAATATAAAAGAAAATGGGGGCAAAAATAGAGAAAAATATGAGGTGTTTTAAGAAAAGGAAAGCAAAGGAAAAGCAAATTGAATATATATATATATATATATATATATATATATATATATATATAGTGAGAAAGTAGAAAAGAAAAAAAAAAAAAAAAAAAAAAAAAAGAGAGATAGAGAAAATAGAAGTTTGTTTCTTTTCCAATTTATCAGAAAATTTGAATCCAAATTTCCTTTCTTTCTTTTACCTTTACCTGAGCCCCATTACAACCTTAGAAAAGACCTTTTTGATCCAATCATGAGGGGTAAATGCCTTGTGGAGAGTAATTACACATTGTCTATGGTGCTTGATATATCCATATTTAAAATACAAATATCTTTCTTAATGAGATCTTGGTTAAAACTCTTTGATACACCGTCTTTCGTATAAATTGTGAGATTTCTCTAAATTGCATTGTAACTCCATCTCACATGTGCGTGAAACATAAAATCCATTCATCAGGAGCGATTTCATTCTGAGTGTATATCCATGATAAGGATTGAGTCAAGACATGTGATCAAAAGATGCCTAGTTTAAGCTTCTTCTCAGGCAAAAGAATTTGAGCAGTGATGATTGCATAACATTAATGCATAGAGTATGAGCATTGAAAAACAGTGGACTAATGTGAATAAGCATTAATAAAATAAGCATGGTCGGATGCATTTTTAAACGATTTTCCAGGGGCATTTGACTGCTTAAGAGCATGGCCTTGAAGTTTGTAGGTACCTTCACTGAAAACCTGCAAGAGACTAACTCCTCCACTAGGGATTACGTAGGGGTTTAAAGGCTTGTTGCATATGCTAAATGCAATCGTGTTCCCTACGAAAGTGGTATTTAAATTTTTAGGAAGTTATTTTTATTTGCGTTATATATTCTCTTTGCTCGAGGACTAGCAAAGTGTAGGTTTGGGGGTGTGATCGGTGCTGAAATATGACTATATTTCACACCTTAAATCCTACATTTAGCTGTTCGATGAAAGCATCTGATGGTTGTTGTGAGGTTTTGATGTTTACAGGTGTTTCCGACCATTAGATCGTTCAAAAGCTTAAAAGAAGGAAATTAAAGGCTATGCAAGAGCTATGGACAAAAAGGTCCAAAGAAGCATTGAGATCCGAGAAGAGAATCAATATCCATAAAGAAAGGAGACTTTACATTGAAGAGTCAATCGATTGAGGAATCATTGTCAATCGATTGGCAGATGAAATAAAACTTCAGCCCTGAAAATCAATCGATTGAGACATGAAAATCAATCGATTGACACATAAGGCAGAAGTGCCCTAAAGAAATTCGAACTCAAATTCAATCGATTGAGACTTCTGGCTCAATCGATTGAGGCAATTAGGTTTAGGTGTGCTCGGCCATTATAAAAAGAAAGCTAAAGCTTTGAATAGGGGGCTCTATTTTTTTGGACTTGGTGTTGAGATCTTTTGAGACTTTTCTTTGGAGGAATTAGAAGTAGATTAGATTATTTTTGGAATTTGAGGGCTTTTCACTTTGGGGAACTTCTTTTCATCTTTTTAAGGTCTTCTTCTCTCCTTCGTCTAGTTTTTTATCAGGGTAGATTGTACATAGGATTTGCATTGTTTTCTTTTAAAGCATAGATTGTATTTAGGAGAGAGCATTGTAAACAAATATCTTTTGGGAAGAAATAAAAAGAGGAATGGCTTTGAATGAACAAGGAGATCATACACCAAAGATGAGCGGCTAAATCAGTAGATCGGGAAAGATGCGATCCCCAGATAAGTACCCATATTTATGATTAATACCATAGTCTAGTATTTTTATTGTTTTGATCTACACATCACGAGATACGCTATGCTTCTTACATGACTCATACCGCAATGATAGGCTGAGTCATTGTTTTTAGATAGGGTATGCCGGATTGATGATCATACTTTATTTCAAATAATTTTTATGAATGAATGATGGTGATGGTGTGAATGATGCTTTAATGAAAGGGGGGTACAAATCTGGGGTAGCATATAACTTGATCTTATTTAAATATTGTTCTTAGATTCATCGGTAATTAGTTATTTAGATTAATTTATTTTTTTGCATTTAAGAAAAAGTGATAAATTTTTGGTAAATCGAATCTGCCCCTTGGTACTTCCTTAGGGATGTTTTTAAATCCCTGAAAGAATTAATTAAAAATTCAGATTTCCCTGTGGGTTCGACACCCTTGTTCTTGCCATACTGCAATAGATCTTGTGTACTTGCAAGTGTTACATTTAAAATCGATCAATCAGCAGTGGTGGAACTACGTGTGGGCAAGCGCGGGCGAGTGCCCACACTAAAATCCCTAAAACTCAAAAAGATGAAAAAAATATTGTTACTTTTTTTAAAAGCCTGACGCCCTCTCTCTGATACCCTCTTGTCATTTCTTTTTTAAATACCTTCTCACTTAAAAAGCCTTCTGATGCCTTCATTGACATCCTTCAAATGTCTTTCTTTACATCAACTAGTTATCTCCACACATCAAAATTTGTGAAATGCCCATTTATTTATGCACAAGGTCGGCATTGAAACTTCACTGTGGTTGACGTATTTTAAGTGGGATCATTAAGCTAAGGGCACGACTCTCCTAATCATAATGCTTAAATGATCGTTATCCCATTGATGGATTCAAGGTGTGGGCCATCTGCACCGTTAAAATAATAGATCATAAGTTGAAAGGCATGGGCCCAAAAATCAAAATTTTTGAGAGGTTTTAACCATCCGATCTGTGCACTCTAATATAAACCATTGTGCTTAGTTTAAATGGCTGGTATTTAAATTCGCTAATCTGATGGTTCACATCTACTTATGGACATAATTTTTTGACTAAAATATTTTCCAACGATGAATTGCCTCCTAAACCATTTAGATCGATCATAAAGCGATGTCAATGGCATATTAGGAAACCACACTTTAATAGTGTGAAATAAAAAAATTTAATTTAGCATTGGTAGATCGTTTAAACAAAAGTCCATCACGAGCCCTTATCCCTTAAGCTAATTATCAAAAGGAAACAAGAGGAAGGGGGGGGGGGGGGGGGGGGGGGAGTTGGGGTGAATTTAACAAAAAAATAGGGTAGCATTATTTACACCCGTTAAATTAAATTTGTGAAGAATGTATGCAATTCCATCATAAAAATCCGTTGGTTGTCTTGAATCAGATGATGGAGATGTTTTTCATCCCAATCTTCTACACAATAATTCTTGAGTTCATGATGCACCTATTAGACGGTCCTATGTTGATTTCACGTGATAAACATACCCAAGAGAGATTGTTTGATAAGTATGCCTATGATCACAATCACTTTTAGGGATGTGTGCCATGTGGAATCATGATCTGATCGTCTAATAGGTGCACCATGATCTTGAGATCTATTGTGTGAAAGATTGGGATGAAAAATGATCTCCATCGCCTGATTCAAGCCTGCTTGATTTTTATGGTGAAAATGTGTGTGTTCTTAATGGGTTTAATGAGTATAAATAACGCTACCCATATTTATATGAGTATCTTTGCTACTCATATTTATCCGAGTATCTTTGTTCACGCTTACTTCAGAAACCTATTGCAACCCATTGACATCTTGAGATCAGACAATGCAGATTATTTTTCAGCCAATCTTTCACACAATGTGGCACCCATTTCAAGGATCATGTGTCACATAACTTGGACAAGATAAATGAGGTATCACTCAAAAAATTTAGGTATGATTCAATACATATCCACTATTGAAAATGTGGTGTAAGGTGTTCAACTTATCGGTGTTATTCTATCATTCTGTCATTGACCCATCAAATTGTATCGGTGTTATTCTATCATTGACCCATCAAATTGTAGACACCCATTTTCAGCCCGCCTAACTAAATTGACATGAAATTCAAGTTATTTGGAAGCTCTGACATGCATTAACAGATTGAGGAAGCTTGTAATGACATCATATGAGATCCCCCAAAGTTTGAGGCGAAATCTCATTGTTCATATTTTCTAAGCAAAATCATAACACGAGAAGATCATTAGCTCGCATGCTTTAAAGTATCTATTTTTGTTTCGTGTGGGTTCTTACCTCCTGGATTTCTTATTTGGACTAGATAGGCGCGAGAGTGCTATAAATAAATAATATAACTTGAAAAAAACTAAATTTAATTTATCTTGCGCCCCGACTGAATGAAAATCTTGATTCCGCCAATGAGTATCAGTGTGGTACTTACTTTAAAAACGAGTATAAATAACCGCACAATTTATTTATTTGGAAAAGCCTATTGCTTTTAGGCCGTCTATACTTGCGGAATAAGAAGATGTGAGTTGGATTTATAGCTATTTATATATTATAGATGTTTTCTCGTGAGAAACATAGTCACAAAATTGGGGTTCGGTAATAATTCGGCAAAGTTTAAATCCGGCAGAATTCGGAAAGTTCAGGAACAATTCGGAAAAATAAAAAAATATAAAAAATATAATTAAAAATAAATAAATAAATAAATAAATAAATAAATAAATAAATAAATATATATATATATATATAATATAATATAATATAATATAATATAATTTTATGATTTAGATATATATTAAAAAAAATTTAATATATTTTTGAGTAAATAATAAATTATTAAAATATTTGGATATGAATGCATGATTATCAAACCACTCATAGCTGGCGCCGCGTTACACATGACGTGAGAGGGAATGAGAGAGAGATGAGAGATGAGAGAGGAAGAGGTGGCCGGTGAGTCCAGAGGTGGTCGGCAATCAGTCGACCAACTTGATAGTTGAGAGAGATGAGAGAGGTTCACTGGTTCAGCTGTCCAAAGTCGAGAGGACAGAGACGAAGGTTTGAGAGAGGAAAGAGGAGAGAGGAGATTTGAACTTTTAGCTTTTTACTTTTTACTTTTAGATATAAATAATAAAATATAAATATGTGCTTTTAACTTTTAAGCTACCACTAAGGTAACTTAGCGTGTAAGCATGTAAGGAGCCGACTTCGGTGATGTTCGCAAAATTCGCGAATAATTCAGAAACTTCGGTGATATTCGCGATTTTTTCAAAAATTCATGAATAATTCGTGTTCTTCTCATCTCTCAAAAAAATTATGAATTATTCATAAATTATTCAATTATTTAGAGATTTTTATGACTATGGTGAGAAAAGCTTCTTTAGGCCACGTGCACATACAATTTTGATCATTCTGAGTATTTTATATGACGGTCATCACTTATCAAGTGACATAGATTAAATTAATGGAACCATCCAAGTGGAGTTTCAATAGTTAATTAATAGATCATATTGAAGTGCTTCAATCGGATGGTTTCAATTTCAATCTAACCCATGACTCACCATGGACTATGTTGGGTCACAAATTTTGATGCGTTTATGGGCCAGCATGGATTCCCAAACATAGTCACTAAGTTGGGATTTGGGAATAAATCAGCTTGGGAAAAATCTAGCAAAATTTGTCAAAACAGGAAAAAATAGTTAAAATTTGGAAAAGAAAAAGAAAAAATATAAAATATGGCATATAATTTGAAGGCCACAATATAAAAATCCATGGTGTCAAAGACTGACACGAAAAAAAGGTGACATCGCTTCTTTAAAAAAAATAAAAAAATCGACTGTCTAAGAAAATTGTTATCGATTGTATAAATAGTAATTTTTGACTGTCTATATAATCGATAACGAAGGTTTAGCACAGTCGTTATTAATTGTCTATATAGTCAATAATGACTATTTAGGATAGTAGTTTTCGAGACAGTCTATAACGACGACATAAGACAATCAATTTTTTTTATTTTTTAAAGAGACGATGTCGCCTTTTTTTTCGTGTCAATCTTTGGCACCATCGATCTTTATATTGTAGCCTTGAAATCAGATGTCATAAATGTTACTTCGCATCACTTAAATATTAAAAAGTGTAATTTTTAAAATTTTAAACTATATAAAATGATAAAAATATAAGAAGAGGTATTTAAGACTTTTTCTGCTAGCTGGAATTGGCTTAACTTAAAGTTGGTCAGTTTGGATAAAAGTGAAAATATAAGATTTCTAATGGAAAATGTGTATTTGATAAGGTTGATTCGGTAATCTTCACTTGAAAATTTGCAATCACCTCACCACCAAATTCATCAATTTGAAACCTATTTGTAACATCCCTATCCGGCTCATGGTAAGTGCAGTTTATTGTTACCGGTAACAATCCAAAACAGCAAGGAAAGTAACTTTTTATTTTCTTTTCTAATTGAGAGTAGTGGAAAGTGATGAGATGTAGCTGACCTAGATTAGATATTCATGTCTCATACCAAAAGGTATGATATGAAGACTACACTAGAAAAGGTAAAACAAATAAGTCTTTTAATAATGTAGGTTGTATTGTTGTAATCTCCTTCAAAATCGAAAATTTGACCTCTCCCCCGTATGTTCGAGCAGCTCTGGAGAAATTATATGGTATGTGGGTCAATAATATACAAGTAATATCTTCAGCTTCTTTACGACCATTAAATAGAGATGGGGATTTGGGTTTCAACGATCATTAGATCGTTGACTATGTTGAAACTGATATATTGAGCAGCTAATTATATAAAAGAAGGATATATTAAAGAGCAGCTATATTTGCACCCAGCAGATCTTTAAGGACACCATAGTTGAAAACCATAGATTGCTTTGAATGGAGATCAATTTTCTTCCTAATCTTCGATACAATAGATCTTGAGATTATGAGCATACCATTAAATAATCATATTTTAAATTTCAGATGGTATATGTCCTAAAGCAGTGATCCGAAACATCACACTCAAGTAAGATTTTATGATACTTTTGGGATGTGTGCCACGCAAAATTAAAAATGGTACACCCACAATTTTAAGATTCATTGTATTGAAGATTGGGATAAAAAACAATCATCATCATGTGATTCAAAGAAATTAATAGTTTTCGGGTATGGTGCCCTTCAAGATTAGGTTAGAAGACCCTACATAAGATACCCATAGAAAAAATATTTTCCAAGTATAAAACTTATGTTATTTAACTCGCTCGTTTACCTAGTGAATCACAAATTGGGAAAAGTGAATCAATTCATAGTTCATTTTGATCCGATTAGATATGACAAACGAATTAATCGACTAATATTAATTAAAGTATTAAAAATAAAATATTAAAAGCATAAAAAAGGGTATTTGAATCTGACTTTATATTTTTAAGTTTATAGTTTAACAAGTGATCAATTGCATTTTTTCATAAATAAAAAAAAAAAAAGAAAAAAGCAATCAATTGCATTTTTTCATAAAAAAAAAAAAGGGCGGTCAATTGCATTTCTTTATTGACTAGTGTAAATTTATATTATAATAAAATAAATAAATAATTTTAAAACCTTCTAGTAAATCAGGTTTGTTTATAATTGATAGTAATGAATTGTGAATTAGGAATTGCGACTTGTGAAATGTGAATTATGAACTCGAATTTGAAACGAGCGAAAGAGGAACTAAGAGCATGTTTTAGCCTTTTAAAAAAAATTAGGCATTTCAGATTTTCAATCAACCCACGTGCCTCTTTTGAAATATTACAAAGAGCGTAAAAACATCGGCATATATTTGAATGGTGTAAGATTCACTAAAACAACTCAATTGTCCTAGTGAGGCTACCGCATCCATCTATGACTTGGACAGTTAGACGATGCGGAACAGCGGTAGATACGGGTCCGTTGTTGCTAACATGCGCTGGCAGCACTTATCACTTAAAGCTAATCTGATAAGTGGGCAGCCGAGAAAGCAGGAAAGCCTCTTAGGGAGAACTTTCAGTACCGAAAGGAGGAGACACAGATAGAGAGAATAATTGAATTGGAGAGGGAAAGATTTCAGGAGAGAGAAAGATTTCAGGAGAGAGAGAGAGAGAGATCTGAATGTGTGTTTTGCTAACGTAAGCGAGCAGCTCTTTTTTATTTTTATGGTACTCATCTAATCCTCAGTACTGAGAGAATCAATTGAGTAATTGCGTGCGAAGAAGAGGAATTTACGAGCAGAAATGGGTATTTTTTATTTTTTTGGCTTTATGGGTTTTATGCTATTTTGTGTTCTTGGATGGAGCCTAGGGGTTTTAAGTCATGGGATTACATGGGTTTGTTTGGTTTGTTAATATGATTAATGGGTTTCTTCTTATCTTTTTTCGTTGTTGTTGTCGTGTTTAGATTCTTTGGTGTGTAGGTGTGTGCTGGTTTACATGGGTTTTCTGGCTTATTTAAACTTACTTTGGTGGTTTTGGGTGACTAAAATTAGGATTTTGTAGTTGAATTGATTTCTAGTGTTGGCTTTAGAACTTAGATGATTATCTTTGTGGGATTTTAGCTCTCTTTTTTTGTTCGGTTAAAAATTTTAGCTTTTATTTTTATTATTGTTCTTCTGAAATTTTTTATGTATATTTTCTATTGGTGGTTTCGGTCACGAATTCATGTGTTTGATAGTTTTATAGGCTTGATTGATGGTCGTGGTTCTCTAAAATTCATGTGGTTTTTCTTCGTTTTATTCTATTGCTTGATCGGTTATAGGCTTATAGCTTTAAATTTATTTTTTTATTGTTATTTTTTTCCCCTTGTCTTGTGATTAAAACGACTTTCTTGAGTTTGTTCCTTTTTTGGGGGTCATGGGTTTTAGAATTTTTTTCTTTGGAACATGTTTTTCAGTTCTCTCCCTCTCTTTCTCTCGCACATTTAAAATTTTATATATTTATCCTTTTTTTTACAACAATTTAAGGTCTTTATTCTTATTTACTGGTTCTGTTTCATTGGTTTTTGTGGTTTTCTTTTTGTTGAGACTTTTCCTCCTTGTTGGTTGTGTTGATTCATGGGCTATGATGAGTTTCTTGTTTCTTTTTTGTTATGTTTTTCTTCTTGATTGGTGGTTTTGAGTTTTGGGTTTTACCTGAATTACTCTAAATTTCTTTATTCAGAGTTGGATTTGAGCTCCTCATGGGACACTGATGACGAGTACGAAAAGTTTATCCGAAGGATGAATCCACCCAGGTATATTGTAATTTATATATATTTTACATTTTGGAATGTCAAAGTTAAAACCAGTAAAATAAATAAAATCTAGCAGTGCAATAAATCTTCTCTTTCTTTTTGTTCTGTTTTGTTAGGGTAGTAATTGATAATGAATCATGCCAAAATGCAACTATAATACAGGTTGGTTTTATTTTTGTTTCTATTTCATTTCCCCTTTTTATTGATGTTGCAAATTTTATTTTTTTTACTAATTAGTGTGCTGTATTTTATTTTTCATTTTCTCTATTTAAGGTTGACAGTGCCAATAAGCATGGAATCCTTCTAGAAGTTGTGCAATTTCTCACGGATCTGAACCTTATTATAACTAAAGCTTATATATCATCTGATGGAGGATGGTTCATGGATGGTGAGGATTTTCTGTTATGGGGTCTTAGTGTCATTTGTCATTAGCTTTTTCTAAAATGGAATATTAATTTTAATGAATAATTTCTTGTGTTTTAATTAGTTTTCAATGTTACTGATCGAGAAGGAAAGAAGCTTAGGGACGAAAGAATGTTGGATTATATTCACAAGGTAGATCATTTCTGATGTTATTATCTCTTTGTATTATCCTGTTTTTTTAAGATTGCAGATCACTTGCAAAACACCTATTTATTAAATAATATAAGTCCTATTTATTAAATAATCTAAGTTGGTTAGCGGTAGCCCTAAATTTTGGTGGACCCAAATGAGGATGCCTGCTGCCCAAATCATATTGACAAATTTAGGAGGAATTCACTGAAACAGGGGTCAGACGAAACTTTCGGCAATATTCCAGTGATTTCTCCAAAATTTCTGAAATTTTATTAATTTTGACGAAATTCAAAATTTTATCAAGTTTGACGAAATTAGCAAAATTTCACTGAATTTAACAATTTTGGACATTTTATAAATAATAAATAATATTTTTATAATTACTAAATGTATTTTTTACATAGTTTTTTGTACTTCCCAAAATAATCATAGTTTTTTGTACTCCCCAAAATAATCCGAATTTTTTTTCGAATTTTTCCAAAATTTAATTGAAATGAGCGAAAATGACCCCTACCAAAAATGAAAATTTTAACTATGGCCCAAATCCAAGAAGGATTCAATCCCATTTTTTATGACCTGCTCAAATATGGGCCTATAACCATTGTAATATTATCTTTCTGAACATAGGCAATTTTTTAGTCCGTTTTTTTATAAAAAAAATTTTCATTCAACATACTACATATTACAATCTAATTATGTTAACGTTTTTTATTTTTTAAAATTTTCTTATTCTTATTTTCAGTCTCTAGGAGAAAACTCCTGTTTTATGCCTTTGTTGAGAAGATCAGTAGGGGTTGAACCTTCGCGTGACTATACGTCGATTGAAATGACTGGTACAGACCGACCCGGGTTGCTCTCTGAAGTGAGCGCTGTTCTTACCGACTTAAAGTGCAATGTAGTGAATGCAGAGGTTTGGACCCATAACACTAGAGCTGCTTCCGTGATGCATGTGACTGATGAAACGACCGGTTCGGCAATTACTGACCCAGAAAGGCTTTCTTTGATTAAAAAACTCCTTTGCAATGTACTTAAAGGAAACAACAGAACTAGAGGAGCCAAAACTGTTGTTTCTAAGGATGTCACCCACACCGAAAGACGGCTTCACCAAATGATGTTTGATGATCGGGATTACGAGAGATGCGAGCACGATAGTGGAGATGAGACACTTAGACCTGACGTGTCTGTTGTTAATTGGTGTGATAAGGATTATTCGGTGGTTACTATCCGGTGTAAAGATAGGCCTAAGCTTCTCTTTGACACAGTTTGCACTTTGACCGACATGCAATACGTGGTTTTCCATGCAAATGTCGATGCCGAAGGACCGCAAGCTTGTCAGGTATCTTTTTTAATAAAAAGAAAATTATTTTTATTTTTGTATTGATATATATGTATATACTTCCTTTTATGAGGAAAATTTGTGCTAGTCTGAAATCTTTTTATTCTCCATCTTGAAGGAATATTTTATTAGGCATATAGATGGATTCCCTGTGAATTCTGAAGCAGAGAGACAACGAGTGATACAGTGTCTTGAAGCAGCAATAGAAAGAAGGGTATCCGAGGTAACCACTATCTCTTTTTTTCTTTTGTACTTAATACACACCATAGGTTTTAAATTGGCCACAAATTCTATTTCTTTATATATCATTAGTCTTTCACTTGTATACACATTTTGGCAAGTGGCTTTTGAAAATCAAATTTGAATTATATGCAGTATTTAATTATTAAGTTGTAGAATCTGTCTCGTTCTGATGATACCATAAGCTAATCCTTATTTTCAGTTTCAATTTGAACTTATGCGGCCATTCTGTGATATCCTTTGTGAACATATAGGGGGAATGAGGGGCATACGATCTTGTATGATTTTCTTATTTCCTCCTTACTGACACCTTTTAGTTACAACTATCAGTTTGCAATGTATGTAGTAGAGATTTGTTCTCTATTTATAAAACACAAGACTGGAGCACATTAACAGTACTGACCCTCATTCACAGCATATTTTCATATACAAAATTGAAGCCAAAAAAAGAAAAAGAAAAAGGGTATTTGGGCAATAAAGCACTAAAAATTTGGGTTTCTGCATAGACCAAGTACCAAACTTTTCCAAACCTCAGCGAATCTTCCGCATGGTTACTCACTCAAAATGTTTTATAAGTAGCTATTTTGCATGTGCTTTCTTCATCCTTTAGTGGTTACCCTCTGGTTGGCAGGGGTTGAAGCTAGAGTTATGTACAAATGACAGAGTTGGTTTACTATCGGATGTCACACGGATTTTCCGCGAGAACAGCCTATCTGTCACGAGGGCAGAAGTGACTACTAGAGCAGGCAAAGCTATCAACACTTTCTATGTCCGTGATGTGGCGGGAAATCCTGTAGACTCTAAGACTATTGATTCCATTCGAGAAGAAATAGGCCAGACAATACTGCAAGTGAAAGGAATAAATATCTACTCCAATTCGCCTCCTCAGGGTTCTCCAACCAGATTTCTCTTTGGCAGTCTATTCAAGTTGAGATAGCTGTATAATTTCAGCCTAGTTTGATCTTACACTTTACTTCTTGGTCTCTCCTTGTATATATATTCTTATGCAAATTCTATCTCTTATCACATTTGCATTAGGGAAGATTGGACTGCAAATAAGAACGCAGTCTATGAAAGAAGAAGAAAGGATAGGGAGTTTGTAAATTTACCAATTTATCCCTTTATCCTTTATCTTCTAGGATCATATACCCCTTGGATTAGAATGGAAAGAAACCTAGATTTGTAAAGGAATCTTATGTTAGTTTAAGGATGATTGGGCTTCTCTCATGTGTAATTACGATGTAACGTGATTTCAATATAAAAATTGAAATGTTTGTATATTGGCACTCTATTGTCTTGCATTCTTAGAATCCGAAGATGGCATAACTGAATGGGAGATGCAGCAGTTCTTTATTCTTTATTCGTAAATTCTGCGACTAAATTTTCGTTGCTCTATTTTATGAAGTGTTCTATGGTACTAAGTACTAACAATTAGTAAGTTCAGCTGTTTGGAAAAACCTGTCTTTTTAAAATTTTGGATCTTTTGTTAGGAAAAACCTGAATGTGTATTACAAGAAGTAGACACAAATAAGAAACACCCACATCAGACACCTTATGAACTTCTTTCTCTTATATTTTTTACCTGCCGCGGAGGCCAGGGTTCGAATCTCCCCCCCTTGAGGCCACCCTAGGGATTTATATCCCTCGCCCAGCATGTGCTAACTTGGGGTGTGCATGTGCCCCTGAGATTAGGAGGGTGCTCTAAGAGGCCCGGGCACCCAGGTTATAAAAAAAAGAGAGTATGTTTTGCTTATTTGCTATACTGGTCTACAGCTATCAAACTTTGAATACTGTTCTGAAGCTTCTCTAATAGAAGTATTCTGCTGTAAAACATTAGTCTCCTGTTATGTATGATGTGACCTTACCTAAAATCGGTTGAATAGGAATACTCTAGTCTAATACCATATTAGAAAATAGAAATCAAAATCCTAATCCTTTTGACAGGTAAATTGAGGTGTAAGAAGGCTATAAGTACAGTTAAACATTAAACAGATTAAATTTTTTTTAATCTTTTTGTTGCATCTGTAAGCATGTGCTATTCCAAAGTATAATCTCCATAAAAAAAAAAAAACTCCTCTACGTTAATGATGAAGGTAAAATTTGCAAAGGTTTAGTTTGGATTATGTTTAGTTGTTGGAGTAATGATTGTTTGATTCTGCATTTTAAGCCGCTTGAAGTGGATTGTATATATTGCTTAATCATGTGATACCATGTTGCTTGGACCGTATTTTATTAAAATTACCATTAAATTTCAATATTGTACAAATTCAGTAGCTTGATTTCTTACCAATTGTCTTATAACAATTCTAACCTATTATCAAATAAGCATATTACCTATAATATTCCATATATTTCCTCTATTATCCTTCTTTTGAAAATAATATGCTCGAGAATATTCTTGTGAATTCAAAATGGAAGTGACAACTTGCACATGAAATTTTGTATCCGATTGAACACAATCAACCATTGAATCATGTGATGGGCTTTAATTGTGTTGAATCAGATGATAGAGACAGTGAGCGCGGTGTGAATCTCTGACATCAAAGATATTTAATTCCTGGCCTTTAAATCGGGCGGCTATGAGGGTGGGTATTTCACATTGCATTGTTAATGAAAGGCGCTAGCGCCCACCACACAATTGGACATCAGACATCATTAAGTGAGTGCTTTATGTAAACGGGTGAGCGCTTTAAGTAAACGGGTGGGTGCAAATAGGGGTTCCCATACTTTTTAGCACATAACATACGAAAGCTCCCATTAACAGTAATAGCTGTCTCGAGACCAACTGTCAGTTGAGATAATTCTCTCTATAATAATAATAATAATAACATTAACTCACAAGGCTGATATGCTGAAGGAGTTTCCGGTGAATTCAAGATGTACCTGCAAAGCTTTTTACCACATAACACGCTAAAACGACCGATAAGTTAAATTGATGTCTGTAAACCAATTTCAAGCTGAGAAAATTCAATCTACAACAAGAATGATGATGATGATGATGATGATGATAATAATGATGATAAAAAAAAAGATTTATGAATGATGATCATCTCACTCAAGCTATGAAAAACCTATACATTATTCGAGGAGTGATCAGTCCACATCAGCAGCCAGCTACACATTATTTGAGTGGGCAGTCCACATCAGCAGCCTCCTCTGAAAAGTCCAAAGGGCAGCTGCCAAACCCTGCTTAAATAATAGGCGGGTCTTCTATTACTCAACTGGGTTAACCATTATAAAAATTAATAATGATAATTTTATTTTTGGAACCCACCAAGTGGTTGTCACAACGGTTCGTCGGATTGGGTTTGCTCCCTAAGGTCAGTAGATCAAAGTGACTCCTTTTGTTAACCTGATGTAGTATGCATGCGTAAACCATGCTTCCTATAAAAAAAAATTACGTTTTAATCAAAAATATATTTTCCTGAAAAAAAAAACATTGACGCCATCAACATTGACGCCATCATCATGATCAAAATTTACAAGGCAAGATTCCCTATTCGATTAATCTTAGTTAAGAACGACATGGACATAATTATTTTTTGGGTTTTTTTTGGTACCATTACTTGCATTCAAAAGGTTTGCTCAAGCACCCATTTTAGATGAAAGACTTTGCAATTTAGGACCCGTGCCATGTGAAAAATACCTTTTAAACATTTGATTGAAATGCCATAATTTAAAGATTTTTAGTGTGAAAAATAGAAGCCAAATAAGATCTCTATCAGGTGATTGGACCTCAATCAACTATTGAAGCACAAGATGACTTTTGACTGCGTTGAGTAGTGTGATAGAGATCGTGTCATCCCTGGTCTCTACAGTATAAATATTTTTTCTTTTTTTTTTTTTAAATTATGCGTAAGGAAAACACTTTGTGTGTGGAAGTAACGGGTCTTTTTTTTTTTTTGTACTTATCAAAGATTAGAAACTTTGATCTTAGATTGGAATCTTTGACTAGTCTTAAGTCGTAACTTCTAAGTAGTAGACAGCACGAGGCTTGACTTGGACTTGGTTTAATAATTTGCCCGGTTGGATCGAACTCCTCATGAGGCTCATGCACATCACCATTGGTTTTATAATTTTATTATTAACTGAAAATACAGTCAGTGATGGGGACTGAGATTGAAACAATTCTCAAGGGTTTCATTACATATTAAAAGAAAATTTGAAACAATTGAATCTGGGGAGTCATGATTTTCTTTTGAGAGGGGCAAGTTTTGGTGAGAAAATGAGTTAATATTATGTACTTGTGCAAAAAAAGTGGGACAAGCCCCATAAAACTTGGTACCTGTGTTATGTGAAATTAACATACATACCATTTGATCAATATGTCATCAAGGGCGGAGCCAAATTTTTTTTATAGGTGGTTATCTAATCAATTAATGTTGAAAAATTATATAATTTATTTTCTAAGAAAACACTAAAAAAAAGAAAATATCTATAAACAAAACTAGATACGAAATAAAAGAAAATCATATACATATCGAGTAGGCCCGTTCTAACAAAATTCGTCTACTTCAAAATTTCCTCGAAGAATGACTAGGAGGTAACATTATCCTCGTTGTCATCCTTCAAAGAGTAGGATGATGTGGCAATACGTTGTAGGGAGCCCGTGAGACCATTGAAGCGGTTGAACATATCTCGATGATTAGCGGGAAGACCTGACATTTTTTTTATTTAATAATTTTGATACCTTTTTAAAATTATATATGTATTAAATTTTTTTTCTTTTTACATATCTTAGTGAATTGCTCTAGTGGTAGACTTAGTGTTTTGTGAAGGTTAGGTTCTTTGTTGAAACCTTGTTATGTGTAATAAATTACTTAATTTTTTAATGTAATTATAGAGCTTATACATCATAAATATGAGTATGCAGCTTTACAATATAGTGAAGTCCCTTGCGAGAGAAATCTCTCTGAAAATAAGCCTGAGCACCTAAATATACGGAGGGGAGCTAAAAAATAGGCTAAAATTGTGGGATTTAATTAAAAAAATCAAAGAAGAAATATTTGTTATGAAAACAAATACCATAAAAATATTTATTTGAAGATTTTAAATAATTTTGGGTGACTAACATAATTTTGAATGGATGAGAATCCAATAATATAAATTAGCACACCTAAAGCTTAATAACAAATTTCTAGAAAATTTGGATGGTCAATTGACCACTCAAGTCATAATGTGGCTCCGCCCTGTGTGTCATGATCTAAAAATCTTTGATGCGCCATCAAGTTATAGAGAATATATAGGATTATATGAAATATATCTTATAGTTTTAGGTATGATTAAAATTAATTAAAATTTTATAAATACTTTAGAAAGTATTTTAAATAATTAAAACTCTCTTGTAATTTTAATTGATTGTATTCTCCCCTATTTAAAAAGCTTCTCTCTATAATTGAAGTAGAAAACTTATTGCGAAAATGTAATCCTTAGAACGTCTTTATAAATTTTGTCTAACATGAATGATTGCCACGTAACTCTAACTTACCATTAGTTTTAGACAATATTTGGTCGCATTAAATCTGATGATGGAAATCACTTTATAGGATTTTATAAAATGGATTATCAAATCATACAAAATACATAATAATTTTACATGACACAAATCTCAAAAGTTGTGAGTATTAAACATCAACACGCAATTCATATACTAATACTAACTCAAAGTTAAAAGGAGAGGCAACTGCTAACTAAGTAGTCCATGATATGGTTTGATTAGACATAACATTCATAATACGTATATCATTAAAAGTTCAAGGGCCACCAAGTCTTTACTTGGCTCCAAAAGTGCCGAGTCACTAAATTTCTGATTCGAGTCTTGTTGTCTTGTTCAAAATGTGTACCCCATAACTTAGGCAACATCTAACTCGCCTCACGTTGGCTGAATTGAGCCAAATCACGTAAATAAATGAACTGGGTGATGTGAAGTGAAGAAAGGCATGCCTTAATAAGATAATAAATTTGAACAGGTGGCAATGAATGTAGAGGCTCAATATCTTATAATAGGAATGACAAGGCTATTGTTGAATGATGTGAGACTAAACTCACCACACCACTCGTACTATTAGTTTCTTAAAATTTGGTGGTCAACAATAAATTCCATGTTGGTCTAATGGGCCATATATATATATATACTTGCTTTATGTTAAAAAATATAAAGAGAGTATATATAGGCTGCATATGGCATTGCTCTTTGGTAGTCTCTGCTCTTTACTAGCTTCGTATCACAACAAATAGAATCAATTCTGTCATGAAGTAAGTAGAGAGGAAGGTAAAACTATTAAACAGGTAAATCATGCATAAAATCTTGCTATGCAAGGGTTCTCAAGGATAAGGGGTACCTGTTAGGAATTCTACCCACTCTACGAACTCCCTATCGCGATGAATGCGGAAAAATAAAAAGATTCAGATAAAAATTAATCATATGCATAACACAAAGATTTACGTGATTCACCCAATCGAGGGCTACGTCTAGGAGAGTATATGCACTATTTTTATTGAATGTTTATAGCACGCACACTCTTCTCTCTAGTGCAAACTCAATCAAGATCTAACACGATCTTCAACAACAAATCTGTTGTTAAACCAAGGACGCGGTCCTTCAAATAATAGAGAAGAGATCTACCGGAATATAATCACGATTCCGACATAAGAACGGCTTTAATCGGATCTTCAATCTCCAAGCTATTCTTCAATACTTTTTCTCTTAAAAGTATTCTCACCGTTTTCTCACATGAACCTTTCACCAAGCTCTTTCTTTCCCTAGAGAAAAACTTTCTACCAATAGGCTCCAAACTCCTTTTGGATACGTAACTCTCAAATCTCCTATGAGTTGCAAGTATTGAAAACACTTCTAAAATAGTCTCCTAATTACTTAGAAAACCTTAGCTAAAGTGAGATTCCCGAAAATAGCCAATTATATAAAACTTTTGGATCTATGTCAGCCCATCAGTCAATCGATTAACATCCCAACTTCAATCGATTAACACTGGTCAACAGTCAATCTGCGGATCTGCATCCGCTCATCAGTCAATCAATTAATATTCCAACCTCAATCGATTGACACTGGTAGTTGACTTCTCAAACTCAATCGATTGATTTTCCCAACTCAATG
Organism: Chloranthus sessilifolius; assembly: GCA_021018995.1. Lineage (NCBI taxonomy): Eukaryota > Viridiplantae > Streptophyta > Magnoliopsida > Chloranthales > Chloranthaceae > Chloranthus > Chloranthus sessilifolius. The sequence continues at coordinate 1,464,317 of JAJIZI010000016.1, read as the reverse complement.
GATTGATACCGGTGGTTGGGATTAAACCTTATTCAACAGTAGCGGGATGTTAATAAAGAGAATGATAACCTGCTAAAGCAGGTGAGCTTTGCTATGACAGGAACTACCAAAGAGCAATGTCATACACAACCATACTCTCTTTATTGGGTGAGACATTTTGCAAGATAAATCCCAAAATGTCTCACCCAGTAAGAGGTGTAAGGTATTTACTTTCTCTCCTTTTCGAGAGGAGAGAGAGAGAACGGGATTTGGTTGGAAATCAAGCAAGAAAGGGCCAAAGAGATGAAAGATACAATTGTAGAGTTCTAATTGCATCATTCAGCACAAATGATTGACCATATCATCATTGGTTCATGTCGAGATTAGGGTCTTAATATGTGCCTTCCTTTTTCTTGCTACAGGTGGTTTCCACCTCAATCAACCCGACAAATTGAACCTTATAGACATGGCAGAAATAATGTGACGCGCAAACAGAATAAAAGTGAGGGAACATTTTGACATCTACCACCATCCATTTGAAGAACCAATGGTGCTAAGTACACTATTAGTCATATATTTAAAAGTTTTAAAACTTATATTTTTTTTAAAGAGGTATGTCTTTTTAAAGTTGTGTGTCTTTTTAAAAGAAGTGTCTTTTTAAAGTGGTGTGTCTTTTCCGAGGATGCCTATAGCACATTTTCATAGGAAAATGGTGTATTAAGATACCACTTGATTTTCTATTTAAGGAATCTTAAATTATTATTTTCACACCCCTTCTTTTTGGTTATATCTTTAAAGGTCTTGATCAGGGCGTTTTTACAATATTTAATATTGGAGAGAGCATAATCGGATTAACCAAATCTTTTATAAGAATACACAGTTGATTCGTTGTATTCTGGAAACAGTTTACAGATAACTTCTTGGTGACCACTTTGTCGAAGTGGTAGGGGCAAATATTGATTTAAAGACAACGATATTTTTCGTACCTCGGACCAGTTTGATATATTATTTCGGGTCAACATTTCACAATTTTTCCTACACTATATACCTTCTCTCTCATAAAAAATCAAATATAGGTAGTGGATCTATCACTCTCCAGTGGAAGCAAGTGCGGTCATAGTTCATTCATTTAGATAAAGCGACAGTTTAGTTTCCCACCTCTTTGGGTTGGGGCACAGTCCAATTGATCTGGACCACCCAATCTGTTGATACATGATGAAAAATCACACCAGTTAGATTTTTCGGGCCATCAGATCAGTGACCCTTTTAAATGGATGGATGGTGATAACGTTACAAAGAATCGGATCTCTCTACAGACAAATCCGTAGAGCTCATATATGGTAATCGGACTCTGGAATGGCTCACTTCTTTAAAAAGACACCGGTTTTTATCAAGTGTGCTGCACTAAAGAGAACACATTTCTATCATATCGTTCAAAGCAGTTACTGCCTTTAAAATGAAGGGCTAAAATTGATTTTAGAGATTTACATTTATCCATCCATTTATTTTAAATCACAAGGTACAATTGATGAAACCACATGCCACTGTTCCAATGCAGCTACCTGTTCCAAATCACCCTTTGGAGCAGGTTGATATGATGGTTAAGAGCATCCACTTATGTCAGATTTTGATCTATGGTCAGCTCCCACTCCCAACGCCTTGAACGTATGAGATCAACACTGGATACGGCCTTTAATTTTATCTATGGAACATGATACTTTTACCAAGTGGTTGGTGGCCAAACTACTTTTAGTAGCTGGTTATAGCATAAATGGGCTGAGCTCTACACTGAAATTTGATAAATTTGGATATTCATCTCAAAACTAATTGGATCTTATAATAGGAGAGATAAGGCTATGAATATCCCATGTGAGACTAAACTTCAACAAAACTTAGGTCCAATTAATTATGAATATAGTCATGTGTATGCCTAACTGAAATAGATCCAAACATGGATGTTAATTTATCAAAGTTAAAGTCAAGATTCCCTTACATCCAACGGTTGTAAAATCAGGTGACCCCATTTAGGGTTCAATTGAACCTCACCAAAACTCAATTAAAATTGTCATTTACATTCAGTCATGTTTATAGAACTTGCATGGCACATTGATAACCCTAAGTAAGACTTGAACGGAAGAAAGAAACAGAGACAGAGAAATCGATTAAAGATTCCGAGGCATATAGGGAGAAGTTTTCGTGAAAGATAACAAAGTAACAGAGTTTATCCCTGAATGGAAAGAGTTGGTTTTAGGTACTAAAACCGGACAATGTTGTATGGCAGACCGAAACTGGAGACCATTCAACAGACTGCTGATGTGGCACGATGTAAGTGCAGTGGGGTCAGCAATGCACGTCGGGGTAGCCACTTATATCGCGCTACATAGGCATCCATTGAATGGTCTGCGGTTTCCCGTCCGTTCATTATAATTTTCCTGGGAGTCCAGTTTTTTTTTATAACTTGGGTGTCTGGGCATCTTGGAGTACGCGACTGATCCCAAAGGCGCGCTCATGCTCCAAGTTAGCACGTGCCGGGGGTGACCTCAAGGTGGGTATTCGAACTCAGGTCTCCCGCTTCCTGAGGCGGGTACCTAGCCATCACATGAAACCCCTTGAGTTTAGATGTGCCCAGTTATTTATATATGAGTACACAGATGAGTGAAAATAAAATGTTGATTAATATATTGCCTCAAGTATTCTCACAATTCTTAGAAGTTTTGGGTGTTCAAATGGATTATATGTTAAAATCTAAATCAATCATGTGCTTTGGCAATCTCTTTCAGTAGTTTAGATTCCACAATCTCTTCTCTACGTGGGCCACACAATCACACTGCACAAAAATCATTAACAATTATATAAAAAAGCTCTTTCATCTATCTTTCCCAAGTCAAACATAAATTTTATTATAGACTAGTCTATATTTATGATTCATACACACAAATGATTCTCTCCTGTCTAATAATATAGTTGTGTTGTGTCGGTGTTGGAGTGATCACCATTGAATCTTGATCAAATGGTGGTGAAACACACCCACATAAAATAAAAGGTGCGCTTGTACATGAGAGGGGCATAACATGGAGGAGTCTGATGTTGCATTCCCTGGTTTCCATGCATCTGCAACTAAACATGAGGTCTTGCTGAGGAAGCCTATGAGTAGGTTACAAAGACAAGCTCCTTCTCCTATTCAACTCAAGTCTTCAACGGCACGAGATTCCGATGGTAGATCGACAATGACCGACAGCAATCCAAATCATCAGCCATCATCATCCTCGTCTTTGTCAGCTTCGTTATATAAGAGTAAAGAACCTAACCCTTTGCTTTCTCCACCTGTACTCTACCCCTCATCTAGAATTTTCCCTACACACCAAAAGTAGGGAGAATTAACAAATTTCATTGAATTATTGATAGTGTTAGCTTCCTTTGGTGATTAGCTTCCCCTTTAGTCTAAGGAGGTGATAGAGTGGAATAGACGCCTTGAACGAGCACCATTGAATGCGATCTACGTGCGGTATTTTGCAACCATGTGTTTTTAGCTCGGATTTCGCTGCCTGATGAATTGGATTATGGGTCTGTATTTTTTTTACTTTTAATTTACTCTACTTTGAAAAGAAAATGGGTTGCTCAAAGCCTTGTTAGTTACATGTATGTATACAGTAAAGAGCATAGATAAATTATGTGGATTTCTTGTGCGACTTAAAGAACTGATGGACTTTTCATTGATTTGGATTTTTTCATTGCTCACATTAGGCATCTTACCAGATGCAAACACTAGTAGGCCATGCAACCCCTCACCTCTCACATCATTAAGCAGTTGGCACCTCTGTTTAAGGGAAATACTCCTAATATGCAAAAATCTATCAATATCATATAGCCTTTGAAATTCTTGAAACCTGTGCCGCACTCTATAATTTAAATCGAGCTTGGGTTCAGGACCTTCAGGTGCACTCTACTAGTCAACTCTTTCAAAAGATTGTTGATGGTGATAGGTACACTAACATCTACCAGAGATTCTCCACGTCATTTGGCTATCGGGTTTGATCCGGTAGGAACAAGGAACAATTGCGTTTGGTAAATCACCAAAGGAAGAAGTAGAGCTAAAACTAAGAGTTTATTATGATCGGCCGGTTTTGCTGCACTCTATTTCTTCTCAAAAACCCAAAATTCATTGTGTTATCTTATGAGTGTGATTGGTTAACCAAAACAAAAGAGCCGTTTGAATGTTTTTAGTTTAAAGCTATGAGTGTTAAGTTCATTTTTAAAGAACAATTAAAGTGGGCGTTATATTTGAAGCTTTTTGTAAATAAGACTAAAATCTATAGGGACAAGAGAGGAGGGTAGTTAAAATTTCAAAGTAGAGCAAATTGTCCATTCAAATTGTTGACTAGTAACCCCTCTAGTCAATAATCGAGATTTTAATAACCCCCCTAGTCAATAACCCGGAGGGATAGCTCAATTGGTCAGCCCTTGGGTTTGCTCCCCAATGGTGTTCCGTTCAAGTCCTTTCAGGGCCACTGGAGTATTACCCGGTTCGAGTCCTTTCAGGGCCACTGGAGTATTTCCTGGTCGTTAGCTCTAGGGCCTTGTGGGAGTAGTCGAGGTGTGCGCAAGCTGGCCCGGATACCCACAAATATAAAATAAAATAAAATAATAATAATCAAGATTTTAATATCAAATGCATTAAAAGCCTTTTCTAAGTTAAATAAGTTACAAGAGCAGTCAGCTGTGGCAGCTTCTTAAACGTCCTACTTATAGAAAAATGACCGTAGGTTCATGCCCGTTTTGTGTGGCTTCTGGAGATCCACTCCCAACTTGACTCCGACAAACACCATTTAATGCTGAAAATGGGAAAAAGTTAGAAGTGGACAAGGCCACCTTGCAGGTTTAGCTTTTGTGGGAATATGTTTTAAGTCGAAGGCTGGAAGCCGGAGCCATGCCAAATCACGAAAACAAACAGCTCTTAACCAGTATAGAAGGCAATAGGTAGAAAGTAGAAACAAAGCTCAATCCGAGAGGCTTTAAGGCTGTCATATCACAAATGGGTTAGTTTGGGTTGGACCAAAATTTCAGTTGCCCCATCAATCAAGGATTTATGCCCAAGCTGACCCGATGGTTCACCCCAACCCGACCGGACCGAAGGTCGGGTGGAATGCTTAGTGCATGAGCCGATCTGACTTGTCAAGTGATGCCTGGCCTGACCTGTCAAGGTAAAAAAATCGGTAATAACCACTAACATAGATGAGCTAATATTTAATTGCTTTTTGACGTAGAGCACTTTAGTATGCATGGAACTGTGTTTAATTGTAAGTGCTCTTAGCTCTTCTAGAGGATGAAAAACTTGAATTTGGGTTTATTTAAATAAGCAATTTAAACCTCCTCTTTTAAGTGGGGTGCCCTTTGCCTCCAAAGAGCAATCCAAAACACAACCTAAGAGTGTAAATAGGTCGTACTGCTCCAAAGGTTGCTAGCCTAGCTCTTCTATGTTGTCGTCGTCGTCATCATCATCATCATCATCATCATTATCATTATCATAATCTTATCTCACCTATTTGCGGTCGACTTTTTGAATCCTATTTTGCTACTCGTTTTTTAATCAGCACTAGGCTCTCTACAACTTTACAATCTTTCATGCATCTTTTTACTATATTCCTTCATGTCTTTGTTGGTCTTCCTTATCTTCTGCCTCCTTGAGATTTTAGCGTCTCAACTATTTACTATACAAAATTTGCTTGTTGCCTTAGATAAATATGTCCAAACCACCTCAAGAGACATCACATGATTTTCTACTGCAATTTTCCTCTCATATATTTGTTTTGAATTTTCTCCAATTCGTTCTTATGTACTCAAATCCAAATTTTATCATTGAAGAAATTCTAAAGACTATATTTGATAATGATTTTTTTGTATTTTCATTAAAGAGAGAAGCCTCTTTAGATAGAGGTGCATGTTAGAAAATATTAGGAATATAAATCCGAAAATGATAAAATGGGCAAGAGAAATTGGACTCACGGCATGTAGTTGCTATCTTTAAAATGTTATTTGCTCTCTACTCGAGTAAATTCTCAAGTTTACAAAAGGGTTCCAGCGAGACGTTTCCAGGATACAACCAGCCCAAACTCTTGGATGCGATCTCAACCGCTCCATCCAACGGTTGTATGAAAGGTTACTGAAATAACCCATAGATTAGTGGCCCATTAGACTCGACCCATAAATAATCTGACCGTTGAATCTACCTGGTCAAAAAAGTCAAACTTCTCCTTGTGAGGATGTGCATGTGCACCTAAAGAGCCTAATTGTCAATCACCACGCACACGTGCGTGCTCGCGCATGCGCAAAGGTAGCAGTTCGCCACTAGACACACACTTTTCGTCTTATTGTCAAACAATAATAGAAGGTAAAATATTCAATATATAGCATAAACCACTTTTGACATTTATCAATGTCAGACTATTTATTTGCATAATTGCCTAAAAAATCATAAGGAAGTTTTATTTTCTCTAAAATTAAAATCTCACTGGATCTTTAAAATTCAAAATACTTGCTAAAATATTTATCCAAATATTTAGAAATTATAATTAATATAATTTTTTCTAAATCATAATTTAGACATCTATGATGTGCATCTTTTTGCCAATCCTAAATATTCTCTATTAAGTATATTGTACCTCACATGTGCTCTATTTTTTTCATAGCTTAACATTTCAGATTATGTAATATGGAAGGCCTAATCACAATCTTATAAAACAAAAATGTACCTTTAATCTAAGTGAAACTCTTATATCACACAATACTTTATTCCTTTGTCATTACTTTATTCCTTTATCTTAATTATCTTCAACCTGCATTAATTCTATTTGAGATTACCTTATTAAATTAACTATTTGATTTAAATTCGAACCGAAATAGCGAAATCAATGATAACTCACTTACGCCTAAGGATGCAGATTCGGTTTATCGAATCGAAACTGAACCAAAAATTCCAGTTTTCAGTTCTGATCAGCTTTCGGTTCGATTTTGATTTTTTAATTTTTTAACTTTTTGATGTATTTTCTCGTTTCTTTCCATTTTTCGGGTTTTGGATTTTTGATTTTTTAATTTTTTTTTTTCAGTTTTCTGATTCTACTCCTTCGGTTTTGCCACCCAAAACTGAAACTGAATGGAACCAGAATACAATTCGGTTCGGATCTGTCGGAATTGGTTTTTGGGCCGGTTCAGTTAGTCCGATTTTCGGTTTGGTTTCGAATTTCGGGTCAAAGCTTGCATCGGTAAACGGTCTACCCATCTCTCTACCGCTTAGGAGTAGTGATAATAATTGGGTAGATGGAATGTATAGATGCCTTTATTCGCCCAAGGCTCGGAAATCATGGTCGTTTAGTAGTCTTGGAGAAAAGACAAGCCACAGCCAAGGAAAAAAAAAAGGTCATTTATTTATTTTGCTCATATAATATTCTGTGGTTCCAAAATCTGGAATTTATGTATGTCCAAAATCTGAAAGTGCCTTTTTAAAGTTCCCTGTAAAGTGATTGACGGATCCAAAAATTCTCCTGCAATTTTATTTTTCGAGGCTTTTGTAAAGTATCACACTGTTTACCTTTGCGTCTTCTTCTCTAATTAAATATCTTGTTTTTTGGTGATCCAATAATAGTTAGGTACAATGGTATCTACTTAGTTTGTCGATTTGATACTGATGAGTCACTAGAAAAAACCACAAATTCCATGTTCATAGTCTGTAATCTGACGGTGACCAAGGATTTTATGGAGTTTAGACATGGATTTCAAGAATTGGTCAAACTTCTCACAAACCAGTAAAAAATAATACGACCCCAACCAAAAATCTTTTGTTGAGCTGACAAAGCTTCATGTGGTAGTGTTTCTTCATAAGTAGCTAGATTCCAACACCAAAATGGATTCCCTGCTACTTTTGTAACAGGTTAACTCTCCTCACCATCTTCTCGTCCCAATTTTTGGCTATGTCGTCGTGCCAAGTAGTGCACATTTATGACTGATGCAAGTCGTCCAAATGACAAGACATCATTTGAACTTAAACCAACTCAAAAATCACGACCATCAGAAAATTAATACCATCAAATTGTAGCATTTTATTATGGAGCCAAAATCACGATCATCGGAAAATTCATACCATCCAATTGTAGCACTTTATTATGGACCCTACGGTAGATCCATATTAAAGTTTTATGCTTGGATGTTATAAATCCTCTCATGGTTCGTGATTTTTGAGTTGAGTGTAGTTCAAATGATGCTTTGCCATTTGGACAACTTGGATTTCACAAAACTTTGAGTCAGAGGTGTCCAAAAAGTGGGATGGTGAGTTTGCTATCTTAAACTGACATTGAAATCCCATTAATTTCATTTGTAAAGTAGATATATAAAATGCGTATGGTGTGTTGCACTTGTTGGATTATATGTTAGTTTGTATGGCTTTGGAACCTCATGGAGGAAATGGATTAAAAAATGCTATCATTGAGATATTTTTGTAATGGTACATTGGTGGTGGCAAAAGGATTTTGCAGGAGCTCTCGAGTAAAAAGACAAGGTGCCCCCCACTATCACATTTTCTCTTTGATATGGTGGATGAGGCTCTAAGCAAACTCATGGATCAACTTCATAAATAGATGTGCAATTTGTAATGCATAGGCCATGACCAATATAAACGTATGCAACTTAGAAAAAACTTGCGATGTTTAAAGACTTGAACCAGTGCAACTACGTTCCAATGCAACAACAAAATTAAACCAACTGGATGGTTGGGTTTGAAATAAATGAACTGGTTGCTACTATACTTTAAAAATGGTTCTGGTGCTTGAGGGAAGGAGAATCACTTTGGGTAAGGGAATTGTGAACTAGAGATTTTTGGAGGGGAATTGAGTAGTTAGGTTGGGTGGTAGGGCAAAGGTGTTCAAATTGGTAAAGTGTGGTGTCTCATGTCAAATATTTCTTTTGGAGATGTGTTGAGTTTAGAGTGTAGAGAATGGAGTTGTATGAAATTTCGGAGGATCTTTGGTAGCAATGTTGTAAAAGCGAAAACTTAGGCTACGCAAGGAGGCCTCTCCTCGAGTTAGACGATCACATGGGCAGGATTTAATTCTACATGGTCAAGGCTTTAGTAATTTATGTATTATAATGAAAAAAATCTATTATATATACTTATATAAATAGTTATTTACCAATACATACATAGATAGTTGTATATAAGTGTATAACTAATACAAAAACATATATGGTGATTAATCAATAATCATCATCCATGATCCATCTAATATCAATTAAAACATCACAGCTGATTCACCTGATGTACCTTAATTAAAGCTTTCTCTCTTATCCATGGGAAATAAATTAAAAATTGGTTTCATCTTCAATTATGAAAAAATAGAAATTTGGATCTCCAAAGATAGCTTAAAAGCTCCAAAGCAACCTATAACGATTATTTGAGAAGGAAATAAACCAAAAAATGGAGTTTGGTTTGATTCGAGTTGATTTTGAGGAATGAAGAAAAAAATTTCAATCTTTGCAAGAATCCAAAAATCTTTGGATTTGATCTCAGATATGGGATGAAACCATTTATAAACAGGGGCATAGCCATGATTTTCTTCTAGTGGGGGCTAGAATTGGTCGACAGATGTTAATAGTTGTTTTACCACACTTGCTGTTTTATCAATAGCAATGATAATATAAAAAAAACAATGACAAAGTAGAAGAAATTTTATAATTTGGGGGCTACTACACCATAGATTTGCGAGTTGCACATGGAAGAAGGCTGACAAGTCTATTATATCTATTTTTTCAAGTTATATGGGGTTCTACAGCCTCCACTGGCCTAGCTGGCTATGCCCCTGGTTACAAAACCCCTAATGCTAATATATACCAATCATGAGCAACAAAAGTTGTTTGGGTGGCAAATGATGGAAGAACCATTCAAAATAGGGCTCTTGGTTTTGATTGTACCGTGTACAATTAATCAGAGGCATGCCTAGGGAAACAACAAAAATCAGAGGCCTCTGGATAGCTTCACCACTCCATCCATGGCGATGGAATCTTCAAATTCCTCCTCCAAGGATCCTTCTCCGATCGACTCCGATCCGCTCTCGCCTCTCCCAGCTGATTTGGACGACTCGTCTTCTTCGTCCTCATCTTCTAGCTGTGTTCGTCTCATTAGATCTTCAGGTGTAGTGTTGATGGTCGATGGGAAGAATGCTTTCCTCCTTTCCACAAAGTTTTGGCCCCGGCGAAAGACAAAGTGGTAGCGGGTACTAACGGATTTCTCGACGATATTATTCAGTTCGGTTCAGATCTCGGGAAGACATTCAAAGGGACTGACAACGATCTTAGGGACATATTCAGATCGACTTCTGCTTTCCAATTTTCACCGCCTCCCTCGTGGAAGAAGAAATCACTTCCGAGAGAGTTGGCTAGATTGGAGTGGGGAATGTCGGATGGGAGGGGCCCAAGAGCCTAGTAAGGCTCCGGTTGCTAGGGTGGGCAGCAGTTTGGTGTATCCATGAAGATCATCTCTTGGAATGTTAGGGGTGTATGTCACCCTAAAAAGCGTGCGGGCGTCAAACAGATCACAACTTCTTATAATCCGGCGGTGGTTATGCTACAAGAGACAAAGTGGGGAGCTTGCGATTAGACCAAAGTCTCTTATATTCTAAGGAGCAACAGATGGGAGTGGACTGGTGTTGATTCCGTCGGCTCTTTAGGAGGCATTTTGTTGGTTTGAAATTTTCACTGAAATTTCGGGATTATCGATGATATAAGAAGAGAAAATATGCAAACACAACCATAAAATAAACACAAACGATTTTAACATGGAAAATCCTTTTACAAATAAAAATCACGAGATCTATCTCAGATCCAAGGCAAACAATCCATTATGAAAATAATTTATTATAGTGCTTTTAAGAATGAAATCCTTTATTACTCTTCTTCACCAACATTGAACGCATCTCATGATCATCCCTTCCATAGTAGCAATGCTATTGCTTTCAACCGTCGTCTCTCACGATGGTCCGCTCGATTCACACGAGCCAATAACAAAATTGAAACTATCAAGATCACTGAGAAAAATGGGGAACTCTTAAGAGAATTTTTAACATGAAGATCTTTTCCTTAAAAGTCTCACATCCCAAATCACACATATCTTTTTTATACTATTGGGGTAAGGATGTCCTTGAGACACTAACTTTCCATAATCGTCGGAACCTCCGGAACACGAATGTCCATGAGTCCATTCACGGACGTCCGTCCATCCGAACTACTGAATCTACTTGGCACATAGGAGCACTTCTAAATTTGATCATGATTATGACAATATTTCTAACACTCACCTCTTCTGTAAAGTTGATGAGGAGGTTGGGCTTTTCAGGACCTCGGTTGTCTTGAAAAATAGGGACAATGATAAGACATGGGCCTTTACAGGGGTCTATGGCCCAACCGATGCTCACTCCAATGCTATTCGGTACCTTGCTGATAAATATGGTGGCCCACCAGATTGGCCCAATATGGATGTGTTGAATTCTTTTATTCAAGACTGGGCGCTTGAGGACTTGCCTTTAAAGGGGGCTAAATTCACTTGGTCCAACCTTCAAGATTCGGCTTCGCTAAGTAGACTGGATAGAGTCTTGGTTCATCTGGATTGCCTGGATATGTTCCCCAATGCTATGCTTCACGGTCTTGCCCGAGCGATTTTCGATCATCGGCCTTTGTTGCTCCATTGTGATGTGGGTAGGGGGCCCTCCCCCTTTCGTTTCGAGAATCTTTGTCTCTCTAATGCCGATTTCAAGGAAAGGGTCCCGGTGTGGTGGCACTAATCAAACCCTCGTGGTTTAGCCGCGTTTAGACTCGTCTCCAAGCTAGCCTTTCTAAAAGGGCGCATCAAAACTTGGAACAGGGAGGTTTTTGGCTTGGTCCACGTTTGGAAAGATACTCTTATGGCGCGTCTCTCCAAACTTGACTTGCTCGAGGAATCGAAGGGGTGATCAGTCACCGAGACAGAGGAAATATTTCAACTGAAAATGGAGTTTAGCGACAAGTGCCTTTAGGAAGAAATATGTTGAGGCAAAAATCCAAGGTCCACTAGTTGAAAGAAGGGGACAATAACACCAAGTTTTTTCACTCTGTGGCCAATGCCAGAAACAAGAAGAAGCACTTTTGCAGGATTGAGGTCGAAGGGGTGGCGGTTATTGATCCTGCATTGATTAGATCCAAGACGGTCAGTTTCTACGAGAAATTATACAGGGAAGACTGTGGCTGCAGGCCGGAGTTGGATGACATCCTATTCCCCTCCCTTTTGGTCGCGGATCGGGACATATTGGAGGCCTCTTTTGATGAGAAGGAGGTGTGGGATGCGATCAAATTCAGTGGCTGCAATAAATCCCTAGGTCCTGATGGTTTCTCCATGGAATTCTACAAATGCTTCTGGTCGCTTCTTAAAGCGGATATCTTGGCCTTTTTCCATGAGTTTCACTCTAGCACTTCCGTAGGCCGAAGCCTCAACTCCACTTTCATCCCTCTCATTCCTAAGAAAGAAGGGGCCGAGGACCTATGGGACTTCCGACCCATTAGTCTCATCAATTGCCTGTTTAAAATCTTGTCCAAAGTCATGGCCAATCGATTGAAATTGATCTTGGAAAAGATCATCGCACCCAACCAGGGGGTGTTTGGTCCTAAAAGGTAGCTGATAGACATGGTGGCGGTGATTCAGGAGGTTATTCACTCAGCCCATTCAGAATGGTTTCCTATCGTCATTTGGAAGGTTGACATGGAGAAGGCCTATGCCCGAGTCAACTGGGATTTCCTTGACTATATGTTGGGGAGATTTAGTTTTGGAGAAAGGTGGAGAAGATGGATGAAAGTGTGTTACTCTTCGGCGTGATTCTCGATTCTGGTTAATGAGTCCCCGGTTGGATACTTCAAGAGTTCTAGAGGCTTACGTCAGGGAGACCTGTTGTCTCCCTTTCAGTTCAACATCGTCGGTGAATCCCTGGGAGGGCTCCTCGAGCGTGCTCGATCTATAGGCAGCATTTTCAGTATTCCAATTGGTTCTTTTGGTCGGGTGGTTACTCATTTATAGTATGCTGATGATACGATACTATTCGGTAGGGCTCTTTTGGATGAGATTAGAGCTTTCGCTGATGTGCTCACTGTATATGAAGCGGTGTCGGGGCAGCGAGTTAATTTTCATAAGTCTAAGGAGACCGGTATAGGCATTGATAGCCTTTTGATTCAACGTTTGGCGCTGGAGGTGCACTGCGAGACCGACGCTTTCCCAATCTCTTACTTGGGGTTGCCTTTAGGAGTGGGCAAGCCCAACGTTCATGCATGGGACCCGAATGTCCGATGATTTGAAGGGAGACTCTCCTCTTGGAAAGGAAAACTTTTAAGTACGGGGGGTCGATTGTGCTTGGTCAATGTTTTAGTGCCCCATAGAGGTGATCAGCAAGTTAGAAAAAATTGAAAGAGACTTCTTGTGGGAGGGCTCTGGGTTAGACAAGAAATATCATTTGGTTCAGTGGGAGGCCTGCCTCCTGCCTAAACGCTACGGCGGGCTTGATATTCAAAATCTTAGATTGGTCAATACGGTCCTCCTTGGAAAGTGGTTATGGTGGGCGGGTTGCGAGTCCGAGAGGAGCAACCTCTAGTTAAATGTTTTGGCTGAAAAATATGGTTGGGCACAAGGTCGCTGGGGTATTAATGTGTCCATTTCTAGAAGGGTCACAGCTTGGTGGAAAGGTATATGCGGTGTCTCGATGGTATTTTCTAGGTGGAGTTCGTTCAGCTGGGGGGGCGGGTCGCGTATTCAGTTTTGGGAAGACCCGTAGATCGAGTTATACCCCTTGCATTCGCATTTTCCGAGCATCTTCAATGTCTCGGCCTCCCCTCGTGCTTCAAGTGAGGAGATGTATTCAATTATCGGAGGAGTTCCCGTTTGGAACATAGTCACAAGGAGGTCTCTCTCTGTCGTCGAGATGATGCAGTACCATCGCCTTATACTCCTTCATGATGTTAAGAGAAACCAACACCACAGGGATGCTCGCATTTGGCTGGTGTCAAAGAATGGTAACTTTTCGGTCAAATCTTTCTACCAAATGCTCTCGTCTTCTAATGATATTGGTTGACTGAGACTTCATTTGGAAAGTCCCGGGCCCTCCAAAAGTGAAATTTTTCTGCTAGACGGTGATCATCGGTCGTATTCTGATGATTGATCAGCTGGTGAAGAGGGGCAAAGATATTTCCAATAGGTGCCCGATGTGTTTGAGTAATGAAGAATCAAGCTCTCCCATCTTTTTATCCATTGCTAGGTGGCTTTTAAGATATGGAATTCCATCTTGGTGTCCTTTGAGATGAGTTGGGTTATCTCAGAGTCGGTTCCTCAGTTCCTGGTCTCTTGGTACAAGCACAAATTTTTCAGTGACCACAAAGCTTTATGGAGAGTGGCTACGATAGTGGTTCTTTAGGGTATTTGGCTCGAAAGGAACAATCGAATTTTCAACCGAAGGCGCCGCCCTTTTGGGTATATTCTTAAGAGTGTCAGAGACCTCATGTTTTTGTGGATCCCCTTCAATAAGGGCAGGACCTGGGACCTGGGAGACATTCCCGACTAGTTCTTGGAAGTCCCGAGCGGAAGGGGTCCGGCTTCGCTTTTTAGCTTTTTATTCATGTTTTTGGTCTTTCTTTCCCTGTACCCTTTCCCAGCTTCTCACTGGTGTTGATTGCTATGGAATGAATCTTTTACCAATAAAAAATAAAAATAAACACATAATATGTCTGGCCACCTAGGACAGTAGATCACTTCATGATAGATTGCAAGGTTGCTTTTGGTGCCGGGAATTACTTCCTATGACTCTTTACTCTTTAGTGTCAATTGGTTCTTCTTGGAGACCTTATGCCAAACTATTATCAGAATGGGGCTGCTGTTTATGTTAAGAGAACTTCGTTTTGGTCGTGATATTGTGGGACTTGTCCATTGAAATAAAAAACAAACTTACAAAATAAAGGAAGAACAATGCTACATGTAATAGAGAACGTAAATTAGAAAATCATCTAATTGGCTTTGGTAGCAAAGACTTTCTTTATTATTTGTAGAGAGGATCTACAGTAGTGGGTTGAGGTTGCTTCAAGTGAAGATAAAAGAGAAGAAAAAAAAGGGAAGTGTGCTAAGAACCTCTAATGGGCTTCTACAAGATCAAATTGACAGGTGCTCAATTGAAAATTAGGCCAAGTGGGTTAGGAGAACTAATTAAGAATCATGAACGAACAATTCATAAAGCATTCTCTAGACAAATAATTTGGGTGAACTCCACGAAAGCGAAAATGTTGGCTCAACTAGTGGGGGAAAGGCAATATAAAGAACTCTTTGAAAATTTGCGTATATTGAATGTGATTCTAGTAAATGTTCTTAGGTGAAACAGAATGAATTGTCCTTTTAGAATTGCAGTTGCCTTAGAGGAAGTACTTGGTTTACTTGTGTTGGGAGATATTAATTTTTTGAAATTTGCTTAGAGACATCAATGCCACTGAAATGGTAGTAACTTGAAACACTAGAGTGAGAAATTAATCTCTTGTGGAGTAAAGACTGACACTTAGGATCATAGAATATTGTACCATTGTGAAATACTTTCCCCTTTTTATCTAGTATTGAAAACCTCCACATATTGGCCTTTGGTTTTGACTACTTTGGTACCCTTTGCTGCCCTTTTTATCTAGTCGTGATAAAGAAAAAGATATAGGAATGGTCTTAACCCCTAGAATGGGATTGAATGAACCATCAGCAATGCGAACCTGAGCAAGAGAAGAGGGAGAATAGAGAGAATAACATTGAGACTTACCCGTCATATGATCAATGGCTCCTGAGTCAATAACCCAACTAGGAGTGGTAGTAGTGGTTGCAACAAAAGCAGATGAATCAGATGTAGAAGTCCCTAGGAGATCTGTAAAAGGAGGTTGTGAGGCACGAAGCTCATACGATCGAAATAACTCTACTACTTGAGATCAAAAGGAGCTCAAGTTACTAGTAGAAGTCTTGGGAGGATCAATAGCAACAATATGGGTAGATGTAGAAAATCTAGGCTGATAAACTTCTGAATAACCGTGAAGACGATAACAGTGATCATGGTCATATCCCAAAAGATTACAATGAGAACATGTGAGGGACGAACAACCTCCTCAGCCACTATGACCGCGTCTTCCTCCTCTATCGCTCCCCCTACCCCAAACAACAGGAGGGCGAATATCAAATGCAAAAATAGCACGCTCCTGAGGAGCAGAAGTGACTGGATAACTAGAAGGCATCACATAGCGACGTTGCTTCTCAGTAAAAAGTATCGCATAAATAGTGCTAAGAGTGAAAAGTGGCCTGGTAGTGAGAATCTATGTGCGGGTCTGCTCAAAATCAGAACGAATGCCACCCAATAATTTGTAAATTTGATCTTGCACATAGCACTTAGCCAGCTTAACAACAACGTCTTTCCCAAACTCTAAAAGGGGCTCATAGTGACTGAGCTCCTTCCACATACTATGTAATGTGTTGTAGTACTCCCCTATAGAAGAATCCTTCTATTTGCACTCAGCAATCATTTGCTTAAGTTGATAAATTCTTGTGTCATGATCAAAGGGAGATAAAGTATCTGTCAGCTTGTCCCAAAGTTTAGTAGCGGAGTCATTAAACATAAAGGTCCGATATATAGAGGGATCCATTGAATTAAAAAGCCAGCCAAGAATAATCGCATTATCTGCATCCCATTACTTGGCATCAACAACATTAGTCTTAGGTCTTGGGGTAGATCGAATCAACAATTTTCTTTTCATACGGCCTTGAACATAGAGCATAATTGCTCTTTTCCATTTTAAGTAATTGTTGGAATTTAACTTCAAAGTGATTATGGTAGTGGGTAAATTCTCACTACTCATATTTTTATAACCCTTGGTCATTTTGGCCAATAAGCAAAGCGTCAAAAAAGAGAATGAATAAAAAAAAAAAGTATCACAAAAGAACTTTCATAGCAGAAATACACCAAACAAATATTTCCTCTAACACCTTTGTGATCATATGTCTAAAATATCTTAGCAGCAAACATCTCCTCCCAAATATGACAACAAAATATGTATAACATCTCACCAATAACAAATGTAAATATGTTCAACAACAATATGAGTCCTAAGGAAGCAACACAACATATATCAACGGTTCAATATCTATATTGATTTCACAAATCTGATGCAATAAATCCCACAAATCTGGTGTACGATGACACGGATCTCCACAAACCTCTAGAAATATCTACACACAGTGGCCAGAACCAAACCTAAACTCTCTAAATATAATCATCTACCACTGATAGATCTAGAAACAAGAGAAGTTGCTTAAAGACTACCATATACCAACAATCCACAAATTCAGAAATCCATAATCAGCGTAAGAAATTCATCAGCAGGTACAACAGAATACTTAGAAGATCTCAGCCACCATATTAGAACATAAATACAGATATTTGAAGGCACTAAGAAGGCCTTGGATTGAAACAAGAGTGGTTGTTGGAGCCCAAGAAAGAGAATCAATGACTACCCCTCTCTAGATTCAACATATCCCATCCAATATTTCACGAAAAAGCATAAACCCAGATTCAAATAATTCTAAAAGAACATATCCATACCTCTAGCACGAACTTCTCTACCCCCAAAAATTTAGACCATCAGATCTAGCAAATCTGGCCAGTAGTATAAGAGCCACAAATTTGGACGCGTGAAACACTGAACATGTAAGATTGACCTGCTTTGATACCAAGATTAATTTAGGATCTGTAAGGTTAGGTCTCTAAGATGTTAGGGTTAGAGAAGAGAGAGAGAGAGAGAGAGAGAGAGAGAGAGAGAAAGGGGTTAGTGAGTTGGATTCTCTCACTAGCTTGTATATTAAGTGGGTGAATTATTACATACACACCCAAATTTACTATGCACACACAATGCACATATTGCTTGCATTCCTAACAGGGATACCTTGCATTTCAAAGGATTCAAAGACTGGAATGATGCGACTCTTTCCAAATTGATGTGGAAATTCTCAACCAAAGTAATTCTGGGATTGCAAATTCTCAAAATAGCTATTTGACATTTAGGAGAATAAGATTTAGTGAAGAAGCACATGTGACATGTTATCAGGTATAGTAGAAAGTCTTAATTTTGACTCGACCCAGGATTTCCTAACAGAAAATAAATCATCCATTTAATTTAGGAGTTACCATCAATTCAGTGTTGATAAGGACGCCTATGTATTCTTATTGATAGCTAACAATTCTTGGAAGCTTCCTTCCCAGTATTGTGCATGCAACGAGCTTTGAGGGTCGTTTAAGACTGAGCTCTTTGAGAGTGAAGACATAATTGTTTGGACACTGAAAAATCAAGGATCATGGAATCTAACTCGGACCCATCAGCTGTTCATTGTTTGGTTAAAGTTTCTTTAGCACGAAAATTCGATTTCAAGGAACTTACTCTATGCTTAATGTATATTAGAGTAAAGTTGCTTCCTCAACACAGTCTTCAATCATATATGCTCAAAAAACAGAGATGTGTTCTTTGAGGAGTTGTGGGAGTTACTAATAATTCTGGAAGGAACTCAAAGAAATGATTATAGAGTCTGGACTCCACATTCGAAAGGAAAATTTCCGGTTAAGTCTTTCTATTGGGTCCTTTGTAAATAAAGAAGACCTCGTCCTATATGGTCGGGGGTCCTGCGGATCAAAGTCCCTTCGAAAATTAAGTTCTTTGAGTGGAATGTCGGATGGTGGCGCATTCTCACAATTGATCAGCTCATAAGAAGAGGTATATATGAATCTCAGAAATTTATATGCTCTGTGTTTACAGGAAGAAGAAACGATTAACCATCTTCTCCTTCATTGACGAGTTGCTAGACAAATCTAGTACTCGGTCCTCCAAGCTTTTGACATGAACTGGGTGTTCCTGGAGGACTGCAGGAGTCTGATTGCTGCTTGGAGTGGTGTTCAGATGGAAGGTATTTAGATGGATTTCTGGAATAACACCATCCTAGTGGTCTGGTGGGCCATTTGGACGGAAAGAAATAATCGTATTTTTAACAGAATTCGCACACCTGTAGCTATGATCTTGAAATCTATTAGGGACCTGGTGATTAATTGGATTTATATTGATCCAATTAACAATTATAGGGAGGATGGGGAGTTACTTTGTGAATGGGATAACCTGCACTGCTGCATGTTTAGCCTCAATTCCTTCCGCTAGTGGAGTTCTCCGTGGGCGTCTCCTATTGGGGAGTTCTTTTTAGCCTCAGTTTGTCCGAGGTGAGGGTGCATAGTCTAGGGTTGTGGTTGTTTTTCTTTTCAGCTCCTCGATGGTTGTTTTTTTGTATATTTTTTTCCTGTTTAATATATTTTCCTTTGCCGATCAAAAAAAAAAAAAAAAAACTCGAAAATAAAAATGAAAAATTTAGAGTTAACAGCTACACTTCTGTTTGGTTTTGCAGCTAAAGAAATAACATTACTAAATTTAAAAATGGTAGAAAAGAACATCTATACATAGGGTTTGAGCCTCAGCCATGACTAAACCAAGAAAGTACAGGAGAAATGGGGGTAAACCAGTATTGATAAGAGAATGATGCAAAGATATGAAGACCATGGTTCAATACCAAATCTCCCTGAAGCAGTTATTGCTGTTTAGTAAAGTCAGATTTCCATCTTCAACCCATGTTTGTAGAAGTAAAGAAGGGATGCTGAGGCTTCTCCCTTTGCAGAGACGGACATCCCCAAGCCTTCTAATGTGCTGTGGGCACCTCCCCCTAACACCTATTCAATGAAGGAGTCTATACAGCAGGCTATATTATCTATCAGATAATATTACATCAAATACCATATAACTATACAGTTATGAAAATATTTTTTATAAAAAAGCTGGGAAGTGCCAAGGAAAGATTGGCAGGAGGTAGTAATTAGTTAGACCATAATGCATCTAATTTAACATATTAATAGAATTTTAATCAAGGAGATATTTTCTTTGAAGGAACAGCTGAGGGGATACCATGAAAAACGGGGGAAGATGGAGGAATACCGGGGAAAACAGGGCCAGGAGGTAGGTGTGGCAGTGGAGGAAAAAGGAATAATGGTGGAGGTGGGGGTGGTGTTGGTGGCGGTAGGGATGGTGGACTTAGGAATGGGTTTGGAGGTAGATGTGGCCAAGGGGGAAAAGAGAATAATGGTGGGGGTGGGGGTGGTGTTGGTGGCGGTGGGGATGGTGGACTTATGAATGGGTTTGGAGGTAGGTGTGGGAAAGGAGGGAAATAGAATAATGGTGGTGGTGGGGGTGGTGATGAAGGAGGAGTTAGAAATGGCAGCGGAGGAAGAGAGAATAATGGTGGTGGTGGTGGTGGTGGATGACTTATGAAAGGGTTTGGAGGTAGAATTGGCAGTGGAGGAAAAGAGAATAATGGTGGTGGTGGAGGAGGAGTTAAGAAGGGAATTGGTGGGAGATTAAATAATGGTGGTGGTGGTGGTGGAGTTAAGAACGGAATCGGAGGGAACAATGATGGTGGTGGTTGAAATGGATTTGGTGGTAGAAGTGATGGTGGTGGCTGGAAAGGATTTGGAGGGAAAAATGGTGGTGGCTGAAAAGGATTTGGAGGGAAAAATGATGGGGGTTGAAACGGATTCGGTGGAAAAAGTGGTGGTGGCTGAAAAGGGTTTGGAGGGAAAAATGATGGGGGTTGAAACGGATTCGGTGGAAAAAGTGGTGGTGGCTGAAAAGGGTTTGGAGGGAAAAATGATGGGGGTTGAAACGGATTCGGTGGAAAAAGTGGTGGTGGAAAAAATGGGTTGGGAGGTAGTGGAAAAAGCGGTGTTGGTGGGAAGAAGAAAGTTGGGTGGGCTGTTTTTTTATCAAGAATTGTAGTTTGTGATTTCGGCAGTGGACCTAAATTTGTCAGAGACCGTGAGTTTGCTCGTTTATAGATAGGTGGTAGCGTTGATAATTGTTTCTGATTACATAGCTCTGGTTGTTTTGTAGGCTTGAAGGTGAAAAATCCAGCTGAGAAAATATGATGTCCTTGATTTCTTGACTTGAGTTGGAGCAAAGTTGAAGTAGCCAGTGAAGCCACTGAACAGAAGGGCTCACTGCTACTAATTAACTTCACCAAGCACGCTTTTATTCTTTTGACATGTTTGCTGACGGTGAAGGGTAGATGAACTTCAAATTTTCCATGTTTGTTCGTCTTCACTTCTGTGTGGAAACTGGGTTTCTGCTCTGCACCTTTGCATTCTACTGCAACAGAAGCACCTGTAGAAATAAACAGATTGGTGAGTTATTGGCTCATCTGAAAGAATATAGATTTTCTTTCATGTTCTTGAATTTTGAATGAGGCATAAACCTGATATGAAGTGGCTGGTCTTTGAGAATTTTTGCTGAGAACATGTGTCACAGAAAACATTTCCTACAATCATAACAGATGGAAGCTGCTTTTTCGCATGGTTAGCAGCAGAACCATGGAAGAGGAAACTGAAAATGAGTATCAGCAAGTGGATTCTGATATTACCCATTCTCTGTGCTCTTAAGAATAATTGAATAGGACTTTTTATGGATCAAGTTCTGTGACTTCTTTCTGTATTATAAATACTTATCATCATGCTAGGTATATGTGAATCTAACACTACACTTAGAGAACGACCGTTGGTGATGGGATGTGGGAACTTTAACCTTCATTCTGTTCTAAAATCATGTGACGGGGGCTTAGAAGTCTCGAGATTGCAATCGTGTATTAGATCACCATCAAGCTCATACACACGACACGGATGAGCATACACACAAACACGTACGCTTGTACACATGGTGATGCTAGTGCACTGGAACTTACACGTGAGCTCCTGCACGCATACTCCACATTAGCATTTATTCAGATTTTCCAAGTTTTTAATGATAAACGCTTCTAAGTATTCTTGCTTAGCAACCCCAAGCCATCACCCATCGATCTTTTTTTATGTTAATGCAACAACAGTAGCAGTGAATGGATGTTTTGTCTTTTGATTTGCCATCCACAACCCTCCAAAATGTAGAAAGTTGAAGATGAGGAACATGAAGGGTGCCTTCTTGTGCAGGGCACTATATATTATTATAAGTACCGGTATGTGGAGCCGAAGATTCGATCTTTGCAGCTGGGAGTTTCCGTCATTGGCTGCCTTGAATAAAACGATGGAGACCACTTTTTCATCTCAATCTTCCCACATTGGATATTGAGATCATGGCACACCTAGCCTGATGTTGATTCCATGTGGCATAGATCCGAAAAGTGATCATGATCGTGGTGTACCACGAGAAGGGTTCTCAGGTCACTTTTAGGGATGTTTTCCTCATGGAATCAACATGTTACCACGGACGATGATCTCAAGGTCTATTATGTGGAAGATTGTGACAAAAAACTATCTCCCTCATCTGATTCAAGGCAGTTAACAGTTTTAATGGTGGAAATACAGGGCTGCAAATACAGGTACCCTGTTATTTATTTACTTTTGTTTGTTTCTGGTTGGAGAAGGCCAACACGGGGAGAGGGGTGGCCCAGCTTGGTTCACGAGATGATTTGTGCAGCCACAGAGTTTGAAGGCCAAGTGAGTAGCCGGGTTGGATGGATGTAATATGCTTGGTCCTCCAATGTTATGAAGTCTATGATGTTTTGAAGGGACACATTACATTTGTTTTGAAGAAAAATTTGCCCTGTTGGAAAATGTTGTGTCACGTGATGGACGTGTATCTGACAGGTGTCATGGGTTCGATTTCAGTTGGTACTCTCCGTCCAATGTGAGGGAGTAGGCCGTGGGTTTGATTCTCGTCCTTCACGCAGTTTCCCATCCTTATCATTACAAGGTGTGGATTGGGTTTTATTAGTTAACCCTCACCGCTATAGTTGGTGCTCCCTCACGGTGCTTTGCAACTGTCGCATGTGTATGCATGCCTGCTCCTAAGTTCTTGAGGCTGTCTCAGCCGAATCGCCTTACAAAATAAAAAACAAAAAATTTTCTCTGTTGGGAAATGTTGTGTCGCGTAATGGGCATGTATCTGACAGGTGTTAGATAGTCATTTTTAGAGGGAGATGCTTGTGTGAAACATCTTAAACTTTGTTCTCAGCATAGCCCTTTGGCAAAGAAGGTACCTGACTAGAGTGCCAGTGTTTACCCACCAGGGGTAGGGGTCGGCACAGTTGATAGGGACTTTAGTTTGGTACCTACAAGTCATGGGATTGAGTGTTCGTGTCTCCCTTCTGCGATAACAGGATGCCCCGTAAGGTGTGTAAATCATAAAATACTTTGGATCAGGCATATGTGCTTTACCTGTTGGGCAACTAAAATTTTGGCCCGACCCGACTAGTTGACAACCGTGCATCTCCTGAGGTTTGACTCGTATGGCTGATGGAGATTGACCCATTTATACCTCATGGGTAGGGGTGCAAGTATTGCACCGAAAACCCAAACCAAGCAAAAAACATGCCCACTGAACCAGACCAAAACCCGACCTAAAACCAAACCAATTGGGTTTCGGTTTTGGGTTGCTGAAATGTAAATCAGTTGGATAGGTTTAGATAACTGACCTAAAACCCAAATAATTGAAAAAAAATATATAAACAAAAAATTCCAGTAAATATAAATATAAAAAAAAAGTTAAAAAACTGAAACCGAAACTGAACAGATTTTTTTTCGGTTTGAAGTTCTCAAAATTTTACCAAACCGAAATCAAACTAATTTGTTTCGATTCAGGCTCGATCTAATCGAAAACTGAAATTTTTTATTTTGGTTTGGTTAACCGATTTTGCACCCCTACTCATTTTTGACAACCCGTTCACCTAATATCAACACATTTCGAGTTACTCTCTGATGCTGGTGCTTATGTCTCTCTAATTGTCTAATCTAGACGTTATTGTTGAAATTTTGACGTCTTTTCCTGTAAATTATACGATCTGGGAATATACATTAGGAGTGTAGCATTTAGGGCAACACCCAGATCATTTGGGAGGATTGGGTGCTACGGAAACTGGGAAAATAACAATGAGGTATCACCCAAAAAATTTGGGCTCCATCCAATCCATATCTATCGTTTAAAATGTGGTCAAATATGTCTAAAATCAATACACCTACTTAATTGGGTGTTTCCTTATCTTTGAACAGGGGCAAAATAGTCATATCCATATATATTAAAATCATATGTCCGTCAACTCAAAATGGATATTATTTTGGGTTGATCATTCCAACTGGCAGGTGATTTGGCATCTGTACAAGTATAACCATCCAGGACCCACTTGCATTTCTCCAATTCTCTATACATGTGACAAAAGTTTTGTTTAGTTAATACTTCCAAAAGTGAGAGGGGGTGACTTTCTACTCTGAAAACGTCTAAAATAATAAGGAAAAGCAATTTTAGTAGAATAACATGTGATAGGAACAAATTTAACTTGTTAGAAGAGGCAGGTTAAGTAGTCTATTACCAATAATTTATTTAGTGTTAATCTCTCACGGGTCTCATTAGAAGAATGCAGAGCCTGTTTCTTCACAAGGTTTGTTTCATTCTGCATCTATAGAAATTTTTGTAAGCCATGTTTGGCTGTATTTGGGACATTGGTCCTATCAAAGAATACTTGGCCCGTGAACTAGCCACCTATCCTCCATGATTTATCAACTTTCTACCTGTACCTCACATTACATGTATGCCAATCCTAGATGTCCATGCGGCAGGCCTTTGAGTAGATCGCAAACACCAAATTCCCGGACTTTTTGAAAAATTTACCATCAATTCATCATTTAAGGTTTTATGAATTAATTACAGATGATTCATGATTTTTTCCAAAATTTGTATATTTTAGTGACTTTTCTAATATCTTTAAAATAAATTCATACTTTTAATTTTTTCGATTTTTCTTGAAATTAATCAAATTTACCGATTCTTCCAAAGTTTAACTTTGCCGAACCCAGAGTTGGTAACTATGGGTAGATGGACTTGGCCTAAAAGCTTCACTGTTTGGACTCTACAATAATTCTTCGTTTTGGCAACATGATAGGCCCAAAAAAACTTTTTAAAATACGAGATTGTGACTTTTTATAAAATACCGAAAAAAAATCACTGATTTCACAAGGAATATAGGTTTGTTGTCAAGACTCTTTAAACACTTTACAGATCTAAAATACAAGTAACCAAACAACAATATAAATATTCTATAAAGTGGATAATAGAGGATTGTAATTTCCAAACACAACAACAATTTGAGAGAATTGAATGTTTGTATTCTGCATTCAAGTTTCCAAACGAAGTGATTAAGAGCCCAACCGGTTTAAAGTTTGTATGAGCAACAGCTGACAAAAGTTCTGTGATGAATGGTTTCAAGTTCTCTGATGGATGATTCACAGTTTGACTATGAATCACGTGATTGACATGTTTTTTTCTAACCAATCCATAGATCATAGACTCCAAACCATAAGACATATATGATGTTTATTGTAAAAAAGGATCTTGATAGATTCAGCAGTGTAGCTTGGGCGATTTGAAACGAGAGAAACAAAATCACGCATGGAGCTTAACCAATGGACCCAATTCATGTTCCTAGAGATGCCGAAAGATATTTCCGGGACTTTGTTCGTGCTAACAAAGACGAGAATGAACTACAACAATGTTTACCGGTAAATCCCACTAACAGGTGGACTCCTCCCTCGGAAGAATTTTACAAGGCCAACTTTGATGGAGCATGGAGTGGTATTGACAGAATTGCCGGAGTTAGTATTATTATCCACAATTATGAAGGAAAAGTGATGGCATCAATGGCAAAAAACTACCAAAATTTCGCATCCTCTGATCATTGTGAAGCAGTTGCTTTTCTTGATGGGCTCGCCTTAGAGTGTGGTTTCCGTAAAATAATCTTTGAAGCAAACTTGTTATAGGTGATAAATGTTGGGATGGACCATGATGAGGATCTCTCTTCATTGGTTCATTGATCGAAGATATCAAATTTGAAATAGGAAACTTTGATAGCTCTTTGTGCAAACATGTGAAAAGGACAGCTAATCATGCTTCCGATTCCTTAGCCAAACCAGCCTTGAGAGATGGATGTAATGAGATCTGGATGGAGGATGCTCCACCACAGATCTATGATGCTATTTCTTTGGACTTTCCGGATTAATGAAGATTCTTTTTCATAAAAAAAAAAAAATAAATAAAATAAAAACATTTACTGTGATATTAAGCTTTCTCCCATTCTACTAGTAAAGAAGAAGGGCATAAAAAAAATAGTAAAGAAGATGAATAAAATAGAATAACATTATTCAAGTTTTCTTTTAAAAAATAGGAGTCTCTTGTCCTCAAATGGCATGTCCCCGTTGATGAAGCAAACGGTTAATAAAGGAACTTATTGTTACTCAATCATCCAAGCTTTCTTGTCTTTCATTTCTTCCCTTTCCCCTTACTGAATCCTAGTGAAAATTTGTGCTTAGAGAGATACATTTATGTTATTCATTAATTTAAGTTCTTGAATAGTTAAGCAGACTCTTCTTCAAGCAGTCTGATCTTCTTCCAGCTCCCGCTGTTCAATAAGACAAAGGTTCTCTTCTCTCTATGTTTAGGTGGGAAAAAGTTGCCAATCCGAACAAATCCCGAAATTCGAAATACCTATTACCCAATAAACACCAAAGGTTCCTAATAGTAAACCAAAAGCCCCTACAAGATTAGTTACAAAAGCTTTTTGACAAGCATTTGCTGTAAAGGCTCCTGTGCTCTCCCGACCTGTCTGAGACCACCCTAAGCAAAATTTGTTGGGAAAACGACACTCAACAGGAACAGTAACTCACTCAAACAAACCTTGGCATAACAAGTGGTGATCTTGCTCTGCTTTCAGAGCTCCTTGCTTGTGGAGCAGCATACCGAAAAAAGGAAGATTGACTAGACTATTCGAACCTTTCATTTCACTTTTTCCGAGAAAAGGCCTTCCTTAACAACATCAAAACCTTATCTTCCATCATTTCGAGTTTACTCATACCAAAAGGCCAATGTTACATCGCGCTGTTTCTCATAAAGTATTAAGATTTTGCAGAGTAGCCACAGAATTTACTTCACAATTCATTCATAACGTGTTAAGAGAACTAAGTTCTTTGATGGGTGTGCTACTCACCCTGAGGTAGTATCATTAGTAGCTATTTTTTCTCTTCATCAATATCACCAATAGTCTCCACATGAGCAAACCCCATCACTAAAATGATGAAACCGGTTTCCGTCCCTGGCAACGATATCTCGTCCTGTGACCTTGGAAATAAACTTGCTTGCATCATGGCAATCATCGCACACACGTAAGTTTTTTGTGATACGAATGGGCATCCCCTTGCACGGATTCGATATCAATCCGAAAGCAATGGCTAGCTTCTCACTATGCCCTCTAAGAACAAGCTCCTTTTCGCTCTCGGAAATATCATGAACCACAAGATTAATGTTGGGAACATACCCCACTTCCTTAATCTGACTAAGTAATCCATCCAAGTAACCATATATCTTATTCGACATTGGATTTGAAGTATCTGCAAGGGTAAATGAATGAACTTGATTTCTAACTTCAATCCAACTGCGGCCTGCCCGTTTCTTCACTCCTCTCTCATGCATCAAAACTCTCATTTTTTCAGCTTCCCTCCAACTTCCAACAGACCCATATATTTGAGATAGAATTATATAGTTTCCAGCATTATTAGGCTCTAAATCAAAAAGATAACTCGCGGCAAGCTCGGCTAGTTCTACATTGCAATGGATCCTACAGGCCCCCAACAACGCCCCCCATACTCTACAATCAGGCTTTAGAGGCATCTTCTTTATAAATTCGAGTGCCTCATCGAACAATCCAGCCCGCCCAAAAATATCAACCAAGCAAGAATAATGTTCTACCATAGGAGTCACTCCATACATTTTTCTCATTGAATTGAAGTAGAGTTTTCCCTCTGTGATGAGACCCGAGTGAGAACACGCGGAAAGAATGGCAACGAAAGTGACGTGGTTTGGTGTCAACCCTTCCTCCAACATCTGATGAAATAAATTGAGAGCTTCATGGCCTCGGCCACTCATTCCATACCCTGCAATCAAGGCTGTCCAAGTGACCACATTTTTATAATGCATCCTTCTGAAAACATCAATTGCATCATCTAACACACCGGATTCAACATAAACATCAACTAACGTGCTTCCAACATAAACATTTGATTCAAACCCGCTTTTGATCACGTGGGAATGAATCTTTTGTCCCTGTTGCAAGTAAGCCGACCTCGAACAAGCTCTGAGAACACCAACAATTGTGGTTTCATTCACCTTTATGCCCATTCCCCGCATACTACAGTACAATTCCAAAGCATCATTCGACCTCCAATTCTCTGAATACGCATTAATCATCGAATTCCATGATATCACATCTCTATGAGGCATTTCATCAAACAGTTTTTGGGACGCTTCAATTAAGCCACATTGGGCATACAGTTGTACCAATGAACTTATCAGAATCACGTTTCCATCGAAACCCGTCTTTATTACCAGGTTGTGGAGCTGATTCCCAAATTTAAAAAGATTCAAACTAGAAGCAGCTTTTATTACTGCAGAAAATGTGAATTCATCGGGTTTTAGGCCACGCAGATACGAGGCGTAGTACAAATCCAAAGCTTTCTCACATAATCCCTTTTGCACATGAGCTATGAGGATTGAATTCCAACAGAAAACAGTCGGTTTTGATATACCAACAAAGATTAAAGTAGCTTCATCTAGGTTATCGCAAGCAACATACATGAGAACTAGTTTAATTCTAAGGGGAAACTCTCTTTCAAAACCATTTCTGAGAAGATGGTTGTGGATGAACCTACCTTCTGTTAATGATTTTCTCTTGGTGCAGGCATCCAAGAGTGATGAATATACAGTGGAGGTAACTGAGACACCAGTCTCTTCCATCAACTTCAAAGTTTCAATGGCTTTTGTTAAGCGACCAGATTTGCAGAGTCTGATAATTTTAAGAAATTGGTCGTCTGTGGATTTCTTCGTTGCAGATGAGCCATTTAAGGCATGGGGATTTGGGAAGCTCAAATTTTGGCTTCTGGGTATTGTTGATTTGCCGTTTAAGAGATTTGGATTGTGATTTGTGGAGGGAATCCAATGAGCAGGATTGAAGAGAGGGGTCTGAAAAGGGAGTGAAGTCTGCATGTTTTATTCGGTCGGGTTTTCGGCGAGGAAAGTGATATATATATTTTAGAGGGACGGATTCGTGTGGCCGCTTTCCATGGATATAGCAATGGCAAGCTGAGCACCCAGTTTGGTGAGGTATCCGAATCTTTGATTTATGGCTCCTCACCCCCGTTTAAACACCAAATAGTGTTTAAATGATCTTCCATCATTAAAATGTCACTTTTTATCTTACACCATTGAATGATGAAGGGTGATTTATCACACATTTATTATCAATCTAAATTGCCTAAGTGGCGAGCCATACTTAAAATATGTCCCAATCAAAGAATTATACTTATAAGTAGATATAAACCATCCGATCAGTGAACTTTAATATCGGCCATAAAAATTAAGAACAATCATTGATATTAGAGTGTACAGGTTGGATGATTCAAATCTCTCAAAAAGTGTAATTTTTTTATGCAGGACACTTCAATTCATGATATATCACTTTGACAGTATAAATTTTCTAGATCATAAGCCAATATATGGTGTAAGATCTTTTAAACACCATTTGGTGTTTAAATGAATAGGCCATTGTTTGGATACATGTCATGCTTCTAAGTCTCGGAAATAGAGAAGTAATATGGCTGATATGCGATATTTTCACGTCTCACAAACGTCTCGGCTATAATGTGCGAGACTAGAGCTCTAATTGCACCCCTTTTTGTTCATCCATAGAGATTTATCCCTACTAACTGATGCGAGTGATGTGTGGGTGTTGCACGTATCCGGAGACCTAGTGGGGTGCTCTAAGACATTGGATACTCTCGTATAAAAATAAAAATAAAAAATAAAAAAATGTGTGTGAGATTGAAAATATTGTTTAAATGATCTTATACTTAAAATATGTGTTTGATCTTACTTTAAAGTATACTTCACTATTATGTCACGTGGCCATAGATTTAAAGTATGATATTATCAACATATTAGCCTGGCAGCTGGGTCCCAGGCCGATAAGTATTTGATAGCCTATATGTATCTGATATTTCGATATGTATCGACCAAACTAGCCTATATTTAAGCATTATTTTATTAAAAAATAGTAAAAAATATATAAATATTTTTTAAAAAAAAAAAATCTAAAAAAATTCAAGAAGGGCATTTTTGGCATTTTCTTAGTCATATCGACTGATAGTATTTGACCTGTTTGACTTGGTATTTGACTTCTTATAGAATCGGAGTGTATATCCACATCGGATGAGGCTTAACCCGACATGTATTGGATATGGCCGATATTTAAAGCCATGCATGCAGCACATATCTATGACCAATCTAAACAGTCCAAATGTCTATTTATAATTGGAACATTTTTGGTCACCTATAAGATGATACAAACTGTGTTATTTACAAGCTTCAATATTAGTCGTTAAAAAATAAGAACAATAATAAATATTAGAGTTTATAAATTTGGACGAAGCATGATATATTGGATCATCACCACAGCTGGGGATTATATCCAAAATAGTACACACAGTCAGTCAAAACAGTGCCGCGTGTGCAAAAGTGACCATTAGTATATTTTAAATTGTGAAAATAAAAGAATTCTTTTAAATTGTGAACAACTAGAGCACCATTAGTATCCTTATTGTCTCGCGTAGCCTCAAAACGCGAACCGTATCGGCAGAAACCCCTCATCCTTGGACGATATTTTAAAACTATCACAGGGCTTGGGCGTGTCAATGAAAAAATGACAATATTGCATCCACAAGATTACAGGTTCAAAAACCAACTCACCACATTAGAAAAAAGATACGTAATAGTTCAAACCAGGGTACATGCAGTAATTTTTTTTATTCAATTATGTCACTTAATGAGACAGAGCCCATCTAAAGATTTGGTGAGTTGAAGACTGCATAAAAAAAAAAAAGGCTAAATCACTTTAGGAGATTTATATCATGACCGTTTAAAGTGGTTTGACTGCTATAAGTCATATGATAAGATGTTTTTCAATACTTTCATTGACCAACTAGAGCTTATGCTATTAGTCATATGATAAGATATTTTTCAATACTTTCATTGACCAACTAGAGCTTTATATCAGGCCCTTTGGATCAAGTGACATACTTTGATTAAAAATAGTGCCACATATTTCTAATTAGTGACGGATTCAAATCTAAATTGGAAACGAGTCATTTACCTTATGTCAATTTATGTTTTATGTGAATAGTCATCACTTATAGCTCTTTTAACACAAAAATCACTTACATTGGCGCATTACACATTAATACGCTCATAATATATAAAGCGCCCAAATCGAAAGGTTTCATGGCTTTAATATGCAAAGTTTTAAGTTCGAAGGTGTGCAAGGGATGCCCGTCGCATGAAACAATTCATCTCTTTTACGGTGCGACTTATTGGGATATAACTCACTTATTAAATGATACACGTTAATATAACGTTAAATATAATATTTAGATTGGTGCCTTTGTGTAATAGTCGAACTTCGGATTGGGAATAGTTATGATCCTGAGTTATATGTGATTGCAGACGTTACATGTCATGACACATTTTGAGTGAGGACTTAAGCCCATGCCAGAAATAAAATCAGGGCGGGAATCTAAGTCCAGAATCGAACAATATTGTGGCATGTGGGTCTGGGTCATCACACTTTGTTTTAACTCAAACTTTTTCTTCTCAACTCAAGTTTCAAGTGCTTAAATCGAAGACTGCTTTGAGAATGACGATGGAGATTATTTTTTCTCTCCAATCTTCTACAAAAGTGGATCTTGAGATCATGGACTTACCATCTTAAGGGAAAATTTTGATTTCATAGGGCACACATCTCAAAAAAGTGCTCTAAGAAGCATATTTGATATACGCCCATGATCATTGTCACGCTTGGAGATGCGTGCCACGTGAAATCAACACTTCAGTGTCTGAAAGGTGGGCCATGAACTCAAGCTCTATTGTGTGGAAGATTGTGACCAAAATCGATCCCCATCGCTTGATTCATGGCAGCCGATGGTTTTCAGTTCAAGTGACACAAATCTAAAAAACTGAATTCATTTATATAAACAATTGGGGTGAAAAAAAAACTTTATCATCTAATTCAAATTGGTCAAACGATTTTAGTACGTAACAATCCTGATTTTTTTATTTTATTTAACGGTGTTAGATGATGTATCACACCATGCATGGTGCTAACGCTCCACACCGGAAGTCACCCTCTTCTAAAAAAATTCTAATTTTTTATATATCAATATTGTGAAGTGTTCGTTGATATGATTTCAACGATATATAATTTGTCGATCTCCAACAAAAATATAAAAAGTTACACTTATTTTAAGAGATGAAACATATTAGAGGGTATAATTATAATTTTGGGAGAGAAACACCATTTACTTCAGTGTTTATACAAAACACATTTCTACAAGCATAAAGTCTTAATTAGACTTAATCTAAAAATTCGTACCATTATAAATAAATCTTTAAGAACTCTCTATTCCCAAAAGTAGAACGGAAGAGAAAACGACTTAGATGAACCGACGCTTTGGGCATCGACCTTTTCAACCCGTACCATCGTAGATCTATCTTTCACGCCTCAAAAGGTGGGTACCCTTCAATCCATCTTTTTCTTATTAGATCTCATCATCGCACATCGACGGATTTAAAAATCTTATTTAAGCTTTAATATCTCATATATTAGTAAATCTGCATATTTAATATTATGATTTCCCTTGAAAGTTATATATTTTGTACGTCGGTTTATATTTTATTTCTCTTTTCAAACAATCCATTGTTTGACTATTTAATATTTTTTTTTATTTAAACGATAATATCCCTTAATTCTAATAAACCTGCATATTTAATATTATGTTTTCTTTTAAAGTTGCATGATTTGTAAATTAGTATATATTTTATTTCTCTTTTCAAATAATCTATTTATTTGACAATTAATATTTTACTTTCTATTAGGTCGCATATTTAATATTTTATCTTCCTTAATATTTGTTTGTCTATTAAGGTTTATGATTTGGAAGTCGGTTTTTATTTTGTTTATTAGACTATTAATATTTTACTTTGTTATTAGACCAAAAAATCTAAATTATGTTATTAATTTATTTAAAGGAAAAATAGATTAGTAAATAAATTTCAATGCTAAAAAGTATTGGGAATGCACTATCATGAACTTTTGGGTCCGAACTCGTAGCCACGAACCCAAACTCACGATCACGAATTCGAATTTGCGACCATTGATGTACTGGTCTCGGTATTTTGATTATAACTTGTTACTCCGATCTTGGATTAATGCGATTCTTACGGTATTGGAAAGAAGACAACGGACTTTATAACTTTGTGTGAAATAGCCATATCACAAATCTAATGTTTTAGAGGACAAAATAGAGCGATAAGTCGGGATCAATTTTGAATTATCTAGAACTACATAAATTTAATGTTATTTTTTTATTTTCATGACTAAAAAAATTTATGTGTATATTATCCTTACTACTATATAAAAGTAAAAATAGTTTCTATCATATTTTCATACCTAAAATACGCCTAAGAGTCCCTTCTTCCAATTTTAGTTGCAAAATCTTCTAACAACAAGCAGCACCTCCCTCATGGCAATGCCACGTAAGACCCGCCGTTGAAAAATAACGCCATTGTCGGCGACTCAACTTCGTGTGGCTTTTGGTACCCCAGACCATGCTCCGACGGGCGGATATCTCGAGATTCCGACCGGAGCATCTGAACCGTAAAGAATGCTAGATAGACTGCCAGGATTATGCCAGAAAAAGCGAGAAAAATTGCCTTTGGACTTTGGAGTATCGATTTCTCTACAAGTTTATACCAGATATGTAAAATGGTGTTTCCTTGCAGTAAATGCAGCCATATTTTTCGTACAAAAAGTCGATTTTAACTTGTTTTATGAAGATACATATAGGAGATTAATAGCAGAAAACTGAGATAACTTTGAGAGAGAGAGAGGGAAGGTAAGGTAAGAGAGGGGAATGGAGAAATATCTTGGTAATCCATATCAGGGAGACCCGGGCGTTCAACACGCCGAGCCAGACCGTTTCGTAACAATTTGGATCGGAGCATTCTCTTTCTCTGCTATCACCTGGTCCAATCCCTACATCTGGTACCTCTCGAACGCATTCAAGTAACTTCTTATTTTTTAAATTCAGATATCTGTTTATTGCTGAAACTTTTTTCCGCCCACAACATGTGTTAAAAGCTTAAAGAGGAATTTTGGCGGCCACCCTTGCAACCCAAAATTCTTTCTTATCAACTCGGATATTTCATGCTTAAATAGTTTGATTTCTTTGGATCAACTGATTGAGTTTTTTTTTCACCGTAAGTTTTCATATAATGGACCTTGAGGCCATAAGCTTATCATCAAACGTTTAATTTTTTCATTGATATGGCACACATGTCAATACCTCTTTGTTCATGCCCACGCGTTCTCTGAAAGCGCCTATGTCTTAGACCCCTGAAAAAAACGTTGATTTCTTCGGATCAGATGATAGAGATCTTTTTTAATAAAGATCTTCCACAAAATAGATCTTGGGTTCATGGTGCCTCAATCTAACGGTCAGTTTTTGATATCTTGCATCACTTATATCCAAAAAATGACTCTTCAATCATATAGCACACATTATGTTCAAACGTGATTTTAGGGCAATTTTTTGGGGATTGGGGGACACATGGAATCACAAACTGGCCGTCTAATAGGTGCTACATGAACTTAAGATCCATTCTCTGGACAATCGGGGTGAAAAACAATCAACCTCATATGATCCAAAGCAATCAATAGCCTTCAAGGGGTTTGGGACGTGGGCGCTTTCAGAGAACGCATGGACGCAAATAGAGGTACCCATAAACAGCGATGCCAATAAATATAATCCAACCATCTAAACTACTTAA
This sequence comes from Chloranthus sessilifolius, assembly GCA_021018995.1. Classification (NCBI taxonomy): domain Eukaryota; kingdom Viridiplantae; phylum Streptophyta; class Magnoliopsida; order Chloranthales; family Chloranthaceae; genus Chloranthus; species Chloranthus sessilifolius. The sequence continues at coordinate 1,429,235 of JAJIZI010000016.1, read as the reverse complement.
TTTAAAGGTCATGATCTAAAGATCATAAGTGAAAAGATTTGCACCAAGCATAGTCTTTATCATATGACTCAATGAACTCCAAATCCATTATCTGATTCAACAGTTGATTGTATTGAATCATATGATAGAGATTGAGTTTTGCACCACTCTTTTGCGTCATAGATCTGTAGATCATGGTCTTTATATCAAACGGTTTAGATGCAACCTCACCTCATAATCGTACCATTTATTTACACTGTAAAATTATAACCTCGCCCATCTCCTCCGGCAAACATGCATTGACTGCTTTGAATCTAACAAAGGAGACTGTTTTTTATCCTAATCTTCCACATGATGCATCTTGAGATCATGGGTATATCATTAGATAGTTTTTTTATTTCATGTGACACCCATTCCAAAAAATGACCCGTTATTTGTATTTGAGCTTGATGTTTGTCTCACAAGTTTAGAGTTATTGTTTGGGAATTGTATCACGTGAAATAAAAAGCTAACTATCTGAGTGTATGCCCATGATCTCAAGACCCATCTTGTAAAAAGTTGGGACAAAAAAAAAATTCATGTTCTAATTCAAAGCGATTAATGCATTTTGGCCCGACGAGATGGGGTGAGGTTACATATTCACATGGTGTGAAGAATGGTGCCTTAGGAAAATAATTTTACACAATGTAGCCAAACAGCTTAAAAAAAATAAAATCAAACCATTGTAAAATTTGAAAAATAAAACTTCCCATGAGTTCTTTTATTTACAAGCCCATGTAAAGTTAAAAAAAAAAACCATTTTCATGAGTTTTGTCAAAAAAAAAAAAATCATTTCCTGATTATTTAGTACTGAGAGTTCTTTCCTTATCTTTTATCTTTCTTCTTTTGTATTACAGAAAATTTTTAATTTAAAGAACATCACATCTCTCGTGTATTTTTGGGAAAGATGACACAAAACATGATTTCTATAATCTGATTCAACACACTCAAAGCCGATATGATAATACATCATTGATAGCAAGATTAATTGTTTGAAAGATTGGTGTGAAAAATAATCTGCAGCGTCCGATCTCAATCTGTCAATGAGTTTCACTGGATTTAGGACGTAAGGACCATTTTTTGAGGATTTGTGACACATGAAATAAAAATTGGTCATCTGATAGGTGCGACATGATATCCAATTTGTGGAAGATCGGGGTGAAAGACGATCACCATCAGCTGATATGAAACAGTCAACGATTTTCAAGGGGTCTGAGACGTAGGCGCTTTCAGAAAACGCATGGCATGAAAAGAGGTACACTTGGTCCAATCTCTAAGTGGGTCTATTAGTAAGTCTATTTTTGCAGTTGCACACTCCCGCTTATCTATTCTCAATTTTGTGGTTGGGATAGCCGATTTTCGGACTTTAAGAACGCTTATAATATTTCATTCAACTAGAGAATTAAATTCTCTTATGTTAGTTTGATTGAACGACTCATGTTACACCATCTCTTAAGTGGGACGATCGTTACCCTAGTTATTGATTTTATTTTAGTGTCAAAACCTTTTAATATAATAGTCGATTATTAGTTTTTTATAAGTATATTAATTTTTTTAAAATTACTATAAAACATTAAATATTTATTTTTATAATAAAATAATAGTATTAAAAAAATTGAAAATATCTAATATAGTAATTTTTGTTAATTTTTCAGTTTAGGGACAAAATGCAAAATATGGCTACTTATCCTAATATGCCCTTAAATTATATATATTTTTTGTTAATTTACCAATTTAGGAACAAACTATTACTTCTTATCACCATTAAAAAAATGGATGTTAAATGCTCCCAATGGCGTTCAATTGATTATCACAAAAACAAAATTTCCAAAAGAATGATTATAATAAAAGGAATTTAGATTTTTTTAAAAAGATTTTTAACTCCTTTACCTGTGAATCAAAAGAGAAGAGAATACATAGAGTTTTTTTTTTTTTTTGACGTATTAAATGTCAGGTATTTCTTTATATTTGGAGAAGAAGACACCCTCAGCCTCTCCGCAAGTGCCAAAAACAGAGTTCTACTTTTAATTAAACTAGGACTATGTTTCCAAAACTAAGATTATGTACCGAATCACAGAACCAATATCGAATTGAAATCCGAAAAACCCATATGAAATCTCCCTTTTTCACTACCCATTTGAATAAGAACAGAAATTTCACACAGTGGATCAGCAACCCTTGTCAAATATACACCCAAATTACTTGAAAAAAAAAAAAAAAAACATTTGTAATTACCTGTTTTCACCATCCATTGGAACAATAAAAGCAATCTATACATTGGAACACAAAACCCATAATAGAAATCAATCACAAACCATCTCCAATATACAAAGTAAACAATTTTAACCCATAGCAGCCAACATTGTCACCTACCCAACAAGGAAAAAAGAAAGAAAAGCAAAAAAATGAGAAGAAGGAGAAAAGGAAGAAGAAGAAGAAGAAGAAAGTCACACCTGTGATTTGTGGAGCAAAAGTAGAGAAATGAAGGAGGAAACTTGTGATTCTTTTTTTTCCTTTTTTTTTAAATTACGGCTATTAGGCCGAGTCAGCCTCGAGAACCGAGGAGCAGACATGTATACATATATGACAGTTGCATAGCAGCGTTAGGGAACACCAACTATAGTGGTGAAGGTTAACTAACAGAATCCAACCCACACTTTATAAAGACAAAGATGGAAAATAGCTTGGACGATGAGTATCAAACCCCCGACCTACTCCCTAACAATGGAGGGAGTGTAGCACCTAACAATGGAGGGAGTGTAGCAAGGTTGACTCTGTTATTTAATATACTGAAATAGTATAAAAAGTATGATTTTTTAGCTAATTTGGTAGAGAATCAACGCATGGAATATATGCCCTAACAATTACTATGGACACGTTGCATAAAACTGTACACCCTATATACAAATATTAGTCAGCACCACCAAACAAAAAAGTGCTCCCAATCTCTATCCACCAATAAATGTTATGTGATCAGTGAACTTTGTTCTCTAATCAATCTGAAAGTTAGTGGATGAGTTGTGAGCTGTGACCCAATGATCTATTAATGTATCATTTCGAACTAAATGTTTTTTTTTTTTTTTAAATTCATCTAAGAAATGTTTTAAGAAAATCATTTATAAAAATTCTGTCAAATCCTATAATAATAATAATATTATTATTATTATTATAAAGCAAGTGACATCGAATCCGAATCGGGTTCAACTTCAACTAATTTTAAAATCATTAATTCATCGGTTACATAAATTTCAAATAGGTATCTTTGTACGGTCTACACTAGAGTCTAGGGTTGTCAATGGTTGGGCTTCAACTCAAACCTTACCATTACTTCATTTGGGGCCTCCGATTTGTTCTTTAAATCTCCAATTAGATTCTAAAGTTTGTTTCAATTTATGGTGATGAGAATTGTGATATGAATTGTTTTTATTTTAACATGTTTGTTTAAGTGATTTTGTGATCTAGGTTCTGATTTATTTGACTTTTTTTATAATATTTTTTGATTTTGTGATTGGGTTTATTGGGCGCAGATGGAGATTCAATGAATTGGATTATTGTAATGAGTTTTAAGTCATTTATGATTGATTTATGTATGATTAATTCTTATAGAGAAATTTTTTTTTTTTTTTATTCCAATTATTGGGAGATGTAGATGAATTTGGTGGAGTCAATTTTCACTTTTGCATGCTTTCTTTCAATAGATTTTATTACTTTCAGGTCATTGTTTGAGCTTTGTAATCATGTAGTACAAATGACCTATAAATTGAACTTGGACTTTTTGAATGTCTGGTATGCATCCAACACATACCGTATTAGATGATGTGTATCAGTTTTTGGGGAAAATCTGCACCAGTGTTTTGAATTCTTGGCAGTTGGCATGAAGGAAACACCAGGTTGAAATATAGCGGATCAATGCTAAGTTGAAATGTAGCATATCTGTCGATACCGATATGTATCGGTGATACTTATCGGTCCTCCAAGAACCGATGCCCGATTTGTTACCTAGCGAAGAAGGCTATTTGACTCGAAAATGAAAGAAATCGTCATTCTGTTGGAAGATCTTCTGTTAAAACCTGATATGATCATTTAGCTTCAGCGTTTTGCCTTGGAAATGGATTTGGATAGCCAAAGTTCTCTTCTGTGTACCTCTTACATGGCTGTTAATGGTTGATGGTTGATAAATTTTAGGCTTTTCTTTAAGAAGCATGATTCAAAATTTCGGCCGAAGTTTGAAATTTTTGATGGAAATGTTTCGGTTTCGGTCCCCACCTAAATGATAACTTAAATTTTCAATATTTTTGTACTCTGTTGAAAATTTCGGTTTCAGTAGGAAATTTTGATCCTTGTTAAGAAGTATAAATTAGCACTACAGGTGTTTTTTTATTAAAAATATTAAATAAAAAATGTGTTGGCAAGTTGGACAGATTTTTAAGTTTGTTTGGGTACCAATTCTTTTGTTAATTATCATAATCATTCGGGAAGGGGGGCATTACTTGCACACAAGAAATTGACCCTTGCACATAGTTTAAGAGAAAGATTTGGTATTTTTGGGACTTGCATAATGTGAAAGTACCATTTAAATCATTTGATTTGAAGGTCAAAATCTAAAGATCTTTTAAGGAAAAAATTCAAACGAAGCACGATTTTTATCGCATGATTCAGTGCAATCATCTATTTAATCAGGTAATGAATTTTTACTACACTAAATCATATCGTAAAGATTGTGTTTCATGTCAATCTTTGGCACCAAGGTTCTTTTGATCATGGCCTTCAAATCACATGGCTTAGATAATGTTTTTACATGACATAAGTCCCCTTAATATTAAGTCTTTCTTTTGAAGCTCTGTCAATTATTCGCGTCGAATAATGGCTCCCTTTGAAAAGCTTAGAGACAACATATATATTTTAGTAGCCTCATTACAATAGTGTGGCTACTTAGCGGTTGTTGCTTTCAATGTTGCAAGGGAGCCATTACTTGCATACGCTTTTTAAGTGATTGCACCGAGGTTAAAGAAGGGGAATAGTCAAGTCCTATTATGCATAATCGGATTTTCAGTTTTACCTCATTTGTTGCCCTTAGAAATCAGAGAATCTTGACTTTTTTGGTTTTCACTTTTTATATCATGACGTGCAGTCAAAATTCTCATATTTCCAAAGGCAGCAAATGGGGTAGGACTGGAAATCCGATTTTGCATGATAGGACCTGATCATTTCCCGATTAAAGATAAACTTTGTATTTTAGGGACCTGTGACATGTGAAAACGCAATCTAGGCCGTCTGATTTAAAATTCATTATCTATAGATCCTTAGTGGATAAGATTGGAGCAACACAAAATATTTATCATATGATCTATTATTGTCAATCGTTGAATCAAATAATAGCTTTTGACTATATTTAATCACATGATGAAGATTATATTTCATGCCAATCTTATCCACTATGGATCTATAGATCATCAACTTTAAATCAGATGGCCCAGATTACATTTTAACATGTCACAAGTCCCTAAAATACAAAGTCCTTTTGTGCAATCACTTAAAAAGCGAGTGCAAGTAGTGGCTCGAATGTTGCAATCCTTTTGTCCAACTACTTAAAGGGCATTTTATAATAATATTAAAAAAGAAAAACAAAGATCACGCCCGACGCTTTCTCTTCGAAAAGCGCTTGGGATAGTTAGATTCCATTTCCCTCGCACCATTTGGAAAATGGTTATGGCAAAATGAACGTACTCTCCTGGAAAATTAGAATCACCATTTTAAAACTCACAAGATCCCTTTTCCCTCTAGATGTTACATATGCAACTCTTAAGAAGATGACATTATCCATTTTTCTCAGTGTAGATCTCCATGGAAGCTTTTAGTTTTTTTGATACAGCTCTTGATGTTCAGCGATCAGGGACTTCTATCATCTCTAGAGTTTGAGACCCTGCAGGAGGTTGGAAAAACCAGAAAAAAAAAAAAAAAAAAAAAGGATATAAATCTACAACCGTCATCATCCCATCTAATTTTGAATCGGACGGTCGTTGGTTGGGTCATATACTTATCATGGTAAGTTATGCACACAACAACAACAATTTAGAAAACAAGGGGCACACAACAACAACAATTTAGAACAGTTTCTCTAATTATCCCAACAAGGTATCTCCCTCCTTCAAAACAGATTTTAAGTAATAAAATAGAAATTAGTTATAAACTTACTGTCACTTAGAAACAGAGAGGGATTGGGAGTTAACCTTCTATATAAATAAATAAGAGCAGCGTTACTGACACAACCGTTGTTATTACTACCACACCAATCAAACAAGGGAAATACCAATATATGATTGTGTTGAATCAGATTATGGCAATCGTTTTTATCTGACTCTTCAAGATAATAGATCTTGAGATCATGGACTTACTATCAAACGGTCACATGTTGATTCTATGTGCCACACATCCCTAAAAGTAGACGATCACAACATACCATAAAATAAAGGGCACTTTAGAAAACAATGCCTCAAAAACAAACTTTTTAGCAAAAAAAGGCCTGACTTCAAACGTTTTAGAAAAACAGTGCTTTCACGGATTTTAGAACTTCAGAAAACCGTGAAAGCACTGTTTTTTCTAAAGCGTTTGTAAAAAAACAATGCTTTCATGGTTTTTTGAAGTTCTAAAATCTGTGAAAGCACTGTTTTTCTCAAACATTTGAAGTCAGGCCTCTTTTTGCTAAAAAGTTTGTTTTTGTGGCATGTTTCTCTAATTATCCCTAAAAAGTAATTCATGTTCACTTTTTGAAATGTGTGCCAGATAGAATCAACATGTGACCGGTAGGTCCTTGATCTCAAAATCTATTGTGTATAAGATTGGGACCAAAAATAATTTCCGTCGTCTAATTCAACGTAGCCATCATTATTTTCTTTGTTTAAGTGGTGTGGCGGTAACAAAAATGGGTCTAGCAGAAATCGCTGCTTGTATCGCTTCTTCAACTTTGGAAAATATGGGAGTCGTCACCTTCCTCTTCACTTTCTTTGTTTCTAAAACAATGTGAAGAGTCTGGGAATCCAGATTATTTCGTTAGATAAAACGCTAACCTTGAAAACCTATAATATTAATAACCCAAAAAGTAACAAAAAATTCTTCTTTCTAAATTTGGCAGCTCAATTATTTCAGTTCTGATCAAGTTGAGTTAGGCCATAATTTATTACAAAAAGCTGCGAAGATGGGCCATCTAGAAGCAAAATATGCACTGGGTATGATGCCTCTCGGCAAAGATTCATAGATAATGAAAGGAATGGAGCTCTTGAATCGAGTCGGGAAGTCGAAATTAGGGAAAATGAGTGTCGAAGAAGATTGAAGAAGATTTTACTTGAGATATGGATAAACACGGTTCTTTCTCGACGGGAATTTACATGTGTGGATCCAAAGTGCAAGAAAGGAAGACTTAGAAGAGGGTGGCCATGCAGTGAGGGTTGCCAAGTGGGGTTGTGAGTATAACATGTTTTGTAACGTGTTAATTGGTGCACCTGCATGGATTTAAAATTTATAAACAGTGTTACTTAATTTTTAATGGGTAATTTATTTATTATATGATTACATTCAACTAGGGATTTAAAGACCCATATACATGAGCTGATGGGCATATCGGGCTGGTTCCAGGATGATAAGTATATTTCTTTTTTGGGTATTTTGTCTGGTTCATATCTAATTGATATCAGCCAACTCGACCAAATATAAACAATATGGGCCGATATTTGACTTGGTTGACTAAATATTCAACCCTATACTAATTAAATGAAATGGTGGATAACTTCAGGAGGGATTTGGCCAGATACATATCGGCCTATGTGTATCCTATATGGCTGATATATAAATTCATACAGTCAATTGTGTAGAACTAGACTGAACTGACACAAACTGCTTCTGTTCAACTCACTGATATCAAGCTTCTGATTAGGCGGCTAATATAGAGCCTAACACAATAAAATAGTAAAAACATCTTTTATTTATAATCAACTAATACACTACAATTTTATCCGACCAAAAGTTACCTTTTAAGGTTGGGAAATTAACGGGATCGACTCTGCCAGATACACCTTTCCCGTCAGAGACCCTATATCCTTTGCCCAAATCGACCAGCTTTAAACTAAGCCAGTTCCAGCTAGCAGGAAAAGTCTTAATACCCCTTCTTACATTTTTATCGTTCTACATAGTTTAAAATTTTGAAAATTTCACTATTTTATATTTACAAGATGTGAAGCAACATTTATGGCATCTGATTTGAAGGTCATAATATAAAGATCGATGGTGCCAAAGATTAACAAAAAAAAAAAAAAAACGACTGCCTTGGAAGTCGATAACGACTTCCTAGAACAGTCGTTATCACTTGTATAGGCAGTCGATAACGACGGTCTAGGAGAGTCATTATCGACTGCCTATACAGTTTAAAATGACTATCTATACAGTCGATAACGACGGTCTAGGATAGTCGTTATCGACTGCCTATATAGTTGAAAACGACTGTCGATACAATCGATAATGACAGTCTAGGGTAGTCATTATCGACTGCCTAAGCAATCGTTTTTTTTTTTTTTTTGTTAAGAGGCGAAATCGCCTTTTTTTCGTGTCAATCATTGGCACCATCGATTTTATATTGTGGCCTTCAAATCAGACGACATATATCCCGTTTCACATCGCGTAAATATTAAAAAGTGTAAATATTAAAAAATTTAAACTATGTAGAACGAAAAAAAGTGTAAGAAGGGGTAATTCTGACTTTTTGTGCTAGTTAGAACTGGCTCGGCTTGGAGCTGGTCGGTTTGGGTAAAGGTGAAAATTTAGGGTCTCTGACGAGAAAGGTGTATCTGACAAGGTCGATCTCGTAAATTTCCCTTTCAGGTTTTATGTCTGATACAACCTGTTATTCTTTTATTATTTATTCAAAATAAAATACAACCCATTATTTTTTCTGTTCATTTTTCCTTAGATCTAAATATACGATGCCCACGAAAGTATTTTCTATATATTTTGTTGCAAATCCAAATAATTTGTGGGGCTCATTTGTCATAATAGACCTGAAAACGACCCAATTGGATCCGACTGGTTGAAATTGGGTTAACATCGTCTAGTAGATAGTTAATGGAGGAGACCAGGCTTGACTCATGTTAAATAAGGTTTATTCTCCAACAATTATAGTTTGACTCTAACTTGGAGAGTTTGAATTATAGTTTAACTCTAACTTAGAGGTTAGCTCTAACTTGGAGAGTTTGAATTGTAGTTGGACTCTAACTTGGAGGTTGACTCTAACTATATGATAAAGCTTAGAGCCAAGTGTTGAATTGTAGTTTGACTCTAACTGACGATGACCTAGTTACGTTCTAACTCTATATAAGGTTAGATTAGAAGTAAGATTTGTAACTTCTATATAAAGGGTCTTTGAGAGAGAGTTTAGTAGAGAGCTTAGATCAGAGCCTTTGAGAGAGAGTTTTCAAGAGAGAAAATTGTGGTGAATTCTTTGAGAGGCAAGGTATTGAAGAATTATTTGGGGATTGAAGATCCGATTGAAACTGTTTTTGTGTCAGAATCGTTACTATATTCCGGAAGATAATCACTTCTCTTTTCTTTGAAGGACAACGTCCTTGGTTTAACAGTCGTTTAACTGTTAAAGATCGTGTTTGATTTTGTTTTAGAGTGCACTAGAGAGAAGAGAGAGTGTGCGTTGTAGACGTTCATAAATAATGCATATACTCCTGTGGACGTAACCCTCGATTGGGTGAACCACATAAATCTTTTGTGTTGTCTGTGAATGTTCTTTGCGCCTTCTTATCTTTTCACATTCATCGCGATCGGGAGTTCGATAGAGTGGATAGAATTCCTAACAACTCAAATTTGACTCATAATATATTTGATTTAGGTTGTATGAGTAGGTATAATGTCAACCGGCCATTAGAGCCGAGTAACTTAAATTGGCCACTGGAGCTTCAATGGTTAAAGATTTATCATACACTGTAAACGTGTATGTGGTGTATGTCATTTTAAAAGATATGTGCGGAGTTTACTTTTACTCTCTCCCAATAACAAATTACCTACTTCCAAAATGAAAACTATTTTCTTAGAGAAAGCATCAGAGTCGTCAACTGGTTCCCTTCCTCTGAGCTTTCATCCTTTTAAAACAATGTGAAGAAACCAGAAATCCGGATTATTTATTTAAGCTTGGAGTGGTAATAAATCAACTCACATATATTTTATGGTTACCATTAATTTACTTCAATTTAATGGGTATTAGTATTTACAATCCAAGATTCTTTTTTCTCAAGCTAGGTTTAATTGTTGACTGGTTCAATCAGACCATAAAAATATTTTTTCTCCCCCATCTTCTATACAAAGGATCTTGATATCATTATCCTCCCATCATACGGTCATATTTTGATTTCTGAAGACACACATCTTGAAAAGTGAGCATGAGCTTGATCAGTGACTCTCTTTACCTGTGTCACATGGAATTAAAAAATTGCCTATGTCTGATGATAGGCCCATGATCTCAAGATCTCTTGTACACAAAATTGGAGGTAAAAAATATCTCCATCGGTCTTTTTCAAAGCAATCAATGACTTAAGCAGGTATAACCCAGGATATGTTAGAAGGAAGAATATTCTTGGGTTTGAAAATAAATACATAATATAAACCTAAACATTGCTTCGCCAAGTAAATTGGTAAAATTATGTATTAATTCTTATAAAATCCATCATAACCGATAAACTAATTTGGTTTTTTATTTTTTGAAATTTCTTTGACAGCTCACTTATTTCAGTTATGATCAAGTTGATTTAGGTATTAAATTATTCGAAAAAGCTATAAATATGGGACATCGAGAAGCCACATACACAATGGGTTTGATACAGTACAACCCAGATTCATCAAAGCACAAAAGAACGGAGTTGCTGAATAGAGTAGAGAGGTCGGAATCAAGGAGGATGGGTATCAAGATTTGTCGTAAAAGATGGAAGAAAATTTTACGTGAAATATGGATTAATATGGTTCTCTGTCCAAGGGAATCCACATGTGTGAATCCTACGTGCAAGAATAGGAGAAATAGACACGGATGGCCATTGAGTGAGTGCTGCCAAGAGGATAGTTTCTGCTTCGAAGATTGCAAGTGAGGTTTTCAGTATAATTGTTTTTGTAATATGTTAATTGGTGCATCTACCGGATTTTAAATTTGTAAACTTAATTTTGGTGAGTATATAAACTTAAATCTTGTTTTATCAAAAGCAAAAATTAGCTTTCTTCTTTCTTCTTCTTCTTTGTAGAAACCAAGGATTTTGTAAAAGGGAAAGTTTTAGAGAATTTATAGCCTATAGGATCTACACATTTCTACCTTGCTGGGTCATGCAGGCTGCGGTTACCAGTCCAAACTTACTTTTTTCATTTCTTTTGCAACCCAAAAATTCGGCGACCACCAGAAAAATGCCCTCCTTTTATTTGTAAGTAAAAACTACTATTTGCAGTCAAAATACTTAAGATATAACCTTATGGGTTGCATTAAAAGATCTGGTGGTTGCAAGAAAAGGAACTTGCAACCCACCCATGAGTTGCATTTAAAGATTTGCTTTTGGGCTGTCAATTGGCAGAGCTAAGCCCTAATTAACCTGACTCGGTCCTCTTAGTTTAGATTTTGACTCAATTAAAAGCTCGGCCCGTGTAATATCCAGATAATTTTGAGCCCGAACATGTTCACCTCGATAAGCGTGCCCAAAAATGTCGCACAATAACTTTAGAAGCTATGAGCAAATAAACTTATGAGAATGTTATAGGTCAAAGGAATTTTGATTTAGACTTAGTGAAGGCCCTTGATCAATGACTCGTACACCGATTCATGTGTGCGTGCCCAACACCGTACCTAAGCGTAATTCAAGTGGATAGATTTTTGAAAGAAATATCATGATATTTTGGAGAAATATCATGATATTTTAAGACTTGGTTTTGTGTTATAAGAAGAGAAGAGTGAAGAGCAACTCTTACCCTCTTTCTCTCTTGTATGAATCGACTGCCTCCTTCCTTTTACTTCTTCAATCTCACCTGGATATCGAGTCACCTCGCGATCTTGACCGTAGAAAAGCCTTGTAATCCGCCACTGATTGGATTGAAGGTATTAAGGGAGAGTAGTGCCAATCATGTGTGAATCCACATGTCTGAAGGTGAGTCTCTGTATATGCCAATATGGAGCTTAGCTGGGGATCTGCCGGCTTAGGTTTCGTTAGATTCGATCCGGTGCTAAGTAAGTGGATCATCAGAAACCGCGGGAGTCAACCTTAAGAGGTAGGCTCTTAGATTCATCTTGTTAGTTATTTTTACTTGAACTAAGCTATAGATTATGTGTGTGAATTTAGAATAGAAAACAATTTAGAGTTGGATTAAATCAAGCTGTGAAGGTTAAATGAAAACAGCAAAAATCTGAAGAATTCAAACGTTCGAATTTAAAATCGAACGTTCGAAAATAGAATCGAATGATCGATTTTGGCTCCGTTCTGACAGGTTTGATTTCTGAAGGAATCGAACGTTTGAATTGAAATTCGAACGTTCGAATCAGAAATCGAACGCGCCCTATTTCTGGCTTTTTAATTTTTCTTCGAAAAAATTATGGGGAAACTTTTGTCTGTTAATTTTGACACCATTAACACTCAAGTAGTGTTAATTCAATATAGGTTAGGTGTGGAAAAAGCCTTTGGTGAGGACTTTTGGGTTAGTTTTGGTCAAATCCAAGTCTAAGGTGGGGGAACCTCAACCTTATTTACATTTTCTAAGAGAGTATGTTTTTGTCTTTCGAATACATTAGCATTTGTTTCTGATCATAGCATGGACTCCAAATTTGATCTAAATTTGTCTTGAATATACTTAGCATGAACTATGAACTATGAACTATGAATTTCAAATACACTTGGATATGAATGTGAACCCTAAATTGTGAAACCCCGCATCTGATATATGAATAAAAATCTGCATATGAATTATGAATTTGAATATGCATTTGAAATACGTATTAGAATCTGTATTTGATTTATGGTTCTCATGAACAGATCTCAACCAACACGACGGAATATCTGTGACCGACACGATGGGATATCCGTGAGTTTGACTTTGAACCTATTTGATTAAGTATCTGTATGGCACAAGCACCCTTATAACGTCGGAGCTTGTTGCATTTTACCTAAAAATGGGTTCATTGATTAGTTAGGAGTTTCTATTGATTTTATTCCTGCTCTCATGATATAGTAACGTGAGAAAAATTTTAAGTTAAGGTTTAAGTCAATTAACAAAGGAGCATGTATAAATCACAGAATTCGAAACCCTATGAAAATTAGATTTGTTTGAAATTCCATTCATCACACTGCATTTGATCATTTAGAATTGGAACTTAGTAAAGGAATAATGTTTGAAAATCATATCTAATTCAATTTCAGTCTTTGAAAAACATATTTATTTTGGCAAACGTGTTAAATTGAGTTTCTTCTACTGAGCTTAGATGTTAACTCACCCTGATTATACGTCACACATGTAGAGACTCTGGCTCAAGGTTACGAAAGTTATCATTTTGAGGAGGAGTCAAAAATCCCTCTTGGCGAGTTTTTTTCCTTGGTTTAGACTTGTGTTATAGGTATATATTTTTTTGTGATTTTGAGTTAGATACTGTTTGAATTATGGGCCCGAGGCCATGTTTGGTAATTCCTAATATCATTTTGAGGAATTATTATTAGGAATCATTGTTTAGGTGTTGGCCTGGCCAACACCGATGGTTCTTCTTAGTTCCTTTTTGAGATATGACTTATTTATGTGAGATCTATTTTGCATATAATTGTTTAGACTTAGAATTATGTCTGTATTACTATGATCTTTGAAATGGAGCTCCTTTGTACTCTGATATCTGACTGATTAGTCCGGCTTATTGATTTATCGATAAGTTGGCGTGCCGGCCTTTCTCGGTATTTCAGATACGGGAAAGTTGGATCGTCACAGTTGGTATTAGAGCTATGACTCTAGATCCGGATGTCATGGACTATGGGTATAATTGTATTTATAATCAATACTAATGAAATGTTATTGTTGTTTAACAATGACAAATCAACATAGCCTCACGGTTCAGAGGCAGAGGAAGAGGTAGAGATGGACCAAGGACAATTCCGTTGTAGGATGTTCCCGAGGGTGACGGTACATCTCAAGGAATAGGGATTACTACTCCCCTCAATAATATTCCTATTGGGGGAAGAACATAAGCAGAGAATGTTGATCAAGTCTTGGAGGCTTTGGCCAACAACATGGCTTAGCAAACAACTTCTATGGCTCAGTAGACTACTGCGATGGCTCAGCAGGCAGAGTTGCTGGCAGCCAGGCATCAACCCTTCGGGTTTGCAGAGTTTAGAAGGATGTGTCTTCCTAATTTCTCGGGTCAGATTGATCCGATATTGGTAAAGGGATGGTTGAACGAAATGAAGAAAATCTTCGATGTGCTACAATGCACCGAAGTCGAGAAGGTACGTTGGGCAACCTTCAAGTTGGATGGGGAGGCTGACCCATGGTGGAAGTCAGTATCCAGGGTTAGAGAGCTGAAAAACTCCAATATGCCATGAACCTGAGCAGAATTCGTAGAAGCATTTAATGATCTTTCGATCGATTTGGACCCTAATTGAGTGACATATGTCAATTTTATCGTTTCAACCATTGGCGGAGCCAGGATTTTTCTGATGGGGGATCCCTTATGGTCATGAGATAGTAATAATAGAAAAGAACACTTCAATGGTGTGAGATTAAAATTTTTAATTTAATGGTAGAAGATTGTTTAAATACTATTTGGTGTATGAATATCTATTAGGAGTCATTATCCCTAAAAAAGGCTTAGGAAACCGAGAGAATTTTGGGATGGGATTTGGGGAGAGATTGAGAGAGAGAGAGAGAGAATTTTGGGAGTAATATTGAGGAAGAGAGAGAGAGAGAGAGAGAGAGAGAGAGAGAGAGAGAATATTGGGAGTCTATTTATGTTAAAAAATTTGTGGATAAAAAAGTAACTTTCTAAAATATCTAAAGAAGTTTTGGGATTTGGGGGATCCTTATTAAAAGATCTTGCCCCTAAAAAGATGGAATTTAAAAGATTTTAAAGAAAAAAAACTTGCGATGGGGGATCCTAGGACCCCCCATTGAACGTGGCTCCGCCACTGGTTTCAACGTGACCTTTTCGATAACATGAAGTGTTAGAAATTCGATAGCCTCGTGAAAATCAATCTCTAACCTTCACGTTATTGAAATCACACTTATAACTATCATATTCTATATTTGTATTAAAATGATATGTATATATATATATAAAACAAAAATCTAGATGTAAACCTTTTTTGCACGTATGATATTTTAGTGTTTTTATCGTGATCATGTTATACAAGTTATAGATATGTTAGGTTATATGTACGCGAGTATATGAGATTATGCTTACGCTTGGGCGTGGTGATTTGCTAAAATGGTATCAGAGCCGATGACGGCTCTTTTATAAGGTGGGGGGATTGTAACAGTCTCACATCGGATAGGAAAAAGTTTTGACCCTAAGCTATATATGATTATGGACGCTACATGTCATAAAGCGTTTGGGGTGGGAACTTAAACCCATGTCAGAAACAAAATTGGGGCGGTGACCTAAGCCCAGAACTGAATAATATTGTGGCATGTAGGTCTGGGTAGTCACATAGTATATAAAAATGCTTTGAGAAAAAGAGAATGGAGGATGTGAAGATTACAAATAAAAATAATCTTTCAAACTTGATTAACACAGGCGGAAAATATAGGATTTAAGATATTATTAGGATTGTGGAGATAAGGAAGCTAAATTCGTCTCCAAAATAGAATGTGTTAGAATTATTTTGTGATGATAGAATGTTTAGAAATATTAGAGATTGCATAATTTTGAGATTGGATCATATGATAGGTGTTTCATTTCGTCCTAATCTTACAAGCAGGGGTGGCAATGAGCCGGCCTTGGGCCTCAAATTCTACTATATATGGGCCGGGTTTGGGCCTCAAATTCTACACACCTATAAGTCCGTATCGTACCCACTTCTTAGACCCAAATTAAGAAATGAGTTCAGATTTGGGTCATATAAACTAAGACCTGAACCTGAGTTAAGCCAACCGGACCCAATTTGATTAGGCTCCAAAATCCAAAGTAAGAATGAGTTGATATTTGGGTCATATAAACTATGACCCGAACCTGATTTAAATGCTCCCATTAATATTGTAATGAGTAATGAGAGAACCAGTTCAATAAGTTTGGCTCAATTGTTTACGAAATTGCTTGATCTACTCATTAATTTTAATTTCTCAAATAAATAATAAAAGAGGCTTTTATATAATTTCAATCCTTTAATATGAAATCTTTATTATATTTTTAGAAAAAATGTTGAAGGAAAGATTTCAACAAAACAATGAATTTGTAAAAAAAAAAAAAAAACTGGCTCGGGCTACCTAGGGCCGGGTGGGCTAAATTGCATTCTAACCCGGCCAGGATTTCAGCCTAAGAGTAACTCAATGAGTGTCAAATACAACACAGCAGAGCCACCCAACGACATTTTTTACACCCCCAACAACTCCCATCTTGTATCATATTTTACATGGAATAAGATACCGTTCATGTTGATGTGCTTCGAGGAATATATATATATTAGTTCAAGAATGGAGAAGTTTTGTCCTAGGTGTGATACAGTCCGTGGAGGACCGGTATCGGCCGATTTCGATACATATCTAAGATTTTTTTTAAAAGAAAAAATGAAACAAGGAAGGTCAACGGTTGTTTCAGACTTGCAGTTCGTATGTATCTAAAGGTTTTTAGGAAAGAAAAAAATAGAAAGTGAGAAGGTATACGACTCTTGCAGTTCCCATGTAACGAGGATTTATCAAAAAAAAAAGGAAGAGGAAGTTACCACTGTAGTCGTTTTGTGCCAGGTCACCGTCACCAGACTCTACTTTGAGGGTCCCTTCTCAAAAAAAAACACGATTTCCGACATGAAATGGATACCTCTATTGACACTCGCATTCTCTGGGAGCGCTCACGTCTTAGACCCTTTTAAAAATGTTGATTGTTTCGGATCAGATGATAAAAATCATATTTAACCCCGATCTTCCACAAAATGAATCTTGAGATTATGTATCACCTATCCAACAATTAAATTTTTTTCAATGTATCACAGTTCCCAAAAAATGTGTCTTCAATCATATGACATATATTACGCTCAAATGTGATTTTAAGTCTATTTATTAGGGATTGGAGACATATGGAATCTAAATCCGACCGTCTGATAGATGCGCCATGATCTTAAGATCCATTATGTGGAAAATCTGGGTGAAAAACAATATCCATCATTTGATCCGAAGCAATCAACAATTTTGATTGGGTATGAAACGTGAGCACTTTCAAAGAATGCATGGGCATGAATCATCAGCTGGCTAAAGGCTGCAATCAGTCACTCTATCTGCTCATCCGGTAAGCACTATTTATAATTTAATATAACCCATTCAAAGAGTGCATATGCACAGCCGCACAGGATGAACCAGAGGACCATGGAGCCTAAAGACCGAAGAAGACGGCGCACTATTTGCGACGGATACCTATATGTATCGGTTTGCCAAAAAATCAATACGTTGATTTTATTTACAAAATGCAACCGTTGATTGAGAGTTTGATCGCTTCCAGCTTGAGATCCAGAATAAATCCCACCTTCAAATTTTGAGAGTGTACTATGATCATAAGGCTAACCTATCAAGACCAACATATTTTTTTTGTGGTTTAAATGCACTAAAAATATAATATTTTAATACTTTTAAATTCATAAAAGTCAATAAATTATTCTTAAATGGCTACTTGTGACGTTGGACCTCTCAAAATTTAAAGTCTCCTATCAAGTACTAAAATTTGCTAGGGAAATTTATCCAACCGACCCTGTCAGATATACCTTTTATTGTAGAGACCCTATAGTTTTACCTTTACCCAAATCGACCCGTTGCGGCCGAGCCATCTTCCGCCTTTAGGAAATATCGGATTTACTCCCAATATAATAAATAGCCGCCTTCACCAAACCTTTCACTGTTTAGCTTTTTACTTTTTTACTTTTTCGTTCGAAGTCGGTGGAGAGGCGGTCGAAAGTCGCTAGCATTCCGTTCTTCAATCTTCAAGCTACCAAATCTGTAAGTAACTAGTAAATTAACATTAATTTATGTTGAGTTTTTCCTTCTTCTTTCATCGGTGTCCATTTTGTAGTAATTTTTATTGTTATCGATTGTATATACAATCAATATCGATTTCGCCAAAATTTTCATTACTTTATCGTTTTTGTCCCAAAGGAATTGAAGAGGATCTGGTTCTGGTGGTGGTGGTGGGTCCTCCCATACAGGATCGAACTTGATTAGATTATAGTAGGTTTTAAGGTGTTTTATCGTCGTCGTTTGACATAAGGAAATATGAGGGCTGGTAGGGATAATAGGGAAAATCATTTGCTAGTGATGGTGGAATACTTTTAGGGATAATATCGATATCGATTGTATATACAATCGATAGCGATTGCATATACAATCGATATCGATATTATCCCTAATGATTTTCCACCATCACCAGCAAATGATTTTATACCATCACCAGCAAATGATTTTCCCTATTATCCCTACCAGCCCCCATATTTTTCAATGTTAAACGACGACGATAAAGCACCTTAAAACCTACTATAACCCAAGCAAGTTCGATCCTGTATAGGAGGACACACCATCACCACCAGAACTAGATCCTCTTCAGTTCCTTTGGGACGAAAACGATGAAGGAATGAAAATTTTGGATAAGAAAGAAAAGAATAAGACAAAGAAAAAGAAAAAGAAAAAGAAGAAAAAAAGGAAAAGAAATTTGACAATTATATATACGGTCGATTGTTAATGCGATCGATATCGATTGTGTACACAGTCAATGACGATTGTGTACACAGTCGATGAAAATTGTGTAAACAGTCGATGACGATTGTTTAGGGAATCAGTGATTTTTTATGTAGCCTGATTATACCCTGATTTTAAACATTCTCTTTCAATTTTATTATAGTTCATATACAAAAGCCGACAAAATGGTTGTACAACGTGCTGTTGGCAAATGTTCTCCTACTGGCATTTTGAGGATCTACGAAGGCGCTAGCCCGCAACGGAAGGAGATGCTAAGTGCATCAGTTTTCGAGGGAATATTCAAAATGCCAAAGGGTGTTAGTTTTGCTGGAGATGTTGTGGATGCCATGTAAACACTTCCGAATCAGGAGGAGAGATGCCTATCATCGGGAGATGGACGTTGCCTTAATACTGGGCTTTGGTTGTTGAACCCCAACAGTATTCCCCTTCCATTAAAGCACCTGAAGTGGAAACTATTCGATACAAATATTTTCGGGGACTACCGGCCGGAAAATTCTTCAGTCTCATATTGATAGTGGATTGAGGCTAGCGCAAAGTGATGACGACATCGTCAAGTTGGCTCTTCTTTTTGTTCTATATACATTCCTTTTTCCCGGGTCCCATCTTCAATTGTCGGAAGCCCACGTTGAACTCATCGATGACATGGAAAAGTTCAAAAAAACCCCGTGGGGTCTCTACGTCTTCAAAGACTTGCTAGAGTATATAGAGAAGGGCGTGACAAATAGAAAGACTACCGACAATGATAAAGCGCTTAAACCGTATAATATTTATGATTGTATGTGTGTACTTCAGTGGTGAGCCTATGAGATGCTGCCTGATGTCTCACCTCAAAAAACGTCAATGCTAAACCCTTTCTCCCAGTTGTTGAAGTGGGCGGAGAAGCCCCAAACGAGGAATAAAGGCTACACTCTTGCGAAGATGGTCGACAGCAAGGTATGATGTCGTTTTAACTAATTCAAATTTGTAAAGGTAAATTTGTAAGAACTTTAAAGAGTAATGTAGAGGATTTCGATTACCAAATCAATTGATATCGATTGCCTACGTAGTCGGATACGACTGACTACGGAATCGGATGATTGATTAAGCAATCGATATCGATTGCCTACGTAGTCGGAAACGACGGACTATAGAATCGGATGATTGATTAAGCAATCGGTATCGATTGCCTACGTAGACGGAATCGACTGAGTACGAAATCGGATCGATCGATTAAGCAATCGTTATCGACTTCCAACACAATCGGTGTCGACTTCCAACACAATCGGTATCGACTTCCTACCCAATCAGTATCGACTTCCTACACAATCGGTATCGACTGTAAATGGAATCGGTTTCCACTCATTAAGCAGTCGTTATATTACAGTGATTTTTTAATTTATGTAATTTTTCTATGTTATTTTACAACTTGTCTTTTTTCGTAACAGATTTACGCTCCCCTCGAAACCGTTACCTTCGAGTTGGACATACCCCTCGTAAGGGATTATCAGTGGATTCTAAAAGCTGTTGGGGGGAAAATTGGGGGGAAGAGGAAAGAGGTTGAGGAGGTCAAGAAAGCTGTGAAAGTTGATCTGCGGCCCAAGAAGAAAAGAAATATTCCGGTCAAAGAAGTTGAAGAGGAAGAATTTGAGGACCAAATAACGTCTGACGAAGGCTCTTCGTCAGATGAGGTCCAAGTCCAATTAGACCGACCTAAAAGGGTCGCCGCGAAGACAAGCAGCAGTACACCAACCTCCTCTAATCAAGAGTTGTTGAGGAGGATTGATGGTTTGGAGTTGGATAACTTGAAATTCAACCAAAAAGTTAGTCATTTTGAAGAGTTAGTTAACCAATTGGTGGAAGGGAATAAGCGGTTGGTGGAGGAGAATAGGCTCCTCCGGACACAATGCAACTCCTTTGAAGAATGGCTCACTTCAGGGGATGTTCAATTGCAAACGGCGGATCACTTCAACAGGTTGATCCGGAAAGAGCAAGGAAAAATTATAGAACTCCTTCAAACGATCATGGAAGTGACACCCAAGGTATGATTGACAGTGTAGTCTGCTTTAGTTTAATTCGATTTTTTATTGATTCGATTTTTTATCGATCGTATGTACAATCGATACTGATCGTATTTACAATCGATAACGATCGTATGTACAATCGATACCAATCGTATGTACAATCGATACCGATCGTATGTGCAATTGTTATCGATTGTAAATACAATCGTTATCGATTATAAATGCAATCGTTAGACGATCGATACCGAATGTAAATATGATCGGTATCGATTGTAATTACGATCGGTTTGGATTCGAAATTGATTTATATTGTTTTTAGAGATCATTCTATTCTCAGTTTTTCTTATTTATCAATTTTATGTCTTTCGATGTTCAGGATGGTGCTGTTTCAAAGTTGCTATCAGAAGTGTCTCTCACTGCGGATATGGGACCAGAACCTGCTGATCCAGCCGACCAGGGATCAGCAGATGTGGCACTAGCTCCTCCCTCCCAAGAGGAGTTGGCAGCAGCTGATAATCAATCCCACGATTATGATGATAAGGGTGGTCCGGTTGGTGATGAGCAATTCGAGCAACCATTAGATGCTCGCCTGAGGCCTAGGACTAAAGCCAAACATGTTGCCTTGAAGCTTAGGACAGGAAAAAAGCAGGCGATAAAAAAACCGCCAACTGAGACGATGCCCCCTCCTACGGAAAAAACCGCCAACTGAGACGATGCCCCCTCCTACGGTTGAGCTGACAGATGAGCAGAGGTTCATGAATGCCATATGGACAGCTCCCGAAAAGGATGCCGAGTAAGTTACATATATTACGAATTTGTCCGTTTTTCCGATTATAGTAAGTTGATAGTTAGAAGTTAATTTCGTTTTGAATTAAAACTTGGCCGTTATTTTTCACGCAGCATCTACGTAAGCTCCGTGGGGCATCTACGTAAGCTCCGTGGGTGATTATACACTCCGGATGCATACGTTCAAATGTCTGGAAGGCACGGCATACTTAGACAATCTTGTAAGTAACCAAATCTCTCATATTCAATTTCTTAATGCTTTCTTTCTAAGTTATTTTCTTTTCCAGTTTTCTAAAAATAACGACTGATTAAAAAATAGAACGATTGCCCAGATAGTCTATCGTGATTGTTTACACAATCGATGACGATTGTGTACATAGTCGATGACGATTGTCTTAACAGTCGATTCCGACTGTCTAGAAAATCGATAACGTTCGTCTTAACAGTCGATACCGCCTCTCTACGCAATCGTTAATGATTGTCTTAACAGTTGATACTGACTATCTAGACAATCGTTAACGATTGTCTTAACAGTCGATACCGACTCTGTATAGAATCAATAACGATGAAGTGTGTGTCGATTACTGAAATTTATTATCTTTCAAATAATTTGAGCCTACTTAAGACTTTTGGAAGTCATGGATGACGCTGCTCATCCTGAAGTTGAGGATAAATTCTTCCTGATGAGCCCCACCAGTTTGTCATATATCGCCATAGATTATAATGATTTCAGATTCTTTGTTGATACTGAAAAACTCAACCGCCAACCGATGGCCACGCAAATTGAACGGTGGGCTGCCCTTAAGGAAGAAACCAACTCAGGCAAGAAGGTGCTCCAAAACTTCTTCTTCAATAGGTTGAGGGATCTGTAGGCTCACCAATGCAACACGGTACATTACGGTCTCTGCAAACTTTGCTTATAATTTTCACCATTGTGTCTTCTAATATATTATTCATTTCAGATATTTGTCCCAGTCCATAGTCACGATCCTTTACATTGGGCCCTTGCGATTATTAAGGTTTTAGAACGATCGGTAATGATCGTTGATCCAATTTTGGATAGGCCCTCGAAGGGCAAGTATCCCCTACAAATCAACCTCCTGGTAAGAATTGTCATCCACACCTTCAAATCAATTAATTTCCAATTTACGTTTATTTAATCTCGCCCTCAGAATATAATTATGTAAGCAATCAAATGGGATTGATTATACAATCGCTAACGATTGCCAAACAATCGCTAATGATTGATTATACAATCGCTAACGATTGATTATACAATCGCTAACGATTGATTATGCAATCGTTGTCGATTGTTTGGGCAATCGATCACACATTATTTGTAGATATTTTTTCTGCTTATCTTAAGTAGCTTATCTTATCAAACATTATCTGACATTGCACTTTTCAAAACAGACCAAATATCTTCCCGCGCTTTTACATGTACACGGAGACTCTACTGCATTGGACGCTGAGACCTATCCGTGGTCAAGTTCTGATTACATGGTCAAATTCATGCTCCGACAGAGCAATGGTTGGGACTGTGGGGTATTTGTTTTGAAGTACATAGAGTACTTCATGTTGGAGAAAAAAATTGACTTCAACTAAGGCAATATGAGTCAGATCAGAGCAATAATTAGCCAAGCCCTCGCTAAATTTACTGCCGATGGAGAAGCCGAGAGAGCCACCGATGAAGAACCTACAACTGATGTAGTAGTACCCTAGTTTTTTTCAAAAGTTAAAATTGTATGTAGTTGTATCTTAGAACATTCAAGGATATTTGTAAATGAAAATTTTAAATTTTAATTGTAAAATAGTCATTACTTTTTTTTATTTATAATCTCAAGTATGTAAAATTTTTATATCGGCTGGTTAACATTAGGCTGGTTTTGGGCTTATCGCAGACTTTATTAAAGAGTGCTCAAGCAGTCGATTGCAGAAGCAATCGCTGTTGATTGTAGACGCAATCGTTCGATTGCAGAAGCAATCGACATCGACTATATTCGCAGTCGATATCGACCGTATTTACAGTCGATATCAACTCTCTGTGACAAAATGCTTCGAAAATTCTTAAGAGTACCAAGCTTGCCTTAAATTCGTCAGGTTGGATACAACCCCAATGAAGTTACAAGTCAAACCCAATTCTCACCAGGGCTATCTATCAACACTTCTTTACATTTTTTGGGAAATTTACAGCTAGTGGACTGTGGGGTGTAGTTGAATATTTAGCCGACTTCTTGTACTGTATCAACCCATAAGCCCAATTTCCGTGCAACTCCTGCGATTGTGACCATACTCACTGCACCTGCCACACTGTAGGGCCCTAACTTCACCCTTAGACCTTATCCTTCTCTTTCTCGGACGGCCGGCTTGCTTTCGACAATTATAGGGTGGTCTTACTTTCATATTTTCAGGCAATTGCTTAGCTTGGAATGCCCATTGGCTTTTATCGAGGGTGGGAAGCCATTGTTCGTCATATGTTTGTCTAAAGCAAGCAGTGAAAAACCACTTCTCACGGAAGTTATGATAATCGTAACTTCTCCGATTGATAGCTGCCATGGCATGAGAGTAAGGCAAGCCATGAATATGCCAATGGCGGCAGGTACATGTCTTGTGTTCCAAGTCGACGTGATGAATGAAATTTCTGGAATTGACCTGAAATTGATCGCGCCCGTATGATTGAGCTCTCTTCCTACCGGCCCATTGCAATACCTTCTTCATGTGCTCGTCTGCTTTTGGACAGAGTAGGGTGGTCAATTTCTCAGATATCTGTCTGCGCTTTTGAAAATGATCGGCAACTTTCTCTCTAGTAGTTCTGATTAGGTCGATAATTGGTCTTTCTCGAGCTATCTTTAGTATATTGTTTAAACTTTCGGCATTATTCGTAGTCAAAGAATCATATTGCCTTCCTTTCATATGTGCGCGTGCCCAATACTTTGGATCTATTTTCAAAATATACTCTACGGCCCGAGGATCAGCAGGATCTTCCTTCATTTTGTTAATAAAATAATCAAATTTCTCTACTGAATATACATGTGCGGCGCACCACCATAAACCCTTCACATTGTTCTTGGGATAGTTGTGTTGCAAATTTTATGTTATATGTCACATGCAATAGTTGTGGTATGCGTTAGGGAAGATATGTTTGACCGCCTTAATTAAACCCTTTGACCTATTCGTGATAAAAATGAAATCTTCGGTAAATTCACCGATCACGAATGCACCTACTCGTTCAAGAAATCACATCCACGTATCCTCTTCTTCTAATTCGACGACGGCAAATGCTAACGGTAATATATAGCCATTACCGTCTTGCCCCGAGCCAATAAGTAGGATCCTTTCGTAACATCCCCGTAGTTACAAGCAGTGTGTGACGAAGTGTATTACAGTAGCTTTCGATGCACGGGCCGAAACTCTAAAAAAATCTTTGAAATTTACCGTCAAGCGTTAGTTGAAAGGATGTTCGTATATTAGGATCTACCCTCTCCATCTCCTTCACGTAAGCTGGTAGATCCACAAATTGTCCTTCCCAATTGCCTTTAATATCATTAAGGGCAAGTTCTTTCCCCCTCCAAGCCTTAGCATATGAGATTTGCATATTATAAGTTTTTGCAATATCAAATATTATCGACGCCGGAGTGTAGTCGAATCCTTCCATAAGTTTCTCCCGTACATAATTGGCTACGAATGAGATTGTTGCATTACGGTGATCGTGCGGTCCGATCTTAGCGGCCTCGCATGTGTGAGTATTATTGAACGTCTTGATTTGGAATGTGTCGAGCCCAGTTAATTTAGACGCATGTATTCGCCATGAACAACTGGGTTCGTAGCATGTGGCTGTCACTCGATAATTAACGGTTTTCAAAGGCCGAATTTGAAAGTTTTTCTCCACCGCGTGTTCTTTCAATGCTCTTTGAAATATTTATTTATCTCTGAAGATCTCTCCAACTTCAAACGTCCAATTCCAATATTCGGTTTCCACCTCTTGATCGGAAGACTCGTCCGATGTCTCTAACACTTCGTAAGCTCCATTTACTAATGGATTATCAATGCCCCTCGTAAAATATTTTGGATCCTCTTTTATAAACTCATCCGGTTCATCATTATAATCTTCGACGTTCTCTTCACCAGCAGTGTTTTGAGGTGGTTCACTAGATCCTTCTTCACCGAAAGGGTTCTGATGTGGTTGACTAGGCCTTTCACGGAATGGGTCATGACATGGCTGACTAAGCCCTTCACCGAACGGGTTCTGACATGGTTGACTAGTCCCTTCACTGAATGGGTGATTATATATATGAAAATAGAGTTGAGCTCCTTTGTTAATCCCCATCGATGGCATAGTAGAACATAATTCGTGAGTCATCCAAGTTGTGAATCCACCGGGAAAGATATGATGAAAATCGTCTTCATCCCCCACTCTTAGAGGCGTGTAGTCTAACTCTTGACTACAATATTTCCTATGCATATTTTGTAGTGGGTCATCATATGATTCAACTGGGGTATGGTTTAGATCAATAGTTATCTTCATGGTGGATATGTTTGCCGTAAAATCGCCGTCATCACCTAACTGAATAGTATCATATGTAAGTCCTTACTCCTTAAACTTATATGACTGGAAGGAATGATTACTCACAAAATCAGTCCCACCTAGAGGTACTTGTTCACCTTCGAATCGCAATGAGGATAGTTCTTTAATGATGAATACCTTTATAATGTCCGACCCGGATTTATAAAACGAAAATAGGGTGGCCAAATCATCCGAATCCAAAACGTCGGCAAGCACAGGGGTGTTCACTATCTTTATAGAGAACTTTATGAAAATTGTTTCATCTGCTCTCGCAAAACTGACAACATAAATTCGCCTTCTGAACCTTTCATAAGATATACTCGTCGAAATTGTAATAACCCTCCGGCGGCCACCTTGATACAAACCATCATCGTTTACAATATGGCCATCAAAGTGACAGAGAAGAGGAATTTCTACACCAAATTTCGCCTATTTAAGAAGGAGAAGAAAGGAGTCATAAGACGAATGAATATGACAAATTTGTAGCAAAACAACTAATATCCAATCGTTATCGATTGAGTATCCAATCGTAATCGATTGCGTATCCAATCGTTATCGATTGCGTATCCAATCGGCACCGACTTCATAAACAATCGATATCGATTGGATACTCAATCGATTATGATTGGATACTCAATCGATTACGATTGGAAACACAATCGCTAACGATTGTTTATAAAGTTAGTGCCGATTAGATACGCAATCGGTAACGATTGCATTAACAGTCGATATCGATTTTATTTACAATCAATATCGATTGTGTTAGCAGTCGATGATTATTTTATGCAATCGATATCGACTCTTTGCATATATTTACCGAGTAAATATATGCAAAGATATTTACAGTCAACCAGCTTCTGCGTTTATTTACAATCGATATCGATTCACCTTTTCCAAAGTTATTTCGATATGGTTTACACTGGATCTGAACATACCTCGCGTCGGAACGGGAAATTGCAGGATCTTCAACTCCTAATGGCACAATATAGGAGCTTCTTCTCCCAAACCTCTGTTTTCTTCTTCCAGTTAGCAGATCTGAGGCAAAAGACGTCGTCACCTTCACCACCTCTAACTTCTTGTAACTTTAGTGTAGATTAAAATAAGGAAAAAGGGGATGTATTTGGGTTAAAGAAAGTCAGAGAATGGGATAATATGGACTTTTTATTCTCCTTAGGGTCAACTCGGCTTCGAGCTGGTCAATTTGGGTAAAGGTGAAACTATAGGGTCTCTACAGTAAAAGGTACATCTGACAGGGTCGATCAGGTAAATTTTCCAATTTGGTATCATTGTCAAATAACTATTTTTCACTTGGCTCCTTGGGAGTTGCTCTAACCCTCCCTAGCCCAACCCCCATTGAGAGCCCTGCTATTTGCACCCCAGGCATAACCTAAAATTGAGCCTAAAACCTTAGGCCCAATCATTAAATGGGCCGGACTTGAACCTGGCCGGCTATTAGGCCATTTATTCGGTCTGAATCAGGCCCACCTGGGCCCATGACAGCCCTACCTGCAGACAAAGTTTAGTTCATAATGAAAGTTGGGAAGTCTTAGGGCAAGTTTGTTTCGTGGTAATAGGGCTAAATCACACGTAATATGGAGAAAAGAGGGGCAACGGTTGGAATATTTACGCCGCTCAATCGTTCGTTTCGCCGGATTCTACCATGGTAATCACCTATTCATAATACCTGTAATTTTTTTGGCATACGAGCCCTCAGCTTCGTAATAAGTTTTTTTACCTGCAGTTTTTTATGCAGCCAACAACGGCTATATTTATTACACTCCCACAGCCTTTCCACTGTAGTGTTTCAGTTCTCTTCAATGGCCTTTTGTGAAGTTCTTTGGCGATCAGGCTTTTGCAGCGGCGAACGTCAACGATAGGGTATAAACCTTATTTCGAGTAGTCTTCATCGAGCAGAGCACCATCATGTAGGGTACAAACCCTACTTGCAGAAAATCTTGCGAAGATCTAGGCACTGCAGTGGAGGTAGGATGGATCTGCCCCAAAATGGTGCTCAGGTTCGTCTATCAGCTCAAGGAGGAAGACTGGTATGATGGCTATGATCGGATGGTTGATGTAGAGATTTTTGGACAGCAGATCTGTTGGAAATGGCCCAACAGATCTGGAGATGCAAAGTTTCTCCTATAAAAGGGCTTCATCTCCTCACCTTCTCACAACCGACCCATCTCCAACAAAGGTATGCAAGTCTTAACTTGCAGTTTCAATTTCCTCCTTTCATAGCTCTCATTTTTTCAATAAAATCTTCCTTGTTATTGTGTTGTAGGATACATCTAAGTCGAAGCCCTAGGAAACTTTTGATTAGGTACTTACCCGTTGTTGATTTATTGGGCAATTTTTTCCATTCAAAACCTACAAATTTGCTCTGATTTTACGTGTTTTTTGTAATTTCTGTGTCTTTTTTGCGTATTTATTACCTTCAAATTTGCACTAGTTTCAAATTTTTCTAATATTGTTTATGGTGTTTTTTCTAATTTTTTGCTCTAGTTTATGGGGCAATTTCTTCCTCTCAAAACCTTAATATTTGCTCTAATTTATGGTGTTTTCTCTAATTTCTTGGCCCTTTTAATAATTTATTATGTTCAAATTTGCTCTGATTTGTAAATTTTTGCTCTGACTTTAGAGATTACAAATTTGCTTTGATTTATAATTTATTACATTATCTTCTGCTCTGATTTGTTAATAGTATATAACGCTTTAGAAATTAATATGTAACCAGTAATGTGGTTATTAGTTTATATATATATATATATATATATATATATATATATATATATATAGCAAAGGCAGCAATTCATTTGGCATATATATATATATATATATATATATATATATATATATATATATATATATATATATATATATATATATCAGCAGATAATTGCTGAATCTGAAGCCCTGCTGTTGTTTTACTTGGCCCATGTCATTTAAATGAAGAGACAATCGAAAATCAAAAGGTTATTTTTGTGTTGCATTATTAATTAATTCACTTGGGCATCTTATTTTTTAGTGAAAAAAATATAGTTCAATTCAAGTGTTTTATGATAGGTGAATACAATTATTGGGTACTCACAACCCCAATTTAAGGGATAATGACCAGATTAGATACAGATGGAGGCTAGCTTTGAAACACCAATTGGGCAATGGGTTGCTGATTTGGAATGGACCCCATAAATAGGGTGCAGGCTGGCTTTGAAACAACACAAATTGGGGCAATGGGTTGCTGATTTGGAATGGAACCCATAAATAGGGTGCAGGCTGGCTTTGAAACAACACAAATTGGGGCAATGGGTAGCTGATTTGGAATGGACCCCATAAATAGGGTGTAGGTTGGCTTTGAAACAACACAAATTGGGGCATTGGGTTGCTTATTTGGAATAGACCTCACAGGTAGGGTGCCAAACTGCCCATCTTACCTGTCTATTGGGATATTAAATTAGCTTTATATATTCATAACGAGGCCTAGGACTTTGTGAGCAGATGCATGGATAATCCATCCATACCATCTGAGCATCATGTGGCATTGTAATGATGATCAGGTGCTATGGTAACTTAGATAAGATCGATCAAGTGCCACAAAAAAATTTTGGGCACGATCTGATAAAGACCTATTGTGAAGCGATGTGGTCGAAGGAGCATTAAATTCAATGCTCCAAATCCATACTTATTACTACTGTTGAAAATGTGGTAAGAGGGTCCAAATTCAATGCACAAGATTTGTGTGTGTGTGTGTGTGTCAATTTTGGACTACAAGTATTAGCCCAAGCCCTGCTCGCGGGCTTTATGCCAAGCCCAAATCCTCCTAAATCAGGTCGGGTTCGGCTACCAAACCATTGCCATACTTGCACACTAGATTTGTATTCTTCCACAATTTAGGAAAAAAGACTTGTATTTTGGGACTTGTGTCATGTGAAACACCATTTAAGTAGTCTTATTTAAAGGCTATGATATAAAGATGGTTGTTACCAAAGATTGTCACTAAACACATTCTCCATCATTTGATTCAATAGTTAATCAATGAATCAAATGATGCGCTTTGGCTATGATGAATTAGGTGACAGGAAATGTGTTTTGTGCCAATCTTTAGCTCCAAAGATCTTCACATTCTGGCCTTCAAAATCAAAGGGTTTAGATGGCAAGCCATGATCTCGCATATTTTATGGAAGCAAAAACTTAATTATCTGATTTTAGAAAATCTAAAATAAAGAAGATAGAGAAATTCCTAGAATAAAGAAAAATAAGAAGATAGGAGAGATAAAGAGATTCATTGTGTAAATCTGGATATATTTCTATGAAAAAATTGTCTCTATAAACATATGCTTACACATCTCTCAGACCTCGCAATGCCAAAGGAAAAAGTATCGTTAAGACACTTTTTCTATTTTTTTTAAAAAAAAAAATTTCAAATACAATTATGGCACATTATAAGCCATGACACAATGACTTTCACACACGTGACACTTTTTCATCATTTTTTGCATTAAATTCATCCCCAAGCTCTATCGTAAACCCGTGTTTACAATGTGATCAAAAGCCTGAAAAGAAGTGTCTACCATGTGATTTTCATTGTTATATTTTTAGGCCATAAAATTATATACCATAGAAATTTAGACACCATATTTTATTTTTGTTGCTTTTTTGTAGTAAGACCTTCCAATATATAGATTTTGAATAGTGAAAAGTCATTTTAAAATGAGGATGTTATAAAGAAAGTTATTGGTTAGTTGTTTAAAGACCAAACAAGGGAAGTGATCTAACTAAAAGAGCTCCCTATTGCAGTCTGATCAGGACCATCTCCCTGCGTTTTCGTTTGGTAAATAAACGAACCTACATTGGACCCTCTGGTCCATTCTCGCATTTTGATATGGTAAATATATAATAGTCTTGAGTGTAGTACTGTGTTGAAGCATTAAACGATATGATCTAATATCAAAATAGCGTAGACCGAATAGGTGTATTGGAATTGCTTGCTGAAAAATAAAAAACTTTGATTTCGACAGAACCTGATAAAAAACAGGTATTACTGAATTTGGTTGGGCATAGGTGGGGTGGGGTGGGTGGGTGTATATACAGTTCGACCGAAAGAAAGAGGTTGATGCAGTTAGACCAAGCCAATAGCAATACACAATTGTGTATATGCACCCCATAGGTATTAGTTGATCACCAAGTTTGGCTGCATTTTATTAGTTCTACTGTTGACCATTTTTCCTTTGAACAACATTCCATTTCTCGTGTTCCAATTACTCCAAATGATGGTGAGTGGACACATCTGCCGATAGTACTCTTCCTCTTTTTCTGACTGGTCCTGACCTCCAGCCCCCTATTGCATCCCAAGCAGTCTTGGCCAACAGCCAGTCCGGCCTGAAAAAAGTAGTTAAAATTGGCCCACATGTCGAAGGAATATGGGCAATGTCGAAACATGTGATCAACGTCCTCCATTGATGAGAAACACAGAGAACATCTGCTGGGTATCTAATGGTCTACCGTCAGTAGTATGTCACGTGCAGGCTTTCAAGTAAGGTTAGGATTGACCTAACCTGTATATTCTTGTTTGTTAGACACACCAAATCAAATCAAGGAAACAGTCCACACCAAGTGTAGTTATTAGGGCATGTATCTAATATTATATATATTATTTGATTCTCGACTAATAGCTACTATCAACACGTTAATGACCCACATGTGCATCACACATGCATTTTTTTCCCCTTAATGTTAGAGGGCGTAAGTCATTTATGTTAGGGTAATGAGAAATGAAGGATTCACATGTATGTGAATCCAACTTATTAAATGAAGAGAACAACCAACTTATTAAGTTATCTCTAGGCTGCTGGACTTTAAAACACATCTATCAATTATCGGTTCAAGAATTTGATCAATGGCTTGCTTGAATGTTGTGAGTGTAAGTTCTACATGTGTTTCCCTGTGCTTCTGCTCAGTTTATTGGAAAGTTGACCTCACTCAATCAATGAACAAATTTGTGCAAATATGACTATCTGCCAAACAAATTTAAGTCATTTTGACAACTTCAGTAGAATGACTAACCATTGAAGCTGACATTTTTGTTTCTTTGTGATGATAGTGCATTAACAAATAGACACCTTCCACCCTTGCCTAAATAGGAGTGCGTAACGAACATCCAATAAAGACCTCCCAATACTACTAGATGTAGGATCAATTCCATTTGAACTTCTTTTATCATATAACCCTTTTGGTAGAAGACGACAATAAAATGTGAACAATTTTGTCATAGTAACCATATGATCCTAATTGGGTTAACCCTTCTTAAGGGTTTCATAAGGTTATGAAGTTATTTTTTTTACCACTAAATTTTGTCAAAACTAGACTGACAGATATTTTATGACCCTTGACTATTCGTATTTGTTGTATGTTCTCAGTAGAAATGTCATCGTCCGCTCTGAGTGGTACCCCTCCACTCTCGCGAAGGAGACCAGAAACAAACTACACTTGGACGTACGCGTTGGAGGAGCTAATGGTAAATGAAATGGTCGAACAATGTCAACTTGGGCGCCATATTTCTAACAAGGATGGAACGTTCTACCAACAGGCATGGGAGGAAATGGTCCTGAAATTGAACCTGCTACTCGAGTTTAGTGCTAACGGGGTACCAGTGAAGAAAACTAATCATAACCGGCTAAGAGTTATTAAAAAACGTTATTCAAAAGCAAAAACTCTACGAAGTGAAAGTGGCTTTGGTTGGGATGATGACCTACGAAGGGTCACTGCAGAAAATGGCGTATGGGATAATTACGAGCAGGTACGCTCACAAGATATTAATATTTAAAATTCATTAAGTTGACTATCATTCCGAATAAAAAAAAATTACGACTTAATCTTGATGGTTCATTTTCACAGGCTCACCCATGGGCCAAGACCTATCGGACAAAAACACTCCAGGATTGGGAGAGTCTTTGCATCATCTTTTCGGATAGTATTGCAGACGGTAGAGGTGTTTACCACCCTGATGACACTCCCACCGAAGAATCTTTTGGGACCCAGAGTTTGGGCGACCCTCCCACTCCAATAGGTGAACACAATGCAACCGGGCCTCACGGAGGAACGGATGACAATATGCATGAAACTGGGTCCCAGAACACTGCAAACAGTTCTTCACGTAACCCGACAAGTGGACAAAATAGGCGTGACTCTGCTTCTGGGTCACGAAGGAAGAGAGGTGACCCGGCGGCGGAACTGGTAGGAGCAATAGAGGGCTATGTGGAGGAACTTAAGCTTATTAGGACTAGGCCAAGTCTAAGTGAGCGGTTTGTTCCGATCCTAGATGAGATTTATACTGGGGGTTTGATGACCCATTCCCAGTACCTAGCTTGCCTCTATCGCTTGTCTGACAAGTCGCTTGCCGAGACGTTCCTAGCATTACCCCCAGCGATGAGGATGGATTTTCTTTCAGGAATATTTCCTCAATAAAATTGCTTCTTAAGATGTTTTTGTCATGTTCTTTCTAGCGTATCGTATCATCTGTGATACAGAACTACTATTTTCTTTATGATTTATTTTGGCACAATATAGTATATGAAGTTTAAACTGGTACATGACTTATTTTTTAAGATATTTTTGTTATGTTCTTTCTAGCGTATTGTATCATCCGTGACACACAACTACTATATTTTCTTTGTGATTTATATTGACACAATATAATACATGTAGTTTAAACTGGTACATGACCTGCACTTTATTTACTTATTTAGAACGAAGTATCACGATGGATGCCATTGACAATGACACAGAGGCCGCAATTATGATGGCTGGAGGCATGATAATGCTTGCAGCTTGCTACTATATTAGTCAGGTACGCGGTTCTAGACAACGCGTGCATACCTCCATACTAACTGGACACCAATTTCTGCAACAAACTATTGCCGGACACGGACGCACGCCATTTGATCTGTTTCGAATGCGAGTGCCGATTTTTTTGGAGCTCTGCTCTGCTTTGCGAGATAGGGGGTTCCTCCATAACACAAGGCACTTGTTAGTGGAGGAACAAGTAGCGATTTTTATGTTTACGCTATCTCACAACGTGAAGAATCGCGTGACGCAAAATCGGTTTCAGCACTCTGGCTCAACAATTAGCGAATATTTTAATGTCGTCTTAAATGCTATTTTACGGCTTCATCACGATATTGTGGTCCCGGCCAATGGAGCTCTCCCACCTCAGATAGAACGTGATCCACGATTCTTTCCGTATTTCAAGGTAGAGTTCGATATTGATATTATTTTGTTATAAATTTAAAATTAATCGAGGTGTTTTCCTAATACTAAGCTAGCGACAATTAAAATTTGAAGGATTGTGTAGGAGCTATTGACGGCACACACATTGCAGCTTGGGTGCCAAAACGTGACCACCCGCGATATCAAAATCGTAAGCAATGTACCTCACAGAACGTACTTGCAGCAGTTTCATTTGACATGAGGTTTCAATACGTGCTTGCGGGTTGCGAGGGATCTGCTGCTGACTCTCGAGTTTTGGCGACTCTCACGTCCTCAAAATAGGTTGACTGTTCCCGTTGGAAAATACTACCTTGTGGATGGTGGATATGCTAACATGATAAACTTTATTGCACCTTATCGGCGAGTTCGCTATCACCTAGGAGATTTCAATAGCTCCAATCCACCACGCGACCCTAAAGAATTGTTTAACCAATCTCACTCTCAATTGAGGAATGTGGTAGAATGTGCGTTCGGTGCACTGAAGCAACGATTCCCGATCCTCACGTGCAAGGATCGTTACCCTTTACTCACTCAAACGAAGATTGTCATTGCATGTTGCGTGCTACACAATTTCATCCTCACCTATCACGAACACGATCCAGTATTCGAAGAATGGCGGGTCGAGAGAGAGTTAGATCGGGATGGCGACAACATAGTTACTGATGCAGAAATTCAAGCATCACAAACGAGGGCCGAAAGAGAGATTGCCCGAGAATACCGCGAGAGCATCGTAAATGCGCTATGGGAGGGGCGTGCTCCATGATCGGTAGGATGACGACCCGGGATAAATCGTACTTGAGAGGAAGCTAAAGTCCAAGTAGACGGATACTCGAACGCTTGCCATGTTGCCGTGCGCACCCTTGATGAGGCTATTGAGCGATATAATAGATTCCATGGAATACCAAGCCCACGTGCAATGGATGTAGTTGGGAGGGAGGAAGTTGACTGGTTTTGGAAACTAGCGGCGAAGTTATTTTTCTTTACTATTGTATTTCTCGTTGCTCTATATGTGAGCGGGTTGCTATAAGATTAAATTAAGATTGTCGGGTTAATATATGTACTCTTTCTTTATTTCAATGTGAAGATGGTATTTGAATGAAAATATTATGTTATTTTCTTACTATTTTTCTTTTCCTCACTTTGCATTTATCGTATATTCACTTGATTATGGTTATGACAATTATGATAATGATGCAGAAATGGCTGATGACGCAGAATCCCATGCTTCAAACTCAATTACTCCGCCAAGACGTGCGTATCCGCAATAGGTAATCGATGTTGAGACGTACGTCATGTCCGCAAGTGCCAACAACAACGCCAGTGAAGTTATTACTGTACTCAGTTCTGATGAAGAACCTACGGATGAAGAGAATGAAGCTGACGAAAAGATGAAGACGAGGAGGAAGAGGAAGAAGAAGAAGACATAGTAGAGGAGGACAGCGAAGCCGAAGATGAGGATTACGAAGAAGAAGATGATACCTCAGACTCTGAATCGGATTCCAAGAGCGACAACGACTCTGCATCCGTTTCAGTGACCCTGTAGACAATAGTAGCTTTTGTGATCAATATAATAGTAAAGTATTTTGTATTTTGTATCCGCTCCGAGACTTTAGTTTGGTTTTAGAACTATGCTTAAAACATTGTTAAGTCGAGTTTTAGAACTCTTGCACTTAACTCGAAATCCCTATTTTTCGTCTGTCGTGTAATGTTGAACCTTATGTCGTGTGGTCTGTGCTTTCATCTTTTCCATACATTGATTAGCCTCAGAGATTTCTCTTCAAATAGTTAAGGATCATGACAAGTTCAAGCTCTTGGTTAACCTCCCTCCTTGTCTTTTGCTTTATATAGCTTCGAGTTTTCAATAATTCAGAATTGTGTAATATAGTAGTCATAAAAAAAAGTCACATTGCTTCTAGATCAACCAAAACTAAAAGGCAAATAGCTTCTATGATTAATCAAAAAAGTCAATTTCTAACCATTGTTTATTTTGCTTCGACTCAGGATGGTATACTTATACCACACATTTGGGTTCAGCTGTGAGAGAGGTTCCAAAATCAATATAAATTAGAGGGAAGTCCGGGGAAATGAGACAACCTCAAACTATTGATTTACTTCAATGTTTTGCAATAAATGCTTTGGATTTCTAATTTTCCCTTTTGGTGAAATTATGCAGGATTATTGTTCTAGAATGGATTGCCTTGACAATCGGGTTCATTGGTGAAAATTGGCGACCTTGAAGAACCTAAAACTGTGCTCAAAGAATGGATTTCTTTTGGTAGCAGGTACGATGGCCGTGTGCCCAATGTTCTCCTTTATGTAAGGTATAAGGTTATGATTCATGTCAGATTTTAGTTGCTAAAACCCAATTCCTTTTGCTTGGATCAACTCCATCCAATCTAAGCACTTCAATCTAGGCCCTACATTTAGATTTGAACAACAATCTATAATAAAGAGCCCGGATTGGATGAGTAAAATCCTTTGATTTTGATGGATATTGATTTTAGGCTAAAAATCAGATCACATGATGATTTACAACTTAACTTGGATTAGTTACAGAATGTAGGCCAATTGGCAAAACAAGGTCATTGTATCATCATTAGTAGGGCTGACCAAAAGCTGGAGCCAATAGAGGATATAGCCAAGAGGGATCACCCTAGTGGGTTTCCTGCTAATGAGTCAAGGAACAAATTGTCTTTTGATCCATAAGGGTTTGCCGATAGGATTTCTAATATGCCTAGCTTATACTCTATAAAAGTTTATAGAATAGTATAGCGACAAGCACATAGTGCCGCACATTGGGGGAATTTCTAGCATTTGTGCCCTTTAAATGCTAGTCATTTTATTTTTTATTGAATTCTTTTTTATCTACAAGAAAATAATATTGCTTTATTACTCATTACATTATATGATTAAGTCTCCTATATGAAAATACTATAGTTTTATTTATTATTGAATCCACATAACATTATGGGAGTAAAATTGTTGTGATCAATCTTGGCATGGAGATTTCAAATTTGCCATATCGATGTCGACTGTAAGTGTTATGAGGGTGAATAGGGACAACTCTCTTGCATGAAAATGAAAATGCTTATGCACGAGTTCTGCACCCTTCTTGCTCTTCTCAATCTTCTCAATCTTCTTCAAATGGAATTAACTTCTTGCCTTCTGATGGTAGGCCTATAATCTCAACATCTATTGTGTGAAGAATTAGGATGAAAAATGATTTCCATCATCTGATTTATAACAGTCATCAGATTTTATCTTTGCTTAGGAGAGATGGCTGGAACATAAATTGGCGTGGCAGTAACACCAACCATCCTTTATTCCATGATGATAGTGACTGTTTGTCATTTGGTTCATATGGTTGAAATCAAACATGTTATGTCACTTAGGTCAGTTAACCCAACTGCTTCTTGCTGATTCTTGTAACGGAAACTTTCTTTGAAGTTGGAAGAGCTGGAGTTCGGTACTCGAGCCACGTGCCAGCGGTAGCAGTCGGGTCAATCTCCTTTCGTCCAAACAGTCATGCATTGGGAGCCACTACACTATTTATGAGCATGCAAATCATTGAAACTTGATTTCACTAGTATATAGCGACCGAGCTGATCACCGGCAAATGGCATGTGAGCGTGCACACATATCGGTCATGCCTCCCATCTCATAAAGAGAAACCTAGTCCTAATAGAAAAATTGTAAATCCTAATTCATCTCGAAGGGTCCCCTTACATACTTGACACTTGTCAAGCATCCCTGGTTCCTAAAACTCTATATCTAGGATCCATTGGCTTCAAACAAATGGTCTCCCTTGAATCCATAGCTAAAACTCTGAAAAAACTATATCATAAACCCTTAAGCCTTAGTTTGAGGCCCATAATCTGTCAAATCACTCTTCCAAACAAGCTTCCGGTCTAGACAAACTTTGCCCTTCATTGGAGTTCCTTAGAACCTTAACACCATTTAATCTAGTGTGTCTTATAGAAGTAAAATGATATGTATAAACCTACGTCCTGTCTAGTGGCTATTCCTTGCATCATAGGCTGACTTTGATGAGAATATCCAACCATTGGATCAATAATGACAAGTTTATATGATCCTTTTTAGCTTGCTTTTAAGACTCCCATTGGATTCAGTTCATATGCTATTTTCTAAATGAGATTGGCTCTCAAATCTGTACCACAAGTTTTATATGATTATGAAGTAGCTCTTAACTGGGTAAAGGCGTCGTTATTTATACATAACTAATTGGATATCCATTGTCTATTTGATTCAAATTGCCCATCTATTTTCATTAAAAAGATTAGTAAAAAAAAATCATACTTTTACCCTTGAACTGAAAATAAGTAATTATTATCCTTAAATGATAAGCATCACCATCGTCATTCTCAAAGTCTATCATTATCATCGTCATCTCTTCCTTCTGTTGAATGTATATCAAAGAAACGGTGCACTCATCAATGGAGCAACAACTCATGGAATGCGTAGGGCTTTCTTGGCATATTCCAAATCTTTTTCACCCCCTCCTACCTGACAGGTAGAGATTTTAACTTATCATGCTTATTGGTTATTTATCTGCTGAAATAACAAAATTTTATGAGAAAGTATATCACAATGGTTTTCGACCTCTTATGGTGCTCCTAACCATAGTTACTTAATTCGTTGATTCACTCGATTTGAATTTGGGATCGCAATTTGCAATTCACTACTTTCAAGCGAATCTGATTAGCAAGGGGTAGAATGATTTTTTATATATTCTTTTTATATTCGTTGTAGTTAAAATATTATTTATAAGATAAAATACTCACTTTTTATCTATATTTTGTCTATGCAATGGTGAAACTGAGGATACATTCATTGCAAACCTTTTAGTTGGTTTGGCTATGGTAATGAGTCACACTCCATAATTTTGCATGTACTTTATAAGAAAATTTGTTTGGTCCATCTTACCTTCAGAAATAAATTATTATGTGGTAGGAGCTTGTATGTGGAACTGACCCATTCCCAATCTTTATTTAGATAGTCAGAAATAAAGTATTATGCAATATGAGCTAGTATGTCTCACTATTTTTCATCTAGTGTGCAGTGTGATGCAAGACCACGATCTAAAGATCTATGGTGTTGAAGATTACGTCGAAAAAATCGTGTCTATCAGTCACTCGTGTCATTCAGATCAGTCATGCCTTTTAAAATGAACATCTAAATCTGATTTTGGAGATTTACATGGTAGCAGTTCATTTTAAAAAGCATTTAATCGCTTTGAATTACATGGTATGCAGATGTTTTTCTCTGCAGTCTTCGACCCAACAGGTCCTTGTATCAGGTCCTTTATATCAAATGATGAAAAATAGTGCCATGTGTCCCAAATTAGTGACCCATTCCCAATCTCAATTAGGAACATGTGATAGTTTACAATGACCAAAATTTGATTTGACATGAGGTACCCATGTACACATGCGGTAAAACAGGGTCAGATCAATACAGGAGCCCAGGTCAGAACGACTTGCTAAATAAGAAGAAAACAAAAGTCAAATGGACTATGAATTCTTCCGAAACTTAGTAGTACCAGCCTCTGAATTCATTGTATGTTTTCGACTGCTAAATTTAGGATCGAGGAAGAGCTTGGATTTGCAACAGTCTATGCTGGAGCAAAGTTCCCCGCTCCAATAGATCCTTATTGATGAATTTGATAGTCACAACGAGAGTAAAAAGCTCTATGATCTTCAAAATTTTGATTTTGTGATTTTGCTTTCAACGCCAACGAATAAAATAATTTTGTGAGCCTATTTAAATTGTTTTGTTTGACAAAGTGGGTTCTTGAGTACTTGTAGTGGTCAACAGGCCACATACTTTGATGTAGACGATAAATAATTTTTGTTTATAGGGTTTTGGATCAAATTGTCTCTTTGAGGAGGTCTAATGTCTTGGTGATTGAATGATTTTAAGAGCTCTAATTTTTGTTTACAGGGTTTTGAAAAATATGTGGACAAGTTCTTGCTTGGTTTTATATTTATGAATGGTATGGATGGTTCAAGTTTTATATGTGAACAAGTTTAGGTATTTATACGAATTGTGTGAATGGTATGAAATTTCTTCCAGAGGGATTTGAGCCCATTTCCCCATATGATTCAGGCATTTATATGAACAAGTTCACAAGAGCCATTGGGCGCTAACCATATGTTAGCCACTCCATGTGCAACGAACGAAGAGAGATCGAATCATGTGCAACTTGTAGCTCCCCAAAAAAACTTCAAATATCGTGTGCAATTTGTAGCTCTCCAAAAAAAACCCTACAGGGGGAATATTTTGGATTTAAAAAATAAAAAAAATAAACTATTGCCGGCAGTTCTAAACTGCCTGGGATGTAATCATTTGTTAGCGGTTGTTAACGACCGGGGAAGTTATACCACTTTACTGCCGCCAAATAAAATTAAACCTTTAACCGCCGACGTATGGTAATAATCACCGGCGGTTCAAAACTACTGGCGATTCAATCTGCAATGCCTTCTTTCTCGACAGTTTGTGTGCCACCGGCAAAATTTTTACCGACGGGTAATGTTGACATTTCACTTTTACAAGAAAGCTCACAAGTGCTAATTTTGTTTAAAATTACAAATACCAAAACCCTCAAAAGCTGTGCAAATCAAATTTCATTTAAATTTTTTATCGATTCTCTTACGAAACTAACTTTTTTCCATCTTTTGCTAAAGTGACCGAATTTATATTTTACTTTAGACTTACGTATTAGATCGTCTTTTGTAGATCATAAGTTTGGCAAAATTAGCAAATTGGATGCAGTAGAACTTATTTCAACCTTATTATATTAAAAGAAATAGTTTCAGCAAATCGGGATGCACTGTTATTTAATAGTTTGGATATCCGTGAATCCCAAAGTCCCAAGGAAGTCAAAATCACGTGCAATATCATTACTACCCTCCAATAAATGGGTAATAAAGGTATATACAGACTGTATTTTCCTTCAACTCGAATATGTCGATTACGACTTGCCCTTTGAAAAATAAGTAGCTCAAAGCATGCATGTTCCCGTCGTTTGATTCACGATTGAGGACCAAGCTATCGTAAGATATCAATCCTACCTTCGTTAAGATGACTATCATGGTTTTCATGTTTGCGTTGGTATTACAGATATACCATTGCCGATCATGCCCGATGAAGTCAGATGCTAACAACGATGAATGGAGAATGTCTATTTTGCACATGAATTTAAATAAATTACACAAGTTATTCTTTTGGGTATAATGTTAAAAAAACATCTAAAAGTGAATTTTATAAGAAAATTTTATACCCAAAAGAACAATCATTTTACACTCAAATATTACATGCAAAGTAAATAATACATGTAATTCGGTCATCAAAAAATTACATGCATTCTCGATTTTAGAGGATCTATATTACAACGAAACGAAACAAACGTGCCCTTAGTGGTGGAGTAAAACACCGAAGCCAAATCCTAGTGCTGTAAAACTGGTAGAATCCGATTTCTACTCACCTAATCCCTTGTTTTTCCGCGCCTCCTTCCCTTTTTAAGGGGCGAAAAATCCAATGCCCACCAAAGGACGTGTCGA
The DNA here is from genome assembly GCA_021018995.1 of Chloranthus sessilifolius. Taxonomy (NCBI): domain Eukaryota; kingdom Viridiplantae; phylum Streptophyta; class Magnoliopsida; order Chloranthales; family Chloranthaceae; genus Chloranthus; species Chloranthus sessilifolius. The sequence continues at coordinate 1,387,080 of JAJIZI010000016.1, read as the reverse complement.
TCATCACCTTCTCTAGGTACTTGGGTTCTCTTTTTATCTACCTTTGTTCCTTTTTACTGGTTTTTTTTTTTTTAACATTTTGTTGTGGGTCTTCAGCGGTTTTTGGTTTGATGGGTAACTTTTTTATTTTCTTTTTTTGTTGAATTTTTCGTAGAATTTTGGTATCTTCTTTCATAAATTTTGTTAGGTTTGTCAATAGGTTTGTAATCGGTTTCTAACATAAGAGAAGATTTTGCCATAAGGGTATCCTTTTTTTAGAAATTGTTTTTTATTTTTAGAATGTACTCTTATTTTAGTTCACCAAGCTCTAATAGGCTAATAGCATTGTTCTTTAAAATTCGAGCTAGCTTATATATATATTAATTCCCATTTTCCTTTGTGTTTTATTCTTTTTGCAAAGACCAACCATTGTTCATAAAGTTTTATGTAGATTTTTTTCCTTCAGTTGGTAACTATCACTCTTTAGAATCGTACCATTTGATTCTGTTCTCATAAAAAAAAAACAACCAATATATGCTACAACTCGAATTCATATTGGCAGTAAATAGGCACAGTTGGATAATTTAGTCAAAACTGGACTGGTTGCTTTAAGCTCATTGATCAGAGCGAAAGAGATTAAGTTGGAAGTAACATAATATGGCCGCCGCATTATTTTGTTGAGATGCAATGAAATGTTATAATACGATCAGAAGTGGATGTAAATGGTTAGAATGTCAATGATTGAGCTTGCAAACTTTTATGTTTTTATCTATGTACCAAAAAAGATAATTTTTTGATCCAATTTTACCATGCGATTCAATATGACCCTCTTATGCTTTCGGAATTTGAATTTGATTTAAGAATATTAGACGAATGTTTTTGCTATATAATCAATTATAGTGGTTGAATAGATTTTTTTTTTTCTCTTTTGACAGATCAGGGAAGATGAAATGATCCTTTTTATAGAATAATTGAAGTTCTACGTAGATATTATTCTTCATTGGTTACTGAGGGTTATCAAATTCTCCTCACATTATTGTTGCATTTGATTCAGAGAAACGATTCTTCTGCATATCAAAGCCGTAATTTTGGAAACTATAGGTTCTTCTCTCATACAAAGGAAGAGGATTTTCTTCACTTATATAATTGATATATCAGATTTCATTTATGAGATTGGAAAATTATTGTTGAGTGCCAATTTCAAAGTTCCAAAACCGAAGAAAGCTGCATTATGGGTGCTTTGTGCTGTTGTATGCGCGTGGTGGATTCCGATGAATATGAAAATCCTAGTAGCTCTATTTACAGGCACAGGTTCATTCGGCAGTTTTTAGTTTTGGTATGTTTCAAAATTTTAAGTTTTTAAATTTTAATGCTATATGTTATATGGGTATTTTTATTATCACCTTGTCTGATAAAAAGAAGGATAACATTGTTAAGGACCTAACCAATGCATCACAATTTCTCAGCATTAATAGTGCTAAAATTTAAGCCCTCGTTACTTTGGGGTGACTCTTAACTCACCACCAGGCTACACAGCCAACTTTCGCGGCCTTTTCTGTGGCAGCTTCCACTCTGGTAACCTTTTTTGTGTGCCCCGAGGTTGATCCCTTTTAGGACTTCAGCAGCCCACTCTATGGCAGCATTTGCTCTGGTTCCCCTATTGAGCCCCCAGGTAGCCCTGTCCCCAGGTTACCTCTTCCGGGATTCAAACTTGAGACATGGTGCTGACTCTGATACAATTTGTTAAGGACCTAACAAATACACCAAAAATGCCTAGGTGGTAATAGTGCGGAAAGTGAAGCCCTTATACCTTGGGGTCGTAACAAACATAACAGTATTTTTTAACCTCTCCACATGTGTCCTCTGTTTTCATTTGGATTTCTGCTAGCTTTCATGGAACTGTTTTTCTTTCTTACAACTGTGAAAGTAGCTATACAAATTTTATTTTATTTTGGTTTGTTGTTGAAGACACCTCAGCAGTATTGACTCCCCTTTAACCTCTTAAGTTCCTTAGAATACATCTTTTAACCTCTAAAGTGCGTTAACAACTTATAACGGGCACACTTTTAAATCCGTACGTGTCACTAAATGAATCTCCATTGTTGTTGGTATAAAAAACGATCGCCTAAGCTCCCGTAGGTGACAAACAGGAGTCAGACGAAAATTTTGGACCAGGATCAACACCTTTGAATAGTAGATACTGCTACTATTATTTTTCTGTTCTTATACGTTGCGTCACTAGCCCACGATTTCTTGAAATGCCAATGCATAACACCACCTCTCGTTTCTGTTTTTGCGTTCATATCTTTTTACAATAGGTGGTATACCACCTTTAAGACAGTACTGGTGAATTTTTTTAGAATGGAAGTCGATGACACCGTAGTCTTCTCTTCCACATGGAGGAATCAATGCAGAGAAAAATTGCCATCATGGATTCATGAAAAGGTTGACTCTGCGAATCTCGATGTCACAACTGTCGGAACTTGTTTCTACCATTGGGATATGTTGTCTCAATTATTTGACAAATTCTTTTGGTGTGAACTCATTTAAACATGTATCCTCCATGTGGAAAACTGCTATGGTATCTGTCCCTAATGTCTTATATCATGAGATTTTATTTCCTGTTATTCTTGTATTCACTTCTGTAATTTTTTATTATGGTGCCTTATTGATCTCAAGTTCTCAACCCGTGTATACATTTAAAAGGAGAGAGTAATTAGCCCGTGCGCTACCAGGGTCCTATCTAGATGTTGACCTTTGAGAAAACTTGCATAGCAGTGTACTAGTCTACTTCATTACATGTCAAAATGCATGTTCATGGATTTTTCTAGTCTTAAGCATAAAGCATAACATTCACTCAGTAAAACTTTCATTGTGAGTTGACGGTTAGACAAGCTCCACGCCGGTGTTCTCCAGCTCCCTACCCACTCCCTGCGAGAGCAGGTTTTATCTGCTCTGCCTTCTCTGGTAGGGAGCTCACTTCTCACTTAAAGCAGCTCCCTGCCAGCGCAAATGGGATGGGGAGATGGTTTACTAAACACTCTCCGGGCGGACCGGGCCTAAGAGTGCTGCGCCGGAGTGTGTTTGGTAAACCATCTCCCCACCCCATTTGCGCTGGTGGGGAGCTAAGCCAAAAGCACTGTTAGGTGAAAATATTTTACATATCCTAAGCTGCTCTTTTTTTCTCCATCTCCCCAACCAGTAATGCTCATGTTTCTATTATCTATCTCAGTATACTACAGTATTCCAAAGAAGAGATTTGCGTGCTGCTCCATCCATTCAGGGGGCAACACCTTTGCCTTCTTCAGGATTAAGTGCAGGTTCAATTGACAGTTCTTTTTCTGAGACATTCCGTGCTCCTCCGATGCCTCTGCCTTATGATTCTGATAGGGTGGCGTCAAGGCATGAGAAGACCTCTAGTCACATCCATGATGAATCTCAACGTCACAGAAGAGGTAATAGTATCAGTGGTTTAGAATCTATATTGAAAACAGACAAATTCAGTGGCTCTGACTGCGAAGGAGGATTCTTTGATAGAGGATCAACAGTATTCTGTTCTGAGTCCTCAGTGAAGCACTCAAAATTTATGAGAGAAGTAGCATATTTTCTTTCTTCATCAGAAGATGAAGACGTTTGCCCCACATGTCTTGAAGGTACATTTCATAATATTATTTTGCATATGCTGAGATGACTTTTCCGAGTCAACCTAATATCAATGGAATATGTACAATGCACTGAATATTATCAAATCATCCTATTGTATTCCATGTGTAATCAATTATAAGCACATATCCACCTTCATATACATGCATACATAAATACATGCACATATATATGATACATCTATTATCGACATACTTTTTATAATGTAAAATGTATGTTTTTTTTTTTTCTAATTTTGTCAATTCTAATTTTAATTTCAACAAAAATTCCTTCTCACATCAGCCAATACAATTTGAAAATTTTCTTATCATAGTGCTAGTTTTTGGGGTGGTTAATTCGTGCATAGTCACAAAGTCTCTGACTTTTTAAAAAAATCAGAAAAAATCAGCGAATTGCAGTCATCCTAACTAGATCGCCGATTAATCATACGAGTGACTTGGCCGATTAATCGAAATTTTTTTGATGTTGTCCTCTTTTTTTTTCACTTATACGATGAAAAACTTTCAAGGCTATCACTCTCTCTGCTGCCTACCCATCTCAATGCTCATTGCTCTTCTTTTGGCCTATTTTATACCATTTTGTTCATTACAAACCGTTATTTTTAACTTGAAATATATCATGATATTTTTTTAAGTTTTTTTATTTTCCCTGATTTTTTCCGACTTTGACCGAATTTTCCCGATTTGGACCCTTGTCGATTTATTGTCATCTCCCAACTTTGTGACTATGAATTCGTGCTCTCAAACCAATATTACAAATAACATTTCTTACCTCACCTGCAATTTAATTGGGAACTTGTTCACATAGTTCCACTTGAAATCAACATTTGACCGTCGGATTGGTGGGCCTTTGAAATCATGTTTTCAAGGCTAAGAAAATTGCATGTAAATAAAATATTCAAACATTCATTGAATAAATCAAAACGGATAGTAACATTTTAAATCGAATTGATTGAGGTGTTGTAAATTTTCATTGTAACCTCCTATGCAGCCTTCGATATGATGCTCTAAAATTTGCAGGAAGTTTTGAAGATTTTGAGGAAAACAAAAATTTACTCAATTTTCAACCAAACAGGTGAAAAAAAATGCTTGGGAAAGTTTCCAACAGAGATTTCCTATGGATTATTTTTTTTATGTGCCTATGGAAAGTCCATGGGCTTTGCTAAACAGGCCCTTAGTAGCTGCTGATTTTAACATCTTGATTGGGCATTTGCCTATGTTACAGAGAAAGTGAATACCATTTGACAAAATTTTAGATCAACAATATGTATTTCTCATAAATAAAGAACGAGTCGCTCCTATTAGATAATGTCTTGGCTCTCAACAATGTAGGATCCTTGACGAGTATTGCATCTATTGCCATCAAAGTAAAGCTACAAGACACTTAAGAGGAGAGCTAGTTTCAAAAGTTCAAGAATTTGCCAGACAATTGGATATATTTTATGCGATTGCTACCCCCATCCCACTCTTAACATACATGGAAATAATGAAACATGGAAAAAACATTATTCTTTCACAAAAATTCTGTGATAATGGAGAAGAAAACTATGGTTGGTGAAGTAAATGAGGGATTCTACCCGTCAGAATTCACTAGGGTTCTTGGTGTACATGGGATCACAAAGTGCCCCAAGAGGAAATTTTAGATAATTTCCCCTTGGGGCACTTTGTGATTCAATGGAAAGTACAAGACCAAAGTTTAGCCAATAGATAATTTTAGGGTCTATTTTAGGCTTATGAAGCCAAGGGGACATTTAGTGATCACCTTGACGTGGGTTTGAGACGGGCCACCCTCCATATCTTTATAGAACTGAGATTTGCATTTGGGCAGTTCTTTGGGTGCTTTGCAGGGTTATATAAAATTCAAGATTCTTGGTGTAGAGATTGCAGCAAAGATCCAGGATCAAAGAACCTTGATATATCATTTTTCATGCGCATAAGCAATGAGCAACTTGCTTACTCGGGATACGCTATTGAAGATTGCAGGAGAGGAAAATTTTGTATAGCAAATCGGTTTGTCAAAAGCTCTTATTTAGGAGGTTGGTGAGGTCCGTAGTATTTCACATGTTTGAAGATTAGTCAATTTGTTCAAGCTCTTATTTAGGAACTTGGTAACGGAATATGTTGTAGTATTTCACATCTTACTATTATTATTATTAGGAAAATTTTCTGAAATACCCTTATAATTTAGATGAAGAATCTTAAATTCCCTTTTATTTCCACTCCTCTAATAAATAAAGCCAATGCCCTTTCTATAACTCCCAGTTGATATCTAATTCCAAATGACAAAAATGCCATGCCCTTTTTAATGAATCTTTTTCAGATAACAATTTAAAAACTGTTAACATATACGTGACCACAAATTACAAATGTTTGGAAAAACTCTATTGCTATTTCTCGAGGTAATCCACATCGGAATAATGAAAGCGAAGGGCCCACAACAATGACAGAATGCCCCTAATAATTTCACTGGATGCCCGCAGATCCTTTTATCAAGAAATGTATCCTTGGATTCTTGTACAAATTTCTCGTGTTACATTACTGATTCCTGTGTAGTAGATCTACTTGTTATTAGACGGATAGAATTAGCTAAGTATTTTATTCAAACAAATGTAGAACCGGAATGGATGATTTTGCGCCTATTGCCAGTTCTTCCTCCCGAGTTAAGGCCAATCATTCAGATAGATGGGGGTAAACCTCTAAGTTTAGATAATAATGAACTCTATAGAAGAGTTATCCATCGGATATATATATATATATATATATGACAAAAGGGATATACATTCAAATGCAGCCTCAAAACTGCACTAGAACGAACATCCCCAGACAATGTTACCTTGGCACTTCTACTTTTGGGATTTTTGTCGTGCCGACACTTGGCACCCAATGTTCCTAAAGTCGGCGGGCGGGTTCGAGCGGTTGGGTGGAATTTCGGGCGGATCGGGCGAGGCGGCGCCTGGGCGGGCGCCTCAAGAACCGGGCGGTCACTATATATATATATATATATATATCATAAGAGGAAATTGAAGGTTTAGAAATTATATTTAAACACAATTGAATTCAATTCAAATAAATACTACATTACTACTAAAGTACTAAATATGAAGTTCAACTTTAACCATCAGTCCATCACAATTTCACATAATCAGGTAGCCAAAAAATATAACATATATTAAAACACATAATTGTTCATTCTGAATGTCCCTCCTCATCTTCATCTTCTTCGTTTTGCAAATCAAGTTCATCATTATCAGAAGGAATGAACTCGATATCATCATCCCCTTCATCTCTCTCTTCTACATCAAGTTCCTCCTCATTAATTTCTCTCATTAGTTGTGTGACGGTTCTCGTGCTCCTCCTTGGTTGTGCTTCTTCATTTGCACCTGAAGCCTCGCCAACAACACCCCAAGTCAAGGACTCGCCGGGAAATACTTCTTCTTCATTAGGGTCGACTAACCATTCGAGTATCCCTTCCTTGTCTTCAGAGAGCAAGATATCCTCTTTCCCCTTTCTTTTAGACCCGCGATCTAATAGCTTGGTATTGAATTGGACATATACCAAATCATTCAACTTTGGGGTCCCAATTCTATTTCTTTTTTTTGAATGGATCTGCGTATATAAAACAAAAAATATTTTAATTGATATATACATAACTGATTTTATAAATAATTAAATACAATAACATAAATACATGCTTATATTCTATAAATTTATTTAGTATTTACCATCTCAAACGTGCTCCAATTTCTCTCGCATCCAGAAGAACTACATGTTAAATTCAATATTTGTAGTGCCATCTTTTGCAAGTTAGGAGCTTCCGCACCATGCAATTCCCACCAAGTAGCTGTTAATTAATTTCGAAAGAAAATTAAGTTAAGAAATTATTACTTAATTGAAACGTCTAAATTAAAATATAAATTATAATAAAAATAATAATTATTTATAAATTACCTGGGTCAGGCCTCTTATCTGAATGCAATACTTTCATATCCACATTCCTTTGCTTGATCGCTAAGGAATCTCCAAAAGATTTTTCCGAATTCATATAACAACTGATCTCTTGAAAAATTTCGGCACCTTGGAGTTCAGGATCAATCAACTTCTTAATGCAATTGTTTACACCATTCATAAACCACGGTGCTCTACGAATTTTTTCTCTTTCTTTATAGTAGTAGAAAGGATTCAAGAGGTGTCCCGCTGCAACCAATGGATGCTTTAAGTGCTTTTCAAATCTCCTTTTGATGATCTCCAATACCTTCTGAATTCGGGCTTCCTTGTCTTGGAAAGAGACTTTAATTTCTCTTTCTGCCTCTTCAATGGATGCGTAGATGTGTCCCATGACAGGGGCATCTGAATCAACCATTCTTAGAACTTTTACGAGCGGTTGGAAAACCTTCAAAGCATAAACCACGTCATTCCAGAAAGCATTGCTCAATATGATACTCTCTACTTTCCTCCCTATCCTCTCTTTATACCATCTAGATTTCTTCCAATCTTCAGAGGAGAACATGTCCCTTAATGGGAGCCTCAACGTAAAAAAACTCTGTAAACTAAGAAAAGCAGTAGCAAACCGTGTGACCCCGGCTCTAACAAGATCTTTTTTCTTTGTCTTCTTCCTCATCAAAGCCAACACTCTAATATGACTGTATATAAATGTGGATACAGTTTTTGCCTTTTCAACGGCCCTTTTTATCTGCGTTAGCTTACCCATATCGTGAAACATAAGATCAATCGAATGCGCCGCACAAGGAGTCCAATAAATACTCGGATAATTAATCTCTAATATTTTTGCAGCTCCCATATTGTTTGCAGCATTATCGGTGACCACTTGGAGCACTCTCTTTTCCCCTACTTGTATGCACTGCTCAACCAACTCATAGATGAATTGTGCGACATGAATTTCCAACGAAACATCAACTGATCTTAAAAAACTTGTTCCCACCGACAATGCACTAAGAGATTCATTATACTCCTTGCCTTTCTATCTGTCCATGTGTCTGTCATAATAGAACAACCATAAGTATCCCATGCCTCTTTATGCGGGATTAATCTCTTTTTTATACTGTCAACCTCATCCATTAACAAAGGAACCCCCAACTGATAATCTGAAGGAGGACTATATCCTGGCCCATATTGGCCAATTGCTTCACACATTTTCAAAAAATATTTGCTTCTAATGGTGTGAAAAGCGATGCCATGGACATAGAACCATCTAGCAACGTGTTGGTCTATACGTCCCTTTATCTCTTTCGATAAGTGTTCTGGGAGGACGGTTTGCCGCATTTTCCCCTTTCCCTTCACTTCATCAGCTGGTTTGCGGCGCACAAAAGAATCCATCGGCCCCTGAGTGCGTGGTCTCTTTGATAAGTAGCGTCGACTTTCTCTAATTACCCCCTCGTTACCCTCATCACTGGAACCTAAGTTCTCATCTTCATCATCACTAACAATCCGCACAGACTCCCGTATTGCCTGAGTTTCTTTTTCTTTAGTCACTTTCTTTTCTTTGATCACGTTGAGAGCGCGTAGCATCTCATCCCTAGCTTCTATTGATACATCTTTACAAGGGATTATGTCCCCCTGAACACCAGCTAGATGTTTCTTCAACCGATTAATGCTGGAATGCCATTCCTTTTTACAAAAACTGCATGTTATTCTCTTTGGATTTGATGGATCCTTGAAACAATATTTCCAACCGGGATCCCCACTATTCTTCCGGATGCACGGTTGATGCACAAGAAGACGACATTTGAACGCGTTTAAAGCTCAAAGTCTTAAACGGAACTACACATCCAAAAAAAATATCAAATAACAATTAGAATTTAGATATATAATTAAATATACACGTTTGTTCGCACATAAGCCAGTAGCCACATATAATATATATATATATATATATATACACATTTGCATACACATATATAAAAGTATAAATCAGAATCAATTCTCAGATAGTATACAGCTCACAAAGACACACACACATTTATTTAAATATAACATATATGTATATATATGTATATATATGCACTTGTGTCACAGCAAAGAAAAGAAATGCAGGAAAAAATAATTGCAGCAAAAAGACAAGCAGGAAAAAATAATTGCAGCAAAAAAGAAATGCAGGAAAAAGAAATGCAGGAAAAAATAATTGCTTTATTGCAAAAGAAAAGAAATGCAGAAAAGAAATGCTAATGCATGCAGGAAAAAGAAGAAAAAAAAAAGCAGAAAAAGAAGGGACAAAATCAGAAAAGAGGGAAAAAAAGGAGAAGAAGAAGAAAAGAAAGAAAAAAAACAAGAAAAACAGAAAAAGAAGATTTGCTAGCAAAAAATGGAGAAGAAGCAAAAGAAAAAGAAGAAAAAGAATGAAAAAAAAAACAGCAGATTTTGAGAAGAAAAAAAAACTAAGAGAAAAAAAAAACTGTGGCTATTGGCTGCTGTTGCGTTGGAAGAAGAAGAAAAAAAAAACTGAGAATGAGAAAAAAAAAAAAAACTGTGGCTGTTGGCTGCTGTTGCGTGGGAAGAAGAAGAAAAAAAAAAATAGAGATTTTGAGAAGAAGAAAAAAACTAAGAAAAAATCGTTGCTATGCATTGCATTGAAGAAAAAAAAAATAGAGATTCTGAGAAGAAGAAGAAAAAAAATTGAGAAAAAAAAAAACCATGGTTATGGAAGAAGAAGAAAAAAAAAGAAAAAAGAGAAAGGAGAAAAAAGAAGAAGAAGAAGAAGAAAATAAAAATCATGCTGTTGCGTTGGAAGAAGAAAAAAACAGAAAAAAGAAAAAAAAGAAGAAGAAAAAGGAGAAAAAATTATGGCTGTTGTGTTGGAAGAAGAAAAAAACAGAATAAAAGAGAAAAAAATTAAAATACCCATACCTGGCTCATGGGTGGTTGCCGCTTCGGAGCCCCGGATCGCGTTGTTCACGGAACTTTGAAGAAGAAAAGGGAAGCTGCAAAAAAAAAAAAAAAATGAATAAAATAGGCAAAGAACATAAAAACTGATGAAAAGAAATGAAAAAATGGAAAAAAAAAATACTCATACATGGCTCATGGGTGGTGCAGTGGTCGCCGGTAATCCTTGATAACTTGTTGGGAGTCATGGAAGAGAAGAGAGGAGACGAAGAGAGTCAAGAGAGAAGAGGAAGAGAGTTAAGAGAGGAGAGCCCGATTGAATGAGAAAAAAAAAACCTAATTTCTATTTTATGGGCTGCCCAGGCCGCCAGGGCGCCCGAGTGCCCAAAACGCCTCATGTGGCGCTCCACATCTAACCCGAGGCGGTTGGGGGCCCGAACCGCCCGGGCGGCCGCCCCGGCCGAATTTTGGAACACTGTTGGCACCCATGCCGACACTCGGACACTCCTCAAACAACATGAAACTTCTAGACATATATGAAAAACACTATTAAAATCCTCATCGTTTTGGCAACGATAAAATGAACTTTGTTTCAAAAGAAAAATGTAAAAATTTTAGTAACTACTAAAACAAAGATTTGGGTCGTTGAAAGCAATTTTATACTATAATATAATTTTATTTAGGTTCACGACATGTACTATGAATCTTTTCGTTACATATCTAAATTGGTTCTCTTATATTTCGCTTCAGTTTTTCTCTATAAATGTTCTATTTATTTATTTTACTTTTCTTATGGTCGTGCCGCCATATTCAAATTTTTAGAAATTGGCATGCCAGACATCTATTGGCACATGGACACTTGGCTAAATCTCTTCTATTTTGTTCTTGATTATTTTTCTCTAAATCCCTTCTTCTCCGTTTTTTAACAATTGTTTTTTTCTACTCTCGACGCCCAAGCGAGCAATCCTCGCCGGGACATATAAAAGAAAAAAAGGTATTTTTGTTTAGTTGACTAACCATTACCACCCCCCCCACCACTCTTCTTTTTCATCTTCTTTTATTATTTTCTGTTGTATAGATTTTTTTTTATGAGTAAGCTGGGATCAAACCTGTGACCTTGAGGTTGCATTGCTATATTTTCAACCTTACACTGCTATGCCCAAGCCGTATCTTTTTTGCCTACTTCTCTTCTAATTAAATTATTCTCTTGTTATTCTTCACATATTGTTCTTGTTCTTCTATTTTTTTCTTCTTCTTCCAATTAAATTCTTCTCTTGTTTCTTCACATACTGGCTTTTGGTTTTTACTTTTGACTTCTTAAAGTTTCTCATTGGATTCCTTTGGAGAAAATATCACGAGCCAGATTTTAAACTTCATCAAAGTGACTAATTAGAGAAAGCCCTTAGATTGTGTTTGGGAACACAAATTTGGATTCGGTGGGTCCAAGGATTTCAACTGCATATGAAAATCTGTAGATATAGAAATCTCTTGTTGGGATGTTGTGTGAGAGTTGGGGATTTGAGAAGACAATTTTTTTTTTTTTGAGTAAATCAAGTTCTTCACAATAGATGAATAAAAATCTGCATGGTGCATACCCTTCCAATTTATCGAGAAAGCTTAACCATGTCTGGGTTCGACTATTAAAAATTAACGTGGCAACTTACTAGAAATAAAAGTTCTTGAAATAGAATCCTAATGAAATGAAAATTAGAAGATGTGGTTAACATGAAGTTTAAATTTAGAAGAAGTCGTTAACCAAGAAATTTAGAGGACGTGGTTAACCAGAAGTTAAGAAGTCGACCGTGGCTGGGTTTGACTATCAATACAGAATTTAAAGTAATAATAAGAACTTTACTTTTATTAGAATTCTTAATCTAGTAGGGAGACGCCTATACCCCAACCAACTTAAATCCAAGTTGGCTTGAATTAGAAGAAAAATAAACAAGAAAAAAATGAAAGAAAAATAATCAAGAACAAAATAGAAGAAGATTAGGAAAAAGAGATTTGTTTATATTTATGTCAAAGAAGGCTTTTCTTCAAGAATGGAGAAGAACAAAAATAGAAAGATGAGAGGAGAGGGGAGACTGTTTTGATAAGAAACATGTTATTTATCCATATGTTTGTATGTGTGTGTGTGTGTGTGTGTGTGTTTGTTAATTTTTTTATAATGGTAGGTAATAAAGATTCATTAAAAAAGGGGGCATTTTTTTTTTCAGTTTTAAGTAAGATACCAACCGAGAGTTAAGAAAATAGCATTATTTTTTATTTAGTTTAAAACAAGAGGGTGAATAAGCTATTGCTGAAAGTAAAGAGGCGTTTAAGCCATTTCATCTAAATTATAAGCGTATTTTAGAAAATTTCCCTCATTGTTATTATTATAATTTTCAAATTTTCATTAATTAATGAAATTAGAAAATGGAGGTGGGCATGCCTGAAGCAAAGAACTCAGCACAAAAAGAAAAGAGTCTCTAAATCCTTCTGCAAGTACAAAAAGAGAATCTGAAACCATTTGAATTTTCCCTTCCACATTACAACTTCCCTAGAGGGAGTCTAATGCCATATTAGTATCTTTTTTAATGTGATGAAACGAGGAAGGGAAATCAAGGGCAAGATCACAAATATCATCCCCAATAAATGCTAGCTTCAAGGATTGCCTATTTTCTAAACATCATTTTTGGAATTGATTTTGATCACCCTTGAAGATTCAGCGTGAAAATTCGAAGAACGTCTAGGAGAGCTTTACTTTTGCTTCATTTGAATCTTTATTGCCAATGGAGCCCAAATAGGCTAAACCCATCCTCTCTTCAAATTTTGAAAAATACCACCAACGCTATCTGAGCCAAGGATTTCCAAGCAAATTACAGTAAACAAGATCATCTGATCATGTGGCTTCTAGCACAACTCACTGTTCTTCCTATTTTCCTGTCCTTGTTTTTGAAGATTCTTCTAGTTCTCCATCCAAATGGCCTATACAATTGCTAAGGATAGCCCCTATCTCTTGATCGAAAAAGGATCCCCTATCCAGCCACACTAATCAACTCCAAAAAGAACCGATTGTTGCCAAACACTGTGAGAAATGGGTCACACTAATCTAGTGGCCGCATAATTTATATATATACTATCAGGCATTTTCCAGATTTCTCTTTCGTAGTATGCGTCAATTAGGCACAGTCCACTGTTGGCTTAAAAGTGATCAATGAAATTATAGTTGATTGTTGCCATCCAATAAACGATTTAATGCAATCAGGGATGTGGTGATGCCACACCTTCGTGCATGACGGGAAGGAGATATTTTCAGTAGTTAAAACACGGAAAAATGACTCAGTTGTCCACACCGAAAATTTACTATCGCCTTTTTTTATTATGGAGTGTGCACTTCTTAAAAACTACCAAGAAATCTTAAGAGACCCTCATTTTCCTCAACTTTTGGTTTCATTTTTTTTAATAATTTAAGGCCCCATATGAGTTCTCTTCAGGTTCTACAAAATGGGGAATCCTCCACCATCAATCTTGTAGTTTTCTTTTGTTGTTCATTCGGAGTGTGCTATTCTGGTCTGGAGCCCATTACATTGGACCATTAGCCTGCTCGCATCATGAGGATTTGTGCAGCAAGCCAGCTGCAGGGGGATAGCCACGATTTTCTTATGGTGGGCGCTAGCAATGGGCAACAGATATTAGTAATTATTTTACACTTGATTTTGGGGTTTGTACATAAAAGAAGGCTGTATAAGAAGCATATTTTATACATTTTCGAAAGCTAAACGGGTGCTATAGCCCCAATACTCCTCTATGTGACTCTGTCCTTGACCAGCTTAAAAATCGACTTCTTTTGCTGGGATATGTATGTAGGTGGTGGATCATTTCAAGATTGTTATATGGGCATGGGATCGAAGAGATAAGCTTGGCATCGTTGGTGAGAAAGTCTGCTCCATTATAGGTTACTCAGCAGAGTGGCTGTACGCGTGCAAGGCTCTGGGACATGTGAGCTAACATGTAAATCGCAAATGCCCGACCCGACCCGGAAAATACCCGACATGACTCTTGGTCGACCTGACCCAACCAGAAGGTCAGTCTGATGTCTCATGCCCGACCCAACCAGACAGGTCAAGTTTATTACCCGACCCTTAAAATATCGGGCCAAGTCAGGTATCAGGTCGACCCGACCTGTTGACAACCCTAGAGAGGATCTAGCCATTTACTCAATAGGGAGGATCCTGACAGCCTCTAGGGTCAAGGGCCTTATAGGTAGGCTCAGTGAAAGCGATCCATTGAGGTACTTAGCTCAACACAAGTAATCACTGACCTCATGGTTGGTCAATGATATGTTGGAAAGGGTGTTACATCATTATATATTGTACCTTTATGCTTATCAATTTATCTAAAATTTGCTAAGGAATATGAATGTGACAAAAGCAATAAGTACCATATGAAGTATGCATGTGCTATATGTCAGGTTTCTTAAAATTGTATTTTGAACGATCCTGAATTTCATTTCTGTTTTTTATTCTGATAAGGACCATAACAAGTATGCATGGGTGATATGTCAGGTTTCTTAGAATTATATTTTGAATGATCCAGAATTTCATATTTTTTATTTGCAGAATATACTCCTGAAAACCCAAAGATAATGACACAATGCTCCCATCATTACCACCTTGGTTGTATATATGAATGGATGGAGAGAAGCGAAACTTGTCCAGTCTGTGGCAAGGTAACTAATATTTCTCTTGTGGCTGGAATTGCTCCATTCATTTCACCATTATATGCAGTATCAATCTGTTTCTCAGCTGGTTTCTTAGTGCAAGACACTGCCAAATTAGTACTAAGTGGGTATTGCCTGTACTAGTACTATTGAAATGAAAGCAGGTTCAGTGAATAGTGGAGTATTCCATGGCTTGTGTTTAGGGCTTTCAATCGGTCTGGTCAGACCAACATTTAGGTCTGCCTGACCCTTTGGCCCATTGACCTGCCCCAACCCTTGAGTGCAGTGCACCCCGACCTGAAAAATCTTGTTTGGTCGGACCAACCCAGTACAAAATAACCCTAATAAACCCTTACATTTATGTTTTAGTCAGGTTGGTTCAGGTTGGGGTAATCTGCCCGACCCCAACCCGACCAGAAGGTCGGGGCAGATGCTGTGTGCCAATCTTACCTGACAGGTCAAGTTTATGTGCTCAACACAGTTAAAAAATTGGGTCAAGAGGGTTGGGTAACAGGCTGACCCATTGACAGTCATCTCACGGTTGTATGCTTCTTAACCTTTTGATTTACAAAGACCAATAGCATTACAAAGCTGCATATGTGCACTCTTAACATGGCAAAATGGCTAATATATCTGGGCTAAATATTGTTACCATCACTGGGCATGTTATTTTTTCCTATTTTTTTATGCCATTTTACTTTCAAGGCTAATATTTCTGCCATCCGTTTTTTTTGGTAGTCGTTTGTCTTCACAAGCAGCTTAATAACTACACGTTTTTGTTTTTTTTTGTTTTTTTTTATCAATCAACTATTTAACATCTAATATTAAGTAAAATCATTTGTGGCATATTGCTAGAGAATCTGTCTTTTCTATGTCTTGGTGCCCATTCATGGAAATTGCCATAATATACGATTCCGACAATCTTATTGGAATATATTCAAAAAATCCTTTGTTAATGAAAATTACTTCTGGACTTATTTTTTTTGGCTCAATAATCAAGGAATAATTTTCTTAATATTCATACTTCATTGCCAGATAAAACATACAGCAAGTGAAGTAACTAACAAAACATACAAGTAGTTAAATGATGGATCTTATGAGAGTGTCTTAAAAAAACATATGAAACAAGGCTGGTGAAAAGCCAAATATGGAACTAAGCAACTGCATAATATAAATCTCGTCTGATCAAATCATGTAATGCTTCAGACAAGTAGTTAAATTATGGTCTTCTGCAAGTGCCCTACGTTCATATATTCTGCGAGTGCCCTACATAAGCATATGAACTAAGGCTGGAGAAATGACAAATATGGAATTAAATGTAGTGATTTATTCGTTGGACAGTAAGAAAAAGGAGGAAAAGGGTGCTAGATGGGGGTTAAAGAAGAAAGGGAAAGAAGGCTTACTGATCTGGTTGTAAAAGGAGCCACAGACTCACGACTGTAGTATTTGTGAATCATCTATTATACCGGTGGAGTATAAAGGCAGACCACAAGCAGATAAGATTTGCTTCGCTATAGTATCAATATCTTCACTCCCGTACAACCTTTTTGGCTAGATAACTAAATAATGAAAATGAAAATAGAAGGCCCTCTGACATCCAAATAATCTCATATGGGCAATAGTCAAACCCTTTATAGTGGTCGCATGCCTTTGTGATGAACTTCCCAGGCTTTCTTTTGAGAATCCTATGGAGGTACCTATATTTACATCAATTGACTAGTCTTAATGCTACTAGTAATTCCGTATGGAGAAGCTCTACTTCAGTTAAGTATCAGGATGACAGGGACGTCTACCTAAAATGTCATTGCTGCTTTGAATCTTGTTCCAACATCCAAATATTCTCTCACACTGACTATTTCTACCATTATTCCACCAAGACCACCTTTAACTCAATCAATTTTAGTGTAGCATTTCTATATAATTGTCCCTTTTTGGATATGGATATCCATTCTGTAAGAAAGATAACAAAGTTATTTCTATTATTATATTATATTTTTAATACTATTATGTGCAAATGCTTTCTAGGCTAACCTGCATCTTGGCTTTTTTGAGAACTGTTGCTTTACCCCTCCCGCACCCGCACCCGCACCAAAATCTGCCCTTGCTTCTGCTCTCACTTCATACAAGTAAGGTTTGACAGTCAGCTGAAGTGGGTGGTAGTGGGTGGTGGTGAGGCAGCGGCAACTGGATTGTTATTTTGTCAGTTGAAAGTCACAGTATAAATTCTAGTCAAATAATTCATTAAAAATTTGCAAGTTGTGTGGTGGTCAACATCTTCCCTTAAAGTGCTTAAATTCTTGTCCAGCCTACCTAGCTCCTATGCCATGGTCAACTTCACACGCTGCAGCCATCCAAAGATAATTATTTGAACTGGCTTAATTATCTTGCAATTTTCAGCACATTGTCATTATTGGTTGTTTCCTTAGAGCATCTCCAACAGAGACGCTATAAGCACCAAAATTGCCAAAATAACGATTGAAGACCCTTGAAGCCGGTCCAGCAGAGTCGCTACTCCACTCGCCATATTTGGTGACTCCTCCACTCTCCATATTTGGGGACTCCTCCTCCAATAGCAATTAATAAAAAAATATTAAATCTCTCTCTCTCTCTCTCTCTCTCTCTCTCTCTCTCTCTCTCTCTCTCTCTCGCCCCTACTCCACTCACCAAATTTTAAGAATATATTAAAATAAAAATAAAAAATGTTATTTTAAAGGAGTTGCTAAAGATAGCTATCATTGCTGGAAACTTTTTTAAAAAGGCAATAGCTAAAATAGAGAGTGAGCTCAAAATGGGGTTTTAGCTATTCGAATGTAGCTATCCTTGATGGAGATGCTCTTAAGTGGGTTTTTTCTTTAATTTCTAAATTTTGTCTAAAGTTACTTTCCATTTGGCATTTCTTTAGATGATTTTCTTACAAATTCATAATAATAAATGAGATTAATTTTTTTTCTTTCTGTAATAGTTTATATTTTATCTTATTTTAGTTCATTTTTACATTTTTATTTGTCTGAAGTTGTTTTTCATTTGGCTTCTTTAGGTGATGGTTTTTGATGAAACGACATGATCATACTTTTGTCGAAGAGCTGGATGACGACGCTAAGATGTAAAGATCTCTGTGAAGAGCTGGATGATGACACTAAGATGTAAAGATCTCTGTAAATACCCTGGTGATTAGCTTACAAACGAGGTTTTTCAATTTCATTGTAAGAAAAGCATGCCTTCCACAAGTAATTATCTCACTTTAAATATACAGTTTTAGTTGAAAGAAAGAAAGGTGAATAGAAATACCAGTTGTGTGGATGTGCCTCGTTTCTCTCTTTGGTTCAGACTTGCACAGAAAAGACTGTTGCAGTCTATATCATCATCGTCTTCAAGGTATCAGTATGGGTCTCGGGTATTGATCCATCTTGGACCGATACGAATAAATGTAAACAGAAAAAAATTGTATCGGTCAGTATCGACCAACACTGGCTTGTATTGGTCTAATACTGAAACTGATACTAATATCACCCGATACCTTATAATTGCAACGATTCTGAGGTAGACATGAGAGTCCATTACCATTTGATTCACAATGGGATAGTGAAGGAGATTTGGGTTTATCATGCAGACCTGCTTTAATATGTTGGCTGATGGGATATTTTGGGCCTCACAGATTTACACCATGTGATCAAGAATTATTGGATACTGATGAGTGATCCACGGATCATTGCCTTTTTATTTATTTAACTATGGATAAATTTTATTGACACTATAGTTTTGATATTAATTTCATACCATTGTTTTTTAGACGCGCATGCCAACAGATAGGGTCCATGCCAGCCCAATTTTATGGCGTACATCTTTGAGATTTTAAACGGTGTTTTAAGCCTTAATGTTGTTGTTACTGGTAGAATGCACCTGCAATGGACGTGAGCAAGAGAAAAAAGTGGGCATAATTTAGATTTTGGGGGAGATTTATGATGGATGATAAATCATAAGGGCGTATAATTGAGGGGATCATACCCCAATGGAGTTCACTACCCACCCATTTATGGGCTTTATTTTTTAATGGTAGGTTTTGCCAGCACCTCATACTTGCAAAACAAAGACCCTCACCTAGCAGGTTAGCATCATTCATAAGATCTGTGGCTACTTTTACTTGGGTTGGACAAGTGGCCCTTTCCCACGATGCCCCTTGGCGGACTTCAACCAAACTAGTGTTAACCCTAATACCATTTGTCAAGGGCTTAGTCAAAAACACCTTGATGCTATTAGAGTAGAAAGTTACGCCATTATTATTTTGTGATCGTAATAAATTATTATAAAGAACCTTTTAGTGATTTATGTCAAAATTTGACTTTTACACAGTTTAGGATCCCCGAAATATGTGAGTGGCATGATTAATGGAATAAAAGGCCGGCCCTTTAATATATTATCATTTATGACGCCCCGTAAGTCGTTAAAATATTGATCAATAAGTACAAGTGTACCTCTATTTTTACCAACCAAAACTCTAAAAGCACCCACCTAACCCCACCTGTTTAGGATTTGGCAGGTGAGGGCAAGTAGAGTGCTATTAAAGTTTTAGTGGGTGAAAATAGAGCCACCCTATGCCTCTAAATATTCCAAAAATATTAATCACTTTTCGTTTCTTCCAAAAATATTTGTTTTATTTATTTATTTATATTTTAATTTTTACAAAAATTGACAATCATAAGCTCCGGAATTCATGCTCATTATGGTCTCTAGTAAAATTCTACCACGGGACATGTAGAAGTTGCAAATAGGCTGAGTGAGGTTAATGGAGTTCCCGAATTCCTCCTTTGCTAAAAACATATAAATAAATAAATAGAGTGTCTCTGAATCTCTTGCATATAACCACCAGACTTATCCCACCTTGCTATCACACACACATATTTGCACATATATTTGATCAATCCAAGTAGCTCCACTCGACTGCAACCATTGAAAATCACTGCCTATGAGGATAGTGACCAAGTCGCGGTTTGGGAATATATCAGCTTGAAAAAAACTGGAAAAAATTCAGTAAAATAAAGTACAAAAATATAGAAATATATTAATTAAAAGTTTTAAAATTTTAAAATAAAATAAAACTGGGAAATCTTTGAAAAATATTGAGAAATTTGTGAATGATGATTCTTTAAATTTGTGATAATTCGTGAAATTCACAACTCTTGATGAAGAATTATAATTTTATTCGTTTTTCAAAAAATCGTAAATTATTAGCGATTTTTTCAAATGGTCGGAGAATTTGGTCACTATGCCTATGAGAGGATGAAAACTCATCCCATTCATAGTGACAAATTTTGCTGAATTTCAGCGAAGTTTCGCGAAATGAGGGTTAAACGAAAATTTCGAAAAAATTTCAGTTTTCGGTAAATTTTGGTTTTTTTTTTTTAATATTTAAAAAATATTATATATATTTTTAATCCCCAAAACTTTCCTGAAATTTTTCCGTTATTCCCGAAAACGAAATTTGTATGATCCCATTGATGCAATTTTGGGATCTACAACACGCACATGAGATTTGTACTGTTGCACATCATCTAAACACGAATGACTTTGATATTTTTTATGCCTGTGCCATGTGGAGCACCATCTAAGCCTTTTGATTTGATGGTCATAATGTAAATATCTTTCTGTCAATGATCAACAGAAAAATTAAAAAAAATTAAAAAAAATCTCCTCATTTAATTCAATTTAATATAGTCAAACCATCATTTAATTCAATGGTTGACTGAAACAAATCAGATTATAGAGACCATGTTTCGTGTCAATCTTCAGCAGGAAAGATGTTTACATTATAGCCTTCAAATCAAAAGGCTTAGATAGTATTTGACATGACAAATTTAAAAAATACCAAATATTTCTTTTTTAGCAATGTGCTATGATACAAATCTTATGTGCAAATTGTATCTCACATCTCCCCTGCACTTTAATAACAACAGTAAGAAAAACCCACAACCGTCTATAATAGAGTTCATAAATTAAATTATTCAAATCCCGTTATAAGTAAGATTTTTGGGCCCACGGCTGAGCTCCAAAATTGACAACTTATACTGCTCAGATACATGAGCCATGTAGCCCAAACATAGTCACCAAATTTTTAAAAAAATTCGTGATTCTGGAAATTGAAATCACATTCTTGTATAATAAAATAAATAGGTATATCTGTTCGCGCCTATGTGATTTCTGAGGGCGCCTACATTCAAAACCAATTGAAACCCGTGAATTGCTTGGAATCAGATGATGAAGATCGTTTTTCAGCCCAATCTTCCATACGATGGATCTTGAGACCACGAGCTTACATCAGTCTGTTTTTTATTGCATGTGGCACATATCCCAAAAAAAGGTCCTAAAAGCTCGTTTGAGCGTGATGTGTACCATTTGATTTTAGGGCCATTTTATGGGGATATTATTAGAATAGTCCCACATTGTCTGTGGGCTTGGAAGTCTTGAGATATATATAATTTGGACATTCCTCACCTTACGAGCCGATTTTATGAGATTGAGTTAGGCCCATAGAATTCTACAGATATGTGACATGTGGAATTAGAAGAAAAACAATCTCCATCAGCGAATTCCAAGCAGTCCATGCGTTTCTGTGGATTTCGAACATAGGCACCCTTAGAAATTACGTAGGCATGA
Source organism: Chloranthus sessilifolius (assembly GCA_021018995.1). Lineage (NCBI taxonomy): Eukaryota > Viridiplantae > Streptophyta > Magnoliopsida > Chloranthales > Chloranthaceae > Chloranthus > Chloranthus sessilifolius. The sequence continues at coordinate 1,365,249 of JAJIZI010000016.1, read as the reverse complement.
ACAGAGGTTTCCTAATAAATAACAAGAAAACACTGCCATGACAATATAAGCATCACCCCTCAAATTAGAATAAAACAATAGGATTAAAAGAGTACCTGTGGAATTTATATTCCATTATACCATCTTAATGTCAAAAGACTGACCATCCCTCAGACATGTGTTTATTTTACTTATTATATATATATATATATATATATATATATATATATATATATATATATATAATAGGCAGTAAGAGATGTTCCCTTGGTAATAATAACACAACTTTATGACTGGGTGCTTTCTTTTGCAGCCGCTTCAAAATACTTCAGGAATATGCCAGGTTGCTGGGCACCACTCACTTTGCTCTTCCCGTTAATCTGTCAAGAAAAAATAATCATAGATAATTAAAAAAAAATTGGAAAATTGTGATTGACAAAAGATTTAAATAGTGCTAATCAATTTAGTGGTAAATACAGCAATTCTCACTCACCACATAATATGGGACTCCACTAATTTCTGTTGAATACTTGTCAAGTTCATCATTAACCTTCATAAACCGATAAAATAACTGTTAGAAACTGTTTATATGACAGAATGAATATATATATATATATACTAGTAAAAATGCACGTGCAAATGCACGTGGACATTAGGACCTTTAAATAGTATGATAAACAATCTCCATCGACTGATACACAATCAATGTGTTTTAGCGTGGCTGAACTCAAAGATTCGGTGGGTGGATTTAAAGGTACTCCATATTTAATAGAATGCTATTTTGAAAAATATCACAAAAGAGAAAAATGTAGGGTGCTTCCAATGTATAGAGAGAGAAAAAAAAACAAATTTAGTGAGTAAAAGTCCTCCATCAAACTAATTAGTGGTGGAGGGCTCTCTTGAAAATAATTAACAATGGAGAGTTTTCTCTCCTAACCTCACCAAAATGGCAAAAATACCCTTAAGACATATCAGATGGTCGTCCAATTTAGAGTTTTCTCTCTCAAGTATATCAATGGGTGTCTAACTTATCAGACTGTCGTTCAGTATTTGATTTCCACCCAGTATATCAAACGGCCGTCCAATATACATTCATCCATTTTATAAGGGTAATTTGGTCTTTTAGATAGAAAGACTTATACATTGCTAATTATTTTCATGAGAACCCTCCATCACCAATTAGTTTGATGGAGGACTCTTACTCACTAAAAATTCCAACAAAAATCCATAGCATGTTATGTTCTTTTGTTGCTGTTAGTACCACACCACTTTATTTTACTCACCTCGCTTAAACAAAGGAAAAATTCGTTAATTATTTGTTATTATTCTTATTTTTTAATGATTAATACCGAAAATCAATGAGGGGATAGTATACCATCAATTTAAAAGTGTAATTTTTTAACTGAGATATATTTTTCATATGGCTTTAAAATGAAATATTTTTCAATGGTGTCAATCAATCCATTATTTCAATAATGTAATATTATTAAAAATGTTATTAGCGTTTTACGCCGTATCTTCGAGACGTATAGCAGATATCTAATTTCGTGAAAGTCAAATTTGGAAGAATTATTCTGCCAAGTGGCATGTGCTTTTGGTGCTTCAATTTCCAAAAGAAAGAAGTAACGAAGGCTTTTTATTATTATAACGTTTTATTATCTTTTTGGATATGGATGCCTAACACCCGACAACGAACGCAGCTCTTCGCTTTTTCTAATATCTCGCGAGAAGTACATTTCTTCCATGAAATATCGTATATTTCTCGGCACGTTGTGCCATTTCATGTACGTTGAACACGATAGATGTGACATTGTATGGGTTTAATCAAGCCACGTGTTTTATTAGTCGTAGTTATCATAGAACTCTGTTTTTGGGGACTTATTTTCTGGACTCTACTTTGAGACTTGTTTTCGGGATTTGCTAGATATGAGTAAGGGGCATTTTGGTCATGAAAAAATGACAGAAATTATTTTTACTTTTATATAGTAGTAAGGATGAAATTAGAGCATACCTCCTCGAGCCCATTATTTGGGTCTTCAAGAAACTCTGATGCACCTTCTATACCAACCTTTCTAGCAGCTTCCAAGAGAACTTGCCTGCATCCAAGTTCAATATATTTTGATTAGTTAATATTATCAAACTGCTAATAATAAATCCAATATTGCCGAAAGGTAGTTTCTTTTGTTTCAATATCATCTTTGAATCAGAGGTGAGTAGTTGACAGGCATTCCCAGACTCCTAATACCTCTGAAATCATGTCCCTAATGGATGTCTGAAAATTCAGATATCAAACATTGGATAGGGAAAAACAATAGCATTGAACGTTGATAGAAAGAATTTCTCCGCAAATTACAAATCAAATTCCATAATTAAATCAAACTAGCACCCGCACACAAACATGTTCCATAGCAATGATGAAAGGTATTGACAAATTGAAACATTCGACTTCCCTCAATAAAATCAACACAATCTGGCACCCCGTCCATATATTAGCCAGAACTCACTCAATTCAAATCAGAATCATGTGATCTTGGGTTCGTTGAATAGGACCCTGCAACTGAATCCATTCTGTGACATTCTAATCCAGTTGAGTTCGCCATAGAAATGAGGCCAAAATCTTGAGTAACAAAATTATGCACCAACAAGTTACATCAATTATTTTTATACAACTGCCTTCAACTTGAAGGCTTGATTCAACGTCCTTTAATCCACCTAATATGTCAGTTATACTTGAACAAGCTATGCAATTAAACACAATGACGGGGACACCGACATTGTAGACATTGGATACGGACCGTTTCGCGTATATCGGCGTCGGAAGAAGCGAAACAGAAACGGAAATCGAAACCCGACTTAAAGAATCAGCGTGCTGGAGCAATGCCAGTCAATCGATCAACATCTGGTATTCGATCGACTAATTGCGGCCTGTGAGGGAATATTTCTTGCGATATATATATATATATATATATATATATATATATATATATATATATATATATATAAGTCAATCGATCGAATTCCATGTGTCGATCGATTGACTGGCGCGAACATCATTTTTTCTACAGAATTCGAAGTTGAGTTTCTAGGAACATACTTGTCTTTTAGTATTTGTTTTAGGGTTTTCTTATATTTTAGAGGCCTCCTATATAAGGTCTTTTAAAAATATTATAATCAATTGATTATTAAATATAAAAAAAGAGTTTTTGCTTGTGTGCTTGAGATGAGCCTCCATGAAGAGTGAATCTTCGCTTCCCAAGAAGGGTTTCGTGTGAAGCCAAGGGTGTGAAGCCTAAAATCTATCTTCCATCTATCTCTTGATTTTATTTTAATTTCTCTACTTGTTTTGATCCCATAAACTCCAAATCCAGTCGTTATCTTTACCTAAAATTCCTAAATCTGCACCATTGATTCAAACCAATCTCAAAATCCTAAAATCAGCCATCCAACCTTTAAATACCCCGAAGTTTATAAATCCTAAATCCCATCTAAGTCCCCGAATCGATCCGATTCAAGCCCAGACTTCATCCGAGCCATCAAACTAGAATCAGAACCCTTACAGGACTTGTGATTCCATCATTGACCCACGAGCGGCACCATAATCTGGAAAAGCTAGAGTTCTACCTCTAGATCGATCTACTCTGCGAATCTAACGGATCTAGCGCATGGACCGGACCCTACTCGAATCTAGCGCGATTTTTCACTGGAAAACTACGAAACCCAAAGGTATCCGCATTATTTTCAGATTTATTGTTGAATTAATTTAGTTTAATTTCGGCAATTAATTAAATCATAGCATTCACGTAGTTTAGGGTCCTTGTCCCACATAAGTTTTGGTATCAAAGCCTAAGTTCTAGGTTAGGGCATATTTGTGTGGCATTTAATTCCATTGCAGTTTAATTCTCATTGCCTCTTATTTCAGTTCTTGTCAAAGTGTGCACATCTAGTGTTCGATATGATTCCTCTTTCATTGTGGTCCATATTTGCATGCCAATTTAGAACCCGTATTAGTAATTGTGGTCACCATGGACATGAATGAAATTACCGATGTTCTTAATGGCATAAGAGCCGAATTGAAAGCAATCAATGATCGAATGCTTGTCATGGAGCAAGCCCAAAGAAACCTTGAGGTTTCCAATGGGAGATTGCTAGAATGAGTCAATCAGTTAGATGGGAATGACGAATACATTGAGCAGTGTCGCAAACGTGATGGACCACGTTTTGAACGCAATGATTACCAACATGATCGGAACCGGAATCATAGGATGGATCATCATGGAGATGACCACGGCCCAGATGGGAAACTCCTTAAAAACATCCGAGTTGAGTTCCCAATCTTCGATGGAAGCTTAGACCCTAAACTCTTCCTCGATTGATTATCCGACATGGACCAGCACTTTGAGTGGTTTGGCATGAGCGATGAGCGGTGCGTCAGGCTCGCCAAGATGAAACTCATCGGCCAAGCCCGACTCTTTTGGGTCAACATTGAACGCATCAGAATGAATGCGGGTTGTGCTCCCATTACTCGTTGGGAGGACATGAAAGAGCGACTTACAAAAAAGTACGTTCCTTCCTCATACTACCATCGTCTCCTCGATTAATGGCAAAATCTACGCCAAGGTAGTATGCCCATAACGGATTACATTGGCAAATTCGAAGAATTCATAATAAGAGCCAAAGTGTCCGAAGACCCCCAAGTCACTCTATCCAAATTTCACACTAGATTGAGGTTTGATTTGCAAAAAGAGTTCGTCTCTCACCCCGTTGAGACTCTTGCTGAATGTTACACCGTCGTTCAAGACCTTGAACGATATTTAAAAATGACGGTAGTGAGGCGATCTGAGTCTCATATTGGTCAACCTCGTACCAACGAGGTGAGTAGTGCCGGAAATCCACCCACCAAACCCACACAATCCACATCCGATGTGCAGTTTGACAAAGGAAAGGGTGTGGTAGGAGAATCCTCAAAGGGCGGTTCTCACATAAAGTGTTACAACTGTCAAGGATTGTGACACTTTGTCGCCCAATGCCGTAAGAGAAACCTGAAAAAAAATCTCTACGTTGAGGGAGAAGGTAACGAGGATGACGGAATTTTAGAAGAGATCTTTGAGCCAGATGTCACACCTAGTGATGAAGAGGGTGATGCCAGTGGTCGTGCTCTTGTTGTGAGGTGTGCCCTTGCACAGCCTCAACGAGATGAAAAGGAGGATTGGAGTAGGGAGAATATCTTCCACACTTTCGTCAAATGTGGAGAGAAGAGTTGTAAGATTATCGTGGACAACGGAAGTTGCACCAATGTAGTGTCAACACATGCCATAACCCGCTTAGGGCTTACACCCGAAACCCACCCGAGACCATACAAAGTTGTGTGGGTTAACTCTTCCTCCATTCCCGTGTCTCAGAGGTGTCGCGTGCCTATTCAGCTAGGTTCGTATTCGGACACCTTGTGGTGCGATGTGGTGCCGATGGATGTGGGCCACATCATCTTAGGGAGGCCATGGCTTTATGACTTGAACGTGACTATTTTTGGTCGATCTAACATTTGCACGTTCATGCATAAAAGCAAAAAGATAACTATTAACCCTTTAGCCCCCAAAGCACCGTCGACCAACAAAGCCGAGAAGGACGGTCAGTCTAAGACCATTAACATTGTGAGTCCTTCAGAGTTTGAAAAAGCATGGTTAGACAAGAGTGTGGTATACGCTGTCGTCACCATTGAGAGTACCACCGACTTTGTAAGTGAGTACCCCCAAGGAGGTTGAGCTGATAATGAAAGAATTCGCGGATGTCTTCCCCGAAGACTTACCCAATGAGCTTCCTCCCATGCGTGACATTCAACACGCGATCGATTTGGTTCCCGGATCTATCCTACCAAACCTACCCCATTACAAGTTAAATCCGGTTGAGCACGCCGAATTGACTCGGCAAGTCAATGAACTCCTTCAAAAAGGGTTCATCCAAGAGAGTCTGAGCATGTGTGTCGTACCCACCCTACTCACTCCTAAGAAAGATGGTACATGGCGCATATGTGTGGATAGTCGTGCGATCAACAAGATTACGGTTAAATATTGATTTCCCATACTAAGGTTCGACGATATACTTGATATGATGATTAGCACCACTATCTTCTTCAAAATAGACCTTAAAAGTGGCTACCATCAAGTTCACATTCGCCCTGACGATGAGTGAAAAACCGCCTTCAAGACCAAGGATGGTCTTTATGAGTGGATGGTCATGCCTTTTGGGCTATCAAATGCCCCGAGCACATTCGTAAGGCTTATGACCCAAGTGTTGATGTCGTTTCTCGGCAAATTCCTTGTCGTATACTTTGACGACATCTTGATTTACAGCCATGACAAAGAACAACACATTATCCATCTAAGGTTGGTTTGTGAAACCTTAAGGGGTGAAAGGTTATATGCGAATCTCAAGAAATGCACATTTATGCAACAATTGGGATTCATTGTCTCGGCTAATGGGATGTTTGCGGACCCCGAGAAGGTTAAGGCCATTGTGGAATGGCCCGAGCCTAGGAATATTCATGATGTCTGTAGCTTCCATGGATTGGCTACATTCTATCGTCGCTTTATCTGAAACTTTAACACTATTATGGCTCCTATTATCGATTGTATGATAAAAGGAGAGTTTCAATGGAGCAAAACCGTGATGCGAGCCTTTGCCGAGATAAAAGAGAAAATGAGTATTGCACCTGTCATGTGCCTACCTAGCTTTTCTAAAGTCTTTGAAGTAGCATGTGACGCGTCGGATGTGGGAATAGGCGGAGTGCTTAGCCAAGAAGGCTACAAGGTAGCTTATTTTAGCGAGAAGCTTAATGAAGCAAAGCAAAAATACTCCACCTATGACAAGGAGTTTTATGCAGTCGTCCAATCTCTTTAGTCTTGAAAGCATTACCTTAGGCCGCAGGAATTTGTGTTGTTTTCTGACCATGAAGCCTTATGCTTCCTTGCTTCACAGAAAAAGTTGAACCCGAGATACACAAAGTGGGCTGAGTATCTTCAAGGGTTCACATTCGTGTTAAAGTATAAGGCAGGTGCCAAAAATAAGACAGCCGATGCACTTAGTCGTCGAGTGGCGACTTTGCGATCCATGAGTACCGAGGTCATCGGATTTGAGCAGTTAAAGCAAAATTATCCCAAGTGCTCAGATTTCGGGGCGGAATACATTGCTCTCCTTGAAGATCCAAACAACATTAACTCCAAGTATACCCTGCAGGATGGGTATCTGTTTAAAGGAAATCGCTTGTGCATCCCTGCAACCTCATTACGTGACTTTCTCATTTGGGAGTTACATTGTTGAGGGATTGCTGGACATTTCGGACGCAACAAGACCAACGCGCTCGTTGAGGATAGGTTTTATTCACCTAGCCTTATGAGAGATGTTTCATGAGTCGTGAAACAATGTCGTACATGCCAAGTGGCCAAACAAAATAAACAAAATACTGGTTTGTATACCCCGTTACCCGTGCCACACACCCCGTGGCAAGACATCTCTATGGATTTCGTGATCGGACTTCCTAAGACCCAACAGAAGCACGATTCCATTTTTGTTATGGTGGACCGCTTTTCTAAGATGACCCACTTCATCCCTTGCTCTAAAACCTCTGATGCGGCTCACATAACCAAATTATTTTCGGGGAGGCTGTGCGTCTCCATGGGTTACCCAAAACCATTGTGTCGGATCGGGACGTGAAATTCACCAGTTACTTCTGAAAAACTTTATGACACATGATGGGTTCCATGCTCCAGTTTTCTTTGGCCTATCATCCTCAAACCGATGGCCAAACAGAAGTAACCAATAGGAGCTTAGGTAATCTCCTTCGTTGTCTAGTCGGTGATCATATTAGGACCTGGGATTCTACGTTACCAATAGCCGAGTTTACATACAACTCTGTCAATAGGTCCCTAAGCATGAGTCCGTTTGAGATCGTACATGAGCATAGGCCAAGGACACCATTAGATTTAATCCCCATGTCTGCATCATGTCGAGTGTCTAAGTCCGCGGACGCATTTGCACAACACATTCATAACTTGCATGCCGAAATTAGATAAAAAATTAATTCAAGCAATGAACATTACAAGATAACAGCGGATGCACATAGGCGCTTCAAAGAATTCCAAGTGGGGGATTATGTGATGATTCGGGTTAGGCCTGAATGATTCCCATCGGGAGTCGCAAAGAAGCTCCAAGCCTGCGGCACTAGGCCTTTTAGAATTGTGGCAAGGAGCGGGTCTAATGTGTATGTTCTCGAACTTCTGTCGAATATTAGGGTCAGCTCTACATTCAATGTGGAGGACCAAGTCCCTTCTTTGGGCTCAACCCTACCCCCTACGAACCCTTTCCAAGCAACTCCGAGCCCAAATCCTAGCCCCACCCCGTAACCTCTACCATTTCCTTCCCCACACAGGCAGAGGAGAAATGAAATCGAAGGGATACTTGATAATTTTGTGGTATCAATCGATGGTGGAGGGTTTCAGAAATACTTGGTTAAGTGGATGGAAAAACCGGACTCCGAGAATACGTGGTTAACTGAGGACAAGGTGCGACGCCTGGACCCCGACGTGCTCGATCGCTATCACCACGCCACTTCATCGGTGATGAAGCTTTTTCGGCTCGGGAGAATTGACGGGAACGCCGACATTGTAGACATTGGATACGGACCGTTTCGCGTGTAACAAGCGTCAGAAGAAACGAAACATAAACGAAGATCGAAACCCGACTTAAAGAATCAGCGTGCTGGAGCAATGCCAATCAATCAATCGACATCTGGTAATCGATCGATTGACTGCGGACTATGAGAGAATATTAGTCTTTTAATATCTGTTTTAGGGTTTTCTTATGTTTTAGAGGCCTCCTATACAAGGACTTTTAAAAATAACGTAATCATTTGATTATTGAATGAAAAAAAAAAAAAAAAGTTTTTGCTTGTGTGCTTGAGATGAGCCTCCATGAAGAGTGAATCTTCGCTTCCCGAGAAGGGTTTGGTGTGAAGCCCAAAATCTATCTTCTATCTATCTCTTGATTTTAATTTAATTTCTCTGCTTGTTTTGATCCCATAAACTTCAAATCCAGCAGTTACCTTTTCCCAAAATTCCTAAATCTGCACCATTGATTCGAACCAATCTCAAAATCCTAAAATCAGCGATTCAAGCCCAGACTTCATCCGAGCAATCAAACCAACCCGAATCAAAACCCTTAGAGGACTTGTGATTCCATCATTGACCCACAAGTGGCGCCCTAATCTGGAAAGGCTAGAGTTTTACCTCTAGACCGATCTACACCGCGAATCTAATGGATCTAGCGTATGGACTGGACCCTACTCGAATCTAGCACAATTTTCCAAAGGAAAACTACGAAACCCGAAGGTATCCGCATTATTTTCAGATTTATTATTTAATTAATTTAATTTAATTTCGACAATTAATTAAATCATAGCATTCACTTAGTTGAGGGTCCTTGTCCCACATCACACAAGTTCCAGTCCACCTATCTTGATATATTAAAGAACCCCTTTCCCTTTTGATATTTTCGTTTAACCTTACCTACGATATGGCAGTTCCCTCCTTTTATTTTTGAGTTAGTATAAGGTAGCAGACCCGAGCTCCAGCTCTCTTGGCACTCGGGCCATTTTTTGGGATGTTTGCCATATGGAACCATCATGTGTTCTGTGTGATTTGACGCTCATCATCTCAAGATCTATTGTCTAAAAGATTGGAATGAAAAATGATGTCCATTGTTTGATTCATTGCAGCAAAACAATCTAAAATTAACGGTATGTTGGATTTACATGGTAGCCAATAATTTTAGATGATGTTTTGACTGCTTTCAATCAATCGATGGAGATCATTTTTCGTCCCAATTATTCACAACAAAGATTTCTAGATCATGGTGCACCTATCAAACTGTTCACATGTTATTCCACATGGCGCATATCCCAAAATGTAGTACCAAGTCACCTAGTGGTCATGCCACTTACCCAATACTAACTCATTTTCTTTGTCAGCCATATCTTCCCCCCTTTGGAAGAAAATCATGGCTCCGCCCATTTACATGATAATTCAGGAGGTTAATTTAAACCAGCATCACCACCATACATTTCCCACATTCATTCATCATATATCGTTGGTAAATAATGCATGCCTATAAAGAAAAGTGTTTAAAGCATGAGTTGAAACTCAAGATGCACTAAAGAATATCATAAATCCACTCACCGGTCGCCTAAATACTTTCCCTGCGTAAAATAGTTAAGGAACAACTCCTCTACAAGAGCATTTTGCTTATCAAAACCTTGATGCCCAGCAAATGTTATGAGTCTGTGGCTGTCCAATGTATTCCCCCTGCATTTACCCTTCGATATCAGGAACTTAAAATTTTGTGCCTCCCTTTCATCCATTGCAAAGATCTTTAAATATTATAAGGAGAGAATGTGTGATATCACAATTAGATCAATTTTTAAATGATCAAAACACCTTATATTTTAAAATTTCTAAAGTACATGAATTATATAGGCTAGTATAGTTACTTAAAATTTACTACGGTTAAGTATGGCATCTTGAAATAAAGTCTTATCTTTTTTACTACGAAAAAATTTCTCTCTGCACACATGCAGAGGACATGCCACCACTAACTACAGAATTGTTATACTTACGTTAGTCCAGAATAGTCATACTCAAGCCCAAGACCACAAAATATCTGCAAGAAATAATATTAAAGATGCATCGACTAATCAGACCAAGGAAGCATATGGCACATTAAAAATCAATTGAGTAATGTGAAAAAACCTCTGACATCCGAGACATCATCCGTTCAGACTGATCTGCTCCAAACTTTTTTTTATACATTTCAGATTTCTTAACACCTTCTTTGGGTGCAGAAGGATCAAGGAAAAATGGGTGCCATCTAACCTGAAAATTAGACCAGTAATGCTCTGAGAAAAATGCTAGAACCAAATTCCTGGTAAATTAGATTTTTCACAAACCCAAGGAAAAAGAAAGTACCTCGAAATCGAATTTATCCTTGGATGATTCCATGGCTTTGTTCAAATTTTTTTTGCCCACAAAACACCAAGGGCAGACAGTGTCGGAACTGACATCAATACGGATAAGCTTCTTCTCCATACTTTTGCCTGTGGAGTGCACCGTGAACTTTATCAGTAAGTTTGTGACAGACAATCTAAGAGAAAAAACAAATATTTATAGGAGTAGAGCCAAAAACTTAAAAGTTATAATCTCGTTATACAAGCACTAGTCTAAGTGCCCGGTGCAACGAAGGTGCATGTACCTAGACATACCAACCTCTCAAAAATGAGGATACGATGTACATCTAATTTTATTTATTTTATTTTTGTCGTGCAATTTGTCGAGACAATCAAGTGCTAGATATGAAAATAGCTCAAAATTAAACTCAAATTTCAAATTGCAAAAGAAAAATCTACGATGGTGGATGATTAAAAATATCAACGAGTACCTACTATCAATATCATAATTCAGAGCCTATAACATGTATTAACTTACAAGACCTGGTGCTTGGGTACGCTGTGACACTGTTGAGTGAGCCAGGGGCAACAGTACTTTGGATTGTCTGTAAAAGTAATTTATGATGACAAAAAATTAGTGCAAAACAAGTGAGACCAGGGTTACCTAATTCGCTAGGTACGCCTGTGAACCAGTTCGCTCCAGTTTGCTCTGGATGGGCAAACCAGCACATAGCTGACCCCCTTTTTTTTTTTTTAAGTTAATAGCCTTACATGTCATATCTTCTATTCAGATGCGTACAGAAGATCAACGCTCTAGCTTGCTTTTGCTATACAAATACACATATATTATTTATATAATATGTATTTCAAATTCAAATATAATTAATAATTAAATATAAAATTATTAAAAAATATATTTTTTTTATTAAAACTCATCCTACACTAGTGATTCGCTCAGACGTAGCGAATAGCGAATTGTGAATTACGAACTCGAATTCGAACCATGCGAACCAATGAATTAGGTAACATTGAGTGAAACTGCTTCAGACTTCTTGTGGGGAAATACTGCAAAGTAACAGAGTCAGACACCAGTTCCCAATTTTCAAGTTTAATAACATATTTTGAAAAAATCATTTCAATAAAGGGATTTTTTTTTCCAACATTGGAAAAGATAACCCATTTGAATGCCCACACATATGTATACAAGGTAGTCAGGCACACTACCAAGTGAGAGGTGTAAAATTTGAGATCAACACTCTGCTCTGAACCATATTTCAAAATAGAAACACAGAAATTTTGTTTGTTAGGAAGTGGGGGGATTCTAAGATCTAACCCCAGGTGCACAAACTGCTACATCTTGGTTACTTATGCTGTGTTTGGGAATGAGATGGATGGGTGCACGGCTGCACTTCGTTCGCTCCCTACCTGCTCCCCGCCAGAGCGATTGGAAACCGCTCTGGAGTAGCCCCCCAGACCCGCTCCTCAGCGTCCTGCAGCTCCCGGCCAGCACCAGAGCGCGCTACTCTCTGGTGTGGCGCGGAGCAGGTGGAGAGCATTTCCAACAGTACCTTAGATACCAACCCAAGAACCCCTATCCATGGGTCAAAATTTCGTCCAATACCGATACGTATCGGTTTTGGACTGGGACGATACGGTACATTCAATGTACTATATCGTCCATTTGTATACATATGCCCGGACGATACATTCAATGTATCGTCCGGTATTTTACTATTCCGATACGTATCGGTTTTGAGCTCGGACGATACGTATCGGATACCCGGCATTTTGACCCATGCCCCTACCTCATCATCTATATACAGTATCAATCAAGTACAGAACTCATTCACAACCAACATGAAACTAAGACCACAAAATACTCAATCACACAACAATATAAAATGAATTTGGAATATAAGACTTCAAAATTGTGGAGTTTGTATCCTCAACATCCAGAGCTATATCTAGATCAAATACTTTGGAAAATAACTAAAAGCCTATATAGAATTTCCCTCTACTTTGATGGAATCTATCAATTTTTCAATTTAGTAAATCCATAGCAGAGTTTGGAAAGGTAATATCTGTATCAAAAAAATGTTTTTTCTCCATTATAAATGAAACTATAACTAATTTGATTCCTAAATTCTTAACTTGAAAAGTTATGAAATTAACATCTATAACATGAGTGACGCGGGACAACGACCCTAAAATCCATGAATGCTCATGATATGCTAATTTGCCGAAATTTAACTAATTAATTGAGCAAATTAATCACAAATTAAAGCGATACCTTAGGGTTTTGCGGGATTCAGCTTAAGTGACCATGCTCGGCTCACGTAGGGTCCAATCTGACACACGAGATCTTTAGGAAATGCGGAAGAGGTGATCCTAGAGATAGAACTTTAGCTCCTAGGTTTGGGTGTTTGATCGTAGTTCGCGGTAGAATCGATAGCTCCTCACTAGGGCTTTTGAATCGAAACAATTATCGACGCAAATCAAGCAAGCTCGAGCCCAACAACGGTTGTAGATCTACGGGCTAGGGCTGGATCCGATCCACAAGGATGGACATCAAGGTTGCTCTAAATCTAGGGTTTGGGGAATTGGGGCAATCAATAAAATAAGGAAAATTTGCTGTAAGAGATTAATGGGGAAAATAGAAAGATCAAATGGGAACAAGAAGTAAGGAGAAGATCAAGATAACATGGGCATCTCACCCTTGGCCTCGCACCAAACCCACATGAGGAAAAAGACTCACTCTTCAAAGCTCATCTCAAACTCAAAATGCAATGCACTTTTATTAATTTCAACCAATAATTGCCAAAAATGGCTTACAAGATATGTTTTATAGTATTTACAAATGGGAATAACACTAAAATAGAAAAGTACCATGTTACCCTAGAAGGTAACTTACAATTGAAACAAAAAGAAACTACAAAAAGGATAAAAATGACAAATCTCATCACTCGACTCGCTTGAGCGGGTTTGGTTCCCGCTCGAGCGGGAATCTTTACGGAAGGTCGCTCAAGCGGGAACCAAAGGTCATTCGAGTGATAACTAGGGGTCGCTCAGGCAACTTTTGGCCTTGAATCTTGATGCTCCCTCACACGAGTGACAATAGACCGAGAATTTTGGCTTTGATTCTGAAGCACTCTCGCTTGAGCGAGAAGGATGCTCGCTCGAGCAAACAGGAAACCATCTTTTGGGCTGATCCTTACAGCCTTTTCTCGGTAGATCTTGGCGCTCCATGGTTCCTCCGTGGCTTCTTCTTCCACCGGTACACCTTGTACGACCTGAAATCTAGGTCTTTGATGTCGGCGTCCCCGTCAATGAGGGTCTATCTTTTCCCATTGATTTTTCAGCAATTAGAAACTCGATTATGATGATTAGGTCAAGTCCAATCGATCAATTCTCATAACATAGTTCCTCAACAAAGAAAAAAATTACCCATTGATTTGTAAAAAATGAAAATTTTTAACGATCAAATGCAGATTTTTCCTCAAAATCAAACTACGTATGTCCTCAATTATGAAGAAAGAATCATAAAAAAAATTGGAGAACCTAACATCTTAAACTTAAATAATACATAATGAAATGCGAGAAAAAAACTAAAACAAGAACAATACATGGGCTCCAATTTTGTGAGTTAAAACAGGAGACTGAAAGCAAGGTTTCGATTTTAACGGAGAAATTTGTCCAAAGGGAGGACCAAAAGTTTCAAATTTTTGTTCACAAAAACTCATTGAGAAGTCGAAGTGGAAGATTCTAACGTGCACTAGGGCTTTTGTCAATGGTCTATCGAAAATTTGTTGTTGTATAACACAATGAGACGACTCTAATCCAGAGTTGTTGAGGTCTAATGTGGACTGGTGTTTTTCTTGAATTTATATCGGGAACAACTAGTTGCACACGAGACTTTTGCCATTGCACTTAGTCAGAAAAAGAAAGGGTATCTCTGTTCATGCCTACAAGAATTCAGAGGGCGCTTTCGAAACCCACTGAAATCGTTGACTGCTTACAATCAGACGATGGAGATCGTTTTTCACCCCAATCTTCCTCACGATAGATCTTGAGACCATAAGAACAAACTGACACTTTTTTTATTCCACATGGCACATATTCCAAAAAAATGGCCCCAAAATCCCGTTTAAGCATGATGTGTGCCATACCATTTTTGGGATTTGTGCCACATGGAATAAAAAAATGGCCGTCTGTTCTTATGGTCTCAAGATCTAACATGTGAAAGATTGGAGTGAAAAACGATCTCCATCATCTGAATCCAAGCAGTCAACGGGTCTCAGTGGGTTTCGAATGTAGGCATGAAAAAAGGTACCCAAAAGAAAAGGGTACCTTTTCTTTTCGTGCCCATCTGTTTACTGAAAGTGCATTGTCACGGAGTCACTCCTTTCGGGTGCACTCGCGTGCGACACCTAATTTTTCAAGCTAGGTCACCCTGTCTCTGATATCATCTATCACGGGGGCGCAACCCGACCCCAGCTAACACACCCGTGCGGTGTCCCAATGCCGCGTGCAACGAGGCCAACCTTACCCTCGATCAGCTCTAATACCACCCTCCTAGAGGACGGGAACTCCTCTCATGGTTACCCTCTTCCGAGGCCTACCATTCCATCCCATCATGCCCCTTACAACGTGCATGCTCGCACCTCTATGCCTCACTTGGCCTGCTCAAGCTTCACCCTCGCGTCATGCTTAGTATCTTGCTTCGCAACAGTAATATGCAGCTCTTCATGTCGTCCCATTCCAACATGTCTCGCCGTCATACAGAACCAAGCTCACTATCGTGTATGGTCCTCGTAACCAGAACACAAACATCCCCTCAGCCAACGTGCACCACAGTGTCCCACGTAGCCCTTGAGTGCCCCCCTGTTAGTAGACCCAAGTGCACCGCGATGCATAGTCCAAGGCCACATGGCAACCTCACCTTGGGTGACACACAACATTGTTTCCGAAGCAACGTCCTAAGCCCACCCTTTCAGGCCTAGGGAACCACTGTGTACCCTCTAGTGTCACATGGCTCCATGGGTAGGGAAGTAGCTCCACAGCTCCCCTCCCCCATATATGGGTTAAACACCACCACAAGCCAAATAGCAAGAGAACCTCAAACGTATTGGTTTGACATATTGCCCATGGCACACTACCTCTATTATCTGTGGCACACGCAACCCATGCAACCCCAACCACGCCTCAGAGTCAACCCTCCACACCCGCACGCATCTAGTCGCCACACTAACACACCACTTAGTTCGAGTAGCCATCTACGCCACATATAGGGAGGACGCACACGACGCAAGGCCTGCCCGCTTCCACGCTCGCGCATCACACACCTAGCCAACCAACCAGTTGCAAGGCCCCCACGCCTTCCTACTGCTACCCAGAGTATTGGCCTCGTCACAGCGCGCTAACGCCCACCACAAGGGTCTGACATCATTGAGTGCTTTCAGTAAATAGGTGGGTGCGAATAGAGATTCCCAAAAGAAAGACTTGATATTTTCGAGACAAGTGACTACTTGCACATGATTTTTTCCCGTTCCACATAGTTGAAAAAGAAGACTTGATTGTTTTGGGACATGTCACTTGAAACACTATCTAAGTCCTATGATTTGAAGGCCATGATGTAAGGATATTTAGTTCCAAAGATTGACACGAAAAACAATCGCCATCAGCTAATTCAACTCAATTCAACATTGATCCAGATGATGGGCCTTGACCGTCTTGAATCAGACGATAGAAATTGTGTTTCATGCCAATCTTTGGCACTAAGAATCTTTACATCATGGCCTTCAAATCAAACGGCTTAGATGATGTTTTACATAGCGCAAATCCCAAATATAGCAAGTCATTCTTGTAAACTATGTGCAATAGCACAAATCTCTTTATGCAAGTGGTTGCTCCCTGCTAGATTAATGAGGGCACCTACATCTGAAAACCTTTGACTGATTTGAGTCAGACGATGAAGATCATTTTTCACCCAAAATTTCCACTTGATAGATCTTTGGACCATGGGCGTACCATCAGACGGTCAATTTTTTATTTCACAAGGCACAAATTCTATAAAAAATGGCCCTAAAATCACGTGGCGCACATCACACTCAAACGTGATTTTAGGGATACCTTTTTGGGATATTTTCCAAGTTGAATAAAAACTGGCCATTTAATGGTATGCCCATGGTCTCAAGATCTGTTGTGTAGAAGATTGGGGTGAAAAATGATCTCCATCGTCTAATTCAAAGCAGTCAGCGGTTTTCAGATGTAGGCAGCCTCAGTAATCCAATAGACAACAATAGAGGTACCCTTTCCAGATTTGTTCTATGTGGAATACTATCTAAGTCATCTGATTTTATGGCCACGATATCAAGATTTGGTGCCAAAGATTGACAAGAAACATGATCTCTATCACCTAATTCAACCCAATCAAAGCCCATCATTTGATTCAATGGTTGACTGTCACTGGAAACACATCATTTGATTCATGATATAAACATTTGGTGCCAAAGATTGACAGTAAACTTATAATCTACATTATCCAAGTACTAGTACAAGTGTCGGGTGCAACACAGGTGCATGTACCTAGAGATACCAAGCTCTCGAAAATAGGGATACTATGTACATCTAATTTTAATTCTTAATTTTTTTTCGTGCAATTTATCGATGCACTTAAGTGCTAGATATGAAAATAGTTCAAAATTCAAATCAAATTCAAATCACAGAAGAAAAATCTATGATCATGATTCATGATGATTAGAAAAACAAACAAAAAAATCATCTATTTCCTACTATCAATATCATAATTCATGTGCCTATAACATGTATTAACTTACAAGACCTAGTGCTTGGGTGCATTGTGACACTGTTGAGTATGCCATGGGCATTGGGCAACAGTACTTTGGAGTGTCTGTAAACAAATTTGTGTTGAAAAAATATTAGTGGAAAACAAGTGAGACTACTTCAGACTTCTTGTGGGGAACTGCCACAAAGTAACAAAGTCAGACACCGGTTCCCAATTTTCAAATTTAATGACATGTTTTGAAAAAAAACCATTTCAAGATGAGGCTTTTTTTTCCCCTCCTGACAATTGAAAAGATCAAAAACCTTTTGAATCCCCAAACGTGTGTGTATATAAGGTAGTCAGGCAAACTACCAAACACTTGGCGGGAGCCGGAGGTCTAAAATTGGGTATCAAAGCTTTGCTCTAAGATTTAATAGAAACACAAAAATTCTGTTTGTTTGGAAGTTGGGGGATGATTCTAAGATTTAACCCCACGTTACTTATGATGCGTTTGGGAATGAGACAACGGGTGAGCACCACGCCCCGTCCGCTCACTGCCAGAGCGGTTGAAAACCGCTCCCCCCCAGCCCCCTGAAAGACCTGCTCCCCAGGCCAATGCTAGAGGGAGCCACCAAACACACTTCAAACGTGTGCTGCTCTCTGGCGCGGCGTGGAGCGGGCGGGGAGCTTTTTCCAAACAGTACCTTGGATACCAACGCAAGAACCCCTATCTCATCATCTATATAAAGGTTCAATCAACTACATAACTCATTCACAACCAAGATGAAACTAATACTATACGATGCACAATCACAATCATGCAAAATAAAATTAGAATATTAGACTTCAAAATTGTTGAGTTTATATGCTCTAGAGCTATATCTAGATCAAATGAATTACCGAAAAAGAAAAAATAAAATAAAAAATAAATCTTGATCAAATGGGTTTTTTCCTACTTTGGAATAGAACTAAAAACTTATTTTGAATTTTTCATTGCTTTGATGGAAAGGTAGTATTTGTAACAAAAAAATAAAGATTTTTCTCCGTTGTAAAAGAAAACAGAACCAATTTGATTCTAAATTCGTAACAAGTTATGAAGTTTCTATCTATAACACGAGCAGCTATTAGAAACTCGATTCTGATGATCAGATCCAATCGATCAATTCTGATAACGATTCAAATGCAGATATTTCCCCAAAGTCAACTCTGTATGCCCTCAATTATGAAGAAAAAAATCATAAAAAAAACTCGAGAACGTAACATCATCTTAAATTTAAATAATATAATGAATTGCGTAAAAAAAAAAACTAAAACAAGAACTATACCTGGGCTCAAATTTTGGGAGTTAACAAGAAATTGAAAGCAGGGTTTCGATTATAAGGGAGAAATTTGTCCCATGGGAAGAACGAAAAGTTTCAAATTTTTGTTCACAAAAACGCGTGGAGAAGTCAAAATGGAAGGTTCTAACGTGCGCTGGGGCTTTTGTCAATGGTGATCAAATGTGGGCTGCCGTTTGTCTTCATTTCATATCTATAAGATAGGGAGTCATTACTTGAAAAGCGTGCGCAAGTAATGTCTCCCTCTCTAAAAAGTGTTTAAATGATCTTATACCATTAAAATTGGACTCCTAATCTCATATCATTCAAGTGTGATTATCAGTATATCGGCGAAGATCTATCATCAATCGAATTTATTATTATTATTTTTTTTGAGAAAAATCATCAATTCAAATTGTTCAAGTAGCAATCTATTATTATCTATCATCAATCTAAACTATTCAAATGGCAATCTATTATTATGTAATAGATATTAAAAGTCCACAAATAAAATAATTTAAATCTCCATAAAGCACTATTTTTGAGACGATTATACTTGAGTCTATGATCTATCACTTTGACGGTACAAATCACTCACATTTTAAATGGTGTAAGATTATTTAAACACCACTTTGGTGTTTAAATGATAGACAGAGAATGGGGGGCCTTTAAAAATCGGCTGGAGTCGCTGACTTTACCAACTTGTGAAATATAATGGAAAATTTAAAATGCCTCAACTCTCTTGATTATCATCTAACCATAGTTTGAAATCTCAGATTTTGGAGTTGCATGTGTCAGGAGACGTCTCGAGGATACGACGTGAAACGAAAATAGCTTTTAAATGATCTTATACCATTAAAATAGTGAATTGATCTTACATCATTAAAGAATGCTTCACTGTTATGTCCCGTGGCATTCTGGGATCAATCTAAACAATTCAAGTGGTTGTCCATGATTGGATAGGTAAATCCGTACCATCAAAGTGCTAGATCATATGATTGAAGGGAAATGATTCCAGAATTCACAAATTTTGGGAGATTTGAACCATTAGATTTGTGCTTTTAAATACCAACTATTGATCTTAGTTTTAATGACCTTTATTAAAGTTCACCACTTAGATGATTCACATCCACTTATAGTGACGATTCTTTGGATGATACATGTTCAATTACTATATTGTCCCTTAGATTGTTTAGATTGATCAAAGAAGTGTGTTATGTAGCATAACGGGAAACAACACTTTAATTGTTTGTGATCAAAAGTACTAATTCAATGGTGTGAGATTATTTTGGTGTTTAAATTTGGGTTAGGAGCCATTATCCCAAATGAGAGGGTTTATTGTTTGGCTTAGATACCAAAGTCATCACAAGGTGCGACACCAATCCAATCTCACCTCTAGTTTCCCGCTCGCAGGTATTTACGTGTGACTTGTGATTAAAATTCGGCGGATACCATACGTATAAGTTTTTCGGTAAATTGATACATATCGGCTATTAACTCGATTTTGAATATCGGGATCAATTGAAATGGGCTCGTATAGGTTTTATATCTGCCGATATGCTATACGTATTAGCTAATACAAGCCCGTATAGGCCGATACCTCCCATTTTTTTTAGTTTATAAGTTGATCAAGTCAACTCGATATCGATCAATTCGTATCAGTCCTGATACCAGATGAGGACTGATGCCAGATATATGTACCTAGGTTGATACCTTTCTTGTGAGTTAGACTTGCGAAGCCCCAATAAAACAAAAATAAAAAAGCTTTTCACCGAAAAATTCAGAGAATATTGCTTTTGTATTATGACAAAGGCAATGCGGGCAAAAGTTTTATTTATAGAGTATTTTTTTTCTTTCAATAGTTTCAAATCATTATCTTCTTATCCTCTATACAACTCTATGGCCGTTAGCTCCAGCTTACATATCCGAAAACGAGCATGAAACTCGGGGACGTTTGATTGCTCCTAGTTTGTCTTAAAGACGCATATCAAGTGTCTTTTTTACGGAGTTAAAACACTTTTTTGTTGGTTAGTTGCATGTTTGACTCTACGTGTTTTGTACGGACAACACTACGGCGTCTCTCTCTCTCTAATAGTCTCATATCAGATAGAAAAAGTTCTGACCCTGGGCTATATGTAATTATGGACGCTACATGTCATGACGTGTTTTGAGTGGGAATTCAAACTCATGTCAAAAACAAAATCGGGGCGGGGACCTAAACCCAGAACCTGACAATATTGTGACATGTGAGTTTGATTCTTCACAAAATGGCATCAGAGTCGAGGACGACTCTTTTATAAGGTGAGGGGATTGTAATAGTCCCACATCGGATAGGAAAAAGTTCTGATCCTAAATTATATGTGATTACGGACGCTACATGTCATGACGCATTTTGAGTGGGGACTTAAGCCCATGCCAAAAACAAAATCGGGGAGGGGACCTAAGCCCAGAACTGGACAATGTGGGTATGGGTCTTCTCTCTCTCTCTCTCTCTTCTTTGCAGCGGCAAGAGACCATTAGGATGTGATTCATGAGCATCAAAGGCCCCTTTGAAGAAATCATGCCGCATATACTGTAGGTTTATTTTGTGATCGCTAATGGTCATCAAAAATTTGAATTTCTCTTCTTACTTTTAGGGTTTTGATTTCTAACAATTATGGTATATTTATTTTATGGATAATAACAACAATTAGGGTTGATTTGGTAGTTTAAGTCATCGTCTGCTCATAGTAACTGAAATATGGAGGAACTAATTGCCTTGATGAAAGTTGTTTGAATGCAATTTAATAGTTTATTACCTAAACTGTCCCTACCAATTTCTAGTTGAGAAGGAGATGGATTTGATTTGCTATGTGAGATTGGTTTAATTGCATGTTATAAGGGGGCTCCACGATCTGGTTTGTAGTGTTTTTGAGGGATGGTGGTGGGGAGGGGGCGACCTATCTTGGCTGCAGGCCTCCATCAATAGTGTATCTGGGTGGAATGTTTGCTTGTTAAACTATCACATAAATATAGTTTTTGCAAGGAAGATTAGGTCTTTGCAACCAATGATTCCACCGTTAAAAGTGTTGACTGACTTGAATCAAACAATGAAGATCGTTTTGTCTCAATCATTCACACAATAGATCTTGACTGACTCCATGTGGCACACATCCCAAAGTGAGTATGACATACTATGAGGAGTTCTCACGTCGGTATGCGTTTCCTGTGGAATCAATATTTCACAGTCTGATAGGTCGATCACGTTTTGTGAAGTGTCCAAAGCGATATAGATTAAATGCTTACTAAATTTGGGTGAATTATGATCTTTGGTTGATACATGATCAAATGTAAACAAGTTGATGGTGGGAGTTTTTGTGGTGCTTAATGATACATAAGTTGGTATTACGAGCATGTTCAATCAAACAATTGTGAAATGTATCAATGCAATATGTGTTTCATAGTCTACGCAATCAAACCAGCATCAGTTATGTGTAGTACCAGTATGTACCAAACGCATATCCATTAGGCGTTGATACATCAAATGTGTTTCCTATTACATGCAATCAAACATGCCCTATATATAACCCACCCGGTTCATAGGGTTAGGAAACTTTTATCCTTCTGTAAAGTAAATTTTACAAGTTATCAATTTTTTAAAATATTACTTGTGATACTGCATTTGCATGTGTAAAATATATGTTTGTTTCACCTCTATCTACCCTAAGGGTTGTTCCTACTTATTGTCGGTCTAATTTTAGGAGAGATTTCTCTCACTTATTTTTCGACAAAAAGATTTTTTGGCCACCATATATGCGAAAGAATTTATGGAGAGATTTCTCTCACAAGAGGCTCTGCTATTGTGTGTTTTAAACACACTCAGGTATGATATATAAACTCTAGTAAAATTAATTAAAAGTAAAACCTTATATAGAAGAAGGTTTGAACCTAGAACCTATAGGTAACAAACCACTAATTAAACCACCAAAGTGGTTTAGTAAGCTATGTATATAAATAAAAATTTTAATTCATATATAACTTTTAAAAATCAAAATAATGTCATGCATTCTAGAAAGGTTGGTGATATTTGCACTCGTTTTTATTGTGAAGAGCACACGCATTTCCACCACAAAAAATCATTGAGTTCTTTGAATTAGACGATGCAGATCATTTTTCATCCCAATCTTCCATGCTATGGATCGAAATTTTGGCCAAAATGACCGAAATTTCGGCCGAAATTATCGGTTTCGGTCCCCACTAAAACGATAATATGGGACTGAAATTTCGGTCATTTTTGTATGAGGTGGAAATTTTCGGCCGAAATTTTGGTCCAAAATTTCGGTTTCTGTCCCCTCCGAAACCCGAAATTTTAATCCTTGTTCCATACAATGGATCTTGAGATCATGGCGCGCCTATCAGATTGTCATATCTTGATTGCATGTGGCGCACATCCTTGGGACTGGCCTTGGGGAGCTATTATGAATTTTTTTTTGTTAATATCAATAGGCCCCATTTCAGAATCTCGACATAGGCCACCAAAAACCCAATAAAGGAGCTGGACACTTGTCTTTTTTTCTTTTTTCTATTTAAATATTCAACTAAGCACGTGAGTTCATGATTTAAAACTGCCAATAATTTTAATAAGACACATCGTTTTGTGAGCAAATTCAATAATTAATTAATATCATGTCTACCATAGAGGAAAATCACTACAAAAAGTAAGACTATTAGCGGCATTTTTTTGCAGTAAAAACTATCGCTATTAATAAAAAAATTACTAAAACTATTAGCGGCAATTTTTTTAATAGCGGCAGTTTATGACTACCACTAATAATCTTATTTTTTATAGTGAATCTTGGGTCCACCACTGGGAACAGCCAACAACTAATTCATCCCTATAAAGAGTAATAAGTAAAGTAAACCAAAAATATGAAAGGCAAAGTAAATAAGTGAAATTCGGGGGCAGAGTGTAAATACGACATATCTTAGGGGATAAATGCTCCTTTTCTTTACTTAACAATTTTGTTGACAAAATTATCCTTGTGACTCTTCATTTTTTGCAGAATCATTCTCTATTATATTTGTCTTTTCAGCCTCTGATTAGTGTAATTGACCGCTACCATTATTTAAGGGAAATTTACCGGACCAACCCTATCAAATACACCTTTTCTGTCAGAAACCCTATATTTTCACCTTTAACCAAACCAACCAGCTCTGAGCCGAGCCAATCCCAGCTAGCACAAAAAGTCAGAAATACCCCTTCTTACACTTTTTTTCGTTCTACATAGTTTAAAATTTTAAATATTTGCACTTGTTTACATTTACGCGATGTGAAACGGGATCTATGTCGTCTAATTTGAAGGCCCCAATATAAAATCGACGGTGCCAAAGATAGACACGAAAAAAAGGCGATATCGCCACTTAAAAATAAAAATAATGTTTTTTTAAAACAGTCAATGACTCATTAATCAGTCAATGGCAACTCTTAAAACAGTCGGTACCGACTGCTTAAAGAGGCGACATCGACTATTTAAACAGTCGTTATCGACTACTTAGACAATCGATGGCGACTATAAAAAAATATATATTTATTTATTTTAACAGTTGATGGCGACTGTCTATAGTCGCCATCGACTGTTTAAAAAAAAAACTTTTTCCTTTTTTACAATTGATGGCAATCGTAAGCAAATAATAGCGATCGAAATAGTCGATGTCGCTTTTTAAGCAAATTACGATCTGCTTTAAAGAGTCGCCATCGACTGTTTAAAGAGTCGGCATCGACTGTTTAAATTTTATTTTTATTTTTTTTGAAGAGGCATATCGCCTTTTTTTCCTCTCTATCTGTGGCACCATCGATTTTATATTGTAGTCTTCAAATCAGACGGCATAGATCCCATTCCACATCGCGTAAATATAGAAAAGTGCAAATATTTAAAATTTAAACTATGTAGAACGAAAAAAAGTGTAAGAAGGGGTATTTCTAACTTTTTGTGCTAGCTGAAAATGGCTCAGCTAAAAGCTGGTCGGTTTACGTAAAGGTGAAAATATAGGGTCTCTAACGAAAAAGGTGTATCTAATAGGGTCGATCCGATAAATTTCCCATTATTTAAATATATGGACATATTTGAATAATTACAATAAAGTGATAAAGCATGCCCCAAGACGACATATTTGAATAATTACAATAGATTTAAGTCATAAAAACATAAGTAAGATAGGAGTCTAAATTTGACCCTTTGATTCCATGTGACCCATACACAAACTTTTTACAATGGTGACATACAAAATGGCAAGATAAGCATCCCCCTATCCATTGATGTAGTGGAGCATCCAAGTTGGCAAATTGCTCTTCCTCGTTGGATCCTGAGAATGTGTTGACCCAGCTCCTTCCTCAGCATCTCTTGGACCATAGGCACTAGCATAACACAAATATAATATATCCTCAATGTCATCTCACTTGTATAAATTTTTTTTTTTTTTTTTTTTTTATTTGTTCTTGTCTTAAGGAAGCTACTACAGAAAAGAAGGAAAAATATTTAAGGCCCTATTTGATAGCAATGAAACTCCAAAGAGGAAATGAAATCAATTTCTTAGTTAATTTCCTAGGGAATGATTTCCTATAGAAATGGATTTTCTACTGTTTGATTAGTGTGTTTGAGAAATGAATTTTATTGAAAATTGATTTCTCTTCTTTGATTAGTATCTTTGAAAATGAATTTTTTAATTTTGATAATTTATTATTAAAGTCAAATATTAACCAATAATTTTTTAAATGATATTTTATTATGTTATAAATTAATACCATCGTAATCACTATTTATTATTAAGTTGCATAAGTTAGAGTTTGAAAAGTCAAACTCAAATAAAAAGTCAAATTTTGACCAAACTTAAAATTTTGATAAAAAAAAAATGTAAAGCTAAATAACAAAGTTGTCAATTCAAGTATCTACTGTAAGTTTATACGTTAAAATGAAATTAAATTTTTATAAAAGTCAAACTTTGACTAAAATTTTAACATTGACCAAAAGAAAATTTTGCAATATATCAACAAGTTATAAAAGTTCAATTGTAAATTAATATAACAATATTTATATACATCTGTAGGTTACACTAGTCAAAATTTGATCAAATATTCACTTTTAATAAAAGTCAAATTTTGGCTAAACGTAAAACTTTAATTAATAAAATCTTTTAAGACTAAAGTACAAAGTTATATAGTAAATGCTAGTATGTATTATATATTGAAACAAAATTAAAATTTTAAACTTGAAAGAAAATTTAATTTTTTTTAAAAGTCAAACTTTGACTAAATTTTTTAACTTTGACCAATAAAAAATTTGACAATCTATCGCCAACCTGTAAATTAACTTAACAGTATTCATATCCATCGCTAGGTTACACTAGTAAAAACTTTGACTAAATAACAACTTTTAAAAAAGTCAAACTTTGACCAAATATAAAAAAAAGTAAAATAAAATTTAGTAATGCACTAGAAAGTAATAAATTAAAAAAAATGATAATCTCATTGGGGATACAAAAGTTCAAAAAAATCAAATTGTGTTTAAAAGTCAAAGTTTGACCAAATATCAAACTTTGACTGATTAAAATTTATATTACCAAAATATAAATAACAATAGTAATAATCACTATCTATTGTCAAGATACACTTCTCAACTTTTGAATAAAGTCAATATTTGAATAAAAGTCAACTTTTGACTAAAAGTCAAACTTTGACCAATAAAAATGAGGCAATGTATTTTCAAATTATAAATAAAAATAATGATAGACATTTTTAATTATAATATTTTACTAATAAAAATTTATAACATTTTATGGAAAATCGACTTTGACCAAGAAAAAATTGTACTAATACGATATAAATTTATGTAGTAGTAGACTCTATCTATAACCAGGTTTCAAGTTTGACTAAAAATAAAATTTGTGTAAAAGTCAAAGTTTGACCAAAAGTCAAAGTTTGACTAAAGGTCAAACTATTGACTAATACAATTGAGAATCTAGTATCAAATTATATATTAATACGGCAGTATCTTTTTTTCGTCATCAAATTATTAGAGTCTAAGTTTAATAAAAAATAAATTTTAATTAAAAGTCTAAGTTTGACCTTAAGTCAACCTTTGACCCTTAAAACTTTGATAATATATGACTAACTTACAACTTATTATCATGCTTCAGTAGTCAAAGTTTCATCAAAAGTCAAAACTTTATATAGCTTATAAATCCAATTAAAGTTTGATTAAAATTCAAATTTTGACCAAAGTCAAATATTAGCTAAAAAGAGTATGATCTAGATAATGTAGTGGTCATAGTAATCGTACTGGTATGATGGTCATAGAAATTGAAGTTATTTTTTAATAGTCAATTTTTATTTTATTTTTTGCTTTTAGGTTTTTTACAAGTAACTTTAGATTTCCAATAATAAAACATTATTATTTTGTTAGTAGGAAACACAATTTCAGCCACTTAAAGGGTTGAAATGATTTCCTCCTAAAATGATTTGGTATATGGAAATTCAATTTCCATGAGAGGCCGACTTAATTTCATTTCCATCTCCTTAAATAGTTATCAAACAATAATAATTGGAAATTAAATTTCATTTCCACAATGAAATTACATTTCCATGTTATCAAACAAGGTCTAAAGGAAATATTCAAAACTGTATCTCTTTTAAATTAATGGCATATAAATCTTCGACACACGGTAAATTTTAAAAGACAGCTTATCTGTAATTTTAAAAAAGAAGTTGTCTTCACAAACTACATGATAGAAATTTTTTTTTATCAAATCTTCAACACATAGATATGTGGTTCATGGTCTTTAAATCACACCACATACGTGATGCTTTTACATTACACTTATCCCAAAAAATAATTTATGAACTAAGTCACTTAATGCTGAAACCATTCAACTAAGAGTACCTTTATTTCCACCCACCAAATCATTGAGTTCACCCACTTATGCGGGTGTACAGCTTAAAAAAAATCAAATCTTTAAGTTCACTCACTTATTCGGGTGAATATTTTGTAAATGATTCACTCACATGAATTCTTTTGGCACACCTGAATCTTCTTCCCCGCTTGAAGACGGCGATGCCAGTAACGATGATGTCGATGCCTACACCAACGATAACGAGGAAGAAGAAGCCTACGAAACCTTTTGAAACCCTAAGAAGAAAATTTCATAAACTTTTGAAACCCTAAGAAGAAGCTATGAAACCCTTTTGAAACTCTAAGGCCTTATTCAGGTGTTTCCTGGCTTTTCCCAGAAAAGCTCTGAATCCTAATAACTTAGAATCCTGTTGATTCTTAGCAGACTCTGATTCCTACCTTTTCCTACAACTGTTCTTAAGTTGCTCTGATTTCTGGCTTTTCTCAGAAAAACTAATTTCTCATTTGTTCTTAAGTTTTTCTCCGAAAAGCTCATAATCAGATGAATGTATGGTTGTGCTACCGTCATGCGAATATTAATCATCGGACTACTTGTCGTACTCGTATTTAACTAAAAATTCTCGAGCGACCAATCCATGCAAGGTTGGACTTATGTGACAGATTTTTTTTTAATATAATGTCTTAACACTTCTTATAACACCAAAAACGTTATATATATATAATACAAATTAGAAACTCATGAAAGTGTCCGAGCCAATATCGTTAGTGACAAATGATGGGGTTGATTAGCCCAAATACATTCAATCTCGGGTTAATCAAAAAGCCAAAAATAGACCTACGAAAAGTGAAATATAACACCGAAGATGATTATGAGGTATCGTCATTGCCATCCTCATCCTCGGAAGAGTATGAGGCAAGGTTCAAAATTTTGGTCAAAACGTCAAAATTCAACCGAAATGTTTTGGTTTTGGTCCCCACTGAAACCGAAATAAAAACATTAAATTTCGGTTGTTTTTGGCACTGTAGCAAGATTTCGACCGAAATTTCGGTTTCGGTCAGACCAAAACCGAAACGAAATCCGGAATTTTAAACCTTTGTATGAGGCAGTCTGATCCATTGATAACTTTGGCAGCTCTACACTATATAGTAACCAATTAGACGTTGGCCATCGTTTTTGGTCCCAATCTTCAACACTATAAATCTTGAGATCATGGGCCTGATATGATGATATTTCACCCCTAGATTCCTATATTTAGCTATCTGATGAAGACTATCTGATAAGAATTATTAGATTTGAAGTGTTTCAGGTAAATACAAGCCAAGTGCAGAAAATAATCCAAGAATTCTGAAAATAATGTCAAAACACTGTAACTTTGGGTCATCGAAAACTTGGTGTGACTTGCAGATCAATGTGGACCTTCAAGACGGCCGAATTATGAAATTGTCAAAATACAAAAGTTGTAGAACTTTCTGTCAGCTTTCCAACGGAGTAAGAATCGCCTCAATCCGAGTTCGGGATAGAAAGTTATGGCCCAAATACCGAAGCAGTGTCTGATGCAAATTTCGGCGAAAATTCACGAAAATCTGGGAGGTCGATGCATCAACCCTATTGGGTCGATTAATCGACCCTAAATTTTCGAGTTGGAACACCTCTGCGGCCGGGAAACTTCGGCTCTATTTAAAGCGGATCAAACACTTCGAGAAAAGGGGGAATTAGAGATAGATAATTAGAGATAGGAATTAGAGATAAGGGGAATTAGAGATAGATAATTAGAGAGTTAGTTTTGGCTTTTCTTTTTTAGAGTTTTTGGAGAGAATTTTTTAGAGGATTATTATTCATTATTATTATTTTTGGTTTTAGACTCCTCTTGGCATCTTTTCAAGAGTTCTTCTTTCTCCTTCTTCTAGGGTTCCATCTGGGTAGATTGTACCTAGGATTTGCATTATTTTTCCTTTACGTTCATGAAAGCATAGATTGTATTTAGGAAAAGGCATTGTAAACAAAGATCTTTGGGAAAAATGAAAAGAGGAATGACTTTGAATGAACAAGAAGATCATACACCAAAGATGAGCGGCTAAATCAGTAGATCGGGGAAGATGTGATCCCCAGATAAGTACCCTTATTTATGATTAATACCATAGTCGATTTATTGTCATCATGGAATCGTTTTGCTAAAAGTTTGTATTATTGAAAATATATTGAATGTTTGTTATGATCGTTGATGGCACGTATTAACGGTTATAATCGCTAGATCTGGACCTGCAGACTGATCTAAGCTGCGGAGCGATTATATTTTTACTATTGTGATCTAAACATCATGAGATACACTATGCTTCTTACATGATTCATACCGCGATGATAGGCTGAGTCATTATTTTTAGATAGGGTATGCCGGATTGATGATCATATTTTATTACGAATCATCTCTATAAACGAATGATGGTGTGAATGATGCTTTAAGAAAACTGTAGATTTTAATGGTAGAAAAGGGGTACAAATCTGGGGTAGCATATTCTTTGATCTCATTTAATTATTATTTTAGATTCATTGGTAATTAGTTGTTTAGATTAATTTAATTTTCTATATTTAGGAAAAGTGTGATAAATTTTGATAAAATTGAATCTGCCATTTGGTACTTCCTTAGGGACGTTTTTAAATCTCTGAAAGAATTAATTAAAATTCACATTTCCCTGTGGGTTCGACACCTTTGTTCTTGCCATACTGCAATAGATCTTGTGCACTTGCAAGGGTAACACTTAAAATCGATCACACACATCTCAAGAAATGAACATGAATCACTTTTTATGACATATTGTGATCATCTAATATTAGGATGTGTGCCTCATGGAATCAACATGTGACCATCTGATGGTAGGCCCATGATCTCAAAATCTACTGCGTGGAAGATTGGAGCAAAAAACAACTACTATCATATGGTTCAAAGCAATCAACATTATTTCCTTTGTTTAAGGGGTGTGACAATAACAAAAATGGGTATGGCTGCCCACAATAAAAAATGCTTTGATCAGATGGGCTAAACCAATTGGAGCACCAGTTCTGGTGGTTGGGGCCAATCACCTAATAATAGCTCATTAAGCAAAGCTCCAATCTTCTGGACCCTTCCATACAAGCCAAACGAAATGTCCCGTGCCAAATCCAACGGCTAAGATACGACCTGAAGCTTCAAGAGAACATAAACCCCAAACTTCTATAAACCTAAAGAAAGCTTCCTTTTCACTATAAACCTAAAAAAAGCTTCTATAAACCTAAAGAAAGCTTCTTTGTTTTTAATGGGGTTTTAGTTTTTGGCTCTTGATTTGCTGTATGTTTTGTTTCTTTTTTTAAATATTAATCTTTCTTTGTCTTTTTGGTTTTTTGAACAACAAGAAAGAATTAAAAGATGTGGTAGCCAAGTTATTTGTACAACAAAAACAACTTAAACAAATAGGTTTGTTTTTTTTTAAAATAAAATTAAAATTAAAGGGCTTATCTTTTTTGGGTCAAAGTTATATTTAATTTTTATTTATTTATTTATCTATTTTTCTTGTGGGTGTTTTGAATAGGTGGTTGCAAAGGTGAGAGAATACTACGAAGGGCTGGAAGCTAAGAATTTTTCTTGTGGGTGCTCCGAAAGGTTGTAGACGTTGTAACGGTATAGAGTAAAAGCTCCAATCCAGTGTATAGCCTTGGGAGAACTATCACAACACACCTAATTTCCTGAGCTTTCCTGAGCAAAAAGCTCAGAAAACAAAACGTCAACTTCAGCAGAAAAAGGCCTCAAAACTCAAAAAGCTACCCAAACTCCCGAACAGCAAAAATAACTTTTTTGAGTTTAACTTTTGCACTTTCTAAGTTTAAAACTCATAATCGGAGTGATTCTCCACTCTCCAACGAGGCCTAAGAAGAAGAAGTCATGAAACTCTCTTAAAACACTTAGAAAAAGAAAACAAGGAGGAGAAGAAAAGAAAGAAAACTTCAAAACTCATGTACTCCTCTTGAAAAATCTCTGAAAAGAAGAAAAAACGTAAGAAGTAAAAGCAAAAGAAGAAAAAAATAAAAGGTATCTGTGTGTGTGACGGTGGGTTCCCACTGTTAGTGGTTTAAAACAAACGGTGGGTACCCACTACCAGTTTTTTAAATCTGACAGTATTTCAAAACCACTAACAGTGGGTACCCACTGCCAATTTTTTAAATCTGACAGTGGATACTCATTGTAGTTTAAAGTTGACGGTGGGTACCTACTATCAAAATTAAATAATTGACAGTGGGTGCCGACCGTCACACATACAAAGAAGGTTTTTTTTTTCTTCTTTTTCTTCTTTTTGCATTTTTCATTCTTTTCAGGATTTCCAATGGATTTTGGTTAGTTTAAAGAAAAAGAAGAAGATGAAAAAGTGAGTTTCTTCTCCTTCCAAAAGGGTGTATGACTACTCGGAACGAAGGACTCGTCGGAATGAAAGGAGAAGAAGTGGGTTTCATTCGTATACGACTCACCGAACTAAAGGACTTGCCCGAACATATGAAGAAGAAGTGGGTCAAGGGTCAGAGGAGTGTACGACTCACCAAAAAGATAGAGGAAGAGAAAGAAGATGAAAAATAGCACCCAAATAAGTGTGTGAACTTCAAGCTTCACTCATCACCAAACCGAATCTTTGAGGGCACCCACAAATTGCCTCTTTTTCCCTTTGCATGTGTCTACGTGGGTGAACTCAAAGAGTCGGTACGTGGAAATAAAGGTACTCTTCACCTAATATCAACTCATACTAAATTTTACGGACAGTGTTATATGGAAGACAGATTTTATGCAGAAAAAGTGTAGGCGGCTGATGTAGCGTGACGCAATTAGTTACAAGTGCGGTGAGGCTCAATTAATACTGGTTGGTACAGCCAATCACATCGTGCCACGTAAGCTATTTACACTTTATCCTTAAAAAATCTCTCCTACGATTTATAATTTTCCAAAATTTACTAAATCGAAGTTCAATTTCTGACTTGACTATCCTTGGTACCAACCGGTGGTTGGAGGGCCCTCATCCATTCATTAAAATAAAGGGAAAATGAGGACCTCACCCATTTTACCAAAAAGGGTGAAAATAGGATCAGCATTGCCGCCCCCGTGCAGCAACCAAAACGCGAACAAACAAATAGGGGCGAAGAGCCCATTTCAGTGACATAAGCTTCATGGGTACCTTTATTTTCTGGGATGTGTGTTAATCCCGCGTTGCACAAACCAAAATGACTGGAGTACCAAGTTGAAAGACTGGAGTAACAAGTTGCTGGCGCCACTTAATTAACACTAACACTAATAGTTAATAGTGACATTAGTGTTAGGTAAATAGTTCAAGCGGAAGCTTAGGATACACTCAATTATGAAAAGGGAGCTTACTTGCACACATTTTTCAAGTGATTGCACCGAATATAAAGAAAGACTTAGTATTTTAGGGATATGTGATATGTAAAAATGAAATATGAGCCATCTGATTTGAAGTTCATGATCAATAGATCTCTAATATATAATATTGGAGCAAAACACGATAATTGTCATATGATCTATTGTAGTTAACTCTTGAATTATATAATAGCCTTTGAATCCATTTAATCAAGTGATGAAAATTATATTTTGTTCTAATCTTTTGCGATTGATATCTTTAAATCATGGCCTTCAAATCAAACGGCTTAGATGATGTTTTCACATAGTAGAGGTCGCTACACTTGCAAGTCTTTCTTTTAAATTTGGTACAATCACTTGAAAAACGTGTGCAAGTAATGACTCCCATATGAAAAAAATAAATGGATAATAGTAACTCATTTTATCTAACGACCATAAAGTGCTCTTGTATGAGAAAAGGCATGCCCAACAAAGCGGGGCGTACTACCCTGCACATTATACTAATGTGGTTAACAATATATATATATATATATATATATATATATATATATATATATATATATATATATATATATATATTAAAGAGAGCTGAAATTTGCACATGAGATGTAGTAATTTGAAAATTTATGTCTTTAATATACTTTATTATGTATATATACTTAATAGTGTATATCCCGCATATTTGGAATTTATAAAAAGTTTTAATTAAATATATCAATTTTACTTTTAAACTTTTATATTTATTTCGGCATATAATTGACAAAAGTTATGTGGTAGCCTACTAGATAGAGGCTTGATTTAGAGGCTAGAGATTAGAAGTTTAAACCTTGGTATGCAAGTTTTAAACATTTATTTTGACCATTGATTTAAAAGTCTAAACATCCTACTATAGTCAAAAGCATAATAAGGAGAAAACTCTAAATCATAATCTTCTTAGAGTCTTTTTTAAGAAATAGAGAGTTCCCCCCGTAAGAAACCCTAGAGACTTTAAGAGAAGAGATAATAGACTAAATTTCAAGCTTTTTGGGTAGTTTCAAAAACTTTTCTTTTTGGAAGATCTGTAAAACCTTCATCATTTTCTCAAGCGATTTTATCATCCTTCAAGATTTATCTTCGTGGTAAAGAGGTGATTTAGGATTCGAAGATCCGCTTTTACAATAGATCAAGGTATAAAAAAATTATGCTTTCTTTTAGAATTTAATTACAGACTAAACGTGATGTTTATCTTGAATGTGTTTTATTGCACGTAAGATGAATGGTTATGATTAGATTTGCAGCTTGCTGAGATAGTCCACCATATTATTGTTGTATATGACTCTAAACTAGGTTGGATTATTTGAGTGAGTTAGAACATACCTTCGTAGTCTTTAGGACAGATCGATGTCCATAGATAACACGGACCTCTGTAGCCTTCAAAACGAACGTCCGTGGATTCGTAATGGTCGTTCGTGCTTTACGAAGACTTTGTACAGAAAGTGTTATTTTTACAGATGTCCGTGGATTCGTAACGGATATCCGTGATTGCGGCTAGCTTCTCTTGGATGAGTTAAAGATGTTGAGAGTGTTGAGTTAATTTAAAAGACTCCGCGAAACAGTAGTATCTTTATATATTTTAAAACTTTATGATGAATGATAAAAAACTATAAAAATAAGATAAAATATTAAATTGAAATCGTGTTTGAATGAACTCAACGTCTTGATAGGGAAGAAGTCTAACAAGTAATGAACAATAGGATTAATTTGACCAAACATCTTGATAGGGACAAAGTTTAAAAGTCAGCGTCTTGAGAGGGATGTATAAAAGTTAAATTTAAAAGAGCAGATGAATTTATGAGATTGATGTTATGATGATATAATACTTAGTATGAAAGATATTATTGATTATAATGACTATAAAAATAATGACATATTTTAATGGCCTAATAGGACATCTATGAAATGATGATTTTCATATTATGATTAGTGTTCTAATTCAAGTTACTGAGATTATATTTGTCATATGCGCACACACAAGTTATAGAAATTATTACGATAGTATGAAAAATGTTTTTAATATTTTAAAGGAATGTACGTAATTTACACCCTTTAATGTGGGTGATCAGAGATGAGGCAGGTACAACTGGTGACAAAGTATGGGTGTATGGTGATAAGACCGCACGTGATGCTCAAGGACCGATGATGGATAGTGATGAGGGCTTTACAGCCCAATTATTTATTTTCAGTTTATAAATATTTTATTAGACATTTGATGAAACAATAGTACCTACGGGTTTTTCTCTATTTAGTTGAACATTAATTATGATAGATATAACTATGGAACATTATGGAATAAGAGGATTAACATGCATGATTAAGAATTAGCTTTTATGGTTGTATTTATTATGAGATTATTACTTAAGTAACTTATTGTAAGATTTTTATTTTGATGGACTGCATGAATGTAATTATTGTCTTTTAAATTAATGCAAATTTTAGGTAAATGAAAATTTCCCCGCTGCTTAGATGCGCTTTTGTATTATTCTTTTGAGAGATTATGGACTATGGTACTTGACAGTACGACCTAAGATCTAGCAATCAAGGATTGTGAGGACCCGGGTTGCTACATGAGATATAAATTGTGGCACATGATTAAAAAGAAAGATTTTGTTATTTTGGTAATATGTGTCATGTGGAATACCATCTAAGTTGTCTGATTTGAAGGCCATGATGTAAAGATCTTTGAGGGAAAACATTAACACGAAACATGATCTCTATCATCTGAAATGTCAGAGTCAACTATTGAATCAGGTGATAGACACTACAAAAAATAAGATTACTAGCGATAGTTTTTTGCAGCAAAGAACTCCCACTATTAACAAAAAAAACTATTAAGACTATTAGCGCCAATTTTTTGTTAATAGCGACAATTTTTGGCTGCCGCTAATAGTTTTATTTTTTGTAGTGAAAGATCGCATTTCATGCCAATCTTTGGCCTTCGGGATCTTTACATCATGGTCTTCAAATCAAGATGCATTAGAGGGAGTTCAAAGTGGCAGAGATCCCAAAAATAATAAAGACTTTCTTTTTAACCATGTACCATGGTACAAATCTTGTGTGCAAGTTGTAGCTTCCTTTTTAAAATTAGGTTAAAGAAATAGGTACCTCTATTAGCGCCCACGCAATCTTTGAAAGAGCCCATATCGGAAACCCCTTCAAAACCAATGATTGCATTGGATTAGATGATGGAGATCGTGTTTCACCCCGATCTTCCACACAATGGATCTTGAGATCATGTCACACCTATAAGACGATCAGTTTTTTATTCAACTTGTCACAGTTCCCCAAAAATTGGCCCTAAAATCACATTTTACGTGATGTGTCATTCGATTCAAAGGGCATTTTTTGAGATATGTGACATGTGGAATAAAAAATTGACCGTCTTATAGGTATGACAAGAACTCAAGATCCATTGTATGGAAGCTCTATAGAAGATCGGGACGAAAAACAATCTCCAACATCTAATCTGAAGCAATCAATAATTTTTAAATGGTTGTACACATTAGCACTTTCAGAAATAGCGTGGGCGCTAATAGAGGTCCGCAAAGATTCTTACTCAATATTTAAATTGGGAACTGGCTGTGTCTGCGTTTGCAGGGAGGGTGGTGAATATGCCCATATTCGGTTGTGCTGATCCCATAGCGCCGTAGCTGCCTCTTTCTCGTTAACCTGTTTTAATACTCACAATATTATTTTTATTATTATTATCACCAATGGTATGTGGAGCACATATATTTTTCTAACCTCACGAAGAGTTGGTAACTTGGTAGTTGGTATACCTAACGGCCACGTTAGGGTGCACAGTGGGGATGCAGATTCGGTGTATTGAATCGAAACTAATTTTTTGGTTTTTCGGTTTGATACCCCACACCAAAATCGAACCAAAACGCATTAAGTTTGGTATTTTTTTTCTTTTGAAACAGACGCCAAAATCGATTCGGTGTGAGTATTTTACTACTTTTCTTTTCTTTTTTAAATATTTTTTTAGTTTTTTAGATTTTTTCAATCTACTCATTCAACCCCCATGGTTTTCGATTTTGGCCACCCTTGGGATTCAGTTCGGTTTGATTCATTTCGGTTTTCAGTGTAGTTCGGGCCGGTTTGGTGTCCTTAGTTTTCAGTTCAATTTTGGGTTTCAGTTTACGGTTTGCATCCCTAGTGCACAGGCATATGTGATTCATACATGTGGCAGACTTTTACACATCCACGAATCTCAATGCTTTCAAAGTACGTTTATGTTGCCCATGCACCGTAATACCAAGTTACCAACTGATAAAATAAAGCATGGAGATCATACAAGTTACCTTCTCCTCGAGTCTTCTCTTATACTCCTGCAAGGACTTCACCTGCATAGCGTACACGTGTGAGAGAAGGTTTTACGTTTTGATTGAAGTTTTATAGGTGCGTGGGTGATTCATATGTTATATATATATATATATATATATATATATATATATATATATATATAATTAAACATGGGATTTAAACCTCTGAACTCAAATCTACACGCTTGAGGGCATCGCCATTGGGCAAAGGTCCAATCCCAGCACTTATACATATATAAAAATATATACTAGTATCATAGTCACCAAATTGGGGTTCCACAATAATTCGACGAGGTTAAAATTCAGAAAAATTCAGGAAGTTCGATGAAATATTCAAAGGAAAAATCTTTGAGAAAAATTTAAAAATAAAAATAAATTAAATTATAATTATAAAAAATATATTTAAAAAATTAGTAAGTCACATTTTTCTTGAAAATTTTGGGAATTATTCGCAAATTTTCGAAAATTTTGCGAATAATTCGGGGGACCTTAAATTCGCGAATTATTCTCAAATTTTTCAAAAATTCAACGATTTTTGTGACTGCTCAGTATTACGGCTATCAAAGGATCGGCCCAACCCAAAAAGCTCAGTCCACCCAACTCTAAATGTTAGGGCTAAGGCCAAATTTTGAGGGCCCTAAAGAAGGGCTTGAGCCTAAAAGCCCTAAAATTTAGGGCCAGACCAAGATAGGGCAAAGCTCGGCCCTATATATATATATATATATATATATATATATATATATATAAGAGTAATGATCCACTCACTAAATCGTGAAATATACTTTCGTAACTCTAGCAAATATTGGTTGTATGTCACTTCAAGTTGAATTTTTAAGTCACTTGATGTGACATGTACCCAATTGTTGCTAAAGTCATGAAAGTGTATTTTATGTCTCGAGTCATATGATCATTTTCCTATATATATAAATATCTCTTATATATATATATATATATATAAGGAGGGATCCTTACACTTGAAGTGTAGAGTTTGAACGCTACAATAGTGTTGAGATCTAATGTCATATGAGCTGAAAAATATACTCGTTTTGGAATCATTAGCCATGTGGCATGTGTTCTGAAAAAGAAAAAAAGTATTTTTACATCTTTTTTCCTCTCCAAAAATATGGTCGAAGTTTGACCTTCGCCCCCTTAAAATAGTGTATTGAATTTTTTTCAACTTTGACTATACTTTTAACTGGTGGAAATATATATATATATATATATATATATATATATATATATATATATATATATATAAGTAAAGATTTATTATATATATTTATTTATAATAGAACCATAGAAAGTTAATTTGGTAATTTTAAAAAGAGAGTTATTCATTCGGCCCCACTTGAAGGTCAGGTCAGATGTCTCATGCCCGACCCGACAAGTCAACATTGTATACCTAACTCGATAAAAAATCAGGTTAGGTCAAGTATCGGGTCGACCCGACCCGTTGACAGCCCTATAAGTGGGGCTCTCAATGGACTGGGCCAGAACGGATTTTGGCTCGCACCTGGCCCGAAAAAAGTGGGACTTTCTATCAAGCAAACCCGGCCCGAAATCCGGACCGGGCTAAACATGTTGCAACCCGGATCAATCCGAGCCAGTTGGGTTGAGTGTTCCAACACTCGGCTAGGATATATATATATATATATATAAGGAGGGATCCTTACACTTGAAGTGTAGGGTTTGAACGCTACAATAGTGTTGAGATCTAATGCCATGTGAGCTGAAAAATATACTCATTTTGGGATCATTAGTCATGTGGCATGTGTTCTGAAAAAGAAAAAAAGTATTTTTACATCTTTTTTCCCCTCCAAAAATATGGTCAAAGTTTGACCTTCGCCCCCTTAACATAGTTTATTGAATTTTTTTCAACTTTGACCAAACTTTTAACTGGTGTATATATATATATATATATATATATATATATATATATAAAAGTAAATATTTATTATATATATTTATTTATAATAGAACCATAGAAAGTTAATTTGATAATTTTAAAAAGAGAGTTATTCATTCGGCCCCACCTGAAGGTCAGGTCAGATGTCTCATGCCCGACCTGACCCGACAAGTTAACTTCGTATACCTAACTCAAAAAAAAATCAGGTTAGGTCAAGTATCGGGTCGACCCGACTCGTTGACAGCCCTATAAGTGGGGCTAAACATGTTGCAACCCGATCAATCTGAGCCAGTTGGGTTGAGTGTTCCAACACTCGGCTCGGATATATATATATATATATATATATATATATATATATATATATATATATATATATATATAAGGAGGGATCCTTACACTTGAAGTGTAGGGTTTGAAGGCTACGATAGTGTTGAGATCTAATGTCATGTGAGCTGAAAAATATACTCATTTTGGGATCATTAGCCATGTGGCATGTGTTCTGAAAAAGAAAAAAAGTATTTTTATATCTTTTTTACCCTCCAAATATATGGTCAAAGTTTGACCTTCGCCCCCTTAACATAGTTTATTAAATTTTTTTCAACTTTGACCATACTTTTAACGGGTGGAAATATATATATAAGTAAAGATTTATTATATATATTTATTTATAATAGAACCATAGAAAGTTAATTTGGTAATTTTAAAAGAGCAAGGTCGTCGGATGTCTCATGCCCGACTCGACCCGACAAGTCAACTTTGTATACCTAACTCGATAAAAAATCAGGTTAGGTCAAGTATCGGGTCGACCCGACCCTTTGACAGCCCTATAAGTGGGGCTCTCAATGGACTGGGCCAGAACGGATTTTGGCTCGCACCTGGCCCGGAAAAAGTGGGACTTTCTATCAAGCAAACCTGGCCCGAAATCCGGACCGGGCTAAACATGTTGCAACCCGGATCAATCCGGGCCAATTGGGTTGAGTGTTCCAACACTCGGCTCGGATATATATATATAAGGAGGGATCCTTACACTTGAAGTGTAGGGTTTGAACGCTACAATAGTGTTGAGATCTAATGTCATGTGAGCTGAAAAATATACTCATTTTGGGATCATTAGCCATGTGGCATGTGTTCTGAAAAAGAAAAAAAGTATTTTTACATCTTTTTCCCCCTCCAAAAATATGGTCAAAGTTTGACCTTCGCCCCCTTAACATAGTTTATTGAATTTTTTTCAACTTTGACCATACTTTTAATGGGTGGAAATATATATATATATATATATATATATAAAAGTAAAGATTTATTATATATATTTATTTATAATAGAACCATAGAAAGTTAATTTGGTAATTTTAAAAAGAGAGTTATTCATTCGGCCCCACCTGAAGGTCAGGTCAGTTGTCTCATGCCCGACCCGACCCGACAAGTCAACTTTGTATACCTAACTCGATAAAAATCGAGTTAGCCCATTGATCGACCTCTATAAGTGGGGCTCTCAATGGACTGGGCCAGAACGGATTTTGGCTCGCACCTGACCCGGAAAAAGTGGGACTTTCTATCAAGCAAACCCGGCCCAAAATCCGGACCGGGCTAAACATGTTGTAACCCGGATCAATCCGGGCCAGTTGGGTTGAGTGTTCCAACACTCGGCTCGGATATATATATAAGGAGGGATCCTTACACTTGAAGTGTAGGGTTTGAACGCTACAATAGTGTTGAGATCTAATGTCATGTGAGCTGAAAAATATACTCATTTTGGGATCATTAGCCATGTGGCATGTGTTCTGAAAAAGAAAAAAAATATTTTTACATCTTTTTTCCCCTCCAAAAATATGGTCAAAGTTTGACCTTCGCCCCCTTAACATAGTTTATTGGATTTTTTTCAACTTTGACCATACTTTTAACGGGTGGAAATATATATATATATATAAGTAAAGATTTATTATATATATTTATTTATAATAGAACCATAGAAAGTTAATTTGGTAATTTTAAAAAGAGAGTTATTCATTCGGCCCCACCTGAAGGTCAGGTCAGTTGTCTCATGCCCGACCCGACCCGACAAGTCAACTTTGTATACCTAACTTGATAAAAAATCAGGTTAGGTCAAGTATCGGGTTGACCAGACCCATTGACAGCCCTATAAGTGGAGCTCTCAATGGACTGGGCCAGAACGGATTTTGGCTCGCACCTGGCCCGGAAAAAGTGGGACTTTCTATCAAGCAAACCCGGCCCGGAATCTGGACCGGGCTAAACATGTTGCAACCCGGATCAATACGGGCCAGTTGGGTTGAGTGTTCCAACACTCGGCTCGGATATATATATATATATATATATATACTTATCTTCTGAAAGTTTTAAAAAAATTCTTTTAATTAAATATAATTTACTTAAATGCTCAGAGATTAACCGTTGTTCGTTATAACCATTGTGCAACTATTGTCTTTTCAAGCATCCATTG
Organism: Chloranthus sessilifolius; assembly: GCA_021018995.1. Lineage (NCBI taxonomy): Eukaryota > Viridiplantae > Streptophyta > Magnoliopsida > Chloranthales > Chloranthaceae > Chloranthus > Chloranthus sessilifolius. The sequence goes on along the minus strand of JAJIZI010000016.1, from coordinate 1,323,180 downwards.
TCCAGGTACCTGCTTCCAAAAGGTGAGACGGAGTACTAATCCTTCCCCTTGAGGCCGCCACGTAGATTTATATCCTGTATAACCCGACATGTCTTTGAATTTAAAAGTGCGCATGTGCCCATGGGATTAGGCGGGTGCTCTAAGAGGCTCGGATACCCAGGTTATAAAAAAAAAAGAGCATCTGTTGTCCGTCATAATCATTATGCAACAAATTAAAATGAAATATTTGAATAAATGCATGTACCGAGCCTCTATAATATTAATATAATTATTTAATTAAAATGTTAACCTTTTTTCTTCAAACTTTTATTAGAAAAAAAGCAGTCCAAGCCCAACCAAATTTAATTAGAAAAAACAATCGAAAAAATGCCCAAGCTCGGCCCGGCCCCGTAGGGGTCGGGCTTGGGCTGAGTACATCGCACCCGAGTTATAACCGTGCTGAAAAATTTGGGAACCCGGCCCGGGTAAATTAGGGTCGGGATGAACCCTAGCCCAGCCCTAATCCAGCCCGGTGGTTGAATCCAAATCAATAAGCTAGTCTCCTAGTCAAGCAATAGTCACCTATAGTTACCCCGACTTCTTTTGCTCCATGGTTTTTTCTTTGCATGGTTTAATAATTTCAATTGATTATGATTCATTGACTATAGACCTGATCTTGTTTTTCAAGCATTACTACAAAGTCAAAATGATAGGTCGTCATTTAAACTAAGGATCAAGATTCCGGATTTCATTTCAATTTCAGTGGGCTGAAATTTTAAAGTTTAGCCGAAATTTCGGCTGAAAACTACAAATGAGGCCGAAATGACTGAAAACTTCGGATTTTGTTTCAGTTTCGGTCCCCACCGAAACTGAAATTTTAGATCGAAATTTCGGCCGAAATTTTGATCCTTGATTTAAACTAAATTCTAATATGAGTATCATCAGATAGTTGGAATATTTCATTGTTATAATTTTTAAAGAGAGTTAAGTTCTAATATCAGATAGTTGGAATATTTCATTGTTATAATTTTTAAACAGAGTTAAGTTCTAATGAGGTTTGCTATTTGAATTCTTTAAAAGGATTTCACCCTACCTAAACTAGGATAGAGACAGCTTAATTTCAACTAAGCATTGATTGATTTTCAATTAATTCTACTTTCATTGATTTTAAAATTCCGAGCTACTTCTCATTGTCTCGGTGCGCAACTGATTTCAACTAAGCAAGTTTTAATTGATTGCACATCATTTCATCTGCTTTGAAAAGTCAACTGAAATGGCATATAATCAATGAGAGCTTGAGTTATAAGCTTATATCTTATGACACGGGCAAAAAGATATTTATCGTGCGCAATCCTCTTATTATAGGATTTGCGGACGAAATATTAAGTAAGCGTTCATTAGGTAGATATGAACGGAGCGTTCATTAGGTAAATATCTTTTTTTGATGGAAAAATAACTGACTACAATTTATTAGGTAAATATTAACTTGTTTTGGTGGCTTGTTTCATTTTTTGGGGAATTTTTTTTTTTCCGGACATTTTGATTTCCTCCTACATAGATTTTTCACATTGTGCTAGGGATTCCTATGTTATACTCAACTACCTACTCTGATTTTTTTCAGGGAGTCCGATTTCCCAAGAAGCAATGTTTGTGACTTTTATCAGTCCTTTCGAGAGTCTTGTCTTGCTTTCTATATAATATTAAAACAACTTTAAAAAAAATAATAATAATAAAATATATATTAGTGAAATTCTAACCTTTGACTCAAAGTCCGAGATAGAGTTCATCATGAGTTGGTTCTGCATGTGAAAATATTCTGTAAGGAATAGGTATTACTACACGCATTTAATAAATTCATATTATTAATAATAAGAGGCATTGCTGACAATGGGTCGGATTGTAGCCAGACCGAGGTCTATATCAAGCCTGGCCCTAGGCCACCCAAGCTGCCATTGCAGCTATTGGCCAAAAAACAATTTACGTATAGTTTTTAACAAAGTTACTTAAAACAAATATGCTAGAAATAAAAATCATGTGAAATAAAAATCGACGGTAGATGATAAGAGCATGATATCAAGATGCATTGTTTGAAAGATTGAGATGGAAAACGACTTGCATCACCGGATTCAAAGCAGTCAATGAGTTTTAACGTGGGTGAACTCAAAGATTCGGTGGGTGGATATAAAGGCACAATTATTTTATTATGGCAGCCATTCCTTAAAAAGCGTGTGCAAGTAATGACTCCTTTAGGGACATGTGACGTGAAAACGCAATCTAGGCTGTCTGATTTAAAGTTCGTGATCTATAGATCCTTAGTAGATAAGATTGGAGCAAAACCCGATATTTATCATATGATCTATTGTTGTTAATCGTTGAATCAAATAATAGCTTTTGACTATATTTAATCACATGATGGAGATAATATTTCATGCCAATCTTATCTACTAAGGATCTATAGATCATGAACTTTAAATCCAACGGTCCAGATTATATTTTCATTAGTCACATGGCCCTAAAATACGTTAGTTATTTTTTTAACTTGGGTGCAATCACTTAAAAAACTCAGTTATTTTTTTTAAGTAATGGCTGCAATCACTGAAAAAGCGTCTGCAAAGAAGGACTCCCGTCTTTATCAAAAATAAAAAGGCAATTATTAAAGGCTGTTTTGCAACTTTTTGCAGTTAAAAACGAAAACAGAGAGGAAAGGAGGAGGAGGAGGAGAAGAAGAATAAAGAAAGGGATTAGAGAAAAAAAAAAAGGGCGATTTCGGGAGGCTAGGTACCTCCTCCTTGATCCTTTTTTTTTTTTTTTTTTTTTCTTTTTTTTTTTGTGGATTAAAGAAGCAAGAAAGATAAATGGAGGAGAGAAGAAGAAAGAGGGAAAAAATTTGGGGTTTTTATGCAAAAATTGGGTTTAAACCCTTTTTATTATTTTTTTTACGTGTGATCTCGTTCGATAATTTAAAATTATCGGTCAATACTTTGATTTTTCAAATTATCGGGCGATAATTTAAAATTCTCGGACAATAATTTCAAATTACGGCCGATAATATGTTTATTCTAAAGGGGGGGTGGTAAATAGCATATTATCGTCTCGGTTCAAGCCGAAACCGAGACGCCTCGGCCGAAATTTTGAAATTTCGGTCGAGATTTTGATCCATGGTAATGATCCTCACTTCAAGTCACAAGACAATCCTCTCACTCGAGCTATCATTGGCTACCAATAACATCAGGTTGACATTGTAAGTCCCATAATGTGACATCAAACTAATAAGAACTTGAGTCATAAGATTGTCTGAAACCCGGCCAGAGTTTTAAGGCGAAAAGCACTACTGTTCTGCCCAGCCCAGCCCATTGCAGCCCTAGTAGGTGGGAGAGGGCTGTTTTTAGGTCTAACCAAATGCACCATTACCACCTCGAGTTTTCGCACAACTCGATGAAAAGAATTGTAATGTGGAATCCAATGGTTTCAAAAACTGGACCAAAAAAGTTTGGAAGGTGCCATCGGACGGTGGGACCGGTTAAAAAATTATATATTATACTGTGCTTAACAAAATGTGTTTTTGTGCTTAACAAAAACCGGACCAGAGGCTTTTGTAGTCCCTTATAGTTCGATTTTCTTTGGGCCCCTCTCTGTTTTAGGAAAAATTGCAAATCGCAGGCAGATTTTGTGCAGGCAATGTGCATGCAGCTGACGTGGCATGAGGTGACTGACTGGCCCGACTTGTATTGCTTGGGCCCTACCCTACTGCCCTTACAGTCAATCTGTCATGATTCGCGACACATCAGCCACCTACACTTTGCCTACACAAAACCTGTCTGCCATATAATACTATCCTTGTTTTTGGGTTGGTTGTTGCGTTTGTCGTTGCTTGATTGGGCTATTTGCTCTTAGCAAATTCCTAGTCCCCCTGTTCTTCTTTTCCGCTCTTTTGCTCTGCTGTATCCTCCCTTCTACTTTTTCAGTCCAATTCTTCTGCTAAAAAAATAATAAGACCTCTTGCAAGGGGTGCAGCGTCGAGTCAACTTGACGGGTCAAGCAACCTGACCTGCCACGAGTCTGAGTTTGGATTCAGATTTCTGACCCATTAGGTCAAGTTTAATCTGGTCGAGTTCATGTTGGGGTTTCTTGATCCGAATCCAAATCCGACTCTATAATATTTTAACCTAGTTTCCTCAACCCGACCCATTTTGCTAAACAGGTTTTGGGTTGAAGTCAAGGGTGGCAGACCCATACCGATCATTTTAATATAATATTAATGACCCATGTGCTATGCAAAATTTGGTATTGAGGCCCGGGGATATGGGTTGGAATGCATAATGGATCCATGCATATGAATCAGGTGGGGTCCTCGTGCCACCCATACAAGGGATCAAGTACACAACAGCATACCTGAGGATGATCAAAGGCCACCCAAAAAATTTGGATATGATCTGAAGTATATCTACCGTCCAAAATGTGGTCAAAGGAAAATAAATTCAATGCACCAGAACGTGTGGTGCAATATATAAACTTTAACCTCTGTTTTGACCACCAAAAATTTAATTTTAAAACTTTTTTTAATAAATCGCATGCCATGTGACACATAATCCCAAAAAGGGTGTTATTATGAAATCACATGTTATATGGCATGTGATATAGAATTCGAGTGCAAGAGTTCATCCAGGCGCTATTAAACCCTAGACCAATAAGAACACTTGAATCCACCATACCTCCAAAAGTTTAGTGATACATTCTTAAAAATCCTTCATGATTTCAAAATTCAAATTCACCCCTCAATCAAGATCGCAAGCTCCAAGGATGCTCCATCAACATGATATCCGAAAAGCTCGGCCGAACCAAATGCTAAAGAAGAAAAGCTTATTGCCCAATTTTTCACAAAAGAGATTTTTAGATCATGCGTGTACCATTTTTGGAGGGTCAATGTTTTATCCAATGTGATGCAACTTGCAAGTGACCTAAAATTAGGTTTAAGGAAGCTTCTTTTGAGGGTCAATGTTTTATCCCATGGAGGATGCTCCTCCTCAGATTTATGATTACATTGTAATTGACCTTCATTAACTCTTTTATTGAAAGCTTTTACATTATCAAAAAAAAAATTTGTCAAAATAACATAGTTTTCTTCTAAATTTGTAAGAGATTTTGACTCTACTTATGGGCATCAGTAGATACCCCATCACCATCACACTTATAAGGCATGTGGTGCCAAGTGGTACACATTTTTACAAATAAATTTCATTAAGGTGACAAAGGATGAGGACCTTCACTTATACCAGCCAATCCGAGCAATTTACTATACACCCTACAATCAATATGACTAAGTTCATCTTAAAATGCTACAATCGAATGGTTTGTCCTCTTACAGGTATGCTTTGTGGGCTTACATATGTTCATTTAATGTTCTGCCAATTGAAAGATACCTGTCATGCCCAATTTCAAAAGGGGAGCTACAATTTGCTCACACGATTTGTACCATAGCACATCGTCTAAAAAGAAAGACCTGATATTTTTTAAATATGTGTCATGATGTAAAGATTTTTACTGCCAAAACAAAACATGATTTCTACCATCTGATTTGCTTCAGTCAACCTTTGAATCAACATTGAATCAGATGATGGACGTTGAATGAATGAATCAGATGATAGAGATCACATTTCATACCGATCTTTGGTAGCAATCTTTACATCATGGCCTTCAAATCAAAGAGCTTAGATGTCGTTCCATGATACAAATCTCGTTTGCCATTTGTAGCTCTCTTTTAAAAGCCTATAGCCGATCAAACCGGTCCTTCTGAACCTGGGAAACTCGTACAACCCGAACTAGGAGCAATTCGGTATGGAAACGAATTAGGTAACCTGATCCAAACCTCACCACAAGGATTGCGAATAGCAGTTAGTTATGTTCTTACCCTTCTTGATCTTATTTGCTTCAAACTAGCTTCAAGTCGAAGCTCTACTTGTTGGAGCTCTTTGGGAGTCAAGGAATCAAGATCTTCTCCCATCAAGTACCTGCTAAATAACAAAACATCACTCTCCTAATTACTACAATTTGGGCATTTTTTAATCTAATCCTTAATTATGTAAATAAATACCTTTGGGTTTTTTGTAAAGCCTCAACATTTGCCTTTAGTTTGTCATACTCTAGGGTCCAGCTTCCCTACACAGTAGTAGCACCCAAACAATGTGTTTAAGAATTTATCCAAATTTAATTATTGAACCAATTTAATTTTACTTATCAACTAAATATCCCTTTTCATAGTGTAGTTAGTTTCCAAGTGCGAGTTTAAAGAAAACTGCTACTTATGCACCAATATTAGTACAACCTACTTAACTAAATTACTCATTCCACACCAATTAAGTCTATGCAACAACCATTAAAGAAAAAAGAATTAAAAAAAAACACATTGCACTCTACTATCAGAAAATTGAACATCAGCTATTTTATGCCTATTTTTCAGAGTAGATTGCAACGAGTAAATGATGATGTGGAAGCAGCAGCATTCTTTTTAAACCAATGGGGGTTGGCACAGCCAGGACCACGCCACAAGAAGCGGAGATTATGAGTTCGAATCCCCTCCCTTTTGGCCACTTGCAATTAATTATCTCTACTAACTGGTATATGTGGTGTGCGGGTGTTGCACGTACCCGATCCTTAGTCGGGTGCTCTAAGAACCCGGATGCCCGATTATCAAAATATAAATAAGGGTGGCCTTACTTACACTACCGTCTGATAGGTGTGTGGGTGTTGCACGTACCCGATCCATAGTCGGGTGCTCTAAGAGCCCGGATACCCAGTTATCAAAATATAAATAATGGGGGACTTATTTACACCCATTTTCCCTGTGAAGATCATATGCTCTTCCACCATAAAAATCGTTGACTGCCTTGAACTAAACAATGGAGATCGTTTTTCGTCCCAATATTCAACACAATAGATCTTGAGATCATGGTGAACCTATCAGACGGTCAGATCTTGATCCCACATTGCTTACATCCCCAAAAGTGACACTTGAGAACCTTTTCTCATGGTACGCCCATCATCAGTCACTCTCGGAGATGTGTACCACATGGAATCAACATGTAAAAGTGTGTGCTATCATCTCAAGATCTATTATGTGAAAGATTATTCAAGGCAATCAACGAATTTTTATGATGGAAAGCTCTGTGTTGTGCACAGGAAAAACAGGCGCAAATAACTCCACCGCGTAAATAAATGAACCTGGCCATAACAACGGGCAGGTAAGCATTTTAAAAAATTCCTGTCTCCCACGAAACCAAACATTAATGTTTTAGACCACAGTGATGTCATGTACCTGCGATTGAATAAATGTTGCAGTAACCTTTCTCTCTGCAACTGTGTATCTCTCGTATCGCTGGAGAATTCTCTCCATGCTGTTCAAAATTTAAAGCATAAAGTCAAGGTCTACTTATAAAATGCTACTGTGTTATCAAAAGACGAAAACATTTTCAATAAGGGTGCCTTTGATAACTAGTATTTGGATTTAACCCTATGCTTTCTCAACTTATACTTGATTATAATAATCAAAATATTCAGTGTTCTTATTACCAAACATAATCAATGGAAATGCATGTTCTCTCAAAAAAAAAAAAAAAAATCAATGGAAATGTATATATTTTTTATCGGTCCATGTAAAGCTCTTTGATCATATGGTTTCAATCCTCTAGCTGGTGTCTTTTTTTTTTTTAAAATGAAGTAATGTCCTACTGTTTAGCGAGATAAGAGCTTCTGAGTGTTCTCTTTTACACGGGATGATCTTGTGAATGGGTATCATGGCGTGTCAAAATTTGAGCACTCTATTATCTGCTATTATTTTTATGTTTTAAATGCTAACTTGAACATCATTGATGGGATGGTATATGATTGATTTACAAGTGTAATTCTTTAACTGGGATGGTATGTGTTCGAATAATGGATAGCCACTTGGACTTGTTAGATTGATCACAGACATTTACTACATGGCATAAAGTTAAGTATTCTTTAATGGTGTGAGATCAATCATCTATTTTAATAATGTAAGATCATTTAAAAGGCTATTTTCATTTCACACCGTATCACCGAGAGGTTTTGGTCTCGAGGCTGTCCGATACAACTCTGGAAATCCAAGATTTCAAATCATGGTCTCGTTAGCTCAAATTTCAAAAGTTTTGGGTATGTAAAACAGAACCCAAAATCAGTGTTTTTAAAGTCACCCAAGGCGGCCACCAGGGCGGTTTGTATCCCCGAGCGCCCCGATTTAGGTCGGGGCGTCCCTCGGGGCGGACCGGATTTGGGGTGCCCGCCCAAGCCGCCTAAGCGCCAATCCCCAATTATTTTTAAATTTTGTTTAAGTTGCTCGAGCAACTTTGGCTCCCGCTCAAGCGACCAGTACACTATTTCATGGCCGATTCCTCTGATCTAAGTCGATCGAGCGACTTTGGTTCTCGCTCGAGCAACCCGCGATGACCTAATTGTGTTTACACTCCGTATTTTGGATTTGTAGACCTCGATAGAACCCCAAAACCCCTTTCTACTCTTCAGGCGGCTACAGCTCTCTTGATGGAATCTAAATGGATCTAACGATCCGACCATCTAAAATTAAGTCGAAAGATCTAGGCGCATGATCAATCAAAAACGATAAACCAATAATCTATAAATATGTGCGCACCTTAAACGTTAGCCATTAATGGTTACCAATCTTCAACGATCTTCTCGCGTTCAATATCTCCTAGCACAATGGGGATGCTCTCGCCAATAGGGAGAATTGAATTATGTCGAGCAATCGTTGGGACCATGCACCCCTTATATTTATAGCCAAAGAGTCATATCCCATTAAGGACTGAAATTACTAATTATAGTATGATTAAAAATCACAATCATACCTTAACTGAAAGACTCAACAATCAGTTGCCTATTCTCTTCAAACTCACCAGAATAGCAATTGTACATCTTAAAGTTGATCTTATACCATTCACCGGTCAACGGGTTTGACCATAGTGATGGCCACCAAAATAGGAACTTTTAACAGTCTCCCACTTGGCTAAACTATGTCAATAAACTCCGATTACCCAATGTTAGCTAACTTTCTTTGAATGGTAAGTCACAATCAATCTCAATCAAAGGCTTTATTATCAGTCCGGTCTAGTGAGAATTGCAACACAGAATCAATGTAGTCAATATATCATATCATCGATATATGACCGCTCATTAGTTACTGTATTGGAAGTTATCACCGACATAGATTCCAACTAGTATGATTTCACATAGATTGCAAATTTACAAACTGAATGGTGATTACATGTAAACTCAATCTAATATTGGTCCTACTTTATTGCCATCTACTGGCACCATATGTTCCAAGGAATTATTTGCATAAAAATATAAAAGCAAATAAATAAGTTTTATTTCTGAATCAATTAAACAAATATATTCACTCGCATATATCCACTCTCAAAGGCTATCAAAATTATCCGTTAACCCCATGCGCGCAACATGCTCCAAAAAGAGCGTGGGAGGTAAACCTTTAGTGAGAGGGTCAGCCAACATGAGTGTCGTACTTATCTTTTCAACAGATATAATTTGATCATGAACTTTCTCCCTTACAACAAGATATTTTATATCAATATATTTTGAACCCCCACTAATCTTGTTTCCTTAGGTTCTTTTTTTTTTCTTCCTTTATTTTTCTTTTTCTTCTTCCACATTTTTTTTTCCCTTCTTCCTCGATTTTTTTTTCTTCTTAAAATTTTCATAGAAATAAATTTGAATGTATATATTAAAATATACATTTATGATGAAATAAAATATAAATATATGTATATATATATAGCGGTCGCCGGAATCTCAGGGCGCCATTCAACGACTTCTGCCCGAACATCCCCCAATTGCCCGAACCTGCCCGACACTTTAAGAACACTGACCCTTATATGATTTTTTTTTTCTTATACAAAAGATCCATAGGATAAAGTCTGAGATATTCTTGAACCCCGACTTGGTCACTATGCTAATGACAACTTCCTCCATTATATTCTTGGAAACAATTATTTTCTGTTTACAAGACTCTCCAAAAATTTCAAAAATCTCACTGTAGCAAAGACCGCACCCTAAGAGAACGTTGAATCCATGCTTAATCAGGTTTTCCGAGGTCATTAACTTCCACTAGATAACTATCCAGGTCGGGGAACTATGCTTCGATATAGCCTCCTCATGCCAAACAAATTCGTGCCAAGTAACGCCACTCCAATTTTCCTTAATACGTTGAAGGGTTACTTGTACGAAAGTTTTTGCTCAGTATTGGAACCTCATATCAACAGATCATTCATATTTCCTTCTGGCAAAGGAACTGCACTAATTCTATGCCAAGCCATTTGCATTTTATGAGTAGAAGCATCAGATAAAGTCCATTTCCCATTATCAATGATATCCGACACTCGAGCACCATAGTTAATATGGGATTGAAGCATGGATCATCTCCCAAATTTTGGTAAAAGGGGCCCATCTCCAGCTAGTCCAAATTTCTTTCTGAAGTCTAATTTTTTTTTCATTTCCAAATTAACGTATCTGATGGCTTTTTTTGCAGACCGACATGATAACCTTCTAGGCCGAAGATTGACCCCTTAACGACAACAAGCCCCTATTCCACTGCTTCCTACATATCTAGCCATACAAGACAATAGACCGACGTATAGTGGATTATTTGCAAGCTTATAAAAAAGATACAAACATATCACTCCAATGCTTCATTTTAGCGATACTCAAAACCACCTTTCTCTTCTGCCTCACAAACTTTATTCCATTTAACAGGGTACATTAAATGATCAAGAGAAGGACCTTGCTAAAGTAAATGACAAAGGATGGACTAAATTTTCTTTATAACTTTTTTAGGGAGAAGAAAAGACGAAGGCCAACATATGTAAAAAGACTATAAAAGGGACTTAATAAACTCCAATCTCCCAAATGGGATATGAGTAAACTCTTTTAGCTCTCAAATCGTTGAAATTTTTTATCAATAAGAGGTTGACATAAAGAGTAGGTTAGTTTCAATTTTCAAGCTAAATAAAAGGCAAACTAAGGTATTTCATAGGAAGATTGCCTTCGCTAAATCCCAAACACTTGTTGGATATTTAAAAGTTTATGAAACTTCTCCTTTCCAAAGAAGTATGCTTTTTAAAATTATGTATCATTTTAAAAGCAGTGTCTTTCCAAAGTAGTGTGCTTTTCAAAAGAAGTGTCTTTCCAAAGTGTGTCTTTTCCGAATGGATGCTTGTAACACCTTTTTTTATGAAAATGATGCATTAACATACCACTTAATTTTCTATTTAAGGAATTTAAAATCATTGTTTTAGTACAATACAATGGAATCTCTCTTATTCTCTTTGATTTTGTCTTTAAAGGTCTTGATCAAAACATTCTTGCAATATTTAGTGTTCAGATAGCGTGAACGGATTCACCAAATCCTTCAAAAGAATATACAGTCGATTCGTTCTATTTTGAAATCATTTTGTCGGTAACCTATTGGTGACCACTTTATCGAAGTGGTGAGGGCAAATATTAGTTTAAAGACAACGATATTTCTCGTGCCTCTGTCCGATTTCCTGTATTATTTCGGGTCTATAAAAAATTTCAATAATTTTAAACTAATATTTGTTAGTTTCAAATGAGTTATTGCAGAGGAATAGTGATGTCGAAATCTATTGGGGAGCACTATGGTGATGCGCCCATCTTATAGCAGAGAGATCGTCTTTGTACTTGAAAATTTCTATTTCATGTAGAGAAGCACGCCAGAGTCAAGAGCGGTGATGACTGGTTGAGCGTACTGTTGGATTTGAGGCGACGTTTTGGATTTGGTTGACTATTATGTCTAGTTCTTATATATGAAAGTCTAGAGCGTGAGAATGTTACAGTTAGCCAAAGAGATAAAATCATTTCATGAAATCGATTTATGTTTCCTTTCAATAACGGATAAGAAGAATTTTACTTCATTTATTATTATTAATTTTTAATTTGATTGTACCGTCTTCAACACATATATGCAATTACACTTGTTAGGATTTATTTTTATGTTTAAAGAAGCATGGAACTTGATACTTCTTCTAAACATTAGTTTTATGAAATTTCTTATTAATTCAAGGATTATAGAGGCATACCACTTCACTATTATGATGTATGACAATCCCAATAATCAAAATGTTTATAATCATGTAATGTGATTTTGAATAAATCAAATGTGTCAATGATAGGATGGTTGTTAAATTACTTTGATAGATCTAACATATGTATCATGTTGTTGAAAGCAGACATCAATGTTATTTATCTATTATTTATGTTGTGGGAGTTGGCTCATTGAATGAGTGACACGAAAACTTGATAAATTTTTGTTGAGATAGGATTTAGCATTCATGTGTTTAAATGTGATCACATATGTGCGATTTTAATCAAATGATCGGATTTAGCTCTATGGTCATTGAGTGATCTTCATCAATTGGGCATGTTGTTGAATCATTAGCAATGATCCACTACAAAAAACAAGACTATTAGTGAAAGTTTTTATATAAAAAAATTATCGCTATTAGCAAAAACACTTAAAACTATTAGCGGCATGGGTATTATCAACAAATTTTTTTTTAATAGCGGTAGTTTTTTGCTGCCGCTAATAGTCTTATTTTTTGTAGTGATCAAATGCTCATGATTTTTTGACAACATCGAGTTATTACCAAAAAGATGGTAGGATCATTTATAAATGTTCAAATAATTTTGATTACATTATCATATTTGCTTTATAAATTTCTTAATTATTTGCTTTAAAAAATATAATTATTTTATTTTAAGCATGCATGAAACTCTGATATCTTCCATAACATGAATGTTCTATTGCTTTGAATTCATTGAAAGGTGAATTGAGCATAAACGCTACGAATTATCTTAAGAAGAAAATGGATTTAGATTTAAAAATCTAAATCGTTTGAAGATTATTTCCCTTTAATAAAGGAAGTCATGATTTCACAAGAGACCTTAAGAAGCAACTATAAATCTCATTGCGTGTGTTGTTTGTATGGTCTCAAAAGAGATGTTAAGAAGAAATTATGAATCTCATTTAGTGAATCATTTGTATTGAAGGATCTATTGATAGACGTACTAATAAAGATTAAGTCAAAACTCCTAAATTTTTTATGGAACTTGTTTCCTTATCAATGAACATGAAAACAAATGATATGTGTTTTTTTAAAAAATGTCTGAAGAAACATTGTATGTGTTGATAATTGCAATTATAAGCAATTATGAAAAGTATTAATTTAAAAGAAGAATCGGGATGAGTTCAAAGCCATTTACCCAAACAGTCACTTACGATGGGAAACCTACCTAATATTTGTTTAGTCAATGTTTAGGTTCAAAGGGAAGAACAAGCAGTAAATCTGTGACGGACAAAGGGCCACTATATTGAATTCTCATAAACATCCCAAGAAGGGTAGTGTTTTACCTGTAATGGATAAGTAGAAGTTGAACATTGCTTTTCATACACTACAAAAAATAAGACTATTAGCGGCAGTTTTTTGTAACCAAAAAGTGCCGCTATTAATAAAAAAACTATTAAGACTATTAGCGGCAGTTTATGACTGCCACTAACAGTCTCTTTTTTTGTAGTGAATAGGCACTATAACACTATGTGTTGAGATGTTAAAGTTGTAAGGGTATCTCTTATAGGTATACGTATATAAGTGTGAGGGTGGAGTGATGAGTAGTGAAATATGATGATATTTCACCCCTAAATACCTATATTTAGCCGTCCGATGAAGGCTATCTGATGAGATTTGCTAGATTTGAAGTGTTTCAGGTAAATACAGTCCAAGTTTCTAAAACAGCCCAAGAATCCCGAAAATAATGTCAAAACACTGCTATTTTGGGTCATTGAGAACTTAGTGCGACTTGCAGCTCAATTTGGACCTTCAAGACGTCAGATTCAGGAAATTGCTAAAACATAAAAGTTGTAGAGCTCGTCGTCAGCTTTCCAACGCTTCAAGAATCACCTCAATCCGAGTTCGGTACAGAAAGTTATGAGCAAAATACCGAGGCAGTATCTGATGCAAAGCTAGGCGGGAATTCACGAAAATTACTCTTAGATGTCAATCGAGAGGTATTAGGTTAGCTATTATAAAAAGGAAGCCACGAGTTTCTTAGGATCTTTATTATTTTTGCAATTAGAATATTATTCATTTCTTTTTAGTTTTTAGGGCTCTTCACTTTGGGGGAATATTTTCTTCATCTCTTCTTTCTCCTTCTTCTGTGGTTTATTCGTGGTAGATTGTACCTGTGGATTTGCATTATTTTTCCTCGAGAAATTCATGATTGTATTTAGGAAAACAATTGCAAATATCTTTTGGAAGAAATAAAAGAGGAATGACTTTGAAAGAAAAGGAGATCAAACACCAAAGATGAGCGCTAAATCAAGAGATCGGAAGATGCGATCCCCGTGATAAGTACCTATGTTTATGATTAATACCACGCCTATTATTGTTATCATGGAATCGTTTTTGCTCAAAGTTTGTGTGATTGAAAATATTTTAAATGCTTTTTGATATCAACTACCGTAATCGTTAGATCCGACGCAGGCCGAAATGTCAGAGAGCGATTATGTCCGATTGTCGGATCTAAATATCATGAGATACGCTTATGCTTTTTACATGACTCATACCGCAATGTTAGCAATGAGTCATTGTTTTAGATAGGGTATGCCGATTGATGATCATATTTTATTTCAAGTCATTTTTCTAGATGAATGATGGTGTGAATGATGATTTAATGAAACCGTGGGTTTTAATGATAGAAAAGGGTACTTAATCAGGGGTAGCATATTCTCGATCTCATTTTAATATTGTTCGTAGATTTATCAAGAATTAATTGTTTAGATTAATTTATTTTTCCGCATTTAGGAAAAGTGTGTTAAGTTTTTGGTAAAATTGAATCGCCTTTGGTACTTCCTTAGGGACGCTTTTTAAAATCTCTAAAAGAATTAATTAAAATTCACGCTTCTTCGACACTTCGTTTCGCTTATACCGTAATAGATCTTGTGCACTTGCAAGGGTTACATTCTAAATCGATCAAGTTTTTGCCACGCCGGGAAATTCGTGAAATTTTGATTAATTGGATAGGATTTTTCGTTGAGTGTTTAAAAAATAAAATAAAAAAATAATAATTATTAAAATTTATTTCCTTTATTTTTCTCTCTTGATAAGATTTTGTGGAGTCTTTTTAGAAGTTTAGATTTTTTAGGATACCTTCCTTAGAAATTTAGGAAGAGAGATTTTGCGACTTCTTATTTTAGATTTGGTAGGACTCTTTTTCCTTATTTTCCTCTTTTAGATATTTTTAGGATTTTCTAAATTTAGTCATTAACTTTTGTGGGACTTTTGTTTTAGGATTTTTAGGAATCTTTCATTCTTCTCCTTATTTTTCTCTTTTAGGAAAGATTTTATAGGATTTTCAATTTTAATTTTTAATTTTCGAATTTAATAAAAAAAAAATTAAAAAATTAAAAAATTAAAAAAAAAAATTTAATTCGAATTTAAAAAAAAAAAAAAAAAAAAAAAAAAAATTTAATTAATTTAAATTCGAATTTAAATTTTAATTTGAATTTTAAAAAAAAAAAAAAAAAAAATTTTAATTTAAATTCGAATTTTAATTTTAATTTGAATTTAAAAAAAAAAAAAAATATAATTAATTAATTAATTAATTTAAATTTTAATTTTAATTTTAATTTGATTAAAAAAAAATTAATTTAAAATTGAATTTTAATTAAAAAAAAAAAAAAAAAAAGAAGAAATCTTTCCCTCGATATTGGCTATCGTTTTATCATCTTTGTTTAAATCGTTTGAAGCGAATTTTGTGGGTTTGTTGTGGATTCTTCAACCTGCTTGTTTGTGAGTGTTGGTGTATGAGTTTTACTCGTTCTCATCACCCACATCTCACGCTTAATCTTGAGATCGAAAGAGCTTGTAGAGAGAATCAAGAGTCCAGGAGGAATCAATATCAACAAATCGAGACCATGGCGGACAAAGGCAGAGAGAGAGATGAGAATAACAACAATGAGAATGTCAATAATGGAAATAATAGGAACAATAATTTTGATGAGGGCCAGAACAGAGTATTATAACGATCTCGGTTTTACGAGGATCGAGAATGTATTATGCATGCTCCCATTCCGTGGAACCACTATGAATTCAAATCAAGAATGATTCAAATGCTACCAATTTTCCATGGGTTAGCAAATGAAAATCCATGCGTTCACTTAAATGAATTCAGTATGCAAAATGTTCAGAGTCCACAATGTCAGATGAGATAGCGAAGCTCATCTTCTTCCGCTCTTTAAGAGATAAAGGCAAAACATGGTTCTATTCCTTAGAACCACAATCTATTCGAGTTAGGCGATGCATCGCCAGCCTTAAAAATATTTTCCCATGACTAAGGCCATTGAATTGTGTCAGAAGATCCAGTTCTTTTCCCAACAACCTACAGAAACATTCCATGAATGTTGGGAACGTGTTAAGGAATTGATCAGAAGTTGCCCAAATCATCAAGGTCCAAGGTGGCAACAAGTTCAAAGTTTTACAATGGTGATTCTCAAGAGAGACGCATGGTTGATGCATCTTGTGGTGGATCTTGTGCCACGAAAGAAGTGACGAATTTGGGCATTGTTTGAAAAGTTATATCAAACTTGATACAAAGTGAGACATGGGCGAACCAACTTGAACTCGGCACCTAAATCTCATGTGTTGACAAAAGGCGGATTATGCGATGTCAACAATAATGCCTCGATCTCTCAACAAAGTTTGACATGTCATTCAAACAGATGAACATGTTGTTAGTGCTACCAAGCAATCTAAAGCTTCTGTCGCCCACACAGTGTGTCCCATTTGTGACCACCCAGGTCATATGGCTAATGAGTGCCCTACTACCTTGTCATTCTTCCCTGATAAACCTAATCCTCAAGAGCAGGTAAATGTGACTCAATCTTATCAGCGGCAGGGTAGAAACATGTACTCCAATACCTACAATGGAATGGAAAAATCACCCCAACTTAGGATGGGGTGAATCGAACTAAAGCGGCGAATAAAGAACATAGAGCCAACACAATGGGTGGACAGCAACCTTTTCAACAAAATTTTCAACACAATTTTCGTCCACAATGTAATTTCCAGAATTCTAATTTCCAATGTAATTCCAATTTCAACAGAATGCTCCGTATTATCATCCAAATTCTGACTACCGAAAAAATCAGAATTTCAATCAGAATCTTAATCAATCTCATGCCAAGATTAAAGATTCGATCCGAAGAAAAGCTTATGCGAAGCATGCAATCTTTCACAGATGATAATGGACCAAGTCGATCAATTGGCCAATCAATGAGTCGAGAGGAAGGTAGGCTCCCAACCCATCAATAATCCTCGAGGCCAAGCACCATCCAAGCGGGACCATCGAATAGTCAACAGTTGAAAACATTACGGTCTTTGAAAGTGGACGAGAGGTTCATAATCAAGTGGAAATGCCGAGAAGGTCAATGAAGAAAGAGAAGCAATAGAGGAAAAGAATCGGAGAAAAGAAAGGAGAAAGGAAAAGGAAAGAGAAAGAAAGAGACAAAGAGCCGAGATAAGAAAAGTGCAAGAGCAAGGAAGAGAGAAAGGAAAAGAAAAGTAATAGAGGAAGAGTTTCCTTCAACCGTCCAACAAGGACGTGAAAAGAATCGGAAATGGAATCGCACCTTATGTCCCAAAGGCACCATTCCTCAATGCCTAACTCCTCCATCTAGAATGGGAAAGGGACCCACAAAATGGAAGAAATTTTAAACATTCAAGCAAGTAAAGATAAATCTTCCATTACTTGAAACAATCAAACAAGTCCTCGAGTACGCCAAGTTTTTCAAAGATTTGTGCACTCGGAAGAGAAAGGCACGACTCACGCTTCAAAGAAAGTGTTCCTAACAAATCAAGTCATTCGATATTACGATTGGAAACCCCACGTAAACCGAAAGACCCCGAGTCCCAACTGTTCCATGTGTCATTGGTGGGCAACCAATTGGAAAGGCGTTATTGGATTTGGGAGCAAGTGTTAATCGATCCCATACTCAATGTACAAGAAACTTCGGATTGGGTGAATTGAAACCACGACGGTCACTCAACCGCGAGATAGATCGTAAAGAAGACCGAGGGTGTTATCGAGGATGTTTTGGTTGGAATAGACAAGTTTGTCTTTCCAAATGGACTTCGTTGTCTTAGACATGGAACCACTGAAATCAATCAATCAAGTCCCAATTATTCTTGGGCGTCCGCTTCTCGCCATCGCCAACGCTTGCATTAATTGTCGACAGAGTCATGGACGTTTCTTTTGGAAACATGAAAGTCGCTTAACATATTCCATGCGATGAACCATTTCCTAATGAGGATGAGGTCGAATGTTTTACATCGATCGGATGGATGAAGTGGTGGATGAAGCATTACCATCAATGCTCACCAAAGAGGAATTTGAAACGCTTTGTTAGCCATCTATGAGGACAAAGGGCTTGAAAGGAAGCAAATGAAGAGAAAAGTCAAATTCATCATGTCAAGATGATAACTTATGTGAAGTTGTGACTAAGGTAGAACCACTACTCATCGAGGTAAAGGATGTCTTGACTCCATCAATTGAGCGACCACCAACCGTGGAATTGAAACAATTGCCTAAGTCCCTCAAATATGCTTTTTCCGGGACCTCGAGAAACACTTCCAGGATAATTTCATCCACATTATCGGAAGAACAAGAGAATGATTTGTTGAAGGTGCCGAAGAGCACAAGGAGGCCATCGGATGGACCTTAGCCGATCTCAAGGATTGACCCATCGGTATGTATGCATAAAATACATCCGGAGGATGAGAGTAAACCATCGAGGGAACCACAGGCGACTTAATCCGAACATGCAAGAAGTCGTTTTAAAGGAAATCATTAAACTCCTCGATCGGAATCATCTATCCGATCTCCGATAGTGAATGGGTTAGTCCAAAGACAAATCGTTAAAAAGTCCGGAATTACGGTGAAAGAAACTACGGAGGGAGAATTGGTGCCCACTCGTGAAACCTCTTGGATGGCGTGTGTGCATTGATTATCGAAAATTGAACACACCACCGTAAAAGATCATTTTCCTTCCGCTCATTGATCAAATTCTTGAGAAGTTAGGCGGCAAGAGTTTTATTGCTTTCTTGATGGTTATTATTCGATACAATCAAGTGCCCGCTTTTCCGGTGATCAAGAGAAGACAACATTCACGTGTCCATATGGTACGTTTGCATATCGAAGGATGCCATTCGCTTATGTAATGCTCCACGTTTCACGATGTATGTTGGCCATATTCTCTGGACATGATCGACAAATTCATCAAGTCTTCATGGACGACTTCTCGGTTTTGGAAAAACATTTAATTCTTGTTTGAATCATCTTTCACGGTGTTGCAACGCTGTGTAGATTCCAAACTTGTTCTCACCGAAAAGAGCCATTTTATGGTTCAACAAGGAATTGTGTTGGGGCATATTGTTTCAACGAAAGGAATTGAAGTTGATAAGGCGAAGGTCGACTTAATTGCAAATTTACCACCTCCTAAAAGTGTTCGACAAATTGATCATTTTTGGGGCATCTTTGAATTTTATAGAAGATTCATTAAGGATTTTAGCAAGGTGGCTAAACCATTGTGCACTTTGCTTGGCAAAGATGTTCCTTTTGATTTTGATGAGGATTGCATAAAGGCATTCCTAAAATTGCGTGAACTCTTATCAAATGCACCAATAATCCAACCAGGATTATTCTTTACCATTCGAACTCATGTGTGATGCATCCGATTATGCGATCGGAGTCGTCTTAGGGCAAAGGGTGAATAAATTACCTCACGTAATTTATTATGCTAGCAAGACATTAATTGATGCCCAATCAATTACACCACCACCGAGAAGGAATTATTAGTCGTGGTGTATGCTAAATTCCGTTCCTATTTGCTTGGATCGAAAATAGTGGTCTTTTCGCACTCGCTTTGAAATATCTTTTAGCAAAGAAGGATGCGAAACCAAGGTCGATCCGCTGGATCACGCTCTCGAGAATTCAACTTTGAGATTAAAGATAAAAGGGGTTGAGAACGTTGTGGTATCATCATCCGTCTAGAATTCTCACAAGAATCATCTATACGAGACCATCCGTGACACATTTCCGGATGAACATTTGATGGCAATTGATGTAGCCGGTGCAAAAGTTAGTGGTTTGCTAACATCGTGAATTATCTCGTCATCGCGTAATTCCAGTGGGGTAAGAATGATAAGAATCTCTTTTCTCCCAAATAAAATACTATTTATTTCGGGATGAACCATATTTGTTTAAATTCTCGCTCGGATCGGATCATTGGGAGATGCGTGAAGACGAGCAACTAAGCGTCCTAAATTTTTGCCATCTTCAGGGGCTGTGGAGGCCATTTCGAGGACGAAGACCGCTGAAAATCCTTCAAAGCGGATTCTCTGGCCTCAATCTTTCGTGCTCAATACCGCAAGGAATGCCAACGTCAACGCAATATTTCACGACGAAATATGATGCCCTTAATCCAATTTGATTGTTGAAATTTTCGATGTTTGGGGATTGACTTTATGGGTCCTTTTCCACCATCCTTTGGGTATTCATATATTCGGTGGTATTGACTATGTCTCCAAATGGATTGAAGTCGGCAACCCGATCAAATGATCACAAGGTTGTGGTCAAATTTACGAGAGAACATGTGTTTAACCGATTCGATCCCAAGAGCAATCATCGATGATGGCGGTTCGCATTTTGCAATAGCCATTTTGCCACTTTAATGAAGAAGTACGACGTCACTCACAAAGTCGCTTCGCGTACCATCCACAGACTAGTAGTGGTCGTGGAAGTGTCTAACCGGAAATCAGCGAATTCTAGAAAAGGCAGTGCAACCGGATAGAAGAGATTGGTCAAACCGCTATCGATGCTTTGTGGGCCTATCGTCGCATTCAAGACACCGTCCGGAATGTCTCCCTTCGAAATTGTCTACGGAAGGCATGTCATCTTCTGTCGAATTGGAGCATAAGGCATTACAGGCGATCAAACGATTTAATTTCGATATGCAAGCGGCAGGTCGAATCGAAGGTTACAGATTGAGTGAATTAGAAGAGTTACGCTGATGCGTATGAAAATTCAAAGATGTACAAGGAAAGGTACAAAAAGTTGCACGATCAATTAATTTCTCGGAAGGAGTTTCATGTTGGCCAAAAGTTTGGTTATTCAATTCCGACTTAAGCTTCATCCCGGAAATTGAAATCTAGATGGAAGGCCCGTTTGAGTTGTTTCCATTAGTGAGCACGGCAATTGAAATTCAAAGCCTTCAGACAATCGAGTTTTCAAAGTGAATGGGCAAAGACTCAAACCAATGTTTGAGCCGATGACCCGATTTAAGATTGAGGCGATGCACCTTAGTGATCCAGATTCTTGATCAATGAAGAGGTCATTTGTCGACACTTAAACTCGGGCTTCACGGGAGGCAACCCATGTTTTATTTAGGAGTTGGACACGAGGTTTAGTTTAGGATTTAGGATTTATTTCTCTTTTAGTATGTTTAGTTCTAGAATATTAGTTTTAGTTTAGTTTAGGTTATTTTAATTTCCAAATTAGTGTAGCCACATTACCTTCAATCTATTTTTGGTCATGTTCTAATTTGATGCCCATATTCTCTGATCTTTTGTGTTGAGGTACTTTTCAATGTTTTGGGGGTACCTACTTATTTCAAACAATGAGGACATTGTCATTTTTAGGTTTGGGGTATGTATGATTATCTATCTTTCATCACTTATTTTGATTTTCTTTGAAAAAAAAAAAAAAAAAATTTTTGGAACCATCATACATGATTTACTTTGCAATAGTTTTCAAACTTTAGTTGATGATGCATGTGAATTTAATTTTGAGAATATTGATGTCATATTTTGAATACTTGTATCTAGGATGATGAAGCTTAATGTGATAATTTGTGGATGACTCTGAAATTCATGCTTAGAATTTTTGCACTTATACCAAGCTAAGACTTAGAAATCGATGAACTATTTTGAGCGTTGAATCTTAGGTTCTTAGTGGAGACTAAACCCGAGCTTTAGAGCTAATTTCCGTCATTGATGAGTGAATATATAAACTGGAGTTTTCTTTGAATACGCATTATTTTGCATAATCTCATACATTTTATTTTGGCTTGTGACTTTGCATGATATCAAATTCATATTATTGTGTTAGAACGTACTGTATATCTACTCAAGACAAATAGGCAAGGTTACCATCTTTTAAGGAAATGATTGAAGGCCATCTTTGGCACGTTTGTGCTTAAAATGCCCCACCTCATATAAATTTATCCTTCTAGTACCCCTTTGAGCCTATAGAAAAATTTACCCTTATACATTCTTTGATAAGCCACGTTAACTTTAACCCTTCACAATTTGAAATTTAGCTTTACCCTTCTTATTTAGAAATTAGGAACGAGGGATGAAAATGAGCGAAAAGAGAGTAAGTGGAGAGATAATGAGTTATGGTGTTCTTGAGTGTATGGCAAATATAAAAAGAAAAAAGGCGAGAAAAAAAAAAAAAAAAAAAGGAATGAAAAATGAGGTGCTTCAAGAAAAGGAAATTCAAAAGAGAAGAAAGAATGAGAAAAGAAAAATATTGAAAAAAAAAAAAATGGTGAGAAATTAGAAAAGAAAAAAAAAGAAAAGAAGAGAAATAAAAAAAAAATAAAATAAAAAAAATCAGAAGTTAGTTCCTTTTCCAATTTCTCAGAAATTTTGAATCACAATTCCTTTCTTTCTTACCCTTACGAGCCCCATTACAACCCTACAAAAGACCTTCATGATCCGATCTTGCATTGGTAAGCATCTTGTGGAAGTCAATATATAATACTTATGACACTTGATATGACATGCTTAGGATATACAAGTATTTGTTCTTATGAGATTTATTTTTGTTCATTGATTGCATCGTGTTTCATTTATCATGTGAGACCTTTTTATTTGCTTTGTATTGATCTCTCACATGTGTAACTTACCAATCATCGGAGTGATTTTATTTTGTGAGTATACCTAAAGTGAGGATTGAGTCAAGACAACAGATCCGATGATTTCCCGTTTGGACTAGTTCTGAGATGGATGAATCTTGGTTTTGGTATGCACACACTACACGTTTAAGCATGAATGGATGAGTTATCTAACGATTTGGAGCATTAGACTAATTTGAATGGATATTGGTATGATTAGTGTAACATTGTTATTTAAAATTGAGAATTTGCATGTTGAATTGATTATTGATTTTGAGCTTTGAAGTTAAATATATGTTATAAAAATCAGATTTTGAAAACTCAATTTCTGGATGGTTTGAAATTGTTGGAAGTTTGTGGGTAACTTCACTGCAACGCCTCAGGAGACACACCTCCTCCACTAGGGATCACCTAGGGGTTTAAAGGCTTGTTGCACATGCTAAGTGCAATCGTGTTCCCTACGAAAGTGGCATTTAAATTTTAGGATGTTAGTTTGATTTGCTTTATATTTCTATCATTCTCTTTGCTCGAGGACTAGCAAAGTGTAGGTTTGGGGTGTGATGAGTAGTGAAATATGATGATATTTCACCCCTAAATACCTATATTTAGCCGTCCAGATGAAGGCTATCGATGAGATTTGCTAGATTTGAAGTGTTTGGTAAATCTGATCCAAGTTTCTAAAATTGACCCAAGAATCCGAAAATAATGTCAAAACAACGCTATTTTGGGTCATTGAGAACTTAGTGCGACTTGCAGCTCAATTTGGACCTTCAAGACGTCAGATTCAGGAAATTGCTAAAACATAAAAGTTGTAGAGCTCGTCGTCAGCTTTCCAACTCAAGAATCACCTCAATCCGGTTCGGTTGAGAAAGTTATGAGCAAAATACCGAGGCGATCTGATGCAGCTAGGCGGGAATTCACGAAAATTACTCTTAGATGTCAATCGAGAGGTATTAGGTTAGGCTATTATAAAAAGGGAAGCCACGAGTTTCTTAGGATCTTTATTATTTTTGCAATTAGAATATTATTCATTCTTTCTTTTAGTTTTTGCTCTTTCACTTTGGGGAATATTTTCTTCATCTTTTCAAGTCTTCTTCTCTCCTTCTTCTAGGGTTTATTCGTGGTAGATTGTACCTAGGATTTGCATTATTTTCTCTCGAGAAATTCATAGATTGTATTTAGGAAAAACAATTGCAAATATCTTTTGGAAGAAATAAAGAGGAATGACTTTGAAAGAAAAGGAGATCAAACACCAAAGATGATGGCTAAATCGAGATCGGGAAGATGCGATCCCCAGATAAGTACCTATGTTTATGATTAATACCACAGCCTATTATTGTTATCATGGAATCGTTTTGCTCAAAGTTTGTGTGATTGAAAATATTTTAAATGCTTTGTTATATGACCGTTGATTGCAGATCAATCCCGTAATCGTTAGATCCGACCGCAGGTCGATCTAAGTCGTAGAGCGATTATGTCGATTGTCGTGATCTAAATATCATGAGATACGCTTATGCTTTTTACATGACTCATACCGCAATGTTAGTGAGTCATTGTTTTTAGATAGGTATGCTTGGATTGATGATCATATTTTATTTCAAGTCATTTTTCTAGATGAATGATGGTGTGAATGATGATTTAATGAAACTGTGGGTTTTAATGATAGAAAAGGGGTACGAATCTGGGGTAGCATATTCCTTGATCTCATTTTAATATTGTTCGTAGATTTATCAGTAATTAATTGTTTAGATTAATTTATTTTTCTGCATTTAGGAAAAGTGTGTTAAGTTTTTGGTAAAATTGAATCTGCCCTTTGGTACTTCCTTAGGGACGTTTTTAAAATCTCTAAAAGAATTAATTAAAAATTCACGTTTCCCTGTGGGTTCGACACCCCTGTTCTTGCCATACTGCAATAGATCTTGTGCACTTGCAAGGGTTACATTCTAAATCGATCATGGAGCTGCCTTCAATGAGACATAATTTTATTTTATAAATGCCTATGAAAATTATGGTACTAGCATAGGGCCTAAATGTGCTAAAGTATTTATTGAACACTAAATATATGAAATATATGTGTGGAATAATTTCGATTTGTTGTCTAAGATCGTTAGTTCAAGACTTAGTTTCACTAAAGACTTCAAGTCTGTAAGACACTTCAATTTATGCACATATTTCTAACTTTACTCTAATCTATAACTTTTAAATAGTAGAGGATTGTTGGATATTTAGAAGTTTTTTAAACTTATTTTTATCAAACAGGTGTCTTTTCAAAGTTATGTGTCCTTTCAAAAGAAGTGTCTTTCCAAAGTGGTATCTTTTCAAAAGAAGTGGTATTCCAAAGTGGTGTCTTTTCCGAATGGATGCCTGTAGCACATTTTCTTATGAAAATTATACATTAATACAATATTTGATTTTCTATTTAAAGAATCTAAAATCATTGTTTTACAATATAATGGAGTCTCCCTTATTCTCTTTGGTTATATCTTTAAAGGTCTTGATCAGAGCGTTCATGTAATATTTAGTGTTCGGATAGCGTGAACGGATTCACCAAATCCTTCACAAGAATATACAGCCGATAGGTTGTATCCTAGAACCAGCTTGTCGGTAACTTGTTGGTGACCGCTTTATCAATGTGGTAGGGAGAAATATTGGTTTAAAGACAACAATATTTCTCCTGCCTTATACCGATTTCTCTTTTGGAATAATGAACTAGAAGGTCAGATAAATCATAAAATAATTAAGTCAATAACTTAACTACCTTTTAGATCAAAATACCATTCAAAAAGTAAGAACAAAACTT
Source organism: Chloranthus sessilifolius (assembly GCA_021018995.1). Taxonomy (NCBI): domain Eukaryota; kingdom Viridiplantae; phylum Streptophyta; class Magnoliopsida; order Chloranthales; family Chloranthaceae; genus Chloranthus; species Chloranthus sessilifolius. The sequence goes on along the minus strand of JAJIZI010000016.1, from coordinate 1,297,327 downwards.
ACCCAAAATAGACTCACACGAGACTTAAAATTCTTGTCGGAGAACATTAAATGTAGTCGACCTTGTCGTGACTCATGGTCGACCGTGACTCTTATTGCGGTCGACCATAAAATTTTCTTGATTGATTGTGAATTAGAGACTCTCTGTCTTCTCACAAAAATAGAATGAAGTCTTATCACAGTCGACAGGTTATGGCCCAGAGTCGATCGGGATCTTTGTTTCATGGCTTCTCTTTACTTCTTCCCCCTTTGATCTCATGTACGCATTTTTCCAGTTTGGAATCTTCTCGCATGGTGCACATGTGAACATAAGCTTTCAATTATCCATCCAAAATGGTATGTGAGGTCTCGATATTTTAGACCTTTTCTTACGCCTCTTATACACCTTGTATGAACATATATCCGCGATGGCATCCCAATGCTTAGTGAAAAAAAGACGGATAATTCATCTGGTCTATGAGCTTTATTGATAGGGGGTTTAAAAATTGTCTCATTATTTTCTTCAGCAGTGACAAAGCTAGAAAGTTCTACAAGTTGTTCACTCGTAAACTCTTCTTGAAAGGAATAATGACAAAAGAAATTTTGTCAGGCGATTACAAAAATATACCTTTGAATCACGTAAGGGCCATATCCCCATTCTGATCCTGATCGCCAGGCCACTTTTTATGCATGAATACTATTACAGGAATTCACGAGTCAATGCTAGCACAGAAATATTTAGTATTTTTATGAGAATTAATGCCGAATCGAGCCGGGCCGGGATTGGACACAGGCGCATGTGCAGGTGCACGAGACACTACTTGCTTCTTTTTATACTATAATTTAATTTACTTTGCAACCTCTCTCTATAATATATGTGGATATCTTCAGTTGTTACACGTTGCATTTTAAATGTGTTAAATAAATAAAACGGTGCAGTTGTGTCAGCTTTTTGGCTGTATCCTGAAATAACGTTCATTGGGTCCAATTGTTAAACACTGCAAGGAGACGAACAGTGATTTATAGATAGTGTTTATCAGACGGTGTTAACACTCCACACTAAAACCTATCATACTTTAAAATTTTTCTATTTTAGTTACGCAACTCTAGCTCTTCTTTTTTTCTTATTCTAATCTTTTAAAAGATTTTAGCCAACTTTTATTCTCTTCTTCTTTTCTTCTCTTAAGAAACACTTGTTGAATATTTATCAAATAAATATTTATTTATTATTTTAATAACATTTATTTATTATTAATTTAATAATATTTATTTATTAATTTTACTAATCTTTAAATGATCCCTTAAAATTATTAGTTCCATGTGAAAAAGATGCTTTTGACAATACTTGAACATTCAACATTCAAGTCAAAGTGATTTGAATTTTGAATTATATTGGAGGAAAAAATATTCTCACCACAAGTTTAAAAGTGTTGCAAAAGTTTTGTCTCACCTCACTATTTTATAAGAAATATTCATACCATATATATGGAAGCTTATATTTCATACTGTTTGACTTGAAAAGAGGAACATAGCTCATAGCTGCGATTCGCCACCGCGCGCGTGTGCGAATGGCGCAATTGACGCTTTAAGACGCTTTTAAGGCGCACTTTGCACTTTACACTTTACACTTTACAAATTTCAAATCATACATCCGTGTCCTTAGAATTCGTGTGTCGACCAGAGCATTCTTTATATTCATTTTATTTGGTCGCACACTACAGTGCAACGTAGTGTGTGACGGATCGGTACTTCACCAAGGCTGAATCTTGGAGGCAAATTTACGGTTATCCCATTGCATATAGGAGCAAATATTATCTTAAAGACAGTGATCTAATTGTGCCTTGAAGCAATTTTCAGGTCTATTTCTATCACTTTTGTGTAAACCCGCCAATAAATCTAGCCGTCATTACTCCTTTTCCTCAACTCACCTTTCCTAAAACTCTCTAATCTTCTCAAAACTCCCGTGTGTTCTTTCACAAGAACCACCGTGACCACTTTCTTTCATCAGGATTGAAGAGGAAGGAATAGAATAAATCTCGGACAAGCGATAGCATTGGACGTCGATCTATTCTACCATAATCGCAGTAGATCTATCGTTCACGCTTTAACAGGTGGGTACCTATCAATCCACTCTTTTCTTCTCAGATCCCGTTGCGTAGGGTACGTTCGATCACGTATTGGCGAGCTAAATAAAATGAATCTTATTTTATTCTTTTTATAATGTTGCTTTAAAAAGAGTAAAGTGGCTAGCCCTAGTTATAATTGCATTTAATTTAGTTTTAATTATTTTTCCTTCTTTTTGGATATTATTTTCGAAACCCTAATAATTACTTTTGGAACCCTAGAAAGTTGCAAATTTTCCAAAAGCGATCAATCGATTTTCATTTGCAATCAATCGATTCTGAACCGAATCGACTTATAACTTATAACTTTCGATCGATCGATTCTGAATCGAGTTGACTTTGCATATTTTATTAAATTTTCGATCGATCGATCCTAATTTTCAATCGATCGATTATGGACCGAGACCAATTTATATATCCACTTTATAATTTTGACTGGTCGATTCCAAACTGATCGGTCGATTTCGAACCAACCGAATGACTCATTAATGTCGATCGATCGATTTCTTATATTCGATCAATCGATTTTGGACATAATCAATTTACCTATGTACTTTAAATTTGATCAATTATAATTTTCGATCAATCAATTTTGAATAGAACTAAGTGAATCTTGTTCTAATCTTGATCGATCGAATTTCAAATCCGATCAATCGATTCTCGTCCAAACAGACAATGAAATTTACTTCTTATTTTCGATCGATCGATCGATTCTTCAATATGGTAATACCTCCTTTTTATTGTAATCTAGTGTATGCATCCTTTCTGCTCTTTTATACACTCGATTAAGACTCAACCAACGATATTTTGGACTCGAATTTCATACCCGACTCGAAGTCTAGAGTTCCGAAACATCGATGTCTTTTGGCCAAGTATCAAATACTCTACTCCGATTTATCACGACCAAAACTTTTAATGGATGTTAATCATAAAAATGTTTCAATCGATGATCGTGATTTATCTAATTTAGAATTACAATATCTTTCTTTTTATGCATTAAATTATAGTAATATATATATATATATATATATAATTTTTATCTCTTCAACGTGACCTCTTCGATAGCATGAAGAGTTAGAAATTCGATATCCTCGTAAAAATCGGATTCTGACCTCCACGTTCTCAAATTCAAACTAATAACTACTATATTCTACATTTGTATTGGAGTGATATGTAAATATATCTACGTATAAACGTGATGAAATCTTAAATTTAAACATTTTTATTCAGATAGTTCTATGTTTTCATCCAATATGTTGCACGAGTTATAGATATGAAATCATATGTATATGAGTGTATGAGATTATGCATATGCTTGGGCGTAGTGATTCTCTGAAATGGTATCGAAGTGAGGAATACATCATATTCACATGCTTCATAATCATGGTGGTATGAGACATCATGACAAGTGTGGTAAGTACGGATTCTGTATAATATTATATACGGTAGCATATGGGGTGACTCTATCAACCCCGAGTTTTAATATGATAGGACAAGATAAGAATTAAGATATGAGGTTCGACACTTAGGCCTTAGTTGTAGTGAGATTTCTTTTACGATCATGTGAAACTCGGAATGTAAGCTTCCATTTACGGATGCAACACCTCTATGATAATATGAGCTGTCACACGAAGTACATCTAGGTTACTACGGAACCTATTTCTTGAGAAGCATGATTTAGTAAAGTTATCGCATTATTGCTCATCCTAGATATAAGTTGTAAGATTATGATAGTATGAGTAAGTAAGATAAGATACGATACGAGTATGATAATAAGATACCGGTGTTTAGGCCAACATAAAACTAAGAACTTAAGTCTATGTATCGTTCCTTGCGTAGTCATCGTAAGAGACACAACGTCTTACAGCCAAGACGGGTCTCAAGGAAGACAATATGAGTATATTATGAATTACGATTGGTCAAGTCTCCCCGTCTACTGAATGAGGTGTATGAGTATGTTTATGGAGGGTGTTATATTATGGTGGTAAGCTACTATGGTGACCATCACATGGTAGGCTTGAGCAGCGACTCTGGTACAGGTCGTATTATAATTTACGAGTATATAAGTACACTCATGAAATGTACAGACTCATATATCATTATAATAATAAGATATGTTATGTTTATGAGATATGGTGAGGTACGTTAAGATATGAGTGTGTCTAGATCGTGGTCCTACATTTATGTAATGATATGAGCTCTACGATATATATATCTGATTTTGTCATTCTCTCTTTCTGATTTCATTGATACATATTATTATGGCTCACGAGATGCACTCATAATGCACCTAAGTAGTGTGGGTGGATTAGAGGTGTATCCATTGAGTTGCACGTTGTTTAGCAACTCAGCCCTCGTGGCATTCATTTATTTCAGATAATTATATCGATGAAGTGGACATTGGCTATTCTGATCCTAGTGGCGCTAACTTCGTTGACCCGGTGGATATAGAGTACCAGGAGCCTTGGGAGGGCAACGCTGCTTAGTACCAGGAGGATCTTGGTATTGATTTTGATCCGAGAGCGGACTATTGACAGTAATAGATTCGGTACTGAGTTTCATTTTATAATGTTATAGTTGACTCGTAGCCTCATGATGATTGTCAAAATATGATCATATTTCAGACCCTAAAACGTACATCTAGCCATCAAACAAGGGAAATCTGACAGTTTTATGAAAGTTTTGATAGTTTCAGAAAAATCTGGCCATTGGATGCAATTGACAGCATAGAAGAGCATAAAATTGATTAACGCCAGAACATGGGACCAAATGAACTGTCAGGCCCTGATATTCGTGAAAAATCGATCGATCAACCAATGATCTAGATCGATCAATTTTGAATTTTGAATCTCAAACTTCGAACTGAGACCCTATTTAATCAAACTTGGGAATTAGTTTTATGAGTCTCTCCCTTTGGGGAGCTTTTATTTTTCTTAATATTTTTAGTTTTCTTTTAGCCTTTCCCTTTTTCTTTCCAAGTACTGATCTTCCAATTTTTAGATTTATCTTTTTGACTAGTTTAATTTCTACATTCAAGAAATGATTGTACGCGTTGGATTAAAGTTTCAGTGGATTTATGTTGGGCCATTCGTACGGTATTTTAATATCATTTTCATTTTTTATTTCAATCATTTATTCGTTTAATTCAATTGTGCATAGCTAAATCTTTTCGAGGATGGGGATCTAATGAACTCCATCTGAGGTATTCATTTCCAAAAATATAGATCTATGATTGTGATTGTGATATTATTTTATCGATGGATGCTTTATTGATTAATGCTCTATTGCTCTTGCCGATCTTATGAATTCCAATTGTCATTTAAGATATGGGTACTAATCATGCATCCATGGGTGCTAATCATGCATCCCCATGATCGCAGATCTATAATGTGGAATTTACATCAAAATCTTTATTGCCTACATTTGTAACCTTAATTTACCGTAATTAGAGATCCTTTTACGGTAAATGTTTGGCTCCATCTCTTTTGCAATTGTAGGAAGAGCATCCACTTAGAAGTAATTTTGTGGATTACTTATTTTAAATCTTCCATCTCTTCAGCCCTAACCGATGCAACCACTTTCAAGCGACTAGATTAAAGAAGAAGAAGAAGAAAGTTTGGACGAACCACACTTTGGGCATCAATCTCTTCAGCCCTAATCGCCATAAATCTAACGTTCACGCTTCAACAGGTGGGTACCCATTAATCCCCTCTTCTCTTCTCAGATCATGTCGCTTAGGGTGCATTCGATCGATCATCGACGAGTTTAAAATTATTAAACCTAAAATATCTTTTGAATCTGTAGATATGTATTTAGGTATCTCCATTTTCAATTAAATCTGTCGATTTTAATATTTCATTTTCTTCTAAATTTGTGTAATTTATAGATCTGCACATTTAAAATATTATTTTTTCTTTTAAATCTCTATACATTGTAAATCTAACAGTCTATATATACATTTTTGTATTTTATGTTTAAATATGTCCTTTCTTTGGCCGTCGTCGACAAACAATTGGGCAAACGGCGCCGGAAATTGGTAGGAGGTCCAATCCAACCCAATCTCCAACTTTCGTAGAGAAACTGATCCACATTCGTTGGATATGGCTCCAACTCGTTCAGGCAGACTAGTTCGGATCCGTGCAGGACGGATGTCCGTAGTTACAGGATGGACGTCCATGGTTTCCATAAAACTACAGGACATCCACATTTTGAACACCCCACTGTTCAGTGCAGGACGGATGTCTACAGTTACAGGGCAGATGTTTGCATTTTGGACACCTCACTGTTTTGTATAAGACAAACGTCCGTTGGCGCAGAGCGGACGTCTGTTGTTCCTGCATCATCAAAGTCTATGCATTCATACAATTAAGGTGGAATATTTGATCGTTCACTCCAAACTCGTTTCTTATTGAAATGTGGTATATAAGTAGTCAAAATTCATTGCCTTGACGTGATATTCGCAACGGCATGGATACTTTAGAACTTCGATATCATCCACAAAGTTTGATTTTTCCTATTTTTCAAAGACATCAGAGATGTCGCAAAGCTTTAAGTACTTAGGAATCGACCCGTGATGTTTTGGACTCGGATTTCATACCCGATTTGAGGTCTAGAATCTCAAAACATCGATGTCGTTTGGCAGAGTATCAAATACTTTAACCCTGTTTATCATGACCAAAACCCTTAATGATTTAATCACAAATTAAGTTTTTGATCGATGGCCATGATTTACTTAACTTTGAATTGCGATATCTTTCCATTTAATTATTCGATTATAGTATTTATCATTTCAACGCAATCTCCGCTATAGTATGAAGATTTAGAAATTCGATATCCTCATGAAAGCTAACTCTAACCTTCACGTTCTCAATTTCACGTACTCTGATAACTACATTATTTTATATTTGTATTGGTGTGCTATATGAAAAAATACGTATAAACAACGTAATCTTGAATTTATTCTATTCACTAGTAAGATAATATTATACTTTCATCTTGATTATGTTATACGAGTTATGGATAAGCTAAGTTATGTACGTGAGTGTGTGAATCATGCCCACACTTAGGCGTGGTGATTAACTAAGATGATATCGAAGTAGGAATCACACCGTATTCACATGCCTCACAACTTATGATAGTATGGGACATCATGACGAGTGAGGTAAGTATGGATTCAGTATAACCTAATATACGTTGTCATATATGGTGATCCGATCACCCCTAAGCCTTAAATATGATAAATTAAGTATAGGATTTGTTTAAGGTTAAGCTCAGGTTAAGTTAAGTGTTAAGATTTAATTATGCTAATAAGACACCACTGTATAGGCAAGCATAAAATTAAAAACTTATGTTTGTACGTGTCGTTCCTTACGTAGCCATCGTAATTACCATAACGTTTGCTGTCAAGATAAGTCTCTCAGAAGACAGTATAAGTTATGTTATGAGTTACATTTGATGACCGCCCCTGAGACTAGATGGGGTGTATGTTATATTATGATACGGTGTCGTATACGGTGATCCTATCACCCTTAAGCCTTAAATATGATAAATTAAGTGAAGGATTTGTTTAAGGTTAAGCTCAGGTTAAGTGTTAAGATTTAAGTATAAGAACTTAAGGTTGTACGTGTCGTTCCTTACGTAGCCACCGTACGGACCACAACATCTACTGTTAAGACGGGTCTCTCAGAAGACAATATAAGTTATGTTATGAGTTACGTTTGATGATCGCCCCTGAGACTGGATCGGGTGTATGTTATATTATGTTATGTTATGTTATGAAGGGCGGTATGTTATGGTGGTAAGCTATTATGGTGACCATTACATGTTAGACTTGAGTCTACCATATTATGTTATAGAGAGCGGTATGTTATGGTAGTAAGTTACTATGGTGATCCTAACATAATAGCTTTAGCCTACCATATTATGTTATGTTATAGAGGGCGGTATGTTATGGTAGTTAGCTACTATGGTGACCCTCACATGATAGACTCGAGCTATTATGGTGACCCTCGTTCTGCAACAGATCGTATTAAAGAGTACAAGTAAGAATGTACGCTCATGCAATATAACGACGCATGTGTCGTTGTAATAAGATATGTTACGCTCATGAGGTATAGTGAGGTACGATAAGATTATAGTGTGTCTAGATCATGATCTTGTATTTATGATGTAATATAAACTCTACAATGCGTAGAAATTTATTATTTTATTCTTTTATTTCTTATATATTGCCATATTATTATCACTCACGATATACACCCACAATGCACCTGAGTAGTGTAAAGTGAATTGATGGTATATCCACTGAGTTGCGCTTTGTTTAACAACTCAGCCCTTATAATATTTATTATTTTCGGGTGAATTTATGAATTTATCGACGGAGTGGACACAGATTATTCCTAACATATTGATGCTGACTTTGTTGATCCTGTGGACGTGGAGTACCAATTGCCTTGAGAGAGGGTGACATTGCAGGATACCAAGAGAGCCTCAGTGCTGATTTCGACCCTAGCGCCGACCATTGACAATGAAGTTTCAATATTGAGACCGGGATCTTTAGTTTAGACTGTTTATTCTCTTATTTATATAGTTATTATTTATTTATAGTCTCGCACTTGTCATTTATATATGATCTTTAATTCCTCATTGATTATTAAATATTTCACAGATTTTTTCACTTTTATTCATTATTTATGATTCTCCTTAATTATATTTCATCTTTATTTTATTGATTTCACAGATTTTATGGAACCATATTAGCGTGAGCTTTGATTATGTATATGTTCGCTTACCTTATCTGGGATGCGTGCGGATCATAACACGGACTCTACAAAAATAAGGTATTTTAGCAGCACTTGCTATTAAGGCAGTTTTTGGTAGCGACAGGACTAATAGCAACAGTTTTTTATAGCAACATGACTAATAACAGCAGTTTTTTTAACAAAAAACTGCTGCTAATAGTCTTATTTTTTGTAGTAGGAATTATAGGCCCTCGAAATGGGGTAGAATTTAGGGTCGAGACATAGTGTCATTTAGTTTGCGTTATATTTGTAAATAAGACTCGTTAGCCAATGCTTTAGTAACCGCCTAGTGAAACCCTCTTCCTTAATTGAAACAGGAAAACATTTAAATAAATTTATTTCCCATGTGGTGGAGAGAGAGAGAGAGAGAGTAAAAATAAGGAGAGTCATTTTTCGACATCTATCGCACTGGTTTCCGACAAATCTAGGGAGGGTGATAGGTCAAAATGGAAGAAGGTGGTGAGGGGAAGAGAGTTGAGGTGGTGGTTCAGGTGGAGAGGTGCCGATGATGACAGGGCCACTTGGTGAAAGTGAGTGTATCTACTAATAGACTATGTAAAGAAGTATGTTTTGGTCAAACCCATGGGATTCTACATGTTATCAGAGCAGATACCACAAGGATGTAGAGAGAGGGCGTGAATAGGGCTGCATGCCTTGGGCTATATATAGCCAACTTTCCAGTGACAAGAGCTACCGATAGAGGCAAGAGTTAATTGGAGATGGAAGAGATGTATAAGGGAAGTAAGAGGGTGGAGAATCGGCAGGTGACTAAGGTGGCCCCGACTAGGGGAGAGAAGCCTCTTAAGTGGGTTGTGCGACTCACGGGAGCTGAAGAAGAAAAGTAGAACAGGGGTCGAGTGCAGGATTGAAAGTAGTGGGGTGTGAAAAATGTTTTTCGCTTCCGTGTGAACGAGACTGCTAAGAAGTCAGGAGTTTGTGTTGGTATCCTTTCGAACCTGAAGAGGATTTTAGAGAGCGCTGGGTCGTACAATTCAAATATGCTACTGTGACCTGTGACCTAGGGTTTCAATTAGATGGTATGAGAAATGGGAAATTTATCTGATCGACCCTATCAGATTTACCTTTTATGTCAGAGACCCTATAGTTTCACCTTTACCCAAACCAACCAGCTCCAAGCCTAGCCGACCCTAAGGAGAGTAAAAAGTTCAAATTACCCCTTTTATGACTTTCTTTAACCCACAAAGCATCATCTTCTTCCTCATTTTAATCTGCTAAAAAGTTAGAGGTAGGTCAGGTGATGACGACTTCTTCTCTAGTCTGATCTGCTCCATTCTGCTATTTCGAAGAAGAAAATAGATGCTTGAGAGAAAAAGCCCTTATATTTCTCCATTGTGACAAGAAGACCCTACAGTTTGCCGTTGCGACGCGAGGTATCATACTTAAATCCCATTTTCAGTTTGTTAGGATTTCTTAATGGTACAGTATAAGAAATAATTTAAATTTATTGGTCCCCATTTTCAGTTTATTAGGGTCTCTTAATAGTGCAGTATAAGAAAGATTTTATTTTCTTGGTCAATTTTTTAAAAAGTTTATATCGATTGTAAATATAATCATTATCGCCTCTATATATAGTTGATATCGATTGTAAATACAATCGTTATCGACTCTATATACAATCGATATCGACTGTATATAGAGTTGATATGTGTTAACAATCGTCTTCTCTCTTTTGTGTCATTAGTCTTATTACCCCTTCCTTTTCATTCTTAAACAGACGATGATGGAGGTGGAAAATCCTCTTCTCTGTCACTATAATGGTCTTCTTGTAAGCGATGATGGCGTGTATGAAGGTAGCCGGCGGAGGGTTATTAATATTTCGACTGGTATTTCTTATGAATAATTCATGAGGCGAATGTCTACTGTCAATTTTGCGAGGGCAAATGAAACAGTTTCTGTAAAATTCAATATGAAAATAGTGAACACCCCTGTGGTTGCTGACATTTTGGACTCTGATAATTTGGCCACCCTATTTACGTTTCATAAATCCGAGGTGAACATCATAAAGGTATTCATCATTAAGGAACTGTCATCCTTCCGAATCGAAGATGAACAAGTAGATCTTGGCGGGACTGATTTTGTGAGTAACCATTCATTTCAGTCATGTAAGTTTGAGGAGGATGAAACTATATACGATATCGTCCTGTTAGGCGATAACAACGATATTACGACGAACATGTCTGCAAGGAAAGCAACTATTGATTTAAACGATGCTCCATTTGAATCGTATGATGACCCACTAAAATATATGCATGGTTCACAACAATGCAGTCAATGGTTAGACTATATTTCAGAAAGGGTGGTTGATACCGACGATTTCAGTCATATCTTCCTCGGTGGATGGACAACTTGGTTGACTCACAAATTATGTTCTACCATGCCATCGATGGGGATTACCAGAGAAGCTAAACCCCATGTCCATACACATAAGCACCCCTTCAGTGAAGGGCCTAGTCAACCACGCCAAAACTCCTTCGGTGAAGGATCTAATCAATCACATTAGAACCCCTTCGGTAAAGGATCACGTCAACCACCTGAGAACACGGCTAGTGAATGGCGTAGTCATCCTCAACTCACTAATAAAGATACCTTAGAAAAAGATTATAAAAGCGAACCCGATAGGTTTATAAAAGAGGATCCGAAAATTTTTATGAGAGGCATTGATAATCTCCTACTAGACGGAGATTACGAAGTGTCTGAGATATCGGGCAACTCTTCTGATCAAGAGGTGAAAACTAAATATCGAAATTTGACGTTTAAAGTTGAAGAGATCTTCAGAGGCAAACAAACGTTTCAAAGAGCATTGAAAGAGTACGCGGTGGAGAAAAACTTTCAAATTCAACCTTTGAAAACCACAAGTTATCGAGTGACAGTCGGATGTTACGAACCCGATTGTTCATGGCGAATACATGTATCTAAATTGGCTGAGCTCGACTCTTTCCAAATCAAGGCATTCAATAGTACTCACACATGCGGGGTCACTAAGATCAGACCGCACGGCCACCGTAATGCAAGAATCTCCTTCGTAGCCAACTATATACAGGAAAAACTTATGGAAGGATTCGACTACACACCGGTGTCGATAATGTTTAATATTACAAAAGCTTATAATGTACAAATCTCATATGCTAAGACATGGAGGAGGAAAGAACATGCCTTTAATAATATTAGAGGCAGTTGGGAATGATAATTTATGGATCTATCGGCTTACGTAAATAAGATGGAGAGGATAGATCCTAATGTACAAGCATCCTTTCAACTTATATTTGACGGTAAGTTTTAAAGACTTTTTTAGAGTTTTGGCCCGTACATCGGAAGCCACTGATATACACTTCATCGCATATTGCTTGTATATGGTAGATACCTATGAGGATATTTCGAAGAGATCTTACTTTTCACCTCGACGCAAGACGGTAATGGTCATATATTACCGTTAGCATTTGTCGTCGTCGAGTTAGAAGAAAAGGATATGTGGATGTGATTTCTTGAACGGGTAGGTGCGTTCGTGATCGGTGAGTTTAATGAAATTTTCATTTGTATCACAAATAGGTCGAAGGGTTTAATAAAGGCTATGAAATATATCTTTCCTAACGCATACCACAACTACTGCATGCAACATATGACACAAAATTTAGGACACAAGTATCACAGGAACAATGTGAAGGGTCTATGATTGAGCGTTGCGCATGCATATTCAGTAAAGAGATTTGATTAGTTTATTAATAAAATGAATAAAGATCTTGCTAATTTTCGGGCCGTAGAGTATATTTTAAAAATAAATCCGAAGCATTGGACACACGCATATATGAAAGGAAGACAATATAATTCTCTGGCTATGAATAATGCTGAAAGCTTGAACAACGTACTAAAGATAGGTCAAGAGAGACCAATTATCGACTTAATCAGAACTACTAGAAAAAAAGTCGTCGATCATTTTCAAAAGTACCGATAGATATATAAGAAATGGATCACCTTCCTCTGCCCGAAAGTAAACGAGCACATGGAGAAGGTGCTATAATGGGTCAATAGAAAAAGAGCTTAACCATACGAGCGCGATCAATTCCAAGTCAATTCTGAAAATTTTATTCATCACATTGACTTGGAACACAAGACATGTACTTATCGTCGTTGGCACATTCATGGCTTGCCTTGCTCGTATATCGTGACAGCCATCAATCGGAGAAGTTACGATTACCATAACTTTTGTGAGAAGTAATTTTTTACCGCTTGCTTTAGGCAAACATACGACGAACAATGGCTTCTCACCCTCGATAAAAGCCAATAAAAATTCTAAGTCGAGTAACTCCCTGAAAATATGAAAGTGAGACTACCCTATAATCGTCAAAAGCAAGCAAACCGTCCGAGAAAGAGATGGATACGGTCTAAGGGTAAGGTTAGGGCCCTATAGTGTGACAAGTGCAGTGATATGGTTATAATCGAATGAGTTGTACGGCAGTGGGACCGATGGGTTAATAGTGATAGATGGAATATAAACGAGACAATATATATTTGCTCAGAAACTAAGAATCTCGATATTTTTATTTCGTCTAGAGTGGACATCGATTGTAGTCGATGACGATTACTTATGTAGTCGATAACGACTGTATGAAGAATCGATATTGATTCGTTGTAGAGTCGATACTGACTCTATAGAATATTGCTTATTTCCTTAACTGTAACTGCATTGATTTCAAGTAATAGGGGCCTACCTGAGATATTTGAAAGTAATTGATGACGCTATTCATCCTGATCGAAAGGACAAATGTTTCCTTATGTGTCCTACCGTTCTGACTTACATGAGCTTTGAACTAAACGATTTCAACAAGTTCCTTCTCAATGAAAAATTGTACGAAGAATCGTTCGAGATTCAAGTCAAACGGTAGGCTGCCCATAAACTAAGAGGACCCTACAGTGTGGCAGGTGTAGTGATATGGTCACAATCGAAGGAGTTGTACGGCAATGGGACCGATTGATTGATAGTGATAGATGGAATATAAACGAGACAATATATATTTGCTCAGAAACTCAGAATCCCGATATTTTTATTTCGTAATAGTTATAATTTTAGACTGTACTCTTGCTCACCAACATGGATCATGGAATGTACAGATAAGCTGTTTGCGACTATATAGAGTCGTTGTCGATTGGATATACAGTCGTTATCGACGCTAAATACTGTCGATGGCGACTTCATATAGAGTCGCCATCGATTTTATAAATAGTCGATGACAACTATTTATAAAGTCGATGGCGACTCTATATACAGTCGATAGCGACTTTATAAATAGTCGATGACAACTATTTATAAAGTCGATGGCGACTCTATATACAGTCGATAGCGACTTTATATGAAGTCGCCATCGACTGTATTTAGAGTCGATAATGACTATTTATGTAGTCGATGGCGACTCTATATAAAGTCGATAACGACTATTTATGTAGTCAATGACGACTCTATATAAAGTCGCCATTGACTTTATATAGAGTCAATGGCGACTATATATACAGTCGATGGAGACTTCAATGAAAACTTAACTTAGTTGTATTTAAATAATTAATAATAGCAACTGAAAATGTTTTATTTACATTAAAAATATTTCATTTACATTTAAAATGTTTCATTTACAATAAAACCACTGCTACTTCTTCGCCTCCTGCATTATGTCGTCCTGCACCAATTCCTCTCCTCAATCATCGGTGTATTTAGCCAGTGTATGACTAATTTCTGTCTTGATTCTATCCATATCTGGTTAAGCGAAGTCAAATTTCTTTTCCGACATGAAGTACTCTATATACTTCAGCACAAACACCCCACAATCACTCAAATTGGTCTGTCGGGGAAGGCCTTCATACCGGCAGTCACTAGATGACCAAGGATAGGTCTTCATGTCAGTGGAGTCACCGTATGAATATAAAATCGCAGGAAGGCATTGCGTCTGTTTCGAAATAGAGGAATGTCATATATGCTAAGCTAAGAATGATGAAAGATAAGCTAAGCAAAATGTCATACCAACATTTGCAATTGGTTCAAATATCTTTCCTGAAATGGCCAATTAAAAATAGGGTCGACAACTAATATCGATCGTTCGAGTACCTTCACGATCGCAAGCGCCCAGTGTAATGGTCGTTGTGAATGAATTGGGATAAATATTTATAAAAAAGTAATATAATCTCAAAGGGTATGATTGAAAAAATTATAAAGAAAAATTATAAAGATGTTGGAAGCATACTATGCTACATTCGTGAGCCCAAAGATTTCTGAACTGATTGAAGAAAAAATTTTACAGGAGCGTCTTGCCTTGGTTCTCTTTTAGTTTATGGGCAGCCCACCGTTTGACTTGAATCTCGAATGATTCTTCGTACAATTTTTCATTGAGAAGTAATGTGTTGAAATTGTTTAGTTCAAAGCTCATGTAGGTCAGAACGGTAAGACACATAAGAAAATATTTGTCCTTTCGATTAGGATAAATAGCGTCATCAATTACTTCCAAATGTCTCAGGTAAGCTCCCATTACCTAAAATCAATGTAATTACAGTTAAGGAAATAAGCAACATTCTATAGAGTCGGTATCGACCCTACAATGAATCGATATCGATTCTTCATACAGTCGTTATCGACTACATAAGTAATCGTCATCGACTACAATCGATGTCGACTCTAGACGAACTCGATATCGATTCGTTATAGAGTCGATAACGACTGTATAGAGAATCGATGATGATTACTTATAGAGTCGATAATGACTGTATGAAGATATCGATTTGTTGTAGAGTCGATACTGACTTTGTATAGAGTCGTCGACGACTTTATATTGTCTATATGGTGCTTACAGAAGAGTTACTTTACTTATAACATTATCCAAGTACAGCGTGCCCGCCAGCGTATAATCACCGACGGTGCTTACGTAAGTGCTGCATGAATAATGGTCAACATAACTAATTTTCGTAAAAAATAATAAAGTGAAAGATTCAGGCTTGTTCCTGAGAAGAATGACTTACTAGTCCTCAGATTCAAGCTTGTTTCACAGGTCCAGTATGTATTTCTGCTCCTCTGTCAACTCAGCAGTAGCATCAGCCATAAGTCTAGGCTCAGCAGTAGCATCAGCCACCGGTCCTTCAATGGCCTTCTCCGTTACAGGCTTTTTCACCATCACTCCCCTTCGTTGTATCCTAGGTTTGACGGTAGTTGATTTCACGGGTTTCCTTTGCCTAGGTCTTAAGCGAGGGTCAATTTATTGCTGAGGCAAATAGGAAGAGGTTTGCTCTTCACCAGCTGGACCCTTATCGGCTTGAGACTCAGGCTGTTCATCAGCAGCAGTCATCACCTCATCTATGGGAGGATCCTCATGCATTGGAGCTTATGGTCCCTTATCGAAGATTGTGTCACACACCTTCGATATCAGCTTCCAAATTGCGGCATCCTGAACATCAAAATAATGGTGCAGTATAAGAAATAATTTAAGTTTACTGGTCCCCATTTTAAAAAGTTGATATCGATTGTAAATATAATCACTATCGCCTCTATATATAGTCGTTATCGATTGTAAATATAATCGTTACTGATTGTATAAAAAGTCGATATCGATTGTAATTACAACCGTTATCGACTCTATACACAATCGATAACGATTATATTTATAATCGATATCGATTGTATATAAAGTCGATTTATGTTATCAATCCTGAACATCAAATATAACATTATTAGAATTAGAAACCTGGCTGAAATTATATTCAGTTATAAAAACTACGTATCAACACATACCTTAGGTTTCGCCTTTAATAAATTTTCAATAAGTTCTTTCAGATTCCCCTTACCCTTTCTGACTAACATATTATAGTGAATCATCTTCAGTAACTCCACATCCCTTGAATTGAGTCTCTCATTGAAAGAGTTGCATAGTTTCTCTACAGAAGCACAACATGTCACGAGGACCACATTCTCTCCCTTCAAATGGCTCACTCTTTGGGTGAGCTTCAAGTTCTCCATCGCCAAACCGTCAATCCTCCTCAACAACGACTCATTGGAGGAGGTCGGTGCAGCTGGGCTCTCCTTCGTGGCTCCCCTAGTTCTCGGCCGCTCAACATCTACATGGACGGGGCCCTCTTCTGAGGACGATTCTTCGTCCAACGTCGATTGGACGTTAAATTCTTCATCGTCAATATTCTCAATCGGAATATAATTTCTCTTCTTCTTCGGTCGCAACTCTTCCACAGCTTTCTTGACCGATTCATAAACTTCTTTCCTCTTCCCCCCAACGACCTTTCGACCCCGTAGATATTCTTTTAAGATAGGTATCTCTAACTCAAAGCCATCAGACACGAGGGGAGCGCAAATCTTTTGAAAGAAAAGGAAACATGATAAATAACATACTAAATTGATAATATATTCTAAATGCAAGGTATCGACTATTTAATAAGTCGTTATCAATTTTGTAATGAATCGTTATCGATTCTGTAATTAATTGGTATCGATTCTGAATCAGTATCAATTTTGTAATGAATTGGTATTGATTCTATAATGAATCGGTATCGATTCTAGAGGACATCATTATCAACACATTAAGTAGTCGGTATATTTATTCAATCGGCATCGAATCTCTCTACTCCTTAATTTATAAATTTGAATTATTTAATAAACATCATACCTTATTGTTCA
This sequence comes from Chloranthus sessilifolius, assembly GCA_021018995.1. Taxonomy (NCBI): domain Eukaryota; kingdom Viridiplantae; phylum Streptophyta; class Magnoliopsida; order Chloranthales; family Chloranthaceae; genus Chloranthus; species Chloranthus sessilifolius. Next base: position 1,279,749 of record JAJIZI010000016.1, on the reverse strand, counting down.
ACATCTGTCCGTGATTGTAACCTTTGATCCTTGATTGTGCCTTCTCCGACCATATCACCAGTCGTGGGAAAGGGTCCTTAAGACCTGTCTGAGAAGGTGAGATATCTGACAATATCTTATAAGCCCACCATTGAAGTACACATATGCTTCCATATGTGCTGTACGTCTTAAGGGCTTTATCTATCTCGACAGTCTTTCCATTCGTCACGCCCTTTATTATATACTTCATCAAGTCATGCTACACGTGAATACCCCACGGAATTCAGTTAAAGTTCTCAACGTCATCGATGAGGTTAATGTGGTCTTCCGCCAGTTGATGGTGGGATTCGAAAAAAAGAAATATACACAACACATATTAGAAGAGACGACTTTACGAAGTCGTCATCACTTTTCGCTCTACAAATTACATTATCTATATGAGACAGGAGAATTTTCCCATGATACGTTCCACGAAAATATTTGTATCGAATAATTTGTTCTTCCGGTGGTTTAACGGGCGGGGTATACTTTTCAGAGCCAACTACGACAAGGCCCAGTATCAATGCAATGTCTAACTTTCGAAAATAGACATCAGTCTTCCTGATTCGAAAGTAGTTTTTTTAACTTAAAAAGTCAACATTGCATCAATCGCATCTCTATAAAATCACACACCCTTAGGCATTTCAAATATTTCACAGAAAACTGAAACTCTCAGCAACTCCTTTGGAGTTGGGTTAGCGATATTGTAGAGATTCCAAATGGCACTGGGAGAACATTTGATAACAGGTCGATGTACAACAAGGTCCAGTATCAATGCAATGTCTAACTTTCGAAAATAGACACCAGTCTTCCTAATTCAGAAGTAGTTTTTTTAACTCAAAAAGTCAACATCGCATCAATCACATCTCTAAAAAATCACACACCCTTAAGCATTTGAAATATTTCACCGAAAACTGATACTCTCAGCAACTCCTTTGGAGTTGGGTTAGCGATATTGTAGAGATTCCAAATAACACTAGGAGAACATTTGATAACAGGTCGATGTACGACCATCTTCACAGCTTGTTGAAATGAACTGTAATAAAAAAGAAATGACTGAGTCTCATACTAACACGGATTGTTTAAATGTTAAATGAACTGTAATATATATAAAATCATTATCGATTACATATTCAGTCGATATCGATTGTATTTATAGTCGATAGCGAATATAAATATAATCGATATCAACCGTATATGTAATCGATAACGATTATAAATATAATCGATATCAACTCTATATGTAATCGATATCGACCCTATATATAGTCAATAACGATATTATATATGATTGATATCGATTATATATAAAGTAATCTTAAAAAATTATGAAAAAATATACACCGACGAAAGAAAAAGAAAAAACTCTACAACAATGGAAGATAATTTTATTTCTAACTTACAGATTTTGTAGCTTAAAGATTGAAGAACGGAGCGCTAGCGATTAAGAATCGACACCGCCTCTCCACTGACTTCGAACGAAAAAGTAAAAAATAAAAAAGGTAAACAGTAAAGAGTTGAATAAAGGACGGTTATTTATTACATTGGGGGTAATTTCGGTATTTCCTAAAGGCGGGTCACGACTCGACGCGCAACGGGTTTGTTTGAGTAAAGGTGAAACTATAAGGTCTCTGACGTAAAAGGTGTATCTGACAAGGTCGATCAAGTAAATTTCCCACGAGAAATACAATAAATGTTAAGCATGTACTATGTAGAGATATTAGCATGGATCAAAATACTGGAAAACCGGTACGTATCGAACGATACGTACCGGAACAGTAATGTATCAAACAATACATGTCTGGTATCAACCATACAAATGAATGATACGGTACATTTAATGTACTGTATCGTTCACGTCCGATACCAATACATATCGGTATTGGACGATATTTTGATCCATGAATATTAGTGAGATATATATTGCACTTTTAAAATTAAAAAATAAAGAGAGAGAGAGAGAGAATAAAAGAAATCTGCCTGGTGTTAGGATTGGAGTCGATTTCAAATGACTTTTGTGAAAATATATATACTTAAAACAAAATTTTAAAAATTAATAATCATAATCAGAAAAGTTGATGATAAAATATCCAACGAGGGGCCTAACTCAATTTGACAAAATCGGCTTATAAACGCTCTTGAAATGAGTGACGTGGGTTACAATATGGCTGTAATCTCATTATAAGAAATCTATTGGATTTGTCCCACAACGGCTATAGGCAGGGCAGGGACGAAGCTATCATCAGAAAAGTTGATGATAAAATATCCAACGGGGGGCCTAACTCAATTTGACAAAATCGGCTTATAAACGCTCTTGAAATGAGTGACGTGGGTTACAATATGGCTGTAATCTCATTATAAGAAATCTATTGGATTTGTCCCACAACGGCTATAGGCAGGGCAGGGACGAAGCTAGGAGGGCCGAGGGCGACCCCCCTCCCCCACCACATAACAGTTTTTTTATGTGGCCCAGGCTCTCATCCGAGTAACTATGGCCCCCCACGCCCTAGTTTCATAGGGTAAATAAAACCAAAACAACACATTAGAGAAAAGCCTAATCAATCGGAATATCGAGGCCAACAATTGGATTATTGATAAAAAATTATTTCCCCATCAATATATCAATAAGTAGTTTACCTAATCTTTTTTTCTCAATTAAATTTTAAATATTTTAACCTTAAATTCCCTCATTATTCTAATAGAAAAATAAATCTAGGATTCTAAAATCTCTCTTCCAAGCTTAATCTCACATACTTCCTATAAAATTACTTGTATTATAGTAGATTGGATGAACAAGAGCTATTTGAAGATCCCAATCGGCCAACTATTTTCGATCGATATAATAAGCTTCTTATTTCCCCATCCCCATAGGCATTGATGATCCAAAACTAATGTTTTTATTATTTTTGTCTGCTATGGCCTTTTCTAGGGTTAGGGGTGCTATTTTTTTTAGATTTCGGTTTTGAGCTTTTGAAATTTAATCGAGCCGTTGACTACCCCTAACGCGGTAGTTTGAGTAAAGGTACATTTGCTTTCAGCCATTTGAATTATAAAAGTTAAATTCGCATCGATTTAAGTGGTTGAATGAATGATATTTTTATTTTTTAATATATTTGCCTTTCATGCTTTGGCCCCTCTATCTTTAGACCCTTCTCATAGAAGTTTTTGGCTCCGTCCTCGCTATGGGCTGGCCTTCTGGGGCAAACCTCACGTTTCTTCTCCCTCCCGTTACCCTTTTCTTGTCTGCCTTATTTGCGTGTTAGATTTGCCTCGAATTGACTGTGAAGCGTAACTCAACCTCACAAATCGACTTGTAAGGTGGGATTTGCTTAAGATATAAATAACCCAAAAAGTGCCGGCCACAGCTGATAGCTGGAAAAACTCAACAGTTTCACCGTAGACGAAGTAGCTATCAAAAAAATCGTAAAAAAAAAACAGAAGAAGTAGCCATCAAACAACAGAATGTTAGTAATCCGAAATCAAAACATCACATAATTGATAAGATAAATTACCAAAAAGCTCAGAATCGAAATCGAAAGCCTATGATATCAGAATTTAAATTTGCTACGTGTAATACATACAATTTAAGAGAGAGAGAGAGAGAGAGAGAGAGAGAGAGAACGTACTCTGTATCACTAGAATACTGAGAGAGCTTTCCTCTTGGTGAAAAGAGGATGAGAGCTACTTGAGCATCACATAGAACAGAGATCTCATGAGCTTTCTTAAGCAATCCAGACCGTCGCTTCGAAAACGTCACCTGCCGACTGATCTTGTTCTCGATCCTCTTCAACTGAACCCTACCCCTCCCCATTCTCGATCAAACCCCTAGATCCCTAAGCCTCCCCTATATCTATATTTCTTCAGCAATCTTCAGAGCCTCTGAGTGTGTGGCCTGGGTTTCCATATTTGTCAGGAGGTATTTATTATGGAACGTTGGTGGAGAGAGAAAAAAGGCAATCGATCGGGGGAATAGTAGTTTGGACAAACCATGTGGTATTGGGGTAATGCGTTTTCGGCATATGATTGGCCGAGACGGTGCAAAGGCGGTTTTGGGACCCGGTTTTGGATGGATTTTGGCTTTTTGTGTGTCAGCGTTGTCGAATGAAGAATGGACCGTTTAATTGGTTAAACTTTTTTAAACTTCCTTCTTATGGCGTCCGTCAGATCACAACTAATGGAGGAATCTTACTTCTCAGCGATTGGACTTACGAATTTCGTATCTTTCTTTATTTGAATTTGAATTTCCACGTGGTAAGCAAGTTGGGATCCAGACGTCCAACTCGGGATTTCCTCCAATTCTCAAATCTCTTTATATAAGAAATTTGAGTTTTAAGAATGGCAGCTTCAATCACATTGAAAAACGGACAGTCACTGTAGTTGGTTTTTAAAGACAATTTGCAGGCATCCTATGAGGCACGATGTGCATCACGTGCAGTGGGGCCCAAGTAAAATTGTATATCAAAAATCGTCTATTGCTAATAATTTTCCTTGAAAAGCCGGCCGAAAATCGATACCAAAATTAATTCAAGTCGATTTAACCAAAATCGATTCTGAGACGGTTTGGTTTCGACTTTCACTTGCCGAAACTTGAAATTTGTTGGGTAGGGTGAAAAAACAGACCCAAAATTCAAAAATCGAAATAATAATAATAATAATAAATTCTATAAAAATAAATGAAAACGGTGCAAAAAAAAATCAAACTGAAACCAAAAAAGCTCAGTTTAGTTTCAATTTTGGGGTCTCGGGAATACAGTTAATCGAACCTATTTTTTCACTTCGACTCATTCACGCTAAACCAAACAAAAAACCAAAAAAAATCAGTTTGGTTTTGGTTGGGTTGCCTCAACTTCCATTCGTATAAATAACAGGGAACTGACATAGTTACTTAATCCGCTGAATCGCTTGATTCGAATTCGGGTTTGCAATTTACAATTCGATATTTTTAAATGAATCCAATTTGCTAGGGTAAGGTGAGTTTTAAAAATATTTATTAATTATATAAAATATTATGTTTAAATCATCTTTTTATGCTTTTAAAACTTTAAATGAATTCAATTCCCAAGGATCAATTCAATAATTCGCTTGTTATGTCAAATTCAATTCATAATTCGCTTGTTATGTCAAATTCAATTCATAATTCGTTGGGTGAGTGAGCGAATTAAGAAACATAGGTTACTACAATACTCCGCTCCATTTTTTGTTGCTGGCACATAACTTAATCAAATTAAGAAGTACGCTATTTATTTTCATTTATACACTAACTAATTAATGAAAACGTTTAAAAAAACTCCGCCCCTCCCTTAATCCAATGGCATAGAAATAACGTGTTTTTTAGTCATTTTTCTCTCTAGATCAGTTCAATTTCAAAGTTCCTAATTTTTCAAGCAACAACATCTAAATATCTTTAATAATTTTGCATTTTCTGAACTTTGTGGCAATTCAAATATCTTTGTTAACCAATGAAGTTGGCCAACAAGGTGAATTAGGATCAAGTTTGAATTAATGTTACTTGATTCGTGGTTTTGCTTAGTTCAAATTCGGATTCATAACTTGTGGTTTCCCATGTCCAAATGAACTCGATTCGTTAGGAGTAAGACGAGTTTTGAATAAAAAATGGAAAAGGTCAGTAAATTTCAATTTTAATTATCAATTCTGCATAGAGTTTTAGATATACAATATATAGAAAGTATTTGCAAATGTTATAGCAGTTGTGAAGTTGGTGAAGCTTATGACATTCAAGTTAGTGGAACAGAGTTTGAGTACTCCTGCTAGTGACCTTTTCCATCCTTTATTAAAGAAACCGAAGCGAATGCCAATAAAATATTGGTTTTGGCCTGCTCTGGCTATTGGAAATTTGACCAAAAGTCTTTAAAAGACTAAAAATTTATTAAAATTTTGACCAAAATCCGAGTTTTTAATCCTTGCTCAAGATACATGATTTGCTTAATAAAATGAAACCTCGCCCAATTCAAAACTTGTCTCAATGCAAGTTTCACTTCAACGTAGGTCTTATACGATGGAAGCCTCACCTATTTCATTTTTTTATAGGTAAAGTGAGCTCTAACCTGTGACCTTAATGTATATAATTTATTACCTTAGTCGAACCGATGTGGTCCCGACTCCCGACTCGATTCGTCACATGGGTGCACTGAGGACCATAGTTTACCGCACGTTATATTCATAGAGTAATCTCACACGACTCAAATACTGACTAAACTCACTTATCGCCGAAAACAGATTTCACCCAGTTTCAAATTTCGCCCAATATTTCAAATCTCGCCAAATCATGTTTCTCCAACTTCTAAGTCTCTCCACATGCAAATCTTGACAAGATGATGCAATTCTCCCCTAAGGCCTTGTTTGATAATATGAAAATGTAATTTCATTGCGGAAATGAAACTTAGTTTTCAATTGTTGTTGTTTGATATCTATTTAAGGAGATAGAAATGAAATTAAGTCATCCCGTATGGAAATTTCAATTTTCATACACCAAATCATTTTAGGAGGAAATCATTTCAACCCTTCAAGTGGCTAAAATTGAGTTTCCTACCAACAAAATAATAATGTTTTGTTATTGGAAATCTAAAGTTATTTATAAAAAACCTAAAAGCAAAATAAAAATAAAAATTGACGATTAAAAAGTAATTTCAATTTCTATGACCATCATACCAGTCCGATCACTATGACCACTACATTATTTAGATCATACTCTTTTCAGATAATTTTTGACTTTGGTCAAAGTTTAAATTTTAATCAAACTTTAGTTGGATTTATAAGCTATATAAAGTTTTGACTTTCGATAAAACTTTGACTACTGAAACATGATAATAACTTGTAAGTTAGTAATATATTATCAAATTTTTAAGGATCAAAAGTTGACTTAAGGTCAAACTTTGACTTTTAATTAAAATTTATTTTTTATTAAACTTAGACTCTAATAATTTGATGCAGAAAAAAGGATACTGTCATATTGATATATAATTTGATACTAGATTATCAATTGTATTAGACAATAGTTTGGCCTTTAGTCAAACTTTGACTTTTGGTCAAACTTTGACTTTTACACAAATTTTATTTTTAATCAAACTTGATACCTGCTTATACATAGAGTCTACTACTATATAAATTTATATCGTATCAATACAAGTTTTTCTTGGTCAAAGTTTGACCTTTAGTCAAAGTTCGATTTTTCATAAAATGTTATAAATTTTTATTAGTGAAATATTATAATTAAAAATATCTATCATTATTTTCATTTATAATTTGAAAATACATTGCCTCAATTTTATTGGTCAAAGTTTGACTTTTATTCAAATATTGACTTTAGTCAAACGTTGAGAAGTGTATATTGACTGTAGATAGTAACTATTACTATTATTATTTATATTTTGGTAATATAAATTTTAATCAGTTAAAGTTTGATATTTGGTCAAACTTTGACTTTTTAACACAATTGAATTTTTTTGAACTTCTGTATCCCCAATGAGATTATCATTTTTTTAATTTATTATTTTCTAGTACATTACCAAATTTTATTTTACCTTTTTTTATATTTGATCAAAGTTTGGCTTTTTAAAAGTTGATATTTAGTAGTTTTTACTAGTGTAACCTAGCGATGGATACGAATACTGTTATGTTAATTTACAGGTTGGCGGTAGATTGTCGAATTTTTTATTAGTCAAAGTTTGACTTTTAAAAATTTTGAATTTTCTTTCAAGTTTAAAATTTTAATTTTGTTTCAACATATAATACACACTAGCATTTACTATATAACTTTATACTTTAGTCTTAAAAAATTTTATTAATCAAAGTTTTACGTTTAGTCAAAGTTTGACTTTTATTAAAAGTAAATATTAGATCAAATTTTGACTAGTGTAACCTAAAGATATATATCAATATTGTTATATTAATTTACAATTGAATTTTTATAACTTGTTGGTACATTACAAAATTTTCTTTTGGTCAAAGTTAAAATTTTAGTCAAAGTTTGACTTTTATAAAAATTTAATTTCATTTCAACGTATAAACTTACTGTTGATACTAGAATTTACAACTTTGTTATTTAGCTTTACATATTTTTTTTATCAAAATTTTAAGTTTGATCAAAATTTGACTTTTTATGTGTTTGACTTTTCAAACTCTAACCGATGTAACTTAGAAATAAATAGTGATTACAATGGTATTAATTTGTAACATAATAGAATATCATTAAAAAAAATCATTGGTTAATATTTGACTTTAATAATAAATGATCAAAATTTTAAAATTCATTTTCAAATATACTAATCAAACAAAAGAAATCAATTTCCAATGAAATTCATTTCTCAAACACACTAATCAAACAGTGGAAAATCAATTTCTAGAGGAAACCATTTCCTAAGAAATCAATTAAGAAATTGATTTCATTTCCTCTTTGGAGTTTCATTGCTATCAAATAGGGCCTAAATGTAAATCTAAACCAAATGCATATCTTGTTTAAAATTAATGTCTTCTAAATTCATGTCACCCAATGTGACACCCAAATATGGTCTGTCCCGAGACAGAGCCTCGCCTAAAATGCACCATTCTGCCAAAAGGATGTTATCTCATAGCTTAATAGAAGGGTGGGGCTCCAAAAACCTCAAGCTTATATGATGCCGCGCTCGCCACAACCTTTCACTAAAATTGTTGATTCCTAAACAGAAATGTCAAAACTCTAATGGGCATCCACTACTACAAAAAATAAGACTATTAGCGGCAATATTTTATAGCAAAAACTGCCACTATTAACAAAAAAAACTACTAAAACTTTTAGCGACAAGGGTATCAGTGACGATTTTTTTGTTAATAGCAGCAGTTTATAGCTGCCGCTAATAGTCTTATTTTTTGTAGTACAACTTTCATGTTGATTCACATGAATATCAAGAGAAATGGGGAACAAAGATCTCCAAAAGTCCTCAAAATATTTCAATAATCAATAATAATAATTTTTTCATGAAGCTTACAACCATTAAATAGAAAAATAGTAAAAACGATATAAGACCATAGCTAGAAAGATCTTATCGCTAGAATCAAAGCCAGACTGATTTGTACAGCCCCAGGAATCACGCAAGAGATTATTTCCTAAAATAGCAAAATTATTATTTTCAAGCCCTAAACGAATGAATTTTCCCTAAAAAATGCGGACCTCACAGAAAAGTCATGACTTTTGACCGTTTTGACGTTTTCGTTCCAGAATGGGCCTTCGCAAAATTTTCAGACGTTTGGGTCCATGATTTTCACATGTGCTTCGCCAAATTTCTACTAACCACTACTATGTTAACCTTGAGTGGACCTACGTCGATCCAGATCCTCCATGTATTCGTCTGCCGTGATCTGCACTACATCATTACCTATAAAATATATATATATATATATATATATATATATATATATATATATATATATATATATATATATATATATATATATAAAATATCATTTCGGAGCACCTTACAATGCCTCATCTGGCCCCCTCAAATAACTTCGTCACATTTTTGCAATTTTTGAGAAGGCCATCGTTAGGATTAGTGTGTCGATGGTCACAAGGGTTCAAGATTAGAGAGAAGAAGATACGTGTGTGTGCATGAGAGAGAGAGAGCTTAGACTACGTGAAAATGACACAAAAATGATAGTAGTAGCATAAAAAGAACGGCTGTTAAAAACAATAGTCTAATAATCAGCTGCTTAAAACAATGGTATAATAATCATATTGTACGAATGTCTGTTATGAAGACTACGGGGATTCGTACATTTGTTAAAAGCGGTATTGTTTTCTGAACACGACAGCTTAAAAAGTAAAGATGCACAAGACCGATGAGTTATTCCAGTTCTTCTTCTTCACTTTTTTCTTCTTCAAATTAGGGGTTTTTTCGTTCGATGAGCAAGGTCGTTCGATTACTGTAAATGCGTAAAGATTTGGATCTTGTGATCTGCGTTATGATTCTTCCGGTTCTCGTTTGCTTTAGTTTCGTTCAAGAGTTAGGCAGTGGAAATCCGTACAGATTCGGGTCCCTAGGGTTCCTTGGACTGTTATCATGTCGGCGCTCGTCAATTACAGGGGAAAGGTTTCATTTTTCGTGTTTATTTTTCAGTTTTTGATATGAATGATCTTTGTTTTGGAGTTTTATTTGGAGATTGGATTAGATCTATATGTTTTGGTTATGGATTTATTGGTGATCTATGTGTTTTGGTTATGAATTTATTGGTTTTTAGGCTTTTTTAATAGATGATTCTATATGCAGATGATGTCATTTTTTGTGGTTTCTATAGTAGTTTGGTCTTTGTATAATGGATCTATCATTTTTTCTAATATTTTTATGAAAATTGCTAATTAAACGGTTTTTGTGATGGTTAGGGTTTTAGCTAATTCCATCTTCAAAATTTTTGGTTATAGTATTTTATCTTATTTTTTCAATAGATCAGATTATCTTAGAGTTTCAATTTGTAGGTTGGTATGCAAATTTGGTTCAGCATGAAATATTAGGCTATCTACTTGAGTTTCAGTTAGGGCTTTTATTTGTTCTTAGGGGGTCACAACTTTTTTCAGATTTGAATTGTCAATTTCTCTCTTTCCATTGATTCCTAGATGATGATTTTGATTAAAGGCATGTTTTCATCGTTTCAGATTTTTCAATTCATAATTTCTATTAGAACCCCACTTTTTATAAACTACACCACTTTCTACAAACTACCCAAACTACCCCACCTTCTACAAACTACCCAAACTATCCCACTTCCTACAAACTACCCAAACCACTCAAACTATTCCCTTTATTGTATTATAAATATAACATAGTTGTACATTTGAAAAGTATAGAGTAATAACAAAGTGTAAACTTTGTCTCATTTATTATTGCAATATTTTTATGTTTATTTAACATGGTATCAAAGCCACTCGGCTCCTGAATTTTTTTTTCTTTCTCTCGTTGAATATTTGGTTCATTAAATGGCGGACGGTCGTTCATCTATTGTGTCAAATTTGATTAATGATATGGCGTCTCCCTCTTGTCTTCATCCATCCGATCATCCCGGTGCTAACCTCGTTTCAACTTCTCGTATCAGTGAAAACTATTCCACTTGAAAAAGATCGATGAAAATCGCATTGAATGCTAAAAATAAACTTGGATTTGTTGATGGCACCCTCAAGAAACCAACTATGAACTCGGCAGAGCTTCAAGAGTGGGATCGTTGCAATGACATGGTTTTGCCATGGATACTCAATGCCATCGACAAAAGTCTCACCCGTAGCATCATCTATGACGATACACCGCGTGATGTATGGTTAGATCTCGAATAATGATTCTCACAAAGCAACAATCCTCGAGTCTTTTAACTTAAACGTGCAATATGCACGTTGCAACAAGATCAACAATCATTGGTAACCTACTATAATATCATGAAATCCTATTGGGATGAATTAAGAACTCATGTATTGACATTCGAATGCACTTGTGGAGCATTCAAAGAGCTTCAATAGTTTCAAGAAACAGAACGAGTCTACCAATTCTTAATGGGACTCAATGAGACATATCCTTCCATTCGTAGTCAAATCTTAGCCATGGATCCTTTCCCCACAATTAGTAAAACATAAGCCATTATCAACCAAGAAGAGAAGCAAAGACTCCTCCACTTATCCACTCCACACATCAATGATTCGGCGGCACTCATTGTAAATACTAGCCATCTTAATGTTGGTGGAGATAGCCAACACAATCGAAATAGTGGACAAGGTCGAGGACGTCCTCGTTGTCATCATTGTGGTATGATAGGTCATATAAAGGTAAAATGTTACAAGATAGTTGGTTACCCATAAAATTTTGAAAAAGGAAAATGGAATCAACCTTATAACAATCGCACTTCATCAAACATTATTACTGCTCATAACGCTTCACTATTTGGAACACCTTGCAATCCTCGAGACAGGATGAATCCAACCGTCGATCATGCTCTCCCTAATCTCTCGGCAGAACAATACCAACAGCTCTTATCATTGCTCAATGCAAATGAAAAATCTGACAATCTTGTTGGTAACATGTCATTATTTTCTTGTAATTCTGTTATTTCATTTCCTTCCACCACATGGATTATCAATAGTGGTGCATCTGATCACATGACCCCTTATGCATCTTCTTTTACGAGTTTGATTCAAACTCCTGAAGTCAAACCTGTTAAGTTACCTACTGGTGATATGACGACCATCACACATGTTAGTTCTGTCAATCTTTCAAATAATATTATTTTACATGATGTTCTTTGTGTACCTCAATTTCAATTCAGCTTACTATCTGTCTGCAAACTAACGCAACAATTAAACTGTGCTGTTATATTTTTTCTAATATTTTACGTTTTTCAGGACCTGTCATCAAGGAAGCTGATTGGAGCGGGTGAAGTAAGCGATGGTCTTTATCATTTCAACCAACCACCAACATCAACACCATCAGCCATGCCTGTTACAAGACCAAACTCCAACCTCTGGCACATGCAACTTGAGCACCCTTCTACTACTCGTCTATCTAATTTGTCTTCTCTTTCTAAAAATATTTTTCACTTTAACTCTCATTGTGATGTTTGTAAAATTTTTAAACAAACACACAGTCCTTTTTCTTTAAGTGATAATCGTAGTAGTCGTCATTTTAATCTAATATATTGTGATATTTGGGGTGGATATCCTACTGCATCTCTCACTGGTGCACACTACTTTCTTACTATTATAAATGATTTTTCACGTTGTACATGGGTTTATCTTATGTGTTTTAAATCTGAAACATATTCATTTCTTACAAAGTTTTATACAATGATTAAAAATCAATTTTAAAATTTGATTTATCAAATAAAGACCGACAATGGCATGAAATTTCTTTCTACTGCTATGCAAAATTTTTTCCACGAACATGAAATTCTTCATTAACTAACTTGTGTTGAAATCTCACAACAAAATGGGGTGGCAGAGCAAAAATACCGACATCTTCTTGAAGTAGCCCAAGCCTTGCGTTTTCAAGCCAACTTACTATTATATTTTTGGGGAGAATGTGTACTCACTGCCACTTACCTTATCAATCGAATTCCTACACCAAACCTTAATGGTAAAATCCCTTATGAAATGCTTCTCAATTTTACCCCTACCTATGACCACCTTCGAACATTCGGGTGTCTTTGTTACACTCACACATTAAGTGCACATCGCTATAAATTTTTCCCTCGTGCCTCACAGTGCATATTTGTATAATATCCTTTTGGTCAACGTGGTTATCGAGTTTATGATATTAACACTAGTCGTCTTTTCACTTCTCGTGATGTTGTATTCATTGAATCTATATTTTCTTTCCAGTCACAAACAAAGTCCATCTCCGAATCCATCATCACTGTACTACCTTTACCAGTTAATGATCAAGGGAATACTACTATTGGTTTGAAAGATCAACCTTTTACTTTTCCCATTCCCGACATTGCTCATAATATTCCTCCACCTACAATCCAACCCCATGAACCTAATTTAGGTATTACACCCACTCCACAACACCTTGAACCATGTTGATCTCAGCGATTTAGGTATTACACCCACTCCACAACACCTTGAACCATGTTGATCTCAGCGAAATATTACACGTCCAACTCACCTTAAAGATTTTATTTATCCTATTTTACCTTACAAGACTTCTCATACTTCACCAACTACACAGCTATCTACAGGTACTATTTACCCTATTTCTAAGTCTCTCTCATATGCATATTTTTCTCCTAACCACATTGCTTTCTTATCTGCTATTCATTCATATAAAGAACCTCAAACTTTTTCACAAGCTGTTAAATATCATTATTGGCGTGATGGAATGTCTACGAAAATAGATGCATTACAATAAAATGTTGGTGAAGTCTGGGAAGTCTTGTAAGGTAAAATAGGGATATCTCATATGGCATCAACCATATTGATGGCATATCCTAGCAAAGGACTAAACCACGTTCCTTAGCAAATCTTGTCGTTCACAAGAAAAAGGTTTTCTATAATATGGCTTTCATATCAACCTAGTTTCTTATGTTTCATTCTACAAAATTCTAGTGGGCATCGCTTCTCTATGTTATGATTATTACTTGTTATTGTAGGATGTTTAATCTCATACTTGGCATTAGTTACTGAGAGAATATTTCATCCAATGTAGCTGATAAATTTTGCATCTATATTTTCTTAACTTGTGAATTATTTTCAAACAATCCATTTGGGAGAAAGCTTCAACCAATGTACCCGAGAAATTTTAGTTTTATGTCAACTGTTTTATAGGTCTAAAGCTTCGACTTCTCAAAAAATTTATGCTACTCCCTGTGAGCAGCTATGACACGTCAAAGAGGCTTCAAAGAAAGCTGGTTGGAACCTCAAAGCTTAATTGGCTATGACCATAGTTGAAAAGGAGAAAACAAAAAAGGCTTAAGAAGAAGAAATAATTAAAGCAATCGCAGTAGCTAAGGGCATGGAAGGGGCTTATGAAGAAGAAGATGTTAGAGTTAGAGTGTTTCTTTTGGTTCTTTTAGGTCTTTTATGTTGTAATTTTGTATTTAATTTCAGCTTATCTTGGATCCTTTAGCAAATAGAAGTGAGGAGTCTCTCTTTATTAATAAGTGGAAGAAGTAGTGAGAGGAGTGTAGTCGAAGCTACCTAATCCAGGGATGCTATAGTGGAAACTAAAGCTGAAATGAGATTATAAGTTACTTTTATGTAAAAGGATTTATTTATTGAATACTGGAAAGTGTGGTTAAAGCATGAAATGCTATCATTTTATGTATTTAATAATGGACAATGTGGTTGAAGTTTAGCATGCTATCCGAGTTTTTTGTTTTGTTTTATTATTATTTATTTTTATTTACAAGGTTATGATTGTGTACTGCTGGAAAATCTGGTGCCTGAGGCAAAAAAAAATAGTATTTAAAAGAAAATTATATAAAAAATAGCTGCCCAAATTAATCATTCTTCTATGACTATTAAGAGTTGTCGTTATTGAAGTTCATAAATGATAGTCGTATACAGTAGTAAAAAAAAACTACTATTTTTTTTATAACTATCTCCTTGACTATCAAAGACAATCATTTTTTTCTTGAAAAGACGACTAGTATTGACATCCATTTTCTTTACTTTTTTCACGTAGTGTTACCAAGATCCATGAGCTCATTTCGAGCATTTGTGAGGCTTTGCTAAGAGAGAGGGAGAGATCTCACTTTGCTAAGAGAGAGAGAGAGAGGGAGAGATCTCTCTCTACTCGTTACAGGTCTGATTTTGTGCATTGGTATAAATGGAAAAAAGTTGTTGTTTATACATTTAAAATGAGTGACAGTTTTTTTTAAGTGAGGTGGTACAACATTAGTTTTTTTAGTGAGTTAAGACCTTTCACCATACGATAAGTAGTGATCAGGAACTTTTAAGAGACTTTTTAGTAATGAAGCCTTTTCTCTCTTCAAAATTTACTACAAAATAATAAACTATTAGCGATTTAGAGCAAAAAACTGCCGCTATTAATAAAAAACTATTAAGACTATTAGCGACAGTTTTTTGTGAATAGCGACAGTTTTTGGCTGCTGCTAATAGTCTTGTTTTTTGTAGTAATTGTACCTGCTTAGAATACTATCACTAAATATTGATTTTTTTAAAGGTAGGAGTGGCCAGATTAAATGTCACCTGAACAAATCTCGTTTTGGGTTGATCAACCATGGGACATGTGATTTTAAAAAAAAATTGTTTTTTAAACTCTTTTGCCCTCCCATAATTGATGGGCCAAAGATTAAGGTAATACCTCAAAACTTATTTTTCTCAACTTTGACCACACTTTAAACGGTGGAAAAGTCATAACAATAAAAAAAATTTAATGGGATCTGATCGACCTTGCCTAAGTTATCGTGGCACCCGATCCTTGTGATGGACGCCACATGATGGCCAACCGATGGTGGGTATAAAGATTTCTCTACACTCGAGCGCATAGTCTCGTGCCTCTTTTTTAAAAGAAAAAAAGTAACAATTATTTTTCAATGATTGAGACAGTTACCTTTTCGATGACCACTAAAAGTTAAAAATATAATAATAATAATAATAATAATAATAATAATAATATTCTCAGTCAATAAATATTAAAATAATTTTGATTAAATATTAAAAATATATAAATAATTTAAAATAAAAAAAAAATTTAAGAATATGCAAAAAATTCTTGATATGTGCCTATTGTTGGTACATGTAGCCATGTGACCCCGTCAATAGAAATTAAGAATCTCATTATACATTAGTCGGTTACAACTATGTATTTAATTGTGATTAATCACTGACCGTTACGTGATTAAAGAGGTCATTTGTCCTTGAGCATTGATGGCATATCCGAGCAGCTATATATGTAGGCTTAAAAATCTCATTTGTGTGAATATATATATATGTAATGTGTGGTGATAACAGTACAATGGATCCAAGGGCACTAAAGTCATGGAACAGGTAGTAAATGCTCGAGGGAAATCTACAATGAATCAAGGCGATCACCAGCCTAGCGGTGCTTCTCTCGGCAATCATATAACGGTAGGCGATCGATCAACGATCCAGATTTTACGAGACCCAACAATGGTACAATGGTACAATGGATCTAAGGGCACTAAAGCCATGGATCAGGTAGTAGATGCTCGAGGGTTATCGACAATAAATCAAAGCGATCACCAGCCTAGCGGCGCTTCTCTCCGCGATCATATGACGGTAGGTGATCGATCAACGATCCAAATTTTACGGGACCCAACAATGGTATAAGAGCCAGGTTACAACCATAGTGATGTTGCTCGTTTGATGATCATCATTATTAATTTACATGATGGTGTTCCACTTGATAGTTGTTGTCCGTTTGATCATCTTGTAAGTCAGTCTAGCAGTCGCCCAAATGATTTTTTCTGCCTCACTATGCAAGAAATGATATGTTCCATCATGGATGGGATGACAATGGCTGTGTTCGCCCAGTGTTCTTTCAAGCATCGATTTATCATCCACAAAACATCGACGATCTGATATTTGATTTGTTATTTCCTGGGAGAATGACAAAGGCTACTGCAATACCATTATGAAAAAAAAAACAGCCCATAATCTCATATTTGCATCACCAAAAATTCAGGGAATTACGTCTTCCTTGTCAACATTTTGCGAATCAAATTTTAGAACTCAATATGATGACCAAGCATCATTGATGATTCATCGTATGAAGCGAAGATTTTAAAATCATTGCAATTGCCTCTCCGTCAGATATCTCACCCCAACAGGGAAGATGATGAGCCCAGCCAAAATAAACCAAGCCTATTCAACCAGTGCTGCGGATGCTTTGAGTAATTTATTTACGTATCAAATGTTTACTCACAAACACTAATGTGTGTATTTGTGAGTGAGTAATTTGTCAATCTTTACTGTTACAAGTCGGGATCTCGATCCCATTGGACCCGTAGACTCTAGGGAATGATGGGAACTGCACTGCTCAATCTTCAATTAGAATCGGTCTTACCGTCTGATTTGAAATCAACAGGCTTCCACACATAAATCGGTAAACTTGAAACGAGAGCGGTATGTTTTTCCGAACCTTAATCCCGTAATTTTTTATAGACATCCGTAATTTTTTTTGTAGACATGGAGAAATGTCTCGAATAGTGGGAGCATACCAACAATAGATGATTAGTTTATCATATGGTATTTGATTTAATTTTATAAAAACATCCAAATTGACTTATGCAATAGGGTATTGGACATGTTTATGACAGGGAAATTCGCTTTGCGTGTAAAACCTCATGATATGTGAGATTTAATATGACATGGATAAAATGATGGGTAAGCAGCCTCATAGTCTGCATATTTAAGTCTCGTTAAAATCGTTTGCCCTTTCTTGATGGATTAATCCAATGGTTAAAACAAATACTTTGTGATTCGGCATTTATAGCCAAGTGAGAGATGTTGGTATATGGCCACAAATACATTATTCTACAATTACAAAATTATAATAAGCACTTTATTATGTGTTGATTAATGTATATGTCCATTACACATAAGGTGATTAAGAGGGAGCTTAAATGTATATGTCTATTACACATAAGGTGATTAAGAGAGAGCTTAACGCCTCTTAATGGAAAATATATTGGTTACATTGTTTGCTTATATAACAAATGCTCAAGCATTATATATAGCTCGTTGGACTTGGGGACGCCTAAGTCTGTTAATTGCAAAGCACTTGAAATTTTATCATGATTGATTAAATACACTTTTAACGTGCAAATATCCATGAGCAAAGATATTTTTTTATTCTAAATTAATATACAGGTTTGTACAGTGGTGGAAGATAGTGTACAGAAATGATTCGATGGTACACAAACTATATACAAATGTAGTGTATAAGATCCCATAATTAGAAAATTTTGTCATGATAGGTAAATTCGTTTTGGGGTGCAAAACCTCATGACTGGGATCATTTTTATCGTGATAGGAAAATCTGCTTTGGCATGTAAAACCTCACTATTGAGATAAGTTTTATCATAATAGGTAAATCCACTTTAGCGTGCAAAACCTCATGACCATGATATGTCTTGTTGTGATAAGTAAATCTGCTTTTGGCATGTAAAACCTTATAACTGATGAAACATGGTAAATCCTACATTGACAAAAGACGTTATGACATATTGATTTAGCCTCAATGGCCAAGTAGAAAATGTTGGTACATGTGACCATGTGACCTTATCAATAGAGATTAAGAATCTCATTATGCATTAGTCGGTTACAACTTTGTATTTCATTGTATTTAATCACTGACAATTACATGATTAAAGAGGGTCGTTTCTCCTTGAACATTAATGGTATATCCGAGCAATCTATATATATGGGCTTAAAAATCTCATTTGTGTGAATATATGTGCAATATGTGGTGATAACACTACAATGGATCCAAGGGCACTAAAGTCATAGATCACATAGTAGATGCTCGAGGAAAATCCACAATGAATCAAGGCGATTATCAGCCTAGCGGCGCTTCTCTCAGCGATCATATGATGGTAGGCAATCAATCAACGATCCAAATTTTACGGGACCCAACACCTATATAGCCTAATATGTGCTAATATGACCCGACGCACACTACAAAAAATAAGACTATTAGTGGCAATCAAAATTGCTGCTATTAACAAAAAAAATGTCGCTAATACCCTCGTCGCTAATAGTCTTAATGATATTTTATTAATAGCGGCAGATTTTGGCCTCCACTAATAATCTTATTTATTGTAATGGCAGAAACACAACTTTTATACACCAAGTCATTCCAAACTTGAATTAATTCAATAGTTTACGTGGCTGAAATTAAATTTCTCACCAACATAGAAAGGTTTCAAAATAAAACTTCTTTCCAAATAATAAGGTTTTGGTGTTGGGATAAAAAGCCCTTTTCAAGATCCTTTACCAAACATAAGAAATCAATTTTCAAGGTAATCATATGTCAGAGATCTTCTAATCAAACAAAAAAAAAAATCTATTTAGGTAGGAAATTATTTTACAGGAAATCAACGAAGAATAGGTTTCATTTCATGTTTAGAATTTTCTCACTATCAAACAAACTCTATTATATAAAACTTGGGTAACAAAATTACCTTAGTTAAATAAAAACAATAAAACAATGAAAAAGTATAAAATAAAAAAAATTACCTTAGCTAATCCTCAAAGAGGTAAAAATACCAAAATACCTAGGTTGATATCCCATCAAGTTCAAGCCCTCTTGATTAAAAATCTCTTTTTCTCCTCTCCTCAAAGGAGATGGGACATAGGATCATAGATAATATTTATGCCAATTTATACTATACCTAAAGGACAGGTACTGATCAATCTGAACGGTCTAACATAAAAGTCAACAAAGATAAAAACTACAATTAAATAGGATGATCTTGACTATTAATCTAGAATTTAGAGAGAGATAGTAGACAAAAATATCACAAAATTAAAGCCAGCTACCCATATCAAGCTGTTATGGTTCATTCAAATGAAATAATTCAATTTTCATATTAAATATATAAAATTTTGCAATTCGGCTATTAGCTCAACTGGTTGGAGTGTGATGCTAATAAAATATTTGTGGCACCTCAGGATTTTTTTTTATATTAGATATGGGTGTTCCCCAAATTTTCTTTATTTTTTGCGTAACCTTTAATTTGAAACAACCCCCTTTGTATCCGAGTTGATTATTGCACAGCATCGGTTTACCCTTCACACTTAACATGAACCCGCCCAGACCCATTTAGCAAGCTAGGAGAAAATATAAGGGAGGAAGTCTGGTTGGGCCGGGTCAGTTTCGGATCAAGAACCTCAACTCAAACCCGACTCATTTGAGAAACAGGTCACACATTTTAACTCAACTCGACGGGTTAGAAACGTTAACTCAAACTTGACCCGATGCGTGTTGGTTAACCAGACCCGCCTGCAACCCCTACTGAGGACAAGTATAACTTGAGGACAGGTATACTTTTAAGAGACTTGCTCTTTCAAGTGTCACTACAAAGAAAAAGACTATTAGCAGCAGCCATAAAATGCCGCTATTAATAAAAAAACTTTCACTAATATACTTATCGCTAATAATTTTAATAGTTTCTCTTGTTAATAGAGATACTTTTTTACTACAAAAAACCTGCCGCTAATAATTTTCTTTTGGTAGTTAACTGATCTCACGCTATTAAAGGTTTGAGACGTAGTAATCCAAGCCGTCAAAAGTGTTTGAACATTGAACAAAAGTAGACTCAAACAAAATTACACTTTTTAGTAGAGTTGAATCATCCAACTTATGCACACTATTTTTTTTTTGAGGATTGCACATATCTATCTATCTATCCTACCTATATATAAAAGTGAGAGGTGTTAATTTCGTTCTTTCATGTACCCACAAAAAAAGGCTTACATTATCAAAACCCACGCTCAAATTAGCAACCCCCTATTTATACAAACAACAAAATTGATGGCACAAGTTAGCCCCTCTTATATCCTCTTACATATATGTTATCAAAACCCTTTAAAATATTATATACCAGGCTTACCAGCAACCCCTGTTAAATTTGATAAAATCGCTCACCATGCTTTCACTCAGGGCGACGGTATCTTCGCCCCTTCCGACCATGCTTCCCGTACAAAGCGGCCATGCTTCCACACAGATCTATTATACCGTCCATCCAGATCGATCATACCGACCTTACTTTCACTATTATTACAGAACTCCCTAACCATAACACATCTTTGACGCCATTTGTTGAAGCTTTATCGTCTGCATTACTTTCCCACCGTTCTCAACCAAGGTACCTACTATTTTCCTTCATTTTTTTGGCTTCTTTTATTTATTTTTATGATTTTTATCCCTTTTTCTTTTCTTTTCTGCCCCTTTCGTATTTTTTTAACCCCTTCTTTTTGTGGGTTTTGTGATGAAAACGAAGTAAAAAATACAAGATTTAAGGCTATATATATATATATATATATAGAGAGAGAGAGAGAGAGAGAGAGAGAGAGAGAGAAATCGGTCACTTAAGAAGGTGACGTGAAATTCTTGGAGTTTTTGGCGAAAAAAAAAAAAAAAAAAAATTTAATCTTATTTTCTCTCTTAACCTATTCCTCTACCTTCTCTCAGTTATTTTTGTTTGTAACCTAAGATTCTTTGTGCGCAATTGATAGTTCCACCACTCACACAGTAGATAAGAGATGCAAACGGGTTGGGTTTAGAGTCAACTTGAACCTGACCTACTAAACCATTTCCTAGACCTGAACCAGACCCGACCTGCGCGTGTCTAACCTCGCCCTAAACCTGTACCCAACTTGTTGAAAAAACTCAAATCTGGACTCGACTTGAACCTGACCTACTACCTGAAACCAGACCTAAACCAACAGCCAATGAGAAAACACTACAAAAAAAAGGTGTTTCAACGGTATTTGCTGTAAACACAATTTTTGGTAGCGACAGGACTAATAGTAGCAGTTTTTTGTTAAAAAAATTGCCGCTAATAGTCTTATTGTTTATGGTGAAACGACCCGCTAATGAATACCAAGTGCATTTTCAGGTTTTGACCCGACCTATTAGCAACTTTTAAACTTCATCTGAACCTGTAAATCATAGAGGATCACTAATTCCAACAGTATTCAATCATTATACTAGTAAAAACAAGGTAAAATATTAAAATCTTCCTTATAGAATAAATATATATGAGTAATTAGGCATATAAATAACACATAAATACTATCTCCTATAATATATAATGTTATACATACTTTTATAAATACGTACCAAGGCGGGTTTGGATCTAACTTGTACCCGACTTGTTTAGGTAATAGGTCAAAATTTTCAACCCAATCCGGTCCGACAAGTGAAGTTTTAAAACTCAAACCTGCTTTGTAACAGGTCGGGTCTCCAAAACCTGTTAGGTTGACCCAACCAATTTGCACCCCTATAGTAGACTATCATGGTCGTCCCAATCTTTTCCAGAATAAATCTTAAGTTCATAGCCCAACTATTAGAAGGCCAGATGTTAGTTCGATATAGAACACATCCCCAAAAGTGATACAAGAACCTTCCTTCTGATACACCATGATCATGGATGTGTGCCATGTATCATCAATAGTTAACCATTTGTTAAGTAGGTAGGCCATGATCTCAAGATCTATTGAGTATAAATATTGTGGCTAAAAATAAATATTGTGGCTAAAAACAATTTCTATCATCTGATTCAAGGCAGTCAACATTGGTAATCATGAAACCATTAGTTGTACCAAAAGAAACTTCAGTTGCAAATACATCTACCCTACAAAAGGTAATTGCTCCCACGTGTCACGGAATCACTCCTTTTGACGTGCCCTCGCGTGCGGCGCCTAACTTTCCAAGCTATGTTAGCCTGCCCCTGATACTAACTGTCACGTGAGCGCACTCTGAAGCCCCATCAACCCGTCCGGTGCTTCGCTGCGGCATGCAACAAAGCCAACCTATCTCTCCATCAAACTCTGATACCACCCACCTAGAGGATGGGAACTCCCGCTCGTGGTTACCTTCTTTCCAAGGCCTACCATCCCGATACATCGTGCCTCTTATGACATGCTCGATTGCACTTATGTGTCATGCTTAGCTCTTGTGTGTCATGTACAAGTACCTCGCTTCGCAACAGTAATGACATGTCGCGCCTCATGTAGTCCCATACTAAACATGTATTGCCCACATACCGAACCAAGCGCACCTCGTGTACATTCCGAGTTACTAGCACACGTCGCATCGGACCCTCGTGTTGTCGTGCTCTACAGAGTCCCACACAGCCCTCAAGTGTCCTAGCGAAGCTGCCCAGCTATATGCACCACAACGCGTAATCCGGGGCCATACTTCAACTTCACCATGGATGCCATACGGCATCGTTGCGTCGACGTCTTACGCCCACCCTATCAGGCCTAGGAGACACTTGCGTCTCATTTGGCGAGGCAAAGCCCCGTGTGGGTGAGATGGTTCAAACACCATCTATGGATAAACAACCTGAGAACCTTAAACATCTTGGTTTGGCATACCCCCATGGCACACACCTCCTGCCCGTGACACGCAGTGTCATGTCCTCAGCCATCACGCCCATGACTCTCAAGGTCGTCTTCCCCTGCGACCGTGTCGCGACTACCGCAGCGCGACCACATCGCGAGGCCCTCCTGGCACCGCATGTCGTGTCGTCCCAGCACCAAGATGTTACGTGCCCTCTTTGCACCACATCGCAAGGGCCTTATGGCCCCATGTCGAGTGCCCTCCTAACACCATATGTTGTGTCGCCCCGGCACCAAGATGTCACGTGCCCTCTTGGTACCACATCGCGTGCCTTCGGCACCAATACTGCTAGCTAGAGTATTGACCCCGTCACACTTCTATGTCCCTCACACCTTTCCTGAAACTTCTCTTCTCTCTCTCTCTCTCTCAAATTCAGTTTTAGAGTATATTTATTTACATTTCGTGATTCTTTTCTTCCCAACCAACCCAAGTATCTGGTAAACCCTTGACTACTTTAAATCAAATAGTGGAGATTTTCCACATGATGAATTTTGAGGTCATCGCTCGACCATTATATGGTCAGATTATTTATTACAGTGGCACACATTCTTAAAAGTGATTTTGAGATTATCGCTCATGATCATGTTCCCTTTTTGGAATCTCGCCACGTTGAATGATGATCGTCTGAAGGTAGGCCCACAACTAAATATTTTATTGTGCGAGAGATAAACCCTTGACTGCTTTGAATCAGATGGTGGAGATCATTTCTGCTAAATTTTCCACATGATAAATTTTGAGATCATCACTCGACCATCATATGGTCAAAGTTTTGACTACATTTGGCACACATTTTGAAAATGATTTTGAGATCATTGCGCATGATCATGTTCCCTTTTTGGGATCTCGCAACATTGAATGGTGATCGTATGATAGTAGGCCCAAAACTAAAGAATTATTGTGCGGGAGATTGGGACGAAAAAATAATCTCCATCATCTAATTCAAAGCAATCAACAAGTTTACCACTTGAAACCATGGTATCAAATATCTGTCGATACCGGTACGTATCGGTTTTTCAGCAAACTGATACGTATCGGCGCAAATATATATCAGGTATCAACTCGGGTATTGGTATAGGCCAGTACGGGCCCCGTATCGGCCAATACGTATCAGGTATTGGTCGATACCTCTATTTTCATTAAAATAAATAAATAAATTGCACCGATACAACTCGGTATCCGCAAATTCGTATCGGTCCTCCATGGACCGATACCCGATACCAGTACCAAGTTTGACACCTTGCTTGAAACTATTGATGAGAAAAAAAAAATCTCAAAATATATATTTGGTATATTTATCATCATATTTATATTACTATATCACTAATTTAAAAATACTTATATCAGTGGTGTATAATTTTATTTTTTTATAATAGTGGTATATAATTTTTTTATATTTTTTTTTTTGATGAATTACGAATTCATTAAAAAAAAGAGAATCAATCCATAGATGTATATAATTTTTTTATAATGGTGGGATATTAAATTTATATCCTTTACCCAAAATATAATGATATAACTATCTTTAAATTATTCTAATTTAATAATATTTATTTAAGTTTAAACTGAATTTTATTTTTTTTATTTCCAATGTTCTTTTTACTTTTTTCAAAAAAAAAATCTCACCCGTGCATTGCACAGGGTTTCTGCTAGTTTAATATTAAGTAGTCTTAATCGGTACCTCTATTCATGCCACGCGTTCAATGAAAGCGTGTACGTCCTAAACCTCCTAAAAATATGTTGATTGCTTCGGATCAGATGGTGGAGATTTTTTTTCAACATGATCTTCCACACAATAGATCTTGAGATCATGGCACACCTATCTGACGGTTTATTTTGTTTCCACGTGTCATAAATTCCCAAAAAAATAGTTTTTCAATCACATGACACACCTCACACTCAAACATAATTTTGGGAAAAAAATTGGGGGATTTGGGACACATGAAATCAAAATTGACCGTCTAATAGGTGCACAATGCTCTCAAGATCAATTTTGTGGAAGATTGGGGTGAAATATGATCTCCATCATCTGATCTGAAGCAATGAACGGCTTTGAAGGGGTATTAGGCAAGAGAGCTTTCAAAGAACACGTGGGTGCGAAGAGAGTTACCCATTCTTAATTTTTATGGCTGATATCAAAGTCCACTAATCCATGCGGTGACTCTTCGTTCTTTCACACGTAAGTTGAGCTCCAACCTGCACCAGGGAGGTTGCATTATGGGCAACCTTCCATCAAGGATCAAAATTTCAGTTTTGGGCATAACTGAAATCGAAAATTTGGACTGAAATTTCTGCCGATAACTGAAAATTTAGCAGAAATTTTGAGCCCCATATAAAATATGACCAAAATTTCCGTCCAAACTATCGTTTTGGTGAGGACCGAAACCTATAATTTGGACCGAAACTTCGGTCATTTCGACAGAAATTTTGATCCTTACCTTCCATTGTGCTATTGGCCCAAGCACATAGAGGTGATTCTTTGATTTAGACGTACCAATTGGGGATTGCCACCTGGGCCATTGGATTAATTACAACTGTACATCATGTGGTATAACAATAAAGCATATTTTAATGGTATACGATCAAAATTTTACTTTATTTGTGTGAGATCATTTAGGCTGTGTTTGGGTTATAAGAGCATATGCAGATATTTGACTGTTCTCGGTCAGAATCAATAAAATCTACTCTCCAATAAAATAAATATAGAGTAATTTTATCATTTAAAAAAGCTCCCAACAAAAATAAATGAAACCAGAAATTATGTTACCAAATATAAAAGTAATTTTCGCTAAATCAGAAGTGAGAGATGCTCTTTGCCCCAAAAGAACTAACCAAACGCAACCTTAAAAGCGACATTTTCCTCCACCTTTTAGCCATGGTATCAATCCACCTTTTAGCCATGGTATCGATTCATATGGCATTTTCGGTTGCTCTTCAAGGAGGAAATTCAAAAGGGCGGAAATTAGGGAAAGGAAAATTATAAACGGCGATTAAGTTTTGATAGACATGATTACAAATAGCTTATGTGGCAGCCAGTGTTGGGATCTCATTACGTGTGCAGCCAATCACATCATGCCACATAAGCTGCTTATAAAATTATTTAAAAAATTGTCCATTAGATAACACCGTCCTTTAGAAACTATCTCAATATTACCTAGTGCCAAGGAATAAAATTTAGGCGGAAATGATTAAAATTTAGGCGGAAATGATTAAAATTTTGGTCCAAATTATCGAATCGGTCCCTACTGAATTTGGACTGAAATTTCAGTCATTTTTGTATGGGACCCAAAATTTCGGTTTTCGTCTAAAATTTCAGTCCAAATTATCTCCCGAAACCGAAATTTTGATTCTTGCCCAGTGCTAATCCGATCTTTACGGGCTGCATGGAGGAGTAGACAGGATACGATACAATAGTCACCAAAAAGCCTTTTTTTCCCTGTAGCAAATGCATTTAAAATGGTTTTTTTTCGAACAAATGAAAAAAAAAATTTCTTTTACCAGAAAAATACATTATAAATCCATTTTTTCCCGTTTAAGTGACAAACATATACATGGAAAAGGCCTCCGTCCTCCATGGGAGGACGGTCACCGTCCTCCTACTTTCCACGTGGACCTTGGGTGCATTGCTTAGATCATCTTTGAAAACAAAAAAAAATTAAAAAATCATCTCCACCGTGTATATTTTGAATCGTGAAATGTGGACCAATGAAAATTATCAAACTTTGACTTGTGGGTTTAAGATTTTTTTTTTCGATTTTTTTTTTTTTAATATTGATCTAAACTATCCACATGTGCTCCACGTGGATCTTGGAGGACGGTCACCGTCCTCCATTGGAAGACCTAACCGGCTCCCTATATATATATATATATATATATATATATATATATATAGAGAGAGAGAGAGAGAGAGAGAGAGAGAGAGCGCGAGCGAGCTGTTTAGGTCCTCCAATGGAGGATGGTGACCATCCTCCAAGATACACATGAAGCTCCACATGACACCCAAAACACTGTTTGGGTGCCATGTGGAGTACAAGTTGACGGTATAGATTAATATTAAAAAAATAAATTTCGAAAAAAACTTCTAAATCCACAAGTCAAAGTTTAACGGATTTCATTGATCCACATTTCACGGTTCAAAAAACACACGATGGAGACGAGTTTTCAATTTTTTTTATTGCAAAGATGATCTAAACAATGCACCCGAGCTCCACGTGGCATTAAAATAATATTTTGGGTGCCACGTGGAGCTCCATATGGTAGCTTGGAGGACGGACAACTTTTCCATATATATATATTATAACTAAATATTTTTTAAAAATTCCTTTCTTTTCCAAAATTTCCTGTATCTTTTCGGAGCCGTTTTATTCCTATAGGTAAACCTAGTCACTATATATTATAGACCTAACCTTATTTTTTCATATAAAATTATAGCTTTATGAGATGTAACCTAGGTTTTCACCAAGGATCAAAATTTATGTCGAAATTTCGGCCGAAATTATTGGTTTTGGTCCCCACCAAAATGATAATTTGGGACCAAATTTCGGTCAGATTTTGTATGGGGTTGAAATTTCGGTTTCGGTCCCCTCCCAAACCGAAATGAAACCCAAAATTTTGATCCTTGGTTTTCACACTTCAAAGGAACAACTCCATGCTATCTTAATATTTAGAACTTGATAAAACTACTTGGGGTCATAGTGACAAATTTCGTTTTCGACAACATTTCGGTAAGGGGTCGTTTCGATTCATTTCGGATAAATTTCGAGAAA
This sequence comes from Chloranthus sessilifolius, assembly GCA_021018995.1. Lineage (NCBI taxonomy): Eukaryota > Viridiplantae > Streptophyta > Magnoliopsida > Chloranthales > Chloranthaceae > Chloranthus > Chloranthus sessilifolius. The sequence goes on along the minus strand of JAJIZI010000016.1, from coordinate 1,251,380 downwards.
AATTTAAAAAATTTCTGGAAAATTTCGGGGAGTACAAAAATATTAAATATAAATTATATTTAAACTTCATAAAATTTTTACTTATTATTTAAAAAATGACAAAAATTAGAAAATATTTATTCATTTCGTTAATTTCACCGAAATTAAGGAAATTTAAGCAATTTCGAAAAAATCATCGAAATTTCACCAAAAGTTTTGCCCAACCCCTGTTTCGGTAAATTTTGAAGAACTTTCAAAGAATTTCAGATAAATTTGTTACTATGCTTAGGGTTGGGCAATGAATTCCGATGACTCCATGCATAACGCGTTCCCTAAGGGCACGTTCACTTCTCATATTACTTTACATGTAATAAAGGACACTTTTTTACTTGTAAAAAGGTACACCTCCAATGTAATATGGTTGTTCAATTCATTATAAAATGAGGGTGTAAAATCTACTTTATGGGCTACTATTCACTTTATAAGTGAACGATTTCTGTAATTTTTTGCATGTACTTTTAACTACCTTAAATCATTATGTCCGCTCATTTTATATCTCTTCATCGGTCATTATAAAGTTGTCCGTTTCACATGAATATTAAGGGGAGTGTCATCCATCCTAGTTCAAGTCAATCTACCACTTCACATTTATCTGACTCACTCGTTGATGATTTCTCCTCTTGAAAAAGTAGATAAAAACCTTTACGAAGGGAAAAAAAATAAAAAATATGTACCTTTTTTGCAGATCTATTCACTCTAACCCATTGTTCTATAATCCCATCTCAGGAACCCTCCATCTTCTTTGACTTATAAAGAGATAGAGAGATAGCCCGATCAACATAGGACGTGATCGAATATTGCCGAATCTTGATGAACCAGCCGCTTCTCCAATCGATTGCCGCTTCGTCTTCATTGTTGCAACGTTTGGCTGTTGGAGAAGATAAATCTCTCTTGAGTAAGGAGATTGTTAGGTGCATGTACTCTAGTATTAAAGTTGGTGTTATGCCTTTTTAATGAGGTATTTTAATCGATTGTTGCAAGTTTTCCTTGTAATAAATTAACATTATGAGCGGTAGCCTCGTAAGTCAAAAAAATTATAAGTATAATTTATTGGCATAGACTCCTAAAAAAAAGAATGACAGGAACAAAGTAAATTGTACTATTTGGTATAAAAATGGCATATTGCACGTAATATCACCATATTGTGTGAAGTAAACGTGCCCTAAATGGTGCCACATGCACACAATTGATGACTAACACAAACCTTGGTGATGAGGTTGGTGAGCTTATCCCAGCACCCTCTAAGGTTCAGCGTAGGGGTGTATTCGGTTCAGTTTGGTAGGTTTTGGACCAAAATCATAAACCCAATCGGTCCCAATCAGTTTCTAGATTTTCAAACCAAACCAAACCAACCCGATTCGATTCAGTTCGGTTTGGTTCGGTCCGTTTCAGTTTTCCTAAAAGTTCTGCTTGCACATCAAAATTTTCTCAACTTCTCAACCGATTTTCCTATAAATTCTATTTTACCGCTTTAAGATTTTGGAATAGGCTTTAAAATTAATCAAAACTCTCTCTCTCTCTCTCTCTCTCTCTCTCTCTCTCTCTCTCTCTCTCTCTATATATATATATATATATACTTACAAACTACATTCGGTTTAGTTCGGTTCGGTTCGGTTTCGGTTTAAGGAGGCTTGGAATCGAAATCAAACCAAACTTTTCGGTTTTCCTTTTTTCCAAACCAAATCCAAACCGGTACCCGTCCAATCCGGACAAAACCCGACAAGTTGGTTCGGTTCAATCAATTTGGTCCATTCGGTTAAAAAAATGCACAGCCCTAGTTCAGCGGATCAGAAATGGAAGTTGTGGATTATCTAAAGCCTAAAGGGTATCGGTATTTGCAGCTGACGATTTTCTCTGCTGTGTGGAATTTTCACTATAAGAATTGTTGACTGCCTTGAATCACTTGAGATCAATTTTCTTCCCAATCTTCAACCCAAAAGATATTGATACGAAATACTACCAATCACACGGTCAAATGTTGATTTCATGTGAAACGCATAACTAAACGTGGCCAAAGAATCCTTCTCATGGTATGTCATGATCATGGTCTTTGGGGATGTGTCCCATGAGAATCAACACGTAACTGATAGGTGGGCCATGTTCTCAAGATCTAAGGCGTGGAAGATGGAGATGAAAAGCTATGGGTACCAAATCTTCAACTGTAAATCCGGATACCCTTATCTAAAGGGGATTTGGGTAGGATGGGAGGCTTTCGTCAGTTTATATTAAAGCTATATATGATAGGGTACAGTATTACTCACCCCAAAAGACTGCTTTCTCACTCCCACCTCCTCCATCCTGTGTATATTGATTACCTTTGAATCAGATGGTAGAGATTGTTTCTTATCCCCATCTTTCGCACAATGGATCTATAGACTATCGGTCTACTATCTGAGTGTCATTTTTTCATTACACGGAGCACATATCTCCAAAATGTGATCCTCAAATTATATGACACTTATCGCGTTCAAGAATCATTTTAGGGTCATTTGTTGAAATGTGTGCCATGTGGAATAAAAAACTGGCCGGTGGGGGTGAGAAAGTAGTCTTTTGGAGTTAGTATAACAATATGCTAACGTCCGGCACTTATTTTCGCCTCTATTTACTGAAATTTGACGAATCACGATTTAGTAGCGTTGGAAATTCATACATTTTCTTCTTAACCATTTTCAGTAAAGATCAATTATTTCTTTCTTTAGGTATTTGCTTATGTTGGTATCAGTGTCAGCTCGTGCACCAAAGGACTGTGCATAGCGATGCAAGCGTTGACCCGGCACCTAATCGGACCGAACCAGCCCGATAACTGGAAAAAATTGAATCAGTTCGATTTCAGTTTTGATTTTTGAAACCCGAAAACTGATTTAGTAGGAGAGTAAACAGACCGGATTTGGGCTCAAAACCGACTTGAACCGGGCCCAAACCAATCATAGACCCGAAACTTAGAACCCACTACCTAGGGCCAAAGCCATCTCAAACCCAGAACCCATCTCGCCTATGCAACTCTAAAAAAATATCTCCATCATGTGATTGAAAGTAGCCAATGACTTTTAAAATAATGGCAACCATCATGTTCCGCTGTGCCCCCTTTCAAGAAAACCATTGCTCGCCCCTTCTGTGAATCACGATGCACCTTGACGAGTTGTATTTGGAAGCCAATACTTGCACCGAGAAGTTGGCCCTTGAATCAGGATGCATCCTTATGAATTGTATGGGAGTTATTCTTGCACCCGAGAAGTTGGCCCTTTCACATGGGGACTTGGTATTCAATGCAATCAAAGGCCATGACATAAAAATCTTAGGTGAAAACGATTGGCTCGCATAGTATATCTATCCATTAGGCTAAGGGATATAGCAGTGTGGATAACTTGAATTTCAAACTCGTATTTATTTCTTCGGCCAACAAAGCATATGGTTTAGAAGCCATGCGCATTGCCCATTTCAAAAATATACAGTAATTCTTTTCAGGCAGACTAAGTTTCTTACATCGTTTGTAGGGACTTGCGCAATGTGAAACGGTTTCTAATCAATATTCTTCACAAATTTATTATTTTCTTATCATCCTTCCAGATATTTTTTTAAAGAATTTTTTTTCTTTAGATTTTTTTGTAATTTTAATTCTTACCATCATAACAAAGATTCAACCACATACAAGGGGTGATACAATGATGCTCCCTTTTTAAATGTCTTTTTCGTTTAAGTTTAGAGTTAGTATCAAATAGGTGATTTGATATTTGAGTGGCAGGGCCGGCCCTGACATTATGGGTGCCCAAGGAGAGTGTCTAAAATAGGGCCTCTATTTTATATTATTTTATAATATATAAAAAAAATTTCACAATTATTTTTTGACAAATAAAATAATATTCACATTCTATCCCAAATAAAATAATTCGCCACAATTTTTCTCGGATTTCTTTATTTTCTTTCTTATTTTTTTATTTTTTTATTTTTATTTTATCTTGGGGTCAAGACCCTAAAATTTATCATGCGAGATTTACACTATTCTAGGGTTATGTGATTGTCCTATATCAAGGCGTCTCCCTCAAACATGCAAGCTCGACCCGTAAAGGTTAAAAGGAAACAAATTCGTTGTCATGTTAACATCTATCACGACTTCAAAGAAAATAATGAAACCCAATCACCAATAGGGTTAACTACACCTCAAGTGTGTGGGAAACGCACCCACCAGTAGTAACCAATGTGGGAAAGCCATCCACAAAAAAACCAAACTGCTGGAAAATGTCAATTGGAGCAACAAACACCAAAGAAACAGCCTCAATTCCATCTTTCCTGGATAGTTCCAACACCAAATACCACTAAAAAAAGGGCAATGATCAAATATGGAAGGAAAAATTTTCACCAAAAATCAATGATGTAAAAAACAGAACATGATCAATAAAAAAAAGTTACAAAAGTGTTGCTCTCATCAAATCCAGAAAACAGTGGAAGATTTGCATTAAAAAAAAAACAATGCATCAGTTATAAGAAATCTTGTATAAAATAAAATAAACAAACAAATCTACTAGTTAAAGAACTTATTCTATTTACAGAGTAAACCCACAAAAATTAATTAAAAATATAAAGAGAATCCAATTAACTCGTTGAAGAGTAAATTGATTGGTATGCGTCTGATAAAAAAAAGATAAAAAAATAACAAAGAGATTGATGAATTATACAGTTAAAGGTTTGCTTACCTGTAAAGAGGAGCGAATGAGAAACCCTAACCGTGTCCTTTGATGGCGTATAATGTCGCCCAAGTACAAAATAGCTACTGCAGCGAAGAGGTGAGAGAGGCGCTGGAGTGAGCCAGAGAGGCGAGGGTTTAGAGAGAAAGAGGGGGGGGGGGACTGGAGAGAGAGAGGGTTTAGAGGGTTTGGTCCGTTTGGAGAACTACAGAGAGAGAGAGAGAGATTGGGGCTTATATATATATATATATATATATATATATATATATATATATTTTTTTTTTTTTTTTTTTTCAACATACTTTTTAAAAGACTTGTTTTTTCAAGGGCCCTGAAAATCGGGGGCCCAAGGCAGTCGCCTGGCTCGCCTTGGTCCAGGGCCGGCCCTGTTGAGTGGTACAATGATGCTCTCTCATTGTGCGTGTTGCGTGATAGGTGTGTCACGATCTAAAGATTTTTCGTGTAAAAAAAAAAAGACAAAAAACATCTCAATCATTCAGTCAAACAACCTATTAATTTTTGACAGCTTGAAATTAGATGATATAGAGAAATTTTGATCCAATCTTTTATACCACAAAGCTTGAAATTATGGCATTAAATCACACGAAACATATGGTGATTCCACATAGCCTCAATGTCCCGAGAAGTTACCTGAATACCAAAAGCTTGAGGTGCCTAGCAACATCTCTTACATTTACCCTTGGATCCCCCCGTGGAAGAAAATCCTAGCCCCACACTTGCTCATGGGATGAATCGAAAGTGGCGCCATGACGGCATACTTTTAAGCCATGTGTTGCACATTGGGCTATTTAAGACGGCATACTTTTAAGCCATGTGTTGCATATCGTTGGGCTATTTAAGAAAACTAACTCGCAATCCATCATTTACACATGTCCTGAGGAGTCGGTCAATAAAAACTTTGGAACCATCTGATTATGCACGTTAATATTATCTTATTAAAAATATGCACAATTGTCTATATTAAAGTGCACAAATCAAATCAGACATTTCAAATCATCTAAAGAGTGATCTTAGGCTCTATATTACCTACCAATATAAGCTACCACTTCAATGAAACGGAGTGATAATGCACTCTTTGGGGTTGGACTTGTAGCTCAATTAGAAGTATAGAAGTTGTATAATGATGTAACCTTTGAAGATGCACGTTTAAAAACAGCTTACCTATAAAAATAAAAAAATAATAAATAAAATTGCCATCCCAATTTGTAACATGGCGATCATCTGCCATTTATATCTATAGTTTATTTATTCATTTTGGTCAACAAAGTCAAATAGATCACACACTCACCGTCACACAATTACCAATCTAATTTGTTAAAGGGTAAAGGTAGCCTGCTACCCTGGTCAAGTGACTTACCTGACCCTATACTAATTTGCAGCCATACACATATTCACATTGGATACCCTCGGTAGGAACGGCTCCATAATCACAATTATTTTGTGAGAAAAAATTAAAATAAAAAATAAATATAAATCATGCGGTCAAAAGAGTTACTTGTACGTAAAATGAAAGGTAAAGGTTTTATTGTTCAGTTCCCAACATGATTTTTGCCATTGACTATATAGTTTAATATTTTTTTTTTTTTCATTTTATTTAAAAAATAGTTATGATCATCAAGTCGCTCCTATCCATGACACCCGATTATGAAATTGGTGTCACATGACTGCAAATTAGTGTAAGACCAAATAACTTACCTGATCCATGGTACCGCGCTACGTTTATCCTTTGTTAAATTGGAAAAATATTGTTTCAACTTTAATTGGCTCAAAGGATCCTTACCATCCAATCCAAGTATTACCAAAGAGCATTGATCAAATAATTTGGATCCTCTTATAAGCATATCTTTGGGCTAGTAGTGTCTTGTCAAAAGATTTTCTACTACTTGGACTATTAAATCATTAAAAAATGAATGACAATGCCTAAAAGGAGTGGTGGTAAGCATAGTTGTATAAACATTTCGAAACATATCGCCCTTATGCATCAGATTCAGCCTGGCCCAAGTTGATATTAAACCATCAATATTGGCCGAGATTTAATTCATCAGTCAAGATTGATGCAAAAATACATCTCAGATTTAATAGTTTAAAATGATTTTCATATCTAATATTCAAAATGTCCTTTGAGATTTAATAGCAAAAAAAAAGGAATTAAATATAGCTTATAAATATTGCTATGGGCTGACCTAACTGTCAACCGATATGGCCGACATGAACTGGTTTTAAAACCTTGATCATAAGTAAGGGTTTTATCTATTGACTATGTAACATCTCATTAACCTTTTATTACATTTTTTTTTTTCCTTTTCCCTCGGGATGCTTGTTTACCTTTTCACCGGCACGGTAAGGATACTAAGGTTATAAGTAGAGGATCAGTGTGGTGGAAGTGGAAGGTGATTTTTTTTTACAAACGGGAGTTTAGATCCATCTACAATCTTGTTCCAAGCTGAATATCTCGCATTGCAATATGGTTAGCCTCGTGGAATGCAATATCAGATGGGATATCAGTGTTCGCAGAAACCTAACAGATGACAACCAAGTTATTACCCTGGCTCCTTGACCTTATCTACCTAACCCAACTAGGATTGACACCCAGATTTGAGCGTTGGAGCCAAAAGGAGACTTCTCGGTCAAATCTTTCTAATGGTTTATAGTAAGACAACAGTCGGTGGTGAATAGTTGGGTCAATATTTTGGCGCCTTATATCCCTCTCAGTGTTTGGTTCTTTGGTTGGAGCTTGGCTCGGGAAAGAATTCTCCCTATTGATCAGCTGATTAAAAGAGGAAAGAAACAACAAAATTTCTCTCGAAAAAGGAGAAAATGACCAATCATTTATTCATTCAAGGTCATGTTGCTGGCGCGAGGAGAAGATGACTATGAGCAAATGCCAGAGATTGGGCCCTCAATTGGGTCGTGCTTGCGAAGGATGAGGGGAATGATGAGGAGAAGGTCAAATAAAAGCTGACCTCCATAGCTTTCAAAGCACCTGAAACATTTGACATTCAACTTTGAACATTTAACATTCAACTTTAACAAGATGATGACTAAAATGTGTGAGTTTGTATTAGGTACACGGTTGTAGACTTATAGAAATAAGCTTTAGGGGGGGTCAATCAAGAACCCAACTAAACTTCTTTCTCCGCAATCTCTTAATTCGACATATAGACATATAGCTTACTGGGGTTACAAATGAATAGAAAATATGGGTGGCTTAATCCAGGCACATCATAATCATCACCACCTCGCCTGCTGAGTCTTAATTCGCCACAGATATACACAATCGTCCTCGTCATTCCATTCTTCTCTCCAAGTCTCCATTATACTTCAATGAGGTTATTTCTTAGCAGTATGACACCAAATTCCATGAGTAAAGCAAGTTTCATTAAAATACATCAATGAGGCTATATCTGCTACTCATCAAAAAATAAACAAGATTGATCCACATAAATATGTTTGGAACTTCATTTCTGAGTGTTCTTCAATTGTTTTGACTTCAAGTGATCAAAATCATTCTGGGGACAAACAATACAATCTTGAAAAAAATGACAAAATAATTCTAAAAACACAAACCCAAGATCTTTCATTGATAGCTTACCTCAAAAGAAAATAAAAGGATTGATAAAATTTCACCTACCACTTTCAAAATTACCCCAAGCCACAACCTCGGGCTTCGGAAGCAACGATAAGAAAAAAATTCAGCTTTAAGACTAAACAAGTTCATCAAAACTATCAAAAAACAAATGAGGATCAAAGAAGTTGCCTATTTTGCTTTGCCAGTGCCATTAGGGAGTTCAGAAGTAGCTCCACCAGATGGGTTCAACTCATCCCAAGCCTCTATCCATGTGACCATGGCATCTGCTAACTTGACAAAGTATGGGTCCACCTTTCCAAGCTTTGCCTTTACCTGCTTGGAGAGTTCAATATAGCACTTTTGAACAGTTGTGCAGTCCTTGGACAGGGTTGCAGATTGGAAGAAAGGGATCAGCTCTTCCTGCCAGTAGATCCCATTGTACTCTTTTTTGAGGTTCACAAATGGGTTGCTTGCTTTGCTGTGCCAGATGTAGGGGAGACCAGTCTTTACTCCCCATCCCATGTGGTCACAGATCACCTGCTCAAACACAATATTATCAGTGAAGGATTTCACAAGGTTGGCAGAAAACCAGATCTTTCATAAAATACAAATTAAGCATAGTGAATAATTCAGATGTTCTACGCCACATACAGCATCCCTATAAATGCACGAGAAGTGCATCCCAACAAACAATTCAGATAGTCCCAAGACTCCCAATTGATGAGCCCTCCTAGATGGACGATAGCCAAGCAGTCATCAATCGGAAAAGGCTAACTGTCCAATAACAATGTAAGGTGGTCCATGAAAAATTCATTGATGAGAATGTTAGGTTCATACAATCAGCCTGAGTTTTGGCTATGATCCATCAATGAGGTCATTTTTTCATTGAACAATCCAGATCAATGGGCATATGCATCAACAGATGGAATCTAATTTTGTACCTTTTTTGTTTGCATAAGGATTAGATGGATCCATGCCCATTTCCTGTATAAGTGTTGCAGGTGGAAAGAAAAACACTGGTCCTCAATGCTAAAGTAATATACAGTAACCCACTGATAAAAGGCCTTTTTTCTGAATCAGTAATAATAATAAAAATTGATGAAAATGGAAATATGACATACAAGAAATTTAAAGAACAAAACGGGAAACAGTTTTGAATTTGGGATAAAATTGAGATGCATAGAAAAGTAAAAAACCCATGGGTACCCAAAAGTTAGACAGAGCCCTAGTTCATGACTAAAAAACCACCGGATTTTTTATGTCCCATATGGGCTTTCTTTTACGAACAAATAGATATTGAAGCAAATTTAAAAACTAAAATGTCTCCTTAGAGGGAATGTTTCATTGTTTCTTCTCCTAAATCAAAAGAACAAAATAATCTTAGGAGCTAGGTAGAGAAAATTGTGATAAATAGTACCATCATCCCAAATTGGCCTAGAATATGGGGTAACCATGAAATAGTAGTATGTGAAACAAGTTCAAAAGAAAATGATCCTTCTCGGATGTTACATAAGGAAAGTCAAATCCCAAAAACTAAAAGATCATCATCATGAATGAAATCAACTTTGAATCCATGTCGCAATTAAAAGATATCTGAAATGCATGATAATAAAAAGAACATAGCGAACCTTGATGCACCAGCCTGCCCACATATCATCATAACGCCCAATTGGCTGACCGTCGCCCATTAGTCCAAAGTACATTGCTGGGCCAATAAGTTCCCGGTTAAATCCCAGATTCATCCCGCACATGGGGAACAAGGTCCCCTTGGGTATGGTTAGAACTGCATCCACAAACCTAACAAAGATAGAAGTAACTAAGAAACTAGCAACTAGGAAAGAGTTCGTTATATATAAATATCATTAAAAATTTAAATTAAAGCCTGACATAAATGAATCTCAGACAAAGTTCCAATCCAGGATTCAATGATGTTGGAATCGGGCACTTCATATTCCATCCAAATATTGAACAATCTGTTTTGCCCAATATGCTAATCTATTTATTGTTAAAGACTATCGCAATCCATGTGTGTGTATTGTCAATGTCACTATAATGTATGTTTCCTGTGATAATAAATACTTAAAAAAGTTTTATGCTATAAAACTGATTTATGGCATAATATGTATTATTTAGTATTACTGATACAAAAACAAATAGTATATGATTTATTTCTATTTCCCCCACATTTTCTTGGTTTTTTTATTTCCTCAACTAAAAGATATTGCAATCTATCATTTGATGTTCATTTACTTTTCTAGAGGATGCTTGCAAATACCAATAATTTTTCACCAGTAAAAACAATTTTAAGAGTGCTGCTATGTGCACACCATTTTTTACTAAATATAACCATTAAAAAATTACTAATTTTTTCATCATTTAGTGGTCTGTAATTAGTAAAAAAAAATTGTAGACCACTTACCTTTTCTCCCTCTAATCTTTCTACATCCCTAGTATTAGGGTGCGTATTATTTGATAACTACCACATGTCAATTATCTTGTATTTGTAATCTTATTTATACGCTTTCTGGTCAGGATACTGAAACGCACCGTAAAGCAATGTAATTTGTTTGTTCTATATTTTTATCTCCTCTCTTTCGTCTTTTTCTTATTTTCTACTTTATTTTATAATTTTAACATGGTATCAGAGTCATGATCGGCTCCTTGCATTCAAGCCGGTCATGGTCCTGACATTGCTTCCGCTATCATATTTTCTTTTCTTTTTCTTCTCTTCACATGAAAGAATTAATTCATGTAATTTTCATTTTTTCTCTTCATCCCTTTTGCATTTAGTAAGAGATATCTTTTTATTCATGTCGATATATTTTCTACATTGATTTGCTTAGTGGATGTCTTTTCCACTATGGTCTTCATTGCCCTTTTATATTCCATGTGGATGTCTTTTCCCACATTTTCTTAGGCCTTTTATTTTCATGCGAACCTCTTTTCCCACATATTCTTTGGCCTTTTATAATTCATGTAGATGTTTTTTCCCACATTTGCGTTGGCCTTTTATTTTCATGTGGACATCTTTTCCTACAATTTCTTTGGCCTTTTATAATTCGTGTGGATGTCTTTTCTCGTATTTTCTTTGGCCTTTTGTTTTCATATGGACGTCTTTTCCCACTATTTCTTTAGCCTTTTATATTTCACATGGATATCTTTTCTCATATTTTCTTTGGCCTTTTATATCATGTGGTTTTCTTTTTCCACATTTTCTTTGGCCGTTTGATTTTTTATAATTTATGTGATTGTTTTATCCTGCATTTCTTTGGCCTTTTAATTATGAGGATTTCTTTTTCGCATTTCTTTGCCTTTTTATTATTCGGATGCATATTCTCCTCACGTCACCCTTTCTTTTTGACCGGCATGAAAAGGGAAATGTCTAGGGACTATTTCTAATCCATCATCAAAGCTTCTGCAGGATTTCTACTATTATTGTTGCAGGATTTCTACTATTATTGTTGTGATGAAAGGATATATCACCATTTCAAGTAAGTTGGATTTTCTGAACGTTCACATTCCAACTTGAGGGGAGTATTAGCGTGCATATTATTTGATAACTACCACACGTTATTTGTAATCTTGGCGTTCACATTCCAACTTGAGGGGAGTATTAGCGTGCATATTATTTGATAACTACCACACGTTATTTGTAATCTTGGCGTTCACATTCCAACCTGAGGGCATATTATTTGATAACTACCACACGTGAACCTTATTTTGATAAGTCAGTTATCTAAATCAATTGTAACCATTTGCGGTTACCTGAGGGCATATTATTTGATAACTACCACACGTGAACCTTATTTTGATAAGTCAGCTATCTAAATCAATTGTAACCATTTGCGGTTATATTTGTAATCTTATTTATACACTTTCTGGTCAGAATACTAAAACGCTGTAAAGCAATGTATCCATTTGTGACAATTTGTTTGGTCTATATTTTTATCTCCTCTCTTTCGTCTTTTTTCTTATTTTCTACTTTATTTTGTAATTTTAACACCTAGAAATTTTTCCCTATGAACCTTCTCTCTCTTGGTTGCGGCCACAACATTTATCTTAAAATCCTCCAAGAAATGGCCTCTACAAAAGCCCTTCATGTGTTTTCGTGCTCGTTGCTATCGTCACAGTGAATATCCATCCTTTGATATGTTAGTAGTAGTGCTAAAGAATCATAATTTTCTTTGGTGTGCAGTGTGCTCATATAATAAAAACGAGTCTAGTTGGTAAGTGATTGTTTGGTGTGTAGTGAGTAAAATGGTGTGTTCTCGTAGCAGTGCCTTAACTTTATCCTTGGTTCCATCACCTGTTATGTAATGATAGTATGGAAAATATGTTGACTCCAAATCCCAACACAGTAGATTATATATTGGACTGTTAGATTCATTTGGATCTAGTTAAAACATTTTATATGGATTCCCACCTAGTAAATAAATTAGAATGGATTAGTTAAATTTCCTATGCAAGACCCTTGCTCTAAAGGACAAAAGAATTAATACCTGGTATTTCTTTCAAGAGGCTTGACAAGCTGGGTGGGAGCATCATAATCTGGAATGTTAAGCCAGAGGCCATGAGAAACAGCGGTAGGAGCACCTTCTCGGAGACTGAAAGGGTACCCGCGAACAAAATCTGTACCCTCACGGTATGGATCATAGAGAGTGTTGAAGAAGAAGGGAGTAGATGGGCACAGAAGGTTTTTTATATGCTGCTCCAGCGCATTTATCTCTTTGCCAGATGGATCTTTAGCAACCTACACAAAAACACACAACTCCCATATTTAGATCCAACCCACAGCTCATCATTGTGATCACAACTATTTATTAATTAAACAGCATTGTCTTTTTTTAATGTGTAAACAAGAATTGATAACTATATCGATAACAACATATTATAGTGTTATTTGTATTATCAAAGTTGTTTTGGTCGACACCAATGTCTTGGTCAAATACAAGGAGGACACAACATAAATAACATCATATATGTTTTTGGTTCAAGCCCAGCTTACCCATCACCGAAAAACAAAAAAAAATAATTAGGCTTTTTATTTTTTTTGAACATGTGCGAATATGGCATTAGATCCATCATGCCATCATTTCTCTGAGTCAAAGTCTAATAAGTAATAAAATCCAACGTCAAACAACAGTTTAACTCATAAATATCATGTTGCCATTAAGTGTAAACTGTTTTTTAGCTGAGATTGAACCTGCAACCTTGAGGTTGCAAGATTATCAACCTACCCATTGAGCTAAAGTGTAAATTCATTTTCCAAGCAGGTCAGCAAGAATAATAGACGTTGCATGCAGTGCAAATAACACAGATGAATTTTTAAACAAACTCAACCTTTAAAATTAAAAAAAAAAAAAAAAAAAGTTTAAAGGGATAGAATCATAGAACCATGTGTAGAGATCCACAAGTTATCAAAGACAACTGGCATCATATCAGAAACATGTCAGTCGAATTACAGCACTAAGTTTGTCATATAAAAGGCAAGCAAAAGCAAACACAAGATCTTACAGAAAACCATCAACAAACTATTTAAACCTTCTCACTTCAAATGGCGATAAAAACAACCTGATTAAGGAAAATGCAAACAAGATAGCAAGGAACATAAAAAAGACAAAAACAGCGGTATAGAATTGGAATATTGTGAAGCCGTTTGGCTGAAGCCCTGCCTGTGTTTTTTACCCTGGGAGACAAAATTTGTCTCATTTGAGAACAAGAGCAGAGCCATGACTGTGACACATTTGACTTGCATTTTGGTCCCAAGACTAAAATTATCCCCCGGTTGAGCAATTGCTCAACTGGTATCCTCTTCTCTTGTGGAAGCATCAGGTCATGGGTTCTAATCCCCGCGCTTGATTATGCCTTATGGCATCCTCAAAGAAAAGACACTAAAAATGATCCCAACCACATTTTGACAGAACGCAAATTGGATGGTGCACATTTACACGCATATCTAAACAGCCCCAGTGATCATTCAGAACACAGATTCAGGATCTCCCCTCAACTGAACTCAATTGACTATGACTAGCCTTAATTCCCAAACCTCTCAGCATCAAATACAAATTTATATAAAAGAAAGCTTAAATCCATGAAAACTTGTAATTTGACACAAGTGAAGATCAAATGGCTCACCAAATATTTCTCAACTTCTCAAACCCACACCAACAGCTATTACAGCTTAAACTAGCCAGAATTAATGGAAGATCAAAGCAGAAAAGCCATCTAATATTCAATTCATAAACAGATCAAACGCGAAATGTCAACATCAATCTTTTCTAAGCAAAAAAAATGACAGAAACCAATGTCATCAACAGCTAGAAGCATAAGAAATATCTAACATTCTCATCAGGAAAACCAACCCTTTACCAAAGAAAACAACATTAAGAGAATGATAGAAACAAGCACTAAAAAAATATGTGGGGAAATTGAAACAAATTGCAGAACAAAGTCAGTGGGCAAATAATCCTTATCAGCATCCCATCTTTCTTAGCAACAGAATAAAGATTCCACTAAAGGGAAAAAGAAAACCCATGGTCCCATACCCATCAACAAAAACAGATCACCAGATCAAAAATTCTATAAATATATAGATTACAGCTAAATCTCCATAAAACCCAAAAAGATCAACCAAAGCCACAACCTTTCTCCAAAAAGAGCCAAAAAAAATCACCATAAATTTAAAAAAAAAAAAAACATAGCCCCAACAACATCTTTCCTCCCAAAAAAAAATAATAATAAATAAATAATCTCGAAATTCAGTATATTTGAGTTTGCCATTCTCGCAAAAAACCAGTATTTCTTCCAAAACCCACAACAAGATGCCACAATAAATAATTCAATAAAAACCCCTCAAAAGTAAAAACCACAATCCAATATTATTAAATACAAAACCCAGATCCAGAAAATATTAAAATCGAAAACTTAAACCGCAGATCCGAAGAAAAGAAGAAAAAAAAAAAAAGGCCTAAAGCTGATTCAATAGAACCAAAAACCCAGATCCGAAAAAAAAAAGGGGGGGAAGAACTTACAAAGCAATCGTCGTCAATGGTAAAGATATACTTCTTCTTGGAGACCATATATCCGAAACATCGGCAGGCAGAGTCCTTAAAAGAGATGCACGAAGCCTTGGGACCCAATATCCGATTTATGTCGTTCCTATTGTACAGCTCGTAATCAAAACCTTCTGGAACTTTTATCGTCTTCGTTGGATCCCCATCTTGGACTATGATCAGATGGTAAGGCTGGAAGTAAGGTCTCCACATCTCCAGGAAATCAAGGTTTCTGATCGTCGGGATCACGATGTCGAGCTCGTCTTTCAGGACAGGAGTGCTCGGTACAGATGCCATGATCGTGTTTTTTTCCTGTGATCAACCAAGACGATGCAGAAGAGAGAGAAAGAGAGAGAGAGAGAGAGAGAGAGAGAGAGAGGGGCGTACTACTTATATGATTTCTGTACAAAAGGAGGTAGGCTCCTATGCCGGTCATCAAGGCCTCTAAGACACGGATGTCATCAAGGCCTCCAGACACATATATATTGACTTTCGCGGAATTCGTGTCTCCCAATTAAACGTTGGGCTCCAGATCTGTGAACTGCAGATCGGGTCAATCTCACCCCGCCATCAAGGTCAAAGACTTGCGACTTCTTATACAGCTGCCTGCTTACTGCTCCTCTTCTACCCTTGTCTGAATACTATAGCGATTTCAATCTCGATTCCCATTTGTCTGTATTCCAAAGTGATTTCAATCTCAATTTGCACCACGTTCGCTTCGCTCTATTGCCCATTAATAGGCGCATCATGAAGAAAATACGGCTCAAACGGTCGAATATTTTACACCATCTTCAGTTCTTTGTCGTAATCAACGCTTAAATTAAGGGAAATTTACTTGATCGGCCCTGTGAGATGCACCTTTTACATTAAAGGCCCTGTAGTTTCACTTTTACCCAAATCGATCAGCTCCAAGCCCAGTCGACCCTAAGGAGAGTAAAAAGTCTAAATTACCCCCTTCTATGACTTTCTTTAACCCACAAAGCATTCTCTTCATCCTTATTTTAATCTGCTAAAAAGTTAGAGGTGAGTCAGGTCACAGGTGACGATGTCTTCTTCCTTAGTCTGATCTGCTCCAATCTGCTATTTCGAATAAGAAAACAAAGGCTTGGAAGAAGAAGCCGTGCATTTCTCCATTATGACAAGAAGACCCTACAGTTTGCCCTTGCGACGCGAGATATCTTACATAAATCTCATTTTTAATTTATTAGGGTCTCTCAATGGGGCAATATAATAAATAATTTAAGTTTATTAGTCCACATTTTCAGTTTGTTAGGATCTCCTATTCGTACAGTATAAGAAAGTCTTTATATCCTTGGATCATTTTTTGAAAAGTATATATCGATTGCAAATATAATCGTCATCAACTTTATATACAGTCGAAATCGATTGCAAATATAATCTTTATCGACTCTATATTTAATCGATAACGATTGTCTATAAAGTCGATGACGATTATATATACAATCGATATCGATTGTATATAAAGCCGATGACGATTTTATTTGCAATCGATATCGACTGTATATAGAGTTGATATTGATTGTATATATAATCGATATCGACTCACAATCGTCTTTTCTTTTTTGTTTCATCAGTCTTATGACCCATTCCTTCTCATTCTTAAACAGACGATGACGGACGTGAGGATTCATCTTCTTTATCACCATAATGGCCTTCTTGTAAATGATAACCGCTTGTATGAAGGTGGCCGGAGGATGATTATTAACATTTCGACTAGTATTTCTTATGAACAATTCATGAGGCGAATGTCTATTGTCAGTTTTGTGAGGGCGGATGAAACAGTTTCTACAAAGTTTTATATGAAGATAGTGAATACCCCTGTGGTTGCCGACATTTTGGGCACTGATAATTTGGCCACTCTATTTACGTTTTATAGATCCGAGGTGGACGTCATAAAGGTATTCATCATTAAGGAACTATCATCCTTCCGAGTCGAAGCTGAACAAGTAGATCTTGGCGAGACTGAATTTCAGCCATGTAAGTTTGAGGATGAAACTGTATATGATACCGTCCCATTAGGCGATGACGGCGATATTACGGTAAACATGACTGCCAGAAAAGCAACTTTTGATTTAAACGATGCTCCGATTGAATCGTATGATAACCCACTAAAATACATGCATGGGTCACAACAATGTGGTCAATGGTTAGACTACACTTCAGAAAGGGCGGTGGATACCAACGATTTCAGTCATATCTTCCCCGGTGGATAGACAACTTGGTTTACTCACGAATTATATTCTACCATGTCATCGATGGAAATTACCGGAGAGACTCAACCACATGTCCATACACATGAGCACCCCTTCGGTGAGGGGCCTAGTCAACCACGCCATTATCGATTCGGTGAAGGATCTAATCAATCACATAAGAACCCCTTCGGTGAATGATCTAGTCAACCACCTGAGAATACCGCTAGTAAATGGCGTAGTCATCCTCAATCCACTAATGAAGATACCTTAGAAGAAGATTATGAAAGCGAACCGGATGGGTTTATAAAAGAGGATCCGAAAAATTTTGTGAGAGACATTGATAATCCCCTAGTAGATGGAGATTACGAAGTGTCAGAGACATCGGGCGACTCCTTCGATGAAGAGATGGAAACTGAATATCGGAATTAGACGTTTAAAGTTGGAGAGATCTTTCGAGACAAACAAACATTTCAAAGAGTATTAAAAGAGCACGCGGTGGAGAAAAACTTTCAAATTCGACCTGTGAAAACCGCTAGTTATCGAGTGACAGCCAGATGCTACAAATCCGATTGTTAGTGGCGAATACATGCGTCTAAATTGACTGAGCTCGATTCTTTCCAAATCAAGGCATTCAATAGTACTCACACATGCGGGGCTGCTAAGATCGGACCGCACGATCACCGTAATATAACAATCTCCTTCGTAGCCAACTATATACGGGATAAACTTATGGAAAGATTCGACTACACATCGGCGTCGATAATGTTTAATATTACAAAAGATTATAATGTGTAAATCTCATATGTAAGGGCTTGGAGGGGAAAAAAACTTGCCCTTAATGATATTAGAGGCAGTTGGGAAGGACAATTTGTAGATCTACCGGCCTACGTGAAGGAGATGGAGATGGTAGATCCTAATGTACAAACATCCTTTCAACTTACGCTTGACTGTAAGTTTCAAAGATTTTTTTAAAGTTTTGGCCCATGCATCGGAAGCTACCGCAATATACTTCGTCGCATATTGCTTGTAGACGGCACACACCTACGAGGACGTTTCGAAAGGATCCTACTTATCGTCTCGACGCAAGACGGTAATGGTCATATATTACCGTTAGCATTTACCGTCGTCAAGTTAGAAGAAGAGGATACGTGGATGTGGTTTCTTGAGCGGGTAACTGCGTTCGCGATCGGTGGGTTTAACGAAGATTTCATTTTTATCACTAATAGGTCGAATGGTTTAATAAATGCGGTGAAACATATCTTCCCTAACGCATATCACAACAACTGCATGTGACATATGACACAAAATTTGGCACACAAGTATCCCAAGAACAATGTGAAGGGCCTATGGTGAAAAGTTGCGCATGCATATTCAGTAGAGAGATTTGATTATTTTATAAATGAAATGAAAAAAGATTCTGCTGATCCTCGAGCCGTACAGTATATTTCGAAAATAGACCCGAAGCATTGGGCACGCGCACATATAGAAGGAAGGCAGTACGATTCTCTGACTACAAATAATGCCGAAAGCTTAAACAGCGTACTAAAGATAGCTTGAGAGAGACCAATTATCGACTTAATCAAAACTACTAGAGAGAAAGTCGGCGATCATTTTCAAAAGTGCAGACAGAAATCTGATAAATTGACCACTCTCCTAAGCCCGAAAGCAGACGAGCATATGAAGAAGGTGTTGCAATGGGTCGGTAGAAAGAAAGCTCAACCATACGGGCGCGATTAATTCCAAGTCAACTTCGGGCATTTCATTCATCGCGTCGACTTGGAACACAAGACGTGTAGTTGCCGCCGTTGACACATTCATGACTTGCCTTGCTCCCATGTCGTGGCGGCCATCAATTGGAGAAGTTACGACTACCATAACTTCTGTAAGAAGTGATTTTTCACCACTTGCTTTAGACAAACATACGACGAGCAATAGCTTCCCACCCTCGATAAAAGCCAATGGAAGTTCCAAGCAGAGAAACTCCCTGAATATATAAAGTGAGACCACCCTATAATTGCTGAAAGCAAGCCGGCCGTCCGAGGAAGAGAAGGATAAGGTCTAAGGATAAGGTTAGGGCCCTACAGTATAGCAGGTGCAGTGAATATGGTCACAATCGCAGGAGTTGCACGGCAGTGGGAGCGATGGGTTGATAGTGTATATTTTTAATAAAGATAAATGGAATGTAAACGAGAATATATATTTTCTCATAAATTCATAATCTAGATTTTTTTTATTCGTAATAGTTGTAATTTTACTGTACAGTTACACAAAAACATGCAACCTAGAATGTACAAATGAGTCATCAACGATTGTATATATAGTCGTTGACGACTGTATATATAGTCGTTACCGATTATTTATAGAGTCGTCATCGACTATATAAATAATCGATAGCGACTCTATACAGAGTCGCCATCGACTTTTTATAAAGTCGATATCGATTATTAATATAGTCGATAACGACTCGAAATAAAGTTGATAGCGACTATATAGAGTCGTTATCGCTTATTTATATAGTCGATGACCACTGCTACTTTAAAATATTTCAATTATATTAAAAATGTTTCATTTGCAAAAAAATGTGTCATTTACGTTTACAAAATATTTCATTTATTTTGTCATCCTACTCCAGTTCTCCTCTCCCATCGCCGGTGTATGTAGCTAGTGTATAACCAATTTCTACCCTGATCCTATCCATATCTGATTGCGC
Organism: Chloranthus sessilifolius; assembly: GCA_021018995.1. Classification (NCBI taxonomy): domain Eukaryota; kingdom Viridiplantae; phylum Streptophyta; class Magnoliopsida; order Chloranthales; family Chloranthaceae; genus Chloranthus; species Chloranthus sessilifolius. The sequence continues at coordinate 1,231,095 of JAJIZI010000016.1, read as the reverse complement.
GAAGTCAAATTTCTTCCCCGACATGAAGTACTCCACATACTTCACCACAAAAATCTCACAATCACTCGAATTGGTCTGTCGGGGAAGGGCTTTGACCCGACAATCACTAGATGACCAAGGATAGGCCTTCGTGTTCAGTGCAGTGGAGTCACCGTACAAATATAAAACCACGGGAAGGTATTGGGTCTATTTCAAAATAGAGAAATATCAGATATGCTAAGCTAACAATGATGAAAGATATGCAAAGCAAAATATCTTGCCAGCGTTTTTAATTGGGTCGAATATCTTTCCTTAAAGGGCCTATTAAATATAGGGTCGACGACCATTATAGATCGTTCAACTACCTTCACGATCGCAAGCGCCCAGTGTAATGGTTGTTGTGAATGAATTGGCATAAATATCTATTAAAAAGTAATATAATCTCAAAGGGTATGATAGAAAAATTATAAAAAGGTTAGAAGCATATTGTGCTGCACTCGTAAGCCCACAAATTTCGAAACTGATTGAAGAAGAAATTTTCCATCAGCTTCTTGCCTTGGCTCTGTTCTTGTTTATAGGCAGCCCACCATTTAATTTGACTCTCGAACGACTCTTCATATAATTTTTCAACGAGAAGGAACTTGTTGAAATCGTTCAGTTCAAAGCCCATATACGTTAGAGTGGTAGGGCTCATAAGGAAGCTTTTGTTCTTTACATCAGGATAAATATCGTCATCAATTACTTCCAAGTGTCTCAGGTAGGCGCCCATAATCTGAAACCAAAGCAGTTAGAGTTAAATATGTATTTAGAGTTAAATAATCGGTATCGACTCATTTTATAGTCGATGACGACTATAAAAATAATTGTTATCGACTTTACAATGAATCAATATCGATTTGCTGGAGAGTCGATAACTATTATATATATATATAATCGCCATCGACTATACAATGAATCGATTCCGATTCATTGTAAAGTCGATAATGATTATATAAGTCATCGTCATCGATTATAAAATGAATCGATGCCGATTCATTGTAGAGTCGATAACGACTCTATTTCGAGTCCTCGAAAGCTTTAATTTGTCTATTTGTGCCTACAATAGCTTTACTTTACTTACAAAATTATCTATGTACTGCGTGCCCGACAAACATCTGAAAGATTGCACCACAAGCGTATAGTTACCGACAGTGCTTACGTAGTCGCTGCATAAATAAAGGCCAACGTAACTAATCTTCCTAATATATTTATAAATTTATAATAATAAAGTGAAAGATTCAGACTTATTCCTGGGAAGAATAACTTACTCATCCTCTGACTCAGGCTTGTTCCATATGTCTAGCATGTATTTCTGCTCTGTTGTCAGCAAAGCAGTAGCATCATCAGCCGTAGACCCAGGCTCAACGGTAGCATCAGTCACCGGTCCAGGCTCAGCAGTTTTTCTTTCAACGGCCTTCTCGGTTATAGGCTTTTTTACCGTCGCTACTGATGAGTACTGAAAAATGAGGATATTTCGCCCCTAAATACCTATATTTAGCTGTCCGATGAAGGCTATCTGATGAGATTGATTAGATTTGAAGTGTTTCAGGTAAATACAAGCCAAGTATAGAAAACAGTACAAGAATTCTGAATATAATGCCAAAACACTGCAACTTCGGGTAATCAAGAACTTGGTGCGACTTGCGGCTAAATTTGGACCTTCAATACGGCCGAATTACGAAATTGTCAAAACATGAAAGTTGTAGATCTTTTCGTCAGCTTTCCAACGGCGCAAGAATCGTCTCAATCCGAGTTCCGGATAGAACGTTATGGCCGAAATACCGAAGCAGTGTCTGAACCACAAGAAGTGCTGAATTTCACGGATTTCTGGGGTCGATTAATCGAGCCAGAGTTTAAGTTTGACACGAATCTGACACTAAAAGTCTATTTTTTGGGACTCTTGGTCGGCTCGATGCATCGACATCCATTGGTCGATTAATCGACCCGGAAAAGTAGGATTAGGAGACCTCCGCACGACGGGTCTATTTAAAGCGACTCAAACACTTCGGGAAAGGAGATCTTTTCAGCATTAGAATAACGTAAGAGATTAGAATTAGAGTTTTTTTTAGAGAGTTTTAGTTTTTAGTGTTCTTAGTTTTTAGCCATTGTTTTTCATAGTTAGACCTAGAAATAGGGAAGTTTTATTATTTCTTTTTAAGAGCTTTGTTCCCTTTAATTTTTCAGTACTCATTCCTTCAGTTTATAAATTTTGTTCAAAGTTTATTCCTACATTTATTTCATTTCTGAAGATTATCATCCGTGTGGATCAACGTAATTTATTTTGAAGTTTGAGGTAATTTTAATTAATGTTATTTTCCCGTCTTTATTTATTTATGTCATTTACTTACAATATGTGTGGCTAAATTTATAGGGATGGGGATCTAATGATTCCCATCCGAGGGATGTACTTTTAATAATATAAATTAGGGATTAAAATATGAGATTTTATTTTTATGGTTGTTGTGCTATCATGAACGGATGAAATCCCCGCCACTAACCGGGATCGCGTGTGCCGAGCCATGCCCGGGATCTCAGATCTGTGACGGTAATTTTACCCTATCATTGTTATGGTATTTGTGTTTTCATCGTGTGGATCTAATTACGATTATGTTCTGGGATCGAGTGTGCCGAGCCATGCCCTGGATCTTGGTTCTGTAATGGTAATTATATCTTAAATATCCCTAATCTGAATAAAGTGTGCCGAGCCATGCCCTTGATTTCAGATTTGTAAGTGGTATTCTTATTGGAATTTTCACCCACCTTGGGGATGATTTTTATTTGAACCTGAGATCATGCGTGCCTAGCCGTGCCCTTGATCCCAGATCTATATATGAAAATCATCTAAGTCCTAATTGCAGGGATGCAACATGGAACCTATTAGTGTGTTGACCATTGATCTTCCATAAAAGATGTTTGTTACTAATGAAATATCTCATAATTTAATTCTTAGATTTATATTATAGGAAGAACGGACCAAAGATGGGAGGATTTAGTATCTTCATCTTTATCATCATCTTCACTTTTATTTGTGAATCATCAATTGAATTTTAGTTTGTAGTCATTAATTACCATCAACCACTTAAATCATAAAACTGGTAGAATACTGTTAGATCTTAATAGATTTCTAGAATTGCTTGTCTCTTTTAGGTATTTCAAAATTAATCCTCGTGGGAACGATCTCGTACTCCGCACCCACTATATACAAACCGATTCGTGCACTTGCGAGTAAAACATTACATTAAAAATATCACAACAGCTACCCTTCGCTGTGTCCTAGGTTTGACGGCAGCTATTTTGATGAGTTTCCCTTGCCTAGGTCTTAAGCGAGGGTTAATTTGTTGGTGAGGCAATTGGAAAAAGGTTTGCTCTTCACCAGCTGGACCCTTATCGGTTTGAGTCTCAGGCTGCTCGTCAGCAGCTGTCGTCACCTCACCCGTGGGAGGATCCTGATGCAGGGGAGCTGATGGTTCCTCATCGACCATTGTGTCGCACACTTTCGATATCTGCTCCTCAATACCGCCATCCTGAACATCAAAATAATGGTGCAAAATATTTTTAAAAGACCAAATCGATTTTACATTTAATCGTTATCGACCGTATAGATAGTCGATAACAATTAACTATACAGTCGTTATCGATTGTACATATAATCAATATCGACTCTATATAAAGTCGATAGTGATTGTATATATAATCGTTATCGACTCTATATCCAGTCGATATCGATTTATGTTAACAAATCTAAACACATAAATATCACGTTTCAACACGTACCTTAGGTCTCGCCTCCAATAAATTTTTAAGAAGTTCTTTTATATTCCCCTGGCCCTTTCTGACCAACGAGTTGTAGTGATTCAACTTCTGCAACTCCGCATCCCTTGATTTCAGCGCTCATTCAAGGAGTTGCATAGTTTCTCTATGGGAGTACAACGTTTCACCAGGACCTTATTCTCTCCCTCCAAATCGTTCACTCATTGCGTGAGCTTCAAGTTCTCCAGCACCAAACCGTCAACCCTCCTCAACAACGACTCATTGGAGGTGGACAGTTCAGCTAGGCTCCCTTTTGTAGTTAGGCTCTCCTTGGTGGCCCCCCTAATTCTCGGCCGCTCTACACCTGCATGGACGGGGCCCTTTTTCGAGGACGATTCTTCGTCCGATGTCGATTGGTCATCCCATTCTTCATCGTCAATATTCTCGACCGGAATGTAATTTCTCTTCTTCTTCGGCCGCATCTCTTCCACAACTTTCTTGACCGGTTCATGAGGCTCTTCCCTCTTCCCCCCAACAATATTTTTAGCCCGTAAATATTCTTTTAAGATGGGTATCTCTAATTCAAGCTAATAGGTACGAGGGGAGCGAGAACCTTTTGAAAGAAAAGAAAACACGGTAAATAACAGACTAAATTGATCATATATTTCAAATGCAAAGTATTGACTATTTAATAAATCATTATTGATTCTGTAATGAATCGATATTGACTATTTAATAAATCGTTATCGATTCTGTACTGCATCGCTATCGATTACTTAATGAATTGATATCGACTACTTAGTAAGTCGTTATCGATTTTATAATAAATCGTTATCGACTTCTTAATTAGTCATTATCGATTTTGTACAGCATCACTATCGATTACTTAAGGAATCGGTATTGACTACTTAGTAAGTCGTTATCGATTCTATAATGACTCGTTATCGATTCCGTAATGAATCGGCAAGTTATTTTTTGAATCGGCATCGGGTCTCTCTACTCCTTTTATTTGAATTATTTAATAGACCTCATACCTTATTGTTTAACATCTGTCCGCGAGTGTAACCTCTGATCCTTGACTGCACCCTGTCCGACCATTTTAGCAGTCGTGGAAAAGGGACCTCGAGGCCTATCTGGGAAAGCGAGATATCTGGCAGCATCTCGTAAGCCCACCATTGAAGTATACATATGCATCCATATGTGTTGTACGTCTTAAGGGCTTTTCGGCGGTCTTTCTATTCGCTGCGGCCTTCATTATATACTCTATCAAGTCATGGTACACGTGGAGACCTCACGGAGTTCGGTTAAAGTTCTCGACATCATCGATGAGGTCGATGTGGTCTTCCGCCAGTTGATGGAGGGACCTGAGAAAAAGAAATATACATAACACATATAGAAGAGATAACTTTACGAAGTCGTCATCACTTTCCGCTCTCCAAATTTCAACATCTATATGAGAACGGAGAATTTTTCCAGGAGGCGTTCCACGAAAGTATTTGTATCGAATGGTTTATCCTTCCGGTGGTTTAACAGACGGGGTATACTTTTCTTGGCCAACTACGGCAAGGCCCAGTATCAATGCAATGTCTAACTTCCGAAGATAGGCATCAGTCTTCCCGATTCGGAAGTGGTTTTTTTCAACCCAAAACATTAACATCGCATCAACCACATCGGAAAGAAATTTTACACCATTAGGCATTTGAAATATTCCACCGAAAATTGAATCTCTCAGCAACTTCTTTCGAGTTGGGGTAGCATTATCGTAGAAATTTGAAATTACACTGGGGGAACACTTGACAACAGGTCGATGTACAACTATCTTGACAGCTTGTTGAAATGAACTGTAATAAAAAAGAAATGACAGAGTCTCATACTAACAAGGATAGTTTAAATGTTAACTGAACTGTAATATGTAAAACCAATATCGATTACATTAGAGTCAATATCGATTGCATATGTAATCGATAATAACTGTAAATGTAATTGATATTGATTCTAAATGTAATCGATAACGACTATTAATAAAATCGATAACGACTCTAAATGTAATCGATATCGACTTTACATGTAATCGATATCGACTCGAAATATAGTCGTTATCGACTTTAAATGTAATCGATATCGACTCTATGAAAATCATCATCGATTTTATTTATAGTCGTTATCGATTACATATAGAGTCGATATCGATTACATTTAGAGTCGATAACGATTACATTTAGAGTCGCTATGGGCTCAAAATATTTTATTTACATTAAAAATATTTAATTTACAGACTCAAAATATTTCATGAAGTCTCCATCGACTCAAAATGTTTCATTTATATTCAAGATATTTCTTTTATAGTTAAAAATGAAATCTTGACACACTAAACTAAGACTCTGGCAGCAACGTCCGATAGAAGATTCTTCGATAAAGATCGGTCCTAGGCTTCTAACCAAAATTTAGGAAGATGGATGATGGGCAGGTGGTGAATGGAGTTAAGAGGTGGGTGGTTCTGTCTAAATTTTCTTTTTCTTTCTTTTCTTCTTTTTCTTTTCTTCCTTCGCCAAAATTTTCTGCACTTCCTCATATTCGTCCCATAGGAACTGTAGAGGATCTGATTATGGTGGTGGTGGTGGGTCCTCCCATACTGGAAAGAACTTGATTGGGTTATAGTTAGTTTTTTTATCGTCTGTCATGGGGAAAGATGGGCTGAAAAGAACTTGTTGTATTAAATATTCTCATCCTTTCAAGCTTACTTGCCATAATGGTTTTACAAAATGGTAGTTGGCAATAAATTGAAGGAAATTAAACGTCGGCTGAGATAAATATAAAATCTCGTATGATTTATTATGGGTTATGACATCAAGGAGTTAATATGATGGGTAATAATTATATTCATAAGATGGGTATTAATTATATACAGAGAGAGTCGATATCATTTTTTATAGAGTCGTCATCGACTATTTATATAGTCGATTACGACTATAAATACAATCGATATCGACTCTCTATGTAATCGATATCGGCTCTCTATGTAATCAATAACGATTACATATACAGTCAATGTTGATTGTATATAGAATAACCTTAACAAATTATGTCAAAATGTGCACCAAAGAAAGGAGAAAAAAAAAATCTACAACAATGGAAGGTAATTTTAATTCCAACTTACAGATTTGGTAGCTTGAAGATTGTAGAACTGAACGCTAGCGTCTACGAAGCGACACCGACTCTCCACCGACTTCGAACGAAAAAGTAAAAAGTAGAAAAAGGGTAAACAGTGAAGAGTTGAAAAAAGGGCGGCTATTTATTGCATTGGGGGTAGTTTGGGCATTTCCTAAGGGCGGGCGATGGCTCTAACGTAAAAGGTGAAATTACAAGGCCTCTAACGTAAATGGTGTATCTGACAGGGCCGATCAAGTAAATTTCCCTTAAATTAAACTATTCATTTTGCAGCTATTATTTTAGCGTCACAAAGCCCAACCCTCGTACGGTGCAAAAATTACAGGAACGTTTTACAACGACTATAAAAAATTTATTTTTTATTTGCTTTTAATAGAGGCGTCCTTGCTGCTTTTCCTTGATGCTTCAAACTTTTATTAGAGGCGTCCTTGCTGCTCCTCCTTATGCTTCAGGCTTTTTATAGAGGCGTCCTTGCTGCTTCTCCTTGATGCTTCAGGCTTTTAATAGAGGCTTTTACTCTCATCTCATTAAAGTAGTTTCTCTCTCTAGCTTCTTATTAACTTTAGTTAAAATTCTTTCTCTCTCTAGCCTTCTCTCTTCATCTCTCATCACCAAGTAGAACACAGAATTAGGATCATCGATAAGCTCTTCTTCATATATTTGTTATTTTTTTTCTTGTAATTTTTTTTCTTTTAATATTTTACCTTAGATTGGAACCGTCTGATCAATTGGGTTGTACACAAAGGTATCCTTTTTATTAGACGAAAAAACCCACCTCAAAAGCTCGAAAGCTTTTGAGAGTTGAAACGGTAATATCCTCTCTAAATTTAGAGCTCCTCTGTTTTCTTCCCTAAATTTAGAGTTCTGATCATCTCATTCAAGTAGTTTCTCTCTCGCTCGCTCTCTCTCTCTCTCTCTCTCTTCATTTCTCATCACCAAAACCAAATTTTTTTGAAGAAGAACACGGATTTAGGATCATCTGTATGTTCTTCTTTTGCCTCTATTTGTTGATTTTGGCTATTTGATAGAAATATGTGAAGGTGGGTTTACAAAGTTTTCAATTTTAAAGTTGGTTTTGAGGGGTTTTATTATATGGATTATGGAATGTGGTTTAGCTACACCTACAAATTCTATTAAGAGTCACCAAGTGAATAAAGTTGATTCTTTTTGTTTTCTTTTTTTTTTTATGAATATGAATATGAAGTTGAAGTTGATTCTTTCTTAATTTCCGATATATATATATATATATATATATATATATATATATATATATATATATATAAAATTTATTTTTATTTATTATTGTATGTTCATTATTTAGCCCTTGGAAATCCTAAATTGGTGTTTAAAATGTTACCGAGTCAGATTGAATTGCAATTGCTGAGTCGACTCGGTATGGTATAGGTAGTTACAGAAATTAAAGTTGCTTTTTGATGTTGGTTTTGTTTTAATTTTTTTAGTTTTTTGTTTAATTCGTTTTTGGCCATGATGATGATTATAATTTTTTTTGGGGGGGATTTGATATTGTTGTTAGCTTATTGGTGGTGAAATTTTGCTAAGTCAACTCGAAATTTGGCCGAGTTCCTTTGATTTTGTGCAACCAAGGTTCAAAATTCCGAACAAAATCGATACGTAGCATCTGATATATATCAATTTTGGAGGTTTCAGGGTCGATACATTGAATGTATTCGCCCATATATACTTACTAATTTATCATCGAAAATCGGCCACCGGCCACATTAATTTTTTCCTTCTTTTATGAAATCTGTGATTTTGTGCTTCAAAAGTTCATCTGGCATCTGATACATATTGATTTTGGAGTTGCCTGATTCGAACTAGAAAGCAAGATTTTTAACCCTTGTCCGCGACCAAGTCTCCGAGTATTTAAAAAAAATTGCGAGTTATTCGCATATTTAAGGTTCTACGAATTAATCTCAAATTTATGAAAAATTCTTGTGAGATACCCCATCAGGATAATTATGGCTCCACCACTGCCAATCATGTCCGATAAAATCGGATACTAGCAACGATGAATGGGGAATGTCAATTTTTACATGAATTTAACAAGGAAGTTTTGCTACCAAAAGAATAATCATTTTACACCCAAATTTTACATGTAATCCAGTCATCAAAAAATTACATGCATTCTCTATTTTACAAGATGCATATTACAGCGAAACAAACATGCCCTTGGTATGCACACTCGCTTCTAGCATCGCAAAATTTGTGTGCATATGGCGTTAATGACAAATTTCATTTGGGATAAATTTCAAAAAAAAAAAGTTTGGGGAAAATTTTAAAAAGCATAAAAAATATATATATAAATTATATTTAACATGTATAAAAATATTATATATTATTTAAAAATGGTTAAAATTTAAAAAGAAATATTATTAATTTCGAAGAAGTTCTATTAATGTTATCGAAATAAATAAAATTTTGGTACTTTCTAAGATATTATCGAAATTTTGTCAAAAGTTTCTTTTGATTCTTGTTTTGATAAATTTCAAAAAAATATCACTATACCTATGACCATACGACTTGAATTATCCATAATGCTCATAAATAATCAATTACCATTAAGATATAAAACATAAAATAATTTACCAATCTTCAATTTGCAGTGCCTAATCATAGACTAACATAGAGAATGGTGATATCTTTATTTATAAATAACAACATTTAAATGGATTCCAGATTATAAATCAAATAATAGAAAAGCATGATTCCCGTAGGCATCACTATTGCAATGGTCAATGCATGCATCAAGGTCCGCACAATGTATGCCACCAACTCATCGGCTACTCCACAATAACATCAACTATACCTACGGCAATAGTCAAGTCCAACGTTGCAACCTCTAAGTCGCGATTCCCTTTTTAAGCATGTACGTTTGGACTACCAAAAAAATGTGTGCTAAAGATTGTCGGAAAAATAGATTAATCTTTTTACAACATGGATAGCAGCAGTTAGAGTCTAATAAAAAATGCTCCCTTATTTGTGCATATAGTGATAAATGTGAGCATCTCTCAAAATCTATTGGCAATCAATAGAGAGGCTAAGGATCTTATAAGAGGGAGAGATAAGGATATGTTATCTTATGTGGGGCTAAACTTAACATTAGGGCTGTCAACGGTTCAGGTTAGGCTAAAATCTTCGTTACTCAACGATAAAATTGTAGCTGCCCAACTTAAACCAAAGGTGCACCAGACTAAACTCAACATATAGGGCTGTCAACGGTTCAGGTTAGGCTAAAATCTTTGTTGCTCAATGAGAATATTGTAGCTGCCCGACCTAAAAAAAAGGTGCCGCCCCCACGCACACAAAAACGGGCTTTGATTTTCTTTACATAGAACCTTGGTTAGTAAATTAGATAAATATTTAAGTTGGGCTCCTTTACGTCAACAAGCGTTTGTAGTCCAACGGTTAGGATAATTGCCTTCCAAGCAATAGACCCGGGTTCGACTCCCGGCAAACGCAACTTTCCTTTTCTTTTTCATTTTGCTCCGCCTGGATTGCCTCTAAATTTGAATAAAAATATTTAGATATGAAGGATTTTGTACGTAGAATATGCCCTGACATGACAACGTCATTTTTAAGGCCATGTGCCACATGCTTTTCAGCAGTCCAAACTCTCAAATGGATTGCTCATATATTAAATCTCAAGTGGCACAAATATTGGCACTTATTGGGCAATTTTGTACCATACGGTCTATGCAACCTAACATAAAATGTTGTGAATAACAATTTCTTAAACAATCAAACTAAAAACGATTTGATGGGATGACTCCAATCCTACATAAGCATGTTAATGTTAAACTCGTAGGCAGGGACGTAGCAAGTACAAGAGTAAGGGGTGATGCGGATGCCGTCATTTAACCCTTAAATTTGTACAGGAGCCATTATTTACATACGAATTTTAAGTGATTGCACCAAAATTAAAAGAAAAAATTTAAGAGTTTGACAATTTCTACTATGTGAAAACACCATCTAAGCTATTTAATTTGAAGGTCATGATTTTTAAAATATCAATTGTAAAAGATTAGAATAAAATATAATTTTCATCATTTAATTAAATGGAGTCAAAGGCTATTATATAATTCAAAATTTGACTACAATAGATCATATGACAAGTATCATGTTTTGCTCCAATTTTATGTACCCGAGATTTATTGATCATGAACTTCAAATCAGACGGCCCATATTGCGTTTTTACATATCACATGTCTCTAAAATACCAAATCTTTCTTTATATTTGATGCAATCACTTGAAAAATGTGTGCAAGTAATGGCTCCCATTTGTATAAGTTATATTTTTTCTCACAACCATCGTCTTTAGTGCATATAGACATCTAAATTGGCGGTAAAATAACTATAGACATCTGTTTATCATTTCTTGCCCCCACCAATAGAAAATCCCGGTTCCTCTTGGACTCTTTTGGATTGATCAATGATTACGCCACGTGGCCTAAATGCCGGTGTGATAGACCAAAAAAAAATAGACAGAAATTTGTGTGATGATTCTAACATGATTGAATATTTTTTTTATGATAAGTAATAGCCACCTATATACAGCCTAGTACATTTTACTAGATGTATAGTAACAGGAAATCCGTAGATGCCAAGCAAGCATAGGGCTGAAGGAGAAAGGGAATGCTAAATGGTGCGCTGGAAATTTGGACGCTAGGGGTAAACGTCCGGAGGTGGCATGACGCAATCATGACCGTTGAAATAAATTTGCCGTGGATAAGGCCATCCATGAGCCAAAGTGAAGGTTGTATGATCCTTCTTGAAGAGAAACTCCGATCGCACATTTCCATAAGACCTGCTTGCATGAGCAGCTCGTTGTAGTCTTTGATCCCCAAAAGAACTGCAGTATCATATGTAGGGCTGTGCATTTTTTGGACCAAATCGAATCGCTAGGATTGATCCGATTTGGGTTTGGTTTGGAAAAAAGGAAAATTGAAAAGTTTGATTTAATTTCGGTTTCAAGGCTCTCCAAGTCGAAACTAAACCGAACCGAACCGAATGTAGTTTGTAAGTAATTATATATATTTAGGTGGGGATTTTGATTAATTTTAAAGGACATTTAAGTAAAATGCATATTTTTACATAAAATTCTACCCTTGTCTTTAGCCTATTCCTAAATCCTAAAACGGTAAAGTATAACTTATAGAAAAATTGTTTGAGAAGTTGAGAAAATTTTGATGTGCAAGTAGAACTTATAGAAAAACCGATCGAACCAAACCAAACCGAATTGAATCGGGTTGGTTTGGTTTAAGAGTTGGACGGTTTGGTATGGTTTGAAAATCTAAAAATCGATTAAGACCAATTTGGTTTGTGATTTTGGTACAAAACCGATCAAACCGAACCGAGTACACCCCTAATCATATGCATCTGTTTTAGTGGTACCCCTTCTATTTCCAGGCGCAATACAACCATGGTGACAAAAATCATTGACTTTTCAAAAAATATTGTGTTTTACTCATCAAAGGGCGATTTTTTGAATAAATCATGACTTATTCAAAAAGTCTCCAAACTGTTTAAATATAATTTCTTAAAAAATAAAATTGTAATTATGAATATATTTCATCTCTTATATTTTTCTGATTTTTTTCTGACTTTGTCAATTTTTGCTGATTTTTAACAAATTTTTCCCCTTGTCTTATTCGTGAACTCTTAATGTTTGCATTATAATTGAAACATTGCATAAGTTCGGAGATTTTACGTAGGCTATCAATGTGACTTACTAAAAATAAATAAATAAGATGGCTGCTACGCTTACCGCACTTTTTCTTTCCCGGGCACAAAATTACAAAGTTAATTATTTGCAGATAGCAAAAGCTGGTGTTCTAGAAAAAGTTATTTAATTTAATCAAAAGGCAAAAAGTTGAGAAAAGTTTGTGTCCACCCAAAAGCGGCAGTGAATACACTTTTTGCTAAGTAATATATGTTTTGGATCTTTATTAGCTACAATAAAACTTCTTATCAATAATTTTTCATAAATTGATGTCCGGATAGCAAAGTTGATGTGTGTCCAGATAAAATTGAGTTCTAAATGTATGAATTGCCAAATTTTAAACTGCTTTAATAACTCCTGCACCTCTGAGAATTATTGAATTAACAAACCTTGGGAAAGAAATCTAATTACAGCTCGGTTATACTTCGATTACCCTATTCCAATTTCACTATTCTTATAGATTTAGGGCATGTTTGGCAATCCTTTTCTAAAATGCATTTTCTAAGGGAGAAAATGTTGGGTGAGAAGCACATTTCACCTGAGAAATGACCACCTCTAACTAAAAATAGTGTTGTATTGAGAAGCTGCCCAATGTTGCTTCTCAATACAACGTCATTTTTAGTATGTGATAGGCTTTTTTGAGAAGCAATTTTTTTAGAATGGGTGTTAGATGCTTCTGAAAGTACTTTTTGGCAAATGGTTGCCAAACAGGGCCTTAATGAAAGGAACAGAGCCATTGAGAGCAGAATCAAATTAAAAGAGTGTATAATCTGAATTAACTTACTGATATCTACACAAGGAGTCAAAGACAGAGCATTGAAGCTGAAAATTTGAGTGAGATTGTTAAAGTTTGGGTGCTTAGTGACTACATTCCATTGCGTGTGGTTCGTCCGGTAATTGAGATTTGTTACCATAACTTTTACTCGCCAGTATTCCTGTAATTTTGCTTAACATGCCAATGCACCTTAATAGGACACATATGGCTGGAACACTGGACACCAGGCGCAATACCCAACGCTAAATATGACACATCTTTCCTGTAAAACAATCCAAAGACCTAGCAAATCATCTACAAAATAGAGATATAACTGAAGTGCATGGGGTGTTTAAGCATCTAACACCCATCCGTTTCATGATCAGAATGTATTGGATACTTGGAATTGTATGTAAACTGGCTGGTGCTAGATTAGATATATTGAAAGTAACACCAACATTGAAAGCAAGAGCTTCGGAATACAGTGGATTGATACGTACTCGTTGCAGGGCCCATGTTGGAATGCACAGGCATAGGTGGGGCAACGAACAATTGTGTCGTTAAAGAATGCAGAAAGCAAGCCACTGCAGATGGGAACCTTTTGAGATTGAAATTGAGAATAACTATAGGTAGCACCCTGTCTCTGCAATAAGGTAGAACTCTATTAAGAACCCTATATTTGTTTGAGAGATCATTGTTGAATAAGGTTTAATCCCAACCACCGGTATTAAGCGATTGAGTTGGGAAAATCAATCGATTGAGTTTGAGAAGTCAACTATCGGTGTCAATTAATTGAGGTTGGAAAGTCAATCGATTAACTGATGGGTGGATGCAGATCCGCAGTTTTGAATATGCGGCTATTTTTGAAGATTACTTTAGCCATAACGTTTCCTAACGTATTCTTAGGAGACTATTTTGGAAGTGTTTTGAATACTTGCAAAGTTTAGAAGATCTGTGAGTTATGTTACCAAAAAGGGTTTGATGCCTATTTGCAGAAAGTTCCTCCAGGGATCCAGAGTAAGCTTGGTGAAAGTTTCATGTGAGAAATTTGTGAGAATACTTTGAGAGAAAAAGTATTGAAGAATAACTTGGGGATTGAAGATCAGATTGAAGTTATTCTTGTGTCGGAATCGTGATTATATTCCGCCAGATCTCTTCTCTGTTATTTGAATGACTGCGTCCTTGGTTTAACAACGGATTTGTTATTGAAGATCGTATTAGATCTTAATTGAGTTTGCACTAGAGAGAAGAGAGTGTGTGCGTGTTGTAAACATTTATAAAATAGTGCATATACTCTTGTGGATGTAGCCCTCGATTGGGTGAACCACGTAAATCTTTATGTTCTACGTGTGATTATTTTTGCCTGAATCTTCTTATTTTTTCGCATTCATCGCGATAGGGAGTTCGTAGAATGGGTAGAATTCCTAACAAGTGGTATCAGAGAGAGGTTTACGCTACAATGGCGATGAAGGTCTCGAATGCACGATTTGAGGTGGAGAAGTTTTCTGGAAAGAATAACTTCACTTTGTGACAAGTCAAGGTCATAGATCTCTTTGTCCAACAAGGCATTGATGATGCCCTATTTGGAAAAGAGATGGGGAAGAAGGCAGAGATGTCTGATGAAGAGTGGAACTCTATTGATAAGAGAACCGTAAGCACTATCCGATTGTCCTTGTCCGATGAAGTTCTATATAATGTTCTTCACGAGAAGACGACCGTGGATCTGTGGAAGAAGATGGAATCTCTCTATATGACAAAGTCGTTGTCTAACAAACTCTTCATGAAGAAGCAACTCTACACCCTTCGTATAAAGACTGGTACGCGTATTCATGACCATTTAAATTCGTTTAATAAAATAGTTAGTGAACTATTGAGCATTGAGGTGAAACTTGAAGAAGAAGATCTAACACTTCTCTTGCTCACCTCATTGCCAGCATCTTATGAGCACCTTGTTATCACATTAATTTATGGTAAAGATACTATTGTCGTCGAAGAAGTGACTGCTGAACTTCTTTTCGATGAATTGAGAAAACAGTCCGAATCTAACTTCGAAGGGATTAGTCTCTTAAGCGAAAGGGGTCGAAACCATGATCACAAAAGAGACAAATTCAGAGGGGATAATAAATCAACAAGATGAAATAGCAGGTCCAAATTTAGGGGTGACAAAAAGGATATTATATGTTATTTCTGTAAGCAATCTGGACATTTTCCTAAATATTGCAAGCAGAGATTGAAAACTAATAAGGGTGATGAAGGGACTTCGTAATAGGCTAGTGTTGCTAAGTCAAATTCTGGTGAAGACCTATTATATGCATTGTTAAGCTCCAGTCAGTTTAATGATAGATGGATCTTAAATTCAGGGGCATCGTATCACATGTGTCCGTACATGGATTGGTTTGACCAGTATAAGGTAGCCATTGGTGGGACGATTTTGATGGGGAATGACAGTGTATGTGAAGCAGTGGGTATCGGTTTGATCAGAATCAAAATATTTGATAATTGTGTTCGCACTCTTACTGAGGTTAGGCATGTGTCTGATCTGAAGAAATTTTTGATCTCATTGGGGGCATTGGATGAGATACGATGTCGAGTCATTCTAGAATCCGGTAAACTAAAGGTTGTACGTGGTGCTATGACCTTGATGAAAAGTGAAAAGATGAGGAATCTGTATATTTTAGTAGGCAATACAATCAGTGACAGTGATGTTGCAGCTACAAAAGATTCCAATGACCTCTCAGATTTATGGCACAAAAGGCTTGGTCACATGAGTGAATGTGGGCTGACAAAGCTCATAAAGAATAAGGCGATTTCTGAAATTCAAACTTGTAAAGTAAATTTTTGTGAAAATTGTATCTTCGGGAAACAGAAGAAAGTCAGTTTCTCCACTGAAAAATACACTTCGAATGGGCTGATTGATTATATACATTCAGATGTATGGGGACCGGCTAAAGTCACTTCAGTAGGTGGAGCCAACTACTTTGTGTCATTTATAGATGACTACTCCAGGAAAGTTTGAGTGTATCCAATTAAAAATAAATCAGATATATTTCAAAAATTTAGGCAGTGACAGAGTATGGTTGAAAAGCAGACAGACAGAAAGGTGAAGATTCTCAGATCAGATAATGGTGGAAAATACTTGTCATCAGAGTTCAAGGCTTACTGTGAAAATCAAGAGATTGTTAGGCACTTAACAGTTTTTGAAAATCCTCAGCAAAATGGTATAGCAGAGAGGATGAACATAACACTATTAGAAAAAGCACGGTGTATGTTGAACCATTCCGGCTTGAGTCATGGGTTATGGGCAGAGGCAGTAAACACGGCATGTTACTTGGTTAATCGATCGCCTTCAGCGGCATTGAACTCCAAACTGTAGATGAGGTTTGGTATGGAAGACACAGGAGCTACTCTCACTTGAGGGTGTTTGGATGTGCGACTTATGCATTACTTCAGGGAAGTGAACAATCCAAGTTGGATCCAAAAAATAAAAAGTGTCTTGATTGGCTATAGCGAAGGAGTCAAGAGTTATCATTTGTGGGATACTCAATCTCACAAAGTGATAGTTAAAAGAGATGTTACTTTCAACGAAGATGAGTTTTCGATAAAAAGGCGGAAGACAAACCTCAGTCATCTAGTGAACCTCAGGTACAAGTTGATGTTGAGAGGCATGAGCAAGATGAGAAAGATAATGAAGACTTTGAGATAGAGCATGATGACACAATTTCTCAAGACTTGCAGTCCCAGGTACAGGTTCAGACTACCTTGAGAAAGTCAGAGAAGATGAAGAAACGTCCTGAAAAGTTTAAAGACATGGTTCTTTTAACACTTGCACTTATCACAGAGAATGGGGAACCAAGTACAGTTCTAGAAGCTCGGGTGGATACAAATGCAGTAAAGTGGCAGTTAGCTATGGAAGAAGAATGACAGTCACTTTTGAAGAATGAGACTTGGGATCTCATGAAACTTCCTAAAGGGAAGAGAGCCATCGATTGTAAATCGGTCTTTCAAAAGAAAGAAAGTGATAAGAGTGAAACTTCAAAGTCTAAGGCAAAGGGGTTTTCTCATAAAGAGTGTAACATCCTGAAAAATTTCGACCTTTGAATAATATGCCTCGGTGTGCATGCCCGATTGATCACGTACCTGGCATGGTGAAAATAATTAAGTTAGTTGGGCTAAGTCTTAAGTGGAAAAAAAAAAATATATATATATATATATATATATATAAAGATTGGTTTAGACTCGCGTGTGGACCTTTGGATGAATTGTATACACCTAGCTATGGCGTACTGGCTTAACACCTAAGTTTAGGTTGGTTATAAATGAAAATAAAGGCAGGAGAATTTATTTTTCTTATAATTTTGGTTCTAGAGAGAGAATAAAAGTTTAGTAATGGTTAAATAACTTATTTGACTAATTGGGCCAACTGTATTGGCTGCTAGTTGGGCCAACTGATTGGGCCGACTATTCGAGCCAACTATAGGTCCTGATCGGGTGCATGTCTGTTAAGAAACATGTCACCGTTTAGATTTTTCAAATGAGATCATTTTAGGTCCGTTTGAGCTCGTATGAGATTTTTAGGACCAAGTTCATACACCGTGGTGGTGCGTATTGGCTTAACGCCGGGTCCGATTGATAAGTAGTTTGGGTGTACAGGCCCAATCAACAAGGATCATTTATATAATAGATAATACCTTAACTAGGTACGCGTTTCACGCCGAAAAACTAGGTCCTTAGATAAGACTAACACCCAAAATGGGTGTATGTGTTTTTGCATGAGAGCCGCCTTTTAGTTTAAAAAAAAAAGGGGGCTAGCTTCCTTTGAAGCCTTTAACCGTTGAAGTTTGATGGTTTGGATTTTGAAGAGAGAAGGAAGAAGAAAGAGGAAGAATCGCCGGATTCGTATGCTCCAAGCCTTGTGATTGCGTGGAAAAGGTTTTGTGAGATCGTATAAGGGAAGGATCGTTGTCAGTTTCGACTTTTGGTTTTGCTTTTGTGGGTTTTGGAGCCGTTTGGGGGTTTTGAAACCCTCTTCTTGCGAAGAGATCATGAGTTTTGATCCACAAATCATAGCGTGAGTTATGTGAAGTGTGTGTGTGTAAGGATTGCCATCGATTTCGTGGGCTTGGGTGTGATCGTGAAGCTCGGAGATGATCGAGGTGGGTTTGGAAACCCTTTTTATCTAACGAAGAAGACGATCCGATCTACGAGTAAATCACCGATTTAAAGAGGTAAATAATGCAATTCTTTCATGTATTTAATTAAATATATATTGGTTAGATGTGTGCAAAAGATTAGGATCAAAAGGATTGAATTTTGATGAAAAAAAAATGGGTTTCAAGGTTCAAACCCGAGAAGTGCTCAGAAACTGCCAAAATCGATTAATCGATTTTGAAACTCGATTAATCGATTTTTGACAAGAGAGAAATTCAAGAGGAACTTCACGAAATCGATTAATCAAAGAGAATTTCGATTAATCAATTTTGAAATTCGATTGATCGATTTTGAAAATCGATTAATCGAGTTTGCCTGGGCTTACTGACACTACCGTAGTATTTCAGCCATAACTTTTTATGCCGAATTCGGATTGATGTGATTCTTATTGCGTTGGAAAGAAGACAGAAAGCCCTACAACTTTAATGAATTGACCAACTTGTGAATCAATCTTTTTTAAGGTCAAAATTTAGTAATAAGTTAGGTAAATTTCTAATTTTGTCGAGAAACGAAACCGATTAATCGAGTAAAATCGATTAATCGATTTTTGAATTTCGATTAATCGAAATTGGGTCGATTAATCGACTGGTCTCAAATAGTGAAAAAGATTTTTGGCTCTTTGAAAATCGATCAATCGAGATAAAATCGATCAATCGACTTTGGACAATCGATTAATCGATTTTGAAAATCGATTAGTCGATTTTGTCTGAGTTGCCAGTACTGCTTTGGTATTTTGACCATAACTTTCTACTCCGACCTCCGATTGATGCGATTCTTGAGGCGTTGGAAAGATAACAAAGAGATCTACAACTTGTGTGTTTTGACCAACTTATAAATCTAAATTTTTAAAGGTTAAAATATAGGAGGAAGGTTACATCAATTTCTATGTTGGCGCGAACTTGCCCATTCCGACTCGATTTTTTTTAAAACACTTAAATAGTCTAAGTTATTAGTGATTAGTGTTGATCCTTGATACATCATCATATATTTGTGATGTAGATTGAGGGAGGAAAGCTATCGATAGGACATTGCTTGGCTTTGCGCAGTTTCGAGGTTAAGGTGGGGAAAATTTCATACGCAATTGCATTTTGATTTAATTTCATAGATGCTTGATATGATCGAATGAAAGATGATAAGTTTTGTTTTGAAATGAATTAGTATTTGAAATCCTTGCAATGGAAACTTTAGATCTTTGAACTTAAATATTTGATTGAATATTTTGATTGTTTGAAATGCTCGAAAGCTTTGAATTATCGAATCTTTGACATAGTGGCTGTTTTAAAAATTATTGACGTATCGAATCAAGAAATGATCTTTGTTTTGAACCTTTTATATAGCCTTCGAAAATCATGTAAGGAATTTCAGTCTTGAACATCGTATGTGTGTTTTGCAAGTTTTGAATCGAACCCAGAAGTTAAATTTGAAGGAAGCAAATGTGAACTTGAATTGAATCCAAATCAAATTGTATATAAATTTAAATCCAAATCGAACCATAAGTTAAGAAAATTTTAAGTGGACCGCTATGGGCGGATTATAAGTGTGTTGTGGACCGCTAAGGGCGGATTATATAACATCGTAGACCGCTATGGGCGGATTATATATGCATGTGTGGACCGCTATGGGCGGATTATATGATACCTTGTGGGCCGCTAGGGCGGAATCGAACCGCACGCGGCTAGCAATGAATCGAACTAAACCCATGAATCGAACCGTCACGGCGGGATATCCGTGAATCGAACCCACGGCAATGTTAAGCGTGAATCGAACCGCATGGCGGTTAAACCCATGAATCGAACCAAGCAGGCGATATCCGTGATATCAATGAATCGGCAAACCGTGCGAATCCAATGAATCAAATCGCTATGTGACAATGTGTAAGCTATGCAAGTGAGTGTTTGAATTGAACTGACACGACAGTCTTCGTGAATCGAATCGGCACGGCGGGATATCCGTGAATCGAATTGTGTAAGCGAAGTAAGAAAGTGTGAAACATATAAGTAAGCTAAGTAAGAATGTGCAAGACTGTAAGTAAGATAAGTAAGGAATGTGTAAGATGTGTGAGAAGCCAAGTAAGAATGTATAAAACATATATGTAAGCAAAGTAAGAATATGTAAGACATGTGAGTAAGTCAGGTAAGAATATGTAAGACATGTAAATGAATGTGATTCAAACTCAGTAAATCGAAAATAAGAAATATGCTTCTGATAAGAGATTAGTCAGTTTCAATTTTATTAAGAAAATGTCTTTGAAATCAATTTCGGTTTTGATAAGAAAACATCTTCGAAATCAGTTTGTCTTTGAAATTAGTTTTGAATTTGGATAAGAAAATGCCTTTGAACTCAGTTTCAATTTTGATAAGAAATGCCTTTGAAATCAGTTTTAGCCTTGATAAGAAAATATTTTGATCTTGTCTTTGAATCTATGCATGTGATGAGATGTATATTGGTATTAGTTTTCTCCATTAAGCTTGGATGTTAGCTCACCCCGACTATACGTCACAGGTGTAGCTTTGAGGAGGGCCAGACTACATACTTGAAGAAAAAGGAGCTTCCGCATAAGGATTTGTACTCTGTTTTGGGATCGTAGATTTAGTGCATCATGGATTTTGGTAAGTTCGAGGTTGGTACTTCCATGCTATTATACATGCATGGTACACTACTGTTGGTGATGGTTAGTCATCACTGGCGTTTGTTTAGTTCAGTACATATTAGATATTAGAATTGGAGTTTTGTTCATGATACTTACATAACCTTGCTTTGATTTCCGTATGCATATGGATGTGCCAAGTGTTCTGTATCGGATTGTGATATACGATCTGACGGTCCAGATTTTCTCATTTGGTTTTGGGGTAAAGTTTGAAAAAAAAAAAAAAAAAAAAAAAAATCTCCAAATTTTAGGTTGGGAAAATCTGGGCTGTCACAAAGAGGGTATCGATTATAATGAGATATTCTCTCCGATTGCAAAATACGCATCAATTCGCACGTTGTTGGCAGTAGTTGCTGATGAGTAGTGAAATATGATGATATTTCACCCCTAGATACCTATATTTAGCTATCCGATGAAGGCTATCTGATAAGAATTATTAGATTTGAAGTGTTTCAGGTAAATACAAGCCAAGTGCAGAAAACAGCCCAAGAATTCTGAAAATAATGTCAAAACACTGCAACTTTGGGTTATCGAGAACTTGGTGCGACTTGTAGCTCAATTTGGATATTCAATACGGCCGAATTATGAAATTATTAAAACACAAAAGTTGTAGATCTTTTTGTCCACTTTCCAACGGATCAAGAATCGCCTCAATCTGAGTTCAGGACAAAACGTTATGGCTGAAATACCGAAGCAGTGTCTGATGTAAAAAGTCGACTGGAATTCACGAATTTCTGGGAGCTGATTTTTAGGAACTTTTGCAGGCTCGATGCATCTAGCCACAAAAAGTGTCATACACAGAACTGACACTTTAAAAGCAGATTTTCAGTGATTCTTGCAGGGTCGATGCATCGACCCTATAGGGTCGATTAATCGACCCTAAATTGAGGCGGCAGGAGACCTCTGCGATGAGGGGGCTATTTAAAGCCAAACCAAACACGTCGAGAGGACGGTTTTTTTAGGAAATAATTAGAGATTTTTTTAGAGAGAGTTTTTTCCAGAGGATTATTATTTATTCATTATTATTTTTGGTTTTAGACTCCTCTGAGCATCTTTTTAAAAGTTCTTCTTTTCTCCTTCTTCTAGGGATTGATTTGGGTAGATTGTACTTAGGATTTGCACTGTCTTTCTTTTACATTCATAAATTGTATTTAGGAAAAGACATTGTAACCAAAGATTTTTGGAAAAAATAAAAAGAGGAATGACTTTGAATGAACAAGGAAATCATACACCAAAGATGAGCGGCTAAATCAGTAGATCGGGAAAGATGCGATCCCCATATAAGTACCCATATTTATGATTAATATCATAGTCTAATATTTTTATTGTTTTGATCTACACATCACGAGATACGCTATGCTTCTTACATGACTCATACCGCAATGATAGGCTGAGTCATTGTTTTTAGATAGGGTATGCCGGATTGATGATCATACTTTATTTCAAATCATTTTTACGAATGAATGATGGTGATGGTGTGAATGATTCTTTAATGAAAGGGGGGTACAAATCTGGGGTAGCATATTTCTTGATCTTATTTAAATATTATTCTTAAATTCATCAGTAATTAGTTGTTTAGATTAATTTATTTTTCTTACATTTAGAAAAAGTGATAAATTTTTGGTTAAATTGAATCTGCCCTTTGGTACTTCCTTGGGGACGTTTTTAAATCTCTGAAAGAATTAATTAAAATTCAAGATTTCCCTGTGGGTTCGACACCTTTGTTCTTGCCATACTGCAATAGATCTTGTGCACTTGCAAGGGTTACACTTAAAATCGATCAAGTTTTTGGCGCCGCTGCCGGGGAGATCGGCAAAATTTTGATTAATTCGGTTAGGGATTTTTTTTTTGTGTTTTGATTAAAAAAAAAAAAAAAAAAAAATTAATATTTGGATTTCTGCTTTACAAAATCTTCTTTCCCTTATTTTTCTCTTTTAGGTAAGTTTGTGTAGGACTCTTTTAGGAAGTTTAGGTTTTTAGGACTTCTTATTTTAGTAGGATTCTTTTTCCTTATTTTCCTCTTTTAGATATTCTAGGATTTTCTAAAATTAGTTATTAATTTTTTAGGAAGTTTATAAATTTAGGATACCTTCCTTAGGAAATTTAGGAATCTTTTATTTTTTTCCCTTATTTTTCTCTTTTAGATAAGATTTTGTAGGATTGCCATTAGGTTTAAACTTTAATTTTTTTAATTTTAATTTTTGAAATTCGGATTTAAAAAAAAAAAAAAAAAAAAAATTTGAATTTTGAATTTTAATTTTTGAAATTCGGATTTAAAAAAAATAATAATAATAAATAAATTTAATTTAATTTAATTTAAATTCGAGTTTTAATTAAAAAAAAAAAAAAAAAAAAATTTGTGCGCTTGTGTCAATCGATTGAAAATCTTTGTTTTAATCGATTGAAGCTGAATATTTTGAGTTTGTTGTGGATTCATCAATCTTTGTTTGTGAGCGTGGTGTATGAGCTTTACTCGTTCTCATCACCCACATCTGCTACCATTTAATCTTGAGATCGAACGATCTTGTAGAGAGAATCGCAGAATTCAAAGGAATCAAGATCATCATCACGATACCATGGCAAGAAATGAATGGGAACAACCAGAATATCAATAATGGCAATAATGGAAATAATGGAAATGATGGGAATAACAATTACAATGAGGGCCCTAGAACACTCGAATATTATAATGATCCTGGTTTTTATGAGAATCAGGAATGTATAATGCATGATCCCATTCCAGGAAACCACTATGAATTCAAATCAGTGATGATCCAAATGCTACCAATTTTCCATGGGTTAGTAAATAAAAATCCGCACGTTCATCTAAATGAATTCACTGGGGTATGCAAAATGTTCAGAGTCCACAATGTCACTGATGAGATAGCTAAACTCCGACTCTTCCCTTTCTCTTTAAGGGACAAGGCAAAAACGTGGTTTTATTCTTTAGAACCGCAATCTATTCAGAGTTGGGCAGAGCTACACCGCCAGTTTCTTAAAAAATATTTTCCCATGACCAAAGCCATTGAGTTGCGTCAGAAGATTCAATTCTTTTCCCAACAACCTACTGAAACATTCCATGAATGTTGGGAACGTTTTAAGGAATTGATTAAGAGTTGTCCAAATCATCAAGTTCCAAGGTGGCAACAGGTCCAAAGTTTTTATAATGGGCTGATTCCTGAAGAGAGACGCATGGTTGATGCATCGTGTGGTGGATCATGTGCCACAAAAGAAGCTGATGAATTGTGGGCATTGTTTGAGAAGTTATACCAAACTTCGATACAAAGTGAAACTCGAACTAACTTGGATTTGGCATCTAAATCTCATGTGATGACAAGAGATGGATTGTATAATGTCAAAAATAATACCTCTGATCTATCGACAAAGGTTGATATGTTGTCCAAGCAAATGAATATGTTGTTAGCTGCGACCAAGCAAGCTAAAGCTCCTGTCACCCCCACTATGTGTTCAATTTGTGACCACCCAGGTCACATGGCTAATGAGTGCCCCACTACCTTGTCATTATTCCCTAATGAACCTACTCCTCAAGAGGAGGTGAATCTGACTCAATCTTATCAACGGCAGGGTAGAAACATATACTCCAATACCTATAACCCGGAATGGAAAAATCACCCCAACTTAGGATGGGGTGGTTCGAAAACCAGCAGAAGAAACCAACACAATGGGTGGACAACAAAATTTCCGCCCACAACAGAATCCCACTACCCAGCAGAATTCTAATTTCCAGCAGAACCCTCCTTATTATCATTCGAATTTCGATTACCGAAAAAATTAGAATTTTAATCAGAATTTTAATCAACCTCAGGCTACCGTTTCTAGAGATTCTGATTTGGAGGAAAAGGTGATGCGAAGCATGCATGCTTTCCAACAGATGATGATATATCAATTTAGTCAACTGACAAATCAGCTGAGTCAACGAGAGGAAGGTAGGCTCCCTAGCCAATCCGTCAACAATCCTCGAGGTCAAGCACCACCTGATGCAGGACCATCGAATAGTCAACAGTTGAAAGCTGTTACGGTGCTGAGAAGTGGAAGAGAAGTTGATAATCAAGTGGAAATGCCTGTGGAATCTGATCAGGAAAAAGATGAAGCAAGAGAAGCAGCAAAAGAGAAAGAAAACAAATAAGAGAAAAGAACAGAGAAAGAGAAAAGAAAAGAGAAAGAGAAAGAGAAAGAGCAAAGAAGAGAGAAGGGAAAAGAAAAAGTAATCGAGGATGAGTCTCCTCAACCGTCAACTAGGACATGAACAAGAATCAAAATGGAACTCGCACCTTATGTCCCAAGGGCACCATTCCTCAATGCCTAACTCCTCCATCTAGAATGGGAAAGGGACCAAGAAAATGGAAGAAATTTTGAAACATTCAAGCAAGTAAAGATAAATCTTCCATTGCTTGAAACAATCGAACAAGTGCCCGAGTATGCAAAATTTTTCAAAGATTTATGCACTCGTAGTTTAAAGGCGCGTACTCATATTTCCAAGAAAGTGTTCTTGACTAATCAAGTCAGTTCAATATTACAATTGGAAACCCCACGAAAATTGAAAGACCCTGGAGTTCCAACTGTTCCATGTGACATTGGTGGGCAACCAATTGGAAAAGCGCTATTGGATTTGGGAGCAAGTGTGAATCTAATCCCATACTCAATATACGAGAAACTCGGATTGGGTGAATTGTAACCCACGACGGTCACACTCCAACTGGCTGATAGGTCAGAAAGAAGACCTAGGGGAATTATCGAGGATGTTTTGGTTGGAATAGACAAGTTTGTCTTTCCAGTGGACTTTATTGTTTTAGACATGGAACCGCCTGTTAAATCAATTAATCAAGTCCCCATCATCCTTGGACGTCCGTTTCTCGCCACTGCAAACGTTTGCATTAATTGTCGAACGGGAGTCATGAACGTTTCTTTTTGGAACATGAAGGTCAGATTGAACATATTTCATGCGATGAACCATTTCCCTAATGAGGATGAGGTCGAATATTTTTACATCGATCAGATGGACGAAGTGGTGGATGAAGCATTACCATCAATGCTCACCAAAGAAGAATTTGAAACCGCTTTGTTGGCCATCTATGAAGAAAAAGGATCCGAAAGGAAGCAGTCCGAAGAGACGAGGTTGAGTTTATCATGTCCATATGATAACTTATGTGAAGTTGTGACTAAGATAGAACCATTACCCATTGAAGTAAAAGCTGAACCGACTCCATCAATTGAGGAGCCACCAACTGTGAAATTGAAACAGTTGCCTGAATCGCTCAAATACGCTTTTCTGGGGCCACGAGAAACGTTTCCGGTGATAATTTCATCCACGTTGTCTGAAGAACAAGAGCATGACCTGTTGAAAGTGCTTCTAGATCACAAGCAGGCTATCGGATGGACTCTAGCTGATTTAAAAGGGATCGACCCATCAGTATGTATGCACAAAATACATCTGGAAGATGAGAGTAAACCATCGAGAGAACCGCAGAGGCGACTTAATCCGAACATGCAAGAAATCGTTTTAAAAGAAATCATTAAATTACTCGATCGAATCATCTATCCGATTTTGATAGTGAATGGGTTAGTCCAAATTCAAATTGTCCCAAAAATGTTCTAATCATCGTGAAAGAAAGCTAAAGGAGAATTGTTGCCTACTCGTGAAACTCGGGTGGCGATATGCATTGATTATAGAAAATTGAACACAGCTACCAGAAAGGATCATTTTCTCCTTCCGTTCATCGATCAAATCCTCGAGAAGTTAGTAGGGCAAGAGTTTTATTGCTTTCTTGATGGTTATTCGGGATACAATCAAGTGCCCGTTTTTCCACCTGATCAAGAGAAAACGACATTCACATGCCCTTACAGTACTTTTGCATATCGAAGGATGCCGTTCGGCTTATGTAATGCACCTGCTACTTTCCAACGATATATGTTGGCCATATTTTCGGATATGATTGACAAGTTCATCGAGGTGTTCATGGACGACTTCTCGGTTTTCGGGAAAATGTTTGGTTCTTATTTGAATCACCTCGCAGAAGTTTTACAACGTTGTATGGATTCTAAACTTGTTCTTAGCTGGGAGAAGAGCCATTTCATGGTTCAACAAGGAATTATTCTGGGGCATACTGTTTCCAAGAAAGGAATTGAAGTGGATAAGGCCAAAGTCGACCTAATTGCCAATTTGCCCCCACCAAAGAGTGTTCGCCAAATTCGATCATTTTTAGGGCATGCTGGATTTTATAGGCGATTCATTAAGGATTTCAGCAAGGTGGCTAAACCTTTATGTACCTTGCTTGGTAAAGATGTCCCTTTTGAATTTGATGAGCATTGCATGAAATCATTTCTGAAGCTGCGTGAACTCTTATCAACTGCACCAATAATCCAACCACCGGATTATTCTCTCCCATTTGAACTCATGTGTGATGCATCTAATTACGCTATCGGAGCTGTTTTAGGCAAAGGGTGAACAAATTACCTCACGTAATTTATTATGCCAGTAAGACGTTGATCGATGCACAGCTTAACTACACCACCACTGAAAAAGAACTATTAGCTGTGGTGTATGCTCTGGATAAATTTCGTTCTTATCTGCTTGGATCAAAAATAGTAGTCTTTTCAGACCACTCTGCATTGAAATATTTGTTAGCAAAGAAGGATGCCAAACCACGATTGATCCGCTGGATTCTGCTACTTCAAGAGTTTAATTTCGAAATCAAGGATAAAAAGGGAGTCGAGAATGTTGTGGCTGATCATTTGTCTCGTATTTTGCTTGAAGAATTGGTTACTGAACCTATCCGGACACTTTTCCTGGATGAGAAATTAATGGCAATTGACGCGACCGCTCGAAAGTTCCTTGGTTTGCCAATATCGTGAATTATTTGGTCACGGCAAAATCCCTCTTGAATGGGGAAAGAATGATAAGAGCCTCTTCTTCTCCCGGATCAAATACTATTTTGGGATGAACCACATTTGTTCAAGATCTGTTGATCAAATCATCGGAGATGTGTACCAATGTAAGAGCAACTTAAGCGTTCTCGATTTACGCCATCTTTGGAGCTCTGTGGAGGCCATTTTGGAGGACGAAGACTACGAAAATTCTTCAAAGCGGATTCTCTGGCCTCCATCTTCGTGATCGCTCAATTTTGCAAAGAATGCCAAAGATGTCGTGACTTGGAAATATTTCAAACGGAATATGATGCCCTTAACTCGATTTTGATTGTTGAAATTTTTGATGTTTGGGGATTGACTTCATGGGTCCTTTTCCCCATCTTTTGGGTATTCATACATTCTCGTAGTCATTGACTCGTTTCCAAATGGATTGAAGTGTGGCAACCGTTCAAATGACCACAAAGTGGTGGTCAAATTTTGAAGGAAAATGTCTTTAATAGATTCGGGTTTCCACGATGATCATTAGTGATGGCGGTTCGCATTTTGCAACCGCCATTTTGCTACTTTAATGAAGAAATCTGGCGTCACCCACAAGGTTGCAACGCCAGATCACCCACAAACTAGTGGTCGTGGAAGTGTCGAACCGAGAGATTAAACGAATTTTAGAAAAGACGACGATTGGATAGAAGAGATGTCAAACCGGCTCTCTCGATGCTCGGCCTATCGCCAATTGGAATGTCTCCGCTCGTAATTGTCTCACGGAAAGCATGCCATCTTCCTGTTGAATTGGAGCATAAAGCATTTTGGACCATCAAAAGATTAAATTTCGATATGCAAGCAGCAGGATCAAATCGAAGGCTACAGCTAAGTGAATTGGAAGAGCTACGCTATGGTGCATATGAAAACTCAAAGATGTACAAAGAAAGGTATAAGAAGCTGCATGATGAGTCAATTTTTCGGAAAGAGTATCACATTGGGCAAAAGGTTTGGCTATTTAATTCCGCACTAAAGCTTCACCCGAAAACTAAAATCGAGATGGGAAGGCAGACGTTGTTTCTATTAGTGTGTATGGTGCGCTTGTGATCCGCAGTCTCATGGACAATCTAGTTTTTAAAGTGAACGCGCAACGTCTTAAACCGCTGTTTGAGCCCATGACCCAGATGAGAATTGAGGCAGTGCACCTTAGAGACCCAGATTCTTGATCAATGAAGAGGTTGAGCTGTCGACACTTAAACTCAGGCCTTCGGGAGGCAACCCAAAGGTATTTTATTTATTTTCGTTTTCATTTTTGTTTTTGTTAGTTCTAGAATATTAGTTTTTAGTTTAGTTTAGGTTGTTTTTAATTTCCAAATTAGTGTAGCCACATTACCTTCAATCTATTTTTGGTCATGTTCTAATTTTATGCACATATTCTCTGCACCTGATCTTTGTGTTGAGGTACTTTTCAACAGGTTTGGGGGTGTGCTACTTATTTCAATCAATGAGGACATTGTCATTTTTAGGTTTGGGGGTATGATTCTTTATCTTGCGTCACTTTCTTATTTTTCTTCATATAAAAAAAAATAATAATAATAAATAAATAAATAAATAAAATAAAAAAATAACAAATAAAAAATAAATTTTGAACCATCATATATGAATTATTTTTCGATAGTTTTCAAACTTTAGTTGATGATGCATGTGAATTTAATTTTTAGAATATCGATGTCAGATTTTGAATGCTTGTATCTAGGATAATGAAGCTTAATGTGATATTTTATGGGTAATTTTGATATTCATGCTTAGAATTTTTACACTTATACCAAGCTAAGATTTAGAAATCGATGAACTGTTTTGAATGGTGAATCTTAGGTTCTTAGTGGAGACTAAACCCAGGAAGCTTTAGAGCCAAATATCCGTTGTTGATGAGTGAATACATAAACTCGGAGTTTTCTTTGAATACGAATTATCTTGCATAATCTCATATATTTTATTTTGACTTGTGACTTTGCATGATATTCAATTCATATTATTGTGTTAGAACGTACTGTATATCTACT
Organism: Chloranthus sessilifolius; assembly: GCA_021018995.1. Lineage (NCBI taxonomy): Eukaryota > Viridiplantae > Streptophyta > Magnoliopsida > Chloranthales > Chloranthaceae > Chloranthus > Chloranthus sessilifolius. The sequence goes on along the minus strand of JAJIZI010000016.1, from coordinate 1,200,883 downwards.
CAAGACAAATAGACAAGGTTACCATCTTTTAAGGACATGATTGAAGGCCATCTTTGGCTCGTTTGTGCTTAAATACCCCACCTCATATAAATTTATCCTTCTAGTACCCCTTTGAGCCTATTGGAAAATTTACCTTTATACATTCTTTGATAAGCCACGTTAACCTTTAACCCTTCACCATTTCTCGAAAATTCGGGTTTACCTTCTTATTTCTAAGAAATTAGGAACGAGAGATGAAAATGAACGAAAGAGAGTAAGTGGAGATAATCGAGTTGTGTTTCGAGAGTGTATGGCAAAAATATAAAAGAAAAGGGGAGAAAAAAAAAATTTGTGAAAATAATGAAAAATATGAGGTGCTTCAAAAGAAAAAGAAAGTTGAGAAAATAGAAAATATCGAGAAAAATAGTGAGAGATTAGAAAAGAAAAGAAGAGAAATAGAAAAATCAGAAGTTTGTTTCTTTTTCGATTTCTCAGAAATTTTGAATCTCAATTCCCTTTCTTTCTTACCCTTTCCTGAGCCCCATTACAACCCTACAAAAGACCTTCATGATCTGATCTTGCATTGGTAACTGCCTTGTGGAGAGTAAATATATGATACTTATGACACTTGATATGACATACTTAGGATATACAAGTATCTGCTCTTATGAGATTTGATTCTGTCCATTGATTACATCGTGTCTCAGATCTCATGTGAGACCTTCTGGCTGGTTTTGTCTTCCTCTCTCACATATATGCGAAAGCTTACCCATCATCGGAGTGATTTTATTTCAAGAGTATACCTAAAGTGAGGATTGAGTCTGACAATGACCCGACGGTTTTCCGTTTGAACTAGTTCTGAGATGAATGAATTTGGGTTTGGGTATGCACACACTTCACGAGTAAGCATGAATGGATGAGTTATCTAACGATTTGAGCATTAGACTAATTTGAATGGATGCTAGTATGATTAGTATAATATTGTTATTTAAAATTGAGGATTCTCATGTTGAATTGATTAATGATTTTGAGTTTTGAATGGTATATATGTTATAAAAAATCATGTTTTGAAAACTCAATTTTGCCGATGGTTTGGAATTTATTGAAGTTTGTGGGTAACTTCACTGTAAACCCTCAGGAGACACAACTCCTCCACTAGGGATCACCTAGGGGTTTAAAGGCTTGTTGCGCACGCTAAGTGCAATCGTGTTCCCTACGAAAGTGGCATTTATTTTCTTTAGTTTACTTTGCTCGAGGACTAGCAAAGTGTAGGTTTGGGGGTGTGATGAGTAGTGAAATATGATGATATTTCACCCCTAGATACCTATATTTAGCTATCCGATGAAGGCTATCTGATAAGAATTATTAGATTTGAAGTGTTTCAGGTAAATACAAGCCAAGTGCAGAAAACAGCCCGAGAATTCTGAAAATAATGTCAAAACACTGCAACTTTGGGTCATCGAGAACTTGGTGCGACTTATAGCTCAATTTAGATATTCAATACGGCCGAATTATGAAATTGTTAAAACACAAAAGTTGTAGATCTTTTTGTCAGCTTTCCAATGGATCAAGAATCGCCTCAATCCGAGTTCGGGACAAAAAGTTATAGCTGAAATACCGAAGCAGTGTCTGATGTAAAAAGTCGGCTGGAATTCACGGATTTCTGGGAGCTCGATGCATCGACCCTTTTGGTCGATTAATCGAGGAAAAAAAAGTGTCAGAGACAGAACTGACACTTTAAAGCTGATTTTTAGGAACTTTTGCAGGCTCGATGCATCGACCCTTTTTGGTCGATTAATCGAGCCACAAAAAGTGTCATACACGGAACTGACACTTTAAAAGCAGATTTTCAGTGATTCTTGCAGGGTCGATTAATCGACCCTAAATTGAGGCGGCGGGAGACCTCTGCGATGAGGGGGCTATTTAAAGCCAAACCAAACACGTCGAGAGGACGATTTTTTTAGGAAATAATTAGAGATTTTTTTAGAGAGAGTTTTTTTTCAGAGGATTATTATTTATTCATTATTATTTTTGGTTTTAGACTCCTCTGAGCATCTTTTTAAAAGTTCTTCTTTTCTCCTTCTTCTAGGGATTGATTTGGGTAGATTGTACTTAGGATTTGCACTGTCTTTCTTTTACATTCATAAATTGTATTTAGGAAAAGACATTGTAACCAAAGATTTTTGGAAGAAATAAAAAGAGAAATGACTTTGAATGAACAAGGAGATCATACACCAAAGATGAGCGGTTAAATCAATAGATCGGGAAAGATGCGATCCCCTGATAAGTACCCATATTTATGATTAATACCATAGTCTAATGTTTTTATTGTTTTGATCTACACATCACGAGATACGTTATGCTTCTTACATGACTCATACCGCAATGATAGGCTGAGTCATTGTTTTTAGATAGGGTATGTCGGATTGATGATCATACTTTATTTCAAATCATTTTTATGAATGAATGATGGTGATGGTGTGAATGATTCTTTAATGAAAGGGGGGTACAAATCTGGGGTAGCATATTTCTTGATCTTATTTAAATATTATTCTTAGATTCATCAGTAATTAGTTGTTTAGATTAATTTATTTTTCTTGCATTTAGAAAAAGCGATAAATTTTTGGTTAAATTGAATCTGCCCTTTGGTACTTCCTTGGGAACGTTTTTAAATCTCTGAAAGAATTAATTAAAATTCAAGATTTCCCTGGGGGTTCGACACCTTTGTTCTTGCCATACTGCAATAGATCTTGTGCACTTGCAAGGGTTACACTTAAAATCAATCAGTTGCTCAGAAAAATCTCGAACTAGAATAGATAGATGTAAAAACAGTTTTTCTCCATGGAAATCTTTATGAAGAAATTTATATGAGACAGCCAGAATGATTTGAAGCAAAAGGGTCAGCACTTGTTTGCAGATTAAAGAAATCCTTGTATTATCTGAAGAATTTTATTCATTGTTTTGAAATTTGTGAATTATTCGCGACTTTTTTCAAAAAGTCGACATATTTGGTCACACTGCTCTTAAAGACCTGCGACAACGGTTACACAGATAATGATGAAATGCGCCGCTGCATTACCGGCATTCAAACGTGCCCTTTATGTTGCAGCTCAACAAGTCCTGGTGGTGCTCTTATGACGCATAATTAATTAATTATCCCCAGAATGTTTATGTCAACATACATAGTTTATAGAAGGACTGAAGCGAAAAAATGTTAGACTGTGTAATATCTAGTGAATTCAAAACCAACCAATTAACTCTGCGAAGCTCACAGATCATATGAATCGATCAAATTTCGAAGCATAGGACGAGAATGTCCTAATTTGTATAGGTGATGGAGAAATGCGGCCAATTCCTGGTATTGAACAAAGTTTAGTGATTGTTCACCATAGTCTTTCTATATTCAATAGATAGTAATTCAGAGACGAGGTTTAAAATCTGTACTAGATATATGCAGTTAGACATAATTGGTCTATAACAGAGTAGTTTCATTAATAGTTGTGCAATTAGCAAATGATGGGTGGAAGTAGCATAATTGTCTCACAAAGAAATCAGCCTCTATAGTCATAATTCTACATAATCATTGTCTATAAAATTAGAAAAAAAGGAACTACTTGAAGAAAGTTTTAACGTATTATATTACTTTATAAAGTTCTAGAAAAAAAAGGATTATCATGATTTCCAAAATCCCTAAAAAGTCATTCACTCAATGTGTAAGAGAAAGAGTGATTTGAAATTATAATAAATTCTCCGAAAAAGTCATTCGATCAATGTGTGAGATGTACTTCTACAAAATGCCATTAACAAATGATATCGGGCATTTAACTAGAAAGAAGGGTCATTCGATAATTTTAATTATAGATGTTTCTCACATGTTGACCGGAATGTCTTATTGGGAGCCCAAGAGTGATAGTTCAATTCAAGATTTTGACTCTTATTGAGCTTGCTTTTGAGATCAGCTTGCTCTTATTAAGCCTCCATTTTCTTTTTGTAGTGCCTCCAACATCGTTACGATCTCTATTTTCAATATTCTGAAGTAATGTAATCCTTGTTTTTAAAATGTTGGTGATAGATTGAGTTTTTTATCTTTCAAAATTTAAAAAAAAAGTTGGTAATAGATAACAAAATAAAAGAAACAGAGAGTGCTCAAAGTTTAACCTACCAAGTGCCTGCATTGTCCTCCTGCCATCTGATGATTTAAATTGACTGGGTTTTACGGTGTTCATCTAGCTCCCTACACGTATATCCGTATCCTGGAGCTTCGAGTGTGACACTGGCAGGCACAGTGAAGCTATTACGGAGAAAATTACAAACAAATTTGAAAGTTTCTGAAAAAAATAGGAAAAAAGAAAATATATAACTTTTGTAAAAGTCCCAATTTATTAATAAAAGTCACGAATTAATAACAGCTTAATTGCAAATTGCTTTTTATCAAAATAAAAGCAGTTTTTTAAAAAAGACCAGATTAAAAGTGGTTTATTCCCAAAGCGAATATATCGCTTTTCACTCACGACCTTCATGTTTTAATTGCGGCTCCTTCGAAAAGTTGCTGAAATTTGTTAACCATGGGCAGCACTCGCGGAGGAGCAAGTCAATGCCAATTTTTATTTCGAAAAAAACTTATGATAAATGAGTTGGTAAACGGTAACTTATCCGTTCCAGATGATGATGTCACTTTAATTTGGTATGTCCTCCTTGTCAGAAATTGTCATAAGTTCCTTCTGAAATCTCGAGAGTTAAAGATTGGGAGGAAGAAAATATATTTATCATGGAATTTAAAGTGGTCAAAACTCAACACCCTTTTACATGAAATGCTAACCTAATTCTAGAGATTTACATAATAGCAATTCATTTTAAAGAGTGTTAGATTGCTATATACATGATAGACAAGTTTTCTTGTCCCAATCTTTAACATCATAGATCTTTGATCATGACATGACATCAAATGGCACGGTGTCTTAAGGTGACCATCCAAAAAGTAACTCATCCAAAATCACTGAAACTGATCCGTTACTCTATACCAACTCATTGATAAATAGACCCGTTTGAATGGGACATTAAATCCGTACATTATTTGATGTCATGTAGTGTCGAATGATACCTTGAGGCGTCATTTAAGATCTATCTCACCATATGATTAAAGAGCTAGTCTACATAGAATGGGTGTTCACTCATCATCATTGGACATCGCTACTTACATGTCCCTGTGACTGAGTGACTTGCATGAACTTCTAATATATAGAAATCCGTGCAAGTCACCCATCCAGAGGGACATGTGAACAGTGACTCATGATAAGTGGATAGCCATTGTTAACTAACTCATGATTAAAAGCCTAAACGTGGAACAAATTGATCATCTAACATGCAATCATCAGAATCTATTTTAGGTGTACACTGCCCGACAATTGTAGCCTCTAAAGATCTGCTTTTTACGAGATCCATGGGGTATAATGCTAAAATGATAACAATTGGTATAAGGTATCCAAACCAAGTGCAATGCGGCACTCAGGCCTATATCTCTCTATAACGTTGGAAAATGCGCTCAAAACAATGGAAGATCACGAGCATACTTTCATTGATTTACATGCTCAAATAAATGTGAACATACTAGGAATTGACCATTTATGTGAGAGGAGATTGATCCTCAGACTTGGGCCATGTTACACAAGCTCTAATGTTCTTTGTTTCTGTTTTTTTTTTTTTTTTTACGGCCGAAAAAAAGCTGATTAGGACTAAGTTATAATAAGGGCACTTTAGAAAAGCATGCTTGGTTTTCAATCGTTTCAGGCTAATATACCCAAACCAAACGTTTTAGAAAAATAGGTTTTCACGGTTTTTTTTAACTTCTGATTTATGTCAGATTGTAAATTCTGTGAATGTTACTTTACTAAACCACCCTTTTACAAAGGATAGTTAAAGGCCAAAAAAATCCTCGTCTTCTGTGGCGACTGATCGTCTTCCCCGCTCTTCATCGTCGTTTCAGAGTCCCCATCGATTTCAGAGCTATTCAATCGCCAACCAACATGAGATCATCTTTTCCGGCTAGATTTCAAAGCTATTCAATCGCCGACCAACACGAGATCGTTTTCTTTGGCTGGATTTCAGAGCTATTCAATCGCCAACCAACACGAGAGCTTCCCTGGATTTAAGAGCTATTCAATCTCCGACCAACACGAGATCTTCTTCTCTGGCTGGATACATCCCCCATTTGATTTTTAGGACATGCAGAACCAGCGTTCCAGGAAGAGGGATCTTCTTCTCCGGCTAATCATTTTCTCCTAACAAAGAGAGATCTTCTCCAGCTGATCATTTTCCCCTAACGAAGAGGGCTCTTCTTCTCCGGCTGATTTTCTCCCTAAACGTACCCTCGATATAGAAGGTAAAATCATAAACTTATAATTACAAGCAATACCAAACACTTGTGGGTATTGCACATCACACAGATTTCTAAGCTTGTAATTTCCGTGTGAACCCTTTTTTTAAAAACTTTTTTGTTTCCTTTACTACACAAACGTTTTATGAACGGGGGATGTTTTGCTTTCCCTTATAGGTAATGGCACGTATGAACAAAGCTGGAAACTAATACTGCAGTTTCCTGTAAATACTTTTGGTAACTTATAAACTTTTTAATTCATTTACCAATATCCGAGCTCTCAAAATCTGTGGAGATAAATTTTTGACAAGATTCAATGGCTAAAATGTGCTTAATAAGCCTTATGATGTGGGTAACTTCCTGTCAATTAAGTTCATAAAAAATTAAAAAAAAAAAAAGAACCTCAGTCATTGAACAGAGCTCCAATACCTATGTATGCATCTTAACACAATCTTGGTCCCCTAGGTAGCAACCATAGGATACCATGAATATGTGACTATAACAAACTCCATTAAAGTATTCATAAAAATAAAAAAATAAAAAATAAACTTCAAAAGTGCTCTTCCTCTAGCACATGAAAACCAAGTATTTATAGAAGCTATATAATTAATCTATTTTTGGTTTTTATGAATACCTATATAATAGTCTATTGAAACTAAAATTAAATTATTTACTTTTTATCGTACTTGATTATAGCTAAACTTTGGTAAGAGTTTTAAAATTATACTAATTCCTTATAAACCAAACCCTGCATATTTTGGTATTAGGTAAGTGGAGACGAACCCGAGCAATGGTGCCCAGGTCATCTATATTTTACACGTGCCACAAATGATCATCCATATGAGATTGGACTTTGCCCAAAAACCACAACCTACGATGATCTTGAGCGTTGGATCAAGAGCCTCCGAAAGCCTAAAATGGATGGTTAAAATGTAGTATTTGGGTGATGGTCCACATTAACTGTACACAAAGTGCTTTTATTTGGATGGTCGAAATTCTTTCAATCAGCATGACTTTAGGGACATTTTCAAATTAAACCGAGCCCAAAAGTACACTTTTTTTTTTTTTTTTTTTGATAAAATGGATATTCGGGCCTCTTAGAGCACCCGTCTAATCTCAGGAGCACATGCGCACTCCAAATTCAGCATATGTCGGGTCAGCACAGAATATAAATCCCTAGGGTGGCCTCAAGGGGGGAGGGGATTCGAACTCATCTGATCTGTGCATTTTAATATCGATCATTCTCATGGGTCAAAATCTCGGGTTACCGATACGTATCGTCTGAGCTCCAAAACGATACGTATCGTACGATACATATCAGTATCGTCCGATACCGAACGATACATTCAGGTATCTACCATACAACTGAACGATACGGTACATTGAATATACCGTATCGTTCAGCTCCAATACCGATACGTATCGGTATCGGACAAAATTTTGATCCATGATCATTCTTCTTCTTGTTGTTTAGTTATTGTTGAAGTTAATTGATCAGATCATGGGTCAAAATCTCAGGTTACCGATACCTATTGTCCGAGCTCCAAAACGATACGTATCGGTATCGTCCGATACCGAACGATACATTGAATGTATCGTTCAGTGTCTGCCATACAACTAAACGATACGGTACATTCAATGTACCATATCATTCAGCTCCGATACTGATACGTATCGGTATCGAACAAAATTTTGATCTATGGATTGGATTATTCATATCCATCATTTTAAGATCGACTCCTATGACTACCTATAAACAGATTAGCCCAGGACCATTCAATTGCGCGACATGTTTGATCAATTCAAGTAGGTCAACTAATAGTCAATCATTGACATGTCTCAACAAAAAAACATGGGTATTAGAATATTCTAACCATACTGGTGCACTTTAGCATTATCATTTCAAAAATTTCCAACAGTCTTTTATGTTACAATGCATAGATTGGACGATTCACATCCTCCTCTGAGTGTGATTCAAGATATGAACTAACCATCTTGATGACTTTAATTGTTAAAAGCTATCTTGCATGTGAACGGTCACGAAATATTCTGTTTACCAGCTGTCATCATTTCATAAAGAATGTATTTGAATCTATAAACTAATTAATCAAATCCTAATTGATTTTACTCAAATTATAAGATGATGCTCATCCTCCTAATGAGCGAATTGATTGATCAATATTTAGGCCCACCAAGACTCTAAGGGCACCAATGTGACAATGCCAAAATACATTTTGAATGCTTTGAATCAGAAGATGCAAATAGCTTTTAGTCTCAATTTTTTACACAACGGATCTTCATATCATACGCATAAGATCAGATTGCCATATGTTGATTTGACATAGACACATCTCCAAAAGTGATCCGAGAATCATGTTTGATGATATATGGAATAGTCATATTCAGTTGTTGGAATGTGTACAATTTGATTGTCTAATTATAAGCCTATGATCTCAAGATTCATTATATAGAAGATTGGGGTAAAAATGATCTTTATCATTTTAATCAAAGCAGTCAATAGTTATAAGGGTTGGTGCCCTTAGAGTTTTGGTGGGTGCAAAATAGAGCTACGTTTAACAGGGAGGGCAAAACATTTAGGTATAAGAGGGTTTGGCATGCTAAATGTTTACCCAGCTTTTGGGTTCCATTGACGTGTTGTTATTTGAGCAAATGCACTATTTTTGGCCACCTCACAATATAAAAAGTTGACTTTCACCAATATTTGGAGTCCCTGAAATATGTGGAAAGCAAATGACCGGATTACCGTATTAAAACTTTCATCATAAGTTGTACAATTCTATGAAGACAGTTGGCTAGCAATATGAAGATTATCTCAAATAAAGTAAGGTTTCCTTTATGGCTTTGTTCATTAGTAGTCTTTTTTTAACATCTCCCACTCACTCTAGGTTATTGAGGATGCCATTTATATGTAAATTTACTAGGTTACGACAGTAAGGCCATCTCAAAATGCCCAACAGTTGTAAGAGTACCTTTAAATCCACCCACCAAATCTTTGAGTGCACCCATATTGAAATACAATTGACTGTATTGAATCAGACGATGGAGATTGTTTATCATTCCAATCTTTCATATGATGGATTTTGAGATCATGAGCGTAGCATCAGACAATCAATTTTTTATTTCGTGTGGCACCACACTCAAAAAAGTTACCTTAAAATCAATTTTGAGCTTGAATATGATGTTAAGCTCACTTTTCTGAGATGTGTGTTACGTGAAATAAAATACTAACTGATTGATGGTAGGCCCATATTCTTAATATCCATCGTGTGAAAGATTAGAAGGATAAGCGATCTCCATCGTCTGATTCAACTGTCAATGTGTTTCACCGTCTATGAACTCAAAAATTCGGTGGGTGGATTTAAAGGTAATCTAGTTGTAAAAGGTTGTATGTATGATTTAATATATCGTCATCCCCGAGACTGAGACGAAATAATAAATATCAAGCAAAATCAACCTCATGGTCGTAAGTTCCAGCCTAGCTTTTATATATATATATATATATATATATATATATATATATATATATATATATATCAAGCAAAATAAGCGCAAGAACAAGCCTAACCTCTCAATATAGTTATCTTAAAATTGAAGTGGTTATCAAATCTCGGTACTTTCACATATGATACCCATCACACGCCATGCCGATTATCTCGATTATCTAACCGTGCTGTTGTTGTAAAGTGAGGATATTTTTTCTTTTCCCATGTTATAAACATATGATTTGACATCCAATTAATATTTAAACTTAAAATTACTGAAATATTTTCTATTTCTTAGTTAAAACTCATCATAATCCTAGCAAATTTGAAACCGAGCGAATCAGTAAATCAGTTAACATTGAGCTGAACCAACTCTTTTTTACTCTTCTGATGGATAATTAAGTATCAGCTACCACTTTCATGTCCTGAAGTAGAAAAAAAATTGTCACATTGACCTACAGATAGGGTTGGTCATGGCCCGATATGTAAGTTGGCTGATATATAGGTAAGAACCGATGACCTTCATGTTGCAATATCGTCAACCTTTCATTGTGCTATACGCTCAAGCCCAGCTCCAAATTCCTACAGAGATTCAAAATAATTTTTATTCAAAACTGCATGCCCATCCCCTCTAAACTCTAAGACCAACTCCCACTTGGACAATCATAGCAAAAATAACTTAGTATTCAAAATGCGTTAGTGTAGCACGTTTTCAATGACGGGTATCCGGCCCTCTTAGAGCACCCGACTTAATTCTCCGGGAACGTGCAACATCCACACATCACACGTACCAGGTAAGTAGGGATAAATCCCTACAGGTGGTCAACTAGGGGTGGAGCCATTTTGAAATCGGAGTTTAAAACAGGCAGAATTTTGTAATTTTTCTCGTAATATGCTTAAAGAAGACAATACATTGATGGCGTTTCATACAATTGTTGCAGAAAAAGAGAACCAATTTCGCCATCCGCTACCACATTATTGCAATTTCCAACACTCCATTACACGAGGCAAATTTAAGCCTAAACTCTCAAGGGCTTCTCTAAAACTGCAGAGAAGAAGAGCTCATCTCCTTCCTTATCTGTCTTAGGTACCACTCTCCACATTAGCTTCTTATACCTCAATCTACTGAACTCTTCCAAGTAAAGCTCCATATCATTTTTGCCACAAAAAAATCTGTCCACCCACAAGAGCCCTCTGGGCCTTAGGACCCTGTCCCAATCTAGTAGCACATACTGAAGGAGCTCAAATCCTATCCACCCATCTAATAACGCTGAATGCACGATGTCGAGCGTGTTATCAAAAAATGGCAACCGCGAACCAATCGAAACATATAATGGGATAAGCCCTCTTAGTGCAATCACTTCACTGAATGGGGCTCCTAAGTTTAATGTGGCCGATACGATGGTCACATTCCTCTCTTTCATGATTGCGGCGAAGGTTCCAGTGGTGACGCTGAAATCCAACCCAATTCGGATCTCGCCTGGCCTTAACTGCAGTACCTCATCGGCCGTGAATTCAGCATAGGTCATTCGATCTGAAGGAGTCTCCCAACCTCTTTTCGAAAGATCGAAGCAATTTGAGCACTTGAAGAAGCCCCTCTTGCCTACTGTTTCATTGGACACCAAACAAGAGAAACTTGTGCACTTGTAATTTGTCCATAGAATGTTAGTGTCACTAGGCAGGGTCCATAGAGAAGAGTTTATAGAGAGTGGCCTAGTGTAATGTGGTGGAGACTTTGCGAAGCATCGCCTTCTTGGTAGTGGATCGCACCCAAAAACAATAAGCTTTTGCGCGAGGATCCAATCATCCGGGCATGTCCCATAAATCTTGTACGACATGTAGCTGTTGAGATTCGTAGGAGTGCCAACACATGACAATCCGATCGATGGGTACACGGCCTCCACTCCGAAGAAATTTTTCGCGTGGTGCCTGTTGGGCTTGGGTGAAGTATAATTCCGGACCTCTGCGGAGTTGAAAGCCCTCTCATTTGGAAGTTCTTCATTGCCCTCGTCTTCCATGCTGTCAGTGGCATCAATTTCGACATTGCTCATGTCAATTCGTTCGATCGGAGGCTCTCGCTGGATATGGAATAAAGAATCCGCAAGTTTGTCAAGAGACACTGCAATTTTGAGTACAAGATTGGCATAATCTTTTGCGGTCTTTGAATCGGGTGATTCGTTGTGTAGCTTTTGTAACAAATTGCCCACTTGGATTTGTAGATTGGATATGTGATTATGTAGAAAAGATGGTGAGATAATTTGATTATGAGTGGTGGTAAAAATAATGTCTGGGTAAAAATCCTTCGTAACTATGGTGATAATAACAGTGAGAAGTGCGATAATAAGAAGGGGAATCAGGGTTTTGGGAAGATGAGTTGGGAGGCATCTTGAGTACTTGGAAATGGTTCGTCTCTGCATCTCTCCCTCTCTCTCTCTCTCTCTCTCAACTACCACTTGGGTTGCATTAGTATACTTGTATTGCTTTCTTGGATAGTTGACTTCGAAGAAAGCAGTTTAATTGATTTTAATTTAATCTATTTTTATTCATGTTGAATCCTACCTAGGTGCCTCAAGTTTGTAGTTTATGATTATTTTGCGGAGATTTATGCAAGTTTTATAGTTCCAAGGTAGACTTTCTTTATCTAAGATTGCTATAATTTTCTTGAAAATTATAAACGGAGGACATATTTATTAAGGGCAAAGTGCATGCAGCTGACGTGGCACCACGTGACTGGCTGCACTGACATTAATTGAGCCCCACCGCACTTATAGACAATTGCATCACGCCACATCAGTATTATCTACATTAAATCTGCCGTCCATATAACATTATCCTAATTTGATTGTTACATAATCTTCCATTAATTCTCAAGTAAAATATTGGCATTGAAGAATCATTTTATAATAACCATTTACCTTAGCATGTGCAATGCAAACAGTGGAGAGAACATGAGGAAGGCAAAAACGAATATATAAAAAAAGGGTTCATGGGAGCTCATCGCTCTATTAAAAATAAAAAATAAAAGAAAAAAGAAAAAGTTCAATGGGAACTCATGCTCCTTGTACAATAGTAACTTCACAGTCCCACATTTTAGGTCATGGAAGACTTTTTTGACCAATCTAAAATTGTTCCATGTGACTAAATATCTTGTGAATATTGTTCAGCCAAAAAGATATCCCCATCATAAAATTCGAATCATTCGATTTGGATACTTTGATATTATAGAAAGTAATCAAGTTAGCAAATTATGTGAGAGAAGGCTGCTTGAGGTGGCTCTAGTTCTAGGAATTCGTAAAGCCCTCGAGGGATTGCGCCATAACTTTGCAAAGGAATAGTTTGAGAGGATCATTCATTTCCCTCACAGGAATGGAATCTTATGCAATCGCTGCCATTTCTCCCTTGTTCTTTTTGTCTTCTGTTTGATTCATCATTGGTAGAGATGATGAAGCTCCTGAGCCCTGATCCCCCCAAGGGGCAATGGGCTTTTTTTTCTTTCTTTCGGCAGCTTACAATAATCTAACTCTGAATTGAGAAACGCTTAGATGGAAAATTGGCAATACACTCTTGTGGGGTATTTGCTGGGATTATCTAGCAAGAACCACCACTAAAAACATGTGACGACGCATCACGTGATTTTAGAATCACTTTTTGGGATGTGTGCCATGTGAAGTAAAAAAAAAATGACCTTCACATGGTACGCCGCATGATCTCAAAAATCATTGTGTGAAATATTGAGACGAAAAATAATTTCCACCATCTGATTCAAAACAGTCGATGGTTTTCAGCAGGGGTGAGATTACATTTTCTTGGAGTGCAAGTAATGGTACCCTTCACTAATAAGTATATGATACTTAATTCGGATCGGTTTCATTGCGATTTGATAGTTAGCATAGAATTTCTCTATTTTTTTTTTATAGAAAAATTTCTCTATTTCTATTTGAAGGATGAGTTTAGATTTGGCATATTTCTCTTCATTAACTCCCTGCACAATATAAATTGATCCAGGACTATCCGTTGCTCACCATTGATTTAGCATCGAATTTCTCTATTTCTATTTGAAGGGAGGATGAGTTTAGATTTGTCATATTTATCTTCATTAATTCCTCGCACAACAATATAAATTGATCCAAGACCATCAGTTGATCACCATTGATTTAGCATCGAATTTCCCTATTTTTATTTCAAGGATGAGTTTAAATTTGCCATATTTCTCTTCATTAATTCACTGCACAACAACATAAATTGATCCAAGACTATCAGTCGATCACCATTTATTTCGACTGCAACTACTTATAGTGATCGTACACTGATCATATCGTTTAATGGGGACTACAAACCAAGCTCAGTGAGAATCATGTCTGAATTACTTGACAGATCAAAGATGTTTACAAAATTCATCAGAATAACAGCTAACTAAATCCTCATTTGGTAGAGATATGAGCCTCAGTCTCTAATAAAAACTCTTTTTTTTAGAAAAATGAGTACTAAAAATACTCTTGCAGATGTGTATGCACCAAAATTCGATAGCTGACAACAAATAATCGTTCAGCAACTCTCAACGAATCATCAAACCTTGCATAGCCTGTGAGCCTTCTTCAGTGGCCTTGTTAGCTTGGATGGTGCTTATGACATTTGCAACATTACCCTGAGACAGATGAGGCAGCAAGAAGGAGAAAATTTTAAGGACACTATTTCCAAAGAATCTATATACATATATATATATATATATATATAGAAAAGGCGTTTGAAGTCTCAAGTGAAGAAAATAATGTTTACCCTCCAAACTCCGAGCTTCGAACGAAGGGATTTCCACTGCGACAGCCCAAAGACACGCTCGGTACAACGGCTGCACATAAAGTATCATATAAAGAAATGGACAATAGGGAGGCAGAATGATGTCATCAGTTGTGCCTCAGTCTCCGTAAATTTGGTGGCATGGCGTGTTTTGGCGTCTCTTAATCTTATTACTACAAGGTGGCCAATAAAACTTTTGTGCTGGACCCCACAGTAACCCAAAATCACTTGATAGTCTTTCTAAACTCGGGTATATTACATGTGAGGATGGCCTAGTCTTCATTTCAACAGCAATCCACTAGCAATAAGCAAGTCAATGGTCCAGGATTCGAGTCTTCTTGATCCCACCATCATATGGTCCCAACTCATCAACGTAGCATTTAACAATTCAAGGAAAAAGAGAGAATAATGATAGAGCTATATAATTACCTCACAACTACGGATTGATTCATCTGGTCCATTTTACAATCAAGTAGCTTAGCTGTTATCGCCTTAACCACCCATGGCTCCACCTCGTCGTCCGTGACCTGCAACAATATTTTATTATCCCACAAAGAAATGAAAGTTTAGCAAAGAAACTTAAAAAGGGAAGAAAGAGATCGAGCTTACCCGGAGGGTGTCTTTTATGACAGCATATGGGATCTCGCCAGAAACATTTGAACCGAGATCAGCCAATGACATCAATCTCATCTTTGTTATACAGTCTTCATGGACCAAACCTGAAAGTCATTATTAGAGAGAAAAAACAAGGATTAATACAAAAGAAAAAAGTTTAACAAAAGAAATAAATGTCGAAAGACTATAAAGAGGTGGGGCATATGGAAGAATCGTACCATAGCTTTTTAATAAAGTAGAATTTGCAGCATGGAAATCTAAGTAGGCATCCAGCCTATGCGTGAGAAAGATCTTCAGAAGCTGATATACCAAAGCATATTTGCCATCTTTCTCTAACTGCCCTATGGCAGGCATATCTAGCAAATCACACTGCAAGAAAACAGCAAGCTGGGGATTCAAAATCTCTTCACAGTCTTGCCTAAAATATGACCTAGCCGTCTAGGATGAAAAAAGCCAGAAAAGAAACTGCACAGTGATTCGATATGACAGATCTAAAATTGAGCTAGATATAGACATACAACATCCAAATCAAAGGGTGTTTGATTTGCATCTTTTCAGGCTAAATGGTGTCACCCAATGGCACTAGGTTCAGCATGCACGTGTCGGTTCATAAGCTTGGCCTCTAACTGGGTGGTGTATCCAGATTAGTGATGCTAAAGCAAGCATAGCTTATTAGCCATTCCAAGTCCATGCAGAAGATTCCAAAATGAGCAAACATATCATACAGAGTTTGGTGCCAAGCCAAACATCATCATAATTCCTAGAAAATCACAATTATAAGGAATATTTCAGGGTCCTTGAGAGATGATAAATGACTCCGAAGGTAAAATATCATTCAAATCAGCCAAAACAACAGTGGCTAGCCAGATACCCATCAGAGATTAAATCTCAGGGAAATCCGAACTCAAAAATGATTTTAGGAGTTTACAGAAGTTTCTGTGACTGACCAAATGTGTTGTGGAATTTGTCTGTAGCTTCTGAAGCCTGACTTCTGTAAATATTGTGTAAGTTTCATACTTTATGCAGGTGTAGAAAATGTAGAGGAGAAATTTAACACTATCAGAGCAAAAGAAAAGTGAATGGTCGCTCATTTTGTGAGTTATCTGAAATCAAATTAAGATGTAGGAGCTCTAACCAATGATGACAAAATTGGATTGGATCGCAAAATCATATAGGTGGTAAAATCGTGAATCGTAAGATTTTTTCATTTTTTTTTAAATAACTATAAATAGAAGGCCGAGAGCTGGAAGGATGCAGCAATCAAATCCTGCACACAAACCAACTGAGCAACTCATGACACCCAAACATATAGACTACGGCACAAGGTCGATCCATTACCACCTATAGAAAAATTAAAAAACATGGACCATCATCAATCAAACAGTGGTCAATGGTTTAAAAAATCAACACTGAAATATTTCATCAATTCACTGTTCATTTTCACACCATCGGATCGACAGAAAATATTAAGTTTTATTTTTATGGAATTTTTTTTCTTCTAAAAAACTCAGGGGAGGGTGAATTCTAGAGGGGATAAGTGCCTCGTGGGAACTGGGTGCCTTGGCAACTGAAAACATGGAAATAAGGGGACCGATCCAGCGTGGGGTCGCTGAACTTGAGTCCAGTATCCCTTTATTCTTATGAATAATGCTTTAACCACCTATTTTTTCAGTTCATCTACTAACAAATCAATCAACGAGAAGACCACTTACATGGGGTTTCAAAGGAAATATATATATATATATATATATATATATATATATATATATATATATATATATATATATATATTACACTATCACAACTTGTCAAGTGATCAATGATTCGCCATCAACCAAATATTCATAAGGTCAAAATATAAAACATAATAAAACTATGCACATAAATGTGAGTCATAATTCTTAGTTTTCTAAACATCATTCATAGTCATTCATCGCCATCAATATTACCATCCCCATCTGTCTCATCATCTTCTCAATGGCCTCAAATCTTGATTTTTCGCCTCCACCATCAATCAACGCAAATGAACCATGTAGATGATGAAGATTAATACAGTTGCATGCAAAACAGTTGTCTAACAATCGAATTCCATTCAGCGACGAAGAAGATATCACAAGAAAAACAAATTATTTTTTTGTTTTAAAAACCACTTTAAAACACTAACAGATTGGTAAAACCTACAAAAAGTAAGTTTTTTTTAATGTTATTTCTCATTACTTAAGTATCAAGTTCAAAAAATAATTATTTTAAGTGAATCTCGGAAAATAATAGATTTACTGGTTAGTTTGGGGAAGGTATATGCCCATAGAAGAGACACGAAGGATTGTGGAGTTACAGAGATCTTAGGGCTGAACATAAGCAAGTAGCCAAGGACTCGCAAGGCCGACCCCAAATACATGGGATAAGTGTATGATGATGATAACGAAATTTCATGGTTTGCATTAGTAAACTTTTTTCCTGATAGCCAAATATAAATATTATCCAAATGTAATATTTTCTCACATTTTTTATTTCATCTGAAATTAGCAGTACAAAAAGAAAAATACCAGCTGATTTTTCTAGTATATAGCAATCCCAGAGCTGAGATTTTAAACCTTCTGAACGTCTTGTGAATCATAAGAATCGCATTGAATTGTAAAAATCATATGATTCAGTATTTAAATAGTGCATTTCATATATGATTTATGGGATTGCACAAGTTGTGATCTGAATAGCACAATTCAATTTGAATCGTACAATTTCAACAACCAAGCAGTAGGTTTGCAAGTGGAAAGATTACTAATCCAGAATCGATTGCATACAAATCACTCCTCTAGATACTTCCTGAACTTTATGAGAGGAATAGAGCTGCTGATTTTTCTCATAGCTTTTCTTTTTCTAGGTTACCAAGACTGGTGAAAAATCTAAGAAGGCGCTATTGCAGAACAGATTACATTTCCTATTTGGTTTGCATGAGCTTTTTAGAGTTTCTATACGTGATAAATCAAGTTAACCTTCTCACCACTTACCTATCAAAAGAGATTTGGTCAGAAAGAAGTTTGGTTGATTTGTATGAATTAATTTAGGTATTTCAGTATTATGGTGCTGGTTTGAGGGTTCAATCTAATGTGGAAGCAGCTTAAAATTCATCTTCCTGTAGTTTTCATACAACAATGCATGATCTAAATTACAAAAAAAGTAGAAAAGTTAACTAGAACTCCTGAATATAAAATGTATAATGTTCGTGGGGAATAAAAATGATCCATCACAAAAAAACAAACAGAAACCACGTACCAGAATGTTTGCGTCATAGAGGTTGGGACAAGTCCTAAAAAATATTCCTACCCATTATTGTGTATACCCTCCCCACCCATTATTGTATAGCCAGAAGTAAGATACCTGAAACACATCTGATGCCTTCACAAACTCCACTATGGCTCGTACAGCTTCCTCTTTGGCTTCACTCATAGTATAAGCATCCTCACCCGAAAAAGTCGCCAAGTATTTGGTAAGAAAAGAGAAGGAATCTTTTGCAGAACTGCAAAATGAAATGGAAAATTTATCACTAACAACAGAATCCTATAGTGTGTACGAATGTGTGCCGCATTTATAAATGTAAACAGCTTACTTGTGCACTAATATGTACCTTTTGCTTTCCTTTAAAATATTTGAAATTGTGAGGAAGAGTTCCCTCTGGTCCAAGGTGCCAATATTCCATTCTTTCAAGAAATTATCCATCTTTTTGAAAGAAGGTGTAATGCTTTCGGTAACTTTTCCATTGATTGCCAAATTAAGGGCCTTTGTGTAAACAAAGAACCTGCTATAAGGATTCTCCAGTAGGTTGTACAGATTGAACAAGCTGGAACAAGGAGGTAAAGTGTAAGAGGTGAGACTATAAAAACCCATAAACCAAAAGGAAGATGAATTTCTAATATTACATCTTTAAGCGCAATACTGGCTTGTCGCTTGGTTGCTGGGTGACTTTTGCACATATAAGTTTTGCCATCTCTAACGCTTCGTCTAGACTTTCGGCTTTTGTGACAAGGTTACAGATAATAGTGAAGATGCACTCCAAATCTGAAATGAAGAACAGCAAAGGGAGTTTCATTTCTATGAACCATGAATATTTAATGAGGCACAGAAAATAACAAGAACAACTCAAAATCCATAAGACAAACAAGCTCACTGCACATCAGATGTCTTAATTACACATACCATTGCTAAGGGTATGATGGTAATTTAAAATTTAAAAAATTCTAAAATTAAGTGCAAAGACGCACATTGTATGTGCAATTAGTGGCTGGCTCTCTATTACAACCCTTTCATCCTGAAACCCTTGTTTAAAAGAGAGTAGTTATAATTTTAAAGACAACTTTTTGGGTTTTATATTCAAAGCCCCTCTCTTTTTACATAAAAACCCCATTATTCTCATTCAATCGAGAGGGACAGAGCGAAAAAAAGAGAAAATTGATCGCAGCAGCAACACTATCAACAGAAAAAAATAAAAAGCTGCAAACAAAGAACCAGAAAAAACCGAGGTTGGAAAAAAAAGGACTATTCCTTTCTATCTTGCAGGGTACACTTAACATATTTATAATTAGTATTTATTTATCATTTTCTCTTAGAATCTCTCTCACGAGTTTGGATATTGCAGATTTTTTCCTAATTTTAGAAAATTATCCTTCAATCTTCTTTGTTGGTTTTTTTAACATAAAGCATGTAATCATGCCACATGCAGGCACTTGAGGTTGACATCATCATGGCACGGCGCAGTACGTTCCAAGTCGTTCTATGTCATTCCATGAACTGTTGTGTCGAGCCAAGGTGTCAGGACGGCAACAATGTTGAAATCTGCCATGCCTAGGTAACACTGAGTCATAAATCTTACAGTTACGGTCAATGGGCTGGAAAACACAGACACAAGAATGCACTCATCAATCAAAGCTATGCTGCCTTACGAATGAATCTCTACTCTTATTGAGTTATTTGCCCACACCATCCCAAGAAAAAGGTACCCAAAATTGAAGTTGTTGCCTCCAAGAAGAGATAAAAACAATAAACAATACAACATTATGCACAATGAAAACCCTACGAGCTTTCCCGTTAGCATCTGACTTCTTTTCTAAAATTAACAAAATATAGATGGGCCTTATATAAATTGCGAAAACTTATCTCTCATTTGTAGCCACGCATGCATAAATATAAAGAAGTTTGCTTTGTTAAATTTCAAGGTAACTCTATCATTAAGTAAATGGTACTAAAGTATAATCAGTTAATCACAAACTCGGATGATTATAGAAAATTCAAGCACTCTTATTTTTACCTTTCTCCGGCACTTTAGAAAATATCAAGTCAGCAGAAGTGAGCATAAGGGAGGCCAAATCTAACCATCTCTCACTTACCATGCATTCTTGGGCCTCAATGCATAGTCGCGTTACCTGAGGCTCTGCAACCTGTCAACAAAGAATGAAAAAAATTTCTTATATTGAGAATTATCCAACATCCTAATTTAGGAATCCAATTGATGCAAAGCACAAGTCAACAAAAATAAGTACATAAATAAATAAATATCAGAGAAATACTTCAAAACATTAATAAGCAAGATCCCGTTACCATAAGCACAATTAAAGATATACATAGAATACCTAAGGGAAAGCAAAAAATCTTGGAAAAGAAAAGCTATATACAAAGTAATCTTTTAACGATCCGAAAGATATTATTTACCGGAACTCAGGCTTTTGTAAAGTCCTTAATTAAACGTGGTTACAGATAAAAGGTCTGAAATAGTCGAGGATAAATGATACTTGTCAGAAATACTTATGTTCCACTGTTGTCATGGGAGATTGTTTTATAACATACAATCGCCCACTATGACCCACGTCATCACCATCAGTGTTATAAAAAACAATTCATTAATCAATGAAACAGTGGAAAACCATAACAACATGAACCAAATCAAATCATAAAATTTTAATGGAAATTTTGGGGTGGCTATTTTTTTAATAGTCCACCCATTCAATTTGTATGTGTATTACTATTTCGCCAAGAGTGTTTTGATGGTTGAGTGCATTTTTATAGAGTCTAGGCATTTTTCATATCTTTTCTTCACTATAGTGGCTCTCCTCCTTGTGCCCCTGCCAGATCTGAGGCCTTTCTTTGGACGGCCACTTGTAATAAGATAAAGACTTGCATTAAGCAAAACGCAATCTTGCACAATGCGTACTATTACATGAACAAGTTTCTCAATGTCATCGAGCAGTGGCGGCTGAAGCCATTCAGGTTAAGATAGTGTCCTTCTTTAGTTGTTTATACTTTTCTTTGTCTTGGGATATATGGAAATAACATAATGATAGATGCTTTAGGCAAAATGTTGAAGACAGACCACTTAAATCAAGTGGGTTACTTGTCAAAATGGAAAAAGTAAAACGACTAAGGTATCACAGAAATTAAAAATTAGAGCAGAAGAGAGAGAGATAGAAGAGAAAAACCAAGAGTTTGGGAGTATGTGCTTATAGTTGCATGTCCCCTGCCTCAATCCTTTTATATATAAAGACCCAAAAAAATATTCCTATTACAAGTTGTCCACAAAACTAATTCTTGTATCTACATTAATGAAACTATTTATCCTAAAGTAGCCCAAGTCAAATATATGAATAAAAACTAACTCCTAATATTTTCCCCTCAAGTTCGAGCATAGAAATCATTGATACCCAAGTTGGAGAAGATCCTATTGATGCGAACTTTAGGTCCGTCCGTTTGAATCGTGGCCGGATAAAAATGAAACGTCAAAAGAGAAAGTGGACCCACGAATGGATTTTTTTAAAAAGCCTGTTAATGACCCGTGTGCACATTATTTTAAGCAATATTTTATCTAGGTTTAGTTTCCTTTCTTATTAGGATTCTTTTAATAAGTGGTTTGTTTTAGTAGGACCAAGTGGCGCCACCCAAAGAGGACAATATTTTTACATATGGCATCGGGGCATGTGGCGTCGAGGCATTACATAGGTCCTAGCTGTAGAAGGTGATTTATATGCGGTCACAATTATCTAATATTATTCATACAATTTTAGATAGATTGGATAGGTTAAAATTTATATTCACGATATACATATTGATGAAATATGTTACCCAACACATGATTTAGCTTGGATTTACTTTTTTCTTCTGAAATTTTTTTACTTAACGAAATAAATTATCATAGTTAATAAATTAAATATCAATAAACAATATTCAACTGTATTCATCAAAAAATAAAAATAAAACACAAATATTCAACTATATCCACAGACGATATCAACAAAAACAGTTATCATAAATTCTCACTTAGATACTGAAAGCTTATGGAAAAACAGTACCTCGGGTCCTGCATCTGCCCACGCAAGCTCGGATGTGAATCTGACGACGGCGAACGTTGGATCCTCCTCTGTAGTAGCTACGATCGTCGTCATTTTAGGGTTACTCTAGGCAGGAACAGCAACAAGTTTTAGTACTTTTTGGAAATTTGCATTTCAGCCCTATAAGTTTGCTTATTTGCAAAAACGGCCCTATAGTTTCAATCCTTGCACAATAGGCCAGCTTCAAGCCAAGCCGTTTCCACGATAATTACAAATGGTTAAGAAAATTTACGTGTGGAAATTCTTAGGGATTCTTTAAATACTAGAGATTTTACATTTAATTTTTAGAGATTCTATATTTTAAATTAACTACAATTGGTTGGTTTAGATAATTACAATTTGAATTGGTTGGTTTAGATAATTACAATTTATGTGTGATGGTTATCAAATAAGATAAAAGAGACAAAAAATATATTACATATCAGTTTTCGTTTTCTTAACGAATGTAATATGGGAAAACTCATGTGCGACGAATGAATTGCCAAGATTCCCGCTGTTTGGATGACATCCAAAGGGTCGGAAATTATCTTCACATTTTAAACTCATGTGCGGCAAATGAATTGTCGAGATTCCCGTTGTTTGGATGACATCCAAAGGGTCGGAAATTATCTTCACATTTTTCGTCAAAATCCGAGAAGAAATGGCACGGGGTCCCTCAGTTTTCTATCTTCCTAACCTTCAGACTTCTCATCCGTATGACTCTTCTCATAATATCACACATGTTTTTCACGGACGAAAACCATTGACTGATTTAAATAAGACGATGGAGATTGTTTTTTTTTTCAATCTTCCTCATGATAGATGTTAAGATCATGATGCCCCTGTCAGATGGCCTGATGTTGATTCTATCATGGATCAAAATCTCGGCCGATATTTCAAATTTTCGGCAGAGACATCTGGGTTTCGGGTCGATACCGAGGCGAAAATATACATTTTATCGTTACCCCCAAAAAATCAAAATTATCGGCCGAAATTTGAAATTATCGGCGGAGATCACACAGTTGAGTTTTGAAATTTTTTTAATAGGGTTTAAACCCAGTTTTTGCAACAAAAAAAATCAGTTTTTTTCCTTTCTTTTTTTAATAGGGTTTAAATCCAATTTTTGCAAAAAAAAATATATATATTTTTTCTTTTCTTTTTTCTCTCCTCAATTTTTTTCCCCTTTTTTTCCCTCAAAAAAAAGAAGAAGAAGCAGCCAAGGAGGTACCTGACTTTTTTCTTTCCGTTATTTCTTCTGCTCCTCTTCTTCTTCTCTGGCTTTTTCTTTTCTTTTCTTTTTCTGCGTGTAAGTTTAGACGAGAGAGAGGAGAGAAAGAGAGAGAGATGGGTTTGCGTTTGGGTTTCGCGAGTTTTAATTGAGAGAGAGAGATGGGTTTGATATAATAGATTTTAAGTACACGCTTTTTAAGCGATTGTACTAAGGTAAAAGAAAAAAATTTTTATTTTAGGGACATGTGAGATATAAAAATGCAATCTAAATCGGTTGATATAAAGTTTATTATCTATCGATCCTTAGTAAATAAAATTAAAACAAATCATAATTTCCGTCTGATATAATAGTTTTTTACTATATTTAATCACATAATGAAGATTACATTTCGTTTCAATCTTGTCCACTAAGGATCAATAGATTATGAACTTTAGATCAAATGGCCCAAATTATGTTTTCAAATCACCATATGATGTCAAATTACTATCTTATATAATAGCCTTTGACTATATTAAATCACATGATGAAGATTATAATTTGTACCAATCTTCTCCACTGTAGATTTATAGATCATGAACTTTAAATCAGACGGCCCAGATTGCTTTTTCATGTATCACATGTCCCTAAAATGCAGTTTTTTTTTAACTTTGTTACAATCACTTAAAAAGCGAGACACGTTTTTCAAGTGATTACATCGGATTTAAAAAAAGATATGATATTTTAGAAACATGTGATATGTAAAAATGTAATATGGGCCGTCTGATTTGAAGTTCATGATCAATAGATCTCTGGTATATAGAATTGGAGCACAACACGATACTTGTCATATGATTTATTGTAGTCAATTGTTAAATTATATAATAGCTTTTGATTCCATTTAATCATGTCCTTCAAATCAAATTGCTTAAACGGTGTTTTTAATTTCAATGTAATCCGATGCAATAAGTTGAAAAGCATGTGCAAGTAATGGTTTCCAATAAAAAGCAATCAGAGGGTTTAAAAGGGTTGTTGTACATATGGGCACTTTTAGAGATTACATGAGCGATAATAGAGGTACCCATATATAGGGGTATGCAATATTTCACATAGTTGATCTTGAGATCATAGCCCAACTAGCAAACAGTAAGATTTTGATTCCACGTGTCATACATCCCCAAAATGACCCTGATCATGGGCGTATCATGAGAAGGGTTCTCGGGGGGTTACTTGAGATTTATTCGATGTGAAATCAAAATTGGACAGTCTAATATGCTTTGCATGAGCTCAAGATCCATTATGTGATCAAAAATTAGTTTTACTAGTGTAAATATTTATTCTAACAATGTTAAAATTTTAAAAAAAATCAATAAAATAAAGTTGAGTAAAGTTTGGAGCATATTCAAAATAATCCGAAATTTACCAAAAATTTGACTGAAATTTACCAAAATTTTGACCAATTTACGATTCGGGTCATTAACGAAATTAAAACCAAGATTTTGATCCATGGATTCTATATGGCACATATCCCCAAAAATCAGAGACAGAGCCACGTTATGATTTGGGTGGTCAATTGACCACCCTAACTTTTATATTAATGGATTCTCATCCATCCAAAATTATCTTAACTATAAAAAATTAACAAAAATCTTGAAACATTTTTTTTATGGTATTTGTTTTCATACCAAATATTGATTCTTTGATTTTATTTAAATAAATCCTACGGACTTATTTTTGGAGAGATTTCTCTTACAAGGGACTCTACTATGTTGTAGAGCTATATACTCACAACCTAAAAGTCACAAAGCATCAAGTCTACCACTAGAGTAATTCACTAAGATATGTAATAAAAAAAAAAACTTAACAGATACATAATTTTTTGGTCATTTGGCTATTTTTTTTTTTAAGATATGTTATTTTCTTACAATTTTCTGCATATGTATCCAAACTCAGGATTTAGTTAATCATGAGTTTTCCCAACTAGCAATGTAGTTATCCAAACAACGGAAAACAAAAGAATACCATGGTTTCCTACAACAAAGATATCCATGGGAAAATATAGGAATGGTATTTTACTTTCCCATGTTTCCTGTGTTTTTATCCAAATAGGCCCTAAGTGTGAATGATATATCGCATGGTTCTCTACTTTACAAATAGAGATTAAGATTTTAAACAATCATATTGGTTGACTTATTGACCTCAAGAGTTCTGCCAATGCTAACTCACCCTAATCATCCCTAAACTACTAAACTATTTGTTTTATTTTATTTATTATTATTATTATTATTATATATATATATATATATATATATATATATATATATATATATTTATTTATTTATTTTTTATTTTTTATTTTTTCTTTTCGATGTAACCCGGCCAACCCATCCCACTTCCAAATTTAGCTTCGTTAATGCTTTTTTCTGTGGTGGGCTCCAACCCATCCAAATCTCCATCCATAACTTAGAAACCTTGACTTTCACAAACTCCCTTTAACCTCCATTATTACCCATTTTAGCTAAACCAAACTTACCCAATTAGGTTTTTCAAATCTCAACAAACTCTAGAAACCTTAAATTGTTAGTAAGTTACAAAGCAACCAATTCTTAACCTCTAATTTACACTCATCTCATAAAATAAAAAAATAAAAATAAATAAATAAATAAATACCTCTAATTTACATTAGTGACACTTTGTCACACGAAGAGGGTTTTCTAATGGAGAAAGACCATAATCCTTGTAACATGAGATTGAACAATAAGAGCTTGACACTTATCAAGCATTTAATGGTCCCATTCTTTATAAAATAAGGTCTCTTTTTTTTTTCTCATGAAGCTCATCCATCTTTTCCATGAATTTATTGTATGCTTTTGAGATTTATTAAAATGTAATTAACACTTAGAAAGTACAATGCGCTAGATTACAATTGTTAAATTGATAAAAAATAATGAAAAATAAAAATATAATAATAAAAAAATAAGTTGGTGTTGATGTGGAAACGACTTGGCTTGGAGTTGACCTATTGTGCAATGATTGAAACAATAGAGCCGTTTCTACAAATAATCAAACTTATAAGGCCGAAAATGTAAATTTTCCATTTTCGTTTTCAGAAGAGCAACAATAGAATTCTATCCTATGTAGTCTTAACCTAATATATATATATATATATATATATATATATATATATATATATATATATATATATATATATATATATATATATATTAGGGTATGAGACCCGAGTCTCATGTGACTTGGTACTCGGGTTACATATGTGTGGTTGTCAATTGGTCTAGCTGGGCTTTTGATTCACGTGAAATTTATGGCCCTAAAAACTAGGTTTGGACTTCCCCGAATACAAAATTGTGTCGGGTTCGGCCCAAATGCTTTGGGTTTAGGCTTTTATTTAAGTCAAAATTTGACTCAAACTGGGTTTAGACCGATCCAAATTTGGGCCAGCCCGAATTGTTTCCTTTAATTAATCAGGGTTCACTGTATCGAGCCGGGCTTTGATGAGCTCAATCATTTTCTACCCTAAAAACTAGGCCCTAACTCGACATATTTTCGAGCTAAATTCTAATTAAGCCCAACCAAACCAAGTGTGGCAGGCCCGAGCACTGATATAACCTACGTGTTGTCTAATGGGCACGTCATGACATATAGATGTGTAGTGGTCAAAGATTAACACGAAAAAATAATTTTTATCATATGATTCAAAGCAAGTAAAGTGGTTGAGACTTGTCTTCTTTTTTTAAAGTGTCCTTGAAAAAAAATCATAAAAGTTGAGAGTCAGAAAAAAGAAGTTTTATGGGAGGGGTGGGAAGGATTTAACCCCTTTCCATCTAATTTTTTTTTATACTTTCAACAAATCTATTGGGATCGTTCGGCTCTCCATGTTTATCTGATTGGTGAGAGTCTTCTTTTTCGAGGAGATCGACTGTACAAAATCCTTTTTGCAATCCATACTTGTTTCTGAAACGATTTTAGTCACGGGTTTTACCGTCGTTTTGATGACTTTGTTGTTTCGCGAATACATGCACTATTTTTACGACATGAGGCATTGTTTAAAAGCTTCGATTGAAATAATTTCTGAAGCTTTTGATCGGTGTTTGCCACTTTTTATAACACAGTGGGAGCTTTTGTGGATCGTGAGTTTGCCGATGATTGTGGCGTCTCGGATAATTTTTCGGTATTAGTTATCAGGGCGGATCTTCAAAATGGTAATAGATTCTTGAATTTTTACTTTACTTTAAAGGTACTTAAAATTCGTGTAAATGTTAGATGGGTTTTAGATGTCATTTATTATATTTTAACGTTAGTTATTCTAACTATCACTATTGTAGCCCTCAACTCTATAATCATTCTCCATTTTAAATGAAAAGGATAAAATTTCATCTAAAAAAAAAGTGTAATATAAAATTAACATTGAAATGAAAACCACTCTCCGTCTTCTAATTCAAAGGAGCCTTAAAAGCTATCATGTAAAATATATCAATAATAGGCGCACGTGATTCCTTATGACACACATCCAAAAAATTATTGCAGTAGTATAAGACCATAATAAAAAGAAATAGTAAACAATGAGTTTTTTTTAAAAACGTATGAAATGCCATATTATACAGGAAATTGTATAAAATGCATATTTTCATTTAAAGATGGATAAAAGGCATTTAGAACGAAAAATAAAAATAAAAAATGAGACTTAATTAATTATTTTATTTAATTCTTTTATATTCCTTTCGTACTTTCCTTTTTTATCAATTATTCATTAATTTTTTTTAGGTTTTTTTGCATATACCCTCGGTGTTATGTTAATATTATAAAAAAATCCTGAGTTATGGGTATTTATTCTGCAGCCCCTACTTTTGTGTTTATATTTTATATATCCTCCTGCTGTTAACTAATCGTGAGTTTATGGACGAGAAGTATATTTTGCCCTTAATGAAACCCATATTTGCAAAATACTATCATTCTAAAAGGCCCTTCATTCATCTATATTTACAAGTTATGCCATTAAAGTTTACCACCATTCTAAAAGGCCCTTGATTCACCTTTATTTATAAGTTATGCCATTATAATTTACCACTATTCTAAAAAGAGTACCTTTACGTATAAAAAAAGGAGTACCTTTAAATCCACCCACAAAATCTTTGAGTTCACCCACGATGAAACACATCGATTGCGTTGAATCAAACGATAGAAATTGTTTATCATCCCAATCTTTCATAAGATCGATCTTTAGATCATGGGTGTACCATCAGAGGGTCAATTTTTTATTTCATATGGTACACACCCATAAAAGTGACCTTAATATCAATGTTAAGCATGCACGTGATGTTAAGGTCACTTTTCTTAGATGTGTGCCGCGCAAAATAAAACATTGACCGTCTGATGGTACGATCTTGATCTCAAGATCTATCGTGTGAAAGATTGGAAGGATAAATGATCTCCATCGTTCAATTCAATTCAATCAACGTGGGTGAACTTAAAGATTTAGTGGATGGATTTAAAGGTACTCTTCTAAAAGGCCTTTCATTCACCCATTAGATTCAATACTCATCGTATGGGTGATTCCCCCATTAAAGCATGCCAACATTTAGACGAATATTCAACCAATAGAGAATTTGTGGCAAATGATGCAATTATTCTTGAAAAGAAAACTTTCAATCTACATGTTCCAATCAAAATACTTGTCCCTCTAATTTCTTATATGATTCAAGACTCATCAAATGAAAGACCAATTGGTATTAGCCGATATAATTTTTTTCTCGGTATTGGCCAATCCTTAGAACCTAGGTTGCCAAACAAGGTCGATTTTATCGATTTATCCTTCAGCTTTGTTGTATCCAAGTGGAGTTTACTAAAAGTGACGTCATAACTCATAATGCAGATTAGATATTTTTATTATTGGACCATCATCGACGTCATCGATATCAAGCTTATGAAGAGTCTATTGTGTCGAAAACTTACTCAAACTATCAAGACCCTAAAAATCAGTGAAGACTAAGTTATCAATGGATCGGGGCAGGCCAAAATTTTGACAGCTGACCGAACTCGAGCCCCTACTTCATTTGACCCGATCCAGTTCAAAACCTCCTCATTTTCTAGATTGTATATAAAATATCGTATCCATCTAACCTTTTAGTATACTCCACAAAACCCAAGGTTTGAGGCCCAATTATGGATTATAAAAATTTCAAATTCGATTGGTTGCTACCATTTGATGAATCACTTGTTATGCAATTAATCGGATTCACTACCATATCATTGTTGGTATATTGGTAACCATTATATAATAATGGTGTAGTATTTCATATTATCATTCTGTATAAAAAATTTATCTTTTTATTTTATTTTAGGAATTGGATTGCCTAACCGTGTCTGCTTCCATCCACCGAATCTTTGAGTTCACCAACGCTAAAACACATTGATTGTATTAAATCAGACGATGAAAATCGTTTAGGCATACCATTAGACGATCAGTGTTTTATTAAAAGTGACCTTAACATCACGTACACGATAAAAATAATTTTTAAAGTCATTTTTTTGAGTGTGTACCACATGAAATAAAAAATCAATCATCTGATAGTGCCACCATGATCTCAAGATCCATTGTGTGAAATGTTGGGATGATAAACGATCTTTATCGTCCAATTCAATGCAGTCAACCGTCTGATAGTGCCACCATGATCTCAAGATCCATTGTGTGAAATGTTGGGATGATAAACGATCTTTATCGTCCAATTCAATGCAGTCAACCGTCTGATGGTGCCACCATGATCTCAAGATCCATCGTGTGAAAGGTTGGGACGATAAACGACTTCCATCGTCCAATTCAATGCAGTCAACTGTCTGATGGTGCTACCATGATCTCAAGATACATCGTGTGAAAGGTTGGGACGATAAATTATCTCCATCGGCCTATTCAATGCAGTCAATCGTCTAATGGTGCCACCGTGATCTCAAGATCCATCGTGTGAAAGGTTGGGACGATAAACGGTCTCCATCGTCCGATTCAATGCAGTCAATGTTTTTCAACGTGGGTTAACTCAAAGGTTTGGTGGGTGAATTTAAAATTACTCTTTTTTGTAATGTAAGTGAAGGTGCTCCTACTCTAACCACGTATAGAGGATGACAATTTAGTAATTTAATTTAAAAAGGATAAATATGGTATTTAGGCTATTCTTTAATGACTAGGTAACCATTTAAAATTGTATCCATTAAAGAGGGTGTTTTATAAACACCAAAATCCTAATTAGGGAGTTAGCGCAAATAGCTATAATTGGGGTGGGGGGGGTATTTGTAATATCAACATAATTAAGGGTATATTTGCAAAAAACCCAATTTATCTCATGCTCCCTTTTTCTCCTCGTTGCCGTATTTGTTTTTTGGTTCATAATTTTTCCATTGCCATTTTATTCGTGTAGTCCCCCCTTGATGAGTACGAGTAGGAATCCTTGCCACGAATACTAACTGAAAAATATGCCAAGGCTGCAAGGAACTTGTTAACTTGGATTTTGGACCTTTGGTGAGGCCTGACCAAGTGACTATTATATGGATCTATAAGATTGTGAATGGGTCGGGTCAGCCACCCGAGCGTCCACGCTCTCGACAGTGGGCGGAGCCAAAATTTTCTTCATAAGAGGGCAAGAGATGATCAACAAATGTTGTCAATAATTTTCTCTGCACTTCTTTGGTGCAAAGACTGGTATTCATTGTCCGACTAAAGCAATCATACGATCTAAAATTAACGGCTATCATGGAAGTCTAATAGACCATTAATTTTAGATGACCTATGACTACTTTAAATCGGACAATGGAGAACGTGTTTTTACCAATCTTTTACATAATTGATCTTGAGATCATGAGCGTCAAATCACATTGGACATATATATGGTGGTTCTACATGGCTTGCGCCCCAAAAGGAACCTGACTACCAAGAGGTTTTGGTAACACGTAGGATTGTCAACGGGTCGGGTCGACCCGATACCCGATATGATAAACATCGACCCGAACTTTTGGTCAGTCAACTCAAATGACGATGTCGAATCAGGTCAAGTCGGTTAAAAGTTCCAAGTTGGGATTGATAAATAAATCAATAAAATAGGGTTTTTAGTTGGGTCCCATTTTTGGAGTCGAGGTGCACCAATCGAGTTGGTCGGGTCAATCATATGCCTTTTACCCATTGGGCAACCAAAAGTTTAGCGACCCAACCAATTGATAGCCATCCCCACCCGGTTGACTCGCTAATACCCCTCTTGGTACTTGGATGCATGCGAAGTGGATCCAAGTATGATATAGGGAAACAATCATGGTAAAATATGATATGATAAAACGTTTTATCAAAAATTCAGTTGTTTGGGTATTTTTTAATGGTGATAAATGGATTTCCCCTCTTTAACATAAAATTCCATTTTGAATTCCGACCTCTCCCATCGAGAATAGGCGAGAAACGTGGTATGGTAAAACGTGAGCGGGGCTGGGTCATCTCTCTCTCCCTCTCTCTCTCTCTCTCTCAGCTATGTTGTAATTTTATTTCTACCAATAAAAAAATGATGCAATTAACTTTTTTAGATGGATGGCTGGTTCATCTCTCTCTCTCTCTCTCTCTCTCTCTCTCTCCATATCATAGCTATGCTGCAAATTTTTTTTCTACGTATTAAAAAAAATGCTACAATTTTTTTTAAGATGGTTGGTTTGCTCATCTCTCTCTCGCTCTTTTTCATCATTTTTTGTAAAACTCAAATTTTATTTTACTCAATTTTACTGTGTTTTCCAAACTTGTATCAAAATACTAGATTTTGAATATTCCTATATTTCTCACACAAACAAATTGCTATACAAGCAGCGATAAGTGAGGTAAAACCTACGATGCTTACATATTACTGCGTACTCCTGGAAGTCAGGAATACATGATAAAATGGAGTAAAAGTTTAACTTTTACTCAATTTTACCAGGTTATATCAAAACAAACCCTTAATACATTTTCAAGCATATCAAATTACCTCAAAATGCAAGCCATGCAAAGGTTGTTGCACACGTATGAAGACAATTAGGCTTTCATGTAATAAAAACCTCTAATCCTCAACTCTATGGTCGAGGGAAAGAGAAAAGTAGAGAAGGAACCAAAATTTGTGTGTGCACTCAATCCACTTTAAGGGGATTGACCACAACAATTAAGTTCGGGAATTGTCGGCCTGTATGTAGAGTCTTAGATATCACAATGGTTACAATATTTATAGTTTTACATCTACCATTGGATGGTCAATAGATGTTGAAAAGAATTTCTATAAAAATAAAATAAAAATAGATGTTGAATAGAATTATTAAAGTTAAGTGATTGTTTTATTTAAAAATTTTGCAAGTGCACGAGTTCGAATATACTTGGGCGAGCACAAGGGTGTCGAACCACAGAGACTAATCGTTTATTTTAAACTAAAGTCTTATTAGAAAGGGAATTTTTATAGAAGTAATTTTCTAATTATTTTATCTAGAAAAGCAAGAAAACAGATTTGAAAAATATTGAGAGACAAGCATGGGATCTCTCTTAGATCTCAAATTCGTAAATAACTTACATCATATTTATACTCTATTCCGAATTTCAAGTACCTCTTACTCTAGGCTACAAGCTCTAGGGCTTCGTATAAAAATTAGATAAATCTAAACGTCAAGGCATCATTGAACGAACCAACTAAAATTATCCTACAAGGTCTACTTCGTCGGTGAATATCCTATCTAATCCAACCTCAATCCCTACAAGGCCACTGAGATTAAACTAAACATAATTAAACCTTCTCGATGACTCTCGGAATCTCGAACATGCAATCGTACTAATAAAATCGAATTTAAAAATAAAATAGAAACATAAATTAAATTATTTAATTATCTTTGATCGTACAAGAGATCCCAAGCTTCGGGACGTTTTAGCTGCGCATTGTTGCTATGATCTTCATCATCGTTGAATCGATTAACGAACGATGATTACAAAGCCCTCAGTCTCACAAACTCTCGCAGATCTGAAATCTAAACCTAAACTACGAGCAAAAAGTCCTACGGCTGAAAAACTCTTTTATTCCTAACCTAAGGTCCTTATTTATAAATGTATAAGGCCCTAGAACATTGATTTCTATTAGGAACAAACCATAGAACGAATTTAATCTAAACTAAGAAGGTAGAAGATTTTGGAGTCTTGATTTTAGGAAGAATCCCGACTGTTTGCGCTTGAAAATCAACAATAAACTCCAACAGTTGTGCCTGAAAATCAACAATAAACCCCAACAGTCACGCCTGAAAATCAGCAAGAATCCCAACTTTGACTGGTCGAGAATGGAGTTCGACCTTTCCGAATATTTACATATGAAAAGCCCTCTCCATCATTTGGTTTGGACTGGTCAAAATAGATATTTCGACCGGTCCAAAATTGTATTTATGGGGCTATTTTGAGCTGAAACGGGCCAGATTCTCGTTATGGAAATCCCAAACTTGACCGCTCAAAACTGCAAATTCTGCGTTTTTATGCGAACTTCATTCGGCCATAATGTTTTGTATACAACTCAGATTCAGGTGATTCTTGGCTCGTTAGAAAGCTGAAAAAGTCTTTTTTCCAATAGTATAGGCCTCAAATTCAGCAGATCTATATTAATTTTGGCACTCTTCTTTCTCTCTGGTGTTCTAGTAGGTTCTTATCATAGCTTCAAAACTCCTTTAACATTGCCTTTTTTACCACATTTGCACTTTTAGGCCTTTAATACCTGTTATATTCAATTTTACACTAAAAGCAAATATTAGTAATTAAATGAGCCCTAGCAATGTCGAGATTTTGGTCTAAATTATGCAACTTTTAAGGCCGATCATTAAGCAAAAATGGTGTGCTTGTGGCAAAAATGGTGTGCTCAAAATGTTTGCAGCCAAACGAGGGCTTTGTTTAGGGAATTGATTGATCAACTCTCCAGTGTGAATGATTGATCCCTAAACGCTAAAATTGTCAAACGTGTACTTTCACTGATTTGCAACACAATTTTCAAAGTTCAACTAATTTAGGATAAGTATATGGGAACCAAGAAGGTAGTCCAAGTGGAATATCCTTACCGTTCTCCAACATCTACATGGAAGTCCATGTGACAATTAGAGCATATTTTGGGTGCCACACGGAACGAAGTAGCATTGTTTAGATCATGTATGAAATAGAAAAATCTAGATCCTTGAATCACAATCAAATTTGACTTTTAACTATAAGACTTAGTTTTGAATTCATTTTAAAAAAAATTATTTATACAGGTTGCAGAAGCTCCATGTGGCACCAAACCAGTATTTAGGCCATCACGCGGACCTCCATGTGAATGTTGGAGTACAGTGAAGATACTACACCTGAAGTACAGACCTTTCCTTAAGTGTATTAACATGTTCATTTTTACAAATGAAAATGTTTGCTAACCTAGGCCAACTCCTAAATGATTGAATGGGCATGTTTGATTGCTCATTTTCTATAGTGTCTTACGCGTTTACTATGTTCTCACGTGTTGTTGACCATTAAGTGTTATTTGATGGTCGTTTCTTCAAATGCGTTATGTACTTTTTGGCATTACCGCTACGCAAAATCGAGTACGAGGCTTTCATCAGAATGACCTATTTTTAGTACACTTAAATTTGTGGTGCTAGATGTGTTTTACACCGTGCTCAAAGTTAGGGCCCCACATCGGATATTCTGATTTTATTTTAAAGGCTTTAGATGTGTGTTTGCACTAAATTTGGTGGTAGCGCTCCATACTGAAACCTACCCCATTTGAGAAAAATCTTATTTAAGAATAAAGTACGTACAACTCTTCTCATTCTAATCTTCTTAAAAACTCTAGTCGTCTCTTTCTTTTCCCCTTCTTAAGAGAACCCTAGCCATCTCTTTCTTTTCTCCTTCTTAAAAGAACCCTAGCCGTCTCTCCTTCTTAAGAGAACCCTAGCCGTCAACAGCTTCTTCTCTATCAGTCTCTTCTCTAAACATCTTAATCTTTTCCCTAAAAATTATTATGTATTCTTCCACAAGAACCATCGTGGTTATTTTTCCACCATCAAGATCAAGGCGAAGAAAGTAGATAAATCGTGGACGGATTATCGCGTGGAAGTCGATCTTATCATCGTAATCGTTGTTGTTCAACCGAATCACGCTTCAAGAGGTAAGTATCCATCCATCCATCTCATTCTTCTCAGATCCTGTCGCGTAGAATACGTTCGATCGCGTATCAATGGGCTAGTAAATGAATCTAGATTTGTTTTATTATAAAATTATTTTTAGGATTAAAATAATAATTTTTCTTAATATTAATATTTATTTTATTAAATTTTCGGGTGTATTTTTGGATTTATTTCGGAACCCTTTTTTGTTCAGAATTTGCGATAGTCAATCAATTGATTTACACTTTTCAATCGATCGAATTCAAAACCGCAATAGAGAATGCTTGTTACTTTATTTAAATCAATCGATTGAAATACACTTTTCAATCGATCGACTTCGAGTTGTAGTCTGGGTTTTAACTAAACTGCACTTCATTAATTGCTTCTGATGTTTTAATGTCCTCTAACACTTTACTGCCTCTTTAGTTAATTAATTGATGGATGAGATATTCAATCGATTGATTTTATAATCAATCTATTGAGTTTTGTTTGATGGTGAATGACTAATAGGGCCGTGGGCTTATATATATCGTATTATATTTAGTGTAATGATGGTTATGATATTATATTATAATAGTTAATAAAATATTATTTAATTTATATTATATAACTATTATTATATTCATCCTACTCAAGTATCTCTATTAATTTAATAATATAAATTACCTTGGTTTAATGATTGGGAACTCAAAGCCTTGTTTTATTTTGTTATTCAATCAATTGATTTTGAACCGAACCGAGTGTGCACACTTATTTAAATTCAATCGACTGAGTTACACTTTTCAATTGATTGATTTGTGTCCGAACAGACAACTTTTATTATCATTATATTACCTTGTGACTTCACTTGCATGACCAAAAATCAATACACTTTAACTACTAGATGTTTCGATCGATGGTCGTGACTCACTTAAACCTTTAAAATAATAATAAATTCTATTGAGCATTTAATTATAATATTACACAGATGTCATTTTTTTTATTGCTTCCACGCGACTACTTCAATAACCTAAAAAGTTAGAAATTTGATACCTCATGAGAATTAAACTCTGACCTTTCCTTTTTCGAAATCACACTTTAACTACCCTATTCTATACTGTATTGATATATGTGTAAATATAAATACATATATATATATATATGTATGTATGTATAAGCATAATAAAGTTGATGTAAATCTTTCTGTACGTATGATGTTTGTATTTTCATCTTGATCGTATTATGAGATATGAGTAAGTTATAAATATGTACGAGAGTGTATGAGATCATGCTTGCGCTTGAGCGTGATAATTCGCTGAGATGGTATTGAAGCGAGGAATATATCGTATTCACATGTCTTACAACTCATGGTGGAATGGGACCCATGATGAGTCGGGTGAGTGCGAATTCAGTATAACCTCATATACAGTGACATATATGGTGATTTTATTACTCCGAGTTTTAATATGAGAGGATAAGATATGAGATATGATACAAGATTAGAGCCTTGAGTCTTAGTTGTAGTAAGATCTCTTTATGGTCATGTGAAACTCGAAATGTAGGCGTCCATATATAGATGCAACCTTCTATGATAGTATGAGCTGCCACATGAAATACATTCAGGTTACTACATAATATTTTTCTTAAGAAGCGTGATTTAGGGAAGTTATCCCACTATAGCTTGTCATAGAATTAAGTGTATGGGTACGATAAGATATGAGTAGTGTGACAGCCCGGATTTTGGCACCCCCAAACCCGTGCCATCAGCACGATCATCTTGACCGTGCCCCTCAGCTAAGCACGGAACATTGGCATATCAAGCATAAAATGAAATAATAAATGAAACTGCGGAATTTAAATCTAGATTAAAGCAATTCTCCGAAAGACAGTTCTACCCTCATGCCTCTGCATGAATGGAGAACCGATCCGAACCATCGATGATAGCAATCATCATGGATGGTTCGCCCCAAAAGAAAAATCTCAAACTCAATATATATATGGTTTAACCAAAACAAGGCTTGACATACCAACCCGTACAAATCTCTCTCAAAAGCCCTCAAAGCGGCACAACGGAGTCCTATAGAAGAAGTCCTCAGGAGGTGGCTCCAACTCGTCTCCGGCCGCAAGGTCCGACTCACCGGGTCATCGCTCCTCAAGCCTCTACCTGCTAGTAGTGGACCTCGCGACGATAATCTATAGGGTGAGCTACATCCTAGCTCAATAGGGAATAAAATATAGTTGAACATATAAATTATTACTCACATATATTCTATGATATGCCATGCATGATGTGTCTATGCAATTACTGATGAAAACGGTTAAAAAGCATTTCATTTTACCTGTGTTACTTATGTTTTATTTATTCATGAATGATGTCAAAAGGCCTAAAGCAAACTTAAACTTTCAACTTAAGTAATCCTCGAAAGCAATATAGCATCGAGACATGAGATACCCATCATCGTCATCTATATAGACACTTTTAATGTACTCCCTGGGAATGCAATATAGTACCCAAGCCCCTTTCCCCTGGGGATTGGTGGCGGGGTTTCACTTGTCTCAAATCAACACCCCTGGGTGCTATCGTGTCTGGATAAGCCTCCATGGACCGGTTACTTGCCGCCACGTAGACGGTACGGATATCCCGCCGCCGTGGTTTCTATCAAACCTCAAATAACAAAAATATCGGTGCCTTACATATAGTTATTCACTGCGTAAATGTGCTATCTTATATCAGTTAGGCCCTATCAATCATGATTCAATCTTGGATACATCCCTGGGATGTATCCATTTACTTGCATCACACCTGATGCTCTTATCTCTTCACTTCATCATCCCCTGGGGACGGCTCATTATAATTACTCTTATAGATGTCACACACACACACTTTCCACAATTCTTAAGCAATAAAATATTTTAAACTCGAATTCTATATCACTACATACATGCTCTTGTAAAATAAAGTACATATTCAAGGTGTTTCCTACCTCAAGTCTTCGTTCGTTCAATGCATCAAGGTCCCACGTGGCTCCTTGTGCACTAGCTCACACGTACCCCTATGGTACCACATAACATGTGAAACACATCACTAAAGATGCAATAAAGGAGGTCCAAGACCCTCCATGAAGCTTAAAGTCAAACTCAAAAGTCAACAAAATTTAGCACAGTCGATTAATCGAACTCCAAAATCGATTAATCGAAAGTCAATATCGATTAATCGATTCTCAAATCGATTAATCGAGATTTTCATTCGATTAATTGAATCCTAATTCGATTAATCGAATTTCTCTGTTCAGCCAAGTCGATTCTTAATTCGAGTGATCGAGTTCCCTAAAACGATTAATCGATCCCAAATCGATTAATCAAAATTAAAATCGATTAATCGAAATCTCATTTAGATTAGTCGATTTTCCCCAATTCATTTCCTCCAATCACAGGGTCCATCGAGGTTCAAATTAATCAAATCAATTCGATTAATCGAGATCGGGGTCCCCTGACTTTTCAACTTCTTGGCCAATTTCGATTAATCGAAACTCAATTTCGATTAATCGAAATTGCCAGATTTAGCCCCCTTTTGGCTGTTCTTCTCAACCTTTTTTCACACTTTTTCCTCTATTTTTCTAAGCCATTATCCTATAATTTAAACCATTTTTAGTTACAAATTAACCTCTACAACCTATGCATTTTATTCACAAAAATTTACCTTTAATCAATCTCAAATTGATTAAGTTAAGTGGTTGGAAAGGCTAGGGTTTCCAGCTTTGGCTTGAACGGATTCTTTGCGTTGAATCAGCCGTTTATTGCTCGAATCCCCCTTCCTCAACTAGCATTTACTCCTTGCATTAACTATGCTCTCCTTCTCTCTCTCTTCTTTGTTCTTTCTCTCAATCAACCAATTAAAAGAGAAC
Source organism: Chloranthus sessilifolius (assembly GCA_021018995.1). Classification (NCBI taxonomy): domain Eukaryota; kingdom Viridiplantae; phylum Streptophyta; class Magnoliopsida; order Chloranthales; family Chloranthaceae; genus Chloranthus; species Chloranthus sessilifolius. Next base: position 1,161,011 of record JAJIZI010000016.1, on the reverse strand, counting down.
TAGGGCTATTAAACCCTTTTATCTATCCCCTTCCTTGTGTGTTGAGCACATACACCGCTGTAGGTGTATGTGACTTCAAATTTACAACACACACCACATAGCTACACGAACCATCACATCTCAATCGCTCATCATACTCAATGCTAATTATTGAACTCCTAATTGGTCAAACCTGTGACCGATCGGGCACGGATCCTGAGGATATAGTTTAGTGTGATTTTTCGGGCTATTACAAGTAGGAAATAAGATAAGTTATGATACGAGTACGATAATAAGATACCGTTGTATAGGCTAGCAAAAGATTAAGAATATAAGTCTTTGTACGTGTCATTCTTTGCGTAGCCACCGTAAAGGCAACAACGTCTTTCAGCCAAGACGGATCTCTGGGAGACATTATGAGTATGAGTATGTTATTGGTGACTTTGGCCATTATGTCTCTCCATTGGCTGGATAGAGGAGTATAAGTATGACACGAAGGTGTTATGATATAGTGATATGATACTATGGTGACCCTCACATGATAGCTCGAGTAGCGACTCTGGCATATGTCGTTTAGGATTTTATAAGTATGTTAGTTACGCTCATGCAACAAATAAACGTATGTGTGAGAATAATAATAAGACATGAGATGTTATGAGTTATGAAAAGGTACGTTAAGATATAAGTGTCTAGATCATGATCCTGCATTTATGATTACGATATGAGTTTATGATATACACTTGATTTTATTATCATCTTCTGACTTTTGATATATTATTATTATCACTCACGTGATGCACCCACAATGCACCTGAGTAGTATGGGATGGATTGGTGGTGTATTCCACTAAGTTTAGGTGACTAAGTAAACTCATCCCACGATTATCTAACAGTTGATGGTGATTACGTTGGTGGAGTAGACACCGGTAATCTAAATCCTACCGAGGCCAATTTCATTGATCCCGCGGGCGTTGAGTACTAGGAGCTTTGGGAGGGCGACGCAGCTGAGTACAAGGAGGACTAAGGTGTTGATTTCGATCTGAGTGCCGAATATTGATCATTGCAGACTCGTTAGTAGATTTTTCCCTTATTATTATCATTGATTTTATGATTCTCTTTATCGGATTTGTCACCGACTTCGATTTACGTTTTATTGGTGGATTTGTGGATTTTCTCACATTCATTCAGTATCTATAACCATTTTTATATTCCACTTTTAATTATTGGCTTTCACGGATTTTGTGGAACTAGACTTGCACGATAATTCTGATTAAGTGTATGTCCGCTTAGCATATCCGGGATATGTGATGGTCATAACTCGAAATTCTAGGCCCTCGAGATAGGGTAGAATTTCGGGTCATGACATGTACCCTCCCCGGCTTTCGTAAACGACGCGTTCGCTGCAACGATCAACTAAAATATACTCTTTTCTTCTTATTTCTCCAGTTCTTCCTAAATTGAATGAAGCGAACAAACCCTGGTTCTTTTCAACTTCTATAGCTTTCCTAATGAAACCCAATACTAATTTTGACTTCTTGTTCTCCTTCTTCTTCAAAACCCTCATCTCTGCAGTTCACCAGTGCAATCACCATGGCCAGAGATGTGAAGCTTCCTAATAGAAAGCTCATGAGGTCTCTTGATGTTGCTAGGGATGCCAAAGAAAACGGATTGGAGAATAAAGTTGATCTCGACGTTGAACGCAGTAAGATTAGGCCAGATGAAGCCCTCGTTGAAATCTTTCACTCCTAAATTAGAATAAGTTGGTTTCAATTTCAGTTAACCCTATAAGGTTTTTGTGAATTTCCTTGTATTATGGCTTGTTTTTATACTTTCCTATTTAGCGGTAGAAGACAATTTCAAAGCCCTAATTTAAGTACCATATGGTAATTTGGCATCTCGATCAATTTTCAGAAGCCCTTCATGTGATATAATTTAAAGAGCGAGAAGATTATTTTTGTTGGATTACTTTGAGCGTGTTTGATTGTATGTAATGGCGAAGCGTGTTTCGAAGCTAATATACGTTTCACCTGTAATGGTACTACGCGCATTAGCCTATTGTTCAATAGTGTATACAATGAAACGCATATTGGCCTGAAACGCATTTAAACGTTGTTTGTTAGCAAGGGCTTGTAATGCATCACTTAAATTATAAGTTATATACTTCATCAACCTCTACAAGCATGCTCATCAATCTGAACCGTCCAATGGATTAAGAACCTCACTAATAACCCCTAAACAAATAGTTTCATCTCTTGATAAATGATCAGATGATTAGATTTATAATCATTGGTTGTTGAACCATACAATTTGACAATGGCCCAAAGTATTAAGTTTTATTCTCGAATCTATCACCAATTATTTTAGAGATTGAACAATTTACGATGTAAGTTGGGCTGCTTGCAACATCGAAAAGTATCCATCACATGAAATGAACGGTGTTAGATAAGATGATACAATTTACTAGTTATACTAGTTAAAAAAAAAACAGAATAATTCATAGAGTTGTGCTCTCGTCCTTCCTGTGCACCTACACATCTGAAAACGTGTTTCCATTTTATTGATATTTGTATCCACTGTTAGATCTTAAAAAAAGCTTTAGATCTCTACTGTTGACCGTTGATTCCTCTATGGAACTGTGGGAGGAAATCGAAAATTGATGAATCGGGGGAGCCATGGATCTGGTGAAATGGACGAGGATGTGTTGATCGAGAAAGAATTAGGGTTTCAGGGATGACTGAGGGTTTGGTTTTGGCATTGTCGTCAAGCTTTTTCATCGGCGCATGCTTCATCGTCAAGAAGAAGGACTTGAAGAAAGTCGATGCTTTTGGAATTAGGGTAGTTATCGTATTTGGTTTTTTCATTGTACTTCATTTCTCTGCATTTGATGCCAAATTTTTTTTTCCCTGTTTTTGATGAAGTATGGGAGAGTTTGAGAAATAATGAAAAGGATAGTTTGAGCAGGTAATACCTGCTGTTGGTGAAGGAGAAGAGAAGAAGAAAAAGAAACAGAAACAGAAGAAAAAGTAGAGTCATATGAGGCTTCTTTTGAGAAGTTAAAGACCCGATGGTTGGGAAATGCATAGCCAATATCGATAACGAGGGGGTGGCCATGTATCCAATTTTCGCAACATGTAGCCAAAGTCGTATGTTACATGTAAGGTCAAATCACCCATCAAACGCTAAAACCTCGGGTTACACACGTAAAGATCCTCTCAAACGCGTCTTCTAGCCCTAGTGCGAGCAATCAAACACGCCCTTAGCATTTTCATCCGTTTACAAGATTTGTCATTTTTTTTTATTTATCTTTGTTGTTGGATGCAGAGTAGAAAGAAGACTAGGGTTTTTTATGTATTGCAATTATAGTTGCTTCCAATCAAACAATCACCTAAAAGTTAATATTTTGACCATATATTTGTATTACCATTACAACTCCTAACTCATTAAGGTGCTTTAATGCGTCCCTTGAATATCGGCAATCAAACTTGCCCAATGAGTTTGCAGTGAGCCTTAGGGTCATTGTAGACAAACAATGAGCCCTCTTGTGTTGTCTTTTGTGTAGTAACTAGTGAGTGATCCTTACTATAATTAAGACTAATGGAGTGATCTCTTGGCTCATTGTGGACAAATCACAAGTCCTTGCACGGAGTTAGTGGACCTCTTTAGATGGTCGATCGGCATTTTTTTCTTTCAAATATACACAATTTTTTTTAATAAAGACATACAGCCAAGACAACCTCGAGAACAGAAAAGCGGACACCAACTATAGTGGTGAGGATTAACAACAGAACCTAACCCACACCTTGTAAAGATAAGGGTGGGAAACAGTGTGGAGGACAAGAATCGAACCCACGACCTACTCCCCCATGTTGGAGGGAGCGTACTAACTGGACTAATGCCTCTTTGGTAGAGTTATTTCTAGTTATCCATTCATGAATAATTTTGAATAGCTGATATAATGGTGTTAATGACCCGATTTGGTGTACAAGGGTGGACAAAGATTAGAGCCACTTGATTGTATCTTGTAAGCATTTATGTGCACATAAATGTGCATTGTACAACTGCTACATAATTAGTACTAAGCCTAAGTAGTCATAGTGTTTTCTCTCACTCTCTCTCTCTCTCTCTCATATAACTGGTCACCCACCTACATCGTGGAGGAAATGGGCCACCATGCATATATCCTTACTACTATATAAAAGCACAAATGATATTCTCTTATTTCTGTCAATTTTAGTGTTTTCATAAAATACCCTTAAGCTACTCTATCTACCCTTATGTTCTTCCTTATGTAACCATATATTTTTTAATTTTCTTTAACTACAATTCTAATTAACTAGGAAATCTAGCTAGATTCATGGTTAGTGTAGGACTATTAAAATAGAATTAGGATTTCCTATTTAGCCTACCTTTTTTTTTAGTCTAGACCAATTGAAATCACAATGTTGGTGTGCACTCTGTTGGGGAGAGGCTGTCACAAGAATGAGATGGGCATATATCATCCGCCTGGAGATATGAATTGACGATGTTTCCATAAGTTTTCATATCGGAGTAGCGTTTCGTTGACATTAACCATTAGCTAGGACTGAATGGCAGAGGTATTCTCTCTCTCCCACTATCTTCTTTCTCTCTCTCTCTCTCTCTCTCTCTGGACTTCTCTCTACAATATTTTCTCTTTCTATCTATAGTGCAACTATCGGGGTGACTTAGTCATTTAAAAATTAAGATAAGACCAATTTTTTTACTAATATGGGACAACCACTTGAAAAGCGTGTGCAAGTAATGGCTCTCCATTTTTGGTCGTACACTAATTTTATTTAATTTTACTTTTCTTTGGATGAGCAAAAGTAGATAAGACTTTAGACTAAAAATTTTGCTTCCATTAGGTTGGTCAGTTATGAAGTCGACCGACATATTGACAATACTGCATAAATATTTAGTTGATAAAACCATGATTTTAAATATGAAATCAAATCACTTGATAATATTTTGGTTGGTGTTTCCGACACATCACTTTATGTTACAGCCACCACATTCAATGAATAAAAACTGTTGAAAATGAGTGGGCATCCACGGTTCAAAATGTGGTTAAACGATAAAAAATTCAATGCGCTATGATGTATGAGGCAGTACCCAAACTTTGGTTGAAGTTTAGATCACAATTTTTTTTTTCTTTATTAATAAATGACATGTAACATTCTACACGATCCCAAAAAAGACATTATCTTAGAATCACATGTCACGTAGCATGTGATCTGAGGTTTGAATGTATAGGTTGATCCATACATTAGAACCGATAGACTTTTTTCATTTTATAAATTTATTATTATTTTTATGATTTTATAGAGCAACACGTGCAAAGCACGTGCATGTTTACTAGTGACTCAAAAAGTCGAAATGAAGCTGATTAGAGAATTTTATTTACCTCATCAACCCACTTCTCATGCATCAAATTTAGGTAATCTATCTATGGTCATAAGTTGTCAAGATCACTTAGGTCACAGATTCTATAAAGGAGGATTTACCTGCCCTAGCATCGACCTCCCTTCTCTTTACTAACTCCATATCAGAGCAAATAAAATCTGCTATAACAAAGAGTGAGTAGAGAGGAGGGTAGAACTGGTGAACAGATAAATCTTACATAAAATCTTACTATACAAGGAGTTATCAAAGAGAAGGGGTACCTGGTAAAGCAAGTAACAGGATGTTAGCAAAGAGGATGAGAACTTACTAATACAGGTGAACTCTGCTATGGCAGGGGCTAGTAGAGAGTTATGCCATACGCAGCCTTAATCAACTTCATTTTAAGATTGTCACCTTTAAAATATGATTTGACACACTTATATGGGATAAATTACCGACACTCCCTAGATTATAGCGCGTCGTATGTCTAATAAACTCTAGTCACGTGAAACATTTTGTAAGGGATCCAAGTCTTCAAAGTTGTAGTTTTATTTGAATACTATTTTGGGCTAAAAAATATTACTTATAGGATGAATTCAACCATCCAATCTATGTACTCTAATATCAACTGTTGTGCATATAAAAGTGCACAAATCAAATGGTTGTAATCTTCCTCTAAATGTAATTCTCAAAGGACCTTATGCTCATGACCGTCATTTAATCACCAAGCCTCTCAAGGTCTCAAGTTTGAGCCTAATTTATTTATAATTTTTATTTTTAAATACCAAGTTGATGTTTAAATAATCTTAAACCATTGACAATTTAAGAAGTGGGTAATTCATACAATTAAACTGGTGCATCATACGTTAGAGGGTAATATGACCAACTATTGTATTCATTGATGGATTTTAGAGATATGAAATTATATATTTTAATACCAGCTATTATTCTTATTTTTAATGGATGATATTAAAATTCATCAAAGGGATGGCTGGCATCTATCTATAAGCCTATATTTGCATTAAAGGGATGGCTGGCATCTATCCATAAGCCTATATTTTGCATGAGACAAATTTCATTGATGGATTGTCACTTGGACAATTTAAATTGTTTGTCAATGTATGACATAGGGAAGATATTAGTAAATTATATTTTAATGGTGTAAGATAAAAAACCTACAATAATAGTATAAGATCATTTAAATACCAAATGGTGTTTAAATGTTACTTCTTATCTCACACCATTGAAGTGTGATTCATCATTGTGCCATGTGGGTACGCATATGCTATTAATCTAAATGGCCCAAATGGCTATCCCTAGGTGGAACATGTCCCAACCAAAGGATTATGCTTCTACGTGGATGTAAATCATCCGATCGATAAACTTTAATATCAGCCATCAAAATTATAAACAATCATTGATATTAGAGTGCACATATTGGAAGGTTCGAATTCATCAAAAAGTGACTTTAATATCAGCCATCAAAATTATAAACAACCATTGGTATTAGAGTGCACATATTGGAAGGTTTGAATTCATCAAAAAGTGTGATTTTGTGACCCATAGCCCTTCAATTGATGATATATAGGGCTGCAACTGAGCCGGGCCGAGCCCGAGCACGGGTCAACTCTAGCTCAGCTCTACCTTATACGAGCCGAGCTGGAGGTCAGCTCTAAGCTCTTCGAGCTCAAAAATTTCAAGCTCCAGCTTGGCTCTTTGAGCTCGAGTTGAGCTCGCACTACAAAAAATTAGACTATTAGAGGCAGTTTTTGTAACAAAAAACTGCTGCTATTAGTCATGTCGCTACCAAAAACTGCCGCTATTAGTCTTGTTGCTACCAAAAATTGCCTTAACAATAAGTGTCGTTAAAACACCTTATTTTGGTAGTGTCGGGCCGAGCTTCGAGCCAAATATATTTTATTATAAAAAATTTCCTCCGAGTACTTTTTAAAACTTTTACTTAATTAAATATCCATTCTATGAGAGAGAGAAGGTGAGAGTTGATATAGCCCGTATGCATGAGGAGTAATAGTGGGTACTATAGTCTATAATATATATATATAATTGATTTATATATATATATATATAAAATTAATTATAAATCGGGCCACAGAGCCGAGCTGGGCTGAGCTGGCCTTAGTTTAAACTCGGCTCTGTTCATTTGAGTTACAAATTACTCGGCTTGGCTCGACTCTCGAGTCAAACTTTAAGGAGAAAAACTCATACTTTTTGGGCCGAGTCAAGCCGAGTTGTCGAGACGGCGAAGCTCTCTTTCAGCCCTAATGATATATACACCACTTTGACATTATGGAAACTGATACCTCGGTGGATGCCACGTGAACTTCAGCTGACCCTCGGGGCTCGGTTTGAACTCATAGTTCCGGGCCTCATTTATAATCTGCGAATTTTGTTTTTTTCCCTCGTAAAGGGGCAAAATGTAATTTCAGTCACATAACCGGTATTTCTTTTTCAGTTTTGAGCTACCGCGCACTTTTTTTCTCCTTCCCACTTCTTCTATTTTTCAACCCTATTTACTAGCATATATTCAAACACCTGAAACACATTTTAGCTGCAGACAGGGAAAAGCCAATCTTAGAACAGCCCCTAGTAATATTTTTTTCACTATAAGGTTATTTTTCGATAAAAAAAATGAGGTGGATGAAAGTGGAGTTAAACACTGGTAGAGCAAGAGAAACAATAGAAGGGAGGAAGTCTCCGGGTAGAATAGGCGGGATTTTGGGGCCCGGAAAGAGGTGGGGACACACATGCAACGCGATTAAGGGTGGGAGATTTATCTACATCTTTGGGGGTTATGGTAAAGATAATTGCCAGACCAACGACGTACATGTCTACGACACAAGTGGGTATATTGCAAGTTTTGCTTTTCGTTTTTTTTTGTTGTGTTTTTTTGTCACATTTCTGGGTATTAATTCGTGGGTTTCATTTTACAATATTGAGTAATATGTCAAATTTGATTGATGGGTTTTCGTGATTGGAGTTTTTCTTTTCCTTAAATGTTTGCTTTTGGGGAATTTGTTCTTTAAAATTTTGACACAAGTGGTTAGTGTAAATTTGTTATTTATTTATTTTTCTGGGTTTTAATTCGGGCTTTAGTTTTGACATTGTCTTGGTTGTTTTTCATCTGATGAATTTGTTTGTTTGCAATTTCTAGTGATGCTTGTGTATTTTGATGCACTTAGATGGTAGTTATCTTGCAGATATAATTAAGAGTTAGTCTACAATGGGTGTCCACCCATCGTGAGTGGACATGGCAGTGTGACTATGTGACGTGCACGGACTTCCAATGCATGGAAGTCCGTGCATGTCACACAGTCACACAGACATGTTGACTGCTTTACTGCCCATGATGGTGGACAACCATTGTAGACCAACTCTTTAATCAAAGGGTTTTGGTCATATAAGTGTTTTGAGATTGTATATTTTTGTTTTGTGAGAGGATTCTTACTCAATCTAGCCCACGATTGAAGAGGGAAGGGGCGCCCTCTTTGTGCACAAGACACAATTTCAATATATATATATATATATATCTCATTTCCCAAATGATAGGTTTAACAAGTATTTATAAGAATTTATTAGAGTCCTAAACTAATTAATATTCATATTCCTACTAAAACAAGAGTCCTAAACAAATCCTACCTTCTCTATTCTTGGCAACTTGGCTTATTTATTCAACTTATTTAAGAAAGATGATAAATTAGAACTATAGAAAATCTGGTACTCCTCCAGGATCATAACAATGCTCCTCTCTAAGACCAACCGTGTCCCCATTGCCGCATACCGTACTCTGACCACTTGACAAGAACACAACTGGAAAGGCTGCTGGCACGATCCTCTGTAGCCTGCACATATTGTACCCTACCGCAATATCGCATGTCACCTTCATTAATCTGAGCTAGACGTCACCAAGTAAAGCTTCCATATAGTTCCCTTGCAACACGCGTGATGATCGTTCAATGCATTGTAAGATGTTGCGAACACCCGTTCTTTCACGTCCGTACACTGATTAACGTTGGGAGACTCATCGATGAGAATCTTCAGCTCTACGATTGGGACCAAGCCATTCTCTTTGCAGATGATGGCGTTAGTAACTCCAACACCCAGATCCTTCGTTCTTTTGTCATCCTCGTTGAGAGAAAAACGCAAGACAAAACGTTCGAGAGTTCGTTGGATCATATCGAGTTTGATGTTGATCTGGCCTACAGATTCCTGTCGTTCGACGCACCGCTCCATTGTATGTCCTAGAAATGACTGCTCTGATACCAATAAATAGTGTTCTTGCCCTATCTAGCCTACAATTGAAGAGGGAAAGGGCGTCCTCTTTCCTCTATGTTCACGAGACACGATTTCAATAATAAATCTCTTCTCATTCCCCAAATAATACGGTTAACAAGTATTAATAAGAATTTACTAGAGTCCTAAACCAATTAATCTTCCCATTCCTACTAAAACAAGAGTCGTAAACCAACTAATATTCCTATTCCTTCTAAAACAAGAGTCCTAAATAAGTCCTACCTTTTCTAGTCTCGACAACTTGCCTTATTTACTTAACTTATTTATGTAACGTGATAAATTGGAATCCTAGAAAATCCAGTACTCCTCCAGGATCGTAACATTTTGAAATTGCTTCTTTATGGTTTGTTTAATGCATTTGTTGTTTTAAGTTTTTGATACAAGTTGGCAGTGTAAATTTTGCTTTATATATTTTTTTAAACATTTTAATTTAGAAATTTTGAAAGTATGTGGATTTTGGATCTTTATTTATTGGTATTGAACTTTGTTATTGTTACTTTATAGGATACTGATGAATTTGATGTTTTACAAGTAGATACGAACAAAATTCTGGTGTTATGAGGTGTTAATTCATAAGATTAGCTCATGAGTTTAAGAATATTGTATTATATTTTGAGATTGTTTCTTAAGAGGTTTGCTTGATTAATTTATTTTTTTTCCATGTTTGTTGCAATTTGGTAGTTTCACTTTGCAATTCAACTTTTTTAGGTCTTACTAATAAGCTGTTTCATGTCTTCAACTCAAGTGGTTAGTGTAAATATTGCATATTTTCAGAATTTAATCTATCATTTTGGTCATATGATTGTTACGAATCCGTTTTTCAGTTTTTAGATTGTATTAAGCTTCTACATCTATGTGGTAATCGATAAATTTGCTGTCATGTCTTAGATATGACTGGGCATCGTAAATATTACTAATTCATGGAGATATGAGTGGGTATCGTAAATATTACTAATTCATGGATTTTGCTCGTGTCTGTTTCTAGTCTGTATATTTATAATTTATGCAACTGTACATGAGTGCACAACCTTGGAAAGGCTTCATATCAGATAGTTTCCTTTTAAATGGTTACCTATTTTGTAGATTCCTGATTTCCAAAAACCTTTACTTTCCTATTGCAAATTAGGCTCTTATATACCGAGATACAAACCCATCCACAAACACGAGCTTTTGCCCTAATCTCTCTTGCTTTGTATTCCTCTCCCTTCTTCTTCTCTCCTCTTCGTTATACTAATTACATGGTATTGGAGCATCATGCTCTTCATTTGGACCTTGAGCAATCAATACCCTTTTTTTAAGACCTTTTAAAGACAAACGCCAGATGTTAAATATTCATGAAATGTAGGAACAATACGAACCAGCAACCAAGCAAACATACGAAAGCATTCCAGGCTTCAAGTGTAGTCTCCTTAGATATAGCGTTTAGCGAGTGAGTTAAATTATATTTTGGCATGATTGTGATGTACTATACTTGAATTGCGCACGAAGTAGCATCTTTAAAGATACTGACGAGCTATGTCTCTGAAGCCTTTTATAGTGTCGCCACGACCAGGCTCTAGAATTAGAGATCTGTCTTGAAATCTTTTGTGATTTCATGAACCATATATTGCAATGGAAGGTTGTGGATCAAAAGCTCCATGCTCTTTTCATAATTTCAAATATCTCTTAATCTGACCATTTCCGCGCAAAATCGTTGTTTTTTCTTTTTAATTTTCCTTTTATGCTTCTAGATGCTTGATCGGATTTCCAAGCTGCTTTTAGAATCCTTGTTGTTGGTGATTTCTTTGCCGTTTTGCTTTGTGCAGACCATTTTGAAGAAGAATGCAAGTGAGGTGGACAATTCGCAGGGTAGCTTGCTTGGACCATCCTAAGGGCTTGGGCTTTCTCATCATGCCCATGCCCATGCCCTAGACTGGCGATTAATCAGTCTGAGCTCAGGCCCAACAACCTGCTCTATATCTGAGATTGCGTGCGTGCGTGAACTTGCAAATCTCCTCATCCACATTTATTTATTATCTAGAAGCTCTAATTGCCTCTCTCGTAGCTCTCTTATATCTCTGAATTACTAAGAGTGACTCTTATTTCTGTCTCTCTCTCTCCTCTCTTAATTATTAGAATTTCTCCTCTCTTAATTATTAGAATTTCTCCTCTCACCCATTATTTTCTCTCTCATAATTGCTCTCGCTTTTATCTCTTAATTAATAGACTCTGTCTCTCTCATACAAGAAATTCTATCTTGTCCCTCTTATCTCTTAATCACAATGCAACAATGACACACCGGGCTCATGCTCTGTAAAGATATAATTGCAGGGCTTAGGCTTGGTATCATGAGCCATTCACAGGGCCTGATGAAATACCCATTGAATTGGCTCAGCCTGGCCAGAACCAGCCTGTTACCACCCCTAACTGTGAGAGAAATTAGGATTCGTTGGTGAGAAGGATGGGCGGCACTTTCTTAAATCTGATAGTTATTTACTGGTTGTGATTCAGTCTTTTTGAAAACACTTATATTTGGTGTTCTGTGAAGTGCATCCAACATTGTTTTTGTGTTGAAAAGTGCACTCGAAAACACATATATTTGGTGTTCTGTGAAGTGCATACAACATTGTTTTGTGGTGAAAAGTGCACCTAGTACTTTTTAGTGATCAAAAGTCCATTTGACAATGTTTTGAAAAGTTTATCCAACATTATTTTGTGATAAAAATTGCACTGACGCTATTTTTGGAAAATGCATTCAACAGTATTTTGAAAAGTGAATTGATCCCTATTTTGCGAAGAAAATTGAATTTGGCATTGTTTTGTGATGTACATCTAATGCTGTTTTTAGACTGATCAACATGAAATTGCATGCTTGTGCTTGGGTACCCAATCGAAGACCCAATTCCAAGGGACCGTTGAGTGCATGACACTAAAGTGCATTCAACATTTTTTAGCTGCATACTATAGGCTGAACTGAAGTTCTGTTGAAAAACTCCCAAACAATAATTTGTCACTAAATGATGTCCTATTTTAAAATCATGACCAAATTGATTCAAAATATAGCCAAAAAGTTGATGTCAGTCCCTCTGATAGATTCAAGCATATAAGGGAGCTGCAATCAAACAGTCTATCAACCTAATCAGACTCCTAAAAAAATTGAATTTTTTTATATTCCCCCCCCCCCCCCCCCCCTCAAAAAAATCAGTAGACAAATATTTGTTCTTTGGAAGTACCCAAAAACCCTACAGGCTACAAAACCTAGCTTTAGTACTATGTGAACTTTGGAGGATTGAATCCATTCATTTATTAGGACTTCAGGAAATATACTTAAAGTATTAACATCATCACTATGACATTACCGCATTGTCCCATCTATTTGTGGCCGGCTTTGAGAGTCCTAATTCTCCTCTCATTTCTGTTTAGGACTAAACTCTGTTACTTTGCGATATTGCATCACTTATGACTACTTTCCTCCAACTCTTATTTGGCTGTCTCCTTCTCCTACGTCCTTGTGTTTGCATCACTTATGACTACTTTCCTCCACCTCTTATTTGGCTGTCTCCTTCTACATCCTTGTGTTTGTATTGTTTTCATCCCTCTTACACTGGGTACATGCCCAAACCACCTCAAATGACTTTCATTAACTATCTCTTTGATTAGTCTCTTCTATAAACTTCCTCTTATGACTCATTCCTAATTCTACCCTTTCCCATTACTAGGGGTGCAACAGGTGGGGGTTGTGCCTACATTGTTTATGATTTCTCATTAAGCTCGACCTAAGCCTAACCTGTTTATTAGAGGTTTCCTTGGCCCGAGCTTGTTGCCACCCCTACTTGTTACTCCACGCATCAACCTTAGCATACGTATCTCAGCTACATCTGCTCTATGTTCCTCTCACTTCTTCCGTTCTTCCGAATCAACACTCTACAGCATATCATAATGTAGGTCTTACACCCGTCTTATAAAATTATCCTGTCAATCGAGCAACGCTCGTTGATTACACAACATACCGCTTGCCTGTCTCCACTTTGCCTACCCTTCATTGATCCTGCCCAAATTCTGAATTCTATTTCATTTTTGACTACCAACTGTAACAACTCAAGTTTGTGCAGTTTTCCTCCTAACATTACCAAAGTACTCTAGCATATGTGAATATATACAATTATCAACTTGCAACTATATTCTACTATGGAGCTTTGCTATAGGAATCTATTTAATTTATTTTCAGTTTTTGAAGATGTGGGGTTCATTATGATTTTATTAATATTATTTATTTTTATGATTATGAATGTTATTAAGTTTTAGTATTCTTATTCAAACAACTAAGAGAAGATACAAAATTATGGAGGAAAAGCCATTTACAAAGAAAAATGCTTCAAGGTGGGGAAACAAAAACTGAAAAAGGAAACTAAGCTGCCTACTCACACCAACTTATGCTTTTCTCATAAACCACCTCATTGACTAAATCCGGCAGTTCTCCAATTCCCATCACTGTGGGCTGTTGTGGTCTTATAGGTTTGTAATATATGGGTTTCGTGTTTGTGCCCATTTTGTATCACCATATTATCTCTTCAGTTCATTTTTGTGTTTTGTATACGCAGTTTTTTGTGGATTGTTTTTGTCATATCTTTATTTCATGTTTAAATTTGCACTGTAAATATTTGTCTTCTTCTTTTGGGCTTGTTTTCAGAGTTGGAGTTTTTTAGTTTTTGGTTTTGATCCATTTGCAGTTAAGCAGGCATGGAGTAAACCGATGGTGAAGGGTGTCCCTCCTTCTCCAAGGGACAGCCACACTTGCACCACCGTAGGGAGCAACCTGTTTGTGTTTGGGGGTACTGATGGGAAGAAACCCCTCAAGGATTTGCATATTTTGGATACTTGTAAGTCTTTATTTTTATTTTACCCACAATTTTTCTATTGATATGTAGGTCTCTTTATTGTACTTTTGATAGCATTATCTCCCAGAACATATCATGTCCATTACATAAATGTCATGTCTTTAAACCATATCTGAGAACCTAATTTGAGAGGAAGGGATCCAGACGCAGCACCCCCACCCAGACACCAGATCACTGCCACGTGTCAGTCCTGGGCATGTGATTTAAAAATAAAATAAAATTCTATTTATTATTATTATTATTATTTTTTTTTTTTTACTTTTTGGGCCTCCGTTTGATGGGTCAAAGATAAGGTTGCGCACAACCAACCTGGTGCATTGATTTTGGGAATTTTTGACCACATTTTCAACGGTGGATATGCATCGGATCATGCCCAATTTCTTTGGGTGGTACCTGATCGATCTTGTCTAGGTGGCTGTGGCACCCGATCCTCGTGATTGGTGCCTCATGGTGCCCAGCTGATCTGGACGCATCCCTCAAGGGTGCATACAACATTATCAGGTGCTTAATATCTTTTAAGCTGCTTTTGTGTCCTATATTTTTTCCCCAAATTGTTATGATTAGAAAATCATACTATTGCTGCAAATTTTATGGATATGAATTCATTTAATGGAAACAGGGGTGTTAACTTCATTGTCATTATTAGGTCTTATGGCTTAATTGCAATTTAAAAAAGATCACGAGATCTATACCGTGGCACATAGTTAAAAGTAAAGTCTTTATTTTTGGGATCTTTGCCATCTAGAACACCATATAAGCCGTCTGATTTGAAGACCATGATGTAAAGATCTTTGAGGCCAAAAATTAGCACAAAACATGATCTCTATCATTTGATTTGTCAGAGTCCACCATTGAATCAGATGCTGGCATTTGACTGGATTGAATCAGGTTCTAGAGATCATGTCTCGTGCCAATTGTGGTCTCAAAGAACTTTACATCATGATCTTCAAATCCGACGGCTTAGATGGTGTTCCATGTGGCACAAATCCCAAAAATAATGAAGTCTTTCTTTTTAACCATGTGCCACTGTACAAATCTCGTGTGCAAGTTTTAGCTCCCTTTCTGAGTTCTATTTCAAGTATGTAATTGATGCTAATAAGTAACATGTTTAAACATATAGCGTCCAATACATGGTTATCACCGAGTTTACGTGGCGGGGGACCAGCTGCAAGGGAGGGACACAGTGCAGCACTTGTCGATAAACGACTATTCATATTTGGAGGCTGTGGAAAATCTTGTGATGATCCAGAAGAAGTATATTATAATGATCTTTACATATTGGACACAGGTAATTTTTTATTTTCCTATTTACGTGTGTATTGGTTCTTGATTAAATATTCAAAATTTTGAACTATGACGTTATGCTCTTTGGATTTTGTATTCATATTATATTTCTGACCAAATATTTTTAATGTAACGTGGCTACAAAGGGTTTTTATTCTCCTTTCTTGTAATATAACTAATTATTTTAATTCCCCCCTTATAAATCTGCAAACAATCTCTGATAGACCAGAGGAGGCGCCTGTCCTAAAAGTTGGTGGGATTGAGCAGATTCAGGTGCAGGAGCAGGGAAGCAACACTTCTTAAAGATTTAAGACTGTGTTTGGGTTAGTTCTTAGAAGAGCAGAAGCAGCTCTCTGCCTGCTCTCCATCAGAGCAGATAAAATCTGCTCTGGTGGAGCGCAGGAAGAGGGCTGTTTTATGACTTAAAACAGCTTCCCGCCAGAGTAAATATGGGGTGAGAAGCTGTGTTACCAAACGTGAAAACAGTTCCCCCCCGGAGCCAAAGGGTGAAAGAGCTGCTCTTTGCCCCAAAATAGCTAACCGAAACACAGCCTAAGATGTGGGAGATGGTTATGTGGAAAATAATACTAAACTCAGCTAGCTTACTGAAAAATAATACTAAAAAGTTAAGATATATACACACACACACACACACACACACACATATAAAATAACAAATGAACTATTATGTATGGTGTGCGTATGTAGAAAATTGGGGAAAAATTGCAGACAACTACATATGTGAGTGAGTTAAAGGCATCTTGACCGAATAATAGTAGTAGTGATGGTTGTATGAACAGTTTGAGGTCCAGAAGTGGGAGCAAGATTCCTGAGCAGAAACACCCTATTATGAAAAATCCTCCCTACTAAATATGATGGCGACTGATAACCACATGCAGAGATGAATATAGATTCTGAGGACAGCCCAAGTAGTTCTAGTCCGTGGCCGCTTGTGCAGCATAGGAAGAGGAAACATGGGCAACTGCTAAGGGAGGAGATGGCCAGGAAATGGCTTCCTCCGAGGTCCACGTTTCTAGTCCCCGGGAATAGCAAGGTGTCTCCTGGCAATGCTATCGCACATGAAGAGTTGATGTTAAAACTGAAAGAGTAATCCACAAGAGAAAGAAGTACAAAATCATGGAAATTGAGGCATACCTTCAATCATTCAACCATCAAAATCAAGAGAGTAATCACACTTTGTTAAACAATGGTTCTCACTAACCCCATGAAATTCCATACAGAAGGGAAACCTCTGTGTCCAATAAAATAATCATAAAACTCAATCAGACAATAATGTTTTACATTTTTCCCATTTAATAACTCTGAGCCTATTTTCCTAAAACAAGTAGGAATCTTAATTACTTTCATGACTTTCCAGTAATAAAATAAAGCATAAATAGAAATCACTTGAGGTTTTGTTACCCTACCCACCATTGAAATTTAGGTAGGGTCTTAATATAAGTCCCTATAGGAGCATTCTCATCATTTGTCAAATGTCAATTCAAATCTAATCTAACTATGAAACTCTCCTTGCTATTATCTCTGCTACAAAATTAAATCTCCTTAAGTTAACTTCGACATTTCTCCTCTTGCTATAAAAAGTCCTCTTAAATCACCTCTCAATTTCTCAATGAAGTCAAACTCCTATTTTTTGTCACCTCCCATAAAGAATCTCTCATTTTTGGTCATTTTTTTTTTTGGATCGGTAACGAATCAGAAAATATATTAAAAGAACTAGACCCAAAAAGTCGAAATACAGGTAGTGAGCAACTACCCAGTAACCAAAAAAGCAAGATCAGAGATACCTCACTCAGCTACCCCGGAGGTGCAAGCAACCCGAAAGAGGATATCACCGAAACACCCAGCCGAGGAGGAAGCGATCACATTAAGGCTGTTGTAAGCTATCCTAGTGACAACACAACTCCTCTAAATTATCCCCATCGTTGCTTCCGCGGGCAAGCAGCCATTGTAGCACCAAATCCTTAACCATATTAATCACCAATTGGAAAGGCCTAGCGTTTCTTCTGAACATTGACCAAAAACGAGATATCTAATGTTTTAAGTGGCACTTGAGCCACTTAAGTGGCCACATGATGATCAAAGAGAACGTTCGTGCCCCCTTTTATTGGGCACAATAAACCTTGTGGGCCTTTATACTTGGCCCAAATCATCTATCTTTTCTTTCTTTTTCCTCTTCTTTTTTAGCCTCTTCCTTGCTTTCTTCGCCTCCACGCTTTCACCTCTCTTGCTGTCATTTCCTTTTGTTGTGATTCACATCAAGAGTCTTAAGTCTTTAGCGTCACAACCGTGGATATCCTTTATACTTGGCCCAAATCCTCTATCTTTTGTTTCTTTTTCCTCTTCTTTTTTAACCTCTTCCTTGCTTTCTTCGCCTCCATGCCTTCACCTCTCGTGCTGTCATTTCCTTTTATTTGTGATTCACGTCAAGAGTATAAAATCTTTAGTGTCACAACCGTGGATAACTGTCAACACAGATGAAACTCACAGGCCCATCAGGAACACCACTAGTACCAATAGTACAACCTCAACCCCAAAACCAACCACCCCAACAATGATATGATTTCCAGGATTGATACACTTTTGACTTGTTCTCAATCTGTTAACGTCCCTCCCTTACACAAATCAACTTTGGAGAACAGTTCTAAGGATCCTGACTTGGCAAAACTGCCCACTCAACCCACTGACAGCTCAGAATTCTATGAAGAGTATTCAAATTCATACAACTGTTGAGCCCGAAATCCCTTAAAATTGCCATTCCCTATCCCTATTAGCCAAAGGAATTGAGTTAAGCCATTCAAGATCTCCTCCGCGACTCTAGGGCTGCAACAGAGCCGAGCCAGCTCGACATCTCGGCTTGGCACGATCGAAAATGAGAGCTTTTGCTCTCTTAAGCTCAGCTCGAGAGCCAAAGCCGAGCTTTTTATTTAAAGCTCTGTTGAAGTAGAGCTGAGCTAGAGAGAGCTTGTAATGCTTGGCCCCGCTCGGCTTGATTAATAGTATATAATACTTTTATATATAATAAAATATATTATATATAATTTTGATTCTTATTTATTTATTTATTTGACCTCTTCCCCTTTAATAATGGTTACTTTATAATGGATAAATTTGTAATAAATATATAATTCTTATGATCCTCTATTGAACTTTGTTCTCTCTCTCTCTCTCTCTCTCTCTCTTTCTCTCTCTCTCTTTCTCTGTAGCTGTTAAAGCCATTTCTCACTTGTCTCAATGAACTACTAGCATGACAATTGACCAACCAATCAACACCTATGACTAGGCACCTATGCTCTTAATCAATATTTAACACATTAAATTTAAACACCATTTTCTCCAATCGACCCGTTAAATCCAAAAGGACTAAGGGATTAAAAGATAATAAGGCTTTCATTTATTCAATTTTATTAAAGCTTTCATCTATTAAAAAAAAAGATAATGTTTAAAACAATATTATTATTATTTTTATATAATAAGACTTATTTAGCTCGAAGCTCGGCTCGGCTTGATTCGAGCTCGATAAAGCCGAACTAGAGCTCCGACGTTTCAGGCTCAAAGAGCCTAGAGCCAAGTTCTAGCTCGGCTTGTATAAGGTATACCTAAGCTAGAGCTGACCCAAGCTCGGCCTCAGTTGCAGCCCTCCCTTTCTCTTGTTTTCTGCTCTATCCATGGTTTTACAAATGCATTTTCACAAAGCGGAAGTTCGTAGAGGTTGTCAACTTTGATAGTGGAGATGTAATGATCATTCACATAATATACATCATTGATACCCTAAACAAAGCCTTGTTAGTCCACATTAAGGTACTAATGACATCTCTTGAGTGAATAATAAGTCTTAATTGGAAAAAGATCTGTACCGAGGAATCTGTGCCAAAGAAGACCTAGAATTCACGATGAATCGTGAAGGCCACGATGTCAAAAATGGAAGGCCACGATCGATCGTGAAGCTGAGCGTTTGCAAGAAAACTCTAGAAGAGAAGTTCACGACTGATCGTGAACAAAAAAAGAATTGTCTAAAGAAGAAAGCCTAACCAATTGAGGATCATGATCTCACGTAAATGAAGTCATGATTGATCATGACCTGAAGAAAAAAGACTTACGATTGATCAAGAAGTGATCCACGATGGCACAAAATAGGTTACGATCGATCGTGCGAAATCACTCAATCCAGAAAAGAAATACACTGCAATTGTAATCCATCATTCCAAGAAGAAGACCTCACGATTGATCGTGAGGAAGCAAAATGACGATTGATCGCAAGCACGATTTCAACTGTTGTCAAGTCAAAAGAATCCACGTTCTCACGAGATGATGCCAGAGACAGTTATATTTGAAGAAAGATATATATTTAGAAAGTTTCAATTTAAATAAAGTTTTAATTTTAATTTAGAGTTGTAATAGGAAGTTAATCTCTCTATTTTAGCATGTATTAAGACTCTTATGCATATATAAATAAGAGGACCTGTGCATAGATTAGGAGATCTAAGAATTTAGATCTTTTATATCTTTTAGAATTTTAGTAGAATAGAATTGTCTTAGATTTTAGTTTTTATTATGTCTTCTGTAAATTCGTTTCAATTAATAGAAGTTATGAGTAACTAATTTTCTGAAGTCTGGGAACCCGATATATCAAAGAGTAGTATGATTAGTTAGTTATTTTCTTATTTTTCTGAATTCGTATTGTAATTGGTTAATGAATATGAGTTTTAAAGTTTGTCTATGAGTTTTAAAAAGATTTCAAGAGTTCTATGATTTTAAACTCTATGCTGCCGTTGTCGCCTTAGGTTTGAAATTACTAGATTTCCATCACCCAACTATGTTGCAGTTGTTGCCTAGTTAGTTTCATTAACGATATTATTGCTGGAAAAATTTATGTTGTCGTTTCTGCCTTAAACCGATCTTATCTTCTTCTTATGTTGCCATTGTCTCCTTAAGATAATTACATAATTAAGATGAATTAGAGATAATTAACTAGGATTACGAATATGCAATCAGGGAACCTAGACTTGTTTTCTAATCAATTTTTACACTACTTTCAAGTTTTAGTTTACTTAATTTCCAAAAATCAAACCTGTTTCCTTCAGGCAATTTAGTTTAAAAAACCCCAAAACCAATTTGTTTTCTAAGATATATAGACGAATTCCTCAATCAAAGTTTTCCCTGAGGATTGATACCCTTACACGATCTACAATTCTCCTGTAGACTTGCGAGGAGATAATTTTGGTATAGTAAAATAGTTATCAAATTTTTGGCGCCGCTGCCGGGGAATACTTTTTGATTTAGAATTCCAATATTTGTCTTATAGTTAGGATTCTTTTTTTTTTTCTAATATTTATTTTTGCAAGGTTTGAGTGCGAAATTGCAGATTCAAAGAGTCAACATCTTCTTGACAAAGAGGAGCTAGAGGCCTAGATTTGTTCTCTTAACTCTTTATCTTTTATTGATTTTTTATTATTAGTTCTTTTTGATTATGCATTACACTCGTTCCTCATCTAAAAATATTCTAAATTGTTATCCTGAAATTGAACGAACTCTTTTACGGAATCTGGCTACTAGCCGTAATTTTGAAATTGAATTCGTCACAATGGTAGAAGACCGACCAATCCAGGAACGCTACACTCTTTTTGCTTTGGCCGCACCTTCGTGTATCACTTTACCGGAGGTAGCCAATGGACAACACTTCGAGGTCAAGCACACTATGTTTTACATTCTCTCCCAAATTTTCATGGGCTTGATCGCGAGGACCCTTATCAGTACCTCAGAAATTTTCATAGAACTCTGCAATACACTAAAGATGTCAGCACTAAATAATGAGGCTGTTAAGATGAGCTTGTTTCCCTTCTCACTAAAGGATCGGGCTAAAGCATGGCTTGCCTCATTACCCGTTGGAAGTATTACCGCATGGGATAGACTATAAGCTAGATTTCTATTTAAGTACTTCCCAATTGGTAGAACAAACCAATTGCGGGGAGAACAAGCTATTCAGATCTTTTGGCAATTGCGGGGAGAACAATTTCATGAAAGCTGAATAGCTCTGACAAGCTATTCAGATCTTTTGGCAATTGCGGGGAGAACAATTTCATGAAAGCTGAGAAAAAATGCAAGACCTTTTACGAAAATGCCCTCATTATGCGCACATTCTTTTCTTTCCTTTCTTGTTTTCTTTTTAATTCCAAACCTCATTACATTGGCATAGTTGGCCAAACATGGGCAACTATTCCATATTCCCAAGTTCTCTTTTCCAGGAGGAGCACGCTAAAGTGGTCGTTTCATATCCCAATCACAACCTCTGGAGCAAGTGGGAGTTCGTCCAAAAGAGATGGAAGAGGAGGAACGATGAGAGCATGGCATGGCAAACAAATCGACCCCCTAGAGCCCCACCACTTCCCCCCCCTTGAATTCACCGTCTCCACTGCCTCCACCAGTCCGCGCCACCCTCGCAATTCTTCTCTCGAAGCCCGGGGCGTTAACCTTGCACTCCTTGTCGCTTTCCCTTCCCTCCTAACTTATAGGGGTTGAGGAGGAAGAAGACTGCCAAACGGTGGGATTCTTGGCCCTTCTGTCGTGACTGCGGATCGTTTTGGTGCGTTAAAGACCCTCTCATGAAGATCTCATCCATGTTTTCTTTTATCATAGATTTTTCCTAGGTTTATTTTGCTGTTTTTGGATTCCATATTATGTTAATAATTTTTTTTTTATTTGTCCTAAATCTTATCTATTTTCTTTCTGTTTTATATTGATTCAATCTGTCAAAGACCATCATGGATCCCCTGTTTCAGACAATGAGGACACTGTCTCCTCTAAGTTTGGGGGACGCATTGAGAACATGGAATTTTTTTTAAAATACCTTAAAATCTGTAAATCAAAAGAAAAGAAAAACAATCAAGAGCTGCGATCAATCACAAAATGGGCTTAACTTTGAGCTAAAAAGAAAACCTTTGAAACCATGAACTATGAGAAGCAGATAAACATTGCGCCACGATCAATCGTGACCAGGACTTGAATTTAAGATAGATTAATAAGAGAGGAAACTGGTTGCAATCGTAAGTCACGATTACACATTTCATAACTAAAAGGCCAGTCACGATCGATCGTGACTGCAAAAATTTAAATCTCTCCTTGAACAGAATTGATGACCTTTGCAATTGCAACCGCGATAGCAAAGGGATACATGGAAGCAAGAGGTCATGATCGATTGTGACTTATATTTTGGATAAACGAACCAAACAGAGAAGAAAGAGGCTGCGATTGTAGTCACGATTGCACAGGCATAAGTAAAAAAAAAGCAATCACGATCGATCGTGACTGCGATTCCTTGAAATTGTAACCAACAGAGAGTAATGAATCTGGGATCGTGGGTCACGATTGATCGTGGTGACTGCTTCAGCAGGTCACCATGATAGAATGTGTCCTATATAAACCGTGATGGGTACGATTTCACCTCACGAAAACTCTCAACATACTTTGTCCATCACCTTTTTCCGTCCATTTTTCAAATTGCTCACTCTGGGTCTCTCTAACTGTCTCATCGCCATTAAAAGCTCCTAAATTGCACTTCCATAACGGCCCTGTAATTGATTTTTATTTTTTTTTGATCGGTAATGAAAAAGTATATTAGAAACCAGCAAGACGCTGAAATGTATACACTGACAAAAAAAAAACGAAGAACAATAGGAAAAACACAAAGAAAAAAACAAGCAAACAAGGAGGATCAACCCCTCCACAACCCACAAAATCTAGGATAGGAACAACAGCTCTAGCCCGGATCCCAGGGCGTAGCCAGCTGCCCATTGGGGACCCCACCGCAGGGAGCCCATCCCAATAAACAGTCCCTAACATCCTTGATGATCATACCCACCGGACGCGATTTGTTAATGAAGATTCTCTCATTCCTAGCAAGCCATAAGTTCCAACAAACCGCAAAAAACACCAACTTCCACTAGACCTGAGCCTGAGCCTCCATGCAGAACGAAAACCAGGTCAAAATATGTTGGTGAAAGGTTTGTGGAGTAACCTAGCTGAGGCCGAAGAACCCAAGAATCGCACCCCAGACCTTAAAGGCCAGCTGACAGTGTAGGAACAAGTGCACCACCGACTCTTCATCTTGGTGACACATAACACATACATTGTCCAACTCCATTCCCCGACGGATGAGCTGATCAACCGTAGGGACTTTCCCCTTAACCAATACCCAAGCAAAAAATCGAACCTTAGGGGGGATCCCCATTGTCCACAGAAACGCCACTTCAAATTTGATAAGCGGGCAGCACGTGAGCATACGAAAGTAGGACTTAATACTGAACCTACCATCCTTGCTGCCCGCCCAAATCCACTGGTCATGCCTATGTACATCAGGTTGGGAAGCATAAATCATGGACATCAGGCTGGTAAAGGAGACAATCTCTTCGCACCTAAGAGACCGGCGGGTGGATACCTCCCAAATCCTACCCCCACTGGTTTCGGACACAAAGTCACTGATCATCCCCACTTGGTTAGTGGATATAGCATAGATATCCGGAAAGAGAGTTTTAAGGTTGACATCATCTGCCCAACTATCCTCCCAAAAGCTGATCTGAGAACCACTACCCCACTTCTACCTGACCCCCTTTCTGTACGAAGACCACGTGCCACAGACATCCTTCCACCAGGCCAAAACCCCTCGGTGTATGGTAGTATTGATACCCCAATCCCCCCTAGAGACCACATACTTTTCAGCCAACACATTTCGCCACAAACTACCTCTTTCACTTTCCAGGCCAGCGCGCCATAGCCATTTGCCCAGGAGAGCAACATTGGAGTCCTTCAAGTTCCGAATACCGAGACCACCGCAAGACAAAGGAAGCTGGCAGGTTTCCCAATTCACCAGATGGAGTTGTTTCCCGAGACCCGAGCCCTCCCAAAAAAAATTACGTTGGATCTGCTCAAGACGATAGACAACCCCGTCAAAGACTAAACCACATGAAGAAAATAGATATGCTAGACAACACAGCTTTAACCAGCAGCATACAACCCCCACTACTCAACAATTTACCTTTCCATGTAGACAACCGTCTTTCAAACCGCTGAATCACCGGATCCCACACACGCACCGATAGTTTTTTAATGCCCAAAGGCATCTCCAAATACTTAATAGGGAGCGCCTCAATATCACAATTGACGGTAGCCGATAGTTCCTCCCGTTGATGGGCCCGTGTACCAATTTCAGCAATTGTCGATTTATGAAGGTTTGTGTGCGCCGCTTGACCTCATAAACAGCCAGGGTATAAGCCAGATTCGAAAATTCCTCAACCTTGGCAAAACCAAATAGAATCGTATCATCCGCATATTGAAGGTGTGAGATAGCCCGACCATGCGTGCCAACGAATACTCCCTAGATACGCTGAATCTGTTGTGCACGCGCGATAAGACCTGCTAAAGCCTCACCCACCATGTTAAAAAGGAAAGGGGATAGTAGATCTCCCTGTCGAAGACCCCTAGTGCTTTTAAAATAACCAGCCGGTGTACCATTTATAAGAATCGAGAACCAGACCGAAGAGAAACATGCTCGCATCCATCCCCTCCAGGTCGTCCCGAATCCGAACCTGCCTAGCATATAGTCTAGACAGCCCCAATTAACGCGGTCATAAGCTTTCTCCATGTCGACCTTCCATAACGCTGTGGGCCGGCGCGAAAGGTGGGCAGAGTGAATCACCTCATGAGCAACCGTAACTAGATCAATCAACTGCCTGCCCTTGATGAAAGCGCTTTGATTATCAGAGATGATCTTCCCCATAATCGGTTTTAGTCTATTGGCAAGCACTTTGGAGATAATCTTATATAAACCCTGTAATTGATAAACCCTAATCTAGGGATTTATAAGCAACAAAGGAGTTAGGGTTTGAACTTGAAGACACGACTAAGGTAAAATTCCCTTTGAAAACTCATTTCACTCCGTCCTTACTTTGGTTTTAAAAAGAATGTTCAAAAATCACATTCTTTTTAAAACCTGTTGGAAGTCGAGAGCAGTAGTGTATATTACACTAGAGGAGATGAGAAGTGGAGGGTGATACCTAGTACTGTAATGGGATTTGATGTGCATGGTATGGATATGGGTGTTTGTATTGATTTTTCCTTTTTTTGTTGGCATGTGCACGCATCAATAACTGAATTGAAAAATCACATAAAAATTGAATTCAGAATTTTTACCCTTTCAGGAATTTACAGAACATCTTGTGCAACTCTATGGCAAGAACAAAAGCAAAGAAAAGGGTGAGAGAAGGATCCGAGAGTGATAACCCTGAAAACTCTCCATGACGTAGGACAAAACCCTAAACTACGTAAATGTGATGAATTAATTACTTGTCGAAATTAATTTAAATTAAATTGAACAATGAATTTGAAAATAAAGCGAATACCTTAGGGCTTCATTGTTTTCCATGCGAAAGATCACATTCGGATTTAGGAGAGGGTCTAGTATTCACGCTAGATCCGTTAGAGTTGCGGTGTAGATCAGTCATAGAGGTAGAACTCTAGGTTTTCCAGATTAGGGTGCTTACTCGTGGTTCAATGGCGGGATCACTGATTTTCTCCGGGGTTTTGAATATCGGGTCGTTTCTGGTTGAATGGCTGGATTTTGGATGTTGTGAGATGGGTTTGAATTGGTGGCTCTGATGAAAGCTAGGATTTATGGTTTTCTGGCAGAATTTAGGTTTTATGGATCAAAGAAAGCAAAGAGAGAAAATAAAAGATAGAGATAGATGGTAGATAGATTTTGTTGGCTTCACACCCTTGGCTTCACACCAAACCCTTCTTGGGAAGAAGAAGAATCAATCTTCGAAGAAACTCATCTAAAGTTCCACAAGCAAAAGCTCTTTCATTCAATAATAAAAAATTAATTACATTGTTTATGGAGAGACCTTATATAGGAGGTCTTAAAATAAAACCCTAAACGAAAATAAACATAAAAAGACAAATTTACCCCTAAAACATAAGTTCGAATTCAAAAAAATTTCATAATTGCGCGATTTCGTTCGATCGAAATAAGGGTTCGATCGAACGAAATTTTGTTCGATCGAAATAAGAGATCGATTGAACGAAAATTTGATTTCCCCTTCTTTACCCCTGGTTTCTCCTCCTTTACACATGGTTCTGATTTCCATTCCGCTTCTTCCAATGTCGGTACACGCGAAACGGTCCGTATCTGATGTCTACAATGTCGGCGTCCCCGTCAATTCTCCCGGGCCGAAAAGGCTTCATCATCGATGAAGCGACGTCGTGATAGCGATCGAGCATGTCGAGGTTCAGGCGTCGCACCTCATCTTCCGTTAACCATGTGTTCTCGGAGTCCGGCTTTCCCAACCACTTAACCAAGTATTTTTGAAATCCTCCACCATGGGTGGATATCGCAAAATCATCGAGTATCCCTTCGATCTCATCTCTCCTCTGCGTCCGTGGGGAAGGGAAGGGAAGGGAAGGGTAGGGGCTGCAGGGTGGGGTTGAAATGTGGGCTCGGGGCTGGTTGGAAGGGGTTGGTGGGGGGTGGGGCTGAGGCCGAAGAAGGAACTAGGTCCTCCACATTGAACGTAGAGCTGACCCCAATATCTGGTGGAAGCTCGAGAACATATGCATTAGGTCCGCTCCTTGCCACTACTCTAAAGGCCCAGCACCGCGAGCTTGGAGTTTCTTCGCAACTCCCGATAGGAATCGTTCAGGCATAACCTGAACCATCACATAATCCCCTACTTGGAATTCTTTGAAGCGCCTATGCGCATTCGCAGTTATCTTGTATTGTTTATTGCTAGCATTAATTTTTTTTTAAAAATTTCGGCATGCAATTCATGGATGTGCTGTGCGAATGCATCGGCTGACTCGGAAACTCGATGGGATGCAGGCATGAGGATTAAATCGATGGGTGTTCTAGGCCTATGACCAAGTACAACCTCGAAAGGACTCATGCCTAGAGACCTATTGACTGAATTGTTGTATGCAAACTCGGCTATAGGCAACGTAGAATCCCAAGTCCTAGGATGATCACCGACTAATCAACGAAGGAGATTATCTAAGCTCCTATTGGTGGATTCCGTTTGGCCATCAGTTTGAGAATGATAGGCCGAAGAAAATTGGAGCATGGTACCCATCATGTGCCATAAAGTCTTCCAGAAAGAACTGGTAAACTTCACGTCCTGATCCGACACCATAGTTTTGCTTAACCCATGGAGACGCACAACTTCCCCGAAAAATAATTTGGATGTGAACCGCATAAGAGGTTTTAGAGCAAGGTATGAAGTGGGCCATCTTGGAAAAGCGGTCCACTACCACAAAAATGGAATCGTGCTTCCGTTGAGTCTTAGGAAGTTCGAGCATGAAATCCATAGAGATATCTTACCACGGGGTGTGTGGCACGGGTAACGGGGTGTATAAGCCTGTATTCTGCTTAATTTGCTTCGCAACTTGGCATATACGACATTGTTTCACGACCCTCGAGACATCCCTCATAAGGCTAGGCCAATAAAACCTATCCCCAACGAGCGCACTGGTCTTATCGCGCCCAAAATGTCCGGCAATTCCTCCGGCATGTAACTCCCAAATGAGGAAGTTATGCAATGAAGTGCGAGGATACACAAACGATTTCCTTTAAACAAATACCCATCCAACATGGTATACTCGGAGTTAATTTCCCAGATTTTTGCCCCGAAATCTGGGAAATTAGGATAATCTTGTTTCAACTGCTCAAATCCGATGACCTCGGTGCTCATAAACTGCAAAGTTGCCACTCAACGACTAAGCTCATCAGCTGCCTTGTTCTTGGCATTGACCTTATGCTTGAAGGTACTCGACCCACTTCGTGTGATTTGGGTTCAACTTTTTCTGGGAAGCAAGGAAACGTAAGGCTTCATGGTAAAAAAATAACACAAATTTCTGCAGTCTCAGATAATGTTTCTAATACCAAAGAGATCGGATGACCGCATAAAACTCCTTGTCATAGGTAGAGTATTTCTGTTTTGCCTCATTAAATTTCTCACTAAAATAGGCCACAGGGTGACCCTCTTGGCTTAGCACTCCGCCTATGCCTACACCCGACGCATCACATGCTACTTCAAAGACTTTAGAAAAGTCTGGTAGGCGCATGACTGGTACAGTAACCATTTTATCTTTTATCTCGGCAAAAGCCCTCGTCGCGGCTTTGCTTCACAGGAACTCTCCTTTTCTCATGCAATCAATAATGGGAGCTATTTTGGTGCTAAAGTTTAGAATGAAACGACGATAAAATGTGTCCAATCCATGGAAGCTACAAACTTCATGAATATTCTTAGGCTCGGGCCACTCCACAATGGCCTTAACCTTTGCAGGGTCCGCAACCATCCCGTCTACCGAGATAATGAATCCCAAGAATACAACAGATTGCTGCACGAAGGTTCACTTCTTGAGATTCGCGTATAACCTTTCTCCCCTCAAGGTTTCGCAAATCAACCTTAGGTGGATAATGTGTTGTTCCTTGTCCAGACTGTAAATTAAGATGTTACCAAAATATACAAGGAATTTGCCAAGGAATGGCCTTAACACTTGGGTCATTAGCCTCATGACTGTGCTCAGGGCATTGGATAGCCCAAAAGGATGACCTTCCACTCATAAAGACCGTCTTTGGTCTTAAAGGCGGTTTTCTATTCATCGCCAGGGTGAATACGAACCTGATGGTAGCCACTTTTAAGGTCTATCTTGCAAAAGATAGTGGTGCCAACCATCATATCGATCATGTCATCGAGCCTCGGTATGAGAAATCGATATTTAACCGTAATCTTATTAATTGCACGACTATCCACACACATGTGCCATGTACCATCTTTCTTAGGCGTGAGTAATGCGGGAATAACACACAGGCTCAGACTCTCTTGAATGAACCCCTTCTGAAGGAGCTCACTGACTTGCTGAGTCAACTCGGCGTGCTCAACCGGATTCAACCTGTAGTGGGGCAGGGTTGGTAATGTATATCCGGGAACCAAGTCGATTGCGTGTTGAATGTCACGCATGGGAGGGAGCTCATTAGGTAAGTCTTCGGGGAAGACATCCGCAAATTCATTCAGGAGTACTTTCAACGGTGACGACAACATACACTATGCTCTCATCTAACAATGCTCTCTCGAACTCTGAAGGTCTCACAATGTTAATGGCCTTGGATTGGCCTCCCTTCTTTTCAACTTTGTTGACCGATGGTGCTTTGAGAGTCAAAGGGTTAAAAGTGATTTTCTTGCCCTTATAATTGAACGTGCAAATATTAGATCGACCAAAAATGGTCACGTTCAAGTTATAAAGCCATGGCCTCCCTAAGATGATGTGGCCCACATCCATCGGCACCACATCGCACCATAAGGTGTTCGAGTATGAACCCAATTGTATGAGTACACGATACCTCTGTGACACGGGAATGGATGAGGAGTCAACCCATGCGACTTTGTAAGGTCTCGGGTGGGCTTCGAGGGTAAGCCCTAGGTGGGTGACCATATATTCTGACACCACATTGGTGCAACGTCCGCTATTCACAATAACCCTACAGCTTTTTGTCCCACATGTGACAAAGGTGTGGAAGATATTCTCCCTCCGCCAATCTTCTTTTTCATCCCGTTGAGGTTGATCAAATGCACACCTCACAACTAGAGCACGACCCATGTCATCACCTTCCTCGTCACTAGGTGTGACATTCGGTTCAAAGACCTCTTTTTCATAAACTCCCTCACTCTCTTCTCCTTCTCCGTCGATGAAGAGATTCCTTTGTGGGTCTCTCATGGGGCATTGGGCAGCAAAGTGTCCCAATCATTGACATTTATAACACTTGACATGAGACCCACTCTTCGAGGATTCTCCAACTACACCATTTCCTTTGTCAATCCGCACATTGGTAGATGTGGATTGTGTGGGTTTGGGAGGCGGGTTCCCAGCATTAAGTCTCACTTCGCCGGTACGGGGTTGACCGGTGTGAAAATCAGATCGCCTAACCACTGCCATTTTCAAATATCGTTCAAGTTCTTGAACGACGGTGTAACATTCGGCGAGAGTCTCAACAGGGTGGTAGACTAACTCTTTTTACAAGTCAAGTCTCAATCCGGTGCGAAATCTGAATAAAGTGACTTGAGGGTCTTCGGACACTTTGGCTCTCATAATGAATTCTTCAAATTTGCCAATGTAATCCGTTACGGGCATACTACCTTGGCGTAGATTTTGCCATTGGTCGAGGAGACGATGATAGTATGAGGAAGGAACGCACTTCTTTGTAAGTCGCTCTTTCATGTCCTCCCAACGGGTAATGGGAGTACAACCCGCATTCGTTCTGATGCGTTCAACGTTGACGCAAAAGAGTCGAGCTTGGCCTATGAGTTTCATTTTAACAAGTCTAACACACCTCTCATCGCTCATGCCAAACCACTCAAAGTGCTGGTCCATATCGGATAACCAATCGAAGAAGACTTGAGGGTCTAATCTTCCATCGAAAGTTGGGAACTCAACTTGGACATTTTTAAGGAGTTTCCCTTCCGGGTCGTAGTCATCCCCATGATGATCCCTCCTATGATTCCGGTTTCGATTATGTTGGTAGCCGTGTCGTTCGAAACGTGGACCATTACGCTCACGGTGTGGTTCGAAGTACTCATCACCCTCATTTAACCTATTGACCCGGTTTAACAACCTCTCATTGGACGTTTCAAGGTTCCTTTAGGCTGTCTCCATAGCAGCCATTCGATCATTGATCGATTTTAAATCAGCCCTCATGCCATTAAGAGCCTCGACAATCCTATTCATGTCCATGGTGATACGGTTCACTAATGACGGATTCTAGAATGACATGCAAAATGAACTAACAATGAAGGGGGACTTTTGACAAACACGGGATGTGCACACTTTGGCAAAGCAGAACGATGCAATGAAAATTAAAGTGCAATGAATTTCAATGCCACACAAATATGCCCTAACCTATAACCTAAGCTCTGATACCAAAACTGACGCAGGACAAAACCCTAAACTACGTGAATGCGATGAATTAATTACTTGCCGAAATTAATTTAAATTAAATTGAACAATGAATCTGAAAATAAAGCGAACACCTTAGAGCTTCATTGTTTTCCATGCAGAAGATCACGTTCGGATTCTGGAGAGGGTCCAGTTTTCGCACTAGGTCCGTTAGAGTTGCGGTGCAGATCGGTCTTAGAGATAGAACTTTAGGTTTTCCAGATTAGGGCGCTTACTCGTGGTTCAATGGTGGGGTCACTGATTTTCTCCGGGATTTTGAATATTAGGTCGTTTCTGGTTGGATGGCTGGATTTTGGATGTTGTGAGATGAGTTTGAATTGGTGGCTCTGATGAAAACTAGGGTTTATGGTTTTTTGGCAGAATCTAGGCTTTATGGGATCAAAGAAAGCAAAGAGAGAAAATAAAAGATAGAGATAGATAGTAGATAGATTTTGTGGGCTTCACACCCTTGGCTTCACACCAAATCCTTCTTGGGAAGAAGAAGAATCACTCTTTGAAGAAACTCATCTCAAGTTCCACAAGTAAAAGCTCTTTCATTCAATAATAAAAAACTAATTACATTGTTTATGGAGAGACCTTATATAGGAGGTCTTAAAATAAAACCCTAAAACGAAAATAAACATAAAAAGACAAATTTACCCCTAAAACATAAGTTCAAATTCAAAAAAAGTTCATAATTGCGCGATTTCGTTCGATCGAAGTAAGGGTTTGATCGAATGAAATTTTCGATCGAACGAAATAAGGGTTCGATCGAACGAAATTTTGTTCGATCGAAATAAGGGATCGATCGAACGAAAATTCGATTTCCCCTCCTTTATGCTTGGTTTCTCCTCCTTTACGCCTGGTTCTAATTTCCATTCCGCTTCTTCCGACATCGGAACACGCAAAATGGACCGTATCCGACGTCTTCAATGTCGGCATCCCTGCCACTCCACCTTGTAAACACAATACACAGGCTACTGTCAGCACTACCCAACCAAAACCCAAAGCAGCAACCCCACCCAAAAAGAAAGTTAAAACCTTCGAGGCAATCATCAAGGATTTGCCTTGGGGAAGAATGGAGATTGGTGCTTCAAAGAGCCCTAAGTCTGGTTCTGCTGCCTCAAAAGGCAAACCTGCAAACAAAGGGAAAAAGGTGGCCAAATCACAGACCTCGGCACGTATCCCTGCCTCTCAAGCAAGAAGGATGCTTGACCAACGCCCATCCACAATGAATCAACATATCATTGGGGTTGAAGTTTGGGTCTCGACCGACTTTTATTACGACTTGGAATAACTGAGCCCGACATCCAGTACTATTTGGATGCCCAGCTTGAGTATTTCCTAGAGCCGGACCGAGTCCCAGTCTATCCAAGACTGGTGATGACCGCAACAGTCTGTCCCCTGCGTTCTCCATAGTCATCGATGGTCACACCATTCATATTACGCGGGAACATATTGCTGATGTAACTGGTATTCCTCTAGAAAAACCTGAGGAAACAACCCTATTACTACCACAACCAGCCTTGCCTGATTTTGTCCAAATGGCCACCGAAGGCTAAATTTATGAGGAAAGAGTTAGAGGACAAAGACCTCTCTCTTCATGTTATGAATGTCTTGCTCTATAAGACGATCCACCCAATAGGCCATGGACCTAAGCGGAGGCTTGACTTTGTTAAAAGCCCTCTACTCTATGTTCAAGAGATACTAGCTGGATGTGCCAGATTACTTCCTTGAGGTAATGGATACTGTCAGGGAGAAACTTACCCAAACCAAATATGAGAAATTAAAACTCGATCTCCCTTTTGGTGGCTTAATCACTCTTCTTATCGAAAGCGATTACCAATTGGAAGAATAAGAGTAGAAAGCCCCTAGAAAGACAGATCATCTGAATTCAACGGTTTGCAAATGGACTCTTAAGGAGGAGAATAAAAGTAAAATACATGATGGCTCCTTCAAGAAGAGAGGTCCGAAGAGTGGTACCTTTGTACCCTCTACAGTTGAGGCCATCCCCACATTGGCAACTGAAATTAGTTCTGGCACTGCTACAACAGCACCAGAAGTAGTTCAAGACAGACCAACTGTTTTGACTACTGTTTCTCCCACAACTCCTCTTGAGACAGTGGTGAGTGAGGGTGTGAGTACTTCTACTCCACCCCAGGAAATTTTGGATTCCACCACTCCACTGAGCCCTGTTGTTCTGATACCCGGACTATCAACAGAGTCATCACCAATCCAAGCCCCACTACCTGTATATCACTCTTCCTTGGACTCGCCAAAAGGCCCTCCTTTCCCTACTTCACCCACAAGAGGCACTTTGCCAATCACAAATGAAGCAGGCCCTGTTAGTCCCAAATCTCCTGTTGCATTACCCATCACTTCCACCACAGCAGAGGAGATCCCACCACATACCACTACCCACATAGAATCTCTGAGTGCGCATTGCCGAGCACTCCGATGTACATTGAATCTGTTCCTTCCCCTACCATTGCACCATGCGATGCACATACTCAAATCCCATGCACTTCTACAGGCATTCCAATGGTGAGCGTCATGACCTCCATTGACATTAGTGACACCAAGGATCAAAATGCCGGTTTTCTGGTATGTATCGTCCGGGCTGAAAACAGTGCGTATCGGACGTCGTGCGGAACAATGTATACCGGACGATACATTGAATGTATCGTCCGGTATTAGCCATATAAATGGGCGATACGGTACATTTAATGTACCGTATCGTCCACCTCCGATACCGATACGTATCGTCCGATACGTATCGGTATCGGATGATATTTTGATCCATTAGTGACACCCCAATGGGGGAGTTCACGACTCTTTTACATGAGAGCTCACCACCAGGCATTATTCCTCCTGCTGCCTCTGCATCCACTGCATCAGGGCTTGCTGCTGACTGGGAACAACGATTTCTGGAGATGGAAGCATGGCAGAAGGAAAATGCCCAGCGCCTAGCATCAGTTCCTGAGCAGCTTAAGGGATTGATGAATGAGGTGAATGTGCTTAAAACTGAATTCAGGCCCCAAAGCGTGGACACCACTGTCCGCAATGAGGTGGGGACTTCGAGCACTCAACTCACCACACCACCACCACCTCTGTCCCAGCCAGTTGAACGGTAGCATCACCTTAGGCTATCACACCCGGATCTCTGTCAAGGCAAGAGCAAGCTATAATTATACAGACACTTCGACAACAAGCTCTGCACGATGTGGGTGCTGCCAGTGTTCTTAAAGGCGGCCAGGCAGTTCGGGGCCCCGGGCGCCGTTTAGCCTCTGGCTTCTGGGCGGACTGGTTTGGGCGGCCGCCTAGGCGGTCTGGGCGGATGTCTGGCGGCTCGAGCGGCCGCCTGGGGGTTTAAAGTCGGGGCGGGGCAATTTATAAATTAATGGGCTTTTACCTGGTTGGGTCGAGTTATCAAAAGGTCGGGCATATGCCATTTTTTTATTGGACGCCAGCCAACCCGACCCGTCGACGACCCTTAAATTTTAAAGCCCTTATTGCCCAGGGATAATGCTCCTTACCGACATTTAAACATCAAAATGGTGTTTAAATGATCTTATACCACTAAAGTTAAGACTTTTAATCTAACATTGTTGAAGTGTGATTATCATTATTACACGTGGTGAACATATGTGATCAATCTAAATTATCCACGTGGCAATCTATCACTGAAACATGTCTTAGCCCAAAGAAACATGCCTATAAGTGGATTTGAATCATACGAATGATGAACCTATAAATGGATCTGAATGTTATATATGTTTATGTTGAAATAAAGTATGTACATCACTATATGTATGCAAATATATAGATATATACTTCGGGGCCGCTTGGATCTTGGGGCGCCCTCCTGGGCGCTGCCCAGTGACTTCCGCCCGAACATCCACTCGACAGCCCGAACTTGCCCAACGACTTTAAGAACATTGGGTGCTGCAATGCTTACCAAGGCAAAAAATGAAGTATATAAGCAATTTCAAACAGTAGTAGCCAAATTCAAGCACGAGAGTACCCAACTGAAAGGCAAAAACCTGTTGCTTGAAGAAGAAAAGAAGAGCTGGGAGCCACTCAGCCACAAGAAGAAAATGCTCGTCTGAAGAACTCAAGTTGCTACATAGAACTCCAATCTGAGAGAGAGGGGTCGCTAGCTACACTAGATGGGTAGAAGAAAGAAATTGCTGCCATACATGGTGGAGGTATACACTATTACTCGGTTACAGGATGAAAACTAGAAGCTGCAAGCTGAAGCACACTTACAATTCCAAGTGATCACCAAATTAACCAACGATTTGAAAACAAAGAAAGATGTCGAGGAAGAAAGAAAATCCATGGAACTAAAGTACAACGCTTTGCTAGAAGAAAATGAAGCTCTTGAAAGTCTATGCCACAAATTGCAAGCAGAACTTCAGTACGCTCCAATTGAGAAATACATGGAACATGTGGCAGAAGCATGGGACCCATTTGATGCCACCATTGCTTTGGTAGTACACAATCTGAGGAACGACATTCCCCCTGCTTCAACAACATCTCAGGCCCAGACATCATCATCTTCTCCTCAAGCCACTGTCCAAAGTACTCCACCAAGTGAGTAAGCTACACTGCAGATCATCTTCATAAGCTCGCAGGTACAACCTTTGGTAGGACATTGTTTCCTTTAAGTTTGGGGGTATACATTCTATTTGTTTTCTGCTTAAATTTTTGAAATTTATATATATATATTTTTTTCGTTTGTTTGTTTTAATTTGCTATTTGCTTTCTTTGCTTGTTTTAATTATGCTGAATACTTAAATTTTTGTATGTTTAAACTTGAGTTAGTTAATACATGTGTGCAACCATGGGATTCGTGACGATCCTCGATTGGCGTCGCACAAAAAAATATAAATGCCACCGGAGCTTTCGATTGTTAGGATACCTATATCATTTTTATGAGCACCGAAGTGTTAAAAATATGACTCTGAATCCGGTCCACACCAAAGGCTCTTGAGTAGGGGCTTCGGATATCGATCGGGAAGGTGTTAGGCACCCGATCAACTCGCTTAACGTGGTCTCTACTAATGGCAAAAATAAAAATAAAGTAAAAGAAAAGAAAATGGCTTCCTCTTGCCTAACAGGGCTTAGAATCCCATTTGTGCCCCTCCGTTCCTACCAAAAATTCGGCGGCGTAACGGCACAAATGGGAGGATGAGAAAAGTGAAAGAGATAGGAGAAGAAAGGGGAGAGCCGGAGCCCTCGGGCCCTTGTAGCACCGTAGGAGAGCCTTGCGTGACTTGCTTTGATGAGCTTTTGAAGGCTTAAATGGTGGAAAAAGTGGTTCTAACTCCTAAGACTTGAAGCTAAGAGGTAGAGAAGGGAGGCTAGGGGATCACACACACCTAGGCTAAGGGTTTTGGATGCAAGAACATGCTTGATATGAGGTTGGGAGATTTTGGAATTTGGGTGAAAAATGGTGCACAAAAGGAAGGAAGAACTTCTCACTTTGAGCTCTTTCTCTCTTAAGCAAATTTCTCAACCTTTAAACCAAGGGGTGGGGGTCTCTATTTATAAGAAATGGGTGGGTTAGGAGAGTGTTTGCTAATCAAGGTTAGAAATTAGGTAATCTATCATCTAAGGTTTCCTAGGGTTTCAAGGGTTTTAAAGAAGTGTGAAGATGGGCTTTAATGGTGGAGGATGGGTTAATGGTTTAGATCACTTATGGGTTGCAAATAGGTGTTGAAAGGGTGCAACAAAGTTATCAAAACACACCCCAAGGACTGAGGTGGTCAACAAGTCAAACCCTAGCTTCGAAATTCGAGGCAAAACCAAAGTTATCATATATGCGCAACTAATAGTTCATGACAAAATGATAAAGATGTTAGACGATCTGAAGTTGGCTCCGTGAGGAGTGGGGGGACCCATTTATACCTGGCGTAACTATTAGTTGCGCCAGGCCATTTCTAGGAGAAAAAAGCCTGGCACAACTATTAGTTGCGCCAGGCAAATTCTGGGGGAAAATGGCTTGGCGCAACTATTAGTCGTGCTAGGCAAAAATTCCTTCAAAATGATCCGATTTTCAAATGGTCATAACTTTTGATATATAACTCTGATCGAGGTGATTTTTGACTTGTTAGAAAGCTGAAGAAGTCTTCTTTCCAATGATATATAACTCAGCTCCTGAAGAGGTCTGTGTAAATTTTGGCACTCCTCTTTCCAACCACTACTCGGGAGGGTTTGGCACTGGTCCAGGAAACGGTTCTAATGGGTTTGGGAAGGTTAGGGTTGATTCTTAAGGGTTCGGGAAGGTTCCTAAGGGTTCGGGAAGGTTCCTAAGGGTTTCATACATGCCATAAAAAGCTCGGAAGTGCACCTTTCTCGAAATGTGTTCCGATCGGGCCTTGGGCCAAATTTGGGTGTCTACAACATGCGAGTAAAGAACTTAGAGAGCTTGATTTCAATCAAAATTTACAATTATCCTGAAAGAAATTCTCAATTGATGA
The DNA here is from genome assembly GCA_021018995.1 of Chloranthus sessilifolius. Taxonomy (NCBI): domain Eukaryota; kingdom Viridiplantae; phylum Streptophyta; class Magnoliopsida; order Chloranthales; family Chloranthaceae; genus Chloranthus; species Chloranthus sessilifolius. The sequence continues at coordinate 1,122,683 of JAJIZI010000016.1, read as the reverse complement.
TTGGATTTAGTTGATATTCATGGTTAGTCAAATGCACACTTGTGCCAACACTGAAAATTTTGCAACTATGAATTACTTTGAAATGTAGATTTTAAGTCTTAGTTTCAGAATCCTTAGAACCAAATGAGCTTTTGAGCCATATGTCCGATCATTGAGAGAGTTAAAATAGTGTAAATTTTTAAAATTCCAAATTTTCTTTGAACTTCGAGCCTTATATCAAACTTTCATTTTTAAATCTTGAATCCATGACTACAATTGTGTTTGTTTTATTCTAGAATTTCTTATCATATATATCAAAACAATATGGCAGCATTACTAGTGAAACTTGGAAATGAGAGAAGGCCATTTTTTGATAGCTTGAGCCATAAAAGCCAAAATCCTTTACATTTTATCTCTTGAACTCATATTTGAAGCGTATAGTCTTATATTTCTTTGTAACCCAAATAAAATACCTTGAAACAAACATCCATGAGATTCTTAGTCTTTTATTCTTGTACTTCTGAGAATTTAGAACAAAGGGAAAATAGGAGAGTTGAATGAATGAAAACTGAAAATGGGGTGTTTTTGAAAAGAAAATAAAAGGAGCTTATAGCGAGAAAAAGAAAAGAAAAAATGTGTGAAAAAGAAAATGAAAGAAAAAGAGAAGCAAAGTCTTCCAACTCTTGAAAAAAAATTGAGAGAAATTAGTTGAAAAAGTCTTTAAAGAAAGAAGAAAAGAACAAGTCAAGAGAGAAAAATCAAAAGAGAAAAAGAAGGTGCTATGCAAAAGCTGAATGGGAAGAAGTGATCCAACTTTTTGGATCTATGTTGAAAAGAAATGAAAGAGGAAGAAGAATAGGTTGGGGAAAGTAGTTTGAAGTCTGAATTCTCAAAATTTTTGAACCCTTATACGTTTCTTTGGAACCTTAACCCAAGCCCCATTACAAGCCAATGAAAGTCCTTCTTGATCCAAGAATCATCATAGTAAGAGCCTAGTAGAGATACTCTTTTGGTAAGTACTATGGTAATTCAACAACATATGAGCAAAATAGATGGATTATCCTTCCATGAGATTTATTATCAAAAATCAATATCCTTGAATTTAGTGCTATTTATTTTGTACATCAAAACTTGCGAAATCTTTTTTTTACCCAACTTCGTCATTGTTGTGAGTATATGCCAAAGTGAGAATTGAATGAAACCGTTTTCTAAAACTTAAGTTTAGAATAGTTCATAGTGAATAGATTTCTGTACTTGGTACGCACACATTTCACACTTTGCATGAGTTGAACCTTTTAATGATCATGATTAAGGATAACTGATTGGATAGGAAGTGAATCATAAATTGGAATCAACTGTTTAAAAGTATTACAACCATGTACTGATTGACTATTGATTTTTGTTTTGAAAAATATAAAAGATTTGAAGTTTGTGGGTACCTTCACTGAAAACCCTCAGGAGACTCAACTCCTCCACTAGGGATCACCTAGGGGTTTAAAGGCTTACAATCGTGCTCCTTACGAAAGTGACATTTTATTTTAGTAGAATAGTATATGTTTCTTCAACAATTGTTTGCTAGGGACTAGCAAAGCTTAAGTTTGGGGGTGTGATCATTCACATAATATACATCATTGATACCCTAAACAAAGCCTTGTTAGTCCACTTTAAGGTACTAATGACGTCTCTTGAGTGAATAATAAGTCGTAACGGGAAAATGATTTGTAACGAGAAATCTGTGCCAAAGAAAACCCAAAATTCAAGATGAATCGTGAAGGCCACGATGTCAAAAATTGAAGGCCATGATCGATTGTGAAGCTGAGCGATTGCAAGAAAACTCTAGAAGAGAAGTTCATGACTAATCGTGAACAACAAAAGAACCATCCAGTGAAGAAAGCCTGACCAATCGAGGATCACAATCTCACGTAAATGAAGTCACGATTGATTGTGACCTAAAGAAAAAAGACTTACGATTGATCGAGAAGTGAACCATGATGGCACAAAATAGGAGTTATGACCGATCGTAATTGCGAAAGCACTCAATCCAGAAAAGAAATACACTGCAATCGTAATCCCCGATTTCAAGAAGAACTCACGATTGATCGTGAGGAAGCAAAAAGACGATTGATCGCGAGCACAATTTCAGCTGTTGTCAAGTCAAAAAATCCACGATCTCATGAGATGATGCTAGAGACGGTTATATTTGAAGAAAGATATATATTTAGAAAGTTTCAATTTAAATAAAGTTTTAATTTTAATTTAGAGTTGTAATAGGAAGTTAATCTTTCTATTTTAGAATGTATTAGGACTCTTGAGCATATATAAATAAGAGGACCTGCACATAGATAAGAAGATCTAAGAATTTAGATCTTTTATATCTTTTAGAAGTTTAGTAGAATATAATAGTCTTAAATTTTAGTTTTAGTTTTCATTATGTCTTCTGTAAATTCGTTTCAATTAATAGAAGTTATGAGTAGCTAATTTTTTAAAGTCTTGGAACCCGATATATTAAAGAGTAGTATGATTAGTTAGTTATTTTCTTATTTTTTTGAATTCGTATTGTAATTGATTAATGAATATGAGTTTTAAAAGGATTTCAAGATTTCTATGATTTTAAACTCTATGTTGCCGTTTTCGCCTTAGATTTGAAATTACTAGACTTCCATCACCCGACTATGTTGCCGTTGTTGCTTTCATTAACGATACTATTGCTAGATAAGTTGATGTTGCCGTTGTTGCCTTAAACCGATCTTATCTTCTTCTTATGTTGCTGTTGTCGCCTTAAGATAATTACAAAATTCAGAGGAATTAGAGGTAATTAGCTAGGATTACGAATATGCGATCAGGGAACCTAGACTTGTTTTTTAATCAATTTTTACACTGCTTTTAAGTTTTAGTTTAATTAATTTCCAAAAATCAAACCTGTTTCCTTTAAGCAATTTAGTTTTAAAAACCCTAAAACCAATTTGTTTTCTAAGGCATAGACGAATTCCTTAGTCAAAGTTTTCCCTGAGGATCGATACCCTTACATGTGCTACAATTCCCTTGTACACTTGCGAGGTAATGATTTTGGTATAGTAAAATAGCTGTCACGTAACGCTGAGGATGGCCTTCACAAATGATTGGAATTGGAAAAATCACATCAACCCCAGAGTATAATTCTCTTTCCTACCTACTTTTCATGAGTAAGATATTGATCCAGACCAATTGGGCACGCCCTCCTTGTGATATCTCAGTGCTGCCAAACTCAAGCATCATGACGAGGAGACAGAAATGCTTCATGTTAAAAAATGAGGCTAGACGCCAAGAAACAACTTTAACAGTGTGCAAGAAGCCTTCTCCCTTGTCCGTAGATGTCTCTTGCAAGAAAATCAAGCATCATGACGAGGAGACAGAAATGCTTCATGTTAAAAAATGAGGCTAGACGCCAAGAAACAACTTTAACAGTGTGCAAGAAGCCTTCTCCCAGACCAAGTGGGCACGACCTATATTTCCGTTGCATGTGAACTTTTGCATAAGTGCTCAATGCATCTTTATTGTTTGGGTGAACATTGCGTATACCTCTTATGTGAATTACTTAGCAGCTTGGAGGTCCAGTATCTGTTCATGTTTTGGTGGTATGTCACTATGGGTGTTTAGAAAGAACTCATGAGTAATAACTGCTTTTTTTTTTTTTTTTACTATTAATTTGCAGAGAGCTTCATATGGAAACGTGCTATAACATCTGGCACTCCACCTTCTGCACGTGATAGTCATACCTGTTCAACTTGGAAGAAAAAGATAATTGTGCTCGGTGGTGAGGATGCATCGGATTATTATCTTTCTGATGTCCATATATTTGATGCAGGTACTTCAGTTTCCTCCAATTCACAGGGTTAAGTCAAAAGTGGTAAAGTTCATTTGTTCTAAGATTTGTCATTCTGAAAGCTCAACACTTCTCAAATCCACCATATGATTGAATGCGGGTTTAAACCATACCAGAGATATATTTAGTAGATCACACAGATTGACATGAGCCCCATGGTCTAGAAAGATGTAGCTCATTGAGATTGTTTCGTAGTTGCTCTTGTTTGGATTGTTGCAGCATGGCTTGGATAGCTATATCGTCTTCTTCATTTTTATTTCTCCATGATCAGATTGTGAGGTTAATGAATCCTATTTCTGTGTTTTGACAGATACTCTTGTTTGGAAGGAGCTACAGACTTCAGGTGAGATATTAACTCCTCGTGCAGGCCATTCAACTGTAGCTCTTGGAAAGAACTTGTTCGTACTTGGGGGATTTACAGACGACCGAAACCTTTATGATGACCTTCATGTGCTAAATGTTGGTATGTGTTTATTCTGAAATTATCTATCCATCCATAAATTATCTATCATTATTCACAACTTACTGTAATTCTATCCTAGTACTGCAATTGAATATTTTATTACTATATTCACTTCTTTTTGTAGTATTTGTCAGTACACCAAAGAAAAAAATGGATTTTTATTTTATTTTTTTGAGTTGCATCAAAGTGGTGTAAAAAAACCAATTAAAATGATCAGCTTAAAATAGAGATCAAAAGAGTAGTACAACAAAAATCATAAAGAAACTACAAAGGTAGGTTCAGATAGCAGCTCCTTCAATTGCACTAATTCATTAGTTTAAAATTATTGGTCCTTCTTATACCCCTTTTGCTAAATTATATGCAATCTCATTTGCTTCTCTTGAGATTTATTGGAACTCAATTGTGTTTTTTTCATGCAACTGTCCAATATTTGTTCCAGTTGGTTTGCTAATCTCCATTGGGAATGTATAGTGGTTTTATCCCATTAAGTTACATTCATTGAATTGCCTTCAATAATAATCGACAAGTTGAAATTTTAATGATATGATCAAATCCCCGCAAGCAAACCCATGTCTCAACTTCCTTATTGGCTCCATTCAATCCGATCAAAAAATGCTTTTTAGGTCATTCCATCATGGTCTCTTATTAGTTCTCTGCAATTGCTTGGCCCTAGATTGCTTATACGGTAAAAGTTTCCAGATGTCACACGGGGCACACAGAATTCCATAAAGAGCCTATGACCGTCAACTTTCTAAAGTCATCTAGAATCAATTTGAGTTCCGTCGGATATAACTCTATCATATGTTCCATTCTCAAGCTTGCTTAATTGTGCTATAGGGTTTCAACACACAAATAGAATCCACATTCATCATAACATTTTTCTTGTTGAAGAAAAATGTTATGACCTTTTAAAAGAATAAAACAACAGAGAGGAAAAGACATTTTTTTTCAGCAGTAAAGCAAAATATATTAGAAACATTAAAAAGAACCAAGAAAACATACCTTAGCGGCAGTGAGGAACTACCGAAAAGACAAAAAGGAGAAGGGAGCATGGGTTAAAATCTCGGAAAAACGATACGTATCATTCAGTCCCAAAACCGATACGTATCGGACGATACGTATTGTACGATACGTATCGGTATCGGACGATACATTCCAATGTATTGTCTGATATTTTAGATTTTTGTATGGGAGGCACCGATACGGTACTTTGAATATACCGTATCGGTAAGGTCCAAAACCGATACGTATCGGTATCGGACGATATTTTGACCCATGGAAGGGAGACTCTCACCCCAAACAGTGGCAAGACCCTTAGCACCTTCACGAGGGGAAATTGTGGTGGGGGCAGGTTGAGGGTTGGAGGGGCCTCTGCATGGAGTTCCACAAGAGGGGGGCTATGGAATAGAGTCCCAGAACTTAAAGAAATCTGAGTGATCTTGCTTTAGTTGGCCGGAGGTCATCGACATCCAATTGAGAAGGAAGTCTCTAACTGAGTCTATAACCAGGGAGATAGGTCTAGCTTTGCGTTGGAAAACCCTGTTATTCCTCTCCAGCCAAATGGCCCTAAGGACAGCAAAAGGGGTGATGGCCCAGAGCTGTGCGGTGCCATTATCTCAGGAGACTCCATCCTCCCATTGATGAAACAGCAGGTCAATAGAATCCGGGAAGACCCAAAGGGTCCCAAACCTGGCGAGAACAGACCCCCACACTTTCACTGAGAAACTACAATGGATCAGCGTATGGGAAGACTTCCCTACCCTTAATGCAGAGGAGGCATCTGTTAGTGGCAGTGAGACCATGTTTACGGAATTGATCCCTAGTGAGAATCCAGCCCCATGTCGCAGACCAGGCAGAGAAACGGATCTTGGGAGGTACCTTGGCTTTCCAGAACCTCATACACTTTGGCTTGTCCCTGTGGGCTATTCTGTGGCTATTGAGGACGGCGTAGAAAGAAGAAACTGAAAAACTTCCCTTAGCACTGAATTCCCAGATTCTGCAGTCCCTACCCGAGATATTAGGAGTAGCGTCATGGAGTCTACTGAAAAGTTTGAGGAATTCGTTGATTTCTTCGTCTTTCAGCACTCTTCTAGTATTAACGCTCCAAACCCAACTGCTGCCATTAAAAGAAACAAAATATCTGATCACCGCATTTTGGAAAGCATCGATTCTGAAGATATTCGGGAAGGAGCATCTCAAACTTTCGTTATCTGCCCATATATCATTCCAGAAGTCAATTTTCTCTCCATCACACCTATTGTACTTATGCACCTATCGAAATGATCCTTAACTGAAATCACCCCATTATACCCACAACCACTACGGTGGTTAGAGATGAGATCCCAGCCATGCCTTTGCAACCTGTATTTAGCCTCCACAATCTGCCACCACAGAAGTTGCCGATTCCTGCCGTCTCCAATTCTCCAAAGCCATTTGCCCAACAGGGCCATGTTCATTGTCTTAAGATTGCGGACACCCAGGCCTCCTTCCTGTTTACTGGTACAGTAGTCCTTCCAATTGACAAGGTGAATTTTCCCATTATTGCCTCCTCCTTCCCATAAGAAATCTCAGCCAATTTTTTCTAGGGTGTTTAAAACGGGGGCCGGGGCCGAGAGGAAAAGAATTAACAATATTAACAGTCCCTGTTTTCTTAAATATACTGTGCCACTATCATTAAAAGTCCCTGTCCTATTCAGATTCACAATTTACAATAGAGCAGAAAATATGAAAAACAGAGAGAAGGAGAAAGAGACAGAGAGACAAGTGCAATTCTGGGATGAGTCCAATCTAGCACATCTACAAAATTGATGAAGTATGCCACACGTAGAATTATGACCTGTGCACCACAGGTGGTGCATGGGAACATGCACCCAATTACTTTTTAAGAACTGATATTTATTTAACACGGGGCATTGGTACATGCACGAACCAACTCTATCCCAGTTACCTTATATGAATCCATTTTTATTTCACAAAGTTGGAAAGGAGAGTTACCTTCGTCCCTTTTTTCTAAAGCCATCTCTCCAAGGGTGCTAGGTTCGTCTCTGTCAAGCCGAAAATTCCCAAGCTTCCGTTCTTTGATAGCTTTATCGTGTCTCAGTTTACCAAGTGATACTTTGCAGAATAGCCACAACGTTTCTATAAATATTGCCTTAGCCTCTCCGACCCATCAATAAAATTTGTGTCAATGAGACATTAACATAAAATAAACCCACAAGGTCAAAATCGATGATTTAATGAGTGCGATTCATCTTCCCAAAGCTAGTATATGAATGAGCCGGTCACGTCAATCTGCATGTGCTAGATTTGTCTAACCTGCATTTTTCACTGATTTCAATGTTCATAAATTCCATGGTCAGTTTTCTTTTGAATCTCTTTCTCTTGGCGGGTCCCATTACCTTCTTTGGGGCTTTCAAGTAAAAAATGGAAGCACAAGACTTGTGGTCAGTAACTGTAATTTCTAGAAGAGAGTCGTCTCAACACTACCCCACTTGCTACTTTGTTTTTTTTTGCATAATGTATGTGTGATGTTGAAGTATGTCCTTGTCACTATGTTAGAGTCTTCAACAGTTCAGCCATCCTCAAGGTTTAAGTTCACTCCACAATCCAGCATTTGTTTCAAGGTTGTTCTTGTTCTTGTCATTATTAATATTATATATCTTAAGTCAATATTTTATCATTGTTAATTTGTGGAAGAAGTAGCTTCATTTTTTTTCTTTCTCTTCCATACCTCTTCAATGATCTCGTTACATTTTGCCCCTACATTCCGTGTAGTATGGCTTACAATTGTTGAACTGCTGTGGTCTTTTGGTGTGGTGAGACTTTGGTCCACCATGCATGTGGCCTGTAACGCCTGTCTTGGTATTTTTTGTTTAGTTGGTATGTTAAAAGGTTTTTTATTCTTCAAGTATCAAAAAAGATTTGTCTGAGAAGTAATTATGGGCCATATTTGATACTGTTTAGTTTTTGTTTCATCTATCTTGCAGATACCGGGGTTTGGAACAAAGTGACAAATGCAGGACAAGGGCCTTCTTCCAGGTTTTCTGTCGCTGGGGACTGTTTGGATCCATGGAAAGGTGTGCTTATATTCATAGGTGGTTGCAATGAGAATCTGGAGGCCCTGGATGATATGTATTACTTATACACAGGTTTGGCTAGCTCCAGTGTCATCTCTTTGTTGTTCACTTTTTATATTTCTTCCTTCTTAAAGTAATTATTGGATTTTGAGATGTTGACATCAACCACTGGCACATGTTTTGTTCTCTATCTTTATCTGTGTCTTTTACATTTTATTTATTTTTCTGGAGGCATTTACAGTCAATGAGGCTATTTTTTTGCAAGTTCAAAACCAACCGAATATGGAATCATGTTTCATTGATAATTTGTTTTGCCATCTGTAATCAGATATGTCACTTGAAAATGGTCGAGATGAGCAAAGGCAAGAGAAGTTCTCCTTTAGGAGAGAACTTCAGAAAAGGCGTCAAGCACAATTTCTTCCTGCAGACCAATCCGTGAATGATAAAGATGCGCCCAAGATTGGGACGTCTGTGGACAGATCTGTAAATGATAAAGGCACACCCAAGATTGGGATGCCTGTGGACAGATCTACAAATGATAAAGATGTGCCCAAGACTGGGATGTTTGATTCCAGCCAACCAGTGCCTTTGCCAAGTTATGTCCAAGCAGGTAAAAATTGTTATACTCTCACAGTTTCAATTTTACCATAAAATAACGTAGTCACTGATCTTGCCTGTGTTATTTCTCTCCACTGGAATTTTACCATAAAATTCCAGCCAACCAGATTGGTATTCCCACATCAAAGTAGAGGTAGTAATTATACATCTCAGCATTTGATGATAACTATCCATCAAAGTGTCAATTTTTTTACAATTTTATGCATTCTTTATGATAGCTATATGCAATGAATGCAAATGGTTTTATAGTAATATCAGTTTTATAGTAATATCATAATTCATAACCGGGATAGTTGCCATCAAGTTGTGATTTTCCCATTTCTGATAAGTAACTTCTCAAACAATGGTATTTAGAGGAGATTGTCCCAGAAAATGTGGAACTTACTTTACAATGGGATACAGTTGGTTGTTAATTGGAGGACATGATAGTATTCTCATAGTATATGAAATGTGGATGTAATTCTGTAAAGATGCTATTGATTTTCCAAAACATCATCCGTTCTTTGGTGAAGCTCATTTATTGTTCACCTGCCCTCTCTTTAGAAAAAAAGAAGATTGAAGCCCTCATTTGTGATAATGACAATTTTTGGTCTACCGTCACCTGCTTTATCTACCTCTTTTTATGCTGCAATGATTCAGTGCTTCATATATATATATATATATATATATATATATATATATATATATATAGAGAGAGAGAGAGAGAGAGAGAGAGAGAGAGAGAGAGAGAGAGAGAGAGAGAGAGCCAAAGCCTTTTTCTTGGTGCTTTCTTCCGTAGCTTTTAGCCATATAGATTGTCTTCTCATGTGTAACTTTCTTCAAGTTCCCCCTTCTAGTGACACAAAAGAAAAGCGGCACAAGTGAAATAACTTGTTACTCGAGACTCCACAGTTATTTCAACGCAAGGCTTTGGTCACTTAAATTTCCAATACTCTCCAGCATCTGACTTTTTGTTTCAAACCTCCAGCCACTTCCATGTGAAATTTCTTCTTTATATAATGAATTTTTTTGAATATATATTAGTTTCAATAATTCTCTCATCAATCTAGGGCCCCAAAAAAGTGACATCTTATAGCTGACGATAATTGGAAAGGAGGTTTTCAACAATGTGATGTGATCTCCCGACGAGAGATAGACTCTTCCAAGAGTAATTATTATTATTTTTCTGCATCTCCCAATGACTGAATCCCGCAACAGTTTGAGAGATTTCCAAATGTTGAACATGATATCCAAATAAGAACATTGTGGATGGTAGAGCTTGGCACACGTATTCATTACGATACTACAAATCAAACCCCATCAGTGAATTTTTATGAAACAAGTATAGTAGCATAGCGAAAATGTGTCATGTATTTACATATCCATACAATCAAGTCCTTGGGTAAGTCGTGCAAGAATCCATAGCTTTTTTCCCCCCCCAACATCCCCGTCGATTTTTTAAAACAAAGAAACAATTTATTTATTTAAAGGAGGGAGAGTTGAAATCTTTTCTTTTCTGAAGTTATCCTTTATTTATTCAATTGCCGTATCATTCAACTGCCATATCTTTCGAAATCGGGTCAACTAGATTTAGTAAAAAATGTTGTGATGTCAAAAGTTAAAAATGAAGTTTGCGAGTTCAAGCAATAAACGAATCAGAGTGAGTTTAATGTTTTCATATTATTCGAATTATATATATTTTAATTATATAATAATATTTTCATTTTCTTGAAAAATGGAACATTTAAAATTCAGTTTGATATTATTAGTATTAAATACCTCCAAAGTGTAAGACTGCAGCTCTAGAACACCACAATAACAAGTGGAGATTCATTAGTAGCAAACAAGTAATTTTCTTACCTAACAACAAGAAGTAAAAAAAGAATAATATAATTGTAAACAAAAAATTTGCGTAGAATATAAATCTAACACAAATCAATCATAACAAATTTCCCCTCGCTAGGAGAGGATTTGATTGAAAATGACGGGCTTTACACTTCTGGGTATCGCAATTGATTCCCTGTTAATTACATCAAAATTGAATATCTCTGATTAAAACTATTAAAGAAAAGTAAAGTAATTATATCTTTGAAATAAACAAACTAAAATTCTAAGTCTAGGTCTTCATCGGCATCTTCAATCCGTCACGAGATAGATGCATAGTATGCTGTCTTCATTAGAGATTTGAGAAATATGAAATAGGGGACGACGGATGGGAGAACCCCTCCTCCAAAAGCCGGTTCCATCTGATCGATAAGCACGAGTCATTACTGGAGCAAGAACCTCGTGAGCAAATCTTAAAATGAATTCTTGTTCTCTGGTCTCAAAGATGAATTCGAATATCAAATCCATTCTTTTGGTAACTGGTTATCAGAAGAGTTATTACTTTTAGTGATAGAGTGTCTGATCATGAGTTAGATATCGCCAAATTCTTTAGAATTTAGCGATCATATATTATTTTATAATAATTTTATCGTTGGATTTGACCAATATCCTAAGATTTGATCAATGTGTGGTAAATTCACCGTTGGATCTCGTTATGACCTTGTATTACGATTATTTGACCAAAAGTCAACGAGTCTACCATTAGATTATACCAAAATCACAAGATTTAAATAATATGTAATAACTCTACCTTTGGATCTTATTACGATCTAGTGTTATGATCGTTTGACCAAAAGTCAACGAGTCCACCATTGGATTTGATCAAAATCACAAGATCTAGTCAGTATGTAATAAATTCACCGTTGGATCTTGTTACGACCTCACATTATGATCGTTTGATCAATAGTCAACTAGTCCATCGTTGGATTTGACCAAAATCACAAGATATAGTCAATATGTAATAAATCCACCATTGAATCTCGTTACGATCTCGCATTATGATCGTTTGACTAAAAGTCAATGAGTCCACTGTTAAATTTAACCAAAATCACAAAATCTAGCCAATATGTAATAAATCTACCGTTGGATCTCGTTAGGATCTCGCATTATAATCGTTTGACTAAAAGTCAACGAGTCCACCGTTAGATTTGACTAGAATCAGAAGATCTGGTCAATATACAATAAATTTACTGCTGGATCTCGTTACGATATTGTATTATGATCGTTTGACTAAAAGTCAAACCATCCACCGTAAAAGAATTTTCGATCTTGAGGTTGAGGTCCAAACCCTACATTTGAGGGAGTGATGATCCGAACTGCAAAGGAAACTCTAATTTCGGGACACGTTCCAGATCCGATAAATCTCATAGTTATGGGTCATCGTAGATGAATATTTCGGGTGTTATAATCCGGAATCATTCTTTGGGTTCGTGATTGCAACCCGTATGAGTATCGAATTTGTAGTTGCAATTCGAGTGTACTAGGAGTTATGCTAGGGGTTGTACCCATTGGCTTAACTATTTAAGTACACGGAAATTGGGTACTAGTTGTAACGTGTAATCCCAACTTGTAATCATAAATTCTACTTAGGTAAGAGCCGTAGCTCTTATCCTAAGCGCATTACCCCTAGGTAAGAGCTGTAGCTCTTATCTTAAGTGTCTCGATCCATACTTATTCCTCCCGTTCACTTTTAAAAAATCCTTACTACTGTATGAAAGTAAAAATAGTCTTTGTCAAATTTTCATGCCTAAAATGCCCATAACTCATCTCATAGTTGTGAACCTTCTTCTAGTCAAATCTCAACGGCGCCTGTCTTCTATCGTGTTCTCTCTCTCTCTCTGTCTCTCTCTCTATCTCTATAAAAGCCCATAACCCATGACACAACTCACCAATCTTCCCAACCCAACGACTAAAGCAAGAGAGAGAGAGAAAGAGAGAAGAGGAAAGGAGAGAGGGTAACTGAAACGCACATCCGATATGGAAGTGATAGTATTGGTACCTGCCTCCGATTTCAACTTCACCAGCACTTGCTCATCACCATACAAAAGCACTCCTTCCCCGATACGTTTCGGCGAGTCAAGCTGCTACTTCAGTGCCCCAAATACCCCATCAAGTCCTTCCCAAATCTACACCCAATTCGATTCAATCGACAATTTTAAACAAGAACCCAAGGCCACAAAACCAGAGGATGATGACGAAAACGAAGAAAATTTTCAATTTGATTTCAGTGGTCAATTAGAGAGAAGCTCTTTCATTACAGCAGACGAGCTATTCGAAATGGGCAAAATTCGAACCCAAACTGCCAAATCAAAAGAAAAATAAGCAACAGAGGTAAAGCAAGAAAAAGGGAGAGAAAGAAATGTTTATTCTTCTACCAATACGAGTCGCAAAGGAGCCAGATCAGTTTCGCCTCTCAGGGTCTCAGATTTCGGGTTTGATCGGCTTAATCAGACGAAGCAGAAAGCTTCATTGGCCACAAAATTATACCCATCTAAATATGCAAATCTGAAGTGTAGCAGGAAGTGGGAACTGAAAGATCTTTTGTTGTTTCGAAGCGTTTCGGAAGGTAGGGGAACCAAAAGAGCAGAAGATGTGAAGAATTCCAGTTTTCGATACGTTACAGATGGTAGCAGTTCTGAAAAGCCCCACATCGTGTAAATAGTGGGCCTGACCCTGGGACATAAGTAACGACCCCACTCTTACATGCAAGATGCGTTTTGGGTCGGTGCGGCGGCCATGTGTCCGGTCGACCCCTGCCAAAAACAAAACCTTGAAGGGAAAGGGCTACTGGTGGGACCAGGTGGAGCCACCCAAAGAGGACAATATCTTGGCACGTGGCGTCGGGGCGTTACAAGTTCGGTGTCCTGGTTCGAACCGGCCTGAGGGGGCCTGTTTCGGTTCACGAGTTGCATTACACGAAGAACCGGGCGGTTTCTGAGGAGATGAGGAGGAAAACCTTTTTGCCTTACACGCAGGGTTTATTTGAGTGTTTGGGATTCAACCCGGCTCTTAACGGGCTCGCAAAACGGTTCCGTTCGATTACATACAATAGATCTTTAGACTATAAGCATACCATTAGATGATCGGTTTTTTATTCCACGTGGCACATATGCGCTAAAAAATGACCTTAAACTCACATTTGAGCATGATGTGCGCCATGTGTTTTTAGGGCTATCTTCTGAGATTTGTGCCACGCAGAATAAAAATCGATTGTCTGATGGCATGCTCATGGTCTCAAGATTTGAGCATGATGGGTGCCATGTGTTTTTAGGGCTATCTTTTGAGATTTGCGCCACGTAGAATAAAATCCGATTGTCTGATGGCATGTTCATGGTCTCAAGATCTATTATGTGGAAAATTGGGCTGAAAATTGTCTCCATAGCATGATTCCAAGCAGTCAATGGTTTTGGACATAGGCGCCATCGGTAATCTTGTATGTGCGAATAAAGGGACCCAACAAAAATATCTATATTTTACAGGCGATGGCGCTACTTGGCCATACAAAGTTGACTTTTCAGTGAACAAAATAGCACAGATATGGATATCCCGACACAAAAACGATGTGCAAGTCATGACTCTCCCTAATAATAATAATAATAATAATAATAATAATAATAATAATAAGGATGCCAAGACCGTTACGTAGCGACCTAGGGTGTAACCATGCATTAGTGCCATTTGGGTGACAAGTGGCACCGTATCTGAAGATTTGATGCCAGAGGCAACATGCACAAGATCATCAGGTTCATCCTAAAAAAATAAAAATAAAAATAAATTTGACAAAACATCTTATTCACCAGTCAAATGGTGATCAAAGTTGGAAAAATTCAATGCACTAGGTATGTTAGGCTTCACCCAATATTTGACCCCGCACCAGACATATGTTAGAATATTTGATTTAATTGTATTTTCCAGATTATACTTATTTGTTAGTTTTTATTTTTTTTCTTCATGTTCTATAGTTAACAATATAAGTTTAGACATATGAAACATAGTAATAAGTGATTTTTTTTTTTTGTCTTTAATAAATCATAAAACATAGTAACGAACACTTGAAATAATATATATTTTTTTATGTTCAAATCACCCGATAGATGTCTAAAAATCAAGTTCAATCATTTAAAGGTTTTAATGTCCTCGTGGATTTGCACGTGCCTTTTTACTAGTAAAATAAAAAAAGAAAGGAACAAAAAGACTCTCGGCGATAACCTAAAGTCTTTTGCAAGAAAAGTCGGAGATATTTTCGGCAGAGGTCTCATGTAAGAATTTTCGGATCCTAATAATGAGAACGAATATGTTATTTATAAATTTATTATAGCGGTTATATGAAGTTATAATCGTACGATTTTACAGGAGTTTTACAAAATCAATGGTTGTGAGAATTGCGTGGGTTTTAGTTTTTCACGCGGATTGAGGAAAGATCATTCCCGCGTACGCAAGTCTTTTATTCATAACCACCTAGGCGCGTAGGTGCCTAGTATATTATCTAGGCACCTAGGTGCCTAAGTATAATATCTAGGCACGTACCTAAGTATGTTATCTAGGCACATACGTGCCTAAGTATGATATCTAGGCACCTAGGTGTCTAAGTACGATATCTAGGCACCTAGGTGCCTATGTATGTTATCTAGGCACATGCGTGCCTAAGTATGATATCTAAGCACCTAGGTGCCTAAGTATGTTATCTAGGCACCTAGGTGCCTAAGTATGATATCTAAGCACTATGTTATCTAGGCACATACGTGCCTAAAGATGTTATCTAGACACCAGGTGCCTAATTATGATATGCTTAAGTATGTTATCTAGGCACCTATGTGCATAAGTATTATTTGACATTACTTAAGGCTTTAACTCCTAGTTAGAGTAGACTCGCATGGGTCATACTCTTTGACATTACTTAGGATTTTAAGTCCTAGTTAGGGTAGGTTTGTTAAAAGTAAAGACTATAAGTAGAGTCCCCTTAATTTCTTACATTAATTTATGCTATCTGATTTTTGAGATTAAGTGAAAGAAGTTCCCGATTCCAAGAATTCATAGTCAACAGGTGCCTCCTCGATTTTTATTGACTTTTTTTTTAATGAAAAAAATAAAAAGTTGATAAAAATCGATATAAATTTATATTTCTTATAAGAATTTTACTACTGATTAATGATCGTATTCTCTATGGAGATTCGATTCATCGAAATCTAACTACTGATCGTATTCTCTACGGAGATTCGATCATCGAAATTTGAATTTTAGGGTCCATCAGATGACCTTGTTTCAATCTGAAAGATTTAAGGGGACGAATTTTGGATTTTGAGATTAATCAGACTATACTTCTTATGGGAAGACTGTATACTGATTTATGGTTATAGGATTTGTGATTCTCACGAGAACGCTCTCCAATTATCAAGGTGAATATCCTAAATCGGATTTGCGATTCTTACGAGAATGCTCTCCGACCATCAAGATGAATCTCCTAAATCTTTCAGACCGTCCGATTGAAATTTATGAACCTTAATAAATCGATAACAATTATGAAATTAATTTTCTATTGACCATCGATCTTAATATAGATCGGGTGGTCAAAATTAAATCTGAAATATCTACATTGGCTACCAGGGTAGTTCTGACCGATTTTGAGATGTTTACAGAGATCGAAACGGCTTAAAAAATATTTTAAAAATCAACAAAAATTATGAAGTTGATTTTTTATTGACCATCGATCTCGATGTAGATCGGGTGGTCAAAATTAAATTTGAAAGATCTACTTTGGCTACTCTGGTAGATCTGACTGATTTTTGGGACATTTACTGAGATCGAAACGGCTTTAAAAATATTTTCTAAAAATTAACAAAAAATTATGAAGTTGATTTTTTATTAATTATCGATCTCGATGTAGATCGGGTGGTCAAAATTAACTCCGAAAGACGTACTTTGGCTACCTGAGCAGATCTGACTGATTTTAGAACGTTTACAAAGATCGAAACGTCATTGAAAATATTTTCTAAAAATCAACAAAAATTATGAAGTTGATTTTTTTTATTGACCATCAATCTCGATGTAGATATGGTGGTCGAAAGATCTACTTTGGATACCCGGGCAGATCTGACTGATTTTGGGACGTTTACAGAGATTGAAACGTCCTTAAAAATCAACAAAAATTATGAAGTTGATTTTCCATTGACCATCGATCTTGACATCAATAAGATAGCATAATTCAAATGTATTTGAAACGTAATCTAATTCTCTTTTTTTTAAACAGATTTTCTTATATTAATCATGTCAAAACAGAAATCTTCTGATTGTAAAGTTGATCGAATAAGATCGGGTGATATCGGGAATGATTTTTTCGGGATACCCTTGCGGAGGCATCTTCCTTGTTTTAGTCCTGACGTGGCTCACGGAGGACACCATGCATCACCAACCGACGAGTGGTGGACAAGTCTAAGCAAATCGTTGCGCTTTGGGAATTTGAAGTCTTATCTTTCTAAACCTCGAAAAGAGGATGGTATTGATATAATGTTTCTGAACTCAGGTCGTGTTCTTGCACCGGGTGAAGAAATCCATAGCCCACAATGCTTTCCTACCTTTGCTCAGAGGTCCATAGATAAAGAGCCAGACGTTAGATGGGTGATAAATTTTGTTTGAGAGGAGTGGCATCGACCAACTTAAGTTTCCATCTCTGGGTTGTACAAATGTTATTTGAGTTTCGCGGCGAATTGAAAAGATGTAATTTGCTGACAACGGTTGTGTGTGCGAGAGGGCAATATGACAGCAAAAAAAATATGATGCGTGCTCTAATCGAAGCTTTCTGTCCGCTCACTAACTCTTGTATCTTTCCTTGGGGGAAAGCTGGTATTACATTGGAGGAATTATTCCATATTAGTGGTTTGCCGCTTACAGGCTTTATGTATGATGAGTGTATTCTTGAGAATGATCTTCTATAAGGAGTTCAGGAAGACATAGAGACGTCTTTCTATAAGCCTGAGGCACATAATTTGTTTGAAAATTTCAATCAAATTGTAAAGGAAATTGCAAAAGATGATCCTAATGTGAAAAAAAAGTGTAAACCATGGACAATGGATGTCTTATTTCCTAGATTTTTATGATTCGAGCGGCAACATTATCCACCCTTTTGCTTCTAAAAGGAATGTCCTTCAAGTAGCTCGAATTGAAAGAAGGTCTTCGTTAGGAATGAGTGGCGGGACCTATTTCTCAGCTTTTTTAGTGCTTTTTTTAAGCAGGTTTTCACTTTCGAACAAGGAGGAAAGTGTTTGTGCTTAAACATTCGTGATAGCAGGGGGAAATGGCAAATGGAGCTACCTATGCCGTCAGTCCAACCGTCCTTGCTAGCATATTTTATGGCTTTGATCAGTTAAAGATGTGTGACGATCTGGGGAATTCGGGAGCTCATTTCCCTGTTCATTATTTCTTTGGATGGGTGGGGGCCCATTTTCCTTCCACTTATAATTTGAGAAATTTTGAGCTCAAGTCAGAGATTCCCTTTTTACTGAGTATTTTGGAGCGGGCAGCTGGTCCACATAGTTGAGATTTTGTGCAGAATCCTGTAATGTTCAAGTTCCGACCATTCAGACATTTTTTACCAGAAATGACCAACTTTCGTGGCAGGATCTAGCTAATCCAGACAGAGATACCTCTGTGTTTCCAGCCGAAATCCTCCACTATTTTTTGAGTTTGCGGCAAAATTTATTGCCATTACGTTTTGGCAATTATAAATTACTCGACCCACATTATCCAACCCGATATGTTCGACAATTAGGTTATGATCAGATTATTCCCCCGACTCTTTCTTTGGATGCGCGCAAAAATGTTACCGTTGCAGATTTAGTGATGACATTTAATACGTATAGTGTGTGAGGAACTAAGTCTTATTTCATGACTCGCCCCACTCATGTTTTTGGTCGTACTTCTTTAATGTGGTGCTATTGGTGGCATGAGAATACCAATGTTTATTTTTCAAGAAACTATCAGAGCTAGCTCCTAAGAAAAAAGATAAAATTCAATACATTCATGCATATTCCTCTTGAATTTTTCGCTGATATTTTTCGAGAGGCGTGGCCTGTGAAGACGTCTTTTGCGAGAAGTCTTGGGAATATTGATGTGGTCAATTGTTCATCGTTCGTTGGTTTTATCAAACCATACATGATTTTCGAAAATAAGCTTGTTGAGGTAGAAAAGTCCTCTTCTAATGTATCTGGGAAACGTATCCTGCCACAAAAAAGAGGGGAGAACAACAAGATGCCAAAATCGGTGGTGTCTAACAATAGGAGAGGTGAGAATATTTTATCATCTTACGCCACTTTGAAAGCTCAAGGGGCTTCTGCGAGTCCTTCAGGTGGATATTATGTTCCGCTCCCACCCAATCAGAATCAAGGGTATATGGTTGAAGGTCCAATTGTTCCTTCCTCCTGATGCTTTTCTTACGGAGTTAGGAAGTATTCCCACAACCTCACACTTCTCTAACATGGGTAAATTTATATATATATATATATATATATATATATATATATATATATATACTGTTTATTTGAGAAAAAGAACTCTGTTAGTGTTAACAAATGATATTTTGTATTATGAAATCTTCCAACGCCAGATGGGTGTATCGAAGAAGAAATCACCACTGCAGATATGCATCACCAACAAGAATTGATGGATACTTTATTCAGAACTGGAGACATGGCTGAGGATTCGTTTCTCGCGAATATTGAGGTTGGAAAATACCTAAACGATCAGAAATTTGAGTTTGGGACTCCTCCCATCACTGGGACCAGCGAGACTACAGGGTTAGTAAGACCATAAAGTCATCTGGATAATTGTCCCATTTCGGGTAGTAAAATTATGAAGGCATTCAGGGAAGAGGATAGTAATGATGATGGGTCAGACGCTAGCCATTTGTGTTCTTCTGAGGAGTATTCCTCTCTTGAAGAAGATGCGCAAACTTCAGAGGCACCTTTGATGATTACTTTCGCTGAATCACAATTAAAGATCCCATCAACCGTTGAAGTCATTCCGCGGGAGAAGGTTAATTTCATCTTGCCTCCGAGACTTAACTCACAAGCCTCGACCACTTCTCGTACATCCATTATAGCGAAGTCACCTAACGAGCGACTTTCAAGGGAAGATCTAGTGTCTAGACTAGAACCTTCTTTGGTGATAATGAATACAGACGTGACTTCCTTCAATCCTCCAGATCTACCCGTGTCAACTATCGTCGCCTCATCTAGCGGAGTTTTTTCAACGAGTGAGTTTCATCCCATTGTTTACAATTAACACACATCTATTATTTTTTAAAATTTTTATTTATTTATTTATATATATTCTCTTTTGTAGATGTTGAAGATCCGATCAATGAGCCTATCCTATCGACCTTTAAAAGGAATCGAATAAGGAATCATCTGAAGCATATTGTCGAACTTTTGAAGGAAGTTCTCCCTTATGTGGAGAGTGAAAATGATTTTGCGATAATGGAGCAAGATGTATATCTGGCATGTGATGAGATCTCCAAAATTGGCCGTGATGATTTGTCATTTAAGTCCGAAATTAAATATATTCTTGATCTATCTCAAAAAATAAAGGAGAATTATGGGCTTCTGAAGAGGTTATCAGGACTGATATTATGGAGGGACTCCAAAAAATTGAAGATGGTAAGACAATCAATTCTGCAATGTCAAATAGATTGTTTTATATCTCAACACTTGAAGAAACCGTGAAGGTTCGAATTGAGAAAGCAAACATTTTGAGGCTTGAGCTTGAGGAGCTTGAAAAGAAATTTGCCGATTCAAAATGAAATTTGCTGACCAATTCCGAATTGGACAAGAAGGATCAGCGATCCTTAGGGGATATTGAGGAAAAGAAGAATCATCTGCTGGCTAAACTAGAAGGCATAGGAGCTGAGAAAGAGGAACGACTTTCAGTTTTACGTCAATTCACGGCCGATAATGATGCCGCCATAGATTCATTAGGCAGATTTGACAAATAAGATTCATGTTTATTTTACGAATTCTTTTGGTTGGTTGGATTTCACATTTATTATACATTATTCCATTCTTTGAATAATTGATGCTAATATATATATATATATATATATATATATATATATATATATATATATATATATATATATAAAACTCAAATTTTGAAGAAGTCAACTTTTATTGTACCTAAGTACAAGTAGGAGGTAACATATAAACATACCTATGTTGTTTATATTAACAATGTACCTAAGTACAAGTCTTACGCAGTTTATCGTCATGCAAGTAGAAGATAACGTATAAACATACCTACGTTGTTTACCTTACACAGTTTATCCTCATGCGAGTAGGAGATAATGTATAAACATATCTACGTTGTTTACTGATAACGTATAAACATACCTACGTTGTTACCTTACACAATTTATCCTCATGCGAGTAGGAGATAACGTATAATCATACCTATGTTGTTTACCTTACACAGTTTATCCTCATGCGAGTAGGAGATAACGTATAATCATACCTATGTTGTTTACCTTACGCAGTTTATCCTTATGCGAGTAGGAGATTACATTTATACATTTTATGGATAGTATCACTTCAGAAAGTGATCGTTAATAGGTGGGGATTCATTTCCTTCTGCATCAACCAATATATAGGCCCCGTTTGAATAGACAGTTTCTATTACAAAAGGTCCCTCCCATTTAGGCTCAAACTTCCTTGGAGTTTTCCGAGTAACAATCATAGGGCGACGAACAGTAAGGACCAGGTCCCCTTTCTTAAAGGATCGACGCTTCACCTTCTTTTCGAATGAATTTGACATGCGAGCACGGTATGCCTCCAAGTTTTGATGGGCTTTGAGCCTACGCTCATCCAAGGCTTCCAGTTCTGAGAACCTGAATGCGATATTTTGCTCCTTGGTGAGATTGTGACTTAATGCTACTCTTAAAGAAGGAATCTAGACCTGCAAGGGTAATAAAGCTTCACCTCCAAATACTAATGCATATGGAGTAGCCTGTGTAGGAGTACGATGAGTCGTTCTTAGCCCATAAGGCTTCCTGCAACCTTTCATGCCAATCACGTTTATTTTTAGCAACTCTCTTTTTCAATAACTTAACCAATGTCTTGTTAAAAGCTTCCGCTAAGCCATTTGCAGATGGGTTGTATATCGTAGAACCATTGATGTCATATGCGATCGCATATGCCACTTTATATGGCTCTGTCGCATATGCGACGGAAACATGTATGCCATCGCATACATGTGTATGCGATGACATACATCCCCAACAGTCATATTTATGACTGTTGGGGATTTTTTTTTTGCTTTTAAGGCCTCTCCCAAGCCTATGAAAGGGGGGTTTTTCTTCCTAATTCATTCTACATCCATCCAAGGTATGATTTGTGCCTTTTTGGGCCATTTTTTGAGTTTTTAGTGTTCTCTTTCTCTCTCTCTCTCTCTCTCTTTCTTAAATCTTTAATCATAATTTCTTTTGCTCTATTTTGTAGTTAACTTAAAGAGTTAAGAGGTTCAAACTTTAATCTTCATTCTTCAAGCAAAGAGGGAGGAATCACTTCAAGAATCAAGAAACAAGAGTTAGAATTAATTTCTAATTCCTATTAAATTTTGTTTGATTGTTTTCCTTCCTTATTATACCTCATTTCTTTCATTTTTTTAGTGTGGTTAATATCTACCCACCCACTTATTTAAATTATGTTATCATTATATCTACGCCCTCGAACGACGCTCTTAGGCCAACAAATTCCGTCAATCCGAGTTGGAAATATGGACGTTACAAGAGTGTAACCGAAAAAAATAAGGTCCAATGTACCCTATGCCCCCATGTAAGCATCGGGAGAATAGGGAGACACAAGCAGCATCTTGGTTGGCAACCCAGATCAAATGCGAAGGCATGTCCAAATGTCTCGCCGGAGATTCGAAAAGAGATCTTGGAATGAATGGATAAGACTTCGAGGGCGAAACATAATGATGAAGTGATTTTACAACAATACTATGATATTGATGAAGATGACGAGGAAGAACATGATAGATCTACTCCCTCCACGGCTCGTAGTGGTGCAAGACCACCACCCTCTAAAAGAGCACGTGGTAGAAAGGGAAAGGGAATAGACAAATTCTTCTCTTGTATACCACATCCCGAGGATGTTGTAGACGCCAGGGGTAAGGGTCCGGCCCAAACAACTACAGAAAATAGGTTTAAAGCTAAGGACCGATCCACCACTATTCAATATGTGGGTAACTGGATGTACCAAGCCGGTATTGCATTCAATACCGTAAAGTTCAAGAGCTTCAAAT
Source organism: Chloranthus sessilifolius (assembly GCA_021018995.1). Taxonomy (NCBI): domain Eukaryota; kingdom Viridiplantae; phylum Streptophyta; class Magnoliopsida; order Chloranthales; family Chloranthaceae; genus Chloranthus; species Chloranthus sessilifolius. Next base: position 1,099,531 of record JAJIZI010000016.1, on the reverse strand, counting down.
TAATGGTAGAAGCTCTTCACAAAAGCATTTCTTAAGGAGAATTATTGGGATTGGAAGACATATGGGTGCTCACTAATGACCGACGGTTGGACCGATAGGGCCGGTAGGTCAATCATCAATTTTTTGGCAAATTGTCCTACCGGAATCATGTTAATTAAATCTGTAGATGCTTCGGCCCATTCTTACACTACCGAATATGTATTTTCCCTTATAGATGAGGTGATAGAAAGGGACATTGGTACACAATATGTTGTCCAAGTTGTCATGGACAACGCGACAAACTTGGTGGCCGCGGGTATACTAATAATGGAATGGAGACTACACATATATTGGACCCCAGGTGCGGCCCATTGCTTAGACTTAATCTTAGAAGACATAGGAAAAATGCATATTAAAACCGTAGCGAAGGCTAGGAAGGTAGTAGTGTATATGTATAAACATACACTTCCACTCCACCACATGCGTAAAGCAATTAGGGGTAATTTGCAACGCCCCGCTATCACCCGTTTTGCTACAACCTTTTTGACATTACAAAGCATATATGCTAAAAGAGAAGAGCTTAGAAGCTTTGTAACTTCCACCAATTGGAGGAGTGGAGCTTGGTCAAAGAAGGCCGAAGGGAAGTGGGTGACACAAACCATCTTAACCAACTCTTTTTGGAATAATGTTGCCCAATCACTTAGAGACTCGCAACCAACCGTAGAAGTACTACAATTGGTTGATGGTGATGCGAAGCCTGCTATGGGCTATATCTATAGTTTTATGGAGAAAGCTATAGAAAAAATTAAATCTAATAATATGTACAAATCTCGCTTCTTTTAACCCATTATTGACATAGTTGAGAAGAGATGGGGCGCCCAAATGTCCAGCCCCTTGTATTCTGCCGCATTCCTTCTAAATCCCGCAGTTTATTTCTCTTATCCGAACCGGAAGGTGGCGGACGCAACACATATTAGTGATTTCCTTGAGTTTTTAAAGAAGATAGTTTCGGACAAAGAAGAGCAAGATCGGATTAGCTACTCTTTTGACCGATACAAGAATTCTGAAGGGATGTTCGGAAGAGAAATTGTGGTTCGACAAAGAAAATCCAACATACCCAGTAAGCATGTTTATGATATATTTTTTTATTACATTTCATTTCTTCTAAATTAATAGTTTAATACTATAAATATATCTAATTAATACTAATGTTTGTAGCCGATTGGTGGTTGTCCTATGAAGTGGATTCGGTGACAATATGGATTATTGAAGAAGATGGTCGTTAAGGTTCTTGGCCTTACTGTTAGGGTAGGGTTGTTAAAAGGAAAAACTATAAGTCCCCTTCCTTAATTTCTTACATTAATTTATTCTATCTGATTTTTGAGATTAAGTGGAAGAAGGAGTTCCCGATTCCAAAAATGTTGAGTCAACAATAATATAATCAAGAATCATCTAATAATAATATATTAGTTGCATTAGAGCCTGCTTGTTTGGCCTGCACCTCCCAAATCATTTCCATGATATTTCAGGATTCTTAAGTCCAAAATTGCTTCAAAGAATCACAAACTTGGGTTTATGCCATCAATATTGAGGGTGATAGGTCCATCAATCAACAATGCCCAACCTATTACGAAGGAATATTATCAGAAGCATGGGATATATAATTTAGGAATGTCAACAATTGTAGAAAATATGATGAAGCTGAAAAAAGTCTCTTACCCCATAAACACTTTTGAGCAAGGGGACCCGTTGTGCTCCAGTAAATGAGAGCCTTGGGACTTCCTGCCCAGAATGTGGGCAACAACAGAGGGAAGGTACCGGGGACTTTGATGGGGCTAGGACACCTCCAAGAAGTCCTGAAGAACATATTTTGAGCTTTGCCTACTTGGCAGAGCTGTCGCATTTGGTTTCAAGGGTGATGTGTCTCAGTGTGAGTATCACGCCCTCAGGCATAAAGATGTCAAACCATTATGGTTTTTAACAACCTTCTTTAAAAGTTTCTTAACTGATGACTGGAGAGAATAATTAAATACTTTTTGTAATTCATTTTATCTTTCAATTCAAACGAATTCTTTTTTTTTGAGAAGAAGAATGAACCACATAATTTCTTTGAGTACCTCTGTTCGCGCCTACAGAATTACTGAGGGTGCCTATGTCTGAAACCCACCAAAACCCATTGACTGCTTGGAATTAGATGATGGAGATCATTTTTCACCCCAATCTTCTACCCAATGGATCTTGACACCATGAACTTAACATCAGGCGGTCAGTTATTGATTCCACGTGGCGCAGATTCCCAAAATCACATTTAAGCATGATGTGATTTTACGACCATGTTTTTGGGATATGTGCCACGTTGAATAAAAAATTGACCATCTGATGGTACGGTCATGGCCTCAAGATCCAATGTGGAAGATTGGGGTGAAAATGATCTCCACCATCTGATTCCAAGCAGTCAATGGGTTTTAGTGGATTTCAGACGTTGGCCCCGTCAATAATCCTGTAGGCGCGAACAGAGGTATCCAATTTCTTTTGTTACAGGTTTTATAACGTGAAAAAGATAATGAATGCGTACCTAAGAGTTGTTTACACTGCAGGCAAACAGAACGAATTGTTTCACACTCCAGGCAAACAGAACCTAACTTCCTCTGCATCTAAGCCTGCCGAAAAGAAAACATTTGAAGCGAAGATTGCCAATGCAATACATTACGGCTTTACTGTTGAAACTGTTATTGATGGTAAAAAACTTCATGGCATATTATTTCCCTGCCAACCGAGCTCTACGAATGTTGCTTATGATTACCTCAACGGGTGAGAATATAGCATTTTTCATGTTTGTGACTCATTCTTTCAGTATTTAAAGTTTTGTTACAATAATCTTGCCGCTGAAAAATTGATTCAAATGGTAACTTATCAGGAGAAGGCAGGGTGTAGAGGCCGAAAGTGTTAGGTCGAGCAACAGTGGCAAGCCAAAATTAAAGATTGCTGGATCCAGCAAGCAGGCAAAAGAAAAATCAGATGACAAAGCAGATCATTGGAAGGAATCTACACCACAAGCATCCCCAATGGAACCCCATGTTTCAAGTTCAAATAATTCAGCACTTCTTGATGTTGGACGGCCACATATGGTTAGCCACTTGTCCCATTATTTTACTGGAACTTCTCCTAATCACACATGCTCTTGGTATTAGTGCTAACTATTAAACTAAGGTCCCGAAATTATGCATATATATGGAACGTTATCAGGAACTACTATCCTACTGAATTGTCCTGTATTGCTTACTCTGCTTGGTCATTTCATCATGCTGTACTTGTTATTGTTTTTGGCTTTTGTAGATGACTTTATGAAAATTACAAGTACATTCTTATAGGAGCATGAACGAGCCGAGCCAGCTGGGAGCTCGCTCAGCTTGGCTCGAAAAAAAGAGCTTGCAAGCAAGCTGAGCCGAGCTATGAGTTAAGAGCTCTTTTGTAATCGAGCCGACCACGAGCTGGGTAGTCTGTAGCTCGATTCGGCTTGGCTCGACTTGATATATATGTACTTTTAACGGTTAGGGGTTTAGGGTATGTTAGTAAACTAATTAAAAAAATTCTAATCTACATATAAATACTTAAATCTATCGACTCCAACCCTAATCGCTAACTCTCGTCTACGACCCTCATGCTTAATTTGCTACGAAATGAAACACTTTGATTATATACTTTTAATTAGAAGACTAGAAGTTTTAACTATATAGATATAGATTAAAATGTAATAAATAAGAAAGATAATAAAAAATAAATCCAAATAGGAGGAAATAATATGGCATAGTACTAGGCTCGACATTGGCTTGAGCTCGATAGAGCCGAGCTAAAGCTGAGTAGTTTTAGGCTCGAATATAAAAGAGCTTGTCTCAAATATAAAAGAACCGATCTCAAGCTGACCCTGGATCGACTTGAATTCGGCTTGTTGAGAGCCCTAACCATGACATATAATGCATGGTCAAGCACTCTAAAGAAATGTGTGTATAATTGAGACTAAAAATTAGGATAAAACAGAACAAAAAATTGTCTTGCAATTTTCAGTGGGGAAATGGTCTGGTACAACTGGTTGAACGTGATTTCGCATTCAACCAGTTTTGCTTCCATCGAAAAGAAGAGAATCTTGACTGCTTGTCATCCTATAAAAGTTGAAGCTGTGGAAGTCAAGATTCTCTTCTATCTAATGGCTCCAAAGCTGGTTGAACACGAAATCAGGTTCACCCAGTTGTACCTGACCATTGCCCTTTTCCAGTAAAGTTTCATTGCTAAATTTTCAGTCTTAGCAGAATAGGAAATTTCCTTGCCCAGCAATATTGTGATCCTATTGCTAAATCTCTCTTTAGCCGGCTGCGGATAATTCAGAACCACCAACAGTACCTTCTACAGATTTGAAAAATGATGATCCACCACAAAAACCCAGCAGTGAACGTCCATCTGTGAATCCTTAGTCGACCTGAAGAAATATCTTCACCCCGAAAACAAAGGTATAAACAAATATTTCTTTGGTTATTGTTTATTTTTTATTATTATATTTGAACCAAGTGCAAAAAGAAAAAACTTGATAAAGGACAAGTCTGAATCACTTCAAACTTTTTCCTTCGAATAGCTTATATTGTTTTTGATGAGTTTTCTTCGTGCATGGCCTGCTTTTCAAATTGTATTCTTTAAGTACTTGATTGAGATGTTTGCACTTTGCAGTTTTCAAAAACCTACTTGACTATTAAATACAACCAGAGTCTTGATCAATTCAAATTGAGACTGGGTCATATTCCTATCCGGGATCAGACATGATCGGAGGCGAGACCCATGACCGGCAAGACAAAATTTGCGACATGGTTATGTTTTACGGACTGGGTCCAACGTCCATTTTCGTCACCCAGTCATAGATCAAATGGCAATGAGTATTCACAATTTCCCATACCGGGCACTTTTGAGCAATATACTGAGATTTTCCCTCATTTTTTGTTCCTCTGTGTTCTCGAATCACGGATATGGGGATCCAAGTAAAGTTTTAATTCAGTAGTTGTTTCTTTATCATGCCAGATGACAATCATCAAAGATTGTAACTAAAATCAATAGGCTTTCCATGAGATCGACATAAAGCTAATTGAAGGCAGTGAGCCCTTGGTAGCTTCTGGAAATGGTGATGTGAGAGAATGATGGCAGCGATCTTGCGGGATGGTGCAGGTTTCCAAACTGAGTGGTATGAGTTCGCCTCTCACTTCTCGCTTGAGAATGCTTTCTTGAACAAATTCCAACTTATATATAGCATTGGACATTGTCATAGCATATTGGTAATTTCTCCATAGCACATTGGACATTTTTATAGTTGGCAAGCACACACTGTCAATGTTAATGATTAGACATTTTTTCTCAAAGAAGATAGGGGCATCCATCTCTACAAGTAAAATTGTTGCATCAGCCTCTTCAACCCATCAAATTGATGGATCATTTCCTGGTTGCTCAATGGCCTGAAAACTACACGCTAATGACCATTCTAACCATCCGATCAATTGCTTGCCTTTTGAACAGTCGATTACAATAAGCACACAGCTCGCAATTTTTTTCTTACAGATTGTTGAATGGCATTAGTAATTTCTGAATTGTTCGTTCACGAGGTTAAATAATTGATTGGAACCTCATGGTCGCAGGTTTGAGCCCAACTTACCTATCCAAAAAAAGGGTAGGCAATTGATTGGATAGTATGGATCAGTGATGCACAACCGTTGGTGGATAGAGATGAGGGCACGTCGTACTTTGATAATGTTAGAGACAATGTCCGATATTAAGTGTTACAAGTGTCCTCTGTCCATATACTATAAGAGCTCTAAATTGATGGATCTGTGCATCACCATGGTGCCCCGCTTTGTTCTTGCAGCGACAATGCTGGTCAACTGGCCGTTGCAAGAGTGAATCAGGCACCTCAGCACCACCATCTTTAGAGGGAAGATTTTATGTTAGGTACACAGCCTGTGTACCGCACGTGGTACATGGACCAATCTCAGTGTACCTGCACAGTTTTTGCGGATTATGCAAGAATCTCATGAAGGGTATGCGTGTTTTCCACACTTCCTTGCATTTTCCAAGCATCCCCACCCATCAGATAAGCAAAAGCATACTTGGGGACTTGGGGGTCTTCCACATGACTTTTAACTTTGGACATTCGAGCTTCGCTGTTTGGCATGGCCGGACACCCAGCCTAGTGAAGCAGATGGGCTGCAAAATTTCGAACTTATAAACTACTATTCATTTCTTAATTGCTCAAAACGGTTTATAATACTAAATTTATGCGTTATTGCAAAGTCCTCATTTTGGGAAAATTGCAGAGTTCCTGCAGTTTGTGTGTAGATTCCCCCCTTGTGGGTTAGATAGCAGATACCAACTCAACAGGCTTGGATGGGTTCAGGCGTGGCTTTTAATAGGACCGATTGTTTTTGGCTGGTGTTACTACCACGGCAATTTATGTTTCAGCCACCTCACTTAAATGAAGGAAAATTCCGTTGACTGCTTTAAGCCAGGCAATAGAGATCATTTTTTGTCTCAATCTTTCACACAAATGATCTTGAGATCATGGGCGTACTATCAGACATTCAGATGTCGACTCCATGTGGCACAATCTCAAAAGGTGAACGTGATCATAGCATACCATCAAATGTGTTCACTTTCACTTTTTGGGATGTGTGTTGCGTGGAATCAACACTTGACCATCTATAGCCATGATATGAACATCATTTTGTTGAAGATTGGGACGAAAAATTATCTCCATCGTCTGATTTAAAGTAGTCAACGGTATTTTCCTTTATTTTAGTGAGGTAGTTGTAACCTAAATTGGTGTGGTAGTAACAGCAGTCTTATTTTTACCCTAAAATTTATGCTCGAGCCAGCCTAGAGGTAAAATTGGGCCAGCCTTGGGACTTGATTACATTCGGGTTCGGGCTTTTTATTTAAGCCTAATCCGAGATGGGTACGGTCATGTCAGATTCGGGCCATACCTGCCCTTCCTTTAAACGATCAGGCTTGGTCGGGCCAGGTGTGGGTTGGCTTTAATTGACCTGATTATTTTTTACTCTTAAAATTCAGTCCCATACTCGGCGTGGATACAAAATTGAGCTGGGCTCGGCAGAGTGCTTTTGGACTTGAATTTTTTATTTCAACCCAAACTTGACCCAGCGGGCTCAGCCTGAAGCCCGATCCACTGACAATCCTAATACCAAATTCCGTTTTGCAGTCAACGAACTCAGTACTGTCTGCTGTGCAGTCACAAAATTCTCCGAATTTTTGGAAACTTCACGAATAATTCGTGAATTTAAGGTTCTGCAAATTAATCCCAAAAATTTCATAAAAATCGGGTGTTTATAAAAATTCCCGAAATTTTCAATATATCACTAATATTTTAAATATTTTTATACTATTAAATCTTTTTTTTCTCTCCGATTTTTCATGGGACTTGCCATTTTTTCGAATTTTAACCTTGCCAACATGGTGACTATGAGTCTATGACTGCATAACTATTTAATCTTTGAGACGCGTGGATGTTTATGCTCTCCTTTTTATTTATTTTGATAGGATGGATTATGCTCTTTTTTTTTTCTTTTTTTGTTCAGATGTTTAGGCTCTCTTAAGACTGCATGTCATGAACATTCTTGGATGTCTAAACTCTAAAGTCCAAATAAATCAGCTCACAAGATGTGGGCTAATTATCTGCAATTGCCCCATGACTCATTCTAGTAAACTCTTTTTTCCTTGTAGCATGCCTGCTATTCTAAATTGAGTTAGTCTACAATGGTTGTCCACTCATCATGAGTGGACATCACAGTTCACATGTCACTGGACTGAGTGACTTGCACGGATTTTCATATATTTGAAGTCTGTGTAAGTCAATCAGTCACGGGGCAGGTAACTGGGAAGGACACCCATTGTAGGCTAACTCATCCTCAATGATCCTTGTGCACTAATAAAATACCCTACATACGAGCTAAACAAATCTAAGAAACATGTAATGAAGAGCTGGTATTCAACTATTTAGTAGCGCTCAAGTTTCGAACTCTAGGTAATTGCGATTTGCTACACTAAATTTGTCTACTATCATGATGGTTTCGCTTTCGTGTAAAGTGTGGCTTGGACTCTTGAGATCAACTGAAAGTATATCTAATCCTACGGATCATTGTGGACACGATAGTCGAAGACCATAAAACCATAGCTTTTGGTTAACATGATCCCAAGTTGATGTACCCAAATAGGGTGTGATTGAGAAACCATGGTTATATGCAACAACGGCTCTGATCATCCTGCGATCATTAGGTTCTGACCCGTAACATCTCAAGTTAGTGTAGTGACTGAAAACCAAAACCCAACCTAGTAAAATTAATTTTCACATAAACGAAGGCGGTTTGGTCAAATGAAATTCCAGAGTCAGTCTCTCTCTCTCTCTCTCTCTCTCTCTCTCTCTCTCTCTCTCTCTCTCTATATATATATATATATATATATATATATAAAGGTAATCCCACATGCACAAGGCTCCCTCCTAAAGGTTTTCTAGCGACACTAATATCTTAAGCCAACCGATTTCAGCTGCATGATTGACATTTCAATTATCCCCTGCTTCGTTGGGTGGGGCTGACGAGAGGAACAAGAATAAAGCAAAATTAATAATCTATTGATTAAGTAGTGAACAAAGAGGTTGGAGCGAAACGCACGAGTGAGATCAACCCATTAACACATATTGGTGCATTAGTTCTCTGGTACCATACCCGGTAGGGCAGAGAGAGACAAAGGAGCATCCAGTACCTTAATGCTCCTCATATATGTATTAAATAGCACCAACTAGATACCTCAGCAGCCTCTCTCTGATCAAAATCTATAAATCCAAGCAATTAAAATTTATCCCAAACGGAGGGGATGATTTGCAACAAACCCTGAATTTATATCACTTTAACAACCAAAGAGTTTAAAAAGTGAAATGAACTAGCAACTCGACAATACCACAACTCCTTAACATAAGGGCTTCATCAGGCCATTCTAAACATTGCAATTAGTCCACTTTTGTAATCTGTGCTAAACAAATCCAACACAACATTTCCATTTTCCCACCATTTTCCCAGGAAGAAAATGTACTAGACAAACAGTCTAAGAAACTGTAAGCCTAAGTACTGTTTTTGGCTATGGATGTCCTCTAAACATTATAAGATTTAATACAATATTAAAATAGGGGTATTATTTACCACCGCTGCCAAAGAGGTACCCAAGGGAAGAGCCACCTCCAGGGGCAGAATGAACCTTAGTTGAAGGTCGTTCCTGTGTCACATAACAGTTCGTTAAGAGGTGAAAGAGCAAAGCTGATATTAATCATTATGTGAAATATTAAATGAAGACCCTGTCCTGGCACGATGACTTAAAGAAAGATTCAATGGCCAATGTTTCTCTATCACTGAAAATGCAGCTTTTTCAAGAACATTTCATCACTGGTAAGGACCACTGTCCTTGGATATTCATCCAAAAGGGCAACACAATGGTATCATTAACATAATAAGATGGTACACGTCATCGAATGATTCCTTCAAACATTAGCTTTAACATTAATATATATATATATATATATATATATATATATATAGAGAGAGAGAGAGAGAGAGAGAGAGAGAGAGAGTTTTAACTACGATTAGAGACCCAATTAACAGAAGCCGTGCACATTTTTAATTACTGAAATATCGTTTAATAATATGTATCATTATGCTTAGCATATACATATGAAGGTCAAACATATCACAAAACAATTCACTTGCTGGAGCAGTGGCAACAGGAACATCACTCTGGGGCAACAGTTGTGTTGGAATCACTAGACATGATTTCACTTTGTGAGGTGTGATCTAGGATGCAGTTTGACTGCCCTGTTACTATTTATTTTGATATGGAGATATCAAAGTGAGGAAAATTTTGATAAAATAAAAGGGTACTAACTAACCAAAATTGGAAGCCACTAGTCTTCAACCCAACTTTAGTTGCACAAAGTGGTCTAGTGTTAAACCAGCAGAAAAAGGGGGCAGTCGGGCATCTATATTATTTAATACTTCTTTTCTTTTATATATGTGAGTTTTATTAGAAAGCTAAAAAATGAGACATAGCACACAATTGTTTACAAAATTATAATACAATGCCTAACACTACAGTATGTAATATGCATTCAACAACGATGTTCGAGTGCCCAGCTACAGTGATAAGAAGGCTAAAGCAAATCCGGAGGAACTTTCTTTGGAGTGAAAGGCAAAACATAAGAATAATGCACGTAATCAACTAGGATGTAGTCAGAATCTCCCTAGAAGACAAAGGCCTTGGAGTATTTTTAAAGCACATGAATAGTGCTCATCTAGGGAAATAGCTCTGGAGGCGTGGGAATGATGAAAAGGCTATGTGGAGTGCAGTCTTCAAGATAGGTATGGAAAATTGTCGTAATTGGTCCATTAGGGAACTGGGTAGTGGATGGGGGTTCAGAGGGATAGAAAGAAGTTGGGGAGAGTATTAGCTTTAATGTAGGATCGGGTCTTTGAATTAGCTTTTTCCATGATCGATGGTGTGGTGAGGAGCTGTTAGAGTCAAGATATAAGCTGATCTACAAACTCCACACAAAAATGATTATGGGACCAGGGTGAAAGCTGCAATCGTTAAAATATTCAAATTCGAAGGAGTTGTAAGTAGGAGAAGATAGATTCATTCGCAAAACTGATTGGAGAGTTGAGAAGATGGGAGCCGACCACTACTTTTATGGGCAAAAAGGCTTGGGATTTGAAGAACAAATGGAAGGTTTACGGTTTAGTCATTTTATAGGCACTTGAGTAGGAGACTGATGGTGGATCAACAGTGGACAGTAATGTGTAGATTTGTGGCCCCTTTTCGAGTTAAGATCTTTAGTTGGGAGGTGGAATGGGGTAGGATCTTAACGTGCGCCCAACTTCACAAAAGAGATATGGATGTTCTGATGGAGTCAAGCTTTGTTGTGTAGAGGAGGAATCAGTGGAGCATCTGTTTGTGAGATTGAGTTTGCAACTCATATATGGGATTTTTTCAAGGTATACATTGGGCTTTAATTTGATTGTCAATTTTGTTTTTAAAAAAGGATATTTTGATTATTTTCTGCAGTGCAAGGCTAGCAGAAAACTCGCTAATTCAATCATATAGGAGTTGTGTCAATTTGATCACTGAAAGAGACGGCAAAAAAAAAAAATAACAATCTCTACCTAAACAACATCCACATAAAATTGCTACACTCAACAATGGCAACATGATCGCATCAGCAGAAGTCATCCCAAGATTTTATGTGTCAGCAAGATGCACAATTGGATATGTAGTCTAATGGGTTGATGTCCTACCAATGGACGTGAAAATGCAAGGTCATGGCATTTCGATTGAAAGATGGGGCATTATGGGAGCAAGAATCAATGTGTTTAGGAAACACATACTACCAGAGTAAATAGCTCTTGTACCTCACAAAAGCACTACCTGTCAGACCCTAAAGCCAAAAAGAAAAAGCTGAAAATCTTTTAAATATGCAGAAAAATTACAATTGATATCGTAAATCGCCTGATAATGAAAATCTTCAATGTTGCCAATTTATTGGATTATTACGGCGATACGGAGAGAGCTTGGTGCTAATTAGAAACAAGTGGAGAAATAGCACTCGCAAAGCCGACCCAAAATAAATGGAATAAGGTTATGACGATGATGACAACAACAATAATGAAGGTTGTAGCTTGAGGAGAAATTCTCTTCAACTCTGGAGATTGATGTAGCTAAAAATTTGTTGAAAGAAGACCATGGAGGAGAGAAAGGAAAAAAGTGCTGGAACTTGGAAGGTCCATGCTAAAGGTGCATGTGTGGACATGAGGCAAGGCAAGAAAAGAGGAAATAAAATAGATTAGAAAGATCAAGGGAGGACAAATAAATATAAGAATTGGAGAAAGAGAATATATGTGTTCTCGACTTCTCGGGTTCCTCACCTAGATGGCACAGTGATGTATGGACAATCCAGATTCTAAATGGATTAAGTTCAATTTTGATGGAAGAAAAGGAAGCAAAATCCAGTTGTGCTGGGATAGGGGGTGTGTGAACGGATGCTCGCACACTCGCGCACTCGCACACAAAAAATTAAAAAAAATACAAACAAACAAATTGCAGAGATGTACACACGTATAGGCCGAATAACTCAACACCCACAATACAATAAACGCCAAATGCACTCAATCAGTTGCAATTTATCATGACTAAGTGGAGTATGCTCCTACCGTTATGAAGTTCCCACAGTTCTGACCCTCTGCTCGGAAGTAGTTGTTTGCAGGGTTTCCATGGATGCCAGCAGGAACCTGCTTAATGCTATCGACCGGTGGTGAAACAGAAGGTTTCTGGGCAGATCCATTACTTGTGGCGGGCTCAGGGTTCTGAGCTGCTTGGTTAGTATGATTTGTAGTGGATTTGGGAACTTCGCCACCCCCAAAAAGGTAGCCCAATGAACTCTGGCCCCCACCACTGCTGACTCCACGGCCCATTTCCCCTACCTCTTCTTGTTAGATCAAATACCAGATCCTGCAGGCACATTGAGAAAATGCACATAAAATTTTTCACATAAAACCTGAATTTATTTAGAATAGAACCTCAGAACAAACAATATCTGAACTGGAGTACATTAAAGTGTCAGGGTAAGAAATATGACGGTAAGAATATGTGAATGCAGGAAATTTCTTAAGAATAGTGATACTGAAGAATTGGGGGATTTTAGACTGATAAGCTTACTTGGAAGTATGTACAGCATTCTTGCAGAAGTTATACCTAACAGACTTAAACCACTCATGGGGATGCAATTGCCCCTAACCAAAGGACTTTTATTTGAAAGGTAAATATTGGATTCGATGGTGCTTGCTCATGAACACAAAGACTTAATACATAAGTCTAAGGAGGCTGGAATTATATGCAAGGTTGATAGGAAGTTCGGAAATTCCTTGATTATATGATGAGCCAAATGGGTTTTGGTCATAGATGGAGAAAGTGAATGAAGATGTGCTACTCTACACCTCATTTCTTGGTTTTAGTGAATGGGGCCACTAAGGGATACTTAAAGATCTCCAGGGGACTTAGACAAGGGGATGCCATCTATCCTTTCCTCTTTAATATTGTTGTCGAAACACTTGGTAATGAATCCCATATCTTGGCCCTTTGATTTTGCTACGGTTTCCAAAAGGAGGAAAAAAAAAAGAAAAAGAAGATATTAATAATGTGGAGGGAGGCAAGCAATGGAGAAGAAGAAGAAAGAAGGATAGAGGAGAAAGTTTTAGGGGGGGTGCATCGCACACACCCCAAACTATTGTGTGCTAATTTCGATTTGCTTAAGAAAGTCATTAGAATCAGATTATTTATTTATTTATAGGAAGTTGGATTAATTTATGATTCCTTGCGTCGAGGATCAAAATTTCGGTTTCGGAGGGGACCGAAACCAAAAATTTGGACCGAAATTTCGGCCGAAAACTTCAATATAGCCGAAAATTACCGAAAATATAAATTATCGTTTCGGTTTCGGTGGGGACCGAAAACGATAATTTCAGCCGAAATTTTGATCCTTGCTTTGCGTTAGTTAATGTAGAGATTAATTAAAGCCCTTTATTGATGTAAGAAGTCTCTTTTCAGTCATCCTACAGATTTTACTAGTTTTGTGCAAAAAGCAAATCAGTGTTCTGAAAGTGGCATCACTTGATTTGTATCACTTGGCAAACTTCTTCAATGTGCTTCCAGTGCAGACCTCATCCATGGTTTCAAGATCACTAATAACACACCTTCATTTTGTCAATAACACAAGAATTTTTTGTGGTGTCTTTGGAGAATTTATGCATTTTGAAGCGATTATTGTTATGAGGCCATATTGGGCCAAAGGGTTAATATGTGCAAAACCAAGGTCTTGGGTGAGGTTGGAGAATCACCAAGTTGACTTGTGGGCCAATATCATGAGGTGTAGAAGGGACTCCCTACCATCCTCCTATCCCAGTTTGCCTCTTTGCATCAGCAAAACCACAAGGCGTTATGGAACACGATGGTGGATATATTTATAATGGGAGCTTACGATTTTGATGAGCAATCTTCTTGCTGGAGACTTCCTCTCATCAAATCCATCACCTCCGACCTTCCGGTGTGCTTTATGGGGATATTCCATTCTCCCCAAAGTGTTTTTGATAATCTGAAAGAATTGAAAAGTGGGGAGATGGTAAGAAGCCTCATTTTGTGGTTGTGGCAGATTGTATTCTTGGTAATTTGGTGGAGGGGATGATATCTCATATCCATAGGAGGGCAACTACAAGGCGGATGCATTATCTAATTTAAAGTTACTGAAGTGACAATGATTGGAGTTTCTGCTAGTTTGTTTGGCTCCTGTATCTTATTTACTTTAGGTGATATAGGTCCATCCTTGTGAGGTACCCATGTCTTGCTATCAAACATTTTTTTTTGTATTACTTGAATTCTTCTACTCCTTTTTTTTCTATTACTAGAACTCATATGTTCAAACCGAAAAAAAAGGTCTAACTGTCTAGTACACTTGCTACTTAAACAAGCATACTTGTAACATATCATACACGTGCTAGACAAGCATAAACAAGAACATAACTATAGAGTAGAAAACTTAAATGCTGGATATTTTAAAATAGAACGATCACAAAAAAATAAAACAAAAGAAATCTTGATCACTAAAATAATGTCTGATAATAATAAAAGAGCTTTAGTCATTTATGTGGGAAAAACTTTGGGAAAGCAGCCATTATTTATACCAAGTATAAGCACTTTTGGACCACCCATTGAAAGTTCATAAAACATGGCACATTCATATACATTAAGGTCCTAATTTCACTTTTATGAGATGTAGCATTCGGTTGTTTTCTTTCGTCCTTTGTTGTGTAAAATTTGGAGTCAATCACAAAATCTGTGTTTAAAACATACAGAATACGAGTAAGCTGTGTTTTGGGAATACTACTAAACGGTGTTTTATAAATTTTACTAGTTACAAGTTCCAACATTTTTTAAGAGATGAAGTTTCAACTTTCAAGGAATTCAAGCAATAGAGCCCTTCTCCATTTGTGTAATTTATGAATTCATCATTTTATAAATAAAGAAATAAGTGAAAAACTATCTCCATAAAATAAACACGGACAATGTGGCGCAATTTATTGGTCCCAAACCTTTCACCCATATTACTCATGCATGCGGTCTGCCACAGTTAGTGGTCAACCCGGTCCAAACCTCTCAACTATGCAACCAGCATATGAAGTATATTGAAGTACCATTGGGGTAAGAGTTATTCACAACAAGCAGGTTCAGTAAAATAGATCCACTCTCGGCCATTTTTGTCTATGGGGAAGTACTTACCACTGAGGGCGACTCACAAAATGTTATTATAATTTTAAAGAAAAGGTTGAAGAATCCAGTGGATATTGCATATCGATGATAGCATTATCTAGCAAGGATGCAACATTTTGCCATCTTTGGATGGGTTGGCAGGTGTACACAAAGATGCATATCAGAACAACTAACCAAAAATCTATTTTAAATAATTTCTAAAAATATATCATATTTTGAGGATTATATGTTATGCATTGAATTTCTTTCAAGCATAACTCAACCATTGTATTTATTTAATATCAGGCAGTTCTATAGATCCTTGAATGCGAACCCATTGCCACATGGGTGGACATGAAAGATAAACTACATGATAAATATGTTCCCCTATCTTACAACCAACGACTCCTGGATCAGTGACATGGTTTGAAACAGGAAAACATGTTTGTTGAAGAGTATATCAACAAGTTTGAGGAGTATTTACTTCGGGCTAAGTCCACATGTCACCTTATCCAGGTTTCGTACTGGTCTACGTTTGGAGTTACGAAAAGAACTCATCCCTCACCCTGTTGAAGATTTAGAAGAGTGTTATGCCAGAGTGATAGAGTTAGAGAGGTATTTCGACGCTCCAGTCAGTGATCGATCTAAACCCTCTAATCCCGATTTTCGATCTAGTCCTACTGAAAAGACGAATAATACCTACAGTCAATCCTCAAAACTCGCAAATCCTCAGATTGAAAAGGGTAAAGGACAACTGATCGAAACTTTTAGGCGCGCACCACAACAGTGTTACAAGTGTCAAGGTTTTGGTCACTTCACATCTCAATGTCCTAGTAAAATCCAAACATTGATTATTCCCGAGGAAGAGGACAATGAGTTAAAAGGAGTGTACGAACTTATTGAAATGCCAAGTGACGAGGAGGACGAAATTCTTGTGAAAACTGTAGGGTGTATTAGGAAAGTGTCTATTCCCGAGGAAAGTGGTGATAGTGTGTCCATACCGCACGAGTAGCTAGAGTCGGTAGGAACGTGACAACATTCTAACTTGCATGGGATTAATAATCAAATTTTATTGAATGATTGAAATATACAGAATGTCACTAACACAATAAATTTGTTTAATGAGTTTAATAATGACAATTTTGTGTTAATTCATGATAGTCCCGAGCATGTGAAACTTTTCCTGACCTTGAAAAGAAGTAATGGTGAAAGTCTAGAATTTCCTCTAGACAAGGGTATTCATCCGAAAGTTGCAGTGAAAGATCTTACACCCATTTTATGTCCTGCAACTATGCCTTTTGACCAATTCCTTATTACCCAAACAATCGAGCCAAACCCACTTAACCAATTCATAACTCGTACCCTACATATGCAGTATGCAATATGAGAAAATGTTGAATAAGGAGGTTCTGGAGTTTCCGAACTTCACTACCAATGCGGGTAAACATTAGGAGTATCTTACAACATGGAAGGGCAAGTCGGGAGCTGAGCACCCAAAGCGTACCGTATAGGAGCTTTATAACTCATCGGAGATGAGTTCTCCGACCTGGAGAGAATTGATAGGCACATCAAACTCAAGAGCATCGAATTTAGGCTGCAACAGATTCCCCAGCATCGGAAGAAGTGGAAGGGGAGTCGGAATTAAAGCACCGGAAGAAACTGGAGAACTTGGGAGTGTTGAGATCAATCGATCCTAGAGAATCAATCGATTGAGGCAAGAGGCCTCGGGTCTTTTGGCAAATTTCTTTTCCCAGTCGATCGATTGATTCTCTATTTTCGATCGATCGAAAGTGAACAGAGTTTACGCGGCTTATAACTTTATAAATCGATCGATCGATCCTAGAATCGATCGATCGATTTGTCGCGTGAGTTAGTTCCGCCAAAAGACGAAATTTAATTTTTGGGGGCAAACTTATCTTTTAGTATTTATTTGTTTTAGGGTTTTCTTTTTTTTTGTAGCCTACTATATAAGGTATTTATAACTTTGTAATAGACAATGATTATTGAATGAAAATTTGAGAGCTTGCTTTGTGCAAACCCTAGAAGACTTGCGAAAAGTTTTCAACCAAAGGAGCGAATCTTTCAAATCCTGAGGAGTGAATCTTCATTTCTCGTGCGACTTGGTGTGAAGCCGATGTACAGCCTCGGTGTGAAACCGCAGAATTCTTGGTGTGAAGCCTTGGATCTTATCTTTCTATTCTATTTTTTCTTTCATTATTGTTTGGTAATATCTCCCCTATTTGCTTTGATAAAATCCAAAAACCCAAATCTTTATTAATTTATATCCTTGATCCTACCCTTTTATTGCCTTAATCCTTTGAGCCTTATTTATTCAAACCCTAGAGGAGTTAAGAGAAGATATCATAATTGTCGTTTGGTGCCCTAAACTAGATCGAAACTCGAGTCTTTTATCGGATCCGTTTTTCTAGACCGAAAAATTTAATGCATGTAAACGCTAAAATAGAATTATTCTAATCGTTTTAATTGAATTCATTAAATTATTTTATGTGTTTTGGGTGATTTCAAATATTTCCATTATTCAATTTAATATGTAGTTAATCCCAAATTCACATTAATTAGGGTTTAGCGTTTGTCTTGCATAAAAGTTATTGCAACGTCTAGGTCGCAAGTTTAATCCCAGCTTATATATAAGTCGCTGGACAGTTCAAGATATAGTCACAAAGTCAGGATATGGCAATAATTCGGCAAAATTCAAAAAAATTTCATGAAATTCGGGAAACAATAAAAAAGAACAAATATATAAACATATACCATATATTTATAATTAGAAATAATGTTTAACAAAGAAAATAAGCTATAAGATGTTTGATGGAAGACCCATCTATAATTACATAATCCATACACCGATATAAATGCATATACATGATTCATCTCAATTAAATTCAGTAACTTCGGAAAAAAAAAAATTTGGCATGCCCTTAAAATTGAAAAAAATTAGCATTTATTTTCCAAAAAACAAAATCTTTTGAGACTATGGTTCAGCGATGTGGACTTCTAAATCTGGAGGGTATTTTCATCCTCTAATTTTCCCAGCGACAAATTCAGGTTTTAAGAAATTCTTCAACTATATCCTGGTTTGGGTCATTTTCAAAAAAAACAAAATTGGCCCTGTTTAATAATTTTCCCTAAATATTATAATATTTCCCACAAACACACACATTATATATATATATATATATATATATATATATATATATATATATATATATATGCGACCGACTCTCCTGACCGACATTTAAACACCAAAGCTGTGTCTAAATGATCGAATTCCATTCTGCTTTACGATGCGGGTAATCCACATGCGGTCTTTGGGTTGGTCAGATCAGGACATTGCAGCTAGTTGGAATGAGTGGATCCAAGGATATTAATATTCTGTTCTCAGTTGTCGATATAACTATAGTGTATTCTGTGTACTGCCCACTTTTGCGCTAAGCTTTTCGCTTAGCGCTTGGTATTCAGTGTGTGTCTAGTATAAGGAATCTCAATTATATGCAACCATATAAGCTACTTAATGGACAAAACATCAATTCTTGATTATCTACGTGGAAGGACAATGTGTGTATCTGCCATAGCCCAGAATAACTAATGCTGATTGCCCATTCAGTATAAAATCTAAATCAGACGATAAGGATCATCAGCAATTATTGGCTCGTGGTACATACTGGTATTCAGTGTGTGTCTAGTATAAGGAATCTCAATTATAAACAAACATATAAGCTACTCAATGGAAAATATGTTATGATCCTACGATTGTAGATTGTATACATGTTTGCATGCGTGTATGTGTTGTACAACGTATATTAGTTTGGTAGTTTTTTTTTTTGAAGACCTGGGTATCCGGGCCTCTTAGAGCACCCGCCTAATCCCAGGGGCAAGTGCGCACCCCAAATTAGCACATGCCGGGTCAGCACGGGATATAAATCCCTAGGGTGGCCTCAAGGAGGGGAAGGGATTCGAACTCAGGTCTCTTGCTTTTGGAAGCAAGTACCTGGCCAGCTCGCCTAACCCCTTGAAGTTATATTAGTTTGGTAGTTATCAAGTGAGTTATGTAACTACTTGTGTGACGTCCCCAAATTCACACACCGAATTAATGCGCTCACTTGGAGACATCACACTACGTCATATATCCATAATTTTAAATAAATCAATTATTCCATAAAGATCCGCATATAAACGCAACGGAAAAAAAAAAATAACTATTAAAAGTGCACGCAAATTTTTTTTTTCTTCATCATGAGAACAATACTAAACTATGAGATAACAACCTATTATACCAAATTGTATGGTTACTCCTTAAATTAAATAAAACTGAAATCAAACATAATCCATCATTAGCCTGAACTTGTTCATAAAACAATCTGAATTAAACATCTAAAAATCCTTTCTAATGCATAAAGAAAATCCTATAAACTAAACTTCAAATCCATCTTCGCTCAGATCTGGATTTCCGTCAATCATTGAAGCGTCTACTTCATCCACTCCATGTATAGTTGTACTCCCTGGAATCCCAAACAATGGGTCAGTTTACCAAGTAAACTGGTATGGACCAGACATGATGAGGCTAATAGAAAAGGTCCATAACTCAAATCATCTCATAAAAATCAAACAATAACAGAGATATAGCATGTGATATAAAGAATAAGTAAAGCAATAGAATGCAACTGAAACATAACATTAAATCTAAATAAATATTATGACTTGGGTCTCTACCCTAATTTCATGTGTGGTTATTTTTAATTGTACATTTAATGCTCATGAATCGGCATACATAATGGACATGGTTATCTCTTTCTTAATCATTATCCTAATCTTCTCTGATCCTTCAATTAGTATCTACGTTAACCTTCACAAAACTTCTCTTCAGTTAAGTAGAAAGCTTAAAATTAAAAACCTTCTCCATCCCTTCAGTCTTATCATTAATACATGGATGCATAACTTTTATTACTTGTCATTCTTATTCATGTTAATTCCTCTAGCATAAGCCCATAGGAATTCTATCATAATCATAGAAATATTTTATTTTCATGTGTCATGTCGTAAACGTATCTTTTCACTTTTATGAATGCCATGAATGTACATGCATAGAAAAACTTGAAATCAACTAATCATGCAATAGCTCTTTCACTTGTTTAGGCTTAACACATCATAAATATGTAATCTCTATCGATTCCTACTTGTTTCATGTTGTAAATCAAACATCCTAGCTTGCATGGATTCTAAGCAATAAAACAATGATGACCATAAATAAACATTTAAGCATAATGATTAAATATAGACAATATTTGAATAAAAATTCATTGCTTGCATCCTAGACAAATCCTGAAATTACTAACAAATTCTAGATTCTGAACAGATTCTGAATTCGATGATTCTCGGTTTCGAACGATCCGGATTCGATGATTCTGGTTCCAAACAGATTCGGATTCTAGATTCCAAACAGTTATGGATTCTACGAGCATTCGATTCTCGATGATTCTAGTTTCCAAACGTATTACGGATTCTCGCACGGATTTTGGATTCGGATTCTAATGCAGTTCTCGGATTCTACACGGATTCGGATTCCAAACAGTTCGGATTCGATTACGGATTCTGGATTCTGCACCGAATTTCGTGATCAATCACAAAACCTCGTGTACCATCGAAAACCCGTGATTAAGCATAAAAATTTATCAATCTAATATGAAGGATATTCATTAAATGAAATAAACTCTAATTTCTATTTTATTGTGTTATCTACATTTCCGATTAATCTCAACATGATTTTCCATACCTCTAGTCTTCGCGTAAAATATTTATGTAACTTCTCTCCCTTGATCCAATCTGAAGCACTAATCCGAAAACCGGTCGCGTCGTAAGCTCCTCTTGCATTCTTCTAAGCCTTCAAACAAAAAACTCTAGGATTCTTCTTCTAATTTTCCTCCTTCTCTAGAATTTTCTCTCTTTCTCTATGAGGTTATTAAGTTATAAGAGTTATGTAAAAATTCTGTAAATTAATCTCTATATTTATAATATTTTATGGTTTCCTATTTAAGATCTATTTCTATTTAGAATGCTTTAAGGTTTCCTATTTAAGATCTAACTCTATTTAGAATACTTAAGGTTTCCTATTTAAGATCTAACTCTATTTAGAATTTCCTACATGGGTCTTAAGTGATTCTATGGGCCTTTAATTACTTAATGGGTCTTTAATTAGTTATTGGGTCTTTAATTACTTAATGGGTCTTTAATTAGTTATTGGGTCTTTAATTACTTAATGGGTCTTTAATTAGTTATTGGGTCTTTAATTGATTATTAGGTCTTTAATTACTTAATGAGTCTTTTATTACTTAATGGGTCTTTAGTTAATTTACTAACATATTTTAAAAGTCCATTAAACATTGCTAAACGCACCCCAATTATTACTAACACATATTTAAGGGCTTTTAGGGTATATTAATTAGATCAATTAATTATCATGAGTCATTATAAAATAAAGTACGCATTACATTCATGCGTAAAATTAATCACATCCATCAAATCAATTAAACTAATCATAATTACAAATCTAGCAAATAATTAAGGACTAAATAACGAAAAATCTCGGTCGTTACATTCTTCCCTCCTTATTGAAAATTTCGTCATCGAAATTAGATCGTACCTGAAGTAAAAAGGTGTGGATATTCCTTCCTCATATCATCCTCGCGCTCCCAAGTAGATTCTTCTCGTGAGTGGTGCTTCCAATTAACCAAGACCAATGGAATCTTCTTATTACGCAGTGTTCTCTCCTTTCTTTCTAGACTTGAAATTGGTTCCTCAATGATAGTCATATCCTTCTTAATTTCCAATGGCTCCAAATCGATTACATGTGAAGAGTCCTTGATATACTTCTTCAACATTGATATGTGAAAAATATTGTGCATCCCGGCTAACTTTGGTGGCAACTGAATCCGATACGCCGTCTCTCTAATCCTCTTCAATATTTCAAAAGGTCCAACATACCTCGGACTTAGTTTTCCTTTCTTTCCAAATCTCATCACGCCCTTGATAGGTGATATTTTGATAAAAACTAAATCTCCCTTAGCAAATTCTGCATTTCTCCTTTCTTTATCCGCGTAACTTTTCGCTTTGCTGGAGCCGCCTTCATACGTTTCTCGATTAGCGCACTTGTGTCAACTGTCTTCAACAATCTGTGGTCCAAGTAGGTTTCTTACTAACCTCATCCCAAAGATAACTTGTTCTCACTCCTTCCATAAAGTGCTTCATATGGTGACATTTGAATTGTTGCTTGATAACTGTTGTTATACGAAAACTCTGCTAATGCTAAGTGATCATCCCAACTTCCCTTAAAATCTAGCGCGCATGCTCTTAACATGTCCTCTAAAATTTGATTCAACCTCTCAGTCTGACCATCTGTCTGAGGGTGAAAAGCTGAACTATACTCCAATCTTGATCTCATACCATCCTGAAAACTCTGCCACATACGTGAGGTAAACCTGGAATCTCTATCGGAAATAACACTCGTTGGCACTCCATGTAAACGTACAATTTCTCTTATGTAGATATCTGTCAGTTGCATAGACGAAAAAGTAGTCCTGACTGGAATAAAGTGTGCTGATTTTGTCAGTCGGTCTACTACCACCCAAACCGAATCGTTCCTTCTCTTCGTCCTCGGCAATCCCGTGATAAAATCCATACTAATGCCCTCCCATTTCCATCCTGGTACAAGTAACGGTTGTAATAATCCTGGTGGTTTCTTGTGCTCAGCCTTCACTTGCTGACAAGTAAGGCATCTTGACACATAATCTGCAATCTCTCTCTTCGTATCTGGCCACCAATAATTCCTCTTTATATCTTGATACATCTTTGTACTTCCAAGGTGTATCGCGAATTTTGATCTGTGAGCATCGTAGAGAAGTTGCTGCTTCATTTCCGCATCATCTAGTACGCAATATTTTCCCTTGAATAATATTATTCCATCATCTCTACATGTTACTTCTGCATTTTTACTCTCCTTCAAACGAACTAGAACTGGATCTTCTAACTGCTTCCCTCTAATTTGATCCAATAGTACCGGCTTAATGTCGATGTAGGATAACAAAGCCCTTGGTCTAAGTATCTTCTCTGGAACATTCCTACTTAGTGCATCAGCTACTACGTTAGCCTTCCCTGGGTGGTACCTAATCTCAGGATTGAAGTCTATCAAAGTCTCCATCCACCTCCTCTGTCTCAAGTTCAAATCCTTTTGCGTAAACAAGTACTTTAAACTCTGATGGTCCGTTGATAAGATGAACTTCTCCCCGTAAAGGTAATGTTTCCATAACTTCAACACGAAAATAATTGTTGCGAGCTCTAAGTCATGTGTCGGGTAGTTCCTCTCATGATCTTTCAATTGCCTTGAAGCATTCGGCATCAACACACCACCCAAACCCTTATTTGACGCATTTGTATAAATAAGAAAACCTCCACTACCTGATGGTGTCGTCAAAATTGGTGCGGTTGTCAATCTTCTTTTTAGCTCTTGAAAACTCTGCTCGCATTCATCGGACCAAACAAATTTCGTCTTCTTCCTTGTTAAATTTGTAAGCGGTCCAGAAATCTTTGAAAAACCTTCTACAAATCTTCTATAATATCCTGCTAAACCAAGAAAACTTCTAATCTCGGTCACGCTCTTCAGTCGTACCCATTGAACAATCGCCTCGATCTTCGCAGGATCAATAGTGATTCCTTTCTCAGAAACCCGATGGCCTAGAAAAGCCACCTCCATCATCCAAAACTCGCACTTGCTCAACTTGGCAAAAAGTTGATGCTCCAAAAGTGTCTGAAGCACTATCCGTAGGTGAGTAGCATGCTCCTCCTCTGATTTCGAGTAGACTAAAATGTCGTCCACAAAGACTACTACAAATTGGTCCAAAAAGGGTCTGAACACCCTATTCATCAAGTCCATAAATACTGCAGGTGCATTCGTCAAACCAAAAGGCATCACTAAAAACTCGAACTGTCCATACCTTGTATTAAAAGCTGTCTTTTGTATATCCTCTTCTCGTACTCGCACTTGATGGTAATCAGACCTTAAATCAATCTTCGAAAAGCATCGAGCACCTCCTAACTGGTCAAACAAATCATTAATCCTCGGTAACGGGTATTTATTCTTCACTGTCACTTGATTTAACTGTCTATAATCGATGTACAGTCTCATTGAGCCATCCTTCTTCTTTACAAACAAAACCGGGGCTCCCCATGGTGAGTGACTCAAGCGTATAAAACCTTTCCCCTGTAACTCTTCCAGTTGTTTCTTCAACTCAGACATCTCAAGTGGTGCCATCCTGTATGGTGTCTTTGAAATCGGTCTGCGTGCCTAATAAGTCGATTCGAAACTCCACTTCTCTAACAAGCGGTAAACTAGGAAGTTCCTCGGGAAATACATCAGCAAACTCCTTAACTATAGGTATCTTCGAAACATCAACACTCTTCTCTTCTAAATTCTTCATCGCACATAATGTTGGCACGGTTCCTTTTCTCAATCCCTTGAATTTAAAAATCGATCCGTCGCTTTTCGCAAAGATCACCTTCTTCTCGTAACAATCCAAAACAGCTCGTGACTATGCTAACCAATCCATCCCAAGAATAACGTCAAAATCTTCAAAGTCTGAAACAATCAAATCAGCCTTCAGGTCGTTCTCTCCAATTTGAACAACGCAATCTGGGTAGTACCGATCAGCAATGACGGTTTTTCCCAAAGGTGTTGCGACAACCAAGGTAAAACTCATTATGCTAGGTTCCTTCTCCAATCGTGGAGCGAAACCCAAAGAAACAAATGAATGTGAAGCTCCCGAATCCATAAGTACGTGAGCGAAACATCCGTCAATCAACAAATGGCCTAAAACAAACACACACATTCATTATTGCTAAGCGATCTTAATTAAGAAAATTTCTAACTTTAAATTTCTCTTGAATTCTTTAGTGTCTTAATTAACGTCTCATATTTGCGTGATTTATAAAGCTAAGGTAGATAAATATGCACATTAAATATAACAATTTGAATAGCTCCTATATGCAATAAAAGGAAGATAAACTATCTAAAACGTACCGTGAATCACATCATCGGAGGCTCTAGCATCCATCTCAGATAAGGTATAAACTCGTCCATGAGCCGTTATCGTCATTGGTGCTTTCTAATTCTTCTTCGGCTCCTTGCAATCCGCTGCTCTATGCCCTTCTTTCCCGCAGTTGTAGCATGCGGTCGTTCCTCGTAAACATTTTCAATAGTGTTGTTTCCCACATGTGTTGCACGTCGGTTTCGACTTCGCCGTCGTATGAGTTGTCATAGCTATTGACTGTCCCTTCTGCTGAATCTGTTGGGGTTTACCATATGGGGTAAACTTCCTCTCCTGTTGATTGTTCTGCCTGCCCATGACTCGATCTCGTCCATTAAATTGATTGCTACTTTGAGTCAATTGACCAAAATTCTTCCCTTGATTTGTCTAGCTAACATCTCTCTCTACAGCATAACATCTATCCAATAAATCTCTGAAGGTAGTACTCCTATGCCCCACTATAAGAAACCTGATATGTGGCCTAAGTCCCTGCTCAAACTTCCTAATGCGAAAGGTCTCATCAGCTATCATATTCGGCACAAATCTTTCGAGTTCAGTAAATGCCCTATCGTAGGCATCGATTATCATGTTCCCTTGTTCTAACTTCAAAAATTCAGTAATCTTACCCTCACGAACACTCTGCGGATAATATTTATCATTAAAGGTTCTCACAAATTCTGCCCAAGTCCAAACATGTTCTGGGTTTGCTGCAATTGAAGTATCATTGACTTGACTCCACCAGTGGTCTGCGGCGTCTTCCAATTTGTAAGTTGCTAGTCTCACCTTACAAGCATCGGGGCACTGCATTATCCCAAATATTTTTTCTAAGTGCTTAATTCACCTTTGTGTCTCCATAACATCGCTAGTTCCATTGACAGTCCTAGGATGGCTCTTTCTAAACTCATCAACGTCCGATCTAGGCATGAGTGTTCTCGCTGCATTGATCACCCTCCTAATAGCATCTGCTAACCTATCACCTTATCTCTGAAAATTGGTCATCTGAAATCAATGTCATTCCTACATTCGTTTCAATCTCCACAAATTCAGATCGCAAAACTTCGCTTTGATACCAACTGTGACGTCCCCAAATTCACACACCGGATCAATGCGCTCACTTGGAGACATCACACTACGTCATATATCCATGATTTTAAATAAATCAATTATTCCATAAAGATCCGCATATAAACATAACGGAAAAAAAATAACTATTAAAAGTGCACGCAAATTTTTTTTTTCTTCATCATGAGAACAATACTAAATTATGAGATAACAACCTATTATAAAAATTTTTATGGTTACTCCTTAAATTAAATAAAACTGAAATCAAACATAATCCATCATTAGCCTGAACTTGTTCATAAAACAATCTGAATTAAACATCTAAAAATCCTTTCTAATGCATAAAGAAAATCCTATAAACTAAACTTCAAATCCATCTTCGCTCAGATCTGAATTTCCGTCAATCATTGAAGCGTTTACTTCATCCACTCCATGTATAGCTGTACTCCCTAGAATCCCAAACAATAGGTCAGTTTACCAAGTAAACTGGTATGGACCAGACATGATGAGGCTAATAGAAGAGGTCCATAACTCAAATCATCTCATAAAAATCAAACAATAACAGAGATATAGCATGTGACATAAAGAATAAGTAAAGCAATAGAATGCAACTGAAACATAGCATTAAATCTAAATAAACATTATGACTTGGGTCTCTACCCTAATTTCATGTGTGGTTATTTTTAATTGTGCATTTAATGCTCATGAATCGGCATACATAATGGACATGGTTATATCTTTCTTAATCATTATCCTAATCTTCTCTGATCCTTCGATTAGTATCTACGTTAACCTTCACATAACTTCTCTTCAGTTAAGTAGAAAGCTTAAAATTAAAGACCTTCTCCATCCCTTCAGTCTTATCATTAATGCATGGATGCATAACTTTTATTACTTGTCATTCTTATTCATGTTAATTCTTCTAGCATAAGCCCATAGGAATTCTATCATAATCATAGAAATATTTTATTTTCATGTGTCATGTTGTAAACGTATCATTTCACTTTTATGAATGTCATGAATGTACATGCATAGAAAAACTTGAAATCAACCGATCATGCAATAGCTCTTTCACTTGTTTAGGCTTAACACATCATAAATATGTAATCTCTATTGATTCCTACTTGTTTCATGTTGTGTAAATCAAACATCCTAGCTTGCATGGATTTTAAGCAATAAAACAATGATGAACATAAATAAACATTTAAGCATAATGATTAAATATAGACAATATTTGAATAAAAATTCATTGCTTGCATCCTAGACAAATCCTGAAATTACTAACAAATTCTGGATTACGGGATGATTCTCGATTCTCGATGATTCGCTTCAGCATTCTCGATTCGATGATTCTGGTTCCAAACAGATTACGGATTACGGATTCCAAATAGTTCTCGATTCAATCGAGATTTTGGTTTCCAAACAGATTCTGGATTCTGTACGGATTCTGGATTCCAAACAGATTCTGGATTCTGGTTTCCAAACAGATTCTGGATTCTCAGACCGATTCTCGATTCCAAAGTTCAATTCTCGAATGATTCGATTCGAGATTCGTTTCCAAAACAGATCGATTCCGCATGCATTCTGGATTCTGCACTAAATTTCGTGATCAATCATAAAACCCCGTGTACCATCGAAAACCCGTGATTAAGTATAAAAATTTATCAATCTAATATGAAGGATATTCATTAAATGAAATAAACTCTAATTTCTATCTTATTGTGTTATCTACATTTCCGATTAATCTCAACATGATTTTTCCATACCTCTAGTCTTCGCGTAAAATATTTATGTAACTTCTCTCCCTTGATCCAATTCGAAGCACTAATCCGAAACTCGGTCGCGTCGTAAGCTCCTCTTGCGTTTTTCTAAGCCTTCAAACAAAAAACTCTAGGGTTCTTCTAATTTTCCTCCTTCTTCTCTAGAATTTTCTCTCTTTCTCTATGAGGTTATTAAGTTATAAAAGTTATGTAAAAATTCTGTAAATTAATCTCTATATTTATAATACTTTATGATTTCCTATTTAAGATCTAATTCTATTTAGAATGGTTTAAGGTTTCCTATTTAAGATCTAACTCTATTTAGAATACTTAAGATTTCCTATTTAAAATCTAACTCTATCTATTTAAAATTTCCTATATGGGTCTTAAGTGATTCTATGGGCCTTTAATTACTTAATGGGTCTTTAATTAGTTATTGAGTCTTTAATTACTTAATGGGTCTTTAATTAGTTATTGGGTCTTTAATTACTTAATGGGTCTTTAGTTAATTTACTAACATATTTTAAAAGTCCATTAAACATTGCTAAACACACCCAAATTATTACTAACACATATTTAAGGGCTTTTAGGGTATATTAATTAGATTAATTAATTATCATGAGTCATTATAAAATAAAGTACGCATTACATTCATGCGTAAAATTAATCACATCCATCAAATCAATTAAACTAATCATAATTACAAATCTAGCAAATAATTAAGGACTAAATAACGAAAAATCTCGGTCGTTAGAACTTGGGTGGTTATATTGTAAGGGGTTGTAGGCTATAAGTATGAAGGATGTAATTAGGGAAGGGGAAGAGAGGATTGTTGAAGGAAAATAAGTTTGATCTACTCGAAAAGATCATTAGCAGTTTGATCCACTCGAAAGGATCGTGGACATTCAATCGTTTAATCAATTGTTTATTTCTTACTTTCCTATCCCTTTATTGTATTTTTTTGTGAAATTAGTGTTTTCATCCTTCATTATTGTGTTACGATCAAGCGGGGTCATAACAATTGGTATCAAAGCCAATCGATCAGAGCAACTTTAATGTTTCTTCAAGATAATATCAAGATATGATCGTTTGGAAGAGATGGCCCAAAAACTCATGAACGCCTATGCCGAAAAATACCAAACTTGCTCAGGAATGGAGTCCCATAAACCAATGGTATGATCAGACATCTTCCATCGATTCAAGAATCAGCCTTGAGAGCAAGGTTGTTTTTAAGGGTAGAGGAATGTTACGAACCTATGGTTGTAGATCGTAATAGATGTTTGTATGTGAATATGTGTTGTATGTGAATATGTGTTGTACACCGAATTAGTTCAGTAGTTATCAAGTGGGTTATGTAACTACTTGGGTGGTTAATGTGTTATAATCTATAAGTACGAGGGATGTAGTTAGGGAAGGGGAAGAGAGGATTGTTGAAGGAAAATGAGTTTGATTTACTCGAAAAGATCATTAAGAGTTTGAACCACTCGAAAGGATCACAGGAGTTTGACCCACTCGAAAGGATCGTGGACATTCAATCTTTTAATCAATTGTTTATTTATTACTTTCCTATACCTTTATTGTATTTTTGTGAAATTAGTGTTTTCATCCTTCTTCACTGTGTTGCGATCAAGCTGGGTCGTAACACAATATGGCTTATATGTTTTCAGTTTTAGATCGTATCACAAAAGAAAATTTACTAGAATTCCACAATCGCTACCTATGGATGTTCCTTATTTAAATAGCATTGTTCGCAATCCAAAGAGAAACTCTAATTGTTTAACAAAAATGTACCTCGTAACAAATTAAAACACAATATTCCCAATAAACTAGAATAAAAAAATGCATAAACCCTAAATATACAATTAATCTACTCATAATTCCCTGAAAAAAATCAGATCAGCGACAAAGAACACCATTAGCAAGATAAATACACCACAAAACACCAACATTTCAAAGCCAATGCCTAATTCTGTTGGATTCTTGTCGATTAATAAATGTGATAAAAAAGAAGAATTTAAGATTGAAAACAGAGAACTATGGTTCTTACCTTGCTCTTCAGATCGGATCTCGAATCTGGATGGAGAGAGAGATAGAGGAGTCGAAGATTGGGTTCTCTCTCGGGCAGCGAGAGCAAAATGCGTTGTGTTTGTTATAGCCTTTGACGAAGTCAATGGACTTGCTATAGTAGCAATTATACATGAGATTGATATAAATTAATCTAGCACCGTAGGCTTCATAAAAAATGGACTTTATGTCTCTTCACGTGATGAGTTTGGGTATTTATGTATAGGGTATCATTATTTTCAACTTAAGCTTCTTCTTTCTCAACCCGGGATTTACATTATTAAACCGTTGACTGCTTTGAATGAGACAATGGAGATTATTTTTTGCTCCAATCTTCATTATAATAGATCTTGAGACCATGATCCTACAATCAGAGAGTCCGATCCTGATTCCACTAGCCATGCATCTCGAAAAGTGATATGAGAACCACATTTGATATATGCCCATAATCATATTAGTGTTTTAGGATGTATGACAACAAAATAAAAATCTAACCGTTTGAAGATGGGGACCATGATCTCAAGATTTATTGTGCCAAAAATTGGGACGAAAAATAATATTAATCATCTCATTCAAAGCAGTCAGCAGTTTAAGTACTTGAAATTCGAGTTGAAAATGGAGAATAATGTGTTGAAAATAAAAAGTACGGGTGTCACGTCCCGACACGTTTAAACGTAGCCAGTGAGACGGTTGTTGCCCTATAGAGAAGACGTTGGACAGGGTGGTGACAGCTGTGTTACGGTTGGATGGAGATCCAATGGCGGTCCACGCCATGACTGGGGGACTTGCGGCAACGAGCTGCATCACCAATGGGCCCATATGTTGTCGTCCTTTTCTTAGGGCATATGCTTAAGAGTTGTGAACATTGTGAACAAAATAAAAGGCTTCGGGGCTAAGTTTCGTGGCTCGTAAGTGAGGTGAAGAGTAAGACTAAAAGGCTTCTGGGCTAAGTTTCGGGGCTCTTAAAATTAATAAAGCACCCATTAGTCAACTAATTATTAACACTGTAGTGTCAGATGATTGAAAAAAAGCCATTTTGCCTACTCCAGTATTCTCTGAGAAATATATTCAATTAGATCTACCATGGAGTATGGACCTCAATTGGTGATTAGTTTTTTAATTTTTTTGTTTCATAACCTGAGTTTACAAGACCTCTTAGAGCTCCCGAATAATCTCAGGGCACGTGCACACCTCAAGTTGGGATATAAATCAATTGTTAGTTAATTAATATTGTGTGTTTTTAGTCCCCAGAAATTGCAGGAAGTAAGTACAATGAGTAGAAACCAACTATTCATTGCCCAAACTGTCTACCAGCAGTGAAACTGTGAGGACAACAAGAGTTAGAACTTGTAAGAAATAAAGACAACAGCTTGAGGTTTCAAGCTGTCGACACTATATATATATATATATATATATATATATATATATATATATATATATCCCTTGCTGGTAGTTGATCCTCCATCTTCACTTCTCTGCCTTTATTTAATAGTTTCAATAGTCAGGTTTATGCCTTGCTTCGTTAAATCAATCGTGATTAGCATATTCCACATTTACGATTAGTTGATTATTAAGCTGCAAACTGAAATGAACTCTTTTATAAATGTTTCAAAGAAATGCAATATCGAGATGTGTGTGGATTCACATCATAATCATTTGTATTTGGAATCGACTTTGAAACTTAGTTTCTTCATTCATTTCTATTTAGGGCTAAACTTTCTATTACTTTACAATCCCTCATATCGTTTCTCAATGCATCCCTCCAGGGGCTCACTGGTGTTCCTCGTCTCCTACTTTATTATATTTGAGTCGTGTCAATCCGTTAGACAGGGATTGTTAGAGGCCTCCAATGAAGGTGCCTAAACCATCTCAAATGACATTCCATAATTTTCCCACTCCACTCATCCATCTTAGCATATCATTTCAAAAAGGTACTCAACTTTCGTATTGCTTCTTTGTAGCCCACCTTTTTGCACCATAAAGTAATGCAAGTCTTACCATCATCTTAAGACCCTTCTATCTAAGTGGAATCTTGGATCGCACAATAGTCCACTTGTTTGTCTCTATTTTGCTTAGTTTACATTAATTCTATTTGAGATGTCCTTCTCAAACCTACATTCTAATTGCATTGCAGAACATAAATATCGATTTGACAATGTGGCATTAAATGATTGTCTATTTTAACTAAATCTTCTTCCAAGCTATTGTTTACTGAAGTAACACCCTATATATTTCGACTTTGTTTTGCTATTTCAAACCTCTCGACTCTAGAGACTTTCACTATCATATTAGGTGTTTCCTTCTTTGGAAAACTAGTATCACATCATTTAGAAATACTATGCACCATAGACTACAAAATAGCGCCCCTTTAGGGCGCCCTATTAGTAGCGGATGTTGAATGACCGCCAC
Source organism: Chloranthus sessilifolius (assembly GCA_021018995.1). Lineage (NCBI taxonomy): Eukaryota > Viridiplantae > Streptophyta > Magnoliopsida > Chloranthales > Chloranthaceae > Chloranthus > Chloranthus sessilifolius. The sequence goes on along the minus strand of JAJIZI010000016.1, from coordinate 1,066,779 downwards.
AAAAAATTAAGACTCAACCAACTATTAACGTTATGATTGTCGCTTCCTCTTTCGTAACCCACGCCCAAATTGAAGGCACCAAATTTGCCTTTTCGGTTCCCTCTCGCACTCACTAAATCTTTTGATTTCCCTCTCTCTTACTCAAATCCTTTCACCAACTAAACCCACATGCCCCATCCACGTTCCCTTATCTCTATCTCGTAGATCTCTCTCGTCTTTCTTAGATTTTTAGATCTATCTCATCTCTCTCAGATTCAATTTTGATTCCCAGATTTATCCCTTTTCATTTTCCCTCTACTTCCTCGCCACAACGAAAAGCCGAGAGTCGTCTCTGCTCGATCTCAAATCAACAGGAGAAGAAGAAATCTCTCCTCAAGTAGTAAAGAAAGCCACATTATATTTTTATTTTTATTTTTTTTGCCACCAAAACTACTAATGGTGGTTTCTTTAACAACAACAACCACCCAATCTCGACCCTCCTATCTCAAGGAATTGGACGCAAAAGCCCTCTTTTCTAGTAGATTCTAATCCCGAATCAGGTTCTGTATTCCACAATCTCGCCCCTCCAATATCAAGGAATTGGAAGCAAAAGCCCTCTTTTCTAGTAGATTCTAATCCCAAATCTGATTCTACAATGGCATAGCCACATAGAAGGTTGTGGCGGCTCAAGCCCCCATTTAAATCTAGAGTTTCTATCAAGTATGTATCTTATACAACTTTCGCTTGTATATAAGCTCTCAAATCTATGATGTAGAAGCCCCCAAATTAATGGTAAAATAACTACTAACATTATATTTATCATTTGTAGCCCCACGAACAAAAATTCCTGGCTACTCCCTTGAGGTTTTGTGCATCACAATCTCGCCCTATTTGCTTGAATTTTCTTACATTGCCTTAATCAAGTATTTTCTCTATTTTTTTTTATCATTTTAATAAGTTTTTATATTTAATTTTTATGCCCATCATTATTGTCATCTTGCTCACAATGCCAAACATTTTTTTTATTTAATTTAATAAGTGCTTTATTTAGTAATAATAAGTACTTTATTTAAGTACTTATTAAATATTTAGTAATATTTTTAAAAGGGAGCTATTACTTGCACATGGATTTCAAGTGGTTGCACTGGATTATTAAAAAAATTGATATTATCTTTTTTTTCAAATGACTAAGTTGCACCTAGGGTATAAGAGGAAAATTTTATTCTCTTTGGGTACCATTACCCTCGCTTGTGAAATTTTGATCTCCCCTCATCTCCTCCAACAGTCATGCATTGATCACCTTGGAATCAGACGATAAAGCTTGTTTTTCATCTGAGTCTTCCACACAAAGGATCTTGTGATCATAGGGGTTCCATCAATTGGTCATTTTTCTATTTCACATGACAAAGATCCAATAAGTGGCCCTAAACTTATGTGACACACACCACACTCAAACATAATTTTACAGTGACTTTTTGAGATGTGTGGCTTATGTAGTAAAAAATTGACCATTTGATAGTACGTCCAAGATCGAAATATCCATTCTGTGGAAGACTAGGACCGAAAACGATCTCCATCGTTTGATTTAAAGGCGGTCAACGCATGTTGGCTAGAGGAGATGGGGTGAGGTCACAGTACCATGGGGTGTGAATAACGGTGTGACCATTCTTTTTGTTTGGAAGAGAGAGAGAGAGATAGAGATTCATAAAATATATATATATATAGAGAGAGAGAGAGAGGGAGATGTGAAGGGAGGGGAGAACGGTTTAGAGGGTGAGAGAGAGATAAAGAGAGGTAAAAAGAGGGAGAATGGTTTAGATGGTGAGAGCGAGGTTTGGAGAGAGAGAGGGATTAGGGGGAGAGAGAATGTTTGAGATAGAGAGAGGTTTAGAGGAGATAGAGCGGTGGAGAGACAGATCAACATGAAGTTTTATTTAAGGTGTGACTTTTTCCTAATTTTAGGTGCAATCACTTCAAACACATGTGCAATTAATGGCTCCCCAAATTTAAGGGAGCCATTACTTGCACTCGGAAATGTGGCCCTTGCACCGAAGTTAAAGAAATACTTTGTATTTTAGGGGCATGTGAAAACGCAATCGGGGCCGTCTGATTTAAAGTTCATGATCTATAGATCCTTAGTGGATAAGATTGGAGCAAAACATGATATTTATCATATGATCTATTGTTGTCAATTGTTGAATAAACTAATAGCCTTTGACTATATTTAATCATATGATGAAGAGTATATTCCGTGCTAATCTTTTGCACTAATATCTTTAAATGACGGGCATCAAATCAAATGGTATGTTTAGATGGTGTTTTCATATAGTAGAGGTCGCCAAACTTGTAGGTTCTTGATTTAAACTCGGTGCAAGGGCCAAGTTTCCGAGTGCCAGTAATGGCTCCCCAAATTTAATCAAGGTGCTACTTTTTTTAATTTTATGTGCAATTACAAGAAGCAAGTGCAAAGATAAATTTTTGTTGACTCGGTGCAATCACATAAAAAGTCTGGGCAAGTAATGACCCCCTTTTTAAAAAGGGAGCCATTACTTGCACACACACACATTATAAGCGATTGCCCCAAACTAATTGAATTTTGTCTTTGCACCACTTACATTTGATTGCACCTTTAAAAAAAAACAAAAAAATTGCACCACAAAATTTTATTTGCACCATAGAAAATTCTCTCTCTCTCTCTCTCTCTCTCTGTCCACGGTGCTTCCTCTCTTTCTCTTCTTTGTAACCAACATCAGAAAATAGACTATGTACAATTCTCTCTCTCTCTCTCTCTCTCTCTCTCCACGATGCTTCCTTGTTTTCTCTTCTTTTTAACTAGCATAAGAAAACAGACTATGTACAATCCTCTCTCTCTCTCTCTCTTCCTCAAAATTTCACTTTACTAATACTCTCTTCAGAATCACTCCTGCAAACATAATTTTTGCAGGAAAAGAGTCTGGAGGGAGAGGTCGGGTCTCCTATTTCACATGAGAGAGGGCGGTGAGGTAGGATCAGTGTACAGAGAGAGATATCAAATACGCTAGAGAGAGAGGGAGAGAGATCTCAAGAGAGAACGGTACCTGTTTGCATAGAAAATTAGGGCATGATTTTAAGATGGGCAGTGCAACTAAGTGGGTAAGTTGGCAATATTTAAAAATTAAAAATTTTTATTGTTTATGAAACCGGGGCAACCACTTATAATACGTGTGCAAGTAATGACTCCCGTTTAAAAAAATGCCAATCATTTTTATATTTAGTAATACTAGTAAAGTGCACGTGCGTTGCACATGGACACCGTAAAATGAAATATTTGATCAAAGATGATTTTAATTATAAGTTAAAATTGACTGGTCGTATAAAATCATAATCGCATATTATCAATTAATTACTAAAAACTAATAACCGTTATTGTTAAATATTATATTGATTCGAGTATTTTGTGGAACTTATTCTTTTAAAATATCTAAAATTTAATTAAAATTCCTCTTACTCAATGGTACACATGTCAGAATATTAGTTTTGACTGATATAGACAATAAAATCAATAAAAAATTGGGTTGGCGGAGTAACAAATCCAATCTCATATCCAATTAATTATCAAAATTCTTTGGTTTCGGTAGTTTTTTTTTTTTTTCCTATTTACAGTAAATACTACATTTTTATTTATGCATAATAATATACAATTATATCTATTTACTATATTTAAATATTTATTTTTACTATAGATACATGTTTCTATCCTATCACATTTGATTAATTCAATGATATACTAATTATATATGTTTAATAAAATTTTCTTAATTGTTAATTTTTACTTTAAGTTTATAATAATTAACGTAACTAAATCAATAGGCTTTGAATTTTCATACCCTACTTATTTATTAATTATTATTAAAAAGATGAATAGTAATATCCATTCATACATAGAGGTCAAAGTTTTGACCCGAAACCTGAACTGAAAATCGGTGAATCGAACTGGTCTAAATAGACTTGAAAATAGATACTGGACCTATTCTAAAATTGAGAATTTATTAGGTAGGATGAGAAAATCGAAAAAGTAGCTTAAAATAATAAAATGGTGATTACACCCTATTCAAATCCATGATTGTTTGGAATTAGGTGATGAACTTTCGTACAATATATCTTAAGACCATGATCTTACCCTCGGATGACTAGTTTCTTATTTTGCATGACATAGATCCTAAAAAGAGGCCCTATAATCACATTTGAGCGTGATGTGTGTCATGTTACTTCAGGTAACATTTTTGCGATTTATGCCACATGAAATTAAAAAAAAATGATTGTTTGATGGTACACTCATGGTCTCAAGATCCATTAGTGGAAGATGGGGGTGAAAAACGATCTTCATCTTCTGAGTCCAAGCAGTCAATGAGTTTGAATTTTCTTTAGACGTAGGCACAAACAGAGGTACCTATAAAGAATACAGGGAGTGATTACTTGCACCGAAAAATTATGTTATTGCACCTAATTTAAAAGAAAAATTGATATTCATGGGGCCTATGCGGGTACCTCTGTATGTTTACTTAAAGCGCCTATATCAGACATCCCTTGAAACTCATTGATTTCTTGGAATCATATGGTGCAGATTATTTGTCCCCCAATATTCTAGAAAATAGATCTTAAGACCATAACCATTCCATCATACGGTCAAGTTTTAATTCCACGTGACAAATCCATAAAAATGGCCTCAAAATCACATGGCACACATCATGTTCAAACATGATTTGAAGACAATTTTTTTGGGATATGAGTTATATGAAATCAAGAATTGACTGTCGACTAGTTAGATCATGGTCTCAACATCCTTTGTGTGGAAGATTAGGGTGTGAAACGATCTCCATTGTTTGATCCCAAGCAGTCAATAGCTTTCACATGGTTTTGGACGTAAGCGCCTTCTGTAAACTTGTAGGGGGGAACAGTGTTGAATAATGCTACCCAAACTTGTGCCATCTGAAAACAAATATAGGTCATATGATTTTATGGTTACAATGTAAAGATCTATGGGGTCAAACATTTACATAAAACATGATCTCTACCATAAGATTGAATAGGGTCAAAGTCTATTATCTGATTCAATAGTTGGCTATGTGAATTATATGGTAGAGATCATATTTTGCACCCATCCTTGATAAAAAAATAAAATTAAATCACGGCATCATACCCTTCAAACCTTTTTGAATAGATTTTAAGAGAGTGAAAATCTCTTTGTTCTATTATACTTACTAATTAATGTTTATTTAATTAGTAAGTATATTGAATTTGCGGTATTTTAAGGATAGGTAAATATGGTATAAAGAGGTATTTTATTCCTAAAGTGTGGAAACAGTATAATTGGCATAAACCATTTGTGCTTTTACATAGTAGTAAGGATTTTAATAAGTACATTATTTAAGTTTCTACGCTTTCATGCTATCCATATCTGTGATCAAATGCCATATGGAAAGCAACAAGCAGATGATCCAAACAATTTTTTTGGTCCAAAGTCTCAAAGTATCTTTGCCCATTTTTTAGTATTTATTGAATTAAGGAGTTGAGTTTTGCTCCGATTAATTTAATTCAGGCTACCTTTCAGGTCCGGTCGAGTTTTTGAGTTTTCTAACTATTGTTTGACTCTTAGGCCTCGTTCGGTAACCCAAAATACTCAGAATCTGGGCAGATTCTGAGTTTTTTTGCAAGATCTGAGCAAAGCCCACGTTCGAGAGCCAATTTTGGGAAGCGGGAATTTGAGTGTTTTCTGAGTGAAAACGACGTTTGGTCGTCCGACCAAACCTCTCGGATTAGCTCAGATTCTGAGCTCAGAATCTGGGTTGGTGAAGTATACTCCTCATCCATCTATGCAGCTGATCAAAACTATGTGTCCTCCCCAGCTACGCAGTAGCTTCTTTGAAGCTACTGCATCGTCTTCCCCAACCATCCATGGCGATAGGTAGGGGCCACCGATTCAAAAAACACCGCCTCCATCTCTCTCCGATTCCCTTTGCGGTGCATTCACATGGCTACATTGGAGTTGATTTAAACCATCCGATCAATCCGAGGGGCCACTGTTCTCGAGCTTGCGAGATTCAAATGTACTTCATTTGAATCGAAGGGCCACCTGGTTCTTCAAATGGAAAATCTGGTAGGGGCCACTTCTCATTTTAAGACACGTGTCCCATAGATTAGCATGATCCTCTTGAGTGCAAAGAATTGAATGGAGCTCCTTGGGGCATTGAAGGCTATAAATGCTCCCCTTGCCTCCCTTCAACCCATCTCGGCATTTGCATTCCAAGGGCAATTTGCTTGAAGGCCAAGGTGAATTTCTTTGCTTAAATTTCTTCTTTTTTTTTTTGTGGAATTGCTCTGATTTTGAGTCTCTCTTAAAGGCTCTGGTTTCCACTACTTTGAAGTGAGGAACGGAGTTAAGAGGGTTGAGGGAAGAAGGCGTAAAGGTTAAGGAGAGGATTTGGGCATTTTTCACCTGATTCGCTACTTATCCTGGTTGGCAGAGAGAGGTGCAGAGATTTGAGAGAGAGAGAGAGAGAGAGATGATATAAATTCATAGTCATAGAGTACTGTTATATCCACCCACCAAATCTTTGCGTTCACCCACTCTTTTACACATTGATTATATTGAATTGGACAATAGAGATTGCTTATGGTCCCAATCTTTCATGCGATAGATCTTGAGAACATGATCGTACCATCAGACAGTCGATTTTTTATTTCATGTGGTACACACACAAAAAGTGATCTTAAAATCATTTTGAAGCGTGTATGTGATCTTAAGGTCATTTTTGTTAGATGAGTGCCACGAGAAATAAAACACTAACCGTCTGATGGTAGGCCCATGACAAAGAAGATCCATCGCGGAAAGATCTCGAAGATAAACGAACTCCATCATCTGATTCTACCAAGTCAATGTGTTTCAGCAAGGGTGAACTCAAAGATTTTGTGAGTGGATTTAAAGGTACTTAGTGGATTTAAAGGTACTTAGTGGATTTAAAGTCAATGTGTTTCAGCAAGGGTGAACCACGCGACAGAACCTGGTAAACAAGCCCTTTATTACTGAATTTGGTTGGGCATAGGTTGGGCATAGCTTGTAAGACACATGAGCTTGTTTGGCGCTTGAAAGTCACTCCATCGCGTGGTTCATTTCGAACCTCGCGAGCATGCAATTGCAAGCTATAATGGAACCTCGCTGAAGCTTACTCGTCACAGGTTCAGCTTGGAACCTCGCGAGCATGCTATTCTGGAACCTCGCGCAGTTCTGATGAATACAATAACCTCGCGAGCTTCTAAGATGAATTCCACCTCGCGAGCTTACTCTGTCGCGTGGTTCAGTTGGAACCTCGCGAGCATGCTATTTTGGAACCTCGCGCAGTTCTGATGAAGACAATAACCTCGCGAGCTTCTAAGATGAATTCCACCTTGCGAGCTTACTCTGTCGCGTGGTTCATTTGGAACCTCGCGAGCATGCAATTCTGGAAGTTCCTTTGGAACCTTGCGACCTTACTGTGTCGCGTGGTTCATAATTGATTGTTTTTTGTGTGGGGGGGTTTGTTTCTAGAATTACTTTTATTTGATTGAAGTTTTATTTTTTTAAAATTAGGTTTTAATGTCCTTCTGTTAGGGTTTTATTTTTGGTTTCTATTTTGTTAGAGCCTTCTTGGAGTTTTTGGGTCCTCAAATTTAATCATTTAGAATGAGTTTTTTTTTTTTAAGGGTTTTTTTGGTACTTAGAGGATTTTTTTTTTTCTTTCTTTCCTTTAAACCCAATATTTGTAATCTATTTGGTGCGGTTTTCATTTTTTCTTCAAAAAATAAGCCTAAAAAAGTAACCTTTAAAGATGAGAAGCTAACTTTTGAATCCGAACTCCCAACTTTTTCAGGTATCCGATCATCTCAATCTTGTTCTCTACTATTTTTCTTGAAGATCTTTGTCGATTTCATCAAAATGTAGCCATCTTTTTTGCTGTTCTCGATGTTTCAAAGTTTCTTTCTTTTTTTCCCTGTTTGGATTCGTTGTTGATTGCTCAAATAGTGATTTTGGAGTTGATTTTTCTCTGCCTGTATAATGATTTTCAGAAAGTGTGATTAACGCCAGCTTCAACAATTAGAATTTAGAATCTGCAATTCTTCAACTGTTTTTCATGTAGATCTTCTTCGATTTCATCAAAATGTAGTTTTTTTGTTGTTCTCGACGTTTCAAAGTTGAATTCTTTGGAAAATCTGTCTGGTAGGATTCGTTGTTTCAGCAGCAAACTTGGAAAATCTGTCTCTATGTTTCAGCAGCAAATTTTTGGAAAATCTGTCTGGTTGTATGGTTTTTTTGCAGATTCATTGTTGTTTGCTCGATTACGATTCGAAAATCTGTCAGTTGACTATTAGAGAATTTGATCGAATTTTTCTTATCCCTATGTAATGTTTTGGAAGAAATGCTTTGGAAATTCTTTAGATCTGTTCTAATTCTAATTGTTGATTTTGTTGTTAATCACATTTAATGTGAATATCTTTTATTAAGAAATTTGATTTGTAAGTGCAAGTCAACTTCTTGTTACTTTAATTGGAAACTGAGTGTTTGGTTTAATTATGGGCCTGCAGAGTTACTAAATTTAGACCATCCGTTTCTCTTCTCCCTTTGTTGATTTGAAAGAGTTTTTGAAGTATGTACCCTTGCTTCAGCAGTTCTGATTCAGAAATTCATCATAAAGTATACATCAAAAGCTCCAATATTTCTGATTCAGAAATTTCATTAGTTGCTTCATTCGAGTGACACAGATTAGAATTCTCTCTAGTCGAAATCTCAATCTTAAATACAAGTAATGGGCAGATTTTATATCGAAGCCTGAAGGTTCACTTGTTCTTCATTCATGTTCTGCCTTTTCTTTTCAATTTTTTTTCTCCAAATTTTATGAACTCAGTTTGATTCGATGATTTTGAAGCATTAAACCATCTGATCTAATATCAAAACAGCTTAGACCGAATAGGTGTATTGGAATTGGTTGCTGAAAAAAAAATATTGAACCACGCCGAACTCGTAAAAAACAGTATTATCAATTCCACCTCGCGAGCTTCTAAGATGAATTCCACCTCGCGAGCTTACTCTGTCGCGTGGTTCAGTAGGAACCTCGCGAGCTTACTCTGTCGCGTGGTTCAGTAGGAACCTCGCGAGCTTCTATCTGGAAGTCTGAGTAAAGCTCGCGAGCTTACTCTGTCGCGTGGTTCAGTTTTCCACCTCGCGAGCTTCTATTTGGAAATTCCACCTCGTGAAGTCACTCTGTCGCGTGGTTCAGTATGAACCTCGCGACCATGCAATTCTGGAACTTTTGTTTTGCCAATATGTATTTGATTTTCGATTTCAGCAGAGCTTCTATAAGGATATGGTTTTGCAAGCTAGAAGAAGAATGCGGGCCCTCTTAACTGTCGAACGCTTTCCGCATTCACCCCTTAAACATCGAGCACATTATCTTTTTCTAAACTGGCTTCTAACCTGCATTCACGTTTTGGCTGTTGATGACTGCCCTGTTGACCGAAAAATCGTTCAGAAGCTCCTAACCAAAACTGGCTTCTTCAAAGGTTTTTTTTTTTTTTTTTGATGAATAATGGGTGCCATTATTTAATGTATTAATGAATGCTTGTTTTTGTTTTTCTTCTTCTTTTTTCTAGTGGGTGTTTTGGCATTTCTGATGGATTTCTCTTTTTTGAATCTATGTTTCTTAAATGAGTGTTTGGATTTTTTATGTTTATTTGTTTACGGATATTTTATTTGGCTTAGAGCTATCTTATTTTGAATGCAGGTTTTTTTTTTTTTCGTGAATTTTAGTGCCTCCTTTTTTGTTTTGTCATTTGGGTTTTTGCAGATTGATGTTCTGGTTCTTGGGGACGTTTATCTTCATGGGTATTTTTTATTCTTTTTGGATTTAATTGTTTTTGGAAATTTGAAATTTTAGTTGGGTCTCTTTCTTTGGAATGTGGCATCTTTTTCTAATGTAAATTTATATATTTATCTGTTGAATGGGCATTTGGGTTTCCGCTGATTTATGATTTTTATTTGCTTAGTTTATTTTTAATCAAGGGGTATTATTATGGGTGTTTTCGGCTCGCAATATTTTTTTTATTGCTTTCTTTTTACAAGTGCTAATTGCATTTTGAACGTTGGAGTGCCGATTGTGGGATTTACTTTTAATTTGAATTTTAAAGTTCTGGAGTAGTTTTTATATGATTTACTCTTCGGTTTAAATGCTCCGCACCTTATCTTCTAACCGAGTACAACAGAATTAGCTGGGGCCTTGGTCCATGGATGAGTCGGGAATTGGACCTTTTAATTGGCAGACCTGAAATAGGTCTAATTTAAGGAAAAATTACCACTAAAACCCATCTATTAATGACGCCCCTTATCAATTAGGAAGCTTTGTTTAGCATGGAGGACTAAACTTTTCTTTCAAATAACATCAGTAGCCCATTATTTTTATGGGGATTAAACTTTTCTTTCTAATAACATCCCTGGCCCATTATTTTTATCAGCAATGGTTAGGTACTCCAATCAGTTTGAATAGGATTTCAAGTTCAACCACATATGTAGCTTTTAAAAATAAGAGAATCTTGACTGTTTGTCATTCTATAAAAAGTGAAAATAATGACAGTCAAGATTCTCCCGATTTTTATATGTTACTGAATTTGCTCGTTCACCTACCGAATCGTGATTTGAGTACAATGAACCATGTTGAGGATTTTGAATTCGGACATTTATCCACTGTTTATCTAAAAATCTATAACTTTGATAATTTTAGGGAACATAAGTTATGAGTAGCCATGAGGAAAGGGTGTTGCCCCGATAATGTCGGTCAATCAAAAATTTCATTTCCGTGGAATGAGGAACAAGACAAGGCCTATATCGAGGAACTTGTCGAGCAATACCACCTCGTAAACTCCCTAACGAACGTGGCAAAAAATGTGGCCCGAGATGGCCGAAAAGCTAAAGACTTACGAGTGCTTCAAGGAGACCGAAGAACTCACCAGATAAATGCTATAATCACTTGAAGTCGGTGAGGAATAATTACGCTAGGATGAAGAAAATTATTGAGACTAGTGGTTTTGGTTGGGACCATGTTAATAAAATGTTCATTCGGCGATGTATGGGACAATTTCATTTACGCAGTGTTAGTAACTATGAACTTTAACCTTCCTTGACTGAATCTAAACAAGAGTACATAATTTGAACATTTCATTTAACCTAACATACATGACTTGGGTAATATCTGCTACAAATTATCGATGTCAAGGTTCAAGACTACAAATTACTTTGTCTTCTATTTGGAAAGAGCACATATACTGTGGCTGAGGAGTACTACCCTATGGATCGACGATCCCCTGTACAAGAACGTGCTATTCCTCGTGGCGCTGATCTTAGTGGGGACTCATACCACCCAGTATTTGATAATGAAGAGTTTCCCTACCAAGAAGGGCGTACCGATGCGGAGTCTCCCTTAACTGCGGAGAGTGGTCCAAACTCGAGCACCAACCCGCCTACTCAAAACTCCAACTCAAGTGGGTCCGGAGGAAAGCGGAAGAGTGTAGACCTCCCCGATGGTCTTCTTGAGCACCTAGCGGGATATCGACTACCGAAAGCATCGCTAATCGGCCCGTCCCTGAACCACCTCAACCACCTCGAAGCAATCATGACCTATTTTTGGAATTTTTACAAGAAATGAGAGCTCACAACTTTATTGACCATTCTATGTTTATGGAGCTCCTAGTCAAATTTGAGCAGTCCATTTAATGGTGACATAGTGATGGGGTTGCGCCAATCCTATCTCTTCACCTTGTGTGGAAGGCCATGGCCACATCCATAGGCCTATTGATGTTTATGTTATAAAGTTTCAATGATTTTATAAACTTGTGATTTAATGTAAAAAAATTATGGTAATTAAACCGAATGAGTTTTGTCATTTAGGTATAATGGCACCCCCCCTCGTGTTCGATGATGACTTGATTGCGATGTATGTGTACAAGTGGGCTTCACATTACCGCCATAACCATCATCTTAACACTTCGACCAGAAAGGCGACGACGTGACACATCGATTCTCTCACTGGTCCGTTATACGTTCAGGAAACCCTTCGCGGGCATCCAGATATTGCATATGAACTATTTCGAATGCGTACGCCCGCATTCAGAAGTTTATGTGACGGCCTTAGGGCGAGGGGTCTATTGGAGGACTCACGGAGGATGAAGGTGGAGGAGGCGGTTGCTATATTCATGTACACTATAGCCCAAAATCAAAAGAATAGAACCGTCCAAGATAGATTCCAACGTTGCTCAACCATTAGCCTATGTTTTAATAGCGTACTTGACGCTATCTTACAGTTGTATGGCGATTTTGTGAAACAGGCCACTACTAGAATTCCCCCGGAGATTAGTAGCCAACAAAGGTTTTACCCATGGTTCAAGGGTGCTGTAGGAGCTATCGATGGTACACATGTTGACGTTACTGCTCAAAGTGACTCACGCGTTATCGTGAATCACAATGCGACATCGCAAAATGTTTTGTGTGTGGTATCGCTGACATGCTATTCCAAAGACGCATTACTCCCTGGATGGGAGGGGTCTTCCCCAGACTCGAAAGTTCTAGCAAGTGCTCTCTCTAGGCCACAAAATCGACTTCAAGTGCCACTGAACAAGTATTACCTTGTGGATGGAGGTTATTCCAACATGCGAGGCTTTCTAGCTCCCTATCGGGGGGTTCGCTACCATATTAAAGAATTCAATACGTCGAATCCCCCATTGACTCCACAAGAACTTTTTAACAAGCGACATGCGTCCTTACGTAATGTGGTTGAGAGAACATTTGGGGTACTGAAACAACGATTTCCGATATTGAAAACAGCCACGAGGTTCCCAATTCAATCACAAGCGAGAATAGTAACTGCATGTTGTATTCTACACAACTTTATCAAATTACACGATCCAGAAGATCCATTCTTCGAAGAATGGCCAGAGGATCGTATAGTAGAGCCATCTGACGACTCGGTTCACGAGATAGACCTTGACATCCATTGTACTCAAACCCCTGCAAATCGCGAATGGATGAACACATTCCGTGATAATATAGCCAACACTATGTGGGAGGCACAATCACGTTGACATATTAAATGTACGGTTGGTTATATGGTTTTATTGTAAACTCTTAACTTGAATCAATTAAATAAGCCACTTCTCACTCTTGCATTCACTAACCAATCTATTTCTATTTGTAGATATGGGTAAATATTACGTTGTATTCGTTGGTAGGAGACCGGGCATATATCGAACCTGGGAGGAATGCTCGAGAGTAATGCGTTTTCTCATGCTCGCATCGCTCCTTTCATTAAATGCGATGAAGCACTAAATGCGTTACGACATAGAACCCTCATATAACCCACCCACATATCACCATGTACCTGCGATAACCCAACAAACACAAGTCATAGATAGAGTTAGAGCTACGGCCCTAGATGTTGGTGTGCATGTAGATTGCATGTGTGGAACGTTTGCACGTATTATTGTTCTCCTATCCACTTTGGTTATTTATGTATGGCGATCCTTCGTGATTTCTTTATAATTCTCAATATGAAGCTTGTCTCTTTTCATATTTTATTATTTCTCGTAAGCAAATCATATGGGTTGTGTATCGATCCCAAATGACTCTTCTCGAGGTGAGGGTCACCATCGCAGGTTGTCATACTCATTCATTCCTTATGGTGACGACGCCGCATAATCGTAAATGGTAGTGTTAGGGACCCATTTTAAAAATAATAGTAATTAAATCAAATTCGAAAAAAGACTCCGTCAAATATGTTCAGCCCCATCTCGATTGGTTGCCCGTAAATTTTGAGAGAAATTCGAGTACAGCACATAAACCGATGATTAAGATCACGTTTCTACAGTCGTAGTATAACCACTGATTGAAGCTATTCTGAGGATTTTCTGAGAGGAATCTGAGTGGTTTAAGAACAAAGGATTTTGAGTTTTGTAAGAATCTGTCAGGAATCTGAGTGGTTAAAGAACGCATATGGTGAAAACCAGGAATCTGAGTTTGCTAAGAATCTGTCAGGAATCTGAGTGTCCAAAATCTAAGCAAAATCTGAGCTTTTCTGGGAAAAACCAGGAAACACCCGAACGAGGCCTTAGGCTAAATTCAGCGCAATGATGTTCCAGTGACAAGTCAATAATACGGTCTGATCAGGAGACGGTATAAAGGATTTAACAGACTTTGAGTTGAATATCAATCAACATGTTTGCCTGGCATCTGGTCATTTGAACTGATGAAAATTTTGTTTTCATAGGTAAGTGGGCTCAAAATTGTGACCTTGAGGTTGCTATATTGTCTTTTAATTTGGATATTTTAAAATATCAAGTCAATTATTATCTTTTAGTTTGGATATTTTAAAACATTAAGTCAATTTTTATTTTTTTTCTTTTATTTTAATAGTCCCACATCGTGTAGTATTTGAATCTTGGGTTTTATATTCAAGCATTAGCTCAAGGCTTGTAGCCTTCATTCAGGGGCACCGAATTTTGTAGCTTTCACCGTTATGCACCCCATCAGTCACACACACGTGCGTCGATCAGCGCCGGGTGGGTCGGGACGGGCACGGGAACCGTACGAGCACGTGTACGTGGTGACCTTCACCCAAGGGGCACTGAATTTTGTAGCTTCTACCGCCATGCACCTAATCAGTCACACACGCACGCGCCGAGCAGGGCCGAGTCGGGTTTACCGTTTGATTTTTAAATCTGTTCAGCTACTTTAAACGGATATGTCCGTTCAGTTACTGTCAACGGATATATCCGTTCCCAAAACGGTTTCGCACCTGTTGATTTATCTAAAAGGGATCCGAGACCCTTATTTTTAAACACCGTGTTTCTACATTTCGTTTATCCTTATTTATTTTTAAGATTTGTTTCACGAACACACATCCGGTTCGTTGTATCCTGGAACCATATTGCTGGTAACCCATTGGTGACCACTTGATTGAAGTGGTGGGGGCAAAAATTGGTTTTAAAATAGCAAAAATTTTCGTGCCTCGAACCAGATCAATGTGTCTATTCCTGTTTCTCGAACCAATTTTTCCAACAATTTGGTAGCTTCCACCGCCATGCACCCATCAGTCACATACATGTGCGTGCGTGCCCAGCGGGGCTGGGTTGGGACGGGCATGGGCACCCGC
Source organism: Chloranthus sessilifolius (assembly GCA_021018995.1). NCBI lineage: Eukaryota > Viridiplantae > Streptophyta > Magnoliopsida > Chloranthales > Chloranthaceae > Chloranthus > Chloranthus sessilifolius. The sequence goes on along the minus strand of JAJIZI010000016.1, from coordinate 1,051,594 downwards.
ATGAGCACGTGTACATGGCCTTCACTCAAGGGGCACCGAATTTTGTAGCTTCCACCGCCATGAACCCCATTAGTTACACACGCGCGCGTGCGTCGAGCAGAGCCGGGTCGGGATGGGCACGAGCACGTGTATGTAGCGTGGCTGTGCGGTGCATTTAGTTAATCTTTTTGGACAAAAGTGTAACCGAAATTTTTACTGTTTGATTTTAAACATTTGATTTTTAAATCCGTTCAATTACTTTAACCGGATATGTCCGTTCAGTTACTATCAACGGATATGTCTGCTCTCAAAACGGTTTCGCACTTGTTGATTGCTATAAAACGAACCTGAGACCCTCATTTCTAAACATCGTATTTTTACATTTCTTTTATCCTTGTTTATTTTTAAGATTTGTTTTTCAAAGTTCCGTCCTTCTTTGATTTTCTGGTAGCGTGATCAGATTTGCCAAATCTGATCACACGAACACACATCCGGTTCGTTGTATCTTGGAACCATATTGTCGATAACCCGTTGATGGCCACTTGATTGAAGTGGCAGGGGCAAAAATTGGTTTAAAGTCAGCGAAGTTTCTCGTGCCTCGAACTAGATCAGTGTGTCTATTCCTGCTTCTCGAACCAATTCTTCCAACAATTTTAAATCAAATTTATGGCCCAGATTTATGCAATCTCCACTAAATTACATCCCATGCTGCTCAACAACCTCCACAAGTTGGATAGTTTTGATGGTTCGAACTTCAAGCGGTGGCAACAAAAATTACATTTTTTATTGACCACGCTAAAAGTTGTGTACGTTCTCACAACACCATGTCCTAGTGTTACCGAATCATCCACTCTCAATAAAGGCCGTAAAAAGTAGAAATGAGACGATGACAATTATACTTGCAAGGGCTATATTTTGAATGCACTGTCAGATTCGTTGTTCGATGTTTACCGCGCCTATAATACTTCGAAGGAACTCTGGGATGCACTTGAGATGAAATACAAAATTGAAGATGCATGGTATAATTCTTTACATTATCAGTCAATTTTTCAATTTTAAGATGGTCGATGATAAGCCTATTCTTAGCCAAGTTCATGATTTTCAAGTAATTATAAATTATATGATCGCTAATGGTTCTCATTTCGATAAAGATTTTCTGGTTTGTGCGGTAATCGCGAAGTTGCCTCCATCTTGAAAAAATTACCGAAAACTCCTTAAGCGTGACAATGAAAATATTTTTATGAAAGATCTCCTTCATTTACGTATTGAGGAAGGACCCCGAGTTAGGGACAAAATCGAAGATCACGTTGATCTGACATTAAAGGCAGTGATCTGACAAAATCGAAGATCACTTGGTTGAGTCTAAGGTTATTAGTGGACCATCAAAGAAGAGGAAGAGAGGATATTCTCATTTTAAGGAGAATACGAAATTCGCCGAGAAGAATAAGACCATGGTACAGAAGAATGGTGGATGCTACCATTGTGAGAAACTCGGACATTTCAAACAAGATTGCCGCTTCTTCAAGAAATTGAAGAATCAAGCGAATGCAGTGGAAGAGAAAAGCAACTTCGTAGCTGTTATCTCGGAAGTTAAACTGATTGGTGACATCAATGAATAGTGGATCGACACGGGTGCCACAAAACATGTTTATAATAATCGTGACATATGAAAAGGCTGATGATGATCAAGATCTCTTTATGAGGAACTCATCTACGGTGAAGATCATAAGGCGTGGAAAAGTAAAATTAAATTTCACATATAAAAAAGTCGTGACACTTACTGATGTGCTACCCGATATTCGCAAGAATCTCGTTTCGGGTATCAAGCAAGATTTTAAACTTGTATTTGAATCAGATAAGTTTATCTTATCTAATAATGAAGAATTTGTTGGAAAAGAATATGCCATGGGAGACATGTTCATAGCCATGGGAGGCATATTCAAACTCAATGTAACTGATTCAATCAATAAAATCTCTCTTTTTTCTTACTCGATCTCATTTTCTAATTTATGACATGATAGTTAAGACATGTTAATTGTAGATCTATGAAATGCATGACTAACTTAGAATTAATTTTAAAACATGTATTTTTTTATAGTAATGCTTGTAGTGTATGTGCTAAGACTAAAATTACTAGAAAACTTTTTCCTAGTATTTTGAGAAATTTGTGTTTATTAGATTTAATATATAGTGACATTTGTGATTTAAATAATGCTCCTACTAGAGGAAGGGAACGATATTTTATTACTTTTATAGACGATTTTTTAAAATATGCTCATATATATTTATTAAATACTAAAAATGAGGCTTCTAAAAAATTTAAGATTTATAGAGTTTTAGTAGAAAATCAATTAAATAAAAGAATTAAAGCCATTAGATCTAATAGGGGTGGAAAATATATGTCAAATGAGTTTTCCGATTTCTATGAAGTTCATGGACTTCCTCATAAGATGACGGCCCCTTATACGCCGCAACAAAATAGAGTTGCAAAAAAAAAAAAGACCATTAGTAGAAATGACTAATGCAATATTGGTCAAGCTAATTCAAATAAAAATTTATGGGGTAAAGTTTTGTTAACTGCTACTCATATTTTGAATAAAATTTCATATAAAAAAATTTTAACTACACCTTATGAACTTTGGAAGAATAGAAAACCTAGTCTAACTTATTTTAAAGTGTGGGAGTGTAAGACACTTGTTAGATTAGTAGACCTAAGATAGGCCTTATTAAAACTATTGAGTGTGCGTTTGTTGGCTATGCACAAAATAGTAAAACTTACAGATTTTTAGTTATGGAATATAATGATAGCATAGATAAAAATACTATTATCGAATCTAGAGATGCTATATTCTATGAATTTAAGTTTACAACTCTATCTAATAAATTAAATATTGAAAATCAACTTATGAAGATAGAGAATCTTCTAAATCCAAATAAATTATTGAATCTTTGAGTGATGAAGAGGTCATTATTGAACCTCGACGAAGTAAACGTCAAAAATTTAAAACTAGTCTTTCAAAAGACTTATATGTATTTGATTGAAGAAAATATGACTAAAAGTACTAAAAAATATTTATGTCTAAATATAGACGATGACCCTATCACTTTTAATGATGCCGTGAAATCTAGAGATAGTGTCTTTTGAAAAGAAGCTATCAATGATGAAATAAATTTAATAATAAAAAATAAAATGTGAAAATTAGTAGACTTACTGGAAGAATCTAAACCCATAGGATATAAATAGATATTTAAAAGAAAATTTAGAACAGATGGAACTATAGAAAAATTTAAGACAATTGATTGCCAAAGAAAATAGGTAAAAAGAAGGTGTTGACTATTTTGACACATACGCATCAATTACTAGAATTTCTACTGTAAGACTTCTAATTGCACTAGCATCTATACACAAGTTAGAAATTCATCAAATGGATGTTAAAACTGCCTTTTTAAATGGTGATTTGAAAGAAGAGGTTTATATGGAACAATCAGAAGGGTTTATTCTACTTGGACAAGATAAGAAAGTCTGAAAACTTATTAAATCTTTATATAGGTTAAAACAAGCACCAAAACAGTAGCATGAAAAGTTTGATAATACTATTAGTAATTTTGGATTCAAAATTAATGAAGTCGACAAATATATGTATTATAAATTCTCTAATAATCATTGTGTTATAATGTCTTTATATAGATGATTTACTTAATTTTGAAACTAATTTAGAAGTTATTTTAGAAACTAAAAATTTCTTAAGTTCATCTTTTAGCATGAAAGATGTAAGAAAGGCAGATGTAATTTTGGGAATCAAATTTGTAGGAAATGAGAAAACGTTAACCTAACTCAATCTCATTATATTGAAAAGATCTTGAATAGATTCAATTCCTTTGATTTAAAACCTGTCAATACATCTTTAGATATTAATATTAAATTACCTAAAAATAATGGAGGATGTGTGCAACAGTTAGAAGATGCAAGAGTTATTCGTAGCCTTATGTATGCAATACACTGTACAAAGCTAGACATTGCATTTGTGATAAGTAAGTTAAGTAGATTTACAAGTAATCCTAATTATGTTCATTTAAATGATATTTCTCATGCTTTTAGATATTTAAAAAGTATTATTGATTATGATTTACATTTTTCGAGATACCCTTAAGTTTTAGAAAGATATAGCAATACAAGTTGGATATCTGATTCGGAAGAGTCAAAATCAACAAGTAGATGAATATTTACTTTTAGAGGTGTTGCGATCTCATGGGGATCAAAGAAGCAAACTTGCATCACACATTTCACTATGAAATTAGAATTCATTGCCTTAGCACCAGTAGAAAAGAAGAAGAATGGTTAAAGAATTTACTAATAGATATTCCAATTATGATTAAATCATTGCTGCCTATCTCTATATATTGTGATAGTGAAGTAACACTATTAAAGACTTATAGTCAAACGTACAATGAAAAAAATAGATACATTGGTCTAAAATATAGCTATGTAAAATAATTACTTAGAGATGGAGTAATCTCAGTAATTGGGGTTAGGTCTGCGAAAAACCTGGCGGATCAGTTTACTAAAAGCCTTAACAAAGATTAAATTTACAAGACATCAATCGGGATGTGTTTGAAGTTATTAAACCTAAACAACCACTTATAATGGGAACTCTACCTAATATTTATTTAATCAATGTTTAGGTTTAAAGGAAAAAATAAGTCGTAAATACGTGGCGATTAAAGGGCACTACATTTGTGAGAAATAACTCATATACATCTCAAGAAGGGTAGTGCTTCACCTGTAATAGATAAGAAGATGATAAATATTGCTCTTAATAGTCCTATAACACCATGTATTGAGATGTTAAAGTTACAGGGACATCTCTTATATGACTACCTATATAAGTGTGAGGGTAGAGCCGCTTTTAATGAGACATGACTTTATCTCATAAACACTTACGAAAATCAGGGTACTAGCATAGGGCCTAAATGTGGTAACCTTTTATTGAACACCAAATATGTGAAATATGTGTATGAAATAGTTCTGATTTGTCGTATAAGATCGTTAGTTCAAGACTTAATTTTACTAACGACCTTGACAAACCTTGAATTATTTTCACTAAAGTAAAAATTCAAGTCTATGAGACATTTTCATTTATGCGCATATTTTTGGCTTTACTCTATTTTTTTTTAAAATATTTTAAAATTGTGGGGGATTGTTAGATATTTTAAAATTGTAGGGGATTGTTGGATATTTTAAAACATCAAGTCAAGTTATTTTTTTTTGTCTTTTATTTTGATAGTCCCACATTGTGTAGAACACTATTTGGATCTTGAGTTTTATATTCAAGCATTGGTTCAAGGCTTATAGTCTTCACCCAGGGGCACCGAATTTTGTAGCTTCCATAATCATGCACCCTATCAGTCACACACACACACATGCGCGCACTGAATAGGGCCGAGTCGGGAAGGGCATGGGCACGAGCACATGTATGTGGCGTGGCGGTGCGGTGCATTTAGTTAATTTTTTTAGACAAAAGTGTAACTGGAATTTTTACCGTTTGATTTTAAACATTTGATTTTTAAATCCGTTTAGTTACTTTAAACGGATATGTCCGTTCAGTTATTGTCAACGGTTTCGCACCTGTTGATTTCCATAAAAGGTACCTTAGACCCTCATTTCTAAACTCCGTGTTTTTATATTTCTTTTATCTTTGTTTATTTTTAAGATCTGTTTTTCAGAGTTCCGCCCTTCTTTGGTGTTCTAGTAGCATGATTAGATTCGTCAAATATGATCACACGAACACACATACAATTCGTTGTATCCTGGAACCATATTGTCGGTAACCCGCTGGTGACCACTTGATTGAAGTGGTGGAGGCAAAAATTGATTTAAAGACAACGAAATTTCTCATGCCTCGAATTGGATCAGTGTGTCTATTCCTGCTTCTCGAACCAATTTTTCCAACATTGTCAACCCTTCATTGTGCTAGATTCAAGCCCAACTCTCCAACAATGAATGATCCATGCGCCTAAATAGCTCTTAGGAATCTTGTTATGTTTCCTTGTTTGTGTATATAAAAATAATTTAGTCTTAAATGGTGTGGGTCGGTATGTGTTTGACATCACAGAGCCATTTCATGGCCAAGTGGAAGTCCATCATTGAAACATGTCTTATCTAAATAAAATCATGCCTGTATGTGGTCTGAACCATTCGTTTGGTGAACTTTAATATCAGTTATATAAGAATTGCACATATTAGATTTTACACATTGCCTTTTCAATGTATTATTTATGAGTTTAAGTACAGATTACCCACATCTTAAATCATTAATGAGTCAAGATCATTTAAACACCAAATTAGTGTTAAAAGATGAATCAGGACAGTCGGGTCGTAAGTGAGATAAGTAAGACTTATTTCTGTTATAATCATAAAAGGGAGCCATTACTTGCACACAATTTTCAAGTGATTGCACCGAATTTAAAGAAAGACTTGGTATTTTAGGGACATGTGATATGTTCAAATGTAATATGAGCCATTTGATTTGAAGTTCATGATCAATATATCTCTAGTAGATAAAATTGGAGCAAAACACGATACTTGTCATATGATCTATTGTAGTCAACGATTGAATTATATAATAGCCTTTGACTCCATTTAATCAAATGATGAAAATTATTTTTTATTCTAATCTTTAACAATTGATATCCTTAAGTCATGACCTTCAAATCAAGCGACGTAAATGGTGTTCTTACACAGTAGAGGTTGCCAAACTTATAAATCTTTATTTTAAATTCGGCGCAAACACTTGAGAAGCGTGTGCAAGTAGTGGCTCCCTAATAAAAATGTCCTCAAATCCTAAAATTAATTAATGATAGAATGATTTAGTCACTATTCATCCCATCCAACTATAAGGTCATCGAATATCCCTCAACAACAGACTAGATATGAACTGCTTAGCCTGCTAGATGGTTTAATGTAATATATTTGTGTGCAAACCAGAATGCACGCCAAGATGGTTAAAATGGCAATAATGACTGTTTTCTTTGTGAAAAAGCAGCCATGCACCTAACTACCTATTTGTGAAAAGTAGCGGGAATGGAGTAATAGTTGCAAAACCAAAACAAGGGTAGACTACAGGGTGGGCATAAACAAAAGAGCAAAAAAGCAAAAGAATAGAGTAAAATATGCGCAAACAAAGACAAAGATTAAACAATCCAAATACCCGTTAAACATGACATAAAGATACAAAAGAGCTAGGGTTAGGATTCAAGCCAGATCATTTTATTAAGAGAAGTGTCAAATGTAATTAGAACACCTATTTTCTTAATTGCCTTGCCATAATGAGTCATGTTCTTATTATAATTAAGATTTCGTTGTTTTGATACCATCAATCATATCCTTGTTATTGTCTACATATTTTTTCAATCTGATTAGGGAACGCACATGATCAAATGTGCAATCCCATCAACCTGATGGCCCATTGATATTGATAAGGATTATTTTTATTTTTTATTTTTGGTAGTGGTCATTGCGAAAAGCTCCCAAAAAAAAAACTCTTTTTAATATTTTGAACAAAAGGGAATCTAGAATGGTTAAAAATTTGACCTAATTTCTTATGTATTTCATATTTTTTTTTTCTAATATTATACTTCACAAGAATTTTAGGGATCACCCTAAAAATTAGGACATAATCTGAGGTATATCTGCCGGCTAAAATATTGCTAAAGGGAAAAATTTTCTATGCACCGAAATGTATGGAACACTCCATTAACTATGACTATAGTTTGACCGCTAAAAGATTTCAACTTTTAAAACATTTTTAAATAAATGGAATGCTATTGGGCACATGATTAGAAGAGGGGTGTTGTTTTGGGATTAAGTGGCATATGACATGCAAATCTATTGGCATTGTTTGGGATTACGTGCGATATTGCATGCCATCTGGTATTTGGTATTTGAGTGCATAAGTTCATCTTTGACTCCACCCACATATCCTTTTTACTTTCCCAAAACACATTATTTCTGGAAAACTTGGAAGTGTGACGTTTGTGCTGCATCGTATCTAGAGTCCTAGAGGAGTTGAGTCATTGTCTGAATGTTGAAGGGTATTTTCATAAAATCTCGCTATCAATATAAATACTTAACGATCGATGAAACAGGTCGACGAAACGTAAATATTTTTTCGAAAGTACGAATCGAGACGAAATACGGGCATGCGAAGAAGAATCTATGGTTACGTCTGCCGGAGGTAACGGTTCGAAAACCCTAGAAACCAAAGCAATTTCCGAATTCAGATCTGGATCTGTATACCCGTTTTCAATTGATTCATTTGTTTTGATCTTGTCTATGTATTGTTTATTCAGATGTTTCGTAAATGAAGTTACTGACTTTTTGGAATTTTTTATCTTAACTTTGGGGATTTCAGTTGGTATCTGCTTCTTATTTCTATCTTTGTTTTTTTTTTTTTTTATTCACGGTCGATGGATTGATGTTCGTTTTCTGTTATCAATGTTATAATTTGAATATAATATGATAGGGTTTGTCGATTCAGCTTTTTTGGCCATGTTTAGTGGAGCCGTATCTTTGAATTTGGTTTTGTATATATATTTGAATCATTTTGAGAGTGGAAAGTTTGTTATACAAGTATACCATAATAAAAAGTGAGTGGGAGTTTTCATTGGACAATTTCATGTGATTTTTTCGTGGTCGTAGAATTACAGAAAATAGAGCGAACTGGGAAAACATAGGAGAAACTGAATTAAACTTTGAATATAGTTTATTTTTTATGATTCTTATATGAAGTATATTTGTGTATTTTAATACAATGACACAAGGTTGTGTCGTCTCACCAGGCCCAAAAATTATACACAGGGAGCCATTACTTGCACACACTTTTGAAGCGGTTGCCCCAGATTAGTAAAAAAAAATTGATATTAAAAGACTAAGTTACCCCAGTGGTTGCACCATGGGTAAAAAGAAAGAGAGAGAGAGAGAGAGAGAGAGAGAGAGAGGGGTGGAGAGAGTGAACGGTTATCCATTACACAACACCTCTGGCGTTCAGTCCTGTCCTACCTAATGGCTAATGCCAGATTGCCAACTAAATGCCACTCCTATTTGGAAAATTATGGAAACACTGTCCATTCATTGCTCCCGCATACGATATATGCCAATCTCAGTCCCGTGACAACCTCTCCCCAACAGAGTGCGCACCGACATTTTCGTTTCAAATGGTCTAGTAAAGTTCAGTTCTGCTGTGAGGTTAACCGGGTTTGATCCCCTGACCTGGAGATTGCAACACTGAGAACCTCCAATCCCTTTCTTCATATAGGGTTTTGAAGCATAATCGGTGAATAATAGGAAAAAATTAGGGTTTTTTGGTTGCTGGAGAATCAATTAATGGGGTATTTTTTTCATAGCATTTTGGATACCTCACCGTAAGGGATCACCCAACTCTAGTCGGGAAAGGTTCGACTATACATGGACACAAAAGGAATCTGTTAGAGTCAGGCAATATCCCCTCCACTCCAAAAGGCTTGTGAAATTAGTACCATATGTGATGAGCAATTTGCTCTGATGAATCAATGGACGATTCACTGCTTCCCTCTCTAATAGACATAAGTGCAACTATTGGGAAGAAAATAACCCTGATTTTGTAAGTGGTTGAGTAAGATTTTTATTAAGAGCAGCAATCCTTGAAAATGCTAACACCATCAATTAAACACCAGGATACTTTTTTTTTTCATTGTAGATATTTAATTTTAATGATTTCTTAATTTTGATATTTTTCCTAATATATTTCATTTCACGTTAACATACTTGTATGGACATTATGCTTTTTTTTTCCTTGCAGATATTTAATTTGAATGATTTCTTAGTTTTTATATTTTTCTTAATATATTTCATTTCACATTAACATACTTGTAGTCACAGTGTCTGGTTCCCCTTAATTTTGTTTAACAAAAATGCTAGTGTACAAGTTACTTAGGCATGAAGGCTTTTGCATCTCTTTTCAATAATTTCTTGGAACTGAATGGACCCACTTTAGGTAGCATACCAACTTCTCACTTTCAATGATTATGGTGAAATTTTTTGTAGTTGCACAGATTAATGTAGGAAGGAAACAACTGTCTATTTGGTGTAACATGGTATTGTTCATGGAGGAAAACAAAAAATCAGATGATTTGTGTAAAATTGCAGAACTTGATCCAGCCAAGGGAACAAAGAGGAAGAAGAGGAAGTCGCACATGTTGTCATCTACAAACAGTCCATTGGAGGAGAAGGACCTGAGCAATGTATCAAAGGGGACAGATATGAATCTGAATAGAAAGCAGATAGAACAGTGTACTGTCTTCTCAAAAAATATTGTGGAGGGCTCCAAAGAAAACAATACCTCAGATTATTTATGTAAAACTGTAGAACTTGATCCAACCAATGGAAAGAAGATGAAGAAGAGGAAGAAGAACAGCTCGTCATCCAAAAATAGTCATGATACAATGGAGGAGGAAGACCTGAGCAATCTATCAAATGGCCCAAATATGGCTTTGAAGGAAGAGCAGATAAAACAGCATAATGTCTTCTTGAAAAATAATATGGAAGTCTCCAAAGAAAGTATTCTTCAGTCTTCACTGCAAACAACTGAAATCGTTTTGAATAAAAAGCATGAAGGGCACAGTGATCCTTCAAGCGAAGAAAGCCTGGCCAGGGTGTCGTTGGGTTTCAAAAGTTCGATTACTACTTTACAAGAGTCAGAAAATTATGCCGAAGTGAGGAAACAACAGAAAAAGAAAAAAGGAAAGAAGAGTTCTAATGTTGCCAAGAATAGTGATCCAGCTGAAAAGCTGCTGGAGGAGCAAACAGGTTTGAAGCCTCTTGAAGAAGAAAATGTAGATTCTTTAGAAGGGCATGATGCACCCATAGAAGAAAGCCTGGCCCTGGATTCTCTGGTTAACGAACAGTCAAATACTGTTTTACATGAATCTGAAAATCATGCAGAAGCCACTACACGGCAGAAAAAGAAAAAGAAATCGAAGAAGAATTCTAATGTTGCCAAGAATAGTGATCCAGCTGAAAAGCTGCTGGAAGAGCAAACTGGTATGAAGCCTCTTGAAGAAGAAAATGTAGATTCTTTAGAAGGGCATGGTGCACCCATAGAAGAAGGCCTGACTCTGGAATCTGTGGTTAATGAACAGGCGAATATTGTTTTACACGAATCTGAAAATAATGTAGAAACCACTACACGGAAGAAAAAGAAAATGAGACCGAAGGCGAGTTCTAATGTTTCCAAGAATAGTGATCCAGCTGAAAAGCTGCTGGAGGAGCAAACAGGTATGAAGACTCTTGAAGAAGAAAATGTAGATTCTTTAGAAGGGCATGATGCATTCATAGAAGAAAGGCTGACTGTGGAATCTCTGGTTAACGAACAGTCAAATACTATTTTACATGAATCTGAAAATCATGCAGAAACCACTACACGTCAGAAAAAGAAAAAGAAAAAGAAATCGAAGAAGAGTTCTAATGTTTCCAAGATTAGTGATCCAGCTGAAAAGCTGCTGGAAGAGCAAACAGGTATGAAGCCTCTTGAAGAAGAAAATGTAGATTCTTTAGAAGGGCATGGCACACCCGTAGAAGATAGCCTGGCCCTGGAATCTCTGGCTAACGAAATGTCAGATACTCTTTTACACGAATTTGAAAATCATGCAGAAACCAGTACACAACAGAAAAAGAAATCGAAGAAGAGTTCTAATGTTTCCAAGATTAGTGATCCGGCTGAAAAGCTGCTGGAGGAGCAAACAGGTATGAAGCCTCTTGAGGAAGAAAATGCAGATTCTTTAGAAGGGCATGGTGCACCCGTAGAAGAAAGCCTGGCCCTGGAATCTCTGGCTAACGAAATGTCAAATACTCTTTTACACGAATTTGAAAATCATGCAGAAATCAGTACACGACAGAAAAAGAAAAAGAAATCAAAGAAGAGTTCTAATGTTTCCAAGATTAGTGATCCCGCTGAAAAGCTGCTGGAGGAGAAAGCAGGTATGAAGTTTCTTGAAGAAGAAAATGTAGATTCTCTAGAAGGGCATGGTGCACCTATAGAAGAAAGCCTGACCCTGGATTCTCTGGTTATTGAACAGTCAAATACTGTTTTACATGAATCTGAAAATCATGCAGAAACCAGTACACATCAGAAAAAGAAAGGGAGATTGAAGAATAAGCCTAATGTCTTCAAGAATGTTGATGCAGCTCAAGAGCTTCCCAAGGAGCAAATTAATACAAAGTCCCCTGAAGAAGAGTTTTCAGTTTCCTTGTTAAAAAATTTTGAACTGGACTTGACCATGGTGAAGAGGAATAATGAATCAGCCATATGTAACAACCTGACACCAGTGGTTGAGAAGAAACACAGTGGTCGTATCATCTCATTGCCAGCCGTACAAAATGGGTCCATGTGCAGAATTTCTCCTAACTGTGCAGATATGGTACCTCCGTCAAGGAAAGTTGGGGGAAGAATCAGGAAGAAGGTAGATAAAACTCTTAATGATAAGTCTACATCTGATTTACATGATCACACAGTGCAGAAAAATGAGGAGTTAAATAAGGTATCCAAAGCTGTGCAAAGATATGGTTGTGAGGATGAAAATTTTGAAGGATCTACAGCTGGTTGTGAGAAGGAAGAAACAATGCTTTCTTCATCAACTAAAAATTTATTAAGTGTTAAATCATTAGATCTGATAAAGGAAGTGAATAACCCATTTGGTAATCGTTTGGATAAAGATCCTGCATCAGGGAAGGGAAATAGGAGAACTATTCTTGAAGATGATTCTTTTAATAATGTGGTTCCTTGTGACCTACCCCTACATTCAGTTAAGAAGAATGAGAATGACTTACAGGAGATGAAGCTAGCAGTTCAGAAAGATGATGTTTGTGGTGAAGGTAATTTTGAATTGTCTTTAATAAATAGGATTAAGGATGAAAGAATGTTTTCTTTGTCAACTGGGGATGCCATAGATGTTGCCCCGTTAGATCTGATCAACAAACAGGATAACCTGATGGAAATGGAGCTTATGTCACTGGAAAGAGCACCTTCTATTTGTACCAAAAAAAAGCTCCTTGTCCTTGATTTGAATGGACTCCTTGCTGATATTGTGTTCATTGTTCCCCATGGTTACAAAGCAGATTTTAAAGTTGCCAGAAAACACGGTAAGAAATGAGATTGAAACTTTTTGTATTTTGACTATATATATATATATATATATATATATATATATATATATATATATATATATATATATATATATATTGGTAAGTTGAATAACATACAATTATATATATGCTAAGTGCTAACGGACATCGTTATTTTTCTATTTCAGTTTTTAAGAGGCCCTTCTGTGACGATTTTCTGAAGTTCTGTTTTGAGAGATTTGATATAGGGATCTGGTCCTCAAGAACAAAGTATGCCTTCAACCCTGGAACCTGACTATGGCATAGCAGTTTTTTTCTTTCATCTCTTTTTGTCTAGTTTTCATTTGAAGATCACTTTTTGTGCACATGCTGGTGACTAGACGTTTTTTTGGTTCCATAGCATTTATGATATGGGCGTATCTGATGATGCATGATATATTTCAATTCTATGCAGATCTAATGTGGATACTGTGGTCGATTATCTGTTCAGGGATATGAAACACAAGCTATTATTTTGTTGGGTAAGCGATTTCAGCTTTGAACTTTTTTACCGTGTGTTTCATTGTACTTCATGGCTGGTGATTCGTTTTGTATGAAACAAACTATTGTCGGTCTTCAAGAATCAGGATATGTATTCTATGGTTCCATTAGTTTTGCACGGTGCATAGATGAAAAGTGCCTTCGTGTTAAGTTCTTCACTCTTACAGGTTTATTGAAATTTTTTCCTACGTACAAAATGTAATGCAAGTGACAAGGACCACTGTTTCTCTAGTCCAGTTCTTTCTTAGCCAGTAAAATCAGTCATCTGCCTAGCTAGTTTATTGATGTTGGTGATGGTTAATGAAATTGAATCATTCAATTCCATACTTAACTATAACAAAAAAATGTTGTTGGCAGATGCCCATTGCATATGTGATAATATAATACACAATAAAACCCACAGTGTGGAACGTTTTACCATAGCAACATGTTTGGAGTTCGAGAAAAGGTTGTAGAGCTGATGAGAAGGTATAGGGTCGTGTTGACATTAGTTGAATTACATCTTCTAGTGAGCCACAATTTAAGAGATTATTCTCTTTAATTATATATTAAAAGCTTGAATATGTTAACTTAGTCAAGCAAAGAACAATTGAAGGAACTGGGTATAGCTTCATGTGATAGGTAAGTCTTTGGTGTAGATGAATTTTACCCAGCCAGACCTTTAATGATGCGGGAACGTACTAAATGCAATGCTAGGGCTGAGATTAGAATTGAAATTAATTCAAACAATTAATAACAATTTCTCATAACAGATAATCACGAAAAATTCTAGAAATTCAATTAAAATGATTTAATTCTGGCCCACAATAGCGTTACTTTTCGCGTACGTTCCCTATCGGATCTAGAAGACTGATTCTTATGAACGGCTAGATCTCCGATAGTTTTAGGGCGTCGAACGAATTCACAAGTGGGTTCTCTCAATACCGTACAAAATAAAAGGTTAACAAAGAATTAGCGATGAACAAATAGGTTGATTTTGAATTTTTTTATTTATTTATGAGATAAATTGGCTAGATCTGGGATTTAATTTGAGAAATATATAACTAGGGTTATGTTACTTACGCAAATCGTAGATCTAAACAAGATAGAGATGGAAGAAGAGTTGGTCTCACACCAAACCGCATGTGAGATAGAAGAATCACTTTCCGTTTTGAGAGAATCACACTCTCACGAAAGTTTAAAACTCTCAAGCTTGCAAAATCAATTTTAATTAACCAAAAAATTAATAATAAAGTTGTTTACAAGCCTTTAAATAGGCTAACTAAAACCCTAATATAAAATTACAGTAATCTTAATGCTAATAAAACACAAAATGACAACTTATGACTAAAATATAAATTTCCGCCAGAATCCGTGTCGTTTCGATCGACGGTGCGGTGTCACAGGTCGCACTTAGCAACCTCACTCTGCGGCATTTAACGACGCCGCGCTTAAGTCACCTACTTTTGATACCAATGATCATGGGCGCCCTTCGACGCTTTCAACCCGCAGTGCTTGCTACATGCAAGAGCAACAACCCATCTACACATCAGCTCTGATACCACCCGCTTAGAGGACGGGAACTCCCCCAACATGGTTACCTCTGTTTCGCGGCCTACCATCCAACTTATCGTGCCCCTTACGACACGCTCGTTTGCACCACTGCGCTAAACTTGGCCTGCTCAAGCTTCACCCTGTGCACTGCACTAGTACCTTGCTTCGCAACAGTCCATGCCATCATGTAATGCAACTCCCCATGCCATCATGTCATGCTTACATACCGAACCAAGCCCACAGCCTTGTGCCTCGTCGCTCGCGTGCTTAACTGAGTCCCACGCAGCTTGCCTTTGTGTGCGTTTCGAATTACTAGCACTCGTTCATCCTTGGCCCACATGCTGTCGTGCTCAATTGAGCCCCACGCAACACTGGTGTTCTTCTTGTGAGGTTGCCCAGCCGTATGCACCGCAACGCGTAGTCCAGAGCCATACATCAACCTCCCTTGGGTGCCACACGACATCGCTGCGTCGACGACCTAGGCCCACCGTTTCAGGCCTAGGAGACACTTGCGCCCCTTTTGGCAACGCAAGGCCCCGTGTGGGTGGAAGGCAACTCTCCAGCTCCTCTCCCACATAGAAGGGTAAAACAGTCATTCAGCCAGAATGGCGGGAGGACCTCAAACCCCTTGGTTTGACATATCGCAACGCCTCCTGCATCGCTAGCCCACCTTGGCTATGTCGCGTCCGTGTCGCTCCCACGTCTTCCCCCCCCATGCGATCGTGTTGTGTCCCCGCAGCGCGACCACGTCGCCAGGCCCACTTGGCCCCATGTCGCGTGCCCTCCTGGCACCACATGTCGTGCCCCATGCACCATGCTGCAAGCTCGAGTATTGGCCCCGTTACACTGGGGTCGATCGATAGAGTATATATATATATATATATATATATATATATATATATATATATATATATATATATATATATATATATATATATCCACAGTCTCTGTCCGAAAGCCATATTATTCCTAACTACAATTGATCAATTGAAGGTGGGTGTTGATTGATCGACTGAGGCTTGTAACTTTGCCTCAGAATGTTTAGCCGCTATCCTTCCTCAATTGATCGATGGCTGGAATCTATCGATCGACTGAGCAATTTTCAACTCTCCAAATTTGAGCTGATTTTCTTTCTTTCACCTTTGCTGATTTTCTTTCGCCTTCGATACGTCACTGGTGGTTGCTTGAACCTGATGTCCCCATCAACTCTCCTCGGGTTAGACATATTCATTCCTGATGAATACTGGTTGTGATAGAGGTCCAAGAGATTCAGATCAATCTACTGAAACTCTTCCTTAGTAATCCATGTATTCTCTGAATCGGTTTTGTTCTTTTACTTGACCAAATAATTCTAAAGTCCCCCTTGGTTAGTGGACATAATTTGATCTTCTAGGACATCTTCGATGATCTCATTAATTTGCTAAGTAGGTGGAGGTAATGGTATGGGTAGGGGAATAATTGGTGCATCAGATGTAGAGGGTTCAAAGTGGTTGGTGGAATGGTTGAAGGGCTATGGAACGGAACGAGGTCCTCCACATTGAAGGTCATGCTAATCCCTAATTTCGGCGGAAGATCTATGATGTAAGCATTAAAACCGACACACTTCAAGATTTTATAGGGTCCAACACCACAAGCTTGTAATTTCTTTGCAACTCCTTGTGGGAATCGCTTGGGTCTATTCCGAACCATCACAAAATCACCCTCTTGAAATTCTTTGAACCATCTATGAGAATCTGCAAAAAACTTGTATTTTTCATTGCTCGCATTAATTCTTTTCTTAATCTCAGCATGCAACTCATGAATGCGATGCGCAAATGTGGATGCAGACTCTGATGACCTTTGATAAATGGACATTGGAATGAGATTTACAGGTGTCCTAGGTTTATACCCATTCACAATTTGGAACAGACTCATGCCTGTGGTTTTATTAACCGAATTGTTATATGCAAATTCAGCTACCGGTAAGATGGAATCCCAACTCCTAATGTGCTCTCCTACAAGACACCGTAACAAATTTCCTAGACTTCTATTGACAACTTCGGTTTGCCTATCAGTTTGGGGATGATATATAGATGAAAATTGAAGTTGGGTCCTCATTTTGTGCCACAATGTCTTCCAAAAATAACTGATAAATTTGTAGTCTTAAATAAACTGTGTAAATGAACGACTTCGTTAAAGAAAATGGTAGCAATGTTACTTGCATCATAGGTCTTCGAACACCCAATGAAGTGAGCCATTTTTGAAAAACGATCCACAACCACGAACACCGAGTCGTGCTTTCGGAGGATTTTGGGGAGGCCTAACACGAAATCCATAGATAGGTCTTGTCACGGGGTATGTGACACTGGTAAAGGCGTGTATAATCCCGTGTTTTGCCGCTTTTGTTTTACCAGTTGACAAACACGACACTGGCTGATAATTTAGTAACATCTCGGGTGAGATTGGGCTAAGAGAAGTGGTCTTCAACCAATGCAACAGTTTTGTTGCGACCAAAATGGCTGGCAACCCCTCCAGTGTGTAATTCCCAAATAAGAAAGTCCTGTAAAGATGTGCGGGAAATACACAACCAATGTTTTAGAAACAAGTACCCCTCCTGTAGGGTATACTTTCTCTGACAGATTGTCCACTCATAAGCAAGGTGTACTCTTCACCAAAATCCGGACAGGTGGGATAATATTCCACGAGGCGATCAAATCTGGTTACCTCAATGCTTAATGCGTGCAACGTCGCAATTCTACGGCTAAGCGCGTCAGCAACTCGATTCTCTACACCAGCCCTATGTTTCAATACAAAGGTGAACCCTTGAAGTTGTTCAACCCATTTTGCATGTCACGGGTTTAACTTCTTTTGGAAACTCAAGAATCGCAGGGCTTCGTAATCAGAGAATAAGACGAACTCATGTGGTAGCAAACAATGTTTCCAGTATTTAAGAGATTACACTACCGCAATAACCACATAGAACTCTTTGTCGTAGGTAGAGTACTTCTGCCTAGCGTCATTTAGCTTTTCACTGAAATAAGCTATCGAATGACCCTCTTGGCTCAATACTCCAATACCCACACCTGGCGCGTCACACGCAACCTCGAAGACCTTGGAAAAGTCGAGAAGGCGCATGGCAGGAGCTTCTGTCATTTGAGACTTAATCTCCTTGAGAGCCTTTGCCGCAACAGGTGTCCATTTAAACTCTTCATTTTTTATGCAATCGGTGATAGGTACTGAAGTTACGGATGAAGCGCTTGTAAAACGTGGCTAATCTATGGAAATTACAGACTTCGTGAATGTTCAGAGGTTCAGACCATTCAACGAAAGCTTTGACCTTTTCGGGTCCACAGTCATTTCGTCAGAGGTCACGACAAACCCTAAGAAGACAACGTGATGTGACATGAATGTGCGCTTCTTCAGGTTCGCGTATAATTTCTCTCCTCTGAGAGTCGCGCAAACTTGCCTTAAGTGGTCCACGTGTTCTTTGTTGTGGCTATAGATAAGGATGTCATCAAAATAGATAACAAGGAACTTGCCTATGAAAGGCCTCAACGCCTGTGTCATGATATGCATGAAAGTACTCGGAGTGTTTGAAAGCTCAAACGGCATAACAAACCACTCATACAAACCATCTTTGGTTTTGAAGGCAGTTTTTCATTTGTCCCCAAGACAAACTCGGATCTGATGGTACCCACTCTTCAAATCGATCTTCAAAAATATTGTGGCGCCTACCATTATGTCCAACATATCGTCCAATCTTGGTATCGGGAACCGATACTTGACCGTGATCTTGTTAATAGCGCGACTATCAACACACATCCTCCAAGTTCCATCTTTCTTAGGTGTGAGCAGTGCTGATATGGCATATGGACTCAAGCTTTCCTTTATGAACCCCTTTTGGAGAAGTTCATCAATTTGCCTCTTTAACTCCGAGTGTTCGGATGGATTCATACGATAGTGGAGGCAAGTTAGGCAAGGTAGCTCCAGGGACCAAATATATGGCATGTTGGATGTCCCGTAGAGGTGGTAATTCATTTGGAAGGTTTTCAAGAAAGACATTCCCAAACTCATTCATTAACGGTTTACCCTCTTTTGGAATTTCAATGCCAGACTCTTTGGACTTTTCAACTGTGACAAGGACATAGACAGTGTCCTCGGTCTTAGCACCTCGTTCGAACTCAAGAGAGCTAACGATGTGAGCGGCCTTAGACGCTCTCTCTCTCTCTATTAGCCTTTTATCGCTTGATTTGGCTATTTCACTGTAGGTGATTTAGGAGGTAAAGGATTGATCTTTATTGTGTTTCCATTGTGAGTGAATGAACACACGTTCGATTTCCTGAACAGTTTAACGTCCATGCTATACAACCACGACTTCCCAAGGATGATATGCCCCGCATCAATAAGCACAACATCGCACCGCAAGGTGTCCTTATACGAGCCGAATTGTATAGGAACTTGACACCTTTGTGAAACAGGGATGAATGATGAATTGACCCACACGATTTTGTAGGGTCGGGGGTGAGTTACGGGTGTAAGCCCTAAGCGAGAAACTGTGCTCTCGGAAACCACATTAGTGCAGCTTCCGTTGTCGACGATGACTCGACAAGCTTTCTCCCCACACTTGGCTATGGTATAGAAGACATTTTCCTGTCGTCAATCATCACTCTCCTTTGACTGGGCTAGAGCACATCTAACCAGTGCTCATGAGGTATTATCCTCCTCAACGTGGTAGGAGATATCCCTCAGGCAAGCCACTGTTTATTCCCCTACACAATCTTCTTCGTCACTAGGGAATGACTCAGACTCGTAGACTGCAACTGTACCCTCGTCATGCTCGTTTTCAGTGTCCTCAGTTATAAATAGGTTTCGGGATGGGCATTGTGCTGCAAAATGCTCGATGTCGTGACGCTTATAACATTTGTTCTGGCCACTACTCTTGGGGCCTTCGAGCATTGGGCCTTTACCCTTATCGACTCTGGTTACCGGTGTGGTAACTGGATTGGGCCTAGCAGGCGGGGCATTAGTGTTGGGTTTTGACTCGGGAAGGTTGGATCTATAGCTAGACCTATAATTAGACGGAGGACTAGTCTTGAGGTATCACTCGAACTCATCGACTCTAGTGAAACATTCCTCTAGATCGGCAACATGGTATAGAATAAGTTCGCTTTGCAATTCTGGGCGAAGGCCCATTCGAACTTGAGAGAGGGTAACTTTTTCCGGTTCATCCACATCGGCTTGGGTTTTCAACTTTTTAAATCTATCGATATATTCTGTGACCGGTGAATTTCCTTGGCGTAATGAATGCCACTGATCGAGAATACGTTCATTGTAGGATAGATGAACGTACTTCTCGTTCAATTGAAACTTCATCTCTCCCCAAGTGGAAACGGGAGAAAGACATGGGCCTGCCTACGATGCTCTAACCCCCATCCAATAAAGCCGAGCTTGACCTATAAGTTTGACTTTAGCAAATCAAATTTTTCGCTCCTCAGACATGGTGTAGCACTCGAAGTAGTTTTCTATGCCGGTGACCCACTCGAGAAAGACCTTAGGTTGTCTTTTTCCTTCGAAAGTAGGAGCTTCCATTTTCACAGATTTCATGATTTTATTGTCCTGATTTGTTTGAACTTCACGACGTGGTTGACCTACCTCCCACGGTCATTTGTGTTGACTCTATTGTAAGTTTCAGTGTTAAAATTGTGGAGTTCTTCAACACGGGTTTCCAAAGCCTCATTCCGGGCTTGTTGGTCATGCAATTGTTGCAATTGATTGTGATTTTCAGCCATCTGGGTTTGAAGGGAGGACAATTTAGATATAAGGTCTCAAATTAGGGCTTCCATCTTAAGGGGATCCATGATGATGCAAGATAAAACTATTTGATGCAAGACAAATATGGGGATGATGAGAGACAAAATCTGAAATGATGCAAGATAAACAATAAAAGAAATAAATCCTAAAACCTATATGAACACTGAGACCCTAAAACTAAATTGATGCTTTGATACCAATTTAATGCGGGAACTTGCTAAATGCAATGCTAGGGCTGAGATTAGGATTGAAATTAATTCAAACAATTAATAAATGACAATTTCTCATAACAAATAATCACAAAAAATTCTAGAAATTCAATTAAAATGATTTAATTCCGGTCCACAATAGCGCTACTTTTCGTGTACGTTCCCTATCGGATCTAGAAGACTAGGGTTCTTATGAACGGCTAGATCTCCGATAGTTTTAGGGCGTTGAACGAACTCGCAAGCAGGTACTCTTGATACCGTACAAAATAAAAGGTTAACAAAGAATTAGTGATGAACAAATAGGTTGATTTTGAATTTTATTTTATTTTATGAGATAAATAGGCTAGATCTGGGATTTAATTTGAGAAATAAATAACTAGGGTTATGCTACTTACGCAAACTGTAGATCTAAAGAAGATAGGGATGAAAGAAGAGTTGGCCTCGCACCAAACCGCACGTGGGATCGAAGAATCGCTTTCTGTTTTGAGAGAATCACACTCTCAAGCCTACAAAAACAATTTTAATTAACCAAAAAACTAATAATAAAATTGTTTACAAGCCTTTAAATAGGCTAACCAAAACCCTAATACGAAATTAGAATAATCCTCATGCTAATAAAACACAAAATGACAACTTTTGACTAAAATATAAATTTCTGCCAAAATCTGCGTCATTGGTCGGTCGATCAAGTATATAAATATATACTTGTCCATAGTCTCTGTCCGAAAGTCATATTATTTCGAACTACAATCAATCAATCGAATGTGGGTGTCGATCAATCAACTGAAGTTTGTAACTTTGCTTCAAAATGTTTAGCCGTTGTCCTGCCTCGATCAATCGATGGCTGGAGTCGATCGATCGACTGAGCAATTTTCAACTCTCCGAATTTGAGCTGATTTTCTTTCTTTCACCTTTGCTGATTTTCTTCCGCTTTTGATACGTCACTGGTGGTTGCTTGAACTTGATGTCCCCATCATTTAATCTTGTCTCTTTGGATGAATTGAGCAGTTTTTAATTGACAATTGACATATTTGCTCTGAATTAATTTTCTAGCAACCCATAATAACAACTTATCGATAGATCAATCACTCATGATGAATTCTTCACCAAAGGTCAACTTAAAACATCCATCTTTACATACACTGCTCCCATTGTGTTCATGATGCATTGAATCAATGATACAGACAATTGAAAAACAAACAAAACCCCAATAATACTTGTGGGTTTCCCAGGGCTGAATTTTTTTTCCTTCCTGCCACCACCCTCTCTCATCAACCCCTTTTTTTGTATCTGTTTGTGGGCGAGTGTGTCTTTAGGGAAGTTGAAAATTAGCGATATAAAACCAGATTTCTATGGTAGCTTTCCATGTTTGGACTATATTGATCAATGGAACCCACCTATTATAGATATGACTACATCCTTGTTCCTAGGCGATATTGCCAGGGAGGAGATTGGGCGATTTGTATTGCTCCGACTCTTGTCCTCTACAGAGAGCAACATTCCTCGTTTCATGTGCTTAAGCCGTTGACTGCGTCAAATCAAATGATTGGAATCATTTGTGATGTGTGCCATGTAGAATCAAATCTTACGATCTGATGGGAAGTCCATGATCTCCAGATCCATTGTGTGTAAATGATTGGGACGAAAAAAGATCTTGATCGTCTGATTCAACACAGTCAACAGGTTAAGCACAAGAAATGCGGGTTGAGAGGAAAGACTCTTGGGTTGTAAATGAAGGTACCCTAATGTTAAAACTTAAAAGCCTACCCATTGCATGTATACGAGAAAATAAATTATAGGATTTTAAAATCGGACCCACTTAATTGCATGATTCGAGGATTTTAATATTGTGGGACCCACTTTAATCGATATTAAAAGCGTCCGAAAGGTTTTAAAAGTAAAAGCCCTCTTTCAACGACTTATAACTTAAAATGTAAAACGAGAGAGAGAGAGAGAGATGGAGTCCTTCGCAGGTCTTCTATCGCCGAAAGAATCCCAGATTCTCAGCTAGCGGTTCTTTCATTGCCGGAAAAATTGCAGTTATATGATATTTTATCTCCAGAAAAGTAAGTACTCTTTAGATTTCTTTTTGTTTTCCTGTCTAAATCATATACCAAAAACATGTGCAGTGCTAGGATAATCAGTGATTTTCTTCCAACCGGTATTTTTTTTATTATGGTTGTTTCGACATACATCCAGTAAAATTCCTTTTATATTAATTTTTTTTTTGTAGGAACCATGTGAACCGCGATTCCTAAATGTAGGAACCATGATTCCTATGCGAGTCCGTTTCTGAAACGCGGAATCGCAGTTCCAACAAGAATCGTTGAGGCAATTACACGGTTCCTGCTTCTAAGCCTTGGAGTAGCTTGCACCTTTAACCCCTTTTTCTCTCGGTTGGAGGTGGTTTCCCTTTTGGCTTTTTCTGTGCTGACTTGTTTTTTCTCGCTTTGTTTTGTTTTTCGTTTTTGTTCCTGCTCGGTGCCTCGCTCTGCCATTTTTGGTTTTCTAATGAAATTCTATTTTATCGAAAAAAAAATGTCCAGGTCTGAAAAAGGTGAAGGGAGTCCTTCAAGGCCTTTGATGAACTCGGCACACCCATGGTTGTCATATACGATATGCACTAACGCAGTCACATATGCGATGACTAGGGCTCTCAACAAGTCGAGCCAGCTCGGGAGCTTGCTCGGCTTGGCTCGATAAAAACGATCTCGCAAGTACCTTGAGCTCAGCTCGCGAGCCGAGTCAAGCTATGAGTTAGGAGCTTCTTTGTAAATGAGCGGATCACGAGCTGGGTAGTCTGTTGCTCATCTTGACTATATATATATATATATAACATAAATTGCTAAAATATCTTGAAAATTAATCGTTAGAAGCTTTTAATGGTTAAAAGTTTAGGATAATTTAGTAAAGTAACAAAAGAAATTCTAATCTACCTATAAATACTTAAATCTATCGGCTCAAACCCTAATCGCTAACTCTCATCTCCTCTCAATGACTCTCGTCATGCTAATTTGCTATGAAATGAAGTACTGTGATAATTTTTAATTAGAAGACTAGAAGTTCTAACTATTTAGATATAGATAAATTAAAATGTAATAAAAAAAGAAAGAAATATAACAAGAAATAAATTCAAAAAATAAAAAAAATATAGCATATTACCAGGAGCTCGAATTCAATAAAGCTGAGCTAGAGCTGAGTAGGTTTAGGCTCGAATATAAAAGAGTTTGACTCAAATATAAAAGAGTCGATCTGAAGCTGACCCTGGTTCGGCTCGAACTTGACTTGTTGAGAGCCCTAGCGATGACATGTGTATATCACATGTCACTGTGGCATCTGCGATATAATAGCCGTGAGGTTAATTTTTCTCTCTCACACTGTTTACCACAAATTTTTGTAAGTAAATAAAAATGAATCATAACAAATTTCCCCTTGTAAAGAAGGGTTTTATTATTTTATGGGAACGTACACTGCTGACTGCTCCTTTTTGTTTCTATAATTGGGTTTTGTTTGTTGCTCTGTACCTGGCTGGTGGAGGACAGGCAAACAGTGCCTCTGTGATGGCCTCTCCTTTCTCTGTTTTCTTTTTTCGTTTTTGGTTTCTCTTTAGACCTTTTGTGGACCTCCTAAGCTGCTCACTTACGTCTGATCTGGATGCTCTTTTTTTTTTAATGAAATGCCTTCTTCACTAATTAAAAAAAAAAGATATACTCCTTAGGCACCGGATTGATGAAGAAGATGATGATCTACCATCTCGTACTTTTTGCATTAAACACGTCGTAGGTTATTACAGTATTTTGTTAACACATGTTATTGGTACAAGTTGGCACCTCCTTCCATAAAATTTGATTCAAGATTCAATAAGATATTTCTGAACATCAATTTGGTAAACTAGCTGTCACATCTTTGTTGAATCATACACGGCATTTCTTGTGCGACTAAGTTACCAATTGTAATGCCATAATTGGTATTTTGCTCTTGCTTTCTGTTGAAGTCTCAATCTAAATCCAAAAACACCCACAGTTCACAAAATTGGTCCAAGTGAACAATTGGACCTGACAAAACTTTCTCCTATAAAAGATTAACTGAAAAGAATTGCCTAAAATTGTTGTGGAAAATAGGCAACATGTACCTGCTATTGCTTTGTAGGATTGAAAATTGCTTGTATCAAGTGTGCAGTGGCCCAATGGTGTTGGTTCAACTCCCAAGCATGTGAGGTCGCTGGTTCCTGACGTGGCCATGAAAACGACTTGGTCCATGAGGAGTTTTTTAGTCATTTATCTTGACATGTTGAAATGAGTAAAATACTCATAATCTAGCCATTTTCACAGCCCGGTGGCTGTTTCCGGACGATCCTGTTTCTTTTGTGTTTTGACCGATACACGAGTATCTTTTTCATTTGCCCTCTAATGTCACTAAGCCTTATTGTAATCTATCGCATGTGGCAATTGTATGCAGGATAGTTCTAGATGTACCCAGACGGGATTCTTTACCCTTGACAACAGGCATAAACCATTGGTTTTCAAGGAATTGAATAAACTATGGAACAAAGACGGGCAGGATCTTCCGTGGGAAAAGGGGGAGTATTCAATGTCGAACACATTGTTGTTGGATGATTCTCCTTACAAGGCTCTCTGCAATCCGGTAAGTTCGTAACCTATTATTGTTGATTAGACCAACAGCATGGATTAGTCATCTCTTTGCCTTGGGTTTTTTGGATACTAGTGGTAATTTTTTCTATCTTTTCGCCGTTTAGCCGCACACTGCAATCTTCCCTCATCCCTATACATTCAAGGATACAAATGATGATTCATTAGGTGAGATTTTCTCCTACACAGTCTGCAAGCACTACTTTAAATGTTTCTAATTTGTGCTATACACAGCATTTTTCACTCATTAAGTTTGGAAGCAGGTCCAGGAGGAGATCTTCGAGTTTATATAGAAAAGTTGGCCATGGCAGAGGATATTCAACTATATGTCCAAGAACACCCATTTGGCCAACGTCCTATCACCGCAGAAAACCCATCCTGGAATTATTATCTTCGGGTTATCAACTCTTCAGTGACAACATGACAATTCTGATCGCGTTGTTAATCTTGCACAAAAGCTGATATGATGAGATTCCACAGACCCAAGTCTAGGAATGTTTTGTGAAAACCAGTTGTACAATTCACTCGAACTGCCATGTGAAGAGCAAAAACAATCAGATACTAGACTATAGCATTGATAGGGGTGAGAACCGCTCCCACACACGATAACTCCAGATCCTTCCTGGTGGTGCAGTTCTCTGATTTTGTTCTGTTTTCTCCCGGAAGAAATCACAATATTTTGTTGCATCCAGGTGTTCTGATTCTTGTTTTCTAACCACAGGCTATAGTTTGATCGAGTGGGGATCTTAATTTCAAAGGTGTACGTGTTACTCAAAATCAAATTGTATTCTTTGTACCTTAGTAAAAGAACAGAGATAAAACTTGTTTTCCAAGCATAAATTGCACAGTTTAATTTAAATACTAGAGGGTGGTTTGAGCTCAATTTCTGTTTTTGTTGGAAGAAACAATGACGGTTCTAATGTCAATGTGGCTTGCGAACTCTGTTTTGAAACTTGTAATTATTTTGTTAATTACTAGATCGCTTAGCAGGAATTGTTTGGGGGACATTGCATCAACAATAGGTGAGGTCTGCTGTTGCATCAACAATGGATCATCATTTAATACTTACAAGATCTGGGCACCGAGAATTATGAGATGGAGCAAAGACAATGATGATGATGAATTAAACCAGACCAGTTTCGGATCTTAGGCAAGGATGATGATAATGATGATGATGATGAAACGCTTTTACTATTTTTTTCCCTTTTCTTTGTAGTTAAATTTTAATATGTAATCATCCACAATCACCACTTCTCAAGTAAAATAAATAAGCAAAGGACGAATTAGGCAGGCGGGGAAATATGTGGTATCTGGGACATTTGCAGTTAATATGAAAACGTGAAAGAGTTGGTAGTAGGCCACAATTCTTTAAATGTAGAACACTTTTTTACTAAATCTTACATAGTAATAGTTTGGTTTAGATTCAGCTCAAAGATATGTCATTGAACAAAGTCTACTGTTGGATTAAGAGATAATGGCTCCTTCCGGACATTTAGACACCAAAATTGTATTTTAATAATCTTACACCATTAAATTTATACTCTTATTTCACACTATTGAAGTTGATTTATAATTATGTCAGGTGGCTCACATATGTCACTAAATCTAAATTGTCCAAGTAGCAATCCACCATTGAAACATATTTCATCCCAAAGAAAGATGCCTGAAGTGGATGTAAATCATTTGATTGATAAACTCTAATATCAGTCACTAAAACTAAATGCAACGGTTGATATTATTGTCTAACTGATTGGATGGTTTAAATCGTCTAAAACTCAATTTTGGGTCTGTTACACTTCAATTATGATCTCTCACATCTAAAACAGTTAATGGTGTGAGATCATCTAACACCTTTCCGGTGTTTAAATGCCGCGGTCAGGAGAGTCGGGTCCTCCATTAATAAGGTCGGACAATAGCTACCCCTACTCCTTATATTGTATATCTAATATGGAACAACACAACTTTTAGATGGTGACGCTATCTCGGATGCTTTATCAGTCCTCAACTCGTCATCTTTACGGTGTGAACTTAGAAACCTTGGATTGTGCCGTCTCTATTTTTCTATCAGCATTTACTGATTCGCCTCACTATTTGATGGCCCTGAAATCCGTGGAATTATGTTTGGGATAAGATTTTACAGCTAGTACCACCGTAGCCATCAAACCCCATCAAAAGCTGATGTTCACAGATTTTGGGATCCTTGGAATCCGACTGTCGATGGGATGTAGTAGGTTGAATTGCTTCATAAATGGTGTGATGCCTCAGTGGGGAGTTAAATCTATTTTTATTTAAAAAGTAAGGGTATCATGTCCCCATCCGAGGTGGCGAAATGGGTGGGAAAACAGTTTTAAGGATGATTAGGATGGTTAGTTGAAACTTGGCAGTGAAATAAGAGGCATCCCATGTGACAGGAGTTACTGTTTGCATGTGATGGGCTCATTCCTACTGAAACCCATCGTCTCATCAATCACCATCCGCTTTTTTAATGGGTATTTCCAGCCGAAGATTCTATCACCATCAATAGGGGTGTTCATATATATATATATACACGAAACTATGATTATGCGTGAGGGCATAAAGATATCTCTACGCCTGTTGATATGGGCGTGACACATAATGTCTTTTTTGTGAAGCGACGTGTGTTATTTTATAATAATTTAATCACGTCTAATTAGAGTTACCTTTATTTTCAAAGAACGTAGATAATTTTCTTTTAAACACCCTACGCCAGACCATGTGGTGCGAGAATCCCACCAACCCACCACTTTTTGTCCTCTCTCTCTATTGGGATGTCAGTGCTTCGCTATCGAGGTGCCAGCCAAGGTATCAAAAGCGGTATTGATCTCAGGTATCGGTTTGCTCGAGGCCGATACGAATCGGCCGATACCGATACACCGATACGTATCTGCTAATTAAAAAAAAAAAGTAAAAGTCTCGGGTGAAACTGAGACATATCGGCCGAAACCTAATACGTATCGACGATACCGATACGAGATACCAATACATATCGATATTGGCCGATTTTTTATACCTTGGTGCCAGCGCTTTTCTTCCGGGGTGCCAGCGCTTCGCTATCAAGGTGTCAACGCTACTCTCCCAGGGTGCTAGTGCTTCGCTACCGGAGTGCCAGCTCTTCGCTATCGAGGTGTCATCCATCCCTTCTCTACCGGGGTATTAGCGCTTCACTAGCGAGGTGCGGGCACTTCGCTATCGAGGTGCCAATACTTTTCTCCGGGGGAGACAGTGCTTTGTTATCGATATATCAGCGCTTCGCTATCGAGGTGTCAATGCTTCACTACTGGGGACCCACATTTTTAAGTAAAGTAGACTTGAAAAAGTAAGTCTAACACTTTCTTGAAAAAAGAGAGAAGAGAGAAAAAAAAAAAAAAGTCAAGTATGACAGCTGAAAGAGAATAGAACTTTTAAAATATTTTACAAGTTTTAACCCTAGTTAGTAAAGTGAGCTTCGTGCGACATGTCGTTCATAGAGCAATCTGGGCGTAGAGAGAGAAATCTATATGTCTGAGCAATCTGGTTGAGGGGAGAATGCGCTTGGGCGTAGAGATTTCTCTCTCTAAGCCCAGATTGCTCTATGAACGACATGTGGCATGGGGCCCACTTTACTAACTAGGGTTATATATATATATATATATATATATATATATATATATATATATGACTGAGGGAAGAATGCGCTCAGACGTAGAGATTTCTCAACTCCTAGATTGCTCTATGAACGAGATGTAGCATGAGGCCTACTTTACTAACTAGAGTTAAAACTTTTAAAATATTTTAAAAGTTATATTTTCTTTCAGTTGTCATAATTGACTTTTTTAGAGGTCACTTTCTTTTCTCTCTTCTCTCCCTTTTTTCAAGGAAGTGTCAAACTTATTTTAAGTCTATTTTACTTTAAAATGTAGGCTCCCAATAGTGAAGCGTTGACACCTCGATAGCAAAGCGCTAACATCCTGTAGTGAAGCGCTATTACCCCAGTAGAGAAGTGCTGACACATTGATAGCGTAGCGCTAACACCTTGGGAGAGAACCACTAACACCTCAATAGTGAAACATTGACACCTCGATTGCGAAGCGTCGGATAGCACCTCGATAGTGAAGCGCTGACACCCCGATAGTGAAGCGCTGACACCCAGGTAGAGAAGCGTTGACACCTCGATATCGAAGCATTAACACCTCGGTAGCGAAATGTTGATACCCCGGGAGAGAAGAACTGTGTCACGGGGGCGCAGTCAGACACCGGCTATCACACACATACGACACCTCGGTGCAGCGTGCAACGAGGCCAGCCTAACCATCACCAACTCTGACACCACCCGCCTGGAGGACTGGAACTCCCGTTCTTGGTTAGCTCACTCGTTAAGACAACCATATCAATGCATAGTGTCTACTTGCAACACGTATGCTTGCACTTATGTGTCTTGTTTGGCCTGCTAAAGCTTCAATCTGTGTTATACACTCGTACTTCACTTTGCAACAATAGCATGCTGCTCAATCCTCATGTCGTCCCATTCCAACATGTTTCACCGTCATACTGAACCAAGCCCACCAGGGTGTGTGCATAACCAACATACATTATCTTTTGACCCTCACGCCGACGTGCTCTACAGAGTCCCACGTAGCTCTCAAGTGTCTCCCTCTTATTTGACCAAAATATACTGCGACGCATAGTTCGATGCACATGGCAACCTCACCTTGAGTGACACATGGCATTGCAGAAACAACATTCAGGCTTAGGAGACCACTGCGCACCCTCCAGTGTCGCAAGGCCCCATATGTGTGGGAAGTATCTCTGCAGCTCCTCTCTCACATATATAGTTCAAGCACCATCTAGGGGAAAATAACGGAATGACCTCAAATGTATTGGTTTGACATACGCACATGACACACGCCCCCGATCCATGGCACACAACGTCATCCTCCACAATAGTACGCCCACAACGCCCCACATCATCTCCCATGCGACCGTGTCGCTAACTTTTCATACCACCATGTCGCGAGCTCTCATGGCCCATGACCAACACACTTATAGTATCTACGGCGAAACCCTCATGGCTTGGTGACGCGCATACGATGCCCCGATGTTAAGAAGAAGTGACACGCCTACGATGGTCACGCCACAAACCCCTGTCACAACTGGCACCCCAATGGAGAGAAAGGGTAGAAAAGAGGTGGGTTGGTAGGGTTCTGACACCCACGTGGTCAGGCGTAGAGTATTTCAAAAAGGCTATTTACTTTTTTGAAAATAAATGTAACCCTAGTTAAAACGTGATTAAATGATCATAAAACAACACACATCACTTCACAAAAAGGCGCTATGTATCAAGCCCATATCAATAGACACAAAAATATCTCTATGCCCGGACACATAGTCTTAGGCCTCTCTCTCTCTCTATATATATATATATATGTGTGTGTGTCATGTGTCACGTGATTTTAGGCTCACTTTTTAAGTTGTGTTATGTGGAATAACAAATTGACTATCTAATTGTATGCCCATGATCATCTCTAGATCTAGATAAATTGTGCGGAAGATTAGGATGGAAAATAATCTACATCATCTAATTCAAAGCGATTAATGCAATCCGATCAGAGGAGTCTCAACTTAATCTTTATTCAAAAAATTTAAATTTTGATCTATGGAGAACACTCATTTCTTTATTAGCAGAAAAAGGAAAACAGAGATATAGGCCCACAGCATTCATGGCCGGTTTAAGCTTAGAGAAAGGCCGACAAGGCTGAGCCTCATTGATCTGAAAGAGTCTCACTTAAAAAATGCAGCAGTAGTTAATATAATATGCCCTCCCCCTTGCAGCAAGCACTGAATGAACCTCACCTTTGTCTCCTAGGGTCAACCCACTCCCTAAAAGCTTCCACTCTGGATCCTTCATCAAATGTCCTTTTCATGATCAGATGGCAATTAAGTGGGACACATTTCCTGCAATTCCACCGACATCACATTTTCAATTGGCCAAAGACATCCAAACACTGACAAGATGGTATTTAAGTCAAACAATGAATTCTTGCTTATTTTTGTCCCGGCTTAAAAGTCTTCAACAATAATATGGGATGAGCTGGTATATTATAACGGGTAACTCCTTTTCGGACACTTAGTGTTAAGACTTTGATCTAAGAATATATGATTGTTGGAGATTGAAAATTTCTATTGTATAATTTAAAGCGGTCAATAACTTTTAAAATGAGTAACAACTCTTTAAAAAATCTTCAACAATAAGAGATAAGTTCTTAGTTTCCCATTTTTATAAAATATTTCATTCATATATATATATATATATATATATATATATATATATATATATATATATATAATGATAGTACACAATTGATCGATCATAAGTAACATAAGCAGTTTGACTTTTTGGACACTTAGAAAGTGATCAAGTCGGTTATCCCATACCAATTGACAAAGAAACAGCTTCGTTTTTATATGGTCATTTTGGCCGCCACTCTGATCAAGACCAACAACATTTGGATTGTGTGTGAAGTTAAAAGTTATCAACAAGTGTCAAAGAAAGGGGCTAAGAATCCAATGGTTGAAAACACATATGATCCCTATCGATTTGAATTGTAGCTTATACAGAAGGTGAGGTGGGGGAACTGATTTTAAGAGGAAAATGGATCAAAGCTAGCCAAAAGTCATAACTTATCCATCATCCATACAGATTCTATTCATGAACCAATCTCATAAAAAAGGAAGGAACACAAAAAACAAAAAATGGTCCATGACAAACCTAATAAGCTGGCAAAGTAAGGAAAAAACAATTACAGCATTAGAGAAAGAAAGCGACTCCGGACGGCCATATTTTTGCCACATGGCACATATTTTTTTTATTAATCAATGTTTTTAAACTAGCAGTCCATATACATGCATGAGCAATGACTTGGCAAATAAAATGTATCGAGTAATTATATATATTGGGATGCATTAGATAAAAATAATGGTCAATATTAAACTTTTAAAGTGTGGTTTATCATTATGCCATGTGGCACTTATCTAACATGTCGATAAGTAGATGTAAACCATCCAATTGATAAACTTTAAGAGTAAAAACAATGGTTGATGTTATAGTTCACATTTGGAAGGTTTAAATCTCTCTAAACCCTCAACTCTATGCATGTTACACTTTAATCTATGATCTACCACTTTGGCGATTCGGATTACCCACATCTTAAATCATTGATGGTGTAAAATCATTTAAACACTATTTTAATATTTAAATGACGGTCAAGAGAGTGGGAAAAGTTAATACCAAAATGTTGATGTGTAATATTTAAAAATTAATTATGATCAAACACATATTGTTAGATACTCAAGAAAAAAAAAGTAGGTAAAACAGCAAAGAATCTTGTGATAAATAGGTTTAATGTGGACTATCTTGGGATGTACTATATTGCTATTTATTCTTGCTTGAATATTTATAAGGGCACTTTAGAAAACAATGTCTCAAAATCAAACTTTTTAGCAAAAAAGACCTGGCTTCAAAAGTTTTAGATAAATGGTGCTTTCACGGATTTTAGAACTTTAGAAAATCGTGAAAGAATTATTTTTCTAAAAGGTTAAAAAAAAAACAATGCTTTCACGATTTTCTAAAGTTCTAAAATCCGTGAAAGCATCGTTTTTCTAAAACGTTTGAAGTCGGGTCTTTTTTGTTAAAAAGTTTGATTTTGAGGCATGTTTCTCTAATTATCCCTATTTATAAATTTATCCTACTATTATGGATCCCAATGGCTTTATTTTAATTTTGGAATAATGGCTCATGGCCGACGTTTGAACAGTAAAATGGTGTTTAATAATTTTTTTTGTTGAAGGTGTTTAAATGATCTCATACCATTAAATTATATTTTACTATTATGTCACGCGATGCATCAATATAAACTGCCCAAGTGACAATCCATCATTTGAACACGTCCAAAACAACGAATCATGCCTATAAGTGGATGTAAATCATCCAATTTATAAACTTTAATAGCAGCCGTTAAAACCTAAAACAATGGTTCATCTTAGAGACCCCAAATCGGATGGTTCAAATTTCCCATTCAATGCATAATCTATCATTTTGACATCATCATCATCATTAGCCATATCTCATCTATTTGGGGCCATAAATTGACAAATAATTAATGATGTAAGATCGTTTAATTAAACACCATTTTGAGATAAATTAATTTAGATGAGTAAAAATACCTACAGAGAAGTGAGTATTTATTCAAACATTTATGAGAATATTTTCAATCTAGATTCTAGACTATACAAATGGAAAGAAAAAGAAAAGGAATGAATGAATCAATTCATAAGGGTGGATTCAACATCCTATGTTTATTATAAAATTTTAGTATCCATTAAAAAAAAGTAAAAAATAAATAAATAAATTTAGTATAAGCTATTTATTTTAGTCCACCAGTTTGAACAACTAGCGGAACTTTGCTAGTTCACCATTTTCAGGCCAATTTTAAAAGAGATACTCTCTTCATCTACATCAATGGATGGACTGCTTTACTTTTAGGTCACGTATGGCTTTGTTTGATGAGGGCGCTGTTCCGCTCCCTGCTTGCTAGCTTCCCGCTAGAGCAGTTGAAACTGCTCTGGCAAAGCTCGAGCTGGAGCTGCTCTCCCAGCGCCCCACAGCTCCTCGTCAACTCCTTGCATGCTTACCAAACGCCTCTAAGCAGGAGCTCAGCAAGCGAGAGCATTACCAAACAAAACCTACATATTGTTTTATTAATCGACAGTGAACTTATTTTGTCAGCGGAGCCAAAGATACCATCCAATCTCGGCACTTGGGGACATGGGCCCTAAATTAAATATATCAACCCACCCAGGTCTATGTTCTATTGATTATGTCAAAGGTTCCCCTCTAAAGGTCACCTTTTCCAGTCTAACTTTATGGGGCATGAAGTTAGACTCAAGAAGGTATGCTTTAAAGTGGTGGTTCTATTGATGTAGGTGAGCCCTGATTAACCAAAATTTTAAAACAATGAGCTGCTCGCTGGTGACAGCATGGCCCTTAGATGTGCATGGACCTTTCGGCCTGGTTCGAGAGCCAACAAAAGCTCAGATTCCTATCTAGATATGCAAGGACTCTTCGGCCTGGTTCGAGGGCCAACAAAAGCTCAGATTCCTCAAAAAATGGATTTTCTGAGCTTTTCCTGATCTTTTCTATTGTTTGAGAGTTTTTTGGAAACACGAGAGAGTGAATTTCTTAGGAAAAAGTACAGAAAAGGCTAAGAATCTTAAAAAGTCGAACACATACAAAGAAATCAAAGTTTATGAGTTGTCTAGGAAATTGCTTAGATTTTGACCCGAACGAGGCTTTAAAAAGTATGGAGATCCGTGCACATCACAAGGTCCATACTGCACACGGCACATTGTCATCAATGAGCCGTCTGCTCATTGAAGACAAACTCACAGCAGATACCGTAGTGTTGGCCATTTTGTTAACATGGTTTCTCCTTATGGTTACACCAACACGTAGCTAATATTAGGTGCCGTACGCCCTACGCACAAACTATATATACTATAAGACACAGATCTCCATGATTTTGAACTCTGATATATCTCAAGATCCATGCAATGCACATCGAGCATGAAGAGCATGCCGTGAGCTGTTAGATGTCGGGCACCTGACACCAACTCCATGTAGAATGCATCCACATGCCAGTGTCCGAATCCGCCACAAAACACCACATAGTTACCAAGTTAGAATTCGAAAAATAACGGCAAGGCGAAAAAATGAAAAAAAAAAGGGTGAAAGAATTGGTTAATTTGAGAAAAAAATGGGGAAGCATTTGGTAAATTATTATTATTATTATTTTAATCTTTTGGACAAAAATGATATTTTTTTTGGAAAATTCACAAAAAAATCGCATTTAAAACTTGAAAATGTTGACGTTTTAAGAAAAATATGAGCATTGAAAAAAATAGTTAAAATTTTTTTAACGTGTTTCCGATATCTTATTAAAAAAAACGAACAAATTATTTTCAAGAAAACTGCCAATTTCGTAGCTATGCTTATAAAGAGACCAAAATACCACACTCATGATTCATGAACCTATGCCACCAACTTTGGTGCACTGTCAGTCTTACTCTGCCAACCTCGGGAGTTGCATAAATATTTACCAAAGTTTTAACCAAATTGGTATATGCATGATAACCTATGCACTGCTCTTGGTGCATGGGTCAAGTGTCTAGTACCGAGGCTTCTATAAGGGTCCTGTTATGCCGACGCCTATTTTTTCTTTTACGCACACCACTTAAAACTATTTAATAAAAAGATTTTCTATTTTTGGGATTTGTGTCATGTGAAAATACCATCTTAATCGTCTGACTTAAAGGTAATGATCTAAAGATCTTTCATGCAAAAGATCGGCATGAAACACAATCTTTACACTACAAAAAATAAGACTATCAGCGGCAGCCAAAAATTGCCGCTATTAACAAAAAAACTGCTGCTAATATCTTTACCGCAAATAGTCATTAATAGTTTTTTTTAATAGCGCAAAAATTGCCGCTAATAATCTGCTTTTTTGTAATGTTATCATAGGATATCATGCAATCAATTGTTGAATCCTATGATGGCCTTTGACTGCATTAAATCATACGATAAAGATGATACTTTGTGCCAATATTTTGTGTTAAAGATCTTTAACATATGGCCTTCAAATCATACGGCTTAAATGATATTTTCACACGACATAGGTTCTCAGAAAGCAATGTCTCTCTATTTGCAGTGTGAGCAAAGAAGAAATTGGTGTGCGCATAGCAGTGCTCTTTTATTAATAAAATGGTATTAGCTACTTGATTCGAACATTGCCAGTGCTTGGGTCAACCTTCTTTTGCCAAAATGATTATAGAGATTTATGAGCACACAAGTTAATGGGAGTATGCTTTTCACATTTCACCATTTTGGTGCTAGAAATATTGGTGCATCTCCCAAGGTCAGGAAAGTGAGACAAGGGTACCAACTCTTTATAAATAGGGTACACTTTCTGTGGAGGGGGTACATATGACCGTTATCTAGATTAGATTTAGCCCAAAAACTATGGCATGTAACTTCATCTAAACTCTGTTTTTCTGATTAAGAGACTTCAAAGTTCAAAAAAACTGGCAAACAACATGTGGGGAGCAGCAAAATTGCTTTAGTCGTATATGGATGGTTAGAAACCTCTTACAGAATGAATCAATGGTTATGATTGTTTGTGTTGCTGGTCTAAAAAATCTGAACTGTTGATTGATCGCCTTCCACTACTTGATCAATAGTGGTGGTGGTGTGAGTGATGATCGTCAACAATGGATCGCCTGTTCTAATACCAGTGTAGGCTAGTGATTGCCTTTGAGCCAAGGTTTTCTCCCGACCGTCTTAATCCATGATTTTCTCCTTAGATCCTCGTGCGCCATTGTGTTTTTCACATCTCAATGGTTCCATCGACCCCATAATAAGACGGTTCAGATTTCTTCAATAATGTTCAAGGAGATTAATCCTACAATTTTTCATACATGTAAGAGCATCTCCAACCGGCTCTTCAAATCCCTGTTAGCAGGTACGACATTTACATTTGAAGAGTCGGATTTGTCAAAATGCCCTCCAACCGGGCTCTTCAAATCCACGTGGATTTAAAGAGCTCCTTGGAGCTTTCACTCTTCCATTTTCTTTATTTCTTATTATGCCATACATCATAAGCAACCTGAGTGTGTCCGATCATAAGCAAGAATAAATCCCACACAATAAATCAGTAGCTACAAAGGGAGGAGGCAAATGTGGATTGTAGAACCATGACCTCATCCCCACAAATGGGGAGTATACCAATTGAGCGATCGCTCAACCAGTTCACTCTTTAATATTGAAGAGTCTCTTTCCACTTTTTAAAAGTAAAATATTATCATATTATTTCAAAAAAAATTAATTGTGGGAAGGGATGACTACTCAAGAGGTTGGAAAATGAAATAATAAAGTAATATAAAATATAAAATAATAGAAATTAAAGAGTGTAGTTGAAGACGAGCTCCAAGACACACCCTTCAAATTTTGTCACACTATTTGGGCTCTTCAAATTTTATCCACATTAGCATCTCCAACTACAGTTGTCAACGGTTGGGTCAAAATTTTGGCTACTGGACAAAAAATCTGCATATGCCTGACTCGACCTTATGGTGCACTCAATCAAACCCAGCACTCGACTCGAAAGCTTGACCCAACCCGATACCGCATATACTTGACTTGTCTCAGATACTGCATGTACCCCTACTTGATACTACATATATCTGACTTGACCTGACCCTACCCGAAGGTCGGGTGGGATGCCCCATGCCCGATCCGACCCAACAAGGCAATTTTATGAACCCAACCCAGTAAAATATATATTAGGATAAGTGGTGGTGGGTATCGGGTCGACCCCACCCGTTGACAGCCCAATCTCCACCGATTGAAGTTGCTCTAATCTACTATGACTTTAATTAGTCATCTATTGACGAGGAATCATGACCACACATGCCACGTGGTGCACCATTATGGCAAGAATCCACTAATTTATTTATTTTTCCTAAAGGGCATTTTGGTAAACATCAAATAATGAGTGGAAGTCTGAAGTAAAGCAAATGGAAATTTGCAGGCGCAACTCACATGGCTATTGAGACATGAGAGGACCCACCTACATTATCAAACCCACATGGAAAGCTGAGAAAGTGACCAAAACCATATCTAACCTACACATTATATCCGACCCACAAATAGCACTCTCTCCCTCTAATCATTCATCGGAATTTCCCATGCAATCTCTCACCATCCCTTTTGGATAGAGAAGTCCCCCATTCCCATCACATTCATACCACTTTAATTTCTTCATGATTAAAGAAACCTGCTCTTTTTTGAGCAAATTCTCTTTTTGGGTTTTTATATTTTTAATATTACTGGTTGTTTAAAGCATGGACAAGTAATTTGGGTTCGATTTTGTTCCTTCTTTTTATTTTACTATAATTTGATATGTTTTTTGGTTGCAGAGAAGTATCAAGAAACCTGCTCTTTTTTAGCAAATTCTCGTTTTTGGGTTTTTATATTTTTAATATTAGTGGTGGTTTAAAGCATGGACAAGTAATTTGGGTTTTGGATTTTGTTTTTTTCCTTCTTTTTATTTTAATATAATGAAGTGTGGTTTGATATGGTTGCCGAGAGGGATCTTGGTTTCATTTTGATTGAAGGATCCCAAATTTAGAGTTTTTATGATCTGGGTTTGGTTGGAAAGATATGGGATTACCAAGAGCTGAGATATTATTTTAATGCATGGGAAAGATATGATCAGGATTCTGTGCACTATTATGAGAGATATGATATGATATTTTTTTGGGAAGATAATCTGTTAAACTATCATTTTTTCTGATATGAGAGATGAACAGTTGTTAAGTGCAATGCAGTATCTTTGATTGAGAGATTTTAGGAGGTGCTTTGATTGAGGGGTTCTAAAAGCTTAAGTGGGGTTTTTGGGGTTTTGCACAAAATAATGGTTTAGGGGTGAAGAGAGAGAGAGAGACTAGCTAGAGAGATTATTTTAATATATGGTTTAAATAACAGATTATTATTGAGAGTAGAGAGATTATTTTAATAATTTTTTGTTGAGTAAAACCTTAGAAGCTCTTTTCCCAAGATTTTTGGAGCCTTCACACTAGTTCTTCCAACATTCTTGGAAGCCTTGTTAATTTTTTTTAAATTTTTTTTTGGGTGAAGATGAAGAGAGGAGATGAGAGGTGTGCAAATGGGTTTAGAGATGAAAACCCAGATTTGCAAAAACAAATAGGATGCATGAATGGAATCTTTCAGCTTTTCGATCCACACCACATCTTCACTGGAAAGCGCATCACAAGGAGGCTTCCTTCAGGTACCTCTCTCCCCTTCCTTTACTCAATTCTGTTGAAAATATAGGATTCAGTACGGGTGGATGCATTTTTCATCAAGTGGTACCATTTATCTACGTTCCTTCCTGAAGATTTATCAAAAATGAATATCTGATGTGTGCTTAACAGGGTCAAACACCATTAACTGGTCGGATAAAATATTTGTAGAGATGAGATGGCCGTTATGTTTTATGATGTTTGATAAACAATAGATATGCATTTTCTATAAGGGAGGCATTATTTGCACCTGTTAAACTTGTGAAGAACACACTGTTTTCTATCATAAAAAAATGTTGACTGCCTTGAATCAAATGATGGAAATCGTTTTTTCCATCCCAATCTTCCACATAATAGACCTTGAGATCATGATGCACCTATCAGATGGTAACATGTTTATTTCACGTGGCACACATCCCTAAAATTGATCTTCTGATAGGTATGATCATGCTCACTTTTGGGAATATATGCCATGTGGAATCAAGATCTGACCATCTGATGTGTGCTTTATGATCTCAAGATATAGTGTGTGAAAGATTGGGATGAAAAACAATCTTTATCATCTGATTCAAGGGAGGCAGCGATTTTTTTCCTATGAAAACGCGTGTGCTTTCACAAGAAAAGCAAGTGTCACTAACCCATTTCGATAAATTCTTCAGGCACCTCATCCACTTGATGAAAAAAATATTACGGCATGCCTAATTTCAAGGCTCAAAAAATACATGATGGTGATGAGTTCCTAATTTTTTTGTGTGTTAAATATGATCTAAGTAATACACCTGTGCTCTTTATGTGATCGATCACTACAAAAATAACATTATTAGTGGCCGCTAATAGTCTTGTTTTTGGCTGCCGCTAAATGTGATCTATTAAGACTATTAGCGGTAGTTTTTGGTTGCCGCTAATAGTCTTATTTTTTGTAGTGAATTTAGTGTCATACTCTCATGTTGAGGTTTTCCCCAATTTTAAGCCTCCTCCAATGGAGGACGAACACTTTTTCATATATATATATATATATATATATATATATATATTGAAGGGCACGTGTTATGCATGTGCCTTCTTTACCAAAGAGGCATTAGCCCAATTGGTAACCTCCCTCCATTGTGAGGGAGGAGGTCGTGGGTTTGATACTCGTCCCTCACGCTGGTTCTCACCCTTGTCTTTACAAAGTGTGGGTTGGGTTCCGTTAATTAACCCTCAACATTGTAGTTGGTGCTCCCTTACACTACTCTCCAACGGTCATATGTGTATGCATGTCTGCTACTCAGTTCTCGAGGCCGTCTCGACCTAAAAATGGCCGTATCAGAAGAAAAAAAAAAAAAAAAAAAAAAATCAACTAGTGTAGGACTCCCATAAAAAAAACCAAGTGTAAGACAACTTTTTAGTAAACTCATCGAGGAAATAGAGTTTTATAACCTCATGATACTTCTAATCAGAGTTAACGATAATACCTTTACTGAATTTGAAATTATTTATATGTAATTATATGTTGAAAATGACCAAGCGGTACTTTTAAATTTGGGAGCCGTTAGTTGCAATCCGAAAGTTAGCTCTTGCACCGAATTTAAACAAAAGACTTGCAAGTTTTGCGACCTTTGGTCTGTGAAAACACCATCTAAGTTCTTTGATTTGAAGGCCACGATTTAAAAATATTAAGTGCAAAAAATTAGCACAAAATATAATCTTTGCTATGCGATTAAATGTAATCAAAGGCGATTATCTGATTTAACAGTTAACTATAATAGATCATGTTGAATAAGGTTTAATCCCAACCACAGGCATCAATTGATTGAGTTGGGAAAATCAATCGATTGAGTTTGTGAAGTCAACTACCGGTGTCAATCAATTGAGATTGGAAAATTAATCGATTGACTGATGAGCGGATGCAGACCCGTAGGACTGACGGTTGACTGGTATCAATCGATTGAGGTTGGGATGTCAATTGATTGACTGTTGGGCTGACATAGATCCGAAAGTTTTATATAATTGGCTATTTTCGAGAATCTCACTTTAACCAAGGTTTCTTAAGTAATTAGAAGACTATTTTGGAAGTGTTTTGAATACTTACAACTCTTAAGAGATTTGAGAGATACGTATCCAAAAAGGGCTTGAAGCCTATTGTGAGAAGGTTTTTTCTCTAGGGATTTAGAAAGAGCTTGGTGAAAGTTTCATGGTGAGAAATCTGTGAGAATACTTTGAGAGAAAAAGTATTGAAGAATAGCTTGGGGATTGAAGATCCGATTGAAGCCGTTCTTGTGTCAGAATCGTGATTATATTCCAGTAGATCTCTTCTCTATTATTTGAAGGATCGCGTCCTTGGTTTAACAACGGATTTATTGTTGAAGATCGTGTTAGATCTTGATTGAGTTTGCACTAAAGAGAAGAGAGTGTGTGTTGTAAACATTCATAAAATAGTGCATATACTCTCGTGGACGTAGCCTTCGATTGGGTGAACCACGTAAATCTTTGTATTGTGCGTGCGATTATTTTTACCTGAATCTTCTTATTTTTCTGCATTCATCGCGATAAAGAGTTTGTAGAGTGAGTAGAATTCTTAACATAAATGTTGTGTTTTGCTCTAATCTCTCTCTCTCTTTATATATATATATATATATATATATATATATATATATATATATATATATATAATCAGATGACCTAAATTATATTTTCACACGTGTCGTGTCCCTAAAATACTAAATTTTTTATTAAATTCAGTGCAAGGCAACTTTTTGAGCATAATGGCCCCCCCTTAAATATTCATATAACATCCATCAATAATTATCAAGAATGAAAAACACTTTAATATATATAGACACATAAATTATGTAATATAAAATTAGTAATTATTTGAAAGTTGCTACAATTCATGTACACTCTTTACACATAAGAGTACAATTTATTGAAATGTTCAAATGATTTTATCAACTAAGCTTTGTAAACATATTTCAAAGATTTCATTTAATGTAACATGCCACCTTTATGAATAATGAGTAATAGAGGTTACTGAAAAAATATTTTATTTTTTCATTAGTAGTGTTAGTTTTTAAGTTTACAAAATTTTTAAAAGATTTTTTTTTTCCTATAAATTACCTCATCATCAATCTATATAGAAATTTGGAGGATCGCACATCGTCAATCAACGGTTGTCAACCGTACAAAAGTTTCATATATGATTAATTACTTAAACAATAAATCTTTCATTTATCTTTTTGGGACCTTTTGTATTCATAAGTTTGGATTTTGTTTTTAGTGTTTTCATCTTTTTTAAATATTTAAATATTAAAGAAAAATAGGGAGAATCTGACATCAATAGATAATTTAATTTATGAAAAATCTTTTACCTAATTTCTCGTCAAAAGTAAACTTCTATAGATGTCAAGCCTTTAGAAGCATGTATATATATATATATATATATATATATATATGCTTTAGATGAGATTTAGTTATTACTTGATAATCTATGTTGGTAGAATCCTTCTCAAATACTAAAAAATGTGTATTAATCATCATCATCATCATCATCAC
Organism: Chloranthus sessilifolius; assembly: GCA_021018995.1. Taxonomy (NCBI): domain Eukaryota; kingdom Viridiplantae; phylum Streptophyta; class Magnoliopsida; order Chloranthales; family Chloranthaceae; genus Chloranthus; species Chloranthus sessilifolius. The sequence continues at coordinate 1,008,293 of JAJIZI010000016.1, read as the reverse complement.
AATCTACCATCTATGACAAATATAAAGTGTGCATTATAAAAAAATATTATTAAAATATTAAAATGAAAATGATAATATTTATTTTCAATTTTTGTATGAGAAGTGCTAGACATGTAGGGACACCTTCCGTCGATAGACATCATTAAATAAAAATTGTAGCACTACCATGCAATTAAGAAGTTACTTAAATCACAAAATAATTAACATAAATATATAGGGCAATTGTTTGATGGTCACTCACTTTGTGATATTTTAAGGCTCTTAATCACATGGTGTATATAATTTTTCATGTAATTTTATGGCTGCATTTGATCTAGACAATGCACCACATGCCATCATGACTCGTTCAGTCTTAAAGAGGGATGAGTCAATTACCCTATGCTAACTTTAACAATATTAAATACTACTTGTTGAACCTCTAATATATATGAACATAGATGTTTACCCCAATGTTTTTTTTTTTAATTACCCTTTTGCTCTTTTTCATCTTCAATTTTCTCTTCTTTTGGTTTTTTTTTTTTTTTTTTTTTTAGCTCTTCACAAACTTTGGTGTAGAAAAATGGGACAAAGAATGAATAGCAACCGTGAGAAAAAAAGATTACTTTATACAAGAGATGCTTCCAAGAACTAATTGTTAAAAAAGTCGCATCTTAGAATCGATAAATAAGCATGTTCTATGAAGTGTATCGTGTGACGACCATATATGATCTAAATAACTACGGCGTTGAGGTTTAAGATGAAAAACTGTATCTATCTTGCAATTCAAAGCGATCAAATACTTTAAAATAATCAACTACTGTGTAAATCTCCAAAACAATAGTCATATTTGATCGATTTGATTTTATCAAATAATTGGAGATGATTTTTCATCCCAATATTTTACACTATAGATCATTAGATCATGGTCATCAAATGACACACACACAAACATGTATTGCCATGTATCCCAAAAAGTGACCAATGAACTAAGATTGTGATCAGGTCGGGTACCTAAAACCAATTCACCGGCTATATTCTCTAAAAAGATTCATTTTGCCTTCATTTTAATAAGTCATTTTACATTTTATATGTTCTTAAATGCTCTCTTTGTTGGATGCAATGTTCACAATATTACTTGGCTAGGTAAAATATTATATGAAAATCTAAAATTCGCAAGTCTATTGATAGAGATGTGTAAGTCAGGAATCTAATACTAACCATACATCTAACACCCTATCTTCCGTGAAATTTTTGGAGACATTTTCGCTTTTCATTAAATTCTTAAGAGTTGAAAAGTAACACTATATCTAATATAGGTATAAGGATGCCCACCAGGGGTTGGTGCATTTGATAAGAGACTTTAGTTTGTTATCAACAGGTTATGGAATCCAGTGTTGGCGTCTCCAATCTGCAATAACAAGATGTCCCCTAAGAAAGTGTGTAATTTGTGAAATACTTGTTACATGCACCCTTAGGGATTAGTCCAAGCATAAAAGGATATTTATAGCGCTATGCACATTCTCTTGGATCTATTGATCCGACCACACAAATATGTCTCCCACTTGGTCCATGCAAAGATTATGGTTTTAAAAATAACTCTCGATGGATTAGATAATTAAAACGAGTGCACTCTAAAAATAAACATTGTTTGAAATAATTTAGGCATTCTCAAACATCATCCGAATTTAATGAAAATAAAAGAATGGGTCATAAATGCATATAGTATATCATTTTCTAAAATCGATACTAAAACAATTTTATGGTCGCAAAACTATTATTAATAACAAATTTGAAGGATGATAACTAATTTAGCATGTGAACTAAATGCACAACTAAAGTGTACAAATCCATAATATCTTGCTTCATACTCGTCGTATGTTGTTTTGACATCTAGAAAACTCTGGCTTGTGAAATACTTCACCTGATCCTTAGAACAAGAAGTTATTAACGTGGTGCCTAATCACGTTCAACTCCGAGTAAATCCAAAAGAACACTAATACTCATAAGCAAGAATAAAATAAAACCTCATTGGCTCACTCACTAAGGTAAATTGTAAAAAATTTCACCTACAATTTGTGAAAAACTCCACCCAAAATATACATGCATATATAAAACAAAATTTTTAAGATGCATCAATAATAACTGCAGTTTAGAAGTGAGATAACTCCCACTTAAAATATAAAGTTTAAGACTTTTTTAATCCCTTATGGTGACAATCGTAATGTAATAATAGAATCATATATTCATTAAATAATAATTCATGTTCAAAATATATTGTCAATTTAAAAAAAAAAAAATTATAATAAATTGTGATTAAATATAAACGAAGATCCATACTTCATAATGATTTACAAATATATTCTTTTAACAAATAATCTTATCGATATATCTACTGTTTAATATTAAAAATTACATCACAAAATTATATTACTAATCATAGAATCCACCAAAGATAACACGATAACATATCACCAATGTCGACAAAGGACTCCAAAATGACTATAAGTCATTAATATCCACAAAAAAATAAAATAATTCGTATTAGGGGTTTAAACGAAATGATTATAGTGTTTTATCATGTGCAAATAATTCACCCTTTAGGTATGTGCAACATCCAGCATCACCTTTAGGCAGAAACTGAGTGTACAACACTCTCCCCCAATGCGCAGAAAAATGTGCGTAGACCTAATCATTTTTGTTTCCGATGATTCACTACCTTTGGACAAGAGAATCATTATTTTCTCTCCCCCAGTGCGCAGAAAAATGTGCGTAGACCTAATCGTTTTTGTTTCCGATTTGATCCCGATGATTCACTACCTTTGGATAAGAGAATCATTATTTTCTCTCCTTAACACTTACGACTATTCTACTCACCTTATTTACACGAAATTAATGAATCACTTTTGGACAGAATCAATAACTCCATATAAATCAGTGCACAAGGTAATCTTAATAAGATAAAATCTCAAGACTCAAGATTCAAGAAACAATAACCTCCATAAAATGGTCACCTTTGGGCAGATCCAATCTTGCTTCAATTATAGTCTCTCGAACGACCATTTTAGCTGTCTTCCTTAATCCCATTGGAACGACGTAGACCTGATATATCTAGTCTCAATAGTTTAATGAACTTATCGTAAAGTTTATGTGTGTAACATGTAGATAGTCAAAAGTGTCACAAAATAATATTTTAAATAATAAGTGATGTCAAAATTAGTCATAAACACATACACTTTGATCATAAGATCAAATTCATGATCCAAAAAATACATGTAACATCAATATATTAGACACATCATTGGGTCACAGAAAAAAATAAAATTATTCCATGATATACAGTCATTAATTGTAGCAAATAATAAGTCCAAAGCATAAGCCTCAACAAGTAGATTGAAATTAACTACTAATAAGTCAAAATGAGACTTAAAAATGAGCCGATACACTAAAACCAAAAAAACCTTTTCAATGGGGCTAAATTGGGTCCTATATGATTAGCCCAAACTCTAATCCAATTTGAGCCTAGAGATGAGCATTAGAGGCCAAGAAAAATCAAATCATTATAAGCCCACAATTATAAGGTTCAAACTCTTATATATATATATATATATATATATATATATATATATATATATATATATATATATATATATATATATATATATATATATATAAAGAAACAATTAATCATTATATTTGATTTAATAAAATAACTTGAAAAATTAATTGGGCATTATCCATATAGGCTCCAAGAAATCACACAGTTCTGCGCAATTCAAGCCCACAAGAAGCTTAATGCATGGGCCATATGATTATGGTGTTTACGAGAACTAAAGCCCAAACCAATAATAGGTCCTTTAAAGAGTTCAAAAGTGCAAAATAAAAATTGGATAGTCTAAAATATATTCTTTGCAAGAATCAAGCCCAAAACAAGACTTGATCTACTAAGAAAGCATACACCATTATAATGCTTACAACTCATGGGCAGTTTTGAGAGCCATAACAACCCAATGCCTATATTTGAAATTTATTAGCTAGAAGAATTGGGTGTACTGTACACCAAGACTTCACCCATATCCTTGATCTCTCAAAAGAATTGCATAAAAAAATATTAATTTCAAATATTATTCAATTTAGGCAAAAGAAACTTGTTTTTCCAACATATAAACACTTGTATATAAGTAACATGAGATCCCCACCGGCATACCAAAAAATATATTTGCATTTAACACACAAGCCTAAGACCCATGATCATCCCCAAGAAAACTCCAAACAAGGAAAAAAAAATCCCTAAAGGATTCAAATTCCACATAACTATGACAATTTCCAAAAACCCTTTATGGGAAAAAAGGATAGAAAGAGATATGCCATCATCTTTAACGATTTAAGTAACATATAAGGTACAAATATATTTTAATGCTTCGATCAATCATGGGCCAACCTGATTCTGATACCAATTGTTAGATCTATTGATCCGACCACCCAAATATTTGCCCCAGGATTTAAGCGTATGATAGATCAAAATAATAAATCAACAATCTATAAATTAAAATGTATGTGCGCACTTTATCACAAAGATCGTGACCGTTGATTCAAGTCGACGCAAGGTAAGCAATCTAAAGTTTATTCCTGCGAAGAAAGATAAAAGTGGCTCTACCACCCTCTCTTGCTACACCCTCTTGATGGGAAGATGCCAAAAGTCTTGTATGTAGTTAGCGAGGGACACCCACCTATATATATAGTATGAAGAGTCGTGCCCTGCCTAGAATACCATCCATCAAAGTATTCTAATAAGAACAAGAATCACATGTAAATCAGGAAATCTTAAGGTTTCCTTCAGTTCCCAATAATGCCCTTTATTATTTCAAGCAACTCCAATCTAAGATTTTATAAAATTCTAGTGTGTATGGGCCACACAAAATAAGAATTTTGTGACTCCATAAAAATTCCAACACATTCTCCATTAAATTTTTTTTAAATGACCCCTAAATTTCTCATTTGATGATATTAATTTATTTAAATAAATATATTTATCAAAATTATAAGGATTTACTTGTCATAACTGAAAGTTTTTCAAAGGAATTTTTTTCTTTTAGTATATTAATAAATAATTATATAAAGCAGAGCATACAATGATAGGTACAACAAGTTCATGTGGAGCTCCACCAAGTTGTATAAATCAATTTAAGACAAATAAATAAAGAAGCAAATTTCAAAACTGAATTTTGACAAGAGAAGTCAAGTTTTGACTTAACTTCAACCAAATTTAAAGCCTCAAGTTTTGATTTTTATTTTATTTTAAAGATGATCTAAACAATGCCCCCTTGCTCGATGTGGTACCTAAAAATTGCAGAGTTCTCATAGAATCATCTGCCCCTTTCTTATGGCCCCAAATCCCTAGATTTAGGAATTCAAGTTCTGTTGCTAAGCTTTCAGATGCTGATTGCTGCATCTGATTCTTCATGAATTGGCATGCTTTCCTTCTAGAAAGCCTCTATGGGGAGTTACCTGGCTATCAGTTGGTATTACTTGGACTGAGCACCAAGGATCGTGTTCTGGTCATTTATGCCACACAAGTGACCTCTGTTTTCATCATCAATCCATATTATCCCCAGGGAAGGCCACCATATGGCTAAGATCAAAACATGAAAAACCACCTTGATCATACAAACAATCTAACAGTCCAGCAAAGAGTCTGAAAAGAGGGTTTAAATGAATAGTTGAATTCAATATGCACAACAGATCACCTCTAATGTGAAAAAGTGAATTGATCAGATGGCCAGAATTTTCTCTTCAATATGATTTTTTAGCCATATCCAACCTCCAACAGATTTTCTGTGTGGACATTTTGCACACCAAATACTATTACCACTTTGTTTCACCATTTCACCAGTCACACACACACACACACATATATATATATACATCATGAATTTAGTGTGCTCTGTTGATCTTGAATTAGACCCACCCAAGCACTCATTTATATTTCATATCCTAGAAAAAGTTCAGTTTTATCAACTAGTTTTCAATGTGATAAATCTTTGTGATGTTTTTTACTACGTAGGTAATTCTCACTTCAATAGTCGCAACCTTAGAGCAGAGGCTGTTACTGGATTGCCATCAACAGCCAAGGTACAGAAAATTCAATTTCATAACATAACATTGTTCAAAATGTCCAAGAAATTCACAAGAAAGCATGAAACTGTTGCAGGAAAAGAACCCGGGCAAGAATCCTAACAAGAACCAAAGACCCCTCACTGAATCATCTAGTTCTTCTTTCTCATCGTCGCCGTGTTCTTCATTTTCTTCTCTGGATTGCAACAAAACAGCTCATTCGGATTCTCCTCCCGTTGAGAGAACGACTTTTCCTGAACAATCCCCAACAAATCCTCAGAAGTTACAGAATCCAGAGATCAGTGTCTATGTTCCTGGTATGGACTCACCAAATGCTTCTGCTCAATTCGGGCGACAACTCCTTGATTTCCGAGACCTTGTCAAGGACTCTATTTGTAGAGAAACTTGTGGGTTATCAGTTAAAACAAGAGTAGGAGAGGGACCAGTAGGTCGTGTGGCGAAGCATGGCGACTCCCCGCGGCCTTTGCAGCTACACAAATCAATGGATAAGTTTAATGAAACAACAAATATGCCTGTGGATATAAATGAATCACTGAGAGTTCTTACTAAACTTAAAGAAGCTCCTAGGTACTTCAGCAAATCTAGAGACCCGTCAAGGTTATTGTGTGAACTGAAAGATTTGGTATCAAAAGATGCTCCTCGGTTCTCATATGATGGACGAGAAATCCCTCGGCAATCCTTCGACTCCGGAATTGCTTGTAAATCCACCACAAAACTTGGAGAGCTCCCAAGACTCTCGTTAGATAGCAGGGAATGTTCAGCAAAAAGTTCCAACCTTGATTCAAAATCAGCAAAAAGTTTCAACCAAAGAATTTCAAGCAACAATGAACAAAATCTGCAGCAAGAGTTGGCTAGTTGCAAGAGGCTACCATGTGTGGTAGCAAAACTGATGGGCTTGGAAACAGGGCTCAATTCAATCAGCTCCACCACTCAGGGACATGTAAGTACGGTGAAAACCTGCCTAGACAAAGATCGTGCTCCTTTTTACAAAGAAAGAAACAGTAATTGCACCTCTAGATCACCGAGAGCAACTGAAGAAAAGAAGCCAGATCAAATACCATGCTCTCCAAGAAGCTCTGCTAAGGATCCTGTCTCCCCGCGACCAAGAAACCGAGATGTCATAACCAAGTCAATTTCCAGTTCACGGTCTCCTATCGAACCAGCTCCATGGAGGCAGCAGGATAACTGTCAGAGTACTGGGAAAACAGGCTATGGAAAATGGGATGCCTGCTCAGTTTCTGCACCAAGCAAAGGAATTAATGCTCCTACACCAGTTGAATCTTCGATCGTGATCATGAAATCGGAAAAATCAATTGACAGATCCACCATTCACTCTTCTGTGGTTATTCCTATTGACCGGTCATCAATTGCACATAAGTTCAAGACAAACAATTCTATTGTGAAAAAGAAGAATTCAATGTATAAACAAACGGTGATAGACCTTTCTAGACTCCAGGAACCTGGTAAGAAAACCAATTGTAGGATAGATGCAAAAATTTCACCGAAAATTTGGGCACGACCGACACAAATTTCATCTAAAATGATATCGTTACCCAGAGAGAACACTATAAGCTCTACAAGGAATTCAAGCTCATTAAGCCCAAGAATGCAACAGAAAAAATCTGAATCAGAGAAGAAATCTTACCTTCTTATCCCTTCATCGCACTCAAGCAAGTCTAAAAGGAAACCTGCCAAACAAGAACCAGAAGTGGGTTCTCCAGGTGGAAAATGTAGACCAAAGGCAGTCCAAGCCCCCCAAAACAACAATCAACTGAGTGCTATCAGTAGCAAAACAAGAAATTTGCGTCATCAAGGGGGTGAACTTCCTTTACAACCAGACGACAACAGTAGTTTGGCCTCTCAAGTAGACAACACAGTTTCTAACTTTAAACAGAAGGTACATGTTATATTTGCTCAGCATTTGTTATTATTGGTTCTTAAAGTCTTTTAATTCATCTAATTTATGGGTTTTCCGCTTTTCACTTTGTTTTTCTCTGTTCAGAAATCATCCTTGAGTTTAAAAGATGGTTTATTGGCGGATCTCACAAAGATTTCCACAGAACAACCAAGTCCCATCTCGGTTCTTGATGGTTCATTTTACAAAGATGATTTACCACCATCTCCTATGAAGAATGTATCAAGTGCCTTCCAAGGTGTGGTCTTCTTCTGTGCAAAGTGCAAAATCACAAATTTCTTTTGAACATAGCCTCTAATATCTTATCAGGTGAAGCCATAAATTACATTATAGGCTCTGTTTGTTAACTTAGAATTCAGATCTTGGAAGTGAATTAACAATTCCATGCTCTCGTCCTTGGAATTGAATTCCCTTGGAAATGGCACTTCTCTTGTTTGATTATGTTGTGTGGGAAGTCACTTCCCTAAAATATCCACTGTTTGACAAGATTCTCTTGGAAATAAATTCTTAGGAATTTGGAAAAGGGTATTTTTGGAAAATGAAAATAAAAGAAAAATCCTGAATTTTAAGCTGCTTCATTCCAATTATTTCATAATGACTATTTTTTCCTGTGGAATTGGCACTTCAGTCATTTCATGTATAGAATTGATTTTAGCTGTGATGGAATTAGTGGGTGGAAATGAGTTCCACTTGTGGGCCCACTTCAATTAACTTAGATATGTGGCACAAATTTGCTCATTTACCATCACGTCATGGTGTCGGCAGCATTGTGCCCTGTTGGGCTCTCTGCAATGGTAACTGACTGGTAGTTGCTACCGCTGATGCAATGTATGCCAATTCTGCATTCTATCAGTGATGGGACTGCTGCCATTGGATTTTCATCATCCAATGGTGCAAACAGCTAATGGGCATTAGGTGATAATTGGCCAGTGACCTAGAAGAAGAAAATATAAATGAATATGTTGACAGATAGTCACAGGCCCACATATTCCTGCAGGAGTCATTCCACATGAGTGTATACTTTAATTTTCAAATAGGAGGTAAATATGTACATTTTTCCTCCATTAAATAACTAGAGCTTTTCATATCTCAATAATTTTACTTTGCCTCAGACGACGGCACGTGTACCTCCAACATTTCTGGCGAAGAGGGATGGAATGTAATGGGCAACTCTAGAGTGGACCATAAGAAATTGGAAAACATGGAGCACCTGGTTCAAACACTGAGACAGCTTAACTCGACCCCCCACAAGGAATCCACCACAGAGCACAATATTGAAACAATAAGTGCAGACCAAATGTATGTGTCTAAGATATTGTTAGCGTCGGGTCTCCTGCTCAGAGAAATTGGCTCAGGCTTTACACCTATTCTATTTGATCACCCTATCAATCTTGAGTTGTTCTTTGTTCTAGAGCAAACAAAGGCAAAGTGGCACTCAAGCAAATTAGACAAGGAAGTTACTCACAAAAACGCTCTCAGATCAAACGCAGATCAGGAGAAGCTTCATCGGAAGCTCTTGTTCGATACTGTCAATGAAATTCTTGTTCGGAAATTGAGCGTGGGGATCCCATTCCCATGTGGGCATCAGCTATTAAGAGACTTATACACAGAGATTGAAAGGCTCCAGGAAAACGGTTCAGAGGACTGCGTTGGCGATGAATATGATTGGTTGAATTCAATCGTAATGAACGATGTGATGCGTCGGGGGGAGAGTTGGACAGACTTTCATAAGGAGGTCACAGATTTGGTATTGGATGTTGAAAGATTGATTTTCAAAGATTTAATTGATGAGATTGTTAGCATTGAGTCATTGACTTTCCGAGCCAAGCCAAACAGGCGGCACAGGCAGCTGTGTTTTTAATTGATTTTAATGCTTTTGAGTGATTCCATCAAAAGAATATGGGGAATCGATAAACAAAGATTGAGCATGTGTTAGAGATCTGAATGAATTCTGCTTTTATTTCCCATATAAATTGAGTTAGTTATGCTTACCGAATATAGCATTTCTCAATGCGGGTATACAGCCAAAGAAGCGATTTTTATGCTTTCGTTTACTTCTGCCATATCATTAGTTAGTACTGTTTGTATATATATAGTTTCTTATTATTAGAATCTTTATATAGATTCAAGAATGTTTAATCAGAAACTAAAATTAAAACTAAAATAGAGATACTTTTTTATTTATCTAGGGTGTCCTCATCGGGCATACCATTTGGGGACCTCTATCAACATAGTGATGTCTAGGATGTGTGGAAACACCCATAGCCCCCACACACCATTAGCACAAGGGGGACTCCAAGTTGAGACCTACCGCAAGTAAACCCATGACCTCAACTAGGACATCAACATCCTTAGGGGTAATAGGGATACTTATTTTAAGATTACCGAAGAACTAAACAGTTGCAAAGATGAATCTTTTAAGAAAGCTCTATGAGTGAGACATGGTTTATATTATTTTTCTTGTTGGAATTTGATGTTTTATAGTCTTCCTTTGAGTGAAGAGATTTCATAGCTTTGCATAGTCGTGTGCTTCACTCAATTATTCTATATTAATTGTCATGTGCGAAAAAAAAGCATCCAAAAAAAAATGTGACATAAAATTTTGGTATGACTATTACACATTTATACTAATACGAATACTACTATTTATGGCATACAATTATACATTTATTATTTATATTCATCATGAGAATAATAATCCAACTGTGAAAACAAATGGAAAAAATAGTTGTGCAAAATATAATGTAAATGCATACATGATAAATAATAGTATATAAGAAAGTCAGAAAGGTGCACCTGCATAAGCATACTTACCGTGCTCCGAGGTCAACGTAGAGCTCCAACACTGTTTTGGTGACATGTGGAGTATGAGTGCATTTTATAGATCAATTTAAACAAAAACCAAAATTGACTTTTAAAGGCGAAAATCAAAATTGATTGATTTCACTCGTTCAAATTTACACCTTACAAGAAAACAAAATAGTGGAGATGCAGGTTTTATCTTTTTTTTTTTTTTTTTTTTTTTTTTTAAATATGATCTAAACAGTGCCACCATCCTCCATGTAGCACCAAAATAGTGTTTTGTGTGCCACATGAATATCTATGTGGACCTCGGAGCATGATGAGTGCCGAATCACTCTATGTTTGACTTTCACATATCTAAAATATATTTTAATTTTAAAAAACCAATTGCTTTATATACAATGCACCCAAGCTCTCCGCAAAACCAGGGTGCACGCTTTATATATATATATATATATATATATATATATATATATATATATATATATATATAGATGAGGGCCAAGGATGTGCATTCGAACGCATGGAAGACCCGTGCGTTCGAAGTTCCTATCGAGGAGATTAGGTGCCACGACAACTTGGTCAAGGACAATCGGGTCCATCAAAAAAATATATTAAAAAGGGTGTATCTCCACCATCCAAATAATGGTCCAAGGTACAAAATTTCAATACAATAAGTTAGGCAAAAAGTAGGCAAACTTTGATCAGGGTTTTGAAGGGTCCCAAAACCAAATTATTTTTAGATATGTCAGGTGAGATGTGATCCCAAAACGGGTATTTTTTTGGGATCACGTGGCATGTGATATGGGTTTGAACGCATGGATTGATCCATGCGTTTGAACCTATATGCCCTTTTTCCTATACATATGCCTCAAAGGAGTAGCGTTTGAATGCTACATTCCTGTCGAGATCACATGTCACGTGGTATGTGATCCCAAAAGAAACACCCATTTTGAAATCATTGGTCACGTGACATGTAATGACAAAAAAAATATAAATTAATTTTACGATTGTTTTGCCCCTCAAAAACATCGTCAAATTTTGACCTCCACCCCACTTACCCTGGTGCATTTTATTTTATATCTATATATGGAAAAGGGAAGCATGCACCCATGTCGCATGCTCACCGTGCACTCAAGTTCCACGTGCATGAAGTTCCAAGTGGCACTCAAAACACTATTTTAATTCCAAGTAGAGCAAGGTTTATTATTAGATCAATTTTGACAAAAAGGACAATATAGTTTAGATCAATTTGGGTTTTTAATCTGTAGTTGTAATTATTGGTGACAGAGATTGCATCTGTGTTATATACAACCGATTAAAATGTCTTTGAAGGGTCACATACTCCAAAGCTCAAACCATGATGTTGGTTTTGATGAAATAAACAACGATCTTGATCGGACGGTCAAAAGGAGAAGTTCTCCTTAATTCTTGCTATTTTGAATTTGGAATTCCTTATTTCTTTGATCTTCCGAAGAATTCTTCGCCTTCGAGGAGGTCACATAGAGAACGGATTAGGTATTTGAATATTATCCATATTAATGACCTAGCCAGTCATTCATGATTGGTTATGAGACCAGGTAATATAAATCAGAATCATTCCTAAATGATGAAGAGATACAATAATAACAAAATCTCATTCATCTAAATTCTTGAATGCTCATGCAGTGGTTGACTCAACTGAATATTCGAGTTTCTTCGAGTTCTCTCTTCGAAAGAGAACTGAGTTTTAGATGTATACATAGGGAAAGCCGTGTGCAAATGACCATGATGATTATGTACTAATAATGTAGAGATTGTTGGATCAAGGCATATGCCCCATCAATTTGGATTTCTGGTCCATGGGTCACAGCTAAACATTTGCACGAGGCTAGAATCAATGGATCAATTTACCTGCTTTTGGATAATCTAATGAAGAATTGTGCACAGTTCACAATCTAATAGTCAGATAAAGATGGTCGGGTACTGATTCTTGTGTGGCATTCAATGACTACGTATAAGCTTTATATAAATTGTTGGAGTACATATATAATATGTTTTGATTTATACAAATGAGTCTCACTATAATTATTTGTGTAGCCGGATTTTTGCGTGGGCTTTTCTATTTTGTGGGTTCGCTTGGTGAGAGATACTTGTTCTTAATCAGGTGTTTTCCCTTAATGAATTTCTCGCTCGTGATTCATCAAAAAAGAAAAAAGAAAAGAAAAGAAAAGAAAATAAATTTTGCATGCCCCTAGCCGTTTGATCAGTTTACTTGCTTGTGAACAGTCCATAAAGTTGGTGCAGTAGTTCGCAAAGAAAGTCTAACCTACCTGGCTCCCATTATGAAAAATGATGATTGTGATCAAGTTCAAGTCGACCTAGCACAAAGCGAAGTCATGTGACAGGTTATCTTGACGGATTGGCTCACAGACCCAGAGTTGAGTGTGAGAATTTCACACTACCATGCTAATAGCCAAGACATGATTAGAAAAGCATATATGAAAAAGGGTCTTTATCAACCTAATCATACTTTCCCCTGGAGGAAATTCAGAAAGTTGCACAACGGTTTAATCCTAATTTATTTGAAGAGTATTGTACATGGTTTTTGGCCAAGAAAGTCTAACCTACCCACTATGAAAATAATGATTGGGATTAAGTTCAACCTAGCACAATGCGAGGTTATATGACCGAGGTTATCTTGACAGATCGGCTGACAGACCCATAGTTGAGTATGAGAATTTCAGACTACCATGCTACTAACCAAGACATGATTAGAAAAGCATATATGCAAAAGGGTCCTTATCGACCTAATCATACTTTCCCCTGGAGGAAATTCAGAAAAATGCACAACGGTTTAGTCCTAGTTTAATTGAAGAGTATGGTACATGGTTTTTGGCCATTATATTAGAGTGCACAAATCAGTGCAGCCTCAACTTGTTGCCATGATTTTTGTCCCCCAAAACATATAATATATATATAGGGATGGGTGCTACGTGGCATCACAGAAGGACATTGTCTTTGTTATATTTACTTATATTGTAATAATATAATAAATATTTATTAATTCCAAGGAAAGAAAAGCCCATTTACATACCAGAAGGTTACCCAAAAAATTATTAGGAACTTTGATGGAGAAACCCTCATTTGTTCCTAAACTTTCACGTTATATATCTAACGTCCAAAAGAGGCGCTCACCCAAACACGACACTTCGGACATGAATGAAAGGAAGAAAGAAGATTCTTTCCTCTCATTGAATCATCCAGCTCCAGTTCTTTCTCATCTTCATTTTGTTCTTCCGACTCTAGAATTACCTGTAAATCAACACAAAATGAGGAGAGCTCCCGAGACAGTTTAGCAGAAAAATTTCGGTAAAAAGTTTTTAACATTGATCCAAAATCGGTAAAAAGTTTCAACAAAATAATTTATAATAACAAAGAACTAATCTGCAGCAAGAAGTTGCTACTTGCAAGAGGCTACAATGTTGGCATCAATACTGATGAGCTTGGAAACAGCACCCACTTCAAACACCACCACTACTGAGGGGCATGTAAGTAGGTTGAAACCTCCAGAGACAAAGATCACTCCTTTTGACAGAGAGAAATAGCAACTGCTCCAGATCATTAAAAGCAACTGAAGAAAACAAGAAAGATCGAACCTCACCCTCCCCAAAGAGATCTGTTAAGGATCCAGTTCACCGCGACTAAGAAAACGAGATGTCACAACCATGGTTCAAAATCACATCCGATACCAGTACGTACGGACGATACGCACCAGTATCGGAGGTCATCGGTACGATACATTCAAAGTACTCTGCCAGTGCATTCCATATGTTTTGGCAACGTACCCAACGATTCATACCAATGTATTGTCTGGAACCGGTACGTATCGTCCCATACGTACCGGTTTTAGAGCTGGACAACACGTACCGGAAAACCGGTATATTAACCTTGGTCACAACCAACCCGATTTTCTAGTTCGCAGTTTCGTGTTGAGCCAGCTCCACGGAAACAACAAGACAACTGTCATAGTCGTGAGAAAAAGATATATGGAAAGCAGGAAGACAACTCAGTTTCCACCCTGCGCAGGGGAACTAGCGCTCTTAGGACAGTTGAATCTTCGACTGATTGTGAAACCAGTAAAATCAGTGCACAACCAAAAGGCTATAGACCTTTCCAGACTCCGAGAGTTTGGTAAGGAAACCAAAAGCAGGAAAGTGATGAGCCGACAACACGGTTCATAGCTTAAAACAGAAGCTACATGTTATTTTTTTCAGTATCCATTATTGTTGATTCTTGAAGTCTGGTTAATGGTTTTCTTCTATTAACTTCTTTTTTTTTATCGGCAACGAAAATATATATTAAAAGAAACGTAAGTACAAAAAGCATGGCAGTGAGGCAATGCCGAAGAGAAAAAAGGATATAGTAGAAAAAGCAAAACGAAAAGCTACCTCACCAGCGGAACCCCAGAGAAAAGGTAACTGAAAAGGACGAGAATACCGTGCACCCAAGGTAGGGATGCAAATTCAGTGTACCGAACCGAACCAAAACCGATTTTCTTGGTTTTCGGTTCAGTACACCCCACTGAAACCGAACTGAAACCCATTGGTGTCGGTTTGGTTCGGTAGCTTCTTTTTTTTTTTGAAACTAACACCGAAACCGAAATATTTCAGTTTTTTCAGTTCGGTTTCGGTTCGGTGTGGGTATTTTACCTGCTTTTTTATTTTTTTAATGTATTTTCTCAGTTTTTTCAATTTTTTATTTTCATATTTTTCATTTTACTCATCCTACCCCCTCGGTTTTCATTTTGCCACCCTAAACCAAAACCAAGCTGGATTGGATTCGGTTCGGTTCAGTGTGCTCGGTTTACAGTTCGGTATCGGGTTTCAGTTTAGGGTTTGCATCCCTAACCCAAGGGCATCGAAACACACAAGAGGAGGTCTAAGAGAAAAGCAGATTATCCCACTAAAGCAGCTGTTCCTCTCTGTGTTCGTCATCGGTCCTATTGTGGGTATGGAGCCAAGAGAGGAGGTCTTTCGCAACAAAAACCACCACCTAATAAGACCTAGCCCATTTTGTGAAGATCCTACCGTTCCTTTCTAAGCATAAGGCCCACATAATCGCATACCCCACAATCTGCCATAGGGTCCCCCTTTAAATCCGGAAAACCCATCCTTGCCCATTGTTCCATCATGGCCACCGATTTCTCTGGTGAGACTCATTGAACACCGAAAATTTGAAGAACGGCCCCCCAGACTTTGAAAGAGAAAGAACAGCGAAGGAATCTATGGGGTACACCCTATTTCTTGTTCAGAAATCATCGAGTTCGAAAAAATTTTGTTTAGAGGACTCTGTTGATTATGAATACGATTGGTTGAATTCAAAGGAAGGCATTTTTAACATCTAACTAAACAAAGGCCATCTTCTATGAGTTGTCAAAGAGAGGACCCAGATCAAGTTCAATTTAGCAACATGAGCACATGTCTCCTTACAGTCAATCCCATATGACTTTGCAACCAACCTCTCTTTACACCCATTCACGGATCCATCAGGCTCATACTTAACATTGTACACCTATCTACACACAACAACCTTCTTCCCATTAGGAATAACAGCCACCTCACAAGTTTATTGAGTTCAACGGCTCTCATCTCCTCTTTTATAGCACCTTCCACTTGGGTTGAGACATTAGATGGAATTTCAATGGAAGACGAGAAATAAATGAACGGTATGACAATGAAACGGTATGATATGATACGACTTTACAAATGGGATGAGAGGTGCAGGATCTACACCCTTTAGATATCACAACGGGCAAGTCAAGATCATCTAAAGTAGCACAGGAGAGAATTCATTACCTGCATTCAGTGGTCCAGTTGGTTGGTCCATGGCCTAAGTAATGGGCACACACTTCTTCCGAGTATAAACCTCAACAACTTCTACTTCTTCTCAAGATGCATGAACGGAAGCATCATGATCAGTTACCCGAATTTGTTGGGGAAGAATCAAAGAGCATTGTTGGTAGTTGCTCGCTTCATTCTTGCCTGTATTACATGTCTCTCCTCGAAGAGAACACTCACGACCAGTAGAGGAGTAGAATGGTACATGGTTTGAAAAAAGTTGAGATCCAAGGATACAAACTATTTCCCAGTTGAAGGATCATAACACTTGCATCCTTTTTAGGACAGAGAGTAACCAAGAAATATATAGCGAATAGCTTTGAGGTCCAATTTGTCCCCACGTGGACCATGGACATGAACAAAGCAAACACACACGAGGGACAACAGAATGTAAGGATGAGCAATGGGAACGCAATTGCATAGGAAACTTAATCATGGACAAATGCTAAAACCCAAATCATGCAAGTTGGGATTAACCAGAAATTAAATTGAATAATGGAAATAATCAAATTCACCCAAACACAAAATAAATTTAATAAATTCAATAAAGCAACTAGGTTAATTCAATTTAGCGTTCACGTCCATCTGTATTTCCCGATCAAGAAAATTGGATCCAATGAAGGATTCAGGTTTCGCTCTAGTTTAGAATGATGGCATCGTCTCTTGATTCCACTCAAGTTTGAAAATAATGGCTCAAGGGATTAGATTTAACAAAAGGGATAGATCAAAGATAAACTAATAATATTTTGGGGTTTTGGAATTTATCAAAGCGAAAAAAAAAGAAGATATTACCAGAGAAAAGATAGAATAAGATGATAGAAGTCCAAGGCTTCACACCAAGGATTTCCAAGGCTTCACACCAAGTCGCACGAGAAATGAATTAACATTCCTCAAGTTTTGAAAGATTCGCTCCTTCGATAAAAAACTCTTCACAAGTTCTCTAGGGTTTGCACAAAAGCAACTCTCAAATTTTCATTAATCAAAAACTGTTTATTCCAAAGTTATAAAGACCTCATATAGTAGACCATAAAACAAAAGAAAACCCTAAAACAAATACTAAAAAAAGACGAGTATGTCCTTAAAATTTAAATTCCTTCAAAATTCGCATTGTAGCTTGATCAATTGAGTTACTATAGCAACCTTCAGTTTCTCCGAATTTGAATTGCTCAATTGATTTCTTTTCGGTTCTTCCATTTCGGCTCCCTTTTAGTTTCTTCCAGCGCTTAAGAATCTTTTGCGGTTCACGTCCGATACTCTTAATCGTGATGTCCCCATCAATTCTCCCCGAGTGGGAAAAACTCATCTCCGATGAGTTGTAGAACTCACGTGTGGTGCACTTTGGACACTTGTCTCCTGGCTTGCCCTTCCACGTGGTGAGGTATTTCTAATTTTTTCCCTCGTTGGTGGTGAAACTTGGATGCTCAAGACCCTTCTCATTCAACCTTTTCTCACACGGCTCGGGTGGGATACAGGTTATGAATTGGTTCAATGGATTTGGCTCGTTTGGTCGGGTAACAAGGAATGGATTCAAAGGTATACTCTCAAGACTTGAGATAGGTGTAAGATTCGCTACTGCAACTATCAGATGGTTGTCCTTGTCTAGAAGATCTAGACCCCCATCATTACCTCTCTTCAAGATTGGAAAAGGTTCCACATGCTTAGAACTATCGTGAATTAACACAAAATTGTCACCATTAAATTCAGTAAACATATTCAATGTGTCAATACAATTACGTGTATTTCCATTATTCGATAAAATCTGCTTGTTAATCTCATGCAAGTTAGAATGATGATATGTTCTTACCGACTCTAATGACTCATGCGTTACGGACACACTTCCAACACTTTCTTCAGTAATAGGAACGATCCTGAGGTAACTTACGGTTTTCACGGGAGTTTCATTCTCCTTGTCGCTGGGCATTTCAGCGGGTTCGTAAACTTCTTCGTCCAACTCATTGTTCTCTTTCTCGATATCCTGTTGGATAATCAAGGTTTGTGACTTACTAGGACACTGAGACGCGAAGTGACCAAAACCTTGGCACTTATAACACTGCTGTGGTGCGCGCCTAGAACTTTCGACCAGTTGCCCTTTACCCTTGTCAATTTGAGGGTTCACAGGTTTGGAGGATTGACTATCATCAGTCGCCTTTTCATCAAGACTAGATCGAAGACCGGAATTGGAAGGTTTAGAATGATCGCGGACCGGAGCGTCGAGATACCTTTCTAATTCTTGCACCCTAGCGTAACACTTTCTAGGTCTTCAACAGGGTGAGGGATGAGTTCTTTTCGTAACTCCGAATGTAGACCAGTGCGAAACCTAGACAAGGTGACATGTGGGCTCTCCTAAGTGTTGGCCCGATACAAGTACTCCTCAAACTAATTGATATACTCATCAACCGACATGCTTCCATGTTTCAAACCATACCAGTGATCCATAAGTCGTTGGTTGTAGGACATGCGAACATATTTATCATGAAGTTTTTCCTTCATGTCCGCCCACGTGGTGATGGGTTCACGATCGAGGGCTTCTCGACGTCGTTCCACACTTACCCAATAAAGTTTGGCTTGTCCTACAAGTTTCATATTGGCAAACCGTACTTTGCGCTCATCCAACATTTATTCCATGAAAAATAATGGTCCATGGCGGCTGCCCAATCTAGATAGATCTTGGGGTCCATCTTTCCTTCGAAAGTGGGAGCATCAACCTTTACCGACTTTGCGACTCTCTCATCCGGTCGAGATGATTGTCGCGTCTAGGAAGGTCCCTCCTCTCATTAAAATTAACCCTATGATGTTCACCATGAGTCGATTTAGACAATTCTTGGAGTTGTGCTGCCAAATCAGCTTGCTGGGCTTGTTGATTTTGCAATTGGGTTTGTATGGCAACCATCTGGGTGTTGAAGCTTTCCATGAAAGCGGCTAGTTGTTCCGGATTCATTGTGGTCACGATTTACTACACGGATTCTAAAATGATATGCAATTATGAATCAACAGTGAGGGAGGACTTTTAACAAACACTAGACATGCACACTAATGAACGTCAATGACATAAGATGTAATGAAAATTAAAATGCAATAAGATTAAAATGACACACCAATATACCCTAACTTAGAATTGAGCTTTGATACCAAACTGATGCGGGACAAACACTAAAACCCTAATTATGCAAGTTTGGGATTAACCACAAATTAAATTGAATAATGAAAATAATCAAATTCACGCAAACACATAAAATAAATTTAATAAATTCAATAAAGCAACTAGGTTAATTCAATTTAGCGTTCACATGCATCTATATTTCCCAATCTAGAAAATCGGATCCGATGAAGGATTCGAGTTTCGCTCTAGTTTAGGGTACCAAGCGACAATGACGGAGTTGTCTCTTGATTCCACTCGGGTTTGAAAATAACGGCTCAAGGGATTAGATTTAACAAAAGGGATAGATCGAAGATAAACTAATAATATTTTCGGGTTTTGAATTTATCAAAGCAATAAAAAAGATATTACCAGAGAAAAGATAGAATAAGAGGATAGAGGACCAAAGCTTCACACCAAGAATTTCCGAGGCTTTACACCAAGGTTGCACGTCGGCTTCACACCAAGTAGCACGAGAAATGAATAAACACTCCTTCAGTTTCGAAAGATTCACTCCTTCGATCGAAAACTCTTCACAAGTTCTCTAGGGTTTGTATTGAGTGCACACCAACTTTTTTGAAAGGCTGAAAAATAAGCCACCTCGTCCATAGAATTCATCAAATATAGCATATCATATGAGTGCAATCATCAACAACTAAAACAAAATAACAAAAACCAAGTAATGATGTAACAGGAGATGGCCCCCAAACATCGTAACAAACCATTCCAAATGGAAGATCGCATTTACCATTATAGCTGGATATGAACTACAACAATGTTTGGAGAGTTGGCATACATCACAACATAAAACAAAACTAAAAACTAGACTCATTAAGAAATAAAAGATGTAGCCTTGACATAAGCATATGACTGAGTAGGGAGTGCGACAACTGCAAAGTACTCGGGGACAAAACATCATCAAAATTGGAGGCCTGATGATGGGGAACTTAGATCCGGTGTTTGGATCGTGACCGAGCCAATCGAGGAAATGCAACACGGAAGAAGTGGACCCATGAATGGGTCTTCAAATGGCCCATGAAGTAAAGATTTGGGGCGTGTCTCAGTCGATCGATCGATTAGCTGAGGATGCGAGTCTTGGTGGAATTTAGGTTTTAGGGACAAACTTGTCTTTTATTATTTATTTGCTTGTTTTCTTTTGTTTTATGGCCTACTATATAAGATCTTTATAACATTGTAACAAGGGGGGAGGAAATGGAAATTAAGTTGCTTTTGTGCATCTTTTGAAAGAGTGAATCTTTCATAGAATTTTATTTTTTTTAATCAGTAAAAAAGCATTATATTGAAACACAGCAAGGTGCTGAGAGCCCAATACAACAGACACCACAACATGATCAAAAGGAAACGGGGGAACCCGACAACAAGAAAACAGAAAAAAGAAAAGATAAAAGAGAAAGAAATTCAGCACCGGCCAGCACCTAGCCCGGATCCCACACTATAGAAGTTTGCCCTCTCCCCTCCGTGACTCCCCCCTCCCAAAAATCAACTCGGTCCATGACAAATTTGACTATGAACCCCGTCGACCTGCTAATATTATCAAAAACTCTGGAGTTGCGCTCAAGCCACAGACACCAATAAACCGCGAAGACCACAAATATAGATTGCACCCTTCTGTCAGCGTCTCTCATCCCAGGAACCCAACTCAGAAGATGCTGGTATGGGGTCTCCATCATAGCCCAGCTCAGGCCCCAATATTTGAAGACCACATTCCAAACCGCGCAGGCCGTCCAACAATGAAGGAAAAGGTGTGCCGCAGTCTCCTCCCCTGTAGTGCACATCACAGGAAGCCGCAACATCTTTCCCCCTACGTATTAGCTGGTCACGCTTGAGTATTCTATCCTTGTAAAGCGTCCACACGAAAACCTGATCTTGTGAGGAATAGGAACCTTCCACAGCCATCGCCCCTCGAACATAATTAGCGGGCGACGCATCTCCAACTTATATAAGCTTTTGACCGTAAAGCTGTCATCCCTAATCGAAGCCCACACCCTCTAATCAGCCCCCCTTTGATTACGTTGTTCCGCATACAGCAACTGAAGCAGATTAGAGAACTCCGCCATCTCGCAATCAGTCAACGATCTACGGGTATGAACAGTCCAGACCACTACCCCATTGACAAGTGATACAAACCGGTCTATCATTCCCCTCGGATTCACCGATAATGCATAGATGTCGGGGAAGCTGGATTTAAGAGGGTCGTAGGCCAGCCATACATCCTCCCAAAATCGAATTGTGGTTCCACATCCCCAACAAAAGCGCAATCCCCTTGCGAAGCTGGACCAAACCCCACACAACCCTTTCCACCATGCAGAAGAATTTCTGCATGCGATCGGACAAATACCCCAGTCACCCGAGAAGTGCCCATACTTCTCAACCAATACCTTTCTCCAAATCCCCTCCCTCTCCTCATCCCTACCAGCTCTCCAGAACCATTTCCCAAGAAGTGCACGGTTGATCTGCCTAAGACTGCGTATACCCAGTCCCCCACAAGCAACCGGCAACTGGCAAACCTCCCAATTTACCAGATGATATCTTCGTCCCAAGCCCAACCCTTCCCACAAGAAGGAACGTTGAATTCTCTCAAGGCAGCCAATCACTTTCACCGGACAGTAAAACATTGACATATAGAAAATGGGCATGGAAGAAAGAACAGCCTTGATCAGGACCAATCTACCATCGCTGCTCAGAAGTTTGCCTTTCCAAGCTGAAAGACTGCTCAAAACACTAAACGACCAGTTGTCAATCCCGGGCCGTAAGCTTCCTGATACCCAAAGGAAGACCGAGATAGGTAATAGGCAAATTCTGAATCGGGCAACCAGTGGAGAGAGCAAGCGCCGCCAAGTCGTCCTCGCCGACAGCCTCATACACCGACAACACATCCCCTAACGCCCTAAGCTCAGAAGCCTCCACCCTCCCAAAGAGAATTGTGTCATCCGCGTACTGCAGATGTGTGATGCACCTACCCTGCGTCCCCACCCGAATGTCGGAAAGGAGCTGGCATTCCCTGGCTCGATCGATCAAACGAGAAAGCATCTTGCTCACCACATTGAAGAGGAAAGGGGATAGAGGATCTCCTTGTCGGATGCCCCGAGAACTCTTGAAATAACCTACCGGAGTGCCATTGACCATTACCGAGAACCATGCGAAAGAGTAACAACCATGCATCCATTTTCGCCAAATGTCACCAAATCCCATCCTTCCCAGCATATAGTCAATACCCTCCCAACAAACACGGTCATAAGCCTTTTCCATATCGACCTTCCAAACTGCCGCCGGACATCACTGAGTATTAGCGGAATGGATGGTCTCATTGGCCACCGCAACAAGATCCACCAACTGTCTACCACGCACAAAAGCTCTCTGATTCCCCGAAATTATTTTGCTCATCAAAGGTTTTAATCTGTTAGCAAGCACTCTAGCCATAATCTTATAGAGACAGTTGGTCAAACTGATCGACCGGTAATCAGAGATATCTTCAGCACCCTCGCGTTTCGGGATCAGGGTAATAAATGTGGAACCAAGCGCCCTCCCGACGAAACCAGCAGTGTGAAACTCCGACATGACCTCCATCAGCTCAGCCCCGATCAGCCCCCAAAATGCCCAGAAAAACTCCATTGTGAACCCGTCTGGTTCTTTATTCCGCCCACCAAATCTGATTGCGTGCCACACCTCATTCTCCATAAAAACCTGTTCCAACGCCTCCCTCTCCGCCACCGAAATAGTTTGGAAGGACACCCCATCCAACTGCGGACGCGTAAAGCCCTCATCCGTATATAGGGATTTGTAGAAAGCAACAATTTGCTCCCGAACCTGGTCATCACCCTCAGCCGTGACCCCATCTACCGCGACCCTCCCCAGATACTTGGATTGGAATCGAGTGTTGGCCACAATATGAAAGCACTTCGTATTAGCATCCCCCTCCTATAGCCACTTAACCTTGGCTTTTTGCATCCAACTGACCTGCTCCGCCCTACAAACGTTGTCAAATTCCATTTTCTTCCTCAGCCAATCCTCTCTTTCCTCCCCATTAAGATTTCTCTCCTCTTCTAAATCATCGAAATCCTTTAAACTACTAAGCAGACTCTCTTTCCTGGCCTGCACCCTCCCAAACACTTCCCGATTCCACCCCTTAATCCTACCCTTCAAATAACGGAGTTTGGAGATAAAACGGTACACAGCAGTACCCGTGCAGCTCCTTTCTCGCCACCACACCGGAACATTTTCACGGAACGCAGCATCCAACAGCCACATATTCTCAAACCAAAAGGGTGTAGGCCCCCTCCCTTTTGAGTCACACGTGCAAAGCAAAGGGCGGTGGACGAAGACCGGCCGAGCAAGAGCTTCCAACCTCGCCCCAGGGAACACATCTAACCAGTCAACTGACACGAGAAACCGGTCCAATCTGGACAGCAATGGGTTATCCTGCTGATTCGACCACGTGAAGCGTGCCCCCGAAAGCGGAACGTCCATGAGCCCCCATTCAGAAATGAAGGAATTGAAGTCTCGCATCACCCCGGCATTAGGCGGACCGCCCTTCTTCTCACAATCCTACCTAATAGCATTGAAGTTCCCCCCAAGGCAAAGAGGGTGGTTCCACCTTGCCGCCAACTCAAACCAGTAGTCACCGCGTTCGTGATCCACTGACGGCCCATATATACCCACAAACACCCACCGGGTCCCCGAATCCTTGTTTCGCAACACAACCGAGACCGAATACTGTCCCACCTCCTCATCCTCCTTATCGAAGAAATCCGCTTTCCAAGCCACTAAAATACCTCCCGAGGCGCCAACCGAGTCAGCCCCGAGCCAATCCCAGCCAACCCCTCCCAGAATCGAGTTGACCTTCCTCCGGTTGCAGCAGCCCCACTTGGTCTCATGGAGAGTGACCACCACCGGGTTAGCAGTGGCAATAACTTGCTTAACCCCCACCCGCTTGGATTGGTCGCATATCCCTCTAACATTCCAAGATAACATCCACACTATCAAAACCTTTGAGCCGGGCTACCTAACCCCCCCATTACAGACCTCCCGCACTTCTCCCGTCCGACATACCCCATTGCAATCTTGCGAGTTCCCTCGAACCACCCCGCCGCTTCCTCCTGGCCTCATGGCGAGAGGAAATAACTGATCTAAACACCGCTCGTAGCTCGTCCTGTGATCCTACAAACGACATGCCGAGATTTCTCCCTACTTCGATCAGCCTATCAGTATCCAAGACAACCCCAAGAGTCGAATCAGCGACACCCACAAAGGCCTCTTGAAGGGCCAACAACTGCAACCACAAGTCCATCTGATTCCCCCCGTCATCAGAGTTAGAGTCCGGCGTCTCCCCCACCTGCGCAGACGAATCAGGCACATCAGAAATCGAGAACCGTTCATCTGTAGATCCGGCCTCAACACCACAGGAGCAGCCTCCATGCCTCAAGAGCTCCTGAGATCCTCTATCTCCATATAAATTAGACCCTCGCCTGCAAATAAACCCGCGGTTCCATCCTTCCTCAAAACACAGCCCTAAGTGAGCATCCGGGTCAGCCCACAACCGGCACCGAAGATCCAATATACCATCCCCGGAAGCGGGCTGGGGGAGACCACCCCCGAGATCCGAGCGAACTGGGCCCGCTAATATTAGGCCGCCCACCCCCACTTGGGAAGCCCGAAACCCGTCAGACCCAATCATAGGCCCACCCCCCCTCTTCTCATCCCAATATAGCTTCACCGAACAACACATCAGCGGGCCACGTGTCCCCATCTTAAAAGCAGAAAACACCCTCCCCCTTCTTATAAACCCATCGGTCAAAACCCAACTCCAGCAGAGAAGACAATCGAGAGCTTTCCAGCGGAGCTCGACGTGTCATCCCCACGGGCCCCCTCACTCCCTGAGACAAAAACCCTCCCTTTCTTCTTCTACGATAAACCCTAAAGACCTTTTTGGGGACAGAAGAAACATTCTGCAGTTGGAAACCGGCGGCCTCAAGCTCCATAGGATCCCAGGTACGCCCTCCAACATCGTCCTTCCCATCCGACTACCCCCTGATCTCACCTAACCTCTAAATTTGCAGGTGTACCATCTCTGGCTCAACATACGAAGTAAGCTGAGTCGTAGATCTGCTCGTTGGTGCAAGATACATCTCCGGCCTGTCCTCCGTCGACGCAGTCGCATCGCCAACCTCCAATCCCTCTAACAGCGAAGAATGAGTGAGCCGAACCAACCAGGAACCGACACCGGCAAGCGTCGCCGAGGCAGGAGAGCCGAGAAAGCCCCGGTCAAGCGTCATGTGCATTGCCGAGTACCCCTACGCAGCTCCCGTCGGTATCCGATTCGGCATAGCCCCTCCATGTCCGAATGGATCCTGCACCGGCTGAACTTCTACTAGTGGACGATCTACGATGCAACCGTCAGAGGGGACGAGCCCCGAACCAAGTTTGATCGGTTGATGCTCGACGACCGTACGCTCGATACACGTAATTTCTATAACGAGCTGGCATCGATGGCCGCCAATCAGCAGATCGATGGTGCGGGGGATGCAAGCGAGCGAGTCAACAGCGACGAGGATGCGAGCGTGACTCGTATCCCAGAGGTTCGCGGATCACTGGTTGACACGAACAAACCGACCACATCGGTTCTCGATCCCGAGGAAGACCTCCGGGGACCACGCGTGTAACAGGAGCCCGAAGATGTACAACCATACCCCCTCATTCTCCTCCTGAACACGTGTCTCACCAATCGAAAGCTCCCACCGTCGACAATCTACTTGGCATCCGTTGATGTAGAAACGCTTTTTGAGGTAAAGAGCCGATGCACCTTCCTCCGAGCCGAAACGCAAAAGGAACATGGAGGAAGAAATAGTAGATAGCATAGGTCTAGCTGTAAATTCCCAGTTGTAATTAATCCAGCAATGTAAAGACAGCAATGATAAACAATCTTTGTTAGTAGTAATGATCACCCATAAGTGCTAGAGGTTAGCAGCAAGAGAACGCAGTTGCGGGAAGTCAAAGGTCAGTGGCCTGGGACAAGAGTGGTCATCATTAACCTAGGGCCCAACCGGCCGTGAGCCGGCCCGGCTCTTGCTCACAGCACCGGCATACGATGAGCCGGTCGGTGGTCGAACATCGTCGCAAAGGACGTGATCACCAGCCTGTTCTTTCTCGCAGCAAACGACCACCCCCGGTCAATGTCGCGTCATTGTGCTTTACTTAAAAAGGTCTGCCTCTCCCTCGCAAACCCATCGTCATTGGAAGCGACGCTCTTGCCCTGAGCCCAGGTGGCCTCGCAACCAATGCGATGGCAAATGGACCTCCAGCGAAAATTAACATTACGGCATCTCCCACAAAGCCAGTCACCAGCCCTAAGCTCAAGGACCTTAGACACCATACTTTCAGGCCCTCGGATTCTTCAAGTACAATAGGAGACCAAACAGCCAAAATTACCCTAGCCTAGAACAAAAGAACTCACACACCAACTTAGTGATAATTCTCAGACACTCCAACACTCCCCCTCAAGTTGGAGCATAGATGTCAATCATGCTCAACTTGGAGATGATGTCATGTAATCTCTCCCCTTCAATGCCTTTAGTTTTCATTTATGGCATATTGCAATTAACCCCTATATGGTGCGAAGAGTTTTCGCCTTTGGGGAGTGATTCTTCAAAGTTATCGTCGGTGTAAAGCCGGCAAGCCTCTCTGGAGTGAATCCTGAGATCTTCTATCTTATTCTTCTTTTATTTTTTGTTTTAATCGAAGATTCAACAACCCTAATCAAAACCTATCACACGGGATTTACGTTATTTTAGGGTTAGCAATCCCGTCCTGCGTCACCTGAAAGGATGTTCGATCCTCATCAAGGATGTAAAGCCCATGCTCCTCATGACCACGACCAATAGTCCTCCCCGTTGTCATCCTAAAAAAGGCAGAAAGAGGAAAAAAGGTCACACTACAATTAGGATTTTTAGTGATGCTAATAAGTACTAACGAACAAAAGATGAGTCGTCATGTTAGGAACATGCAAGGAAGAGTGCAATGACAAAAAGGTCTGAATGGTTCATGTACTCGTTATAGGTACAATAGACACATCAACAATATGAACATGTGATGGTGTAGAGTGTAGACAAAGTAGAATAAGAGGAAATGCCAGAAGACATACCGGTCATATGACCTACAACCCCAGAATCATTGATCCAAGGGGTCTAGGAGGACATGAAAATGATGCATAGGTACCTGAGGCACCTAACTGAGCTATGTGAGATGTAAAGTCATGCCCAATTCAAGATTCATGATGCGGGAACTTACTAAATGCAATGTTAGGGCTGAGATTAGGATTAAAATTAATTTAATCAATTAAAATAACAATTTCTCATAACAAATTATTACAAAAATTCTAAAAATTCAATTAGGTGATTTAATTTCGGCCCAAAATAGTGTTACTTTCGTGTATGTTCCCTATCACGGATCTAGAAGACTAGGGTTCTTATGAACGGCTAGATTTCCGATGGTTTTAGGGCGTCGAACGAACTCGCAAGCGGGTTCTCTCGATACCAAACGAAAATAAAAGGCTAATAAAATTAATGATGAACAAAATATTGATTTAGGGCTTTTATGAGATCAATAAAATAATTCGGATTACGCTACGTAAGCAAACCGTAGATCTAAAGAAGATAGAGATGGAAGAAGAGTTGGCCTCGCACCAAACCGCAAGCGGGAATCGAAGAATCACTCTCCGTTTTGAGAGAATCACACCCTCACGAAAGTTAAAAACTCTCAATTTTGCATAAGCAATTTTCATTAACCAAAAAGTAATAATAAAAGTGTTTACAAGCCTTTAAATAGGCTAACTAATGCATAAAATTAAAAATCCTAGTATAACTCTAATTCCTAATTCAAATAAAAGAAATATTCTAATTCTTCAAAAACACTAAAGTCCTAAACAATAAGGAAACTAATCCTATTTCTAATAAAAAAAACAACTCTTACTTTCTAAAATAAAATAATAAAAGAGACTAATCCTAATTCAATTAGGATTCTTGAAATTCGTCACTTTATGTGTAGCCTCTGAAAAGTGACCATAACTTCTTCAATGCTTGTCGAAATTACACGTTTTTTGGCTCGTTGGAAAGCTACTTCGATAAGCTTTCAAATATGAACAATTTCTCATCAATCCAACTTCGTTTGACACTTCAGAATAGACCAAACATAAAAGTGACAGGATTAAAAGTTAAAGACCCTAACAAAATTTGAACTTTTTTCTTTTTGATCAAACGGGTCTTTTTTTTTTTTAAAACCCATTCGTGGGTCCACTTTCTCTTTTGACATCTCCTCTTTATCCGATCACGATTCAAACAGGCGGATCTAAAATACGCATCAAGTCAACTTCAAAGCTTCATATTCCATCTTGAAGAGAATAACATTCTCACTAGGAAAAGGGTGTGGAGTAGAAGGGGTGTAATCCACGGAACTAGAGTGCTATGCACGGGCACCCTTAGACTTCGAGCAACCAACGAGCTCCCAACACTTTTCCTTTGTCTGTGGAGCTCTACCACAGTGAATGCACTTCAACTTGTCCTTGCATAGGTATATCCATAAGCTTGGAGCATCCCTCTTCTCATTGGGGAGGGAGAAAACAATTCCAATAGGAACAAGGGTCTCTCTGCTAACCAAAACCGATTCATATTTAGGACTAACAGCATGAAGCAACTCAAGTATCTTTTTCTGCTCAACTTGAACCTACTAATCACTACAACAAACTGGCAGTTAGTGCTTAATTCTTCCCACATTCTTCGTAATACCGCACATACTAAGAAGTCTAACTCCCTAGCGGAGAGAAGCAATTGGATCCATCAACTTGTAGTTTGGTAAAATTCACTAATGTGAGTAAGACTGAGCTATGACATACCACACTTCCTTTGCTGAGTCCATAATCATAAAGGTTTTACAGATCTGGGGCTGCATCGAGTGAATTAACCTTGACAAAATTGTCAGATTATCAGATGCCCAATGATGCGGGGCAAACGCTAAACTCTTATTAATGCGATTTCGGATTAACTTTAGATTAGATCGAACGGAAATATTCAAATCCCCCATCCACATAAAATAATTTACTAAATTTAATTAAAACAATTAGATTAACTAAACTTTAGCGTTCGCATGTATCAACATTTCCCGATCTAGAAAAACTGATCCGATGAAGGATTCGAGTTTCGCTCTAGTTTAGGGTACCAAGCGACAGTTATGGCGTCGTCTTTTGATTCCACTCGGATTTGAAAATAAAGGCTCGAAGAAATAGATTAACAAAGGATAGGTCAAATATGCAAACAAAAATTTTAGATTTGCAGTTTAAGATTTTATCAAAGCAAATAGGATGTTACTAGAAAAAATGATAGAATAAGAAGATAAAAGTTCAAGGCTTCACACTAAGGATTCTGAGGCTTCTCACCAAGACTGTACGTCGGCTTCACACCAAGTCGCACGAAAAATGAATGAACATTCCTCAGGTTTCAAAAGATTTGCTCCTTCGATCGATAACTCTTCACAAGTTCTCTAAGGTTTGCACAAAAGCCAACTCTCAATTTTCACTCAATAATCAACTGTTTATTACCAAGTTATAAAGACCTTATATAGTAGGTAACAAAACAAAAGAAAACCCTAAAACAAATAAATAATAAAAGACAAGTTTGACCCTAAAATCAATTTCCGTCCAAATTCGCATCGCGGGTCGATCCATCGACTATATAACTACATAAGCCGTCTAGAGTCTCTTCCGAATTAAAATTACTCCTGTCCACAATCGATCGATCGAGGACTGGGGTCAATCGATCGACTGAGTGCTTCTTCAGCCCTTCAAATTTGGTCTCTTTAACTACTTTTGCATTATTTTTTCTCTTTTCGGT
Organism: Chloranthus sessilifolius; assembly: GCA_021018995.1. Taxonomy (NCBI): domain Eukaryota; kingdom Viridiplantae; phylum Streptophyta; class Magnoliopsida; order Chloranthales; family Chloranthaceae; genus Chloranthus; species Chloranthus sessilifolius. The sequence goes on along the minus strand of JAJIZI010000016.1, from coordinate 977,552 downwards.
TCTTCCGTTCTGATTCCTTTTCCGCTTCTTCTGATATTGGACAATTTCTCGGCTCGAATCTAATGCCCTTGATCTTGATATCCCCATCCATTCTCCCATAGTAGGAGAAGTCATCCTCGATGAGTTATAAAACCCACGTATGGTACACTTTGGATGCTCGTCTCTCGGCTTGCCCTTCCATGTGGTAAGGTATGCCTGATTTTTTACCCGTGTTGATGGTAAAGTTTGGATACTCAAGACCCTTCTCATTCAACCTTTTCTCATACGGCTCGGGTGGCATACATGTTATAAATTGGTTTAATGGATTTGGCTCATTTGGTCGGGTAACAAGGAATGGATCCAAAGGTATAGTCTCAGGGCTTGGGATAGGTGTAAGATCCGCTACTGCAACTATTAGATGATTGTCCTTGTCTAAAGGAAGATCTAGGCCTCTATCATTTCCTCTTTTCAAGATTGGAAAAGGTTCCACATGCTTAGGACTATCATGAATCAACACAAAATTGTCATTATTAAATTCAATAAACATATTCAATGTGTCAATGCAATTATGTGTATTTCTAGTATTCGACAAAATTTGATTGTTAATCCCACACACATTAGAATGATGATATGTTTCTATCGACTCTAATGACTCATGTGATACGGATACGCTACCAACACTTTCTTCGGTAATATGAACCCTCCTAACAAAACCTATGGTTCTCACAAGAGTCTCATCCTCCTCATCACTTGGCATTCCAATAGGTTCGTAAACTTCTACCCCTAACTCTTTGTCTTCCTTCTCATTATCCTACTGAATAATTAAGGTTTGTGATTTACTCGGACACTGAGACGCAAAGTGACCAAAACCTTGGCACTTATAACACTGTTGTGCTGCGCGCCAAGAATTCTCGATCGGTGGTCCTTTACCCTTATCAATTTGAGGACTCACGGGTTTAGAGGATTGACCATAGACATTTTTCGTCTTTTCAGTGGACTAGATCGAAAACCGGTGGATCCCTATCACTAACAATCACTTGCGGCACTCCCTAATGTTTCACAACATTACTGACAAATAATCGTGCAGCCTGCTCTGCATTACAATTCAACGGTGCTGAAATGAATGTAACGTACTTTGAGAACCGATCCACAACTACCAGGATGGACCCGAGTGTCCCTACTTTAGGCAATGCAGAGATGTAGTCAAGGGAGACGCACTCCCATGGTCTGGATGGCACTGACAAAGGCTGCAAGAGTCCAAATGGTTTAGCTCTTTCCACTTTATCCTGCTGGCATATCAGGCAAGTCCTGACATACTCCTCTACATCCTCTTCCATCTTAGGCCAATAGAAACACCTTTTCAACAAGGCGAGCGTGCGATGAATTCCCGGATGGCCAGCCCACAATGTGTCATGACACTCTTTCAAGAGTTCCTATCTAAGTTCTCCCACTTTCGGCACAGAAACGACCCCCTTTAGTCACCAATAGTCCTTCCTTAGTCCAGAACCGTCGTGTTTTCCCCTCTTGTATCTGCTATAGGAGGGTCCTCGCGAGTGGATCTAATTTTAACCCACCATGCAATCTATCGGGGATAGTTGAACTAATGCAGCTAGCTGCAGTTTGTTCTTCAATAGGTCAGTCAGTGGTGCAGCACGGTGTGAATAACTGGGGATGAACCTTCTGAAATAGTTGACAAAACCCAAAAATGACCGCAACTCGGTCATGCCTTCTGGCACTCTCTAGTCTTGGATTGCACGAACTTTCTCAAGGTCCATGCTGATGTTTCCTCCCCCAATACGGTGTCCTAAAAACATAATCTGCTCTTGTGCAAATGAACGCTTCTCCTTCTTGACATAGAGATGATTTTCTCGCAGTATCTTGAAGATGATTTGGAGGTGGCTGAGATGTTCTTCCAATGTGTTGCTAACTTGTCGAGGTAAGTATGGAACAACTCATTCATCAGGGTGCAGAAGGTGGCTGGGGCATTAGTCAGCCCAAAGGGCATCACTAGAAACTCAAAGGCTCCGTACCTGGTCACACAAGTAGTTTTACTTTCATCTCCCTCGGCGACTCGCACCTGATAATAGCCAGATCTCAAGTCCAGCTTGGTAAAGTACCTCGCACTGCCCAACTTATTAAACAAATCTGCAATCAATGGCACTAGATACTTATTCTTGACGGTGACCTTATTCAGCGCTCTGTAGTCGATGCATAATCGAAGGCTACCGTCACGTTTCTTCTGAAAGAGAACTGGGGCGCCAAATGGAGCTTTAGACGATCGAACAAATCCTGCCCCCAATAACTCATCTAACTGCCGACGTTACTCAGCTAGCTCGGGAGGAGCCATTCTATAGGGAGCTTTAGCCATAGCCTGACTGCTCAGCTCGATTCGGATCCATCGATCTTGGGTGGCAACACCTTAGGCAATTCTGGCGGCATGACATCTTGGAATTCTTTAAGTATTCCTGACACACCTTCTGGCACAATCTCTGTCGGCCCTGTTGCTTTCTCTTCTAGCAGTGTAGCAAGAAATGTAGGTTCCCCTCTTCTTAGTCCCTTTTTTAACTGAAGTGCTGAGATACATACATCATTCTCCACTTCTTTATCTTTCTGAATGGCGGGGATCATGCAAGGGGTCTCTTCTCCGAACATGCACACTGACCCGAGGTATGGCATGGGCACTGCTTTAGCCTGGTGCAGGAGTTCTAACCCAAGGACAACCTTGAGATCATCCATCTGTACTGCCATAAAGTTTGCTGCTCCGCTCGACGGCCCTATCTGTACGGGTACCCCCTTTGCTACTCCCGCTATGGGGCGCGCCTCCGACCTTTATACTGCTGGAGTCTTGCTCCATTTTCAACCCTAGGCGACGTGTTTTTTTATCAGCAATGAAGTTATGCATCGCCCCCGTGTCCACCATGGCACGGGTACTTTTTCCATTAATGCACACCTCTATGTACATCAGCCCCTTGGGCGCGACTGTCTTTCCCTTCTCTACCTTGCCTTTAATGGCATTTAGCAACCTGAGTGCTCCCATTCTTGGTTCATCGACGACAGGAGGTGGAGCACTGGCGGATCCCTGTAGGGCGTTCAAAGACTGTTTCTGCGACAATCTTTCACTCGATGAGGCCCTCCGCATAGAAAGCAACCCGACTTGGGCGCAAAATTTGCTGACTCGGCAGACTTAACACGAGACTCTTTCCCGTGCGACTTCTTTTCATGCGTGCCGCTCTTGCTTTTCTTATTAGCTTTCGTCGGATTCTTTGAACCACTCTTGTTCTCATGCGGCCTCTTCTTATTTTGATCTGATGGCCCGTAGTCTGTTAATCGTTCATGAGCATGCGGCGGTCGCTAAGTCCTAGAGTGCTCTTCTGCATTAATTGATTTGCAGGCTTGAGGCCTTCAATGAAGTAAAATAATTTATCCTTTTCGGACATTTCCCTGATGTCCAACATCAAAGCGAAGAATTGCCTCACATATTCTCTCATTATGCCTGTATATTGCAGCTTTCGTAGTTTACGTCGGGCGATGAAGTCAACGTTTTCAAACAAAAACTGGGCTTTTAATTCTTTCTTCAAATCCTCCCACGTATCTACCACAGCGCCCATCCTGAATCTCTGCGTAGCGTGTACGCCACCACAGTTTAGCGTCTCCCTCAAGATACATGGTCACTGTGACCACTTTCATAGCTTCTGTGGCAGGTGGGACGAGATAGAAATATTGCTCAATGTCCCATAAGAAATTCTCTAAGGAGCCTTAGAGAATTTCTAGTTCTTGCACTCTAGTGTAACACTCATCTAGATCCTCCACAGGGTGAGGAATGAGTACTTTTCGTAACTTCGGACGTAAGCCAGTGCGAAACCTAGATAAGGTGACTTGTGGACTCTCATAAGCGTTAGCCCAATATAAGTATTCCTCAAACTTATTGATATACTCATCAACGGACATGTCTCCTTGTTTCAAACCATGTCCTTTATCCATGAGTTGTTGATTGTAGGATATGGGAGCATACTTATCATGAAGTTTCTTCTCCATGTCCACCCATGTGGTGATGGGTTCGCAATCGAGAGCTTCTCGGCGTCGTTCCACACTAGTTCAATAAAGATTGGCTTGCCCTACAAGTTTCATCTTGGCAAACCGCACTTTGCGCTCATTCGACATTTCATACCATTCAAAATAATGATCCATGGCGACTGCCCAATCCATGTAGATTTTGGGGTCCATCTTTCCTTTGAAAGTGGGAGCATCAACCTTCATTGACTTTGTGACTCTCTCATCCGGGTCAAGATGATTGTCACACCTAAGGAGGATCCCTCCTTTCATCAAGATTAACCCTATGATGTTCACCATGAGTTGATCTAGACAACTCAGTTGTGTCGCTAAATCAACCTACTGGGCTTGTTGATTTCGCAATTGGGTTTGAATAGCAGTCATCTGGGTATTAAAGTTTTCCATGAAAGCGGCTAATTACTCCGGATTTATTGCAACACACAAAAAGGAAAACACTAACTTCAATGCAAAGGAAACCTAAAACAGAATTAAATCCTAAAACCTATATGACACCGACAACCCTAAACTAAAACTGTTCTCTGATACCAAATCTGATGCGGGACAAATGCTAAAACTCTAATTAATGCAATTTGGGATTAACTTTAGATTAGATCGAACAACAGAAATATTCAAATCACCCATCCACATAAAATAATTTACTAAATTTAATTAAAACAATTAGATTAACTAAACTTTAGCGCATGCATCAACATTTTCCCATCTAGAAAAATGGATCCGATAAAGGATTCAAGTTCCGCTCTAGTTTAGGGTACCAAGCGACAGTTACGGTGTCGTCTCCTAATTCCACTCGGATTTGAAAATAAAGGCTCAAAGAAATAAATTAACAAAGGATAGATCAAAGATGTAAACAAAAATTTTAGATTTGGGGCTTAAGATTTTATCAAAGCAAATAGGATATTACTAGAGAAAATGATAGAATAAGAGGATAGAGGTCTAAAGCTTCACACCAAGGATTCAGAGGCTTCTCACCAAGGCTATACGTCGGCTTCACACCAAGTCACACGAGAAGTGAATGAACATTCTTCAGGTTTCGAAAGATTTGCTCCTTCGATCGAAAACTCTTCACAAGTTTTCTATGGTTTGCACAAAAGCAAGCTCTCAATTTTCATTCAATAATGAGCTGGTTATTACCAAGTTATAAAGACCTTATATAGTAGGTCACAAAACAAAAGAAAACCCTAACACAAATAAATAATAAAAGACAAGTTTGACCATAAAATCAACTTCCGTCAAAATTCGTGTCGTTGGTCGATCCATCGAGGCCTGGGGTTGATCCATCAACTATATAACTATATAAGTCGTCCAGAGTCTCTTCTGAATTAAAATTACTCATGTCCAGAATCGATCGATCGAGGCTGAGGTCGATCGACTGAGTGCTTCTTCAGCCCTTCAAGTTTGTTCTCTTAAACCACTTTTCCGTTCTTTTTCTTTTTGGATCTTCTGTTTCGGTTCCTTTTCCGCTTCTTCTGCTGTTGAACAATTTCTCGGCTCAAATCTAATGCTCTTGATCTTAATGTCTCCATCACCCAATCAGCATATGCAGGTTATTCGATGGTCAATGGCTTAATGGTTGCCATTAACATAACCCAACTTCTTTTTGCCTGCTAGAAACTTTATTGCAGATTTGGACCATTCCAAATAATTGATCCCATTTGAATCAGTAGTAATCAAAAGTGCTTTGGACCTCTGGAATAGTGGTGATGCTATTGGACATGTTCTTATTGTCCTCAATCTAAACAAAACTGATTAAACAATCGATTGACACAGCAATTACGCAATCAAGGTGAACAAAAACAAGACACAACAACTAAGAAAAATCAAATACACTGATCAATAGAAATCTGACACCCTACAACAACAATATATGGTGCTGCAACATGGGAAAGACAGATGCAATCAGCAAAATCTTCAACCACACTACAATCGGATGCAGGAATCAACTCTTAACGCTATACAATAACTTCCAGTAACCCATTCAAACCCTCGGGACAATAGAAAACAGCAATAGTCCCCCCCAAAAAAAGGTGAGTCTCTCTCTCTCTCTCTCTCTCTCTCTCTCTCTCTCTCTCTCTATATATATATATATATGTGGTAATAATTGCTACTCTTTTTTTTTAATAAGTAATCTGGGATTGAACATGTGACCTAGAGATTGCAATTTTGTCAACCTTCCATTAGGCTGAAGGCCTAATAATCCCCAGGGTAATAATTGCAACTCATGCACTGCAATTCATATACCATAAACTTAACCAAAAACTAATTTCCTCAAAATTCCAAAGAAGGTATTGTGACTTCATGGCAAAACATGCATTAAGCCTTAAATATAACAGAGAAACCACCATTGAAAGAATTAAAAAATGCAATCCAATTTCAGCAATCCATTTCTTAAGTGTGACCAGACATAAGTGTCAGAAATGGAAACCACGACTGTGTGTGTGTGCATGCGCTTAATAAGCCATTTTTATATCTTAATAAGGAAGAGAATATTTTTGTCCTTTTCGATATTAAAGGTATTTTTGAAAAAGAAAGGGCAGTTTTAGGCATTTAAATGATACTCCCCTTATTAAGCGCAGTTAAAAATATTTTTATATGCAATAAAAATTATAGCTTGGCAGCTCGCAAAAATCGAGGGTTCCTTTCATTTAAATTTTGTAAAGAAGGTTTTCGTGAATTGTTGTCAGTTCTGATAAACAATCATAATTTATGGTTATAACCATCACACAAAACTTTAATACAAGTGTCTTGATTGGAGGAAGATTTTAACGTCACTCTCCCATCAAGGGGTCAAGAATTTGATAGAAGGGAGAAGTCGACATATCTCACCAAATCTCACAATACTCGAAGTAACAGAATAAAAAGGACACAGAAAGAAGGAAACAAATTTAGAAAAGCGCTCCAAACCTGATGGGTGTAAATAACCCCACAAATGTGTGTTAATTTGTATTGGTATGGGTGTCCGTGTTGAGATTTATCGACCATAGACCTCACATGGTATGCTAAGAGCTAGAAAAAAACTCATAAATTTTACGTAGTAACTAGTAAGATGCAAACCTTTTGAGCAATAGTTATAAAGCAAAGATATTTAAGTCTCAAAATTGATAATTGTCAATGAACAACCACTGGTCATCCTGCTACGCAAAAAATTAATATCAGAAAATAAACCCTTTCCTTTTGTGTTGGTGAGTTTTGCCTCAATTCGCATGCAGTTTTTTAAACCAAAGCGAAGTAGCCTAGGTGACCAGGTGGTCGAGTAGTCTTTCCTGGAAACCTAGTCAGTTGCTGAGCCTAGGATGCAAGCAGTCTCTTACACCATCTACTCACCTAGACAATTGATTGTTACAAACCAGATATGCATGCCCCAACTACACTTCCTAGAAGCTGACACACATGCACAGGTCATAATCATATGTGTTATGTAGGCTCTTATAAAATTATTTGTTTGTAACTTCTTTCACGTTAGACCTGGAAGCCCACATAGCCTGAAAATGAAAAAAACGATCCCCTACAAGTCGACTTGATTTTGTTCATGGCCAATTTAGTCATAAAGTTGATTTGGTTCATGGGCAATTTAGTCACTGATTCCGATTACCTAATCCTTGTTTGATATTTTCATGTTAATTCATGTCTGAGTAAGGTATTTCACTTCGATGGGTCAACACAGGATAAAATGGCCACTTTGCAAACTGGATACCTTGTTCAAGGAATCTAACACATGCCAACTCAGGGAAACACTTGATGCTACTCGCAAGTCCAAACTACTGAGGGATGAGAAACAGGGTAACCCTCAGCCACAGGGATAATCCAAAGGTATTAAAGTAAGCTATTGTGCATACTATCCCCAAAGGCATCATACATACTCATGTAACTCATCCATATATGGACTAAATGGGTGTCTATAGCTAAGGGTCTCAATGGGACAGGCTTGAGCCTGGGCCGGGAATGGGCTGAGGTAGTAGCCTGAATACAAAATAGGCCTGGTCCAGCTCGATTAGTAAACGGACCGGGCATGAGCCTAGCTCCAAAAGCCCAATTAAAAATTTGCCCGTTTAAAGCCTTACCCGGCCCGATTAGTAAATGGGCCAGGTATGGGCTGAAGTAGTAAGCCCAGCCTGATTAGTAAACTGGTATATGGGTAGCTCCAAAAACCCGATTAAAATTTGCCCCGTTTAAAGCCTGGCCCAGCCCATTGAAAGCCCTAGCTATAGCCTATAAGGACCGTTGTTCCTATACTCTTCAAACCATCAGGGAGGGAGGGATTGTTCCTAATGGGTTCAACCATCAGATTTTCAAGTAGAACAGATCAACCAGTATAGCAACCAGGACAGACGTAGAGCTTTGCACTTTATGGACAAAAGCAATGTTTACAGGCCACCTTCACATAATTTTAAGGGGATACTTTTGAAGTAAGTGCATTAAGAACTAAGGAGAGGCTCCTCTTCTTTGATGTTACCACTTCAAAACTCAGGATATTAAGTAGTAACCTGTTTTAGATTCCCTGCAGCAATTTATAGTCATCAAGAGGAAAACTTCCAAGCGAACAAATTTGTGATTTTTTTAGTCTTCTTTGTAGCTCACTAATGACTTGGATCTACATCAACCAACTGCAGAGTCCAAGGTGAGTCTGTTCACTTTTGGACCTTTTGACTTGTAGAATGCAAGGTTGTGTCTGCTGGAACATTTGCCTGGTAACTTGTAGTGCATCTAACCCATCCAATTTGTGAAAAGGATAGTGTTGGATTCCAAGCATACCTCTGTTTTTAGACTACACCTCTTAGCCATGGAATTATCTAGAAATGAGATTCTGCGAATCTATGGCTGATATACTCAGCGACATCTGATTTAGTATTTTAGTGTTAAATTGCATTATATCATGTTTTTGTTTTCTTCTATGCAGCGACATCTGATTTAGTATTTTAGTGTTAAATTGCATTATATCATGGTTTTATTTTCTTCTATGTTAAGATATGAGCTTTCTGTTTTTATTTTACTAGTGGCAAAGCACGTGTGTTGCATGTGGTATCATTTAATGTCAATTAATTTCCAGAATATTGGCTTCCAAATTATACTACTACTCTAGAATCCAGCAACCATGAGTTCAACCAGTTGTGCCTCCTCTTGCAGAAGCTTTGCTAAGTGCTAAACCAAACAGATTCTCTATGAAACTGACAAATGAAATAAACAACTTTTTTTATGCCATTGTGTTACCGAGAAAGAACTCCAACACCTTCAATAAAAAGCAGATTCAAAAAATTTGAGCATCATCTATCAATACAATGACTCAAACAAATGTTAGAAACAATAAAATGAAATTTGTTTTAAACAGCACTTCTGATAAAAAGAAAAAAATCATTAATATCCAAAAGTAGATTTCTAATCTTACCCGTTCTTTCACACACTTGCTGTCTTTAAAAAATAAAAAATCCCAAAGTGAAAACCTTTTTATAAAATTAAAGCAGGGCCTTTTTCTGTGTTTATAATTCCAAGGAATATTGCACTGTTCAAGTCATACACTTCTTCGATCCTGTTCACAGCATTACAATCACATACACAAATTTAGTTTCCTTGGTGACGATCATTATATTTTTCTTTTCGGTATTAGTTGCTAATCAATACGATAAATAGTAATAATAATACTAATAATAATAACAATCAGAATGGGTAGAAATAGAACATTGTGTATCCATTCATTCAAGAAGATGGAATCATGGAAGAAGAATCAATTGTAGACAATTGTTATTATGTGATGGGAACAGATAACCATACCTCAATAACTCGCAAAGAGTAAATCATGAGGATCACTTACATTATACAGTAGTCTCACTGATTTCCATGACAACACATTCTTCTGAGTATACAATTTCCCATCACATAACCCAGTCAATGGACTAATTTACAACTGAGCTAGTTCCTTTGGATTATCCATAGCTTCCTTAAGTATCTGCTCTGCTCTCCTTTTCCTTTCATCCTTCTCCTTACCCTTCACACAACAAGAATCCGTTTTATCGGTGCTCATGTTACAATCCTCTAAATCCAAAGATTCTTTTATGGGTTTCCTTTTAACCCCTAATTTAAAACACAGGGGAGGTCTCTTGCTAGGAAGGACCTTTCTCTCTATGTCCTCGGAATAGCAAGACCCGCCCTTTGTAACAGCCAGGGAAACAGTCTCAGGCATGGAAACCAATGCGGTTTCATTCAAAAGCCTATTAGGAAGAACAACTCGCGAAACCTCTTTCTCATCAAACAGAAATGGCGGAGCGAGAAATGGGTTACTCTCTGCCATCTGTTTCGCCTTGCCATCATTATTCCCAGCGTCCATTGAACCGGAGGAAGACCCCATTGTGCCAATGCACGCTAACACTCTTTGCTGCAAATTTGAAAAAGCCCGATCTGTGTTCCTCCGCTGCCGCATTGCCCGCTCGATTGTCTCCCCTTCGAGATCACGCGCTACTCTATCATTACAAACAGGATTCTGTGTGTAGGTGTGGGGATCAGGAAACGCTGGCAACCAAGGAGGAATGTGCTCTCCAGCTGGCGTTTCACCAACTATGGGAAAATCAGGCACAGGTCGGCGATTTCTGATAACGGGGACACGAGGAATGGACCGTGCGAATGGAATCTCCTCTGCCAAGTTCACATACCGTGTGATCTCTCGGACAGTACCCGAACCCAAAAGACAACGGTTAATTTCTGATGCGCCAGCAAAACCCTGCGAGGAATTCAAATCCTCCAAGGCTTGAACGATATCAAGCACGTTACACTCAGTTCTACCAGCTAAACTAGCATAAGAAGTCGCATTTTTCCCTACATTGCATAAATATCTAACGGCGATATCGGAAAGTGCATCAAGGGCAGATTGCTGGAAGCTTTGGAACCCGGCGCTCTCGCATATCTGCGCAACTGCGATCTTAGTGATGGAACGGCCAAAATCGCCACCTCCTGATTTATTTTTCTTCGCGTTCTCAATTTCATTATCTCTTCTAATCTCCCCACCTCCATCGTTCATATTCAATCAATCATATCGTCTATGAATCCATAAAAATAGGATTTTTGACGAATCACATCTTGTATGAACTAATCTCTACCTGAAAGCTAGGATTCTTCAACAAAAATCCTAGGCTGGTATTGCATTTAGTACCGAAGCTAAAGAATACAAGAAACAACAAAGAAAATTTGGAGTTTTTCTTGCGAAGTCTCACCGGTGATTTCTAGGGTTTATAATCTGATTCGCCAGTGCTCTACGATCGCAGATCGCTATATGAATAAACCCTTACTAGTGGACTTCCAGGGTTATTTTTATTAGCAGGGAGGACAAATTAGGATTCAAAATCGCTCAATCACAAAGAATTAGGGTTTCAAACCCTAGTAAAACCCAGAGAGAGAGCGCTTGGTGGATGGAAATGATGAGGGCACGATTAATTGGGCGTCACAGGCACCTTTACGTATGAAGCAAGTTTTAACCATTACATAGGTCAAAAGATGACTTCACAGAACTGAAGGACATGAAATTCATCAAGTCAACATTTTCCAGCGTTCAGTGGCTAGAAGTTGATATAAATGGTTAAGCAATATTGTGATGCCTCTGAGCTGCTAGAGGTGAGGCTGAATCTAGTGTTTGAATAATAAGACTGCACTTAATATAAAGTACTATACGAAAGTACGGATATTAATACTTCTTCATTTGCCTAATCGAGTACAAAATGCGATTAGAACCATCCACGTGTGTGTGTGGTATAGATATAATAAGACATCTTTATGGTACTGAACTGTGTACTCAGCCTATATATAATATCTTTGCTCAATGGATATTAAGATTTTATACGGTTGTACTTTAAAAATCTACTAATGGAGTAATGGGTGGTTTGGAGAAGGACACGTGGCAAATGGTCAAGTTCTAAAAATAGCAATGTTCCACAATATCCTTGCCATCTTATCAAATATCAATCATCTTATAATTGGACGGTCAGCTAATAGAGTGTCGGTACTAGTTCTTTGATCAGACGGTCATAAGTAGGTGGCAATAGGTTTAGACCTGTTGACACAAGACTAGGAATGCACAACGTTGTCCCTGACCCATGGTTCAAAATATCGTATAATATGTACAAGTTTCATCCGAAACATATCGGTTTTGCTTGCATCGTGCCACAACAACATTGAATGGTCTGCAGTTTCTCATCCACCATATAGCATTGGGCTTTACCCATATATTTGTTTTGATGCAATAGGAACGGGTCTACCCGACACCCAACCCAACTTAATATTTTATTAGGCCGGGAACATAAACCTGGGTTGGGACAGTCATGAGACATACGACTCATCCTTTGGGTCATGTTCATCAGACGAGACCTGATATTTTATGTGTATAAATTTTCGAAAATTTGCTATTCTTACGAGGCTGCTGGGGTTGAGTTCACTGTACAATTTAGTCGGATCAGGTTGGACAGATTCTATTTTCTCATTAGGCTGCCAAATTTTTGACCTAAGCCGACCATACCTGATCAATTGACTGCCCTAGCATCCAACTCTCCACAAGTTAGGCATATGAGTAAAAGTTTAGGGTGGATGGATTAAGTGGACTGACGGTTACAACCAAGGTAACAAATTCTGTATAGGTATATATTGGATATCGGTCCCTAGAGGACAAATACGAATTGGCTATATCAGTCCACACCGGATACGTATCAATCGATACCCGATACATATCAGCCGATACTATATCAAGTTGGATACCGATATGTATCGGTTTGCCCAAAAACCAATACGTATTGCCAATACATATCAGTATCGGCCAATTTTTTATACCTTGATTGCTACATAAAATAAAAAACAAAATTTTCTTCAAAATTTTGAATCACATCAATTTTTTTCCAATCTTTTGCACCTATGAGTCAGGTAAATTCCCTTTTAGTATATGGGTATTGTTATATATTGGACAAATTTTTATAGACAATTTTGTAGACACCTTATTTAGTGGGACGTGACTCACTGCACACACAGCAGGGCCTGAGCATTGCAGCCAATCATGTCACATCACATAAGATGTCTATAAAATTGTCAATCAAAATCTGTCCACCGTTCAAAATTTTCCTATCGGTAAATGTACCTCTTACCCTTTTATGAAATGTTTCAAAATCTAACTATCCACTCACTCACATACACTCTCTCTCATTCATGGAAAGTACATTTTGTAGGTAGGTATGTGTAAAGCGATGCAGAATATGATAATGGACTGAACCTTTGAATCATGTATTAATTAGGGTTATCTTTGTTTTTAAAAAAGTAGATAATCTTTTTGAAATACCCTTTGTCTGACCACGTGAGTGTCAGGATTTCACCAACCTTTTAAAATATCCTTTGTCTGACCACGTGGGTATTAGTACTCCACAAACCCACCTCTCCCGGAACCCCAACCTTTTTAAAATATCATTTGTCTGACCACATGGGTACTAGTACTCCACAAGCCCACCTCTCCCGGAATCCCAACCTTTTTAAAATATCCTTTGTCTGACCACGTGAGTGTCAGAACTCCTCCAACTTATTAAAAATATCATTTGTCTCTCCCGGAATGTCAACGCCTCGCTATCGAGGTGTCAGCGCTTCTCTCTCGGAATGTTGACACCTCGCTATAGAGGTGTCAGCACTTCTCTCTTGAGGTATCAGCGCTTTGTTCAGTTTCTATTTATCGTACTAAAGTCTTAACATATTGCAGTGTACAAAGGAAATTACAACACTAGTATAGGATCGTTCTCACGAGGAAGTGAATTTTTTCTTATAGTTTCATTTAGTTTAAATATTTATATTTGTCTTTTAAGATCTTAAACTACTGGAGAAATATGAATAAAGAATGATTTATTTAAAACTAATTGCAAAAACTAAAATTAAAGCCTCCTCCTTCCAGATTATGATCGTCAATCATAATCTTTTGATTCTCGGATGTTTACAAAATTAAAATATCATTACACTAAGAGGTGTTCTAATTATATGCATGGCGGTATAGATCTCATGCTCAGCAGTAACAAGAGTCTTCTATTTTTGTAAAATCATAGTTACGATTTTCTTTGTTCAGCTCATAACTCTTCAAAAATGAACGATCGCAATTCTCTTTTATATCGCACTCCGCTTGAAGTGTCTTATGAAGAATCGTAAATTACGATTTCTCAATTTCTCTTTCACTACATTCAATCGCAAAGTATGATTTTTGGCTTTAAGCATGTGTTGAAACGACTTTTACCCTCGATCGTCTTTCCTACTGCTTTTTTAGTTCATTTTGATGAAGATTAACACTTTAGCTTTCTTTTACTGTTTAACCTTCATATCTACACATCATCAATTTATTTGTAGCAACCAGGGGTCTAGTATTACTAAGTTAAAGGTGATAAAATGGTATATTCTATGACTGATCATACTTCGTTATCGGGCTTCCAGTGTCTCGCAATCAGAGTGTCAGTGCTTCGTTACCGAGGTGCCAAAAAAATAAAAAATAATAATAATAATAATATGGAGTGTTAGCGCCTTGCTATCGGAGTGTCAGCGCTTTACTACTGAAGTGCAAAAAAAAAATCGGGGTGCTAGCGCCTCGCTATCGAGGTGAAGTGCTTCTCTCCCGGAGTGCCAACGCTTCTCTCCCGGGGTGCAAGCGCTTCACTACCCAGGACCCACATTTTTAAGTAAAATATACCTGAAAAAGTAAGTTTTATACTTTCTTGGAAAAGGGAGAGAAGAGAAAAAAGAGACTTCTAAAAAAGTCAAAGTATAACGACTGAAAGAAAATATAACTTTTAAAATATTTTAAAAGTTCTAACCCTAGTTAGTAAAGTGAGCTCCATGCTACTCGTCACTTCACAAAAAGGTGCTACGTGTTATGCCCATATCAATAGGGGCAAAGGGGAGAATGCGCCCAAGCGTAAAGATATCTCCGCACCTATTAATATAAGCGTGACATGTAGTGCTTTTTTGTAAAGTGATGGGTGGCATGGGGCCCACTTTACTAACTATAGTTAAAACTTTTAAACTATTTTAAAAGTAATATTCTCTTTCAGCCGTCAGACTTGACTTTTTTAGAAGTCTCTATCTTTTCTCTCTTCTCTCCATTTTTCTAAGAAAATATTAGACTTATTTTTTCAAGTATATTTTACTCAAAAATGTCGGCCTCAGGTAGCAAAGCGCTAGCACCCCGAGAGAGAAGTGCTTCACCTCGATAGCGAGGCGATGGTACCCTAATTTTTTTTTTTTGCAACCTGGTAGCAAAGCGCTGACACCTTGATAGCAATGTGTTGGCACAACGATCTTTTTTTTGAACCCCGATAGCAGGTGCTGACACCCCCAGTAGTAAAGCACAGTCACCCCGAGAGAGAAGCCCTGACACTCGGTAGCGACGCGCTAACACCCCAATAGCGAGGCACTCTGTCACGGGGGTGCAGCCCGACACCAGATATCACACCCATGCGGCGCCTCGATGTCGCGTGCAACGAAGCCAACCTACCCAACCATCAAACTCTGATACCACCCGCCTAGAGGACGAAAACTCTCATTCATGGTTACCTTCTCGTAGGCAAACCATTCCATCGCATCGTGCCTCTTACGACACGCATGTCAGCACCTTCGTGCCTTGCTTGGCCTGCTCAAGCTTCACCCTTGCACCATGCACTAGTACTTCGCTTCGTAACAGTAGTGGCATGCAGCTCCTCATGCCTTCCCATTCCAACATGTCTCGCAAACATATTAACCAAACCCACCATCACGTGCGTTCCTCGATATTAACACACGTCTGTATCCGGCCCTCAGCTATCGTGTCCCACTTAGCCCTCAAGCGCCTCCCTCATTACTGACCCATATTCACCGCGACGCTATCCTGGGGCTACATGACAACCTCACCTTCGGTGACACACGACATTGCTTCCAAAGCAACATCCTAGGCCCACCCTTTAAGGCCTAGGAGACACTTGCACACCCTCTTATGACGCAAGGCCCCGTGTGTGTGAGAGCAACCCGCCTCCCACATAGATAGTTCAAACACCATCTATAGTCAAATAATCCGAGGACCTCAAATGTATTGGTTTGTCATACCCCCATGACACACGGACTCCTTTTGTAGCACACAGTGTCATGCCCCGCACCACTACACCCATAACGCCTCACATCATCTCCCCCATGCGACCTCATCGCGACCATGTCGAGACCGATCATGCCACCAGTCAGCTCCAAGTCCCCTACACCTTCTTGCCGCTAAACAACCAGCTCCAAGACCCCCCACGCCTTCCTGCTACTACCCTGAGTATTGGCCCCGTCACAGTTGACACCCAGGGAGAGAAGCGCTGACACCCCAGTAGCGAAGCTCTGACACCCCTTTAGTGGAAAAGAGGTGGGGTGGAGTACTGACACCCACGTGGTCAGACAAAGGGTATTTCAAAAAGGTTGGTGGAGTTCTGACATCCCTGCACATGGTCAGACAAAGAGTATTTCAAAAATATTATCTACTTTTTTAAAAACAAATGTAACCCTAGTTAAAACTTGGTTAAAAGATTAAAAAGCAACACCCGTCACTTCACAAAAAGGCATTACGTGTCACTCTCATATCGATAGGCGCAGAGATATCTCTACGCTCGAGCGCATTCTCCTAGGCCTCATATATATATATATATATATATATATGTGTGTGTGTGTGTGTGTGTGTGTGTGTGTGAACAATATAATACTATATAAAAGATATATTGTTCAATGTTGCTTTATTATCATTTGGATACCAATTAGCACTTAATCTGAAGAACAAGTACCATGGCTATATGCAAAAAGTCAATTAGGCCGACCCCCCAAAAATATAAAACAGAAAATGCTTACCCAATCTAAAATCTTGTCAAAGTTGGAAAAAATTTAATACACTAAATTAAAAGGGTTGGATGTCAAACTTTGATCATATTTTTTATTAGTAAAAAATGACTTTTATTGATTACATGGCTAATCATCCAAAATGAATACTTATTTTGGGTTGATGTGCCACATGGTTTGTCATCTCGATATTAGTATAAGGGAAATTTGCACTTTCGACCCTATAATTTTGCTTATTTGCAAAAGCGGCCCTGTAATTTTACTCTTTGTGCAAAAGGTCAGCTACAAGCCAAACCGTTTCCACGTAACCATATTATATCCTCTTATATATTTATATATATGAGAATCTTCTTTATATGAAAATTCTCCTATATTTTTTTTTTTCTGTAATCTGTTTTCTTTGTACCAGTACAGACCACACTGTATCTCTGCAACTACAACGAGCACTAGTGAGATAGCGTTTTTGATAGTAGTTGTAAAAAATTTAAAAATAACACAAGAATGGTCATATCCGCTACCTTATGGTAGCGGGTTGCTATCTTAAGGTAGCACTGCTAACATAAGGTAGCATATCGCTATCTTAAGGTAACGCCGCTGACATAAGGTAACGGATCGCTATCTTAAGGTAGCGGTCGCTATCTTAAGGTAGCGGACGCTACCTTAGGTTAGCGATCCACTAAAGATTTTCGTTGTTACATAGAAGATAGCATTTGATCAATTTAAGTAAAAAATATATACTGTCAGTAGGACTCGATCGGAAGAACATTCAATTACACTATCGGTTTCTTTGTGCAGAGGAAAGAAGTTAATGTTTTCCAAATTGTTCAACTTCGATGATCTTGCGAACTTATTTAGAGCATATCGTATTGGTGATGGTGTGATAAATATTTATATCGAAAAATTATTAGCAACTCCTGTGACGAAAATTTTATCGTCTATTAAAACATTTCAACCGTTCCAACAAGAAACAAACGAAGATGATAAAGAACTTGAGAAAAACGTCAGATTAGGAGATGAAGATAGTGTAGAACTAGAACATTCAATTAAAAATCAAGGAATACGGTTTGAAGAGGAGAACGTCGCTGCACCGATGATAGTTGACGATGATAAAAATATGAATATAGGATTTCGCCCATATCGTAGGCCATTGGAGCAAAACTCTTCCGACATTCTAATGAGAGAAGGTGATAAGGATCAAGGATATTGTCCTCAACTAAATCTGATGCATGATATATGTCAGTTTAACTTTAAATCGATAAAAAATACATTCGATTGGAATTAGTGGGAAACGTGTTTAGAAGGCCTTAGTCCATACCAATGGCCTTCTGAACCAATAGCTTCGAAGCTAACGGTAATCGAGGCTACAATACAAGAGCTTATCACACCCCAAACATCCCGACCTCAGCGAACTGCTATCGGAACAACTGCACCTCAACCAACTGTACCACGACGGACTCAATCCCAAACACTTAATAATCATCCAATTGATGATAGTGATAGTGATCCTAAAAATACTAAAGCATCGCCCTCGTCTACTTCGCATGTTGATACTAATAGGGGAATTGATCAACCTCTAGTGGACAAAGACTATGATCTTAATGACTCAGAGGGCGAGTATATGGATTTGGATGATAAAAAACTGTATGAAGGGAGACCATTAACTGTTGGTCAGACATTCAGAAATAAAAAATTCTTCCAAAAAGCTCTTAAAGAGTTTACCATGGCGAATAATTTTTAAATTAAACCAATAAAAACTAGTCCTCTTTGAGTTACAGCAAGGTGTGTTGAAGTAGAGTGTGTTTGGCGAATACATGCATCAAAATTGGTCTGGATGGATACACTTGTCGTGAAGACTTTTCGCCCGGATCATACGTGCGGAATGCCAACTTTCGAAAGAGGACATCGCCAGTATACCACATCGTGGATAGCTTCCTTCGTGAGGGATAAGTTGCTAAAAGGCTTTGACAAAAGTCCTGCTTCAATAATTTTTTATATTGAAAAAAAAATACGATGTAATAGTAAGCTACTGGAAAGCATAGAGAAGGAAAGAAATGACATTGAATGATATCTGAGGTAACTGGAATGAGCAATTTAAAATGTTACCATCTTATGTCACCGAATTACTGAGGGTTGATCCAGACGTACATACCGAATTGTGTCGCGAGCCTGATAATGTCTTTCAGAGGTTCTTCGTGACATTTGAATCTTGTATTAAAAGCTTTCGTAATACTTTGAGAAGAATAATTACGGTAGATAGGACACATTTGCGCAGACGATATAAAGGAGTATTGTCAATAGCTACGGGGATAGACGGAAATAAATATTTATTCCCTATAGCGTTCGACGTTATACTCAAAGAAAATAAAAATCATTAGACATGGTTCCTTAATCTATTAGGGAGACACGTAATCGAGGACTTTCAAGAGCAGTTTGTATTAATATCAGACCGACATAAGGGGTTGATGAAAGTTTTATATAATGTTTTTCCTAACGCCTTTCATAGCTATTGTATGCGATACCTAACTTTGAATCTTTTTTATACATATAAGGATATAATCTTTCAACCGCTGTTCTGGATTGCTGCCCGTATATTCTCGGAGGTAAAATTTAAAAGAATTTTACGAAAAATAAAAGACGAGAACCCGTGAAATAATATAGATTAAAGAAGTCAGCGACCATTTCTAGGCGCGCGCATATTTTTCAGGAAAGCGTTATGATATGCTGACAACAAATATGGCAGAAAATATTAATAGTGTGTTGAAGATAGTCATAGAGGAACCGATTGTGATAATATTAGAAACCATTCATACGGAAGTAGCTGAATTCTATCTTCGGCGTCAGGAGGAAGGAAATAAAATGACACACTTGTTGACACCGATAGCGGAAAAGCACATAACATGAAATTCAGGGTGGGCTCGTCAAAAGAACGTTGTTCCCTATGGTCACGATATATTTTAAGTTAAATGAGGGCAATACACTCACAGTATTGATGTAGAGAAACGAATGTGCACACACAGACATTAGGCTATCCTTGGATTACCATGTTCGCATGCGATCATCGCATTAACGCACAATTTTTGAGCATTAGTTTACTAGTGCCTTATTTACAGAAACTTATAAAGAACACTTTTGTTCCGACCGTTGATAAGCGCCAATAGACCGTTCTAAGGGGAGACATCAAAGTTTTCTCTATACAAGATACGTTAAGCCGGTCGCCTGAAGAAAAGAAGGATAAGATCTAAAGGCGAAGTTTGACCACTACGGTGTAAAACTTGTAACGAATACGGACATAACCGTAGCGGTCCCCTAAGGTATTATCCAACAATAGCAAAAAAATAAAATAAAATTTACACAGAAATACACATTCATTATCACAAACTTATTGCTGCATGTTGTTCTCGTCGAAATCTATTTTCCGTCATTCGAAAAAGTACTCAATATACTTCAATATAAAAACTCGACACTGTCCATCACCGTTAGCTGCCACGATTGATCGAGAGTAGAACTTAATCTGACAGTGTGAAGAAGTCACGGCAGGTGATGCAACAAACTTTCTTTGTGCGATTCGAACTTCCTTGAACACTCTGGATTGGTCGGGTCTATCAGCTTCACAGCGCGGCTCACTACGGACACAATAGCCAATGCCCAATGTTGATGTCTCTGGCTATCCATTGAAAAATAAATTTGTGTGTAACCGAAGATTTAATTAGTACTGTGTTTATTAATAAATATAAAAAGTGTTAATATAATTTAAAAAAGAACTTACCGTTCCCAATCGACAACATTAATATCGCATGTCGTACTCTTAAACAGGACCTCAAGCGGTTTACACTGGTGACGAACCTCCCACTTGTCATAGTACGCCTCCCATTTATCTAAGTCGTTGAGTGGTTCTATATTTTCATCAACCACAAATTTTTTAAATTTTGAGTGGCCCGCTATAATCAAGGTCTGTAATTGATCATTAGAATAAGTCATTAATTAAAAGACACGAATGACGTAAATAAATAAAAGCAGATAAATAAATAAATAAATAAAATAATAAAAGAAAAAAATGATACCAGGGCCAAGGCCGATACAAATCGGCTCTTGTCTGCCATTTTCGTAAATATAAAGTCATTTTTACTCTCTAAAACTTTGAAGAACGCGTCCATCACTTTATTTTCAAGCCATCCCTTCCCTTGAGGATGCTTAAATTCTCTACGGTGATGTCAACACCAGAGATAGTATTTACGAGCACAGAATCGTCATCCGCAGGCCGGTTCCATATACTGGTCATAAATTTATGTTCCATAGACTGTAGCTCAACCTCTTCTTTTTTCACAACGACCATTCTTTGTCATTTTATATATTCTTTTTTAGTTGGCGTCTTTCTTTTCTTTCGTGCTCGCAGCACATATCTCGTGCCCTTCTTTTGTAAGTTAACCTTATTCTTTTACGTAAAAAGTTTTATTAGTAATGATTTAAGTGATGCCGACTGCGACTCGTAAGTAGGCTGGGTTACTGGAGCTTCGACCACTTTGTCAATTGGTGGTTGGAGTGTAGTGGGATGAGAGGAAGAAGGCTTCGGTGGAGAGGAGTGAGGATAAATGAGTTCAGAGGAAAAAGGTTGTGGTGCAGAGGGTTGAGTGATAGAAGGCTTAGATAAAGAGGGCTCAAGAGGTTGGAAAGAAGGTGATCCTAGTATAGAGGGTTCAGGGGCAAAGTAATGAGAGGGAGGGGACTTGGGGGTAAAAAAGTATCAAAGAGCACCAAAGAAAGTATTTCATCTTATATAATTACAAAAAAAAGAAGTTAAGTAAATATAATCTCCATATCCGCTATCTTAAGATAGCGTTCTGCTATCTTAAGTTAGCGAGACACTATTTTAAGATAGCGGATAGCTATCTTAAGACAGCTATACGCTTATTAGAGTTAGTGATCTAAAAAAAATTTATATTTTAAGTTAATATATACCTTAGATAAATGAGATTTTACTGCCTCAATATCGTTCTTCATGGTAGCATTTTCGCTCTTCAAGTAGGCTACTTAATTTTCTAGAGACCTGACTTTCACTTATAGGGTTTTCTTATCTCTTTCGAGCTGCTCAATTGTTATCGCCTGTCCTTTTAAAATAGAGAAGGCGCAATTGAAATCGCGTTTCATTTCTCTAACTGCCATCCGGAGAGACGAGCACTTTTTTCGAAACTCCGTTACTTCACTTATAAGTTGGGGATTCCTAGTCGACTGTGCTCTTGTTGCCTACTGCATACTTTTTGGTTATTTCTCCTTTGATTTCACTTGGTAACGTAAAACGACCTCGTAATCGTCATTATCGTCATTGTCATCATCATCATCGTCATCATCATTATCCTTATCGTAATCATCTTGTAGCTCTTTCGCTCTTTTTTTGGGTCGGGTGTTCCTATTCTCTTTTCCATTTTTTTTCTCTTTGCCTGAAAAAGAGCTGAACTGATCGATATTGTAATTCATATTTTTCAACATCGAGGATGACGATGACCGGAGAGTTAATAATTTTTTCTCGGTAATAATTTGGATTACACTTGAATTTCATTGCTTCTCATTTCATCAGCCTCGGAAATGAACTTTTTAGCTGAGTACGAGCGGGGTGGACTTCTGGAAAGTGCTCCAACACCCAAATCTGTAAAGCGATAGTGTACCTGTAGATGTTACATTGTCCTTTTGGCGACACTTTTGCAGCTTCTCTTCTGGCCATCGCTTTACATATACAGTCAACTAAATTTTTATAAATCACCAACTATTGCGACCCGAGATCTCACAACCTCTTGATTGTAAAATCTTAGTTCGTACCTTCGTATCGTGAACCATAGAAATATAATAAGGCGATAAAAGCACCTTAAAGAGCGAAAGATAAAATTTCTTTAAAATATTAATTAATCAAAATAAAACCTATGATAATATTCTTATTCCAATAATAAGTCCAACATGATTAAAGCTTAAACAGTTTTGATAAAATACTAACTGATCAATGTCTCATTTCTTTAAAACCACTAATAATAACTAGAAAGGACAATAAATAATTAGGCCATGAAGCCATCAACGTCATTCAGTCCAGTTCCTGAGCACCACGTGTCGTCTCATCGCCATTGACTCATACGTTGTCATCGGCAATACCTGTCTCATCTGGTCACCCACATCAATAAGGGGTGTAAGTTTATACTTGTATGGACCAGACATGCAATCCATCGAAGCATAAACTATCAATCATAGTCATATGAATATTTCGATATATTTCATGTGTGTGTGCATGTGACATGTATAATCTCAATAAGCTGAAATGAAGTAAACATAAACATATATATCAATGTTACATGAATGCATCATTTCTTTTAATTTCATCTTTCTTGTCATTTAATATATGTTAGACTCCGTCCCACTCAAGACGTTGGGTCGTAATCATGCTCATCCCTTGTTTAGTTAGATTCCGTCATGTTCAAGACATTGGGTCTAATAAATCATATCATTTATTTCATGTCAAACTCTGTCCTGCTCAAGACGTTGGGCTTAATCATGCTCATCATACTCTTATTTAGTTAGACTCCATCTTACACAAGATGTTGGATTTAATACTTTTTTAGACTCCATCATAAATAAGATGTTGAATTAAGATGTTAGGTCTAATGCTCATTGATCATGGCTTTACATTTCATCATATTTTATGTGTCTTGATTGTGTATTGTATAGATCATCATGGAACATGTAAAGTGTATAAGAGTGATTCATAATACATAAGCATTAAGTGCATTTAATCATGATACATAAATATTGAAGTGTACACAATCATGGTGCATAAGTATTACAGTGCATATCATACGATCATAGTGCATAAACATTAACATTTAATGACACTGTTATGAGAAGAACTTGAATATAGAACTTAACTATTCCCACAGTCTATTGAATTCATGTTCAGGCTCAATTTATTGATTTTAGCTCAATCTATTGATTTCTCAATCCATTGACATAAATCCATACTCATGCTCAATCTATTGAGTTTTGTCTATTACCATTTAATGTTCATCCTCAATCGATTAACATCCAATCATCAATCGATTGACATAATTCTGTGTATTTTTTTAACAATATCATTTAATCCTCAATCGATTGACATCCAATCGTCAATCGATTGACATAATTCTGTGTATCTTTCTAAAATAATATCATTTAATAATATCTACCTTAATGTCTATCCTCAATCAATTGACATCCAATTATCAATCGATTGACATAGTTCTGTGTATTTTTCTAAAACAATATCATTTAATCATCAAACGATTGACATCCTATCGTCAATCGATTAACATAATTCTGTGTATTTTTTTAGAACAATATCATTTAATAGTATCTGCTTTAATGTCCATCCTCAATCGATTGACATCTAATTATCAGTCGATTGACATAATTCAGTATATTTTTCTAAAATAATATCATTTAATCCTTAATCGATTGACATGATTCTGTGAGCACACATCAAAATATATTAAATCACATGGTGAGATTTCAACTGTCTTCTTCTTAATTAAAATTATCAACATTAAGGATCACCAATCATAGCATGCATTCATTTAATCATCCATTCATTATTCATGAAATAAACACACTAATTTATAAAAAAATTTATTAAAAAAATAATATTTTAAGTTCAATAAAAAACATGATGTTTCTATAACTAGATCGATTGTATCACTACGGTTAGATCGAGATCCCAACAATGATGATGATTCTAGAAGGAGGCGAAGGCCGCTTAAGAATATACGCCAACATTTCACCGATCTTTCAAAAGAAAGATTCTAGAAAGATAAATATAGAATTTCTTTTCTAAGGTCTCTAGGGTTTCTGATGGCTCTGTTCTTAAGAGGAACTCTGAATGAGATTATAATTTAGGGTTTTTCATAAGACACTTATTTCGATGTTAAGCTAACACACAAAGGAAGAGTATATAGGCTTTTACCTCAAAGTCAAAAATAGAGATTTAGAACACACATAACATGATTTGATCTCTAGACCTCTTATCTAGAACTTAAAGTCTTTAACCAGTAGGCTACCACATAACTTGTGTCCATAAATGACGAAAATAAATTTCAAAGCTTGGAAAAATAAAATATGTATTTTTAGTTAAAACTTTTTGAAAAGTCATGACATGCGGGAAATACGATATTAAGCACATACACATATTTTAGGTGTATCAACGTCATAAAATTCATATCATAACACCAACCCCCACAGATATTCATTGAATTCTTCGAGGTTATCGACTAAGTCCAAATATTTACTATTCATTTTCTGGTATGTGTTCGGAAGTAAGAATGAGCATACATGAAACAACAACGATAATTTTAAAAATCCTTCGCTGGAAAGCTGGACACTATAAACAGTTTCTTCAATATGAGACCTTTTAGCCGACTGCCCCGAGAAAATTTTGTATCAAATGGTTTCTCCCTCTGTTATAGTCACATGCTCAGTCTCAGAACATGTTAATATATTAAGGCCTAAAATCAATGATATATCGGCCTCTTTCAGAACTACTTCGGTGTTCTTCACCTTAAACATGTTATCTTTAACCCAAAAACTCAATATCGCGTCAACGAAATCTCCAATACAAACTAAATTATCAGAAATATTAAATAGATGACCGAAAATTGATTCATCTAGTATCCTCTTCATCTCTTCGTTATAATGTAAGTAAATTTTTTTAACATTAATCTCTGTATATTTTTCGTAGGCTTTTAATTGTTTAGACATTTTAGAATCGGAGAGTGGTAATTGCATAAATCATAAAAATAACTAAGTAATTAAAAAAATAATTTTAAAATCAAACCGCTTATATTTTGACAACATGGCATAGCGTTCCGCTACCTTACTGATATCTTAGCCTAGCGTTCCGCTGACTTACCACTATCGAAGCGTAGCATTTCGCTATCTTAGGGTAGCGTTCCGCTACGTTAAGCAAGCGTTACGCTACGCTAAAATAGCGGTAAGCTAGCAGAACGCTAGGCTAAGATAGCGGTAAAGTAGCATTCCGCTACATTAAGATAATGACATGTTATCGGACTGTGTGAGAATGACAATGGAGAATTAAACTTTTATAAAAAGTAAAAAAAAAATACCTGAAAAAAATATGTTGCCGCTTTATTGTTGCCCTCTCAATTATTACCGCAGTAATGGTTAAAAGTAAAAAGTAAAAAGTTTTAAACAGTTTTAAAATATAAAGGATTTTGAAACAGAAGCGTATTTGAGACATTTCGAAGTCGGTGCTAACGTGAAAACAGTTTGACTTGTAACTGGCTTTTTGCGTAAAGAGTGAAATTATAGGATTATTTTTACAAATAAGTAAAATTATAGGGCCGAAAGTATAAATTTCTCTTAATATAAAATTCAAATGCTACACTCATAATATATATCATTTTTCAGTTCTTCGTGGCTTAAAATAAAGGCAACAAAAACATACAAGGAATCTAAAAAGATATCATATCGAGAGCACACGCCTGTCCAAAAGAAGCTTTCATTTGATACATGTAACGTGCTCTCGATACATAGGCTATCATTTGTCACTTCTTCGTGGCTTAAAATGGACTAAAA
This sequence comes from Chloranthus sessilifolius, assembly GCA_021018995.1. Taxonomy (NCBI): domain Eukaryota; kingdom Viridiplantae; phylum Streptophyta; class Magnoliopsida; order Chloranthales; family Chloranthaceae; genus Chloranthus; species Chloranthus sessilifolius. The sequence continues at coordinate 951,080 of JAJIZI010000016.1, read as the reverse complement.
TAGGAGACAGCAAAAACATACAACAAATATAGATAAAATATGATGAGTAGAGCACATGCATGTCCCAAAGAAGCTATGCAAAGACCAAAGTAACTTCTTTTTAAAAAATTCATACGTTAGTAGCCGGCCGGGTGATGCCCAGTCGTCTTCTCCAATCAAATAGAGATGCCACGAGCACCGATACACAATAAAAAAAATTAATAAAAACAGGTTTGCTCATTAAATATATATCTATAAAATATCTATGAACAACAACTGATCCTAACTCTTGTATTCAAGTTTACATGAATCCGAGCTCAAGTTTTATTGTCGTCTAACTTGCAGAAACCCCGAGACGACCATAAAACCTTGTAGAGAGGCGAAGATGACGACCCAGAAAGAAACTCAAAGACCATTAATGGCGGCAGAAACAAATCCTAACTCTAACTCTACTCCACTTATTGATCCAAAAACAGGCTTCTGTTCAGAAACGAAAACGTTCCACAGCCTCCGACCCCCCCTCCCTCTCCCTCCACAAACCCTCTCTCTCTCTACGTCCGACTTCGTTTTCTCTCTCCTCCACAAATCCTCACCGGAAACCGCTTATTTCTCTCCGGAAGCCACCACCGCACTGATCGACACCACCACCGGCCATCGCCTCACGTACGCAGAATTCGAACGCCAAACCCAAACACTTGCAGCCAATCTCCAAATTAAAATCGGCCTATCGAAAGGTCAAACAGCCTTCGTAATCTCACCAACCTCTCTCCAAATCCCAATCCTCTATTTCTCTCTCCTCTCTCTCGGCATCGTAATCTCCCCCGTTAACCCAACCAGCACCGAATCCGAACTCTGCCGCCAAGTCCACCTCAGCCGCCCCACCGTCGCCTTCGCCACGTCATCAACCATAAACAAAATCCCGTCCCTCCACCACATCACCATCCTACTCGACTCCCCCAACTTCATCTCAATGACACGTGGCATCGCTACAGCAAATCGAGTCGAAATTTGCCAGTCTGATCTGGCGGCGATTCTATACTCATCTGGGACAACCGGGAAAGTCAAAGGAGTTGAGTTGACTCATCGAAATCTTATATCATTGATCGCCGGAACACATGCTCTCCAGCGAAAGAGGTCAGCACCAGCGGTGGTGCTTTTGGCTGTGCCCTTGTTCCATGCCTACGGATTGTTCTACTGTTTGAAATCTGTGGCAATGTGTGAAACGACGGCTCTGATGGAGAGATTTGAAGTGACTGAGATGATGAGAGCGGTAGAGACGTTTAGGGTTACACATTTGGCAGTGGCACCACCGGTTATCGTGGCGATGGTGAAGAGCGGGGCCGCGGTCGACCAATTCGATACCAGCTCGCTCGAGGCTGTGGGGTCTGGTGGTGCACCGCTTGGTAAGGAGGTCATCGAGAGGTTCGTAGAGAAGTTCAGTCATGTCACCTTGGGCCAGGTTTGTTTAAAAACTTGAAGATCTAGATGGCCATTTTATAAAATCAGGACATGCGCCGCTTTTATTTACAAAATAGATTAATCTTGGGCTGGTCACTGGTGTTAGTGCTACTAACAAAACCACTTTACATTACACCCACCTACTTAAAAAATAATAATAATAAAATAAATAAATAGACGGTAAGATGTTAATTTCATGTGACACATCTCAAAAATTGAATGTGAAGTCATCCCAAAAGCTGAAATCAAAGTATACCATCAAGTGTGTTGAGATGTCATATCTTTTATGTGAAAGATTAATTAGTAAAAAAAATAATCTCACGTTGTCTAATATAAAATAGTTAACAAATTTCTCCATTATTTAAGTGAGGTGGTTGTAACATAAGTAGCTTAACAGTAACACCTGCCTAATTTTACTTTTCCTCCTTTTAACAAATCAAAGCATGCATCATTTTTTTTTGTTATCAAAATCATTCAGTTTATTATTTATTATGTAATAGTACTTGTAAGTACCGGAAACAGGTGAGATGACACCAAAAAGTTGGGTGACAACATGTTAAAAATGATGAAATCTTAATGCAGGGAAACTCCTCAGTACGCTCCCAACTCTAGCGCCCGTATCGTGGCACTCACACAACTTTTCGGATGCATGTCATATAAAACTACTATTTTTGGCTGACATGATTTATTGGGCAAAAAAAATACAACATGGGTGCAAAAAATTGGTCGAAAGAGAATCTCTTTTTCTTCCTAATCAAAATGTTATAGGCCATTTTAAATTAATGCAATATTGAATTTACATGATGGATACTACTTTGAATTATTTCCGTTCCAATTTTCGACACATTAGATCTTGAGATCACGATCCTACCATAAGGCAATTAAATTTTAATTCCATGTGACACTTCCTCAAAAATTGATTCTATAAAGCCAAGTTTGATGTATATGTTCATATTTTGGGATGTGTGTCATGGGGAATCACAATTAATATGACTATCTAATAGCAGAGCCACAATCTCAAAATCATTGCATCGAAGATTGAGAGGAAAATGATCTCCATTTGCCCTTGCACATGCTTATTGTGATGGCACCTAAAATTTTAAAAAAAAATTGCATCTTAAATTTTATTTTGACTCTCTCTCTCTCTCTCTCTCTCTCTCTCTCTCTCTCTCTCTCTCTCTCACTCTCTCTCTCTACTGTTAATTTCCTTTTATCGGTGGCCAAAACCCGCCGGCAAAAACAAAAGATCCATCCGGGTTATTATTGCCGACTGATGTTTTTTCGTCAAGAAAAGCCTTCATCGTTAGTTTTACCTCTGTCATTATAACTCAATCAATGGTCGCTAAGATAGATCTATACGTTCGAGAACTTTTTTATATCGGTTGTCAACAGCCCCTAAAATACGAAATCGATAGCCAAAAAGAAACATACTGAGTTAAAATGCACCTCATTAATTCTACAAATTTGCAACCCAAGTAAAAACGTACAGAGATCATAAGTTTCTCCAACTACAAACATAGAATCGCCGAAACTGCTAATATACTTGAATTTGCTAAGTTTCTCACATTAACACCAACCCACTTCCACCCCCCACGCAAACCTAAAATGGCACTACTGGCAACTATAGTGTGTTGCCCATCACCACCACTGTTGAAGCACCTATGTGTAGAAGTCCACCCAGCTTGCCCATGAAGTGCTCTCTATGAGGTGCCAACACTACAAAAAAACAGATTATTAGCGACAATTTTTTAGAGAAAAAAACTGCCACTATTAACAAAAAAACTATTGGCGACAAGGGTATTAGTGGCAGTTTTTTGTTAATAGCGACAGTTTTTTGTTGCCGCTAATAGTCTTGTTTTTTGTAGTGCAACCCACTTGTTTGCCCAATATACAAAATAACAAGCCCAATATACAAAATTGAAAAAATACTACAAAAACTAGACTATGAGCGACAGCCAAAAACTACCGCTAATACCCTTGTCGCTAATAATCTTAATAGCCTTTAATAATTTTTTTTGTTAATAACGACAGATTTTTACTGTAAAAAATTGCTGCTAATAGTTTTATTTTTTGTAGTGAATCTCCATCTATGAAACAATTAGAACTCTTATAAGCTAGGACTTGAGTACATCTTAGTTCTATTCTAGTAGTTCATTCTTAGCCACTGTACAACACTACATTTTGAACCTCAGATAAGCTCATGCTGATTGTTGGGACTAACATTACCCCTCTATCTATCTAAAACATATGCTTCTCAGAACAAACCTGTTGGTCATCTATGAATCAAAATAACAAATAATTGTAAAACATATTGCCAAAAACTGCGAAGAAAAAATAAAAAAGTTTAATTTTGTATTATAAGCATTTTAGTTTGGTTAAACAAAAAGTTCTTGCGGTATTAGAAAAATTTAGCAAAAAAAGTTATCCAAAATTTTTACATTTTAGCAAATACCCTAATAAATTCATGAGAACAAGGTATCCCAAATATGTGGTGAACTAAATGTCGACAAGTAATGTTATCAGAGAGATTGTATTATACACTAGATTGTGCTAGAATCCTTTGCTCTTTAATTTATCCCAAAGCAAATATAGACACCTGCCCACAAAGTTCAGTATAAAAATGATCGCCATATTCTTGAAGCCTTTATATTCAACTTCCTAAAAATCAAGCTTTAATCTCAGTGTGTTGTCCATTGATCAAATCATTAACTCTTTTCAATACTGTTGTCAAATTTGATGTTGAGTTTAAAAGATAACACTTTAGTTGAGCATTAGAGCTCTCCACTCGGCTAGTTTATGAAGTCCCGAGGTGAAAGTTGTTATCAGTCCAACGAGAGACAGAAAACTCTTTGAAAGGATTAAACCATGTATCCCTAAGGTAGGATAATGCTATGGGGCTTGCTGAATATTTTTTCTCGAAATTCTCCAAACTCAAATAGAATTTTTTGTCCGTCGGCTTTCAAATCAAATCCTTCCACTGAATCATGAACTCATCGAACATATCTCCACTTGGAAAAAGCTTCTTGCAATGGGCAAGCACATTACTCGAAATATGTTGTACACACAAAATATTGTTTGATGATGGAAAAATATTTTTAAGACATTCATCAAGGCTAGGTCGCGATCTATCACCATCACCAAAGGAAGTTTGTCAGCCGTAAAAAAAAAGATTTAAAGCATTCCAAAGCCCAAATAAAGCTATCCTCCTTTTCAGATGATATGAATGCAAATGCAGAAGAAAATGTATGTTTGATTGATGTAATGCCAACAATAGACAAAAGTCGCAGCTAGAATCTATTCATTTTATAAGTGCAATCGTGGAGGAACACATTTGAAAAAAATATTTGAAAGATCAATAGCAGTTGGATGTGCAAAGAACAAGTCTTTCATCTGCTTATTCTTTATATCCATGCGATTAAATGTAACATATCTGAAATTGCACATTACTCTCAAGAGATGTTGCATTAGAATTTTTTCACCCAATTCTTCTTTACGCATAGCTACTCGCACATTGTAGATAGTGTTTAAAGTTCTTACATTGCCAGGGTCATTTTTCTTAATTGACAAAAGATATTCACACACTTTGGCACCTCTACGTCAGTCATCTCTTTCACTATCAATTTCTGTTCATGGTTAAGTCTCTTTGCAAAACTATGCCCCTCCAAGTACGTTTATTCCTTGTGGATGTGGGTCCCAACAATAACTTCAACTTTCCAGTGATCAACCTTAACAACTACTCTCTTTCCCTTTAAAGAGAATGAACATCCAATCTTTTTTGTAAAAGAATGATGAATCCCCTTTTCAATTTGGATTTTTGATAATTGGTTCTCTCGAATAAAATCATGATCGATCACATCCAAGATAAAGTCGAGGTTGTAGGCATGACTTCAAATTTGACTTTGAAATCGTTAAGACGAAACCAAGGCCAAGAGAAACATTGTGTGCCCAAGATATCAAATGGTCACGTCCATCAAATACCTATAGGTTGAAATTAAACACAAGCTTAATAATAGCATTAGAAATTTCTTCAATAAAATTGATTGTATTGAAAATATTTATTTCTCATAGTTAGAAAACTTACCATATCAGTAGCAAATTTATTTCCCACGTCAATTGCAATTGATTTTTGAATTGGTTCAACTGATCCTGCAATAGACAAAACAATAAAGATATCCCTATCAATATCACTCAAATTGAAATTCCATCATCCAATGAAATCTCCTCAACAATATATCTCTTCACTTTCAACATAAATCCATCTTGGAGTGGCTTGAGCAAAGAATAGATACAACATAGCAGGAAGTGAAGGAAGGTTTTATCCAAAACAAAGTATTGGAGATCTTGAGGTTAAATCTCAAGGTCTTCATTAAGCATTCTTTAATGTTTCATTTAAGGTTTTCGTTGTGCTCAAATCATTTATATGAGCTCAAGGTGTGAGCATCTAAGCTGCACACGAGTACAGCTGTGTATTGCATGAACTCTAAGAGGTTCCTATATCTCCATGTTCTTTAGGTCAGTGTTACAGTTTCATTCTATGAGCTCACTTTAGTGTTTCACTTTAATTTTTCATTCATAATTTGTTGTTTTTCATAAAGAAACTGCTTGCCCTTTGATATTTCATCACTTGTTTTAATCATAATTTGCTTTATTTTCATGAAGCCTTAGATGTCTTCTTTGGACCACTTTGACATTAACAACAAGCCATTTGTTCCAGAACATTGTTAATTAATTAGTATTATGTGTGCTTTTTACCTAATCAACCATACAAATGAAGTAAGTTACTGCATTGACATTGTATAGCAGAACCTAATTTTTTTATGAGATTTTAAAGAGGAATTATATCATTTGCTACTCAATTTATGCTTTGTTCGTATTAAGATTGGAGAAAAATCCGATGTTGGGTCATACCAATGGTGCAATACAGGCACACAACTCTTACTTGTCATCTGTGGTAGGGACCTTAAATTGGGTCTGAATTTTGGACAGATTATCAGTTTGATGAAATAACCTTTCGAAACAAAGACCTGTCTTCTTCATTGACACTCATACTAACTCTATTGACGACCACCATTAGAGCATTGAAACTCCATCAAATCAACCCTTCTCTCAAACAAAACAACAACAAAAAAATTACAAAAAAAGAAATATATATATATAGGAGTCAAGAAACTAATCGTGCAATGCGATTGAAATGAGTGTCGTGTAGCCCGAATCCCTAGAAATCGCAGAGATCGTATCTGAAACCGTAGAAGTCACAGAGATTTTTTATGGACTTTTTTTTCGTTTCAATCTCGATGGAGCACAAACAAGATTTTTCTTCTCTTCATCTTCATCAGAATCTATCGCATAATCAGGGCAGAGAAGATCCATGATTTCTCTTCGTCTCCTCAAATACTCGTTTACAATGCTTATCAAGGGTGCCCTTCGTCTCCACGCATATGTAGCTCGCGTCTCTTGGTTTCTAAGAGGAACTCTGCTCTTCGTGTGTATGAAAGTGCTGGTTTTAGAAAAAAGATTTTAACTTTTATACCCAGGTGCAACCACCAGGGTAACTTAGGTATTTTGAAAAAAATAAAAAATATTAGTATTTTCACTAATCAGGTGCAAGTAATGGCTCCCTAAAATGCATTTTAGTCATTTTATGGAAAAATATGGTCTAAACTATTGAATACTTTGAGGTTACCTTAGGGATTTATATCCTGTGCTAATCCGATATGTGCTAACTTGAGATACGCACTTACCCTTGGACTAATCGGATGCTTCTCAAAAAATAAAATAAAAATTGAACCACTTCTAATTCGAGTTAAATAACCAGATCGGACGTTGGATCAGACTGTATGGGGACGGACCTTGGGTCCTTGTCGAACTACCCCAAGGGCACTCCTCGGAGGTCTGATTAATTCTACACACAATGATTTAATGTTACACAGGTACATTTAAACTTACAGTATACATAACAGAGCGATCTAGGTCAGATTTCTTTAGGTGTTAACTAACAACTAATTGCATTAGGTAACCAAGAAAATGATTATGTCATTAACTAGTGGGAAAATGATCATAGCACTAAGTGCTAATTAATTGTTAATCAATCTCATTATCATCAGTGTCATTGAAGGGGTATGGACTAACAGAGACAACTGGAGCTGCATTCCGGTTGGTTGGGCCCGAAGAAAGCCTCCGTTTCGGGTCTGTCGGGCGGCTTGTCGGAAGTTGCGAAGTGAAGATAGTGGACCTCGTCACTAGCAGTCCTTTGCCTCCATGTCAGCGAGGCGAGCTCTGGATTAAAGGACCAATAGTTATGAAGGGTAAATATCATCTTATTACTAAATTTTCTAGCTTCCTACTAAAACCGTACATAGTGAGGCCCAAGTTTTAAACTTTACAAAGGCTTTATGAGGTGGGCTTTCATTGGGCCGGGTTAAGGTTAAATCTGGCACTTCCTTGCACGCCGGGTTAGAATTTTTTTCAACCCCGGCCCTAACCCAAGCCTAGAACTACTCAGTCCATGCTTTGTCCTAGTAGGCTGGGTTGGGTCCGGGCCGGTGTTTGGATTTATTTTTGTATCTAAAAGAATTTGATTTAAAATTTTCTTAGCTAAAATTATTGTAAATTAATTTTTTTTAATGAATCGAAGGCTCTTTAACAAATTTCAACAATAATCTCAGGACATTTTAGTAAAATATCCTTCAATTAAAATCTATTATAAATATATAATCATTATATATGATTTTGTATCATATATTTATATATAGAAAACGGGTTGTGCCTAAGCTACCTTTTGTGGTACCTAGTCAACAATCATGCTTTGGGTTGGGTCTTGGGCCTTGCTTACACACCCAAAAAGCTTGCTATTTTTTATACATGTTTGGGCCAAAATCCAGGTCTGTCGGGTTCATTGGATTTGGGAGCGCTATTTATGAGACTTAGGCTGTATATGGCATAGCTCTCTACTAGCCCCTGCCATAGCAAAGTTCACCTGCTTTAGTTGGTTCTCATTCTCTTTTCTAACTCTCTGCAAAGAAGGATTAACCTGTTAGCAGCAACCTCCTTGCTCTCAACTAATTCCCTATCAAAGCAAATAAAATATGCTCTGGGAAAGAGTGCTTGGAGAGGAGGGTAGAATTGCTTCACGGGTAAATCCTGAATAAAATCTTGCTATGCAAGGAGAAGGGGTACTTGCTAAAGCAAGTAGCATGATGTTAGCAAAGAGGAAGAGAATTTACTAAAGCAGGTGAATGCTGTTATGGTAGGGGCTAACAGAGAGCTATGCCATACGCAGCCAACCTTAATCAATTTGACGGGCTTAGCTTAGAAGTGTGAACCTTTATATTGTATCCATGTTATCCTTAATTATTACAAGAATACCATGAGGATTTCTACTTTGGGTACCTCTTTTGTGTAAGAGAATCTTGCTTGCTACTAGGGCTTCATGTGAAAAACTGTTGACTTATTTGAATCACATGATGGACATCATTTTCATCCCAATCTTCCATACAACAAGTTTTGAGATCATAAATACCGTCAGATACTTGGAAGTTGATTCTATGTGACACACAACAAAAAAGTCCCCCAAACATGACTCTAGGGTCATTTTGAGAGTTCTCAACTCACTTTTTGAGATGTATATCACGTTGAAATCAAAATCTGGTCTCAAGATCTATTAAAATCTGATCTCAAGATCTATTGTGTGGAAAAATAAGATAAAACACATCTCTATTGTTAACTATCAATGATTTTTGCCCAGTCAAGAATTTTAGTGTGTGCAAAGAGCATTTTTGCTCAAAATTCTCAAGATCTATTGTGTGTAAATATAACATTAAATATTGTCATTGAGTTGCATCATTCACCTAAATTTAATATAAGTATACCATTATTTACGCCCGTGAAATTGTAACCTCACCCATATCTTCCATCTAGAATTCATTGATTGCTCTGAATCACACGATGGACAAAGATGATCATTTTCCGTCCCAATACTCCGCACAAAGGATCTTGAGATCATGGTGTACTATTAAATGATCAGTTTTTTATTCAATGTGGCATGCATCTAAAAAAATGGGCCCTAAAATCATATGGCACACATCAAGATCAATTTTGTGGAAGAATGAGATGAAAAACGATTTTTATCGTCTGATTCGAAGTAGTACTCACTGCATTCTGGCTGGAGGAGATGGTATGAGGTTCACACAGCCCTAGGTTTACTGTTAATAACAGATTTTGTACCTCTGTTCGCACCCACCTAATTACTAAAGTGCCCATTCAATGAAAGCACGCGCTAGCGTCCACAACAGCGCCCGACATTATCAAATGTACTCTTTCACACTACAAAAAAACAGATTATTAGCGGGAGTTTTTTGGAACAAAAATTGTCGCTATTAACAAAAAACTATTAAAGACTATTAAAAGGCAAGGGTATTAGTGACAGTTTTTTGTTAATAGCGACAATTTTTGGCTGCCGCTAATAATCTCATTTTTTGTATGCTGCTAATAGTCTCATTTTTTGTAGGTGGGAGGGAATAGAGGTACCCTTAATAATATACTTTCATTCAACTTAAGTTTGTGCTTGTTTACAGCTTCGTTAGAGTTATTTTATGTCCAAAATTATTTTAGACAACAGTATTTGCCATATTGAGCATGCTTATATATATATATAAGTTGTATGAAATATTAGTGATTTAGTGTAGGTTATGCCGGGGACGAAGAGGCGACCAAGGCAGTTGTAGAATCAGAAGGGTGGTTGAAAACTGGTGATCTTTGTTACATCGACGGCGAGGGATATCTCTTCATTGTTGATAGATTAAAGGAATTAATAAAATGCAGGGGCTACCAAGTAATTACATCTGATCAATCAATTATAAAATTATTACCTTCTATAATAAACTAGTGTTAATTAATAATTATTGAAAATCCAAAATTTCATTATTTTTTAATTTATATAACAACGATCATTAATCATTTTAATCGCCTTACATCTTATTTCTTAATTAATTGCATTATTCTCTCGAAAAAAAAAATTTAATTGCATTATGGACAGGTCCCCCCTGCAGAGTTGGAGCATATACTTCACTCCCACCCAGAAATCGCCGATGCTGCCGTGATTCCGTAAGCGTCCAACCGTCGATTTGGCTTTACTAAACGCAATTATATAATTTTATATGTGTCATTATGTTATGGAGGTGATACCATTTTATAGCCATTGATGGAAGATCACATGGCAGAACATATCATTGAAGCAACAAATGTCAACAAAAATTGGGTTCATCAGTGATGGACCATTGTTAGATATACATCTAAAAAAGTACACTATTGAGCTTTCGCTCATTTACGGATCATAAGTATATGTGCATCTCTGAAGGTTGTAGAGAGAGATTGACCTGTGCACCGACCTTGGTGGTCAGGCACCAGATTCTCATTCCTCTAATTTCTTACGCTGAAAAGCCACTACATTTCAGGTACCCAAACGAGGAAGCAGGTGAAGTGCCTATGGCCTTTGTGGTGAAACAACCCTGGAGCACAATAGATGAGGCACAAGTCATGGAATTCGTTAACAAACAGGCACTTCTCTTCCTTATCAGTTATCACCAACCAAATGGCTCTTTATTTTTTTTGTTAGGTTTTTTTGTTTTGATAAATTAATTTAAGGTTTTTTTGATAAACCTAAACCTAAGGCCCTGATAAATGGATGCCCTGTAGGCTGTGTAAATCGTAAAATACTCATGACATGTTGGGGGGAAGGGCATATATCCCTTAGGAAATAGTTCAAGCGTAGGGATATCCTAAGTTATAAAAAAAAAAAAAAAAAAAGAGTAATGTACTTTCCCAACACCATATTTATTGATTCACGCCAGCACTTATTTCAAAAGCACCATGGAGTGACTTCTCACACAACACCATTTTTAGCTAAGACATTCTCTTTATTGACTTCCCCAAATGTATATATGAGAAGCACATGGTCCCAAAAGTGCTTTTTGAAAAAATGTTGTCAAATAGGGCCTAAGGGTTTGTTTGGCCTAGCGTCCCAAGGCCTAAGAGCTGCTCTATGCTCTGACAAGAAGCTCTTAGGCTTGGGGCACGTTTGGTAAAGCAGTTCCTCACCCCAATGATGCTAATTGGCAATTGTTTAATAAGTGCAAAACAAGCTTTCTGCCAGAGCTAGTAAAACCTGCTCTAGTGGGAAGTTGACGGTGATCAAGTGGGGAGTTGGAGTGTATGGAGCTATGCCAAAGTCCAAACACACCATAAGATGTGTGTCTTTTTTTCGTCCCGATATGTCAATTAGGGGTGTATTCGGTTCGATTTGGTTGGTTTTGGACCAAAATCACAAACCAAACCGGTCCTAATCGGTTTCTAGATTTTCAAATCAAATCAAACCGTCCAACTCTAAAACCAAACCAACCTGATTAGATTCGATTTAGTTGGTTTCGATTTTCCTACAAGTTTCTATTTGCACATAAAAAAAATTTCAACTTCTCAACCGGTTTTCGGTAAGTTCTATTTTACTGCTTTAGGATTTAGGAATAGGCTAAAGACAAGGGTAGAGTCTTATATAAAAATATGCATTTTACTTAAATGTCCTTTAAAATTAATCAAAACCCCTGTCTATATATATATATATATATATATATATATATATATATATATATATATATATATATACTTACAAATTACATTTGGTTTGATTCAGTCGATTTCAGTTTGGGGAGGCTTGGAAATGAAAGCAAACCAAACTTTTTGGTTTTCTATTTTTTCAAACCAAGCCCAAATTAGTACCGGTTCTGATCTAAAAAATGCAGAGCAGATGTCGATTTTTTTTCTCACTTGGATAAAGACAAAAGCCTTTGTAGTATTAGATCTCATGTCAATTCTGGTAAAAAATTGCCTCCCAGCGATGAAACAGTTAAATCAAAAAGTCAAAAGAGAAAGGTATTGCTATTTTTTTTTCTTTTAAATGTTCACTAAAATTACTGAATTTTAATACCACCAATTTTTGGAATTTTGGTGTAATTAATTTTTTTTGTTATCCCTTTCTAGGTTGCACCGTACAAGAAAATACGATGCGTATCATTCATTAATTCCATACCAAAGAACGCTGGTGGTAAAATATTGAGGAAGGATTTGATAACCATTGCACTCCCAAGCTTTATTTCTAAATTATAATATATTGTTATTATTATTATTTATTTATAATTAATTTAAGGATCATAACATTGAAGATAATATTGTTGTTCTTTGTGGCCTTCCAAATGTTGTATTTGAGTTGCATGGTTGTATTGTGAGGGTCTTTTCTTGTATAAACTTTTACATTTTTTCTTTTTTTTTTTCGTATAAATCTCAAATAAATTATTTGTTCATTTGTTTTAGGTAAAAGATGAGTGAGAATTATAGAGGAAGAACTTCAAGCATTAAAAAAATTTTAAATTAGAAAGTAGAGTATATGCAATGCAAGTTTATTGAACACAAGAGGCAGGTTGTCAACGAGAGTGAAGTACAGATCATGCTTGCTATTGATAATATATATATATATATATATATACCCTACTAAGGAATTACAATGGGAAAATTATAATAAACGGAAAGGAGACAGAAGACCATTCGATGAATGCTTATGTGGCGCGATATAAGTGGCTAGCCGACGTACATTGTTGGGGCCCACTATACTTGCATTGTGCCACATCAGCAATCTATTGAGTGGTCTGCCGTTTCCCATCCGCCATATAATATTGTCCGTTGCCATGACGACTATAACATATAACATTTTCCTTTTTCGCTTCCTTATCACTACCTTAAATATGATCATTTCCTTCACTTTTGTTGTGCAAAAATCTCTTACAAGGTGTTTGCACTTCCAATCATGTTAATGGCTTTCAAGTGCGAAGAAGACAACCAATAAACCAAATAATCAATAGCACAAGAAAGTAGAAAGAGAAAAAAATCATACAACAAACAAGAACAAAATTTACGTGGTTCGACCTAAGCCTATGTTTACGGGCAGTCAAACAAAGTGTTTCCACTATCAAGAAAATACATAAAAGCTACAAACCATGGAAACCGTATTCTCTAATCTTACCTAGAACAAAGAGAACCACAAATACTCATACCTGCCTAAAAGACCAAGTCTTACATGCAAAACAAAACTCTAAATTCTCTCTTTCTAACTCTCACGCATAAAGGGTCTCAATTCCAAAAACCAACTTAACGGCCAAAACAGGAATTCTCACCTATTTATATCCTTGCCTATCATTCATATCTAATTTTCTACTTAGACTAGGACTTCTTCTATAAGAGTAAGTTTTTCTCTCACACTAAACAACTCAAAGAAAGCTCACACCTTTCAATTTTGTTTTGGACTTTTATTCTTTATCTTTTAGATCCTATTTAATAAAATTTTATTTTTATTAAAATCCAAAATAAAAAGGGCTGCTTAAAGCCAAAACGAGCCAAAAACCCAACGACTTTGATATTTCAGCCTCCTAATAACCGTTGAAATGTCACAACCTCCGCTTTGAAATGTTTGAGCATATTATACTGTTTCCAAACGTTTTAGAAAAAAAATAAGGCATGCTTTTCTACGGTGCCTTATTTTCCATATGATGAACAGGAGAGAGAGAGAGAAAAAGAATGAAGAAATGCGATCGTGTTATTCTAAATAAATATTAATTACTCGTCTAAGCCAATTGTATTATTTCACTGATATGCAAAGTGTAATCATCGTTATATAATGACTTACACGAAAAAGGCTCCATGCACTTACTATTAAGTTAATAGTGATTACCCATCTCTCACGGTCCAAATCAATAAATTTCAGCTTTGCACAGAGTCATCACAAATTTTTGGTGGAAAAGTTTAAAATTAAGAAAAAAAATAAAATTATATTAAAAAATATTTTAGTTGTAATCTAATTGCAACCTCACTACAAAAATAAGGTATTTCAATGGCACTTATTATTAAGACAATTTTTTATAATGGCACGACTAATAGCAGCAGTTTTTTATAGCGACAAGATTAATAGCGACAATTTTTTATTAAAAAACTGCCGCTAATAGTCTTATTTTTTGTAGTGCCTCCGATTGAATATTGCATCACTATAATCATACAATCATGATTTTAGCTATCCATTCTAATTAGCATCTCATAAAGTTTCATGCAAGATAAAACCGCATCGAGTGAGATGTCGGTAGTTCCAAGCCTACATTGGCTTAGTTGGCCTGAAAACATACCCACCAATTCCTTGTGTCAATATTTGAATGCCTGCCTTGGTGCAAAATGTAAAATTGTGTTTACAACTTTATTTATACAATTCTCCATAAGGATTGCGGAATTATGGAGAGCTTAGTACTTTATAGATATTACTAGAGAAAAAAGATTTGTGAAGTCAATCTCAAATTAATTAAGGCTATGATGATAATCCTTAAAACTTACAAATTATATATGCAATTTATTCCCAATATACCCTTCATACCATCATAAACAATTTCTCTCCTAGCCCATCAACTTCCCCGTTCATTCTTTTCTCCACATGCATTAGACAAGCTGTAATAGTCTCACATTTGATAGGGAAAAGTTCAAACTCTGAACTATATTTGATTGCTGATATTACATGTCATGATGCGTTTTTGGTGGGGAATTAAGCCCATATCAGAAACAAAATCAAAGCAGAGACCTAAGCCCAAAACTGAACAATATTATGGCATGTGAGTCGGAGTCATCACTCAAGCAAATATAATTATTGTTTAAATGATTGCGAGAATCTTGACTATATATATATATATATATATATATATATATATATATATATATATATATATATATACATTGATTATGATTCATTCCTTTTTCCATGATTCCATGTATTGATTTATGATTCATTCCTCCTCGTTTGGATTAAGTTACATTTAAGATTATTGATTTTTGTTGCGAAGCCTTTAGAAGCAAAGGAAATACGATTTAGTGTGAGCTTCTGGTTTATAAACCCCACGTCCCCACTGTGTTTGAGCTCATTCGCTAAAGAGCTTATGCAAACGAACCTTTCGGCACCATTTCAATAATTGGTCAAGTGGGTGTGTTTTTTTTTTTGGATAGGATTCAAGAGGGTGTTAATTAGACACTGTAGACACTTGTTGATCTCTTTTCCTTACGTGTCCACGACGTCTCTTCTTTCAATCAAGGATTAAAATTTCGGCTGAAATGATCGAAATCGTACGGTGGGTACGATTTCGGTACCCACCGTACTGAAACGATAATATGAGACTGAAATAGTGGTCATTTTTGTATGGGGTTTTTAATTTTTGGCCAAAATTTCAGTTTCGATCCCTCCAAAACCGAAACGAAATTCGAAATTTTGATCCCCACTCTCAGTGGGCACATAACATTCTTTCTGTTAGTAAATCAATACAAGTCTCTTCTCTCAATGGGGACATAACTTTCTTTCTTTTAGTAAATCAATACAATATATATATATATATATATATATATATATATATATATATATATATATATATATATATATATATATATAATTTGGGCAATAGACTGCTTACAAGAGAAGTAGCAGCATAGTGACCAAGTCGGGGTTTAGGAATAAATCTGTAGCTTGGAAAAAATTTAGAAAGAATCAATGAATTTTGGAAATATTTTTTAAAAAAAAGTTCAAAATTTGGAAAAAGAAAAAAGAAAAATTATAAAATGATATTAAGAAAAAATTTAAAAATTGAAAAAAATAAAAACAAAAATAAAAAAATTGGGGAAAAATGGTAGGAAGAATTCATATATTTTGCATTTTATTCATGAAATTCGCATTTTTATTTAAAATCGTCATTGATTAAAAAAGCCGTCATACTACGTTTTGAAAAGTCAGCGAATTTGGTCTCACTAAAAAGAAGACGAAAATAGTACTGAGCAATAGATATGGGTCATGTGTGGATCAATTTCCACTTTAGCTTTGGACCGGCGGCCTCCATTCTGGAACTGGGCGCGAACCCTCAACCTCTCGGATCAGTCAATTCTAAGTTACAAGCGATCGGTTTGAAATTATTTTTAGTTAATTTTTTAATTAAATTTTATTTGTAGAGAATAACTTTGGTCGGTTGCATCAATGGGCACTTGTTTTGCGATGTGGCACATTCTTGACCAATCAACTTATGCTTAGATGTCATGGGAGCTGATGTTAGTGATCTCGCATGGTGGCCATCAAAGGATTCCGACCCTTTGACCGGGTTTTAAATAGACTGTTGTTTATTAGCTAACGAAGAAACCATATTAGAGGGAATTGGTTTAGGTACTACTCTGCTAATGGGTTATTTCATAGGGTTACGTGAAACTCATATGATGCCTAATCACTTGAATCATTTGGATTGATCAAATATATGCACAATATGACAAAATAAGTGTCATTCATTAATGCATGTGATGCCCCATTAATCCTTATTTTCATGGTTACTGCCAGCAGATTTATCGTGGGTTTTTAATATAAAATTTGAAACAATTAGGAACAGAAATGGGCCACATTTGTTGGGCCTGGCAACAGGTCAATCCGGCCCATTGATGGCATTTTTTAGGCAGAGTAATATAGGTCAATGTAGCATCAATCCGCTCATTTCCGACCATGCAAAAGGCCGACTAACTGTAGCTGGAGATTGGTGCCACCAAAAGCAGGTTCATCCAACATATATGACCCTCTGAAAATATGATATGGTACGGTACATATTGAGAAAGCTATATGCGTCTTACATTATATACACTTGTTCCATTTTTCAGGGTTATTGAGGTGTGGGAAATCATGCCGACTTCGTTGGATGAAATATCTACGGCCTGATATAAGTAGCGGTAATTTTAGCACTGAGGAGGAGAACCTCATCATTCAACTCCATGCTTCTGTGGGCAACAAGTAATGATCTTAACCACATCTTTTTCTTTGGCAAAATAAGCAAGAGATCTTATGAAAACTAAATCAAGTACTTAAATAAGATACAAAGGGTATCATCCTTGGAAGAAGATCTCACAATCGAGCTCTTTTTGCATTGGTGATTAGACCACGCTACAAAAATAAGATTATTAGTGGCAGCCAAAAACTGCCACTATTAACAAAATACTACTGTTGTACAAAGTTTCAAATATTGGTATCGGTCACTGGATCGGTCAGCCTAAAATCGATCCGGATCGGGATCGGCGAATCGGATCGGGATCGGCGAATCCGATCGGGCGATCCCAACGCCAAAAAAGTTTGAAGGCAAAATTACAATAATTAAATATTTTTTATTGTTAGCTGCCAAATAACTTGTTCAAATCAGTCGCTAATAGTTTGTTTCTATGTACAATTCATGGTACGCCATAATTTTCCATTTATAACACCCACATTAAGAAAAACAATAGCCCAATTATACTTAAAAATACAAGTACAATACCTTTTGAGTGCATTAAGCATCTAAGTTTGGATCTCAATAGCTTGGTCTACAAAATGATCAGAAAACCTTCAAAAAAAAATAAATAAATAAATATATATATATATATATATATATATATATATATATATATATATATATATTTGTCCTCCACTTGAAGTGGATTTATGGTATTAAAAAAATATTCACAATAAAATAGTCAATTCATAATCACGATATTTAATTTATTATAAACAAATATATGTAAGTTTGAAAAAAAGCAAAGATCACTCCAAAATATACTCAATAAACATATATATGAGAATAAAAAATATTAAACTAGAATGTTAATGTACTAGAGTACCATCCAAAAAAAATTGTTAACGTATTAAAGAGGACCTCATGACTCTCTATTGTCATCTGGTAGCGTGTCAAGAGGACCCGTGTCAATATGGCGAAGAAATGCATCACTACGTTGAGGAACTTGAACATCATCTCGAGAAGGAATTATAGGAGATATATTGCCATAGACAGGAGGTCGTGAATAAGGATAAGAATGAATAGTCTGATGCCCAACTGCGCCAAGTAGAGTAGTGAATGGTTCATAAGCCCATCCAGAAGTTTGTCCATAAGGCATAAAACTAGAACCATATGGACCTACGGGTCTGCCCTCGCCATTTGCCCGACTATGTAGATCATCACTCCAATTATCCATGTTGTACCCATCAGTAGGCACCCTGCCATCATCTTAAGTAGTGTGACTATCCTCCTTAGCAAATCCACGTCTATCACCACTAATAGTAAAGTGGTCATCATTAGTTTCTTCGTCAATTCCATCACCACCACTAGTAATTTCAGGTTCGTTGCGGCTATCATTGTCATTATCATCTTCATCTCATCACTCATTATCATTGATTGACTAACAAATCGCTTTTTCATTCTTGATGTTGATAAATTTTCTTCATCATAGCGACCACCTAACTCTTCATCTAACCAAGAGTTCAGTTGACCATCCAAAACTGGAGCCTCTTTCTCAAACAACCATGCATTTAGAGGATTGTCGTCTTCAAACAAATAGTCTAAATGTATTGGCTTGTAATCACTCTCTTTGTCCCTTTTAAAATTACGAACCCTCAATCTCATATTATAGTGCACAAAAACTAAGTGATCTAGTTTTTCTGATGGTAACCGATTTCTAGTTTTTGTGTGTATGAGAGAGAAGGTACTCCAATTTCTCTCACAACCTGATGCTAAACAGGTTTGACTTGGGATTCGTATAGCTATTTTTTGTAACTCTAGAGTATCTTCCCCATAACTAGACCACCGTCTATCTGAAAATTATAATAATTAAGAAACATTAATAAAAATTAGAACTAATAAATTACTTAATGAACTGAAAGCCAACATGACATAAAAATAAAATATGAATATACATACTTGCCGAGTACTCATACACTGCTTTTTTAGCATTTGATGAGCCAAATTCTTTTAGCTGATACTTGAAGGTGCTAATCTGATAAGAGATATAAAATGGTTTTAGTTTCATAATAGTAAACTTAAAGCAAAAATTAAACTTTTATAAATAATATTAAAATAAAGATATGCAAGGTTATGCAACTAAAAGTTGAAAAGCTTACTTGATCTATGGCTTCGTTTTGAACATTCACATCTGGTTCAAGTTTTCTAATAATATTCTTTAAACTCTTTAAAATAATTGGATCTTTATCAAACTCTTCATTGTATTGGTATCTGGGATTCAAGTAGTAACCTATAAAAATAATAAAGTTCATTAAATAAATTTAGGTAGAAATGCAATGACATAAATTTATAAATATTAGTATCTGTTTTAAATTCATCACCTGCTCTATATAAATCATGGCCGAATTGCGCCTCTCATCGCCGATCTATAATCTTCACATAAGATTTGTATCTTCTGGGTGTAACTTTTTCAATCCCCCTCTTTGCCTTTCTCATAGCTTCATATATTTCACCCATCACCGGCTTATCATCCCCGTCGACTAACTTTAATGCAATTACTAAAGGCTCTACTGCACGCACAACTTCTGTGGCACTACTCCACATGCTTTCAGTAAGAACAAGTTCAGCTACTTCTATCCCTTTTTCTGATGTTGCAAAAGTAGAGGAATTTCATTCTTCTGAATTGAACAATGCTTCTTAACTGACGTTTCAGGTCGATTATGCTTTCCAAACCAATATAATGAGTGACAAATCTTGTGATGCTAGGCCGTAAGAGCTCCCTTTTGTCAATGAACTTCCTCATCATGGTGACTAAGACTATATGACTATAGATAAATGAGCTCAATTTTCTTGCTTTAATAACGATATTCATCACTTGCTTCTTTTTTCTAATATCTTTGAACATCAGATCAATACAATTAATGGGCGGCACAGGGGGTCCAATACAGGTGTTGCCTTTTTTGCATAAGTAATTGACCAACGGCTTTATAATTTGCTCCATTATCAATAACAACTTGTACAATATTTTTTTCCCCTATCTCTTTTACTATCTTATTCATAAGGCCAAAAATATATTCCGTGGAATGAATCTCATCAGATGCGTCTATTGACTTATGGAATACCATGCCCTTTGAATTGTAGACTAGAAAATTAATAATTGATTTCCTAGTTGGTCTGCTCCACCCATCACACATGAGCGTGCATCATCTTTCCTCCCATACTCTCTTAAAGATTCCAACATATGTATTCAATTCATTTACTTCTGCATCTAATAAGGGCTCAGAAATTTTATACGGGGTCGGGATCTTTATTCCCCGACCCAACCGCCCTTGCAACTCCATCATAGATATAAAATAAGGGGATTTAGCTTCATGTGTGCTAATGTGGTTATAATGAAAAAAATTTCCAACCGCCCTACCTAACTGCTCATTAGCATCCTTGATAAAAGAACCTTTTAGTGACTTTTATTTTCCACTTGGATCTTTAAATATCAGTATATCTAATGGACCAACTGTTTGATTTTTATCGCGAGTAGAGTTAATACCATTGCCACTATTCTCCCCATACCTGTTAGGGTTCTCTCCTTCTTCTCAATTCCGACTTTTATCCATTACTCTTTTTAACTGAGTTAATTCATATTCATCCTTGCTCTCTAAACCTAAGACATTATGATAGTCATGTTCACGCTGCCTCACTGTCCTTTCATTACGATTAGAAGATGATTTGCTTTTTCCCATCATAGCGTTAACAATATTTTTCATTTCTTACCTTATTTCTGCTGGAACCCTTTCACAATCAGTAACATCACCCGTAATTACTGCCAAATATTTTTTTAAGTGGGAAACACCTCTCCAAAGAATTCTGTGACAATATCTATATTTAACCTTCTTTTTACTGTCATTTACTTCTAAACAGTGTTTCCATCCGATATCTTGATCTTTTTTTGGGTCATAATTTTAATGTTTACGAGTACCTACATTGTAATGACATAAATATAATAATAAAGTCGATTGTGAAAGGCTGAAACCCTTTCACAATCAGTAACATCACCCGCAATTGCTGCCAAATATTTTTTTAAGCGGGAAACACCTCCCCAAAGAATTCTGTGACAATATCTATATTTAACCTTCTTTTTACTGCCATTTACTTCTAAACAGTGTTTCCATCCGATATCTTGATCTTTTTTTGGGTCATAATTTTAATGTTTACGAGTACCTACATTGTAATGACATAAGTATAACAATAAAGTCGATGGTAAAGCTAAGGTCGTTGCTCAATAAAAACTACAATAATTTTATTAACACTTAGGTCATTTCAGTGGGCACCTAGGCCAATAACCATTGATTGTTCTCATTCAAATGTTGGAGATCATTTTTTGCCCCAATTATTTACTCAAAGGATCTTGAGATCATGAGTGTACCATCTGGTAGTCCGTTTTTAATTTCACACAATACAAATTTCAAAAGAGTGGCCCTAAACTCACATGGCACATATATGCCACTTGGAATAAAAAATGACAATTTGATGGTAGGCCCATGATCTCAAGATCCGTGTAGAAGTTTTGGGTAAAAAATAATTTTCATCACTTGATTCGAAGCACTCAATGTTCTTTTATATAAAAATAAGATTTTTATACATATTATATATATCTAATATATATAATATATAATATATACATTATATATATATAACCCAATATTTTTTTTATATAAAAATAAAATTTTTATGCATATTATATATATAGAAATATATATATATATATATATATAATATAATATAATATATACGGTTGATGTACAGTTGATTTAGACACAAGAGAAAAAAAAATCCATGTGAGTTGATATATGCATTTAATATATATGTAATATATATATATATATATATATATATATATATATATATATATATATATATATATAATATGTATAGTTGATGTTGACAATAGAGCAAAAAAATCCTGCAAAAAATCATAAAAAATCATTGCATATCATGTATTATTATAAAATATTATATAATATTATATGCAAAAAAGTCGCACAACACCAAAAGTAATGCAAAAAATTCATTTTAAAAGAGACATGGGAACCTTTCTAGAGCTGCGGAGGCAAAGGCAAAATAGGGAGAAGCTTTGTCAACAGTTCTATCGCTGGCGACGGAAAGATATGCAGAAGCTTTGTTAACCTGGTGAACCGTTCAAAGATTTTTCAAAGAAGAGCCCTACTGCAAGAGGAAGCCGAAGAGACCCGGTAGTAGACGCTAGGATTTTAGGGTGAAGATTAAAATAATTACCTTATTTTGTTTATTTTATAATTTATATTTAGTGTAGAGTTTAATATATTTTTTTATGTGTGTAGGTTTCTCGGATCGGTGGATCGGTGATCTGACCTAAATATCGTTCGGTATCGGCCGATCCAGAGCGATCTGACCGATCCAAGTCCGATACCCATGTACAAACGATCCAACCCAAGGATTTGGGATCGTTTGGGGCCAAAACCGATCCGGATCGGCTGATCCGTATCGGGATCGGCCGATATTTGAAACCATTAGTCCCATTGCTACTGAAAACTGCCGCTATTAGTCATGTCGCTACCAAAAACTGCCTTAACACTAAGTGCCACCCAAACTCCTTATTTTTGTAGTGACACCATTGGATACGTTGAGAATATAAACCATGGTTTCAAATATCGGCCGATCTCGATACGGATCAGCCGATATTAAGGAAGCTATTGGCTTCGCCCCTGTCTCCACTATGACCACTACGACTAGCGCCTCCCCACCACCACTACCAGCACCTTCTCCACACCACAAATACTACACACCATCATCACATCACACCACCACCACCTTCACCATGACTACCGCCGAACAGTAGACAAATTAATCGTTGTGATTCTGATGCTATCCAAATAATATACATATTAGTCACTGGAAAGTCTTAGGTGTCACCCAAACAACGGACAAAATAATACACAAACATATTAGCCTCAAAATATATTTGTCAATCGATTAAAAAGTCACTAGATTAAAAAGTCACTAAATTAAAAAGTCAGCATAACTAGCGTTCCTCATTTAACTGATACTTTTCCTCTTTTGCATTTCAGGTGGTCTATTGTAGCTGCCCAATTACCAGGAAGAACAGATAATGAAATAAAGAACCTGTGGAATACAAGATTAAGGAAGCTATTGGTTCTCAAAGGAATCAACCCAATAAACCATCAACCCTAATGCAACCCTTTGGTTTCTGACTATGTAAAACAGTGGTTTAAATCCATCGATGACGTAATTATTGCAGGCCTCATAACACAATCAAATAGTAATGTAACAAATAACTAGATCAATCTCCCCCTTCTTTCATATCTCCACCTGATCCCCAACAGCATTTCAAAAATCAGGGTTTTGGTCTGCCCAACCTTATTGACTCAAGTTCAGACCACTCTACCTTGAATATGGGGATTGATGAGCATTTTATTGAGAATTTAATGTTGGTTGAAAATGGTTTCTTGCCAAACAACCTGAATGATTTCATAATGGATGAGGTTGAAGAGAACACATGTGACAATGTTGTTATAGGGAACATGGATTTAGTGGTATCAGATGCACTTGTAAATTTGGAAAAGGGGTTCAAGTGTTGGAATTGATTGAATCAATTGTTATAATCCTTTATCCGTTATGATATATTTATAAAGGCTTTTATATAATCTACGTTTATAACCTATTGCAATGTAATGGTGAGAAGTCATTTTAACAACCTTATCCGTTATGATTTAACAGAGAAATAGAGAATAATAGTATATAAAGATTTATGACAGCCATTATGGCTAAGTAGGACATAGTTCTTTGCTAGCTTGTTACGAATCAGAATCCTAATCGATCTCAAGGTCCTAGATTTCCGTGTTATGATACGCACTCTTGTTAAGGCGATAAGCAAACATACATATCTTAGAAGATCTTATATTAAATTGGGCTCCCAAAAATTGTGAACCAAAATTTTCTTCTCATATTAAAAATTTCCTTCATTATATTTATATTGAACTTGGAGTCCACGATACAAAATGATCATAAATAAAAGTACGATCAACTACAAGAAAGTCTTTCCAAATATTTAAGATACACCTGATGTCATCTAACTGGTCCTTCATGTCATCACCCTTATAAACCGCATAGTCTACTAGCACATCAAGTCCATCGGACAATGTAGTCCATATTTTCACCTGCAGCTGTTGGTTTTTAGTAGGATGAGTTTATTCAGTCACGTTAACTCAATGGGTTGCACAACCGATCCACCACAATCTACCCGGGTGATCGTGGGTCCAACCTTGTGAGTGGAAGTAAATCCATTAGAAATATACATATAACTAACATAAAGAAAGATCTCATAAACATTCCCTATCGAATAAGCTGAAAGAATGTAACAGGTTTCAATGCATATGATGCTTCTAATGCTTATCACTTTTCTTACTTGTCTTATCAACTTAACTTATGTGGTATATCAAAAGTCTCATTATTACTTTATATACCTACACAACGTACTTCGCATCTTACTTATCTTACATATACGACCTGTGCCAGGGCCGCTGCTCAAGCCTACCACGCGAGGTCTACATGTAGATATTCACCTAACCTTCATATCATAACATAAATCATCATCTAGTCCAATGAGGTTGCACGCATAAAAATCAGTGTCCCCTTATGTCGAGATATTGTCGTATCATATTGTCCTTAAGACCCGTCTTGGCTGTAGACGTTGGATCTTGCGGTGACACCCAAGACATGGCACGTGTAGAAACTTATTTCGTGTTCAGCTGGCCTTCACAACGTATCTTAACATATTATAACATTATTTGATTCTGGGCTTAGGTCCCCACCTCGATTTCATATTTGCATGGCCTTAAGTCCCCACTATCTTAACATCTTGTATCTTAATATATTCATAATTCATCTTTTTTTAACTTAATTAGAATGGGTCACGGTGCGATAGGATTCACAAATCACGCTTTCTAAGGGACGAGTTCCGTAATAATTTGAATGTACTTCATGTGGCATCTTATACTATCATAGAGGGTTATATCCGTACATGGACGCCTATATTCTAAGTTTTACGTGACAGTGAAAGAAACCCCCCCGTGAAGAAGGCTTAAAAGTCGTATGTTGTATATTATTCCTTTTTAACCTACCATATATATGCCTTAACATATCATCTAAGTGATAAATGTCACACAATATAAATAAAGCATAAAATAAGAATGCAATCAACCATAAGGAAGCTAATATTTCTCGTAATATTTTAAATAATGATCCAAACATACAAATCAATCATAAGATGATAGAAATATTGATATCAAATCGGTATTACTAAAAGGGTGAGTTATACTTTAACTCTCATATGTTGCATTGAACTCTAAGACCTTATAGGGTCAAAGTGTGGTCTAAGAGTAACTAAGGGTGTCTCACTCATCTTTTTAAGGGAGAGAAGAAGGTGACCTATAATGAAGGTACATGAGTTCTAAAATACATAATTTAAAGTAATGTTAGACTGATATTATCATATAGGCCTTGTCGATCTGATGAAAATCGTCTGGTCATTTGTGAAATTTTGCTAAGGATTGACTCTCGTGAGATCTCGTGAGACTCACACAAGTTTCGACCGTTGGGTCCTTCTTATACGATTTTCGAAATATGTACAAATTCATAACGTGGGTAAAAAGTGTAATTAAATAGTTGTCCTAAACCTAGAAGGTGAGTTGGGCCTATTCTAAAGGTTGGTCTGTTGTTTCTCGAAGCACATGTTTGGCTACTTTGGGTATATGAGCCTATTACGGGTCCACAAGGTTCGAATTCCATCAATGCTTAAACAAAATTTGAGGCACACTTTAAGATCTTGAATAAACTGGTTATAGGACATCGGGTTTGGTAACCATATAGTGTCCCAAAAAATTAAGAGTTTTTATTCAGACCTCTCATTGGTTTGACTCATTTTGAGATCTAACAGAGGGTCAAAGTAACCCCTTTTTCTAGATTCATAGGGCATTGATTTTTGGAGAATATTGAAAAGTCCCTGAATCTAGACAAAAAACATTTCGTTCAATTTCATCCGTTGGGTGAGAAGAGGGCTAAAAATTAAGGGGTGTTCATCTTGATGGACCTTGACTAAATTTGGCCCTAAACCCAAGATCTAATTGGGTCAGTTTACACCCTGGCTTAGGTACCACATGGAAGTGCAATATTTTTTAACCGTGCATGTGAGCAGCTCTTTAAGTGACACGAACCGTAATATGTTCATTGTGGTGAAAATTTGACCACCGATCTAATAAAGTCAAATGGTCGTTAATTTAATTCATGGGTTTCGGCCCATGGGTCCAAGGTTTATTTAATGCACGGGGTCAAAGTGGACCATTAAATCTATGTATATACATATTTATAAAAAATAATAATTTGAACATAAATTATTCCAAGTGTTGAGAACAGTATATAAATTTCTATATATTTTTCCTATTTTAATAGCATATAAAGAATGATTTAATAAATTATTTATTGGAATCTAAACCGTCAGATTGGAAGTCGGTCAGAATGTACGTGGGGTCTACTCTTTGACCAAAAGCTGATAAGGTCAGGATCTCTAGATTTATGTAGTCAAAGTTCCCCCTTTATCACATGTAGGTAGTTTAATAACATGAATAAAATTACTGCAAGTGTTAGAAATTTTCATTACTTTTGGGGGCTCTGAAAATAATAGATTAAGCGTGATAAAAGGTGATTTGAACCGTTAAATAGGTAGTACATCAGAGAGTATGGAGGTTCTCCCTACTGATATTTTATCGAGAAGGTCCATGGGTCTGAGATCGGGAAGGTAAAACCTTGACCTTTTCCATGGTCCAAACAAAACAGCTTGTGCACTCTTGTATATGTGCAGCATTGTGCACTGCTACGGCTGGGGGTCATTGACCCCAGTTTCGAGGCCTATATCGGCTTATTCGTCGAATCACTTTCAAACAAAAAATGAAGGGTACTGGGTACCCTACATCGGGGTCAGAGGGTTTGACTATTAGATCAGCCATTTGACTTTTATGACATCTTGAAGCGTGTCAAAACTCATAAAAACCTTATTTTTAAGATTTTTGTCAATCGAGCGGGGTCGATTAACAATTATAGAGGCCACAAAATTGATCGGAATGGAATCGAAAGGAAAACCATCTGTTGTAGCGTGATCACGCCGATTTCGCAAAGATTCGGTTGATTCAGATCGATGGGCTCGGGCTAGTGTAGATCGACTCCAAAACGTTGGATTGAGTTGAACCAAGGCTCTTCCGCTTGTTGCTTTGGATTCGCAACGTAAGTATTGTTGCTTGTGTGTGTTGATTCGATCGTGTGTTTGGTGGTGGAGTTGCTCTGTGTGTAATGGTGGTATTAGCGGGACATTTTGATGATGTTAATGGCGCCTGGGGGAGTGGCTCCTACGATGAGTCTTCGTAGAGGATGGGAATGGTAAGGAAAAGTGATGATGGAAGGGGTTTTAATGGCAATGGTGGGCTACTATTATGCTTGGGCTACTCGGGTTACAGAGAGAATGGGAGAGAGGGAGATGGGTCAGCTGCTATGTAAGGGTCATTGGTTAGGAGGAGATGAGAGAGAGAGAGAGAGAGAGACTATAAAGAGGTGAAGAGAAAGAGAGACCTAGGTCTCCTTCCTAGGTATTGGGTCAAGGGAGCGGGAGCCCTATATTGGGTCAAGGGAGCGGGAGCCCTATTTGGGCAAGTCTTCTAATAATAAAAAAGAATATAAAAAAATAGCAAGAGTCTATCATGACTCTCTTACTTGCCATGTTGGGTGAAAGGATGGGCTAGCGTGTTAAATTCCCATACCATTTACATCTATATAGGAAACTAGAGATAGAAAGTGGAAGAGAGAGAACGTTGGGTTGGGCTGATTGGGTTATTGCACTACAACAGGTGGGTTAGAGTGTGGAGCCGGTTAGGTCCTCCAATGGAGGATGGGGACCGTCCTAAAAGATCTATGTGGAGCATGGATCAAAATGCCGGAAAAATGATACGTATCGTTTGAGCTCAAAACCGATACGCATCGGACGATACGTATTGGTATCGATCCGTATCGAACAATACATTGAATGTATAGTTCGATATATACCATATAAAAGAACGATACGGTACATTTAATGTACCGTATCGTCCGATACGTATCGGTATCGGACAAAATTTTGATCCATGATGTGGAGCTCCACGTGGCACCCAAAACACTTTTTGGGTGCCACGTGGAGCACAGGTGGGCAGTTTAGATCAATATTAAAAAAAAAATTCAAATTTTTTTTAAAAAATCCACAAGTCAAAGTTTGACGATTTTCATTGGTCCATATTTCACAGTTCAAAATATACACGTTGGAGATAAGTTTTTAAATTTATTTTTTTTAAAGATGATCTAAGCAATGCACCCAAGGTCCATGTGGAAGGTTGGAGGACGAAGGCATTTTCCATATATATAAAATAAGTAATTAACTTTGAGAGGTCTATTTTACCCTTCATAGTAACTGTTTAAGTTTATCTAACGCTTACTTTGAAGAGTAAAATAGGAACTTTTGCCCCGCACTTTCCCTAATTTTCATCTATCATATGTTTAATCTTAATTTATATATTAAGGGAATACAATAGTTATCAAATATGCTTCAAGAGCTCAAATTATTATAAAAATATATTATTTTTCATAATTTTTTTTAAAAGTTATGCACTCAAGAGGCTTCACTCAATCAATTTGACTTAATCAATGTTCATCATACTACATGAGTCTGAAAAAAATCTCAAACCCACTGCTTGACAATCAAATTAACCAACAAGGAGATAGACAAGAAGGAGATATAAATCAAATGATAAGTGCAATTCAAAAGGATATCTACTAAAAAGGTGCGAGATTTTTATTTTGAGTTCAACTTCACATATATCTCGTTTATTTATTTCATATGTTGCGTACTTGTGTTTAATCATTCATTTAAACCTTTTATAGAATGAATATTTAATTGAGTAAAAGTTTTAAAAATATTATGAGAGAATTTTTTACAATAAAACATATTTGGCTCGAAGCTCGACCCGAGCTCGGCTCAAGCTCGGAGAGCCGAGCTAGAGCTTGGAATTGTCGAACCCTAGAGCCAATCCAGCTCGACTCGTATAAGGTAGAGCCGAACTAGAGTTGCCCGGAGCTCTAGCTCGGTTGCAGCCCTAGTGCACTCTTATACCAATAACTGTTCTTAATTTTGATGACTGATATTAAAGGTCACCGATCAGATGGTTCACATCCTCTTAGAAGCATGATACTTTTGCACAATTCAAAAATTTTCGCGAATTATATGCCTGTAAATTCATATACGACAAATCAGTAGGCGTCCCAAGGCTCATTTGTATTGTGGCATGATATTGGCCAGTGTAACGCCAGAAATGTAATCACCAAACTTGAGAATCACCTTTCCTTAACCTTGAAACACGGATATTTTTTGGCCCCAACTCTGTGACAGATGAAAAATACAGAGTCTGAGATTGACCCGAGTGGCGTTGCTGGTACTCTAAGTCGGGCACTTTATACTAAATAACCGTTCTCAGTGCCAACACATTGGAGATAAATAGCAGAAAACTGAGATAACTTCGAGAGAGAGAGAGAGAGAGAGAGAGAGAGAGAGAGGGGGAAGGTGAGGTAAGAGAGGGGAATGGAGAAATATTTTGGTAATCCATATCGGGGAGACCCGGGCGTTCCACACGCCGATCCGAACCGTTTTGTAACAATTTGGATCGGAGCATTCGCTTTCTCTGCTATCACCTGGTCCAATCCCTACATATGGCAGCTCTCTAACACCTTCAAGTAACTTCTTCTTCTTCTTATTTTTTAAATTCAGATATCTGTTTAGGATTTTTTACTTTACTGATAGAATTTTACGGTGTATTAGCAAATCGTTCCTAGTATGTTATTACTTATATATGCTTGTGGATTCCATCTTGCACGTTTATTTAGGGCATAGGATCCTTAGTGTTATTTCTCGCATGCAGAAAAGGGTTGTTGTTGTCCTTCGAATTCGTGAAATGGTGTTAGGACTTAGGAGTAATAGGTGATTAGAGTTCCCCTCCATAAACGCCTTGGCGTTTTGGTGTATTGTTAAGGTCAATAACAAATGGCATCGATGGTTTAATCAATCTATCATGAAACGTTGGGTTGGCTGGATTGTCAACTTTAGGATTCATGTAGTTGACCATTCACGGATCTCATGGCAGGAACTAGCTTCCTTAGGGAGTAGGGCTGTCAACTGGTCGAGCAGGGTCAAGTCAGGTCAAAATTTTGGCTGCCCGATAAGAAAATAGGAAATGCCTGACCTGACCCGATGGCGCACTCAAGCCGAATCGAAAACCTGACCAACCCGATGCCCCACTCGGAAACCTGACCCAACCGGGTAAAAAATCCTATTTTGCATCGACCAAGAGGTCATGTCGGGTCGGTCGGGTATTGTCTGGGTCGAATGTCTCATGTCCGACCAACCCGATGGGTGAAGTTTCTGTACCCCCGACCGTTGACAACCCTATTAGGGAGTCTTCCATGAGGAAAAAAAATGGTGGCTATCTATGCCCTTTGTTTTCATTGGGCATTGCCAGTTCTTGTTCATTTGTAATGATGTCTTCAATGTTAATGCTATACATAATCATCATAATTATAATTATAGCCTTATCCCATCTATTTAGGGTTAGCTTTTCAAGTCCTATTTCTCCACTCGTTTCCATTCAACACTGAGCTCTTCTCAACTCTGCAATCCTTCATATCAATTCTCACAGCTTCATTCCAGGTCTTCCTCTTCTTCTACTTCCACGTACTTGTAACGTCTCGATCCTTTGTACAATGTATGTTTTTGACCTCCGATGAACATATTAAAACCTTCTCAAACGGCATTCCATAAATTTCTTCAAATTTTTATTTTCTTGATTTTATCATTTATTGTCACTCCATTCATCTATCTTAACATGCATATCTTAGTCAGGAGCCATCACTTGGACACACAATGTGTGTTCCTCGCATAAAATTTAAAAATTATTTTTTAGTCCACGTCACATGTCTTGATTGTCCACATCATTTTAAAGACATGATAGTCATAAAAAAATGTAATTTTTTAAAACTTGTGTGCAAGGGCACCCATTTTATGTGCAAGTAATGGCTCCCTCAGCCCCATGCACTTTATCCTCTTGTCGCTTTTTCATAGCCCAATATTTTGCATCATATGACCATATAGTATGCAGGTCTTACTGTTGTTTTATTAAAGTGTCCAATCGAGATGAAACTCTTGAATCACACAATTCCCCAATTTTTTGTCTCCAATTCATCCAGTTTGCATAAATCCTAGTTGAGATGTCCTCCTCAAATCCACCACTTGATTGCAAAGTAAGCCTAAATATAAAAATCTACGACAATGTGGCACTAAATTATATTTTTATTTTAACTAAAAATTCTCCCTAGTCTATCATTTTCACTAAAGTTGCACTCTAAATATTCCATCTTTTTCTTTTAATTTTAAAGCCTTTTGACTCTAAGGACCTTCTCTACAGTTATGTCTTATCATTTCTTATTTTGTGAGGGTTGGGCGATGAGTATCACATCTTTTGCAATTATGTATGTCAATTGTTAACATATCAATGATCAGGGAAGAAAATAGTAGCCAAATTCTGTCAAGGTATTCATTCGACTCTCTACATGCAGTTTTTACACTAGGTAGTGCCTTTTTCTATATGCCTTGGATTATATCAATATGCAAGTTTGAGATGCTTTTCTTCCTTAGCAATTACGAGATTTTATCTCAATACTCTATCATAAGCCTTTTTCGAATCACTAAAAGTTATATGTATATTTATTTTCCCTCTCCCTAAACTCTTCTATACTTTGCCTTATTAAGAAATGACTTCAATTGTTGATCTTTCTGACATAGATCTAAACTGATTCTCTAATATGTATGGTTCATGCCATAGTTGTTCTACTATTCTCTCCTAGAGTTTCCTAGTTTGACGCATAAAATGGATCAATTGCTAGTACAATTTTTAAGGTGCCCTATATTCTTGAAAGGAGACCACAATGTTCTCCATTCTTTGCCAATTCAGTCCCCTTCCATCACATTCCAAACTTTTACAGGTATTCCATTTGGTTGTAATTTCTTTATTTATCTTTTCTAAGGCTAGTTTTGCTTTAGATTTTCATACTTCATTTATCATCCCTTGATTTAGTTCCTCTTCTTGATCTACTTCCTTCACATACTCCATTTACTCTTCTATCCCATCTTTTTTACCAAGACCATTTGATCTTCTTCTGTAATGCACCTTACCTGGTCGAGATATCTACTTTTCTTGTCTCTAATCTTGGTAAGTTTGTCATTTTTTTCTCTCCTTTTATCGTTCTCAACTTGTTATACAGATTATCCTATACTTTATACTCATGAATTTCTTAGCTTCTCTTTTAACGAGCTTATATCTTTCAAGATCTTTTTTGTTTCTTATTTTTTTGTCGTTCTTCAAAACATTTTTTCTCGGCAGTTGACTTTTGAACCTTTACATTCCGCTATCTTGTTTTCTTTTGTGTATCCCTTTTTTCCTTTAAACTTACCTAGCTCCTCTTTAGCAAATCGTTTATGGATGTGTTTGGGAACACACATCAGGTTAGGAGCAGCTTTTGGGGAATGATCATATAAGGTGACCTTCCGCACGGAGTGCTATTCCATAACTTTTTTATTGGTAAATTATCTTCAGAGAGCCGTTTCACAGTTGCTTTTGTAGGAATTGTGGTTTGGTAAAAACAACTCTTGGATAGAAGACTGGTTTATTGAGTAAAATGTTCTTGGAAGTGTCCTGGAAACAGTTTAATACTTGTGTGATTTAAAATAGTGATTTATAACAAAATACTCCTATTTTAACAAAGTACTACAAAATTTGGATAAATCATAAAAACAATAATAAAATATTGTATTGAAAATGAATCCACAAGATGCACAATTACCTGCATAGTTCATGTTCATGAAACAAATAACACTGCCATACAAAATTTGTGAAACTTAAACATATAATACTCTATTTGTAGTATGCCCATGAGGCCATCCATACTAGTCAGTATAATAGCATCAGGAACAATTTCCATGACCTTGAGAAGAACTCTCGTGTTCAATAGGGTCTTCAGGTTTTGTTGGGCCCTCTTCAAAATATACATAACCATCATATTGTTCAAAGTCTTTATCGGTTAGCCATTTCTTCTTTAGAACTCGAAAACAACGCTCGGTTATGTTCTGCAAAGAAGAATGGGCATGATTGAATCCTTCCGCCCTCTTGGTCACGAACCATTATGAAAGGATGAAAGATGGTGATGAGTGTTAAGAAATGGTTGCTAGAAACCCTATTATATTAGCATAATCAGCATCAACAACATAATATTTACCTGGTAAAATAAATATTACTCAATTTTAAATTTCAAAATAAATGAAATTTCAAAATTAATCATAGATACTATGAGGAGCACGAGGAAATTTATAGCGTGCTTATTAACAGCTTCATTAAGTATATGATAATCCACCCAATAAAAACAAATGTGAATTGAATGCCAAATGAATGTGTTGTCACAACATTTTGTGTTAGCCTTTGTTGAGTACTTCTATATTGGATATGTTGCCATACCGAAACGTGAGCATCAATATGTGTGCTGCTAATTGCTCCCATATAGTTCTTTCTCTTTTGAAAAAAATAACTATTAGTATAAATTAGATATTATAATGATTTCATAGTAAATGGAAATGTTCATATTTCAAATCAGTGTTTACAATGAAGAATCCAATATTTGGAATTAATGTGAAGATGACTCGGGGCTGATTCAAATGATGGGCACGATCATGGTTGTCAAGGCCATGGATCAAAATCTCTGTTTTGGTTTCAGTCACCACCCAAACCGTAATTTGGTCAAATTTCGGTCAAATTTTTTATAAGTTTTGGTTATTTTAGATAATATGCTCCGAACTTTGCTGAACTTTTTTTTAAAAAAACTCTTTCAAATTATTAGCGTTAGTTCCCGTTCCACATGGCACAAATCGCAAAAACTGGTGAAGGTTCCACATGACACAAATCCCAAAATAGTGGCCCTAACAAGCATTGGTTTCCCTTCACTTTTACTCTCTCTCTCTCTCTCTCTCTCTCTCTCTCTCTCTTACCTTCGCAAAAAAATGAGACCCAACAGTGGTGATTATGGTCGAAGATCATAGTTACAAATTTGTGATTCGACAGTATTTCGGCTACAGGTCAGCGCAATTCCGATAGATTCAAGAAAAGTTCGGGCATATTTTTTTAGGTAGCTTGGTTCCGGAGTATTTTTTATTAATATATTTGTGCCAAACACCAAAGTACTAACCTTTTCTAAATTCCCCAACTGTTAGGCCACGTGGGTTTCTTGCTAGAGATATTTTTTATTAATGTATATGTGCCCATCACCAAATACTAGCACAAGTACTAACCCTTTCTAAAATAGCCAGCTGCTGTAACCTCTCGAGAATCGAGAATGTCCTCTTGGTATGATGAAGTGACAACCTGTAAAAACATTAAGTGTGAAATGGAAAAGAAACCACTTCTTCCATCATCTTGCTTCTCGCATCTTCCTTTCTGTTTCTTCATCCAGTCCCGAGGACGTTCGCCGAAGAAGATAGCGAAAGATGAGGTAAGAAAATTGCTTTTTTTTTTTTATAAATTTATCGCAAGGGCCTTCTCTCATCTAATTGTATTTTTTTTCTCTATTTTTTAAGGTATGGGAAGAAAATAAAACAATTTAAAGTGAAATTCTAATATTTCGGCCGAAATTTTAAATTTTTAGCATAAATTTTGAAATTTTCGGATTATCAGCCGATAATTTGAAATTTTGGTCGATAATCCTAAAATTTCGGGACTTTACCGAAATCCACTTCATTTTCGTTTTGGGTAGGCCTGGAACCGAAACATTTTGGCCAAAATTTTGATTCATGGTCAAGGCGAGGCCATGGCATCGCCATGGAAAATGGTGAGAGAATTCGCCATATGAAATGAAATGGTGACGCCATGGCGCCTCCATGGGCGTTATTTGTAAATTCGGATATAACTTCAATAGTATAAGTTATAACTTTGTAAATTTAATTATTATCCGTTATAGCTTATAAAGTATAAGTTATAACTTATAAGGTATAGTTATAGCTTACAACTTTTCACACTTTAACTTATAAGTTATATCAAATTTATTTAGGGTTTAGAATGAAACCCTCTATCAGCACAACTCCTCTCTCTTGTCTCTTTCGCAGTGCAACTCCTCTCCCGTCTCTCTCTCTTAGCTGCAACGTGCAAGTAATTTTTTTAAAAAATCTCCTCTCTTATCTCTCTCTCTCACTCTAGTCTCTCTCTCTCTCCTCTCTCCTCTCTCCTCTCTCCTCTCTCTCTCTCAGCACAACTCTCTTTCTCGTCTCTCTCATTTTTTTAGTTTTTTAATCTTTTCATATTTGATAATTAATTTTTGCTTTCTATTTATTGATATTTGTTTATGCATTATGTCTAATTAGTTGATTTTTTTCCGTCCTCTATAGAAGAGTATAAAAATTTAAAAATCATAAAAATGATAAAAAAATATTAATGATTAATAAATAAAAATAAAAAATTATTAAAAATAATAAATGGCCTCGCCATGGCGTGGCGAGCCTCTTCGCCATGACCTCGCCACTCCGCCTTAACTAACTTGGGCACGCTAGAAGACATCGAAAATATACAAATGCCTTCAATATCTTATGAAAATGATGTGAGAGAGTTTCATGCGAGTGTTGAAAACGTTTTACGATCATCCTATTTCACTCGTTATGACCAAATGTCACCATGAACATAGCTAATTGCTCTTCAATACATCCATATCATATATCTCAAAATAATTCTCTATCCCTAAGCGGCAAACAATCTCTTAAAAACATGCTTCTCCATTCGAAATTGGTCATAACATGCAACAAGTACATATGAAATGTATTAAATACAAGTATAATCTAACCAAGGTAGTTAAGGCGGTGTGGCGAGGTTATGGCGAAGAGGGTCGCTACACCATGGCGTGGCCATAGCGAAGCTATGACGAGATTATTTGTTATTATAATTTTTTAAAAATTATATTATCTATTAATTAGTAATATTCTTTTTTTTCTAATATTTTTTATATATAAGAAAAAAATATAGGAAGAAAAAAATTCAACTACTAAAGCATCATACTTTGATTCTAATATTGAGGATTTCATGTTTTAGGAATAAACAAATATCAATAAATACAAATCAAATATGGAACATCAATAAATTTGCAACATGGTAAATATAAATAAATAAATATCAAATATCAATAAATATAGAATATTAAAAAATATGAAATATTAAGTACGCATACGGTAGTGTCGCTGACAATGGTGTTGGTAGTTGCTATGACGCGCAAGAGAGAGAGAGTCGAGGTTTTTGTAACTTATAAGTTGAGGTTTTGTGACTTGTAAGTTAACTTTTGTAACTAATATATTATAAAAATGTCATAACTGATAATTATTATACGTTATTATCCAAAAAATAAAATAGCGTGCATAGCGATGCCATACTACTCTGCCGTGGCGACTTTATGACGTCGCTATTTAGTTGTCATGGCTATTTGATTATATATGACGCTTTCCATCACCATTCGCCATGGCGAGGCCATAGCAAGGCTATAACTTGACCTTGACAACCATGTTAGAGATTAGTGTTTGGTACTTCATGTTTTTGGGATTTTTGTCTGACTCGGTCCTTTCTCTAATAAGAGTTACAAGGGGAAAAATTAATATTGGTCTCACACATATACTTTTGCATTTCACCCAAGCCTATTTTCTCATGGCCTAAAAATTAAATCAGAGAAGATTAGCTGATCTAAAATTTTGGAAAAGCAACAGCTTTTGGAGTTCCAAAATTGCATCTTCATTCAGCAAAATGCCACGTCACATTCTAAAATGTGAAGAAAGAGAATGGATTGAACAAACATAGGTCCACTTAAATATATTAGAATATCACTACAGAGACAGTTACAGAAATCTCTAACTTGGAGAGACTGAAAGAAAAGGTTTGGTCAAACATAACTGCACATATGATAACAAACACCACATATCTACCTTGGGTTATATCTAAAACTGGAACCCAGGAAGATTTAATCGATACAGATCGGCAATAGCACCGTGTCACGGGGTCGCAGTTCCGCAACCTCAGTCCCGTGCGGCACCTAACGCACGCTTCGCTAGGTCAGCCTACTTCTGATAACAATCGTCGCGAGGGCGTCCTTCGACGCGCTTTCAACCCGCGGTGCTTATACCGCGGCAACGGCTGCCAACCATTACGCACATCGCCGATACCACCGCCAGAGGGCGGAACTCCTCCCAACATGGTTGCCTCTGTTTCACGGCCTACCACTCGGCTCATCGTGTCCCTTACAACACGCCAATCTGCGCATCCCGCGCTAACTTGGCTCGCTTGCAAGCTTCACCACATGCATCGCACTAGTACCTCGCCCGTCTCAGAACCAAGCCTGACCTTGTGCCGCGCTCGCGTGCTCCCATCGAGTCCCACGCACATACCTTCGTGCGTTAAATTACTAGCACACGACGCCCTTAGCCCACATGTCGTCGTACTCAACCGAGTCCCACGCGGCGCCTTGGTGTTGTCTCGTGAGGTTGCCCGGCATGCCGCTGACGCGTAGTCCGGCCATACATCAACCTCCCTCGGGTTCCACACGGCATCGCTGCCGACGCCCCAGCCCACCCTTCGGGCCTAGAGACACTTGCGCCCCTCCGGCAACGCAGGCCGTGTGCGGGGAATAGCTCTCAAGCTCCCTTCCCTATATAAGGGTAAAATACGGTCATTCGGCCGAATGGCGGGATAACCTCAAGCGTATTGGTTTTGCATACCGCAACGCCCTCGCATCGCTAGCCCACCTTGGCTATGTCGCGTCCCATGTCGCGTGACGCGCTCGCGTCAGCACCTCATGCGATCGTGTCGGCGTCCTCGCAGCGACCACGACGCCGCCAGCCAACATGGCCCCATGTCGCGTGCCTCTCGGCACCACATGCCGTGCCACACGCACCACGCCGCAAGCTCGAGTATTGGCCGTCATCCTCCACCACTCCATAAAATGTCAACGTCCTCGTTGACGCATGAACATAGTGAACTGACCCCGCCAACTCCTCCCAGCTTGTTAGCAACACAATTCTAGTTCATAGGCCAGCACCTTCCCACAAGCTCCCCACTGTCACCCCGGTCGGGTCAACTTGGTTCTGCTGTCACAAGGCCCTCACCTGTTAACTAGCTCAGGGATGTCGCGTGTCAACTTGACACCACATCGCGTGCCTCCGCACCAGTAGTTCAAGGATGTCGCGTGCCCTCTTGACACCACATCACGTGCCTCCGCACCAGTTTGTTCATAGCATCATCGCTTCTGGATCGAACTTGGCTCTGATACCAAAATGTCACGGGGTCGCAGTTCCGCAACCTCAGTCCCGTGCGGCACCTAACGCACGCTTCGCTAGGTCAGCCTACTTAACAATAATCGTCGCGAGGGCGCCCTTGACGCTTTCAACCCAGCGGTGCTCGCCGCAGGCAACGCCAACCATTCCGCATCGCTCGATACCACCCGCCTAGAGGACGGGAACTCCTCCCAACATGGTTGCCTCTGTTTCACGGCCTACCACTCGGCTCATCGTGTCCCTTACGACACGCCAATCTGCACCGCTGCGCTAACTTGGCCTGCTCAAGCTTCACCCTGTGCACTGCACTAGTACCTCGCCTGTCACAACCAAGCCCAGGCCTTGTGCCGCGTGCCCATCGAGTCCCACGCGGCATACCTTCGCAGTGTGCGTTCAGAATTACACACGACGCCCTTAGCCCACATGCTGTCGTACTCAACTGAGTCCCACGCAGCGCCTTGGTGTTGTCTCGTGAGGTTGCCCAGCCGCATGCACCGCGACGCGTAGTCCGGGGCCATACATCAACCTCCCTCGGGTTCCACACGGCATCGCTGCGTCGACGTCCTAGGCCCACCCTTTCAGGCCTAGGAGACACTTGCGCCCCCTCTGGCAACGCAAGGCCCCGTGTGCGGGGGAATAGCTCTCAAGCTCCCTTCCCCTATATAAGGGTAAAACAGTCATTCAGCCAGAATGGCAGGATAACCTCAAACGTATTGGTTTTGCATACCGCAACGCCCTCCCGCATCGCTAGCCCACCTTGGCTATGTCGCGTCCATGTCGCGACCGTGACGCTCCGCGTCGTACCCTCATGCGATCGTGTCGCGTCCTCGCAGCGCGACCACGTCGCCAGGCCAACATGGCCCCATGTCGCGTGCCCTCCTGGCACCACATGCCGTGCCACACGCACCACGCCGCAAGCTCGAGTATTGGCCCCGTCACAACCGGCCACCTTACCTTTGTCTAGCTTGTCTGTCTGATGGTGGAGGGTGCTTGGACCGCCTCAAGCACCACCTTGGCACTGCACATGAGGCTAGTTGTTGAACTTCGGTGGTGTGGGTTATGGGTGGTGGGTTTGTTGTGAGAAAATGAATCAATGGATTTGGGTAGTTAACTTGCTGGGTTGAAGAAAAATTAAAGGTGGAGAAAAAATACGAGAATTTATGTAGATCATCCATACTTTAGGGAAAGTCATCAGAACATAAAGGCTGCATTACTGGGATGTTAATTATTGTTGCTTTGGTCACCCTAGCATTTAAACATTAAAGAGATTAGTGTCTTCTACACTCCAAGGTACTAGATAGAATAGTTAGAAAATAGGAAGATTTTTAAGTAGTAGACTGTATGAAGTGAGATTGGCAATATATTGATCAAGTTCTTTGAAAAAATATGACTATATTGTATTGTTTTCTTTGTTAAAAGCTGATTATTTAGGAAATGTGTATAATATATGCAATGCAAATAGGAGGTTATGAACTTCAAAGTTATGTTTGTGAATGATTAGATAGGTCTCTGCAACTGTGGGTGATAAGTTTTTCCATCCATGTGTTTGTGTGCGCGAGTCTCAAATACTTCCATCCTTTGGTAATGCATAGATTAAAATATTCTCTAGTTTATTCTTTTTTAGTTTCTTTTAACAAATGAAATGTATTAGATGATAGGGCAAGAACGTACAAAGCTAAACAATGTATTCGTAGAATGCTTCACATACAAACTTTGATGATTATATTTTTATGAAAATGTAATGGGAGGAGGAAAGGACAAGTATAAGATCCTCTAATGTTTAGGGAATGGTGCAATCTTCTTGGAGTGAAGAAGACATTAATCTTTAATTTTTAAGGATTTTAGAAGACAAATGCAGAAGCCGGTTATATCAACCATGCCCGAAGATTTAATAAAAAGTGCATCTCTACCATGTGATTAATAGGTGGTCAAATGCCATAAAAATGAATGGCTAAGCCATTTTCGAGATAACCGTTCATGTTTATGGCGTTTTTCTAATCTTAATCAAACGAGGGAGATGCATTTTCGACTAAATTTTCGAGCACAGATGATCTAATGTTGTCTACTTTGCATTGGCTTGCTGACTTAATGAACAACATAGTGCCACATTTTCACAATCCTAGATTGTGCACGGATTGGTTACCATAAACCAGCTCATTTAGCTTTAACATTACATTAAAAGAAGGATTTAAAGGCTCTGTAGGTTGGACTATTTGTTTTGTTCAAGATTGAAATCCCTGCACACCATATATTCATGTGTCTACTATTTTTTTTAAAGCTAAGGACTTTGATATGCCCTCTCAATTGACAGGTGTTCACAGTTGTCAGTATTGTATACATGGCACTCATATTTCCAAATTTTAGATGTAGGCCATTGCCTAGATGAATTTGTTGGAATATAGAAGGAAAATATGAAGAAAAAATAGATAAACAAGAGCATCAATGAGATTCAAAGCTCGATATAAAGACTGTGTTTAAAATGTTATTTGCCTCATTCCGGCTATATAATCACTGTAAAATCTTCTGGCCTGATCGATATAACTGGTATAAAATCTCTAATATTTGTCTGAAATATTTTTCTCTAATGTTTAATTTTTTTTTTCTGCAATCACATTTACCTCCTTGAAGTGTCGAAGACACTAATTGTTAATGTTTCGAGAGTGGTGGAATCTTTAGTTATGATGGTAGAGACTAGCTACAAAAAAATTCGAGGGGCGGTTCCATATTCAAAAGTTGAATAGAGCATTTCGATGAGCTTATCCCAGATTTTGATCTAGAGTATCATCATTACCGATTTTTCACTGTAATGGGCCATTCCCAAGATAAACTTGTTTTCAAAAGATGTTTCTTCATCAAAATCCTTATCGCTTCTTTGCCATAGTCTGCTACTATGAATTATCTATTTCAAATATAGATATTGTTCGTTGATCTATTGAGTGTATTGTTTTATATTAAGTTTCTGTAGGGTGGAGGAAATACTGTTGGCATGAATTCGTTTTTATTTGTTATTACTTTTCACTGCTTGTAGCTAGACAAATTCGTATGGCTTCGATATGAGAGGCTGATGATGTCATCAAGCTTGTCGACCATAGGATTGACTTTGGTGTGAGGCATAATCTGAGCCCATCATGGAAATTGTTCTGGATCTATGGTCATCACTATCTCACCCAGATAGTAGGCAGAAGTGAATACGGTGTGACTGTGAAAGGTCGTAGATAATGGTTTCCCTTTTGGAATTTCATCCAGGGAAGCCAAGAGGGATGAACTGACCTTCCATCATTTTTTGTTTCGTAAGTAATGACTTAGCGTTTAGGGTCTTACTCATTGTAACACTGCTATGCCATTGTTGGACTGCCTGGTTGCAATCCCTTATCTTGTGACTGCAGACAAGCCATCTACTGTTTCAGAGTGGTTTTTCCTGGTTGCAATCCTTCCTGTTGTGTCTGTAGTCGCGTCATCTGCTGAGTCAGAGGCA
The DNA here is from genome assembly GCA_021018995.1 of Chloranthus sessilifolius. NCBI lineage: Eukaryota > Viridiplantae > Streptophyta > Magnoliopsida > Chloranthales > Chloranthaceae > Chloranthus > Chloranthus sessilifolius. The sequence continues at coordinate 908,800 of JAJIZI010000016.1, read as the reverse complement.
CGAGCTTCACCAATGCATCTGCCAGTGTAACTGCACTACCATGGGTTAAAATCTCATAATTCCGATACGTATCGGGCAGTACATTTTTTTTATATAAAAAAAAAACTCTAAAATATGCCTAAAATATTTCTTAAAATGTATATTTATTTAAAAAAGATATTTCGGATATTTTTTTTCAACATAACCAACTTTTTTAAAACATATCTACGGTGTTGAAATTGCGTTTGCTGGGGTGAAAGAAGGATAAGAGAATCGGGTGTCTATATGGGGGTGTCACTTAAGTGGCACCCCCAAAAAAATTTCAAAATCTTGGATGATACAATCAATGTATTGTCCAAGATTTTGACAAAATCAAAATATCGGACGATACAAACGATACCAAGTCTATATCGTCCGATATTTTGGACAATACCTAAAGAGGTACGATACATATTGTATGTATTGTACCGTTGTGGTCTGATACCAGTACATATCGGACGAGATTTTGATTCATGTGCAATACTCATCCTCAGCATCTTCTTCGTATCCTTTACAGCAGTGATTAGTCACTTGGGTTATCCTTGGCAAATAAGTATTTTACATTTTTGTGCCTTGAACCCGTATGTTTTGACTGTCATTGCTTCTTTTCACTTTGCTTGAGATGAAATTTCATATGCTTCATTTCCTTGGGGATAGCCTTCTTTTGATGCTGCTTTGGAGCTTTCCCAAGGCTTAGTCTGCACTGCTGGAAGAAGGTTTTATCCAGGGGGAAGGCCTTGGCTTTGAGTCTCTTGATATTGTCCTGTATTTGTCATTTTAGGAGAACCATGTCGACGAATGCCAATAAGTTTTCCCGGAATAATTGATTGAGAGTAGCCTCTCCCATCTGGTTTTTTACTAGGTTGCCCTACCTGTGTGGTAGCCTGGAAAGGAATGCTTCTTTTCAAAAGACCTTTTATCTGTCCGAGATTATTGATACACCAAAAGTGAACTAACACTACTAATCCGAGCCCTTAAATATTTGTTTTTTGAAGTCTTGAATAGCAGTTCTCCCTCCCTTCATTCTATATCTTCAAATGATTTGCAGAAATTGGCTTTGATAGTTGTGAACAGACTTTCCATGGGATATTAAGTTCATGGATTTTATGGTTTGACCTGTGGTGTTCCATCAGGGTGCAGCTTGAACGATGAGTCAATCTCTTGCTTTGCTCTGGCCAGAAAAATGTTCCCACCAGTGTTGTGTGATGCTTACAGAACTGTTCGTGAGCATTTTACAAACACTTAGGGGAGAAGACCGTCGATTATCCAGTCATGGACAGGTATGTGGCAGGTTAACCCTCCCCCAAGGGTTCTTTTATGTGGCTTGGAATTGCATAAAAACTTCGGAGAGGAATGACCACCCCCAACCGGTGCGTCATATGCAATTCCAAGGAAGAAACGGCTGATCACATTGTCGTCCATTGCGCGGCAGCTCAATCACTTGGAACACCTTTAGACAGACCCTAAACTTGATGGAATGCATGCCAAAACCATGCAGCAACATTCTTGCGGACTTGTTCATTTGCATTGTGGCAACCATTATACCCAGCATTGTACTAATTTGTTCTTAGGTTTTCTCATGAATTCAATTGGATATATTGCTTGACCGTTGAATCCCGTCAGACTGGATCATCGTAGGCAAGGTTGATTAGCAGTGGTGTTGTCTTCTAATCCGGTACATATATTGACCATGTTGATTATCACCTAGTATGAATTTGCTAGTTCTTCCGAGGATTTCTCAGTGCATTCATCTGTTTTGAAGTTGGCACGAGAGAGGGTCAATTTGTTGTGTGAAGAGTGAGATACCATCTTCCACACCATCCCAGATGTATATGCATGCAACACAGCCCTCCTGGCTGGGTTCCCCCAATTCCTCTTTTGTTTTAGAGGATGATGCTTTACTTTCTAAAAGAATGGCATCTGATTAGGAGTTTCCTTTTTTAAGTCTGGATAAAGTTCAAAATTCTGGTGGGAGGGAGGAGGGAGACAGAGAGAGCCCAAAGTACACGACCATCCATAATCCGATAGCCATCATGTTCATATTTTTTATTTTTTGAGAACTTTCTGTTGAATCTGTTGATTATTTCCATGACAATATGCGTTTGGATATATGCGCAAATAGGATTTTGTGATGGAACTGAAATTCAAAAATCAAATTTATTTATTTTGTTGATTATTTCCATGACTGGTTAGATTTTCAGAATTCAAAACTTTGTTTCCCATGCTGGGAGGTTACTTATGAAACTTAACATCAAGGAGCATTTCACTTTGTCTGAATCTCTCTTGATAGTTGATAATGTCTGTACCTGCAAAAATCTTCTTCAAGTTCAATTTAGTAACTTGCTACTTAGGTTTGGGTACTTTGCTATGGCACGTGTTTTTGGAGTGTCTTAGTAACAAGTGTCACCATATCTCGCTCTTTTTAGCTTTTTTGCCTTTTAATGAACCCCTATAATATTAGGGTACGTATGAAGCCTATTGTTGCATGGATGAACCCCTATATCTTGTTAGGGGTATATCCTATAATATTAGGGTATATACGAAGCCTACTGGTGCATGGATGAACCCCAAAATGGCTTGTTTTGGAGCACAGTACAATTTTTGAGGACCGGCAAAATTAAAACCCAATTTTCCTTTTACTAAATTCTTGATTTTCTTTTTTTGTTTGTTTGTGTTTTTTTGCCCTTTTTTGTCATTGATTCTGTGACAGCCCGGATTTCTGCACCCAGAAATCCGTGCCATCAGGATCATACTCTAGATGATCCCCAGGACAAATCACGAAGTGTATACGCTTTCAAGTATAAATCAGCGGAATATCACAAGACATTTAAAATAGAAAGAAGCAATAAAACAAACATGTATCTAAATATATAAAAATATACATTCCCAAAAAAGAATCAAGAAGAACCAATGGTGATGGACATCCATCACCCAAAACAATGGTTCCTAATAATGGTTCCAATATAATGTATAGTAATACTATAAAAGGAAAAAAATATCTACAGAAAGTAAATACAGAAGTGGCCACCAGGCGCACAATAATCCAAAGGTTTACACAAAATCCCAAAAATAGCAAACTCGTATACCCAGACTAAGGATAAAAGTCGTCCGCCTGGACGTCAGTCTCTTCGTCCTCGGCCTCAGCCTCTGGGTCAGGCTGGTAGTCTGGGTCGCTCTCTGTGCCGGGAGCTACAGCCTCAGAACCTAAAATTGATTTAGAAAGCAGGGTGAGCTACATCATAGCTCAATAGAAGAATTTCAACTAAACGAATTGAATATGCAGATCATGCTATCTCATAACAGAATTCAAATCAGGAACGTATAATCATGACGAATTAACTAAGAGCTGAGGTTTTATGCAAGAAATCAGATGTCATGCAAGTATATTATCAAAGAACTTAAATTGTGTGTATTTAACTTAAGAAACTCCTGTGACTATATAGCACGGAGTAAACAGGAATGTCCGATAGGAAACCCCAACCAATCGTCGTTCACATGAACAATTTTGAAAGTGCAACAATGCCTCATCTATGGAGTGCAATTGTGCCAAGGATTGAAAGCAGGTGCACAAGTGTGTCAGGCATCGGATATACTGCCGGATCGGTGAGGATCATCTGGTTTAAATCATCAAATTACATACATATATACCTCACAAATCAGATGGTAGAACTCAGAAACAAGTTTCAGAATACGAATCAGGAAACAGAAATCAAAATAGCAGGAATCATGATATGCATACATGCTTGGTGAAAACAGAAATCAGGGCATAGATATGAAATAAACATGGAATCATACTCAAAAGCAGTTTAAGTTGGTTTTCTCCTACCTCAGGTTAGACCTCTTTCTAAGCAAATCCAACGCCGTTCTAAAGCAGTCCAAAAGTTTTTATCTACGGCCTCCACTCTTAGTCTACATCACACACATGATGATGTATAAAAATTGATCCTAAATATTAATAATATTGACGTATTTAAGTGTTTTCTCAAAACAGAGACGGAAATGGGTAATTTCGTGTTGACTCAAAACTTGACCCAACTTCCCACTTCATTTTGACCCTTAAAACATTTTATTTAAGATTTGGCTAATTCATAAAAGAGTTAGATCTCGCCGTACTCTTTCCAACGCATCAAGAATCGCGTCAATCGGAGTTCGGGACAAAGAGTTATGGCCAAAATACCGAAGCTATATCAATACTTCAGTCAAAACGTGCTAACTTAGAACTTGGCCAAACTTCCAGCTCAATTTTGATCATCAAAACAACTTATTCATCAGTTAGTTAATTCATAAAAGTTGTGGATTTAGTTGTCCTCTTTCCAATGCCGCAAGAATCAGATCAATCGGAGTTCGGAGTAAAACGTTATGGCCAAAAAAACATCAAGTAGTTCAACACATTACATTGATCGATCAATACCACATTGATCGATCAACCATCATATTGATCGATCAATGCTGTCAGGAATGAACCTCCAGCAACCTAACTTGCTATTTTTATCATTGTATATATAATTTGATCGATCAATCAATCACTTATATTGATCGATCAATACAAAATTTGATCGATCAATCACCTATATTAATCGATCAATCACCTACATTGATCGATCAAAACCTTCATAAATGCACAGCCATAAGGTTTTGTCATTTTTGATCTATTTTCATCCAAATCTTCTACGATCTTCATCGTATCACACACAAATCCACACTAAACTAAAACAAGGATTTATTCTATTATCTAAACTATTAAAATCAAAGAAAAACTAACCTTCCTTCGATCGATTTCGCGCCCTTAAGGATCGTTGTCCAAAGGGGTTTCGAAACGAATCTTCCAAATTTCTACGACGATTTCACCATGATTGATCACCACGAATTCAAGATGAAGTCGTCCATGATTCACGCATCGATCTTAACCTCTTCAACGCTTGGTTAGCGATCACGAGGTGGAGCATTTCTTGAAAAACGGGCTTCTAAGGAAAAAGGGGTTTGAATGGCTTGTAGTTCCCGGATCTCTAACGGTTGAAATTTACCAACGGCGGACACTCAAGCGAGGCCGTCGTCATGTGCTTTGCAAAGGTTGCGGAGATTGCGGCGCGGTTGCAATTGAAATCTCACGGTTTCTCATGAGGGTTCCATGAGGAAGAAGCTCTCTCTCTCTCTCTCTCTCTCTCTAGAACTCCCAAACTCTAAGGCTTGCAACCGGGTGAAGCTTCTCTGAGAAGCTTTGCCTTTTAATTAGCTAAAGGGTTTGGTTTCGGTGCGAAGCGATAACACTGCAAAAGTGTGTTAGGCTTATCCACTTGAAATAGAGTTTGGTTTCGGTGTTGAGCGGCATACGATGCGTTGGTGCACGGCTTTCACACTAAAGGCCCAAACACACATTTAAACCTTAATCCGTCCGTACAAGGTTATTCTAATATTATTTAAATATTTATTATTATATAAAAATCTATGATGACATCGATTTTCGTGTCGATCACACACTCGAGGTCAGTCGAGTTCGAGTCTGATTTTTCGGGTTATTACAAATTCTGCATGCATGCCACCATCTTCATAAATATAATATAGTACATGTGTCCATTGTCTAGAACTCTGGCTTGAATTCAGTTTCGGCCGAACAATCTCTGCCACTTGATGACAAACCAACAAGAGCCTTCAAATGAATGTTTAAAACAGTTAAGGACAACGGACTGGACTAAATTGAGAAAAATGCTTTGATCGGATGGTTCGAATCATCCATGAGCAATGAGCACGATCTTTGCATTGTTGTGTCCCTGTGGTGGTGCTCGGGCCTGTCCACATATCACCACTCTCTGTAAAGATGTTTCCTCTTCACTTAAGACAGATTTACTTAAAGAAGTGTGATGAAGCCGGAGAAATGCAGCAGAGAATAAGCTCATGGCCAAAGAACTGCAGAAACGGAAGCGTTCAACTGTGTATGCAAATGCAGGGTTGCCAATGGCTTGGGTGGACTGCCTGCTTTATGGCCCGGCCTGTCACGGCCTTGCAGCGGTGTCAGAGCACGGTTAATTTTCTCAACCGGGTGGGCAGAGATTGGGCCTACAGATATAACCCTTGTAAAACTGGGCCCCTTTGTTCCAGCTCATATACGCCCCCCACCCATCAATCTTGCATGCCCAGTGATTTGGACGGTCTGATTGATAGGCCAACTCCCACAAGAACTGCGGCCCTTTGATCAATACCGACAGCTGATTGGTAGAATTTGTATGGTGAGTTGGCAGTTTGTGATTTTGCTAATCAGATATTCAGAGGGCAATCGATTGAAGCGATGGTGTGTGATAATGATCATGTCTCCACGTATGCGCCTGTTCTATAGGAACAGGGATTCTGTAGACTTACTTGATATATCAACTAAAAAAAGAAAGCAAGAGGATATGCTGAACACAGCGTGATGCACCATTGGCTGGTGGCTGGTATAGTTAGAAAGGAACCTGTATTCAGGTGCCGGACGCATAATCGGGCCCAGTTCGGATGCAAACCTGGCTCGGTATGACCTAGTCGAGACCTTGGGCCGGACCAGACTCAAAGCCTAAACAAGCTGATTTGGGTTGGGTCTGAATCGGGCCGGACCAGATTCAAAGCCTAAACAAACTGGTTTGGGCCCCATTTTTTACATACAAGAAGGGACCGAAGGCCATGTGTTCTAAAAGACTCCCCTATAATTGAGTGTAATGGGCCCTAGACTCTGCAGGGATTAGTCCAAGCCCAAATTAGAATACCCTGTGTGTCCCCAAAAAAAAAAAAATACAATAAGGAACCGATGGACCTATTTACTTACACCAAACTTAGCCTAAGCCAGGCCACGGGTCCGCTTGACCCATGGACAACCATATCTTTCAATTCATAAAGCTGGTGTTACTACCATGGTTCAAAACTTCGGCCGATAATTGTGCCGAAATCTATCGGTTTCGGTCCCCATTGAAATGAAACTTTGAACCGAACTTTTGGTCAAAATATGTATGGAGGGAAAAAATTTGGCTGAAATTTTAGCCAAATTTCAAATTTTCAGTTCAAAATTTCGGTTTCGGTCATGCCCGAGACCGAAAAAGAAATTGCTAGTTTGATCATTAGTTACTACCATACCACTTTATGTTACAACCACCTCACTTAAACAAAGGGAAATGGACAGTATTATACAGTGGACAATTTATTATAGACAAATTTGCAGGCAACTTATGTGGCATGATTTGACAGGCTGCACACATAATGGGGCTCAAGCACCATAGCCAGTCATGTCGTGCCACATAAGCTGCCTGCAAATTATTTATAAAAAATTGTCCACCATTTATAAATTTCCAAAGGAAAATCCTTTGACTATAAATCAGACAATGGAGATCTTTTTTTGTCTCAATATTCCATGTTGGGATCATGGCCTACTGTCAAAAGGTTCTATGTTGATTTCATGTAGCACACATCCAACAAGTGAATGTGATACCGTCTATGTTGATTTCATGTAGCACACATCCCAACAAGTGAATGTGAACATGTTTAATGTTATGCATTGTTCATGTTCACTCACTTTTTGGGATGTCCTTCACATGAAATCAATACCTAAACGTCTTATGGTAGGCCTATGTTCTCAAGATTTATTGTATAGAAGATTGGGACGAAAATGATCTCCATCATTTGTCGAAAATAAGATTTTTCCTTTTGTTTAAGTGAGGTGGCTGTAACATAAACTGGTGTGGTAATAACACCAACCATATCAAATCGTAGAAATAAATTCTCAATGGGAACCGTTATACTCACCCCAAAACACTGCTTTCTCACCCCCACCTCATTCAGCCGATATGCATTGACCGCCTTTGAATAAGATGATGGAAATCATTTTTCATCCTCATCTTTCGCAGAGTGGATATATAGATCATGAGCGTACTATCAATTGGTCAATTTTTTATTAAATGTAGCACACATCCCAAAAACGTGACCCTAAAATCATATGACATACATCACGCTCAAGCATGATTTTAGGGTCACTTTTGAGATGTGTCACGTGTAATAAAAAAATTGTCCGTTTAATGGTACGCCCATGATCTATAGAGCCATTATGCTAAAAATGGGGGCATAAATGATCTCCATCATCTTATCAAAAGGTAGTCAATGCATGTCGATTGGAAGAGGTGGGGTGAGTATAATCCTTTGTCAATACAATGTTGGGGTTCAATCCGATCTAGATGATAGGTCAATGCACACAGTTGCACATGTACAAAATTGATGACTGACCATTGTTGTTGGTGACCAGGTCGATCACCTAATGGTAACTCTAAATCTATTTAATAATGAGTTGGTATTAGGTGTTGCGTGCACGGGTCAATCTCCCTTTACCAAACTGCAGGGGTGCAAATATTTATGGGCGTGGAAATTAGTCACTGCTTTTGGCTCTCATAATTCATCATGGGCGTGGAAATTAGTCACTGCGTGGAAATTAACTTGTACATCTAATACCATTCATTTATCATAAAGAAAAAAAAAAATCATTTAATAATAAAGTTGGTATAAGGTGTCCAGCTTGGTCACCAACAGTTGTGTACATAATATGCTGCTTGGGCACCACGCGGTTCCACATGGTCGTTGACAAGATTGAAATCAACCCAAGATTGCATCAATTCAACCTTTTCTACCATCACCAAAACTTGAATAGCTTTCATGTGATTTTCTAAACCTGTTGTAGTGATTATATATATAGGCTGGATGTTAAGCGTCATCCATGTGCCCGCTCGGTGCCATGTGGCACCCAACTAGAAGATCAGGTGCCATGGCAACTTGCCCAAACTCCATGATCATGTACTAGGTAAAAAAAAAAAAAAAGTACTTATCTTGCTCACTACAGTTGGTGACTGGCTTGGTTATACCAACTCTAAATAAAACACTAGATGGCATGATTAGTAAACTCAGCTAGTTGACTCAGTGACTCGTCCCAACCTTCCCATTCGTCCATGAGAACGAGACGAAGCCTATCCCTGACTCGCTAAAGAACCCTAGAGTTTGGAATCTAGGGTGGTCCATTCATTAATAATGATAGATAAGAGGAGGACCACAAGACCACATAAACCCTTTAATTCTCTACATCTTTTATTCTTAGGACCACTTAAAACAACTTTAATCATATGCCATTTTATATCAGTCATTTAAGTACTTAACCTCACGTACACTGGCAATATATTGTTACTTTTTCTTTTCTTGGATCTGGTGCTTTCCTTACCTTTCCACAGTCTCTCTTCTGTCAGTCTTACTCTACTTTCAAATTGTAGAGAGAAGAAAGTGAGAAAAAAACATAAAAAACTAGTGAAGAAACTTCAGTATGTAGCCCTCAAGTTGAATGAAAGGTCATGGTCTCCATGATCTTGATGTGGGTACCACTTCTGGGGCATGACATAAGTCTTAATGCATAGAGAGAGAGAGAGAGAGAGAGAGAGAGAGATTGAACCAGTTTTTGAATCTTTAGATAGATAGAAAGTATTTTCATGCAAACCTACGAAAGTGGAATCCTTGAAGTAAGATTCCCTTGAATCCATGGGTTGGCAGATACAATTTTGGAGAATTTAAAAGTTGATGGTAATGGAGATCATTTGGATTTTGCCTAGTAGGAAAAATCTAAAGGTAATGTTTAAAGAGTTTCCAAATCAAAACAACCAAATAGAGTTGACGGAGGATGCAATTGCATTTGCAACTTAAATCTCTCTACCATTTTGAGAAATATATATATATATATATATATATATATATATATATATATATATATATATATATATATATATATATATATATATATTGATAACCTGAATATCCGGGCCTCTTCGAGCACCCGCCTAATTCCAAGGGCATATGCGCACCCCAAATTCAGCACATGTCGGATCAACACAAGATATAAATCTCTAGGGTGGCCTCAGGGGGGGAGGGAATTCGAACTCAGGTCTCTTGCTTTTGGAAGCAAGTACGTGGCCAGCTCGCCTAACCCCTTGAGGTTAATTTTGAGCCATATATTTCCGAACTTCTTTGATTCTTCTCTGTTAGAGCATTGCATACTCCTCGATCCATGTTAATCCTAGAATCCCTAGTTTCTAGATTTTCGTGATAGTCTCCCACAGTTCCTACAATACCACTTGGAATAGGTTCATTGTTCTACAAATCAGAATCACATTCATAGCTTTGTTCTTTCCTGCACTTTTCACATCACTCGATGATCTTTATTTCATTGCCTCCCTCGTTGATAGTAGATCTCTGTAACAGAGCATTACGAAGATTTGGTGTTTATTATAGATATAATTGATGACCGAAAGGCTGCCTACCTTCATAGCCGTTCGATTACATCCATTACAGCATGAACTACTCAGATTGATGATCATATATAGGACATTGCACTCTTAATATGTATAGGACATTGCACTCAAAAACATCTGTGCATCTCTCATTATTTGGAAAAAAGAAAAGGGAGGCCGACATTTAAACACCAAAATGATGTTTAAAGGATCTTACACCATTAACGTAGTCTGTTGATCTTAACTATTATGCTATGTTACATTTTTTTATCACTTTATATTGTCCAAGTGGCCAGTCATCATTGAAACATGACTCAGCGAAAGAATCATGCCTATAATTGGATGTGAACCATCTGATTGGTGGATTTTTAATGTTGCATGTCCATTAAAACTAACTACAACAGGGTATTAGAGTGCACAGATATGATGGTTCAAAAAAGTAGGATTTTCAGGCCCATTCACTTAGATGTATGATCTCTCTCTTTCACAGTATAGATTATTGATAAAAAAAAAAACCATTAATGGTGTAAGATCTCCTTGAAAAAATTGAGATTTTTTTCAAATATCATAATTACACCTAATATACTTGCCCTTAATGTATTCACTCCAAATTCTTAGATGATAACATTTTGGTCATAAAAAATGAAACTAATTGTTATCACCCCTTCTCTCGCCTTAAATACAAATAAAAAAAAGAAAACATAGATATCCTTTGAAGTCCTCAAATCTCATATAAGCTCATAGCATATGATGCCTCAGTGCAGTCATCTTGATTACAATGCAAAACAAATATTAATCTTAAACTTTACATGCACTTACCATCATGCACACGCGATCAAGAACAAGGCTGCAAAGTGCATATATATATATATATATATATATATATATATATATATATATATCAAGTAGTAGCCTTCCCAATTTCAATATCAGAAACAAACTCATAGCCCTTTCGGGAAAAAAAAATCAATAATGTTAGACTTCCAATAAAAGCACCATCTTTATATTTTTCAGAAGTATGAATTTGGAAAAAGTCAATAGAGAATTTTGATTTTATTCTTCAATTTCAATCAGCCTCGGCCAGATATATTTGTTAGAAGTTGTAAATCAAAATTAAATGCTTTGAGTTAATCGAAGTATTATGGGTAGATTACTAAGAGTCATTCCTAATTAAGTGTGTCAATTAAGTTAGATTCATACTGAAATGTGTGTGATGTTAATATTTGCATTGGAATTTAAATAAGTGTTTTAAAAAGTGTAAAAGCTCATTCATTGTGATGTACTAAGTTTACATCCTAGTAGTTTATAAAAGTGTAAAAGGGGCTGCCAAAAGCTACCGCTATTAATAAAAAAAATTATTAAAGGCTATTAAGGTACTATTAGCGACAAGGGTACTAGCGGCAGTTTTTTTTGTTAATAGCGGCAATTTTGGATGCCACTAATAGTTTTATTTTTTGTAGTGTCTTTTATAAGTGTATTTGGTAATATATAAAGCATATAATTTTGAAAGTCATCTTTTGTGTTTATATTAAGAGCTCTGCATGGATCTCTTAGATCATGCATCTCTAATTAATATGCTTTACAATGTTTCATGCTGAGGAAGCTAGTTAAATGTTTAACCCAGATAGGCTCTCTTGATAATGAATCAACAATATTAACCCTACTATTCCATGGACATAATTATGTATAAAGAAACCTGCATTGAAGAGTGCACAAAGCAACTGCTTTAATTAGCATGGTCTATGAGAGAGGTAGACAATAAAGCAGCATCCCCACTTTGGAGAGGTTGATTCCGGGGACTCGAACCCGCAACACATCACTTGTCATAGCGTCAACACTCGTCATACAAAAAACACATCTCTTGTCATAGCAAACAACACTTGTCATAGCCTCAAGGTCCAACCTCTATTATATAAAATTTACAGTACACTATTGCAAAAGTAGCGATATTATCTTCAAACAATTAGATATACTGTGGTTATTGCTTGCTAAGTATACTAAATTTATTTACTCGATCTTGATGAGAACTGAGCTCAGAGGCCTGGCAGTTCTACTATCCCGCTTCTTGAAGATGTTAGAGCCGGCCAATTGTGCAAGAGATTAATACAACTCCCTACCCTGAATTCTAACCAAGGCAAGGCACAACTAACCTATAGCTTTTAACCAGTTTTCACTATAAGAAATCTATTTTGAATGCCTACTTAAATTTGCTGATTTTAACGAATTATACTATTCCTTTAAAACAATTAAGAGTAAAGTGAAACCTCTTTCTGAGAAATATAAAACTATGCTTTTGTTTAAAAGACCCCCACCTATTGAGTTTGAGAAGAAATTACCTCAACCAAGCTATCATTAGGTCAGATTCTAAAATGAAACCCTTAGAAGACTATGATTAAGGGAAACAATAGAAGAGAAATTGATGGCTAAGCTAGTTTGGACAGAAAATCTAACTAGATTAATTAGATAAATGGTGCTGCCATTAAAGCATCCACAAGCAAGGGGTATGCTGTGCTATTTATTGTGAACAATTTGACCGCTTTTTAGTCCAATGAGTCCTAAGGTAACAACCCTAACATTCTCATATCAGAGAAAGAGTTGAGTACCCTTGCGCTATAGAGTCAATTTAAGTGCTCTTAGTTCTTATGGAGTTCTTTTAAGGTGAATTTGGATATCCCATTCTTCTACAATAGCTAAGTTTAAGAAAAAAAAAAATACACTTTTGAACATATCTTGTTTAAATTTGAATTAGTTTACTAAATAAGAAATTGTTTTAAACTAAGAAGTATTTTGCAAAGAAATATTTTTTAATAATTAGAACAAACAACAACTTAATTGTGATTGTAAATAGCATAGTTGGATTCATTAAGGCGGATATGGATGGACCCTTAGCTCAGAATGTTGGTGTTGTTTTTAGAGACATTCAAGGATATTTATTGCATGCCTCTTCTGTGCCTTTCTCCCATAAAGATATCGACCTTTTCGAGCTTGAATCCATGTATGATGCTGTGTATGGTGCTTGATTTAAACAATCGGAAAGCTCAGATTGATTCAGACTCTTTGATGGCCATTAAAGCCATCAATGGCTTTAATTTTTTCTCCTCTCTCCTTGATGATAATTCTTTTTGTTACTATACTCTTTTGTAATTTTTTCTTGTGCTTGGATGAGAGAGGACCCAACAACCTCAGGTAGCTTATGGAAAAAAATATATATAAATAAAATTGTAAATAGAATAACGCATGCTACATCTTGAAAACCTCCCTTTACAAAGAAAAAACCAAAGCACATCCTTCTTGAAGAGTTGTCTCCTCAGGCTTTTTCTTTTTTGATGAATAACGCATGCTACATCTTGAAAACGTCCCTTTACAATGAAAAAACAAAGCACATCCTTCTTGAAGAGTCGTCTCCTCAGCCTTTAACATTGGAGAATTCAATTGATGGCGATTTATGAGATTCCTCTAATAGCGTAAACTTAGAAGATAAGAAGGAAAAGATTTTTTTTTCATGCTTTGGTCCTTCCATTTTAGTATTATAAGTCAGCCATATGTCAAATTTTTTTGGGTAATTTCTTGGGCTTCACATCCAATTATAGGCATGTTTCTTTGGGCCGAGATACGTTCAAATGGTGGATTGCCACTTGAACAATTTAGATGGGCCACATATGTGCACCACATGGTATAATGATAAATTATACTTCAATGGTGTGAGATAAAACGTTTACTTTAATTGGTGTAAGATCATTTAAACACCACTTTGGTGTTTAAATGTCAACCAGAGCCATTATCCCTCAATTAAGAGAGAGAGAGAGAGAGAGAGAGAGAGAGAATAAAAAGATAGATCATCTGTACATGTTTTCTTTTAAGAGAGTTAGCAACTTGGAGGGAAATAAGACATAGGCCATTGAGATAATTTAGGGGCGTCTAGAGTGATTTTAATTGTCAACGAGAAAGAAAAAATATGAAATAATTAAATGTAAAATAATTGAACAAATTTCGGATAGCTCATTTTTAATTATTTAAGAAAATGTGTTTATATATCTCGTGAAATGTGATTGCTAAGTAACGCCTTTTTGTATTTTTTTTTTCATATCTTGCAACATTTATTTGGTCAATAAGTGGTATGTGTTTGTGATGCCCTTTTAAATTAATTTTGTTGGTAGTTCGGATTTGTAGTAGTTAAAAATTTGTCGGCAATACCCATATCACTTTCTTCGAAGATCTTCATAATCATATATTAGAAAAGTTACAGAAAAAATGACATCATAATATTTGCATCAGTAATCACTAGACACGAAATCTAAGATGAATCACAACCATCCAATGCAACTAATGCAGAATGTCCATTTCAATCTTTGGCACTGTAGATTTTCAATAAGTATCTTAGAGACAACTTTGAGAACTTTCTTGCATTGAAGCATATGTGGAAATGGAGCATATTTACCCGCAAGCAAAACTATAAAAAATTATTAATATCAATAAAGTGCCTACAATATGAATTCATTTACTTCATATGTTTTTACATGAAAGAAGAGGGATTCATTCTAAGTACACTAAGTATAGCTTTGGAATCATTTTGAAAGAAACTTATGAAGTCACTAGAGGGGCCGGCCACTACAGCTCTTACGAGAGGTATTTGATTAACGTTCATTGTTTTTTTGAGAACTATGATTCTTAGGGGGTATGCTAACTTGAAATGGCCTAATGGTTGGACTAATTGAGTAAAGGGATGTGGTAACAGAATTTGGTGCAAGATTTTGGGAAGGTGGACCCAACATTTGAAAGTGGTTGATATATTTTGGATCATAATCTTCCGGGTTACTAACATAAGTTGGAAATATCGATGGCATTGTTCCATATGGGCGTAGCATTAGTTGAGATCCAAATGGTAGAGACATTGGGGATGGCATTGAACTAGTGTTGTAGTTATGAGTTTCTTCTGTTTGAGATGAGTATCCATGTCCGCCTAAATTAGGCAAAGAAGTGTTTGATGGCTCCCAATGAAAGAAGGAAGGGTTTAACAAGCCTGGGTGGGAAGAGTGACCAGGTTTAAGGAGCGGATTGTAAGTGAACAAATGTGCACTTTGATCTTCCATCACTTGGTCATTTCCTTTGATCAAATTGCTTTTGTCATTGATTGTGTCACATTTAGGCTTCAAAGGAGCATATGAATTCCAAGATGGAGATTTGGGTAGTGTTGTTTGATATTCCCCTACTACATTTTTGTTTCTCTCAAAGTTTCCCATACTAGATATTTGAGCTAAAGAGTTAGGCTGGGGTGGAATCATATCATGAGAAACCGCCATTGATTGCGGGTATTGAACATAATCTTCTGGAAGCATGTGGAGAGGGGGGAGTTCATTAATGTCTTGTTGAGCAGCATTGAGCAACCAATCCACAACTTTGCTTGGTTGACTAAGCCCGAGCCTATCTTGAAGATCATATAGCTGGATAGCAGTTTGTACTGAAAGCCTTATTCTTCTGTCTCTCAATCCTTTTATGGTGCTAACTTTGCTATGCCTATCTTTTCCCCCAAAGGTGCGTGAAACACGTACTATTCGTGGATCCTTTAGCCCTGCCCATGTTCTTGAACTCGATGATCCTTTAGTGATCCTCTTATCACTAATGTCGCTTTCTTGTTTTGTTGGAAGTTCTCTTTTTTTTGAATTCATAATCATCACATGGGTCTCATCATTGGCGCTTGATCAATTACTAGATTGAGAAATAAAAATTCCCTTTAAAGAAATATTTAATCACCTTTTTATTCGGTTCCCTCAAACGGTATTCGCCAGACAGATTTGCTTAATTCAATCTTTCATGATTCTCTGCGTCACAATATATAGAGAAAAATGTTAGTTTATTTGTTATTCCAAAAAAAATTAAGATGACCGCGCTCATGATATATGATATATAATTTAGGATTTATGAATATATTAAAAGGAAATTTATTTTTTTATAAACTTTCTTTTACTCTTTCACATGTAATATAATTTGATATATATTAAATAAGCATTGAAACAATGCAAACAGTTTGCACTAAATTTTGATCACATACAGTTTGTATATTAACTTGACGTACAAGTAGATGCTAGAGTTTTATGTTTGTTCTACATTATTGAACTTAGGAAATTGGAAGTCTTTGATACAAATATCTATGTTAAGAAAATACTTACACTCATCTTATAAATCTACAATTTTATGTATATTTTTTGCTAAGTAAGCATGAATTTAGAAAAAAGAAATGGAGCTCAATGGTAGTATAGGGCATCCCCTCCTTAGTTATCTAAATCTATATCTTGAAAATTCGAGTAGATCATACAAGAATTCTATGATCTAAAGTGCTGAATCCATACTAAGCTTATAAATTTTAGAACTTTATATATATATATATATATATATATATATATATATATATATATATATATATATATATATATATATATATACTCTATTCAATATCTGAGTAATAACAAAAAAGTGTTTTGCACAAATTTCAATCAAATACTTGAACAATTAGAATTTTGTGTATCACTTAGGTTCACATCTATTTAATTGAAAGAAGGCAAGTTTCTAGGTCTTGGATACAAATCATACTCATGACATCAAAAAGGAATTTTTTATTTACAAAAGATTGTTAAAATCAAACTATGTGTAATCCCTAGATAAATAAACTAAAATCATGTAATTGATCCACCTTAAATGAAAAATCTCTCTATAAGATCAATCTTCATACAAAAAATAAAAAAGGGCTTAGAACCAACTCACATGTGAAGATAAAATTTGATGCCATTATCTAAGAACAAATCAAATTATGATTTGTTTTGGTTGAGATCAAATAAGGCTTGAGATCCCCACAACAACATTGAATACTCCCCTCGAGGTGAGTAATTAAGATTGTTCCACTTGTAGATAGATCTCAAGGTTGGCATATGATTTTATGATAGAGAATGAATTGTTAAAGATGCTGGAATTTAACAAATAATGGCATATGGGGAAGAAAAGAATAAAGGAATGGCGCATTTGCAAACATGTGGCACGCATTTGGCCTGTCAAATGAAAGGTCTAGTCATTGTCGCTCGACATTTTATCATCATTTTATCGTCATTTTATCGTCATATAGGAAGCACTACTATAACTTTATCGAATAAGGTGTGTTGGGCTTTCCCTATCTCAATTGATCATTTCTCTAGCTATTATATTACATTTTCTTAATAATCATATTCTCGTATTATAATCATGTGATAATACGTGGATTTATGAAGGGTAAACTCAGCACTAAAAGCAAAAATCATGTGATAATACGAGGATTTATGAAGGGTAAACTCAACACTAAAAGAAAATATTTCCCTATCCTTGTATTATAATCATGTGATAATACAAGGATTTATGAAGGGTAAACTCAGCACTAAAATAAAAAAATTCATGGGGAACAAATGCCATGGTAAATGGCTTGACGGTCTACTATAAAGGACAATGTGTATATGATTAGCTACAATTGCGGGGCCCATTAAGCTTCATCCTTAAACAAGATGTTTAGCCGCTATCACTAAATCCTGTAATTATATTTAGCTTGTGGTGTCAGGAACAATATTAATAAAAAAATTCACTTGATTATTGATTTGTTGTGACTGATCTGAGTAAGCATTTGCTCTTGTTTAGCTGTCTATTTATACCCACGAATCGAAACAAAGATTCAAGTGTGATGTCATATTTAAGACTTAAATGGTAATCGATAACAAGATTTCCTATATTTTATGTGTGATTCTTAAATATCACTTAATCTAGTAATAAAGATTCTTATCTAGAGGAAGGAAAAGCAATAAATTTGTAGTTTGGAAAGAAAAGGGAAAGCAAGTCAAAAAGTAACGGAATGGGAGATGATGTATAGTTAGGTTGCTGCACATGCTTAGACACCTTCAAAATGGCAAAAGAAAATCTAATTAGATAATTAGTCACTCGTGTGGCTCTCAAAGTTGTGGTCTATACTCTATGAAATTCTCAAAAGGCTTTGCAGGATAGCCACTTGGAACACTAGGAGGATTTTATTTAGGGAAGGGACCATCCATCACAACTTTATAGCTTTCAGCTAGTCTAGGGAGGACCACACATCTTTATTGTCTTTGAGCAGAAAAATTTTCATGGAGCAATTTGAATCTAATAGAGACACTGAAACTTCTAAACCAAATTCATGTTTCATCTACTTCAAAAGAGAGAGAGAGAGAGATGTTTTTAACTCTTTTTTAAGGATTCTATCCTTAATCCTAAAGGCATAGTACCATGTAAAAAATGCATATATAAATGTTCTAATTTGGTTTCCATCGATTAAATGGACTAGAATACAGTGCATTCCATTGAGCTTCTCTGTCCTCTTCAATGCTGATTTTTATACTGTTTTCGATCGATTCGGTTTGATCAATTTGGTGGGGTGATAACGATGCTAAAGCTCTCTCATTTTGATCGGTGGAATCGATTTTTCTTACCTCCTTATATTGATTATATAGATTATTTGATTTTTTTAATGAATGGGTGAGGACCCATCAACCTCAAGCATATTTATAGGGGAGGGAAAGGGTTTGAATTAGGATGACCATTGAAGAGAGATCAAGAGATGCTTGTGAGCTTCTTCTTTCTCCACAATACAATTAATTGTTGACTTGCTTGCATACACCTTTCCCTATATCACATGTGATCATCTTTAAGTAAGAAACGAGAAGGATTCACATACCTTCAAAACCCTAAAATTTCTCAATCTCCCTCTTCCTGTTGTAAAGCAAGCTCCTTACTCAATGGCAAAATCCAGGCAGCCATTGCAAGCTTTCATTTCTGGGTGGTCTTCATTCAATCTTCAACACTGTCCAAACCCTAAAAAATCCAATCTCATCTATGTACAACACAAAGAATCAGTTTTCTTCAGGTAAGAACATGACCCTTTGCACCTGCAACAATACAAGAAAGAATAGGAGATAAGGTGTTTATTGGTTGCTATATGAAGAATGTTTAACAAATGATAAAATTCATCAATGGTTGGTCTTCCCATTGGCCATATTGCAGCAAATTGATTCCATACAACTCTGTAGATTCCATCTGCGGTAGATAAGGGAGTAGAGTTTATTGGGTATGCTACTTATAGGGGAACATGTGAAAACCTAGAACCTTCTGGGGATTGGAGAAGCAATAAATTAAGTATTTTTTATTGAGAAATGCATTAGATTTATATAGCCCTTTTTTAAAAAAGTGTTAATAGTTGTAGTTTTTTTCTTAATTAGTTTTCCCTTTTTTTGGTTCAGTAGTATGGATTATATCTACCCAGCCTGCACAAGCCTTAAATTGGTTTCTACGATTTGATTTTTATTTTTATTTTTTGGTGTGTGGTTTGATCAAGTGACTCTTTTAGAAAGAATCCTAATTAACTTCTCAAACTTGGTTGTTTTTGCTTGAAGAGTTGAAGCAGAAAAAAAAATTTGAGTATTCGCTTAACAATGAAATGAATCTGTAGTCCATTTCTCTAGTGTTTCTAAGGGAGAATACCATGAAACCTAGAACCCTAATACCTCCACGTTTGTGCTTGAAGAAGCATGAGCTTTGGGTTACAGATGCACCTTAGTTTAAAGTATCTCTCTCTAGTCTCTACTCCTTTTCTTTATTTCGAGGGTTTTCATGGCAGTTGCACCACTCTAGCTACCATGAGTTTCTACTTTATTTTTCCTGCTGTTTTGAAGCTAGAGAACCTTATAACCTACTTTTCTATAATGGGTTTCTTCATTTTCTTTATCAAAACTAAGAGAGGGTTATAATTGCACCAAACTTTTTTTCCTTTTTTTCATTTGCCTCTAAACAAGAAACCTTAAAACCCAAAGCCCTAAGACCACCAAACCTCCTCCTCTTTTATTTGAAGAAGCAAAAAGAAATAACTCTTCATGGAATTATAAACAGTGGGTTAACTTATATTAGCATCAGACCACAACGGACTTCTGCTCCATTCAGCATCTCTTCTCCACTTTTCTTGTGATTTTGAAGGATATAAATAGCACTAATTCCGCCATTTTATTGGTTCTGATAAGTGACCAACGTGTGCATTACTAAGTGATTTGCTCATATGCTAGCTTCTCTTGGTAAGAAACACATAAATGGAAAATCACTTTTAGAGTTTTCAGTTGCAGAAAGGCTTCTGGTTTTAAGGGGTGCCATTAACATCAAAATAAATGGTCCCAAAAGCAGTAGTGCATGTACCCTGTAGTGGGATTGCAGTCTACTGTAGAGCGATTTATCACATCACTTAGACGACTAATTTCCCTTCCTTAGAGAACCCCACTTCTTATATGACATTAACTTTGTTTAAAATATTGAAAATATCCTTCTCATATGGTATAGCAAATAGATAAACATGATGATTAAAAATAAAACACTACAAAAAAACAAAGACTATCACTAGCGGCAGCCATAAACTGCCGCTATTAACAAAAAAACTGCCGCTAATACCCTTGCTGCTAATAGTCTTAATAGTTTTTTTGTTAATAGCGGCACTTTTGGTATGCAAAAAACTGCCATCGATAATCTTATTTTTTATAGTGAATATACAAAATCTTGTCATGTTATGGTCCTCCGAGACGGCTAAAATCAACTTTTTTTTTTCTTTTTTGATAATGTCATATGGCATAGAACAACCAAGATGTAGCGTCTGGCAACTTGCACTCAGATCGGATCCTCTACATTGGGAGAATATCTTGGAAAGATAAATCACTCACATTTGTTAATTCAAAGGAAGAAAACAAATGTACAGTGTAAAACCCACACCCTCATGCCCCACACAAAGGGGGAAGAGAGGATACCAACTGAGTTAACGCTCAATCGGTGGACAGCTAAAATCACCTGAACTTGGTTCAGAGGAACAATATGTTTAAGTGATCTTACGCAATTAAAGTAAGCTTTTGATCTTATACTATTAAAGACCTCTTTATAGCGCGTGCCACATGGAGCATCTCTTTAATTAATCTAAGTTATCTGTGTGGTAGTCCATTATTGGAACATGACTCAAACACAAACTCATGTCTACAAACAGATGTAAACATTTGATCGGTAAACTCTAATATCAACTGTTTAAAGACAAGATAAAAATTAAAATTACAGCGCACAATCAGATGATTCGAATCTCTCATAAAGTCTTATTTTAGGGCTTCTCTCATAAAGTCTTATTTTAGGGCTTTTAATATATACGCTATCACATCAAACCACCTTAAATGGTGTGTGAATGACATTTAGTAGAATTGGGTCCTTGTTTTTTGTCAAAGAAATAAGACACAAGTCGAGACGTTAGGAGATTTGAACATTCAAACAATAATCACTTGAGGCCTCCTCTGGCTTCTGCGTAAGTTAATTGTTTAAAATACCTCAAGAGAATGCACCACCGTTTAAACACCAAAAGGGTAAATGATCTTACACCGTTAATGATTTAAGATGTTGGTTTTGTACCATCAAAGTGATAGATCCGATATTGACGGGAAATCTGTCGAAAATACACTTTTTAAGAGATTTGAACTGTACACTCTAAGATCCACTACAAAAAATAAAACTATTAGTGGCAGTTTTTTTCAGCTATTAAAGGCTATTAACTGCTGCTATTAAGAAAAAAACAATTAAAGGCTTTTGTAGTGATCTGACCATATGATGGTAGAACATGAGCTCAAAATTTATTGTGTAGGAGATTGGAATAAAAAAATGATCTCCATCGTCCGATTGTCAAGTTTAAGCACTTGAAACCCAAGTTGGGAAGGAAGAATCTTGGATTAAAAATGAAGGTACGCACACAATTGCGAGATCTAAGGCTGTGTTTGACATGGCACTCTGCTAGCTCCCTGCCAGAGCAAGGTTTACCTGCTAAACACTGCAATTTTCCCTTGCTTCATGCTAACTTCTTATCATAACAGATTTTATTTGCTTTACCAGAGAGTTAGCAACGACCATAAAAGTATAAATCCTATTTTGCAGGGAATTAATAGGGAGAAGAGAACAGCTAAAGCAAGTATATCCGACTCTAGGATAGAGCTGATAAAGAGCTGTGCTAAACGCTGTGTCCCGGAGGATTTGGAGAGAATTCTCTCTCTCTCTCTCTCTCTCTCTCTCTCTCTCTCTCTCTCTCTCTACTTTAACGGTGCAAAAGGCATTTTGTCTTCTCTAGCAGACATGCAATGCTTTTCAAAAAAGAATACACAAAGATGCAGTTCGTATGAATAGGGTCATAAATGAGGAGAGATCAAACTAATCAGTAAACCACCAAAAAACACAATATTTTGGAGCTGTTATTATGTGCACGGCCTTACACGATGGTAAATCTCACACCGTCCGAAGGTCAAATGACAGACTTTGCGTATCTAAATATCTGCATCCATCCCAAGAAGTGACCCGTTTGATGGAGTGAGATTGACCAGTGCAGTCCAACGCCCGTGCACCTAAATAAATTCATTATTTTAGGGTCATAGTTGCCATTTTATTTCTTGGTGGGAATGTGTTTATTGGTGGGATGCTTTTACTTATGCACTCTCGTTACCACTAGGGATGTGCAGTTTCCTGGGCCGAACCAACCAAACCGATCAAATCGAACTGAATCGCAGCAGGTTTTGGTCCGATTTGGACGAGTACTGGTTTGAGTTTGGTTTGGCAAAGCGAAAAATTGAAAAGTTCGGTTTGATTTCGATTCCAGGCCTTCCCAAGCCGAAATCAACTAAACCGAACCAATTGTAAGTAATTTATATATATATAGTCAACTTGAGTTAAGCAGATGATTGGGCTTCGAATTTTGGGTCCAAATTTAGTGTTTTACAACCTTATTTAAGGCTCGAATCTCACAAGACGTTGAATTAGGGGAGTGGAGACTTAGGGTTCTGATTTCTAAAGGTTCAGTCAGTAAATGTGTGTTTGAGCAAAAGTAAAACTGACTTTGGGAAAAATAAAAATAGCAAAAGTATAAAACAAGTTGAGAAATTGAAAAATTTTAGATGTGCAAGTAGAACTTATAGGAAAACCATAATTGGACGAATCAAATCAAAACGGAATTGAATCGGGTTGGTTTGGTTCAACAGTTGGACGGTTTGGTTTGATTTGAACATTTAGAAACCAATTAGAACCGAATTGGTTTGTGGTTTTGGTCCAAAACCGACGAAACCAAACTGAATACACCCCTAATTATCACTGGTTGCGAGAGAGAAATATGGTTGAATCAATTGTACATGGGTTTACTATGTGCATCCCAATAATCTATCTTTGACGGCATGTGGTTTCCGCAGTTAAAAGTTAAAATAGTTGATTGACTTCAATCGGATGGTGGATATCATTTTTAAGGCTTGATCTACCACACAATTGATCTTGAGATCATGGCCCTCCTATCAGACGGTCATATTTTGATTTCATGTGAACACACATCCCCAAA
This sequence comes from Chloranthus sessilifolius, assembly GCA_021018995.1. Taxonomy (NCBI): domain Eukaryota; kingdom Viridiplantae; phylum Streptophyta; class Magnoliopsida; order Chloranthales; family Chloranthaceae; genus Chloranthus; species Chloranthus sessilifolius. The sequence continues at coordinate 885,091 of JAJIZI010000016.1, read as the reverse complement.
AGTAACGTGAAGTACCCTTTTCATGTACCTCATGATCACAGTCACTTTTTGGGATGTGTACCACATGAAATTAACATCAAACATATGATAGGTGGGTCATGATTTCAAGATCTATTATGTAGAAGATTGGGAGAAAAATGATCTCCATCGCCAGATTCAAGGCAATCAATGGATCTAGCTGCGGAGACTAAATCTTCTACATAAATAAATGGTTCTGATCGGAGCCAAACCATTTGTCTGCCTTTCAAGGTTATTTTATTTCTCTCTTTAGAGGCACGATAAGTTCACCATAATATGTGAATATTACCTGTAATCACCCTATTTTATTGCAAAAAGTACAATTTTGCTTGTTCATCATTTCAATGTAATTTCTTGTATTTTGTGCCTTAAATATTACCTGCAATATTTTTTCTTTATAAGGCTATAGCTCGTAATTTTCATTTATTGCAGGTAAAATCTACAAGGGTCACTTTATATTCAGACTTAAAAGTGTTCCAACTAAAAGTAATTGAGTACCTTTGTTTACAATCAATGAAATTGTAACCTCAACCCATCTCTTTTAGTCTGCATTTATTGATCGCCTTTTAATCAGACGATGGAGATTGTTTCTCGTACCAATTTTTCACACAAAAAATCTTTAGATCATGGGCATACCATCAGACGGTCACTTTTTGATTCCACGTGGCACACATCCCAAAAAGTGAGCCCAAAGTCATGTTTGACCATGATATATGTCACATGATTTTAGAGTCACTTTTTGGGATGTGTGCCACATGGAATAGAAAATTGATTGTCTGATGAAATGCCCATGATCTCAAGATCCGCTATGTGAAATATTGACGCAAAAAATGATATCTTTTGTCTAATTCATAGGTGGTCAACGTATGCCCATTGAAGGAGTTGGGGTGAAGTTACACTTTTATGGAGTGTGCAATATTACACAAGTCGTTCACTTCAGTGTAAAATGAATAGTAGCCCATAAAATTAATTTTACACCCTCTTTTTACGATGGAGTGATCAACCATTTTACACAATCGATGTACTTTTTTAGAAGTAAAAAAAGTGTACATTAATATAGATAAAGTGAATATTGCATGAGAAGAGATTACCTTGAAATGAACACTTGACAGAGTGAGATAAAAAAGCATTACTTTAATGGTGTGAGATCATTTAAACATTATCTTGGTGTTTAAATGTCAGTTGGGGGCCACGATCCCATTTTTAAAACATCCTCCTTTTAAATTTATTTTCTTAAAGTTTCTCGGCATTTAACTTGTATATTTAAATAGGGAGCCATTACTTGCACACTCTTTTTAAGTGATTGCACCGAGGTTAAAGAAAGACTTTATATTTTTGGGACATGTAACATGTGAAAATGCAATTTAGGCTGTCTTATTTAAAATTCATGGTTTATAGATCTTTAGTGGATAAAATTGCAACAAGACAGATATTTATCATATAATCTATGATTGTCAACTATTGAATTAAATAATAGTCTTTCACTATATTTAATCACATGATAAAAATTATATTTCATGCCAATCTTATCCACTAAGAATTTATAGATCATGAACTTTAAATCAGATGGCATAGATTGTATTTTCTCATATCACATGTCCCTAAAATATAAAAAAAAAATTTAACCTCGGTGCAATTACTTAAAAAGCGAGTGCAAGTAATTGCTCCCATTTAAATATTCTTTTAACTCTTATCATATATACTTAGAGGAGATGGTGCTTGAGTACAGGCATAAAAGTAGTATGACTTAATTTCAAAAAAATTCCTTCTTATATAAGTCACCCAAAATACAAACTCTTCACCAAAATCGTAGCAATATCATCACCAAAACCGAACGCACTCTTCAACAAAATGTATTACCTCTCTTATTTCTTCTAATTTTATTCAATTTAAGCTTTATCTCTCTTTTTCTTGTAATTTGATTCAATTTAAGCTTTATAGCTACCAAAGCATAGCACCTCTTCACCATAACGTAGCGTCATATTTCAAAAAAAATAAAATTTCGTGCCTCTGTTCGCGCTTAAAACGATCTCTAGTCGCGCTTACTTTCAAAGCCTACTTAAATTCATTAACTGGTTGAGACCAGACAATATGGATATTTTTCGCTCTAATTTTTTGAACAATGAATCTGGATACCATGAACGTATCATGAGACAAACAATTTTTTCTACCACTTAATACAAATCTTGAAAATGTGATCCTAAAATCACATGACGCACATCACGCTCAAGCGTGATTCTAGGGCCATATTTTGGGATCCGTGCCACATGAAATCGATAAAAAATGATCTGCATCGTCTGATCTCAAGAAGTCATTAGGTTTTGGATGTAGGTGTGAACATAAATTTTATAGGCACAAACAAAGGTATCCTTTTTTTTGTTTTTTGCAACCATTAACATCTTCCTCACCATCATCTTCCTTTATCAATAACGTTTGGTTGATGCCCTACAATAAACTTTAGGTTTAAAATTCGATTTAAACTTCCTCCTTTTACAGTTTGGGAGCTCGTTCTAATTTAAGTGCAGGGCTTGTGTTTTGCGCGACTTATATATAAACTGTCATTTTCAGAATTAAGTTACATGGTTACAAACGACGTCCCAAGGAAAACAAATCCCAGTATTGATCATTGCCGCGTAGCTTCTTTCGTCAAACAGAGCTTTTCATTGGAAATATATTAAGGTAGATGTTTAGGGTTGAGTAGTGGCCAGGAATTAAAATGCTGGAAAATCGATACGTATCATCTGAGCGAAAAATCGATACGTATCGAACGATATGTATTGTTACTGGACAGTACCGGACGATACATTCAATGTATCATTCGGTTAAATACATATAGATCACCGATACGATACATTCAATGTACCATATCAGTAACCACCGATACCGATACATATTGGTATCGGACAAATTTTTGATCTATGATAGTGGTGGACCCAAAATTTTCTTTTATGATGGGCATAATATCAATTAATATTTAAAATTAAAATATATTTTAAATTCTCTCACAAAGTGACTTATTTAAACCATTGACAGCTAAAAATCATTAACTCACGTGCTTACTTGAATATTAAAAAAAAAAAAAGACAAGTGTCCAGCTCCTCTACTGGGGTTTTGGTGGCCTATGTCGAGATTCTGAAAAACAATCTTTTAATTCAAGGCGGTCAACGATTTTTTATGATGGAAATGTGTGTGTTCTTCAAAGGAAAAATGGGTGCAAATAAAGCCAATCTTTTTAGAATGCATGACACTATTTGATTTTCAAAAATTATATATGAATTAAAATTTTATTTATGTACATAGCTTACTAAATCACTTTAGTGGTTCAATTAGTGGTTTGTGACTTATAGGTTCTAAGTTCAAACCTTCTTTTATATAAGATTCTATTTTTTATTAGTGTAGCCTGAAAATAAGTACCAACAACCCTTAGGGTGGAGTTTTTTACTCCCTTTTTTTAGTGGATAAAACACATGTGTAAAACTATTGACTATCATGAATCGAACGATGAAGATCATTTTTCTTCCTAATCATTTACACAATAGATCTTTAGATTATGGTGCCCATATCAGATGGTCAGATATTCATATCGTTTTATCGATAACATAATTTTATTTTATTTTTCTTTGAAACTTACTAGGTTTATTTATTTAAGTCATCGTGAGCATTGTGCTAGAAATTTCTATTTTGGTGTTAACCGGTGAATGGTGTAAAATCAATCTTAAGATGTGTAGTTGCTAATTCGGTGAGTTTGAAGAGAATAAGCAACTAATAGGTAAGTCTTTTAGTTATGGTATGATTGTGATTTCTAATCACAATATAATTAGTAATTTAAGTCATTAATGGGAAATGACTCTTTGGCTATAAATATAAGGGGTGCCTGGTCTCAACGATTGCTCGACACAATTCAATCCTCCCTAGTAGCAAAAGCATCCTCATTGTGCTAGGAGATATTAAAAGCGAGAAGATCGTTGAAGATCGGCAACCCACCATTAATGGCTCACACTCAAGGTGCGCAAATATATTTAATTTATGGATTATTGGTTTATTATTTTTTATTGATCATGCGCCTAGATTCTAGAGCTTATTTTGAATGGTCGGATCGATAAATCCATTTAAATTCCATCACATTGGCCCGTGTTGGGCCTCAACTGGGTCCACCATTGGGGTTGAGGGGTATTTATTAAGATATATAAGTTTCAGGTACAGGGTTTATAAGATATTAGAAAAATTTTAGGGAGGATTTAGAAAAAAAAGTTTTAAAGGAGGAGGTTTTAAAAGTTTTAAACTTATATTTCTAAATGTTTTCCTTAGATCAATAAATGATATTTAAATAATCTTAATTATGAGTACCTATATTTGCTGTAATAGCTTAAAAATTTTGAATTAGAACTTGACTGTATCGATATACGTGTCCGATAAAGAAATTGAGACAAATTTAAAAAATTTGTAATTAATATTATTTGAAATAATATTGGCCTGTAGTTAGACGAAGTCATGTGTGACTTCTCACGTGAATCCAAAACCAGTAGAGCCTTGGTGAAGCGTGTTACGCCAAAGAAATTGTGTGGGCGCTTCACACTGGAGCATAGTTAAGGTGAAACAGAAATATTAGAGATATTTCTGTTCCTTAACTTATAAGAGAAGGAAGGGGATTGGACAAACCTATCTTCTCCTCATTTCTGTAAAATCTAGAACCATTGTTAGAACCTTGAAACCACTCCCTTGAAGAACCACGAGCCGAGAGAACCTAGGTTAGTGGTTGCACTGACCTTAGAGTGTGGAATCGACGTCAATACGTCGTATTTGCTCTACGAGGAGGTGTGCTATAACTACGTGTTGAAGCAGAACTACAGATTTGTTGTTCCAAGTCGTGACAGCGATGAGCCCTCTGATTTGGAATTCAAAAACCTCCGAATCGCGTTTGCCGAGACCCCGAAAGGGCCCGATTAGGAGTGAGTCTTTGCATTTAAGATGGGCAAGATTAATGCCCATAATACTATGTTTATGTGTGAATAGAGGTGGTTAGAAACCATTAATGAATGGGGGATTGAAAATGGGTCAAAGGAGTGACCTCCATTAATGACAGTGGAAGCATTATTGATCGACCAATCCTAAAGATTGATTGATCAATGCTGAGTTGATCGATCAATAAGAGGCATTGATCGATCAATTCGTATAAGTCTTAAAGAGAGAACAGTAGACTTGATTTTCTGGAAGTTCAGTGCTCGAGAGGAATTGATCGATCAATTGTGAGGATTGATCGATCACAGAGAGAGTGATCGATCAATGACAAAGGTTGATCGATCAATAAGGGTATTGATCGATCACTGGTATTTATTGATCGATCAATGAGAGTATTGATCGATCAATCTGTATAAAGCGACAATGAGACCAGGAAGAGAGAAATTTGAAAATATAGGTTGGTGATCGATCAATGAGGTCATTGACCGATCATTGAGACAGATTGATCGATCAACTAAGCTAGTGATCGATCAATTTTCCTCTATCAAGTGTCAAGAGAAAGGAGCTATTGATCGATCAATGATTCTTGATCGATCAATTGAATCATTGATCGATCAATGATAGGAGGTGGTCGATCAATAGAGACTATTTATCGATCAATTAACTTTGTTACCTGTGTGCATTAAGAGGGAATTGATTGATCAATGGGGTCATTGATCGATCAAGGAGGAGGATTGATCGATCAATCAAGGTATTAATCGATCAATCACTCATGTTTTTGACCTGTCTGGAATTTATGAAATTTGAGCTGTTGGACACAGTGCCAGTTAATGATCTGACATACCTGACACTTAATATGTTATATTTATGGTCTAGAGTCGGACCATGATGCCTTAAAAAGCTTTGGATTTGCTTAGAAAAGGTCTGACCTGAGGTAGGGAAATTCAACTGAAATTGCATTTATTCTTGATTTTATAGATTCCAAATGTTCTGCATGCGACTGCATAGTCTGATTTTACTTTCCAGTCATATTTAGCATATGTGTGACAACTCTGTTATATATCTGACTCCTGTCATCTGACACATGTCATCTATCGTCTGATTTTTGTTAAGGATAATATGTCTGTATGTGATTTGAGGTTTAATACTCTGACGAATCCCACCGACTCGACGGTATATCCGTTTATGGCGCAATCGTGCATCTGCTTGAAAATCCTCGGCACAATTGCACTCCATAGTTGAAGCATTGTTGCATTCCTGAAATTGTTCATGTGAACGAAGATGGTCGGGATTACCCATCGAACCAAATCTGGCTACCACGTGCTATACTCACGGGAGTTATTTAAGTTTATTATTCTAAGTCATTAAACACTATATGCATCACATTCTGTAAACTCTGATAAGTTCTGCCTGTTTTGATAAATTATGCATATCTGAAACATCTGCTTGCATCTGTCCAATTCTGTCAATATTTCCTGCAACCATTTTTTATAATTAAGATGCAATTTTAACTAAAATTCTTCTACTGAGCTTAGATGGTTAGCTCACCCTATTTCTACAACAATTATAGGTACTTGAGTCTATTATTTTGGAATTTTTGTATGATACTCTGGATTATTGTGTGTCTGGTGGCCACTTTCTGTATTTACTTTCTGTAGATATATTTTTTTTCTTTTCCTTGTATTATTATACATTCTATAGGAACCACTATCAGGAAGCATTGTTTGGGTGATAGATGTCCATCACCAGTGATTCTTCTTGGTTCATTTTTGAGGATGTATATTCCTTTGATACATACATATACATATACTTTTTACTGTCTTTTTTAATTTAAAAAGCCTTATATAATGACTTGATCTACCACTACTGGAAAGTGTCTGTTTGATTTTCGCTATACGAGTAAACACTATATGATTTGTCCTGGGGATCTCAACTGGACCCACCATTGGGGTTGAGGGGTATTTATTTAGATATATAAGTTTCAGGTATAGGGTTTATAAGATATTAGAAAATTTTTAGAGAGGATTTAGAAAAAAGAGTTTAAAAGGAGGAGGTTTTAAAAGTTTTAAACTTATATTTTTAAATGTTTTCCTTAGATCAATAAATAATGTTTAAATAATCTTAACTATGAATACCTATATTTGCACTCACCAAGGCCACCAATGTCAAAAATTAGATTGCTCAAACAGAGTGGATAAACATTTTTTTTATTCCAATCGTTTATACAATGGTTTTTGATATCATAGGCATACCATTAGAGAATTATATTTTATTCTGCGTGATGTCATTTCGAAAGTGATCCGACATGTATGTACATAATTTTGTTCACTTCTTTGGATGTGCACACATGAAATCAAACCCTAACTATATGATAATACACTTATCCCAAGAACCATATATCGTGTGGAAGAAACAGGACAATATATGGAACAACAAAACGATCTCCATCCTCTCTTTCAAAACAATGAATGATTTTCAGCATTGATTTAGTACCTTTAGAATTTGGTGGTTGCAACTAAAGGTATCCTTAAATTATACTAATGCTTTTATATCAGTAGTTTTTGCGTTAGTTTTATGCCACATGACATAAATCTGTGATCAATCTAAATAGTACAAATGGCCCTTTATGATTAGAATATATTATAACCAAAGAATCACACCTTAATTAAATACAAACAATAATATTGGTTAACTTTAAACTTCAAGGTATTTAAGTGAGCTGGGCAAAATACCTCCCTCCAAAACAAATAGGAGACTTGAGTTCGAACCCCCTCTCCACTTGAGCCCACCTTAGAGATTTATATCCGGTACTAATCCAGCATGTGCTAACTTGAGTTGCGCATATACCCTTTCACTACTAGTGGTGTAAGATCATTTAAACACTACAACGACAGTTGTGACACAAGGTTCCAATAATTTATGGGGCTGCTACTAACCCCCATGCAATATTCTTAAAAGTGTGTATTACATTGGATTAGATGCTGAAAATCATTTTTCATGCCAAATCTTCCATGCAAAGAATCTTAAGATTACAAGCAGATGATCAAATAGTTAGATTTTGGTTCCCCATTGCAAACACCCCCCAAATGAATATATCATAACATACAAAATAAGTGATTCTTAGATCACTTTTCAGGATATGTGCCACATGGAATAAAATTGACTTTTAGATGGAGAAGCCATGTATCACAAGATCAACTCTGTGAAAGATTGGACGACATCTGATTCAAAGCATACAAAGAATCTTAAGATTACAAGCAGATGATCAAATAGTTAGATTTTGGTTCCCCATTGCAAACACCCCCCAAATGAATATATCATAACATACAAAATAAGTGATTCTTAGATCACTTTTCCGGATATGTGCCACATGGAATAAAACTGACTTTTAGATAGAGAAGCCATGTATCACAAGATCAACTCTGTGAAAGATTGGACGACATCTGATTCAAAGCATACAAAGAATATTAAGATTACAAGCAGATGATCAAATAGTTAGATTTTGGTTCCCCATTGCAAACACCCCCCAAATGAATATATCATAACATACAAAATAAGTGATTCTTAGATCACTTTTCAGGATGTGTGCCACATGGAATAAAACTGACTTTTAGATGGTGAAGCCATGTATCACAAGATCAACTCTGTGAAAGATTGGGCGACATCTGATTCAAAGCATACAAAGAATCTTAAGATTACAAGCAGATGATCAAATAGTTAGATTTTGGTTCCCCATTGCAAACACCCCCCAAATGAATATATCATAACATACAAAATAAGTGATTCTTAGATCACTTTTCCGGATATGTGCCACATGGAATAAAACTGACTTTTAGATAGAGAAGCCATGTATCACAAGATCAACTCTGTGAAAGATTGGACGACATCTGATTCAAAGCAGCTCGAGTTAGCGGGAGACTGCGGAGGAGTGGGTCGGATCGGGTCGAGGTGTGGTATAACAGAAAGTACCCATATTAGGCCCAGCGCATAGTTCTACTACACTTCTACTTAATAGGCGAGTATGGTGTTAAAATGGCGAAACTACCCTTTACATCAGAATGGCGAAAATGCCCTCAACACTCTATGCCCTTCTCTGTGTTAATGTTTTAACTGTTCTCCATATGCTCTGTTAATAAAGGCATCTCTCTCGACTCTCTGCAATCGCTTCTCCCAAAGGCTTTCTTTTCTTCGATTCTCATATCAGGTACTCATCCTAAATCACTTTTTAATCTTTTTTATTTATTTTTACTTGTTTATATAATTTTTTGGGGTGATTCATGAGGTTTAGTTCTAGGGTTTTATGGTTCTTAGATCTAGGTTTTTTTATACTAGGGTTTCATCCATTCTTCGAATCGTGCATTTTTGGGACGGTTCTGGAATATGGGTCTAATTAAAATGAAGGCTTTTGTTTGAGTTTAGGTTTATATATATATATATATATATATATATATATATATATATATATATATATATATATATATATATATATATTTTAAGGTTTCCCTGTGAGGGTTTGTTATTTTTCTCTAAGTTGTGTACGGGTTTAAGTTTTCCATTATTTTTAATGAACATTGGTCGTAATCACGTAGCGGATTCAAATCGAGCTTTTTTCTATGATTTCATTTGTACTTATTGTAATATGTTTTTTTTTTCTCTCTCTCTCTGTAGTAAGGTTTTAGGGTTTCGGTTGCTCTTTTGGAGCACTAGGGTTTAGGGCATTTAGGGTTTGCTTAATTGCAGTTGTCAAATCTGTAGGATCGGGTTCTCTATGGTGGATCGAGAGCTTTTTGTTCTTGCATTTTATCTGTTGATATTGATTTTGTTACATTCATGGTGAGGTTCTATGTATGTTTTATACTATTAGATGAGCAGCGTTAAGAGGAATTTAGTCTTATAGATTGTTCTATCAGATGGGCTTTTGGGTTTATGTGGTATGAGTTCTGCAAAATTGAGGATTTCACATAAGGACTCGGCATAAGGTACCCGACTTAAGTCCTTAGGTCAATCTCAAACTGCCAACCTTGGAGAATGCACGAATATTATTGAGCATTAAGTTAGTGAAAGGTCAAAAGTGAACTTTCGCTGTAAATAGCTGCGCAACCATTTGGGCAGAAGGTGATTGACTTGAATGCTGTCGCTGTCGCTCGGGTTGGGTACCTAATACTAGCTCTTCACATAATAGGACACCATGGAGATTTGTTTGCAGTCCAAACTTTGCGCTGAATGGATTATCCTAATAGTCTGATCCTTTGTTACTTAAAATGCTATACCACCTTGTGAATGGCGAACTGGTTCGGAGCATGGGTTAAAAACTGGGAAAACCGATACGTATCGTCCAGCCCCAAAGCCGATACATATCGGTTTCGGAAGATACATTCCAATGTATCATCTGGTATTTAGGGTTTTTATATGGGAGGCACCGATACGGTACCTTCAATGTACCGTATCGGTGAGGTCCAAAACCGTTATTGGTATCGGACGATATTTTGATCCATGGTTTGGAGTGAACTAGTTCGCCATTCGAATCGGCCTAATCAGGCGAACTGAGTGTATTTGAATTTTTTATGTGAAAAAACAGATATAAAAATGACTGGGGCTGGGGAGAATTGAACCCATGACCTCTATCAGTTCACACCCTCTATTGTCACTCGCATAACCAAGTAAGCCATTTACCATTTTAGTATAAAAGGTTAACCATAATATAGTATTTTAAATTGTTGCTAGCTTACTAACTAAATAAAAGCTCATCCTACCCCTAGCGAATAGGCTTCGCATGGGAGTAGCGAATTGCGAATTATGGACTCGAATTCAAATCAAGCGACTTGCGAATTAAGTAACATAGGTCTGATCCATAGTAAAAAAAAGGTCTCTGTTTTATTTTTGAAAGAGCTAAAAATATCTGAATTAAGGGTGAGCCGAATTTTCCTGAATTTTACCAAATTTAGCTGAGAACCTGAGAGTAATAATGCATATACATCATTTATATGGTTTCAATGTTTCATGTATTATGTATTATGTGATTATAGGCGTGCCTTGCATTGAATACCTTATAGCTTATCTTGTTTATTAAAAATATTATTTTTAACTTGAAATATTTTATAGTATATTTATATATTTTTATTTTCCCAAATTTGTACAAATTTTCCGGGATTGTCCCGTCCAAATTATAGTCGTGTTCCGACTTGTGACTATGGTCTGATCAATTTACTTTTATTTATTGAATTTGCGGACTGTTGCAATAAATATGCTTAACGTCCGCATTTATCTTGGAAAGGTGCATTGATTGCCTTAAAGTTCGCCTTACCAGCATAAATTTTGTGTTGACAATCAATGGTATATTCTATTATTTGGAGTCCACTTCCCCCCCTATCATATCACATGGACGTATGATGACTTAGCTGCCTAGAGCACTCTATCGGTCAAGTCTGAATAAAACCACTCTTACTCGGATAAATCTTGAAACTGATGCATTTAGATCAATCTGGTCTTGATCGTGTGATATGTGTATGTGTGTGTACTCATCGTAACCAGAGATGCTATTAAAGAACAAATAATGTGCTGAAACCGAAAAAAAGGAGAGAGAAAAACTATAATAATTTCAAAGTGTTGTAGGCCAAAGTGAAATTGGCCTCACTGCTCGAGTTTCGAGCAACAAATCATGCGACAGTTTAAAGAAAACTCTTCTTGGTGAGCTCATCAACTGAATCATTGGCTTCGCAAAGACCATGGCGATAAGTTCATCTTCTCATAGAGCAGAGTTCTTCAATGTGTATAGATTCAATGGTCTAGTTAACATTTGAAGGTAAAGTGGTCCTGAATTATTAGCCCAATGTATTTATGAAAATTTGACTCCTTTTCTACAGGAAAACAATTCAAATCAAAATTTGTGGTTAAAAATTGGGGACCATATAACTTTAGATGGTCCTGGGACAAAGGGATTCCATACCACAGACACACATACAGATAGTGTTTCTTTAAAATATCATCCAATCGATGTGCATTGCATTTCAATCTGGCAATACAATCTATATGTTATTCCTTGAAAACTGAAAAGGCCAGTGTACGGATTTTTTTTAATATAGCCAGATAACACATTAACAGTATTTTAATCCACATATAAACACACATGATTCCACAACTACACCATAGTTATATTATAAAGATAATTCTTAATCTTTATTTCTATTTTTCTTCCTTAATCTTTTCTTCTTATATCTATCATTGTCTAGTATTTATAGAACTAGAAACAAAAAAATCCAAATATCGTCGTCTGGTATGGATCAAGTATTTATTATATCTGATGATGCGATATTACCATTGGTTTTTGGTCTGGAAGATACCTGCTCCAATACTGAATAGGATTTTTATTGGGACTTGTGATTCTTGTACTCCCTGGGTTCACTTGATATAAGGTTTTAGTTCTGTGGAATTTTGTTGAATCATACTTTTTTTATTTCATAGGTTTTCATGGGCTGAGCTTCTTCCTTGTTCATGCATTTATTTGTTATAGTTTTATGTTGGTTTTCTAGGGTTAGAATTGGGCTTCATAGGGTTATCACCCCTTGTCTTGTCATTTTGGGTTTTATTGTTTTGGATTTGCTTGAACCAGCAAGTGTTCTAGTGCTTTTGGGTGGATTGAACCATATAGGTCTTAAGGCCTTTCAGGTTTTGTTTATTCAGTTTTATATAGGTGGTCTTGATTGCTTGTGTGTTGTGGAGCTTAGGTTTTAGATTTGTTTATTTTATTTTATTTGGGGCTCTAGGGATTGTATTGTGATTTTTATTGTTCTTATCCTTATATGTTTAGGATTAAGTGTTTTTGGTTTACTTGAATCATATCACGGTTTTGGTTTTCTTTTATATATATATATATGTGTGTGTGTGTGTGTGTGTGTTTGTGTGTATATATGTATATATACACACATATATTCAATCATGCTTCTTGATTTTGTTTAGGCCATTGCTTTAAATTTGAAAGTTGTATTTTTCTTTTTGGATAAAGTGTTGGAGGCTTCATTTTATTATAGTGTTTGACAGTAAGAGATTTTTCCTGATTTACCATGTTGATAGATAGTAAATTGCTGATATGGCGTTACAAACATCGAGTCCTGCCTCTTCTCCCAATGCCCAACTGGTATTTACCTTTTTTTTTTAATTTCATTTAATTGGAGGATTTTTTTAAAGCTTATTTAAGGTTTTGCCCAATGATGTGCTTAGTCCTCAATATCTTTTGCAGGTTGGCAATGCCTTCGTTGAACAGTATTACCTTATTCTTCACAAATCGCCAGAGTTAGTTTTCAGGTTTTATCAGGATTCAAGTGTGCTGACCCGCCCTGATCGCAATGGTGTTATGGCTTCAGTAACAACCATGCAAGTACGTTTCTGGAATAAATGCCAGTATGAGTTATTAATATTTGGGAATCCATCTCATGCAGATACAATCGCAACCAAGGATCAAAATCTCGGTTTTTCCATACATATCGTCCAGCCCCAAAACCGATACGTATCGGACGATACGTATCAGTTCCGGATGATACTTTCTGGTTTTTTCCCAAAAAAAAAAAAAAAAACAAAACAAAAAAACCATCAAAACCGATAATTTGAAATTATCGGACGATACATTGAACGATACGAACGATATATTGAACGATAATTTGACTATTTTTTAAGGGGGGCGATAAAAACCCATTTTACCGTATCGTTATGGTCCAAACCGATACGTATCGGACGATATTTTGATCCATGATCGCAACTCTATGAGTGGGGCATCGGTGACATTTGTTGGAGCCAACTTATGAAGCCTTTTTTCCCCCGAGTATAGCAGTAGTTTGTTTCACTAGGTGGTTGCTACTCGGTCACTGACTCATGTTTTCTTTATTCTTTTTAATCTATCATTCTCTCTCTGAATGGGAAGGGAATGGGAAGCCACTTTTCTTCTAAAACAGCAAAGGGGTATAGAGAGTAAAAATTTATGAACTGTTTATTAACATTACAACAATAAGGAAACTGATTACTAGAGTCCAAATGAAAATTCAATTATATATATATATACCATTATGTTGCATGTTATGAAACTATTATTATTTATGCAGTTTTCGTCTCTTTCTTTCATTTTTTTTTTAAATTTTATTATATTCTTTTCGTATAGTGCTGCTTTATTGTGCTCTCTCTCTCTCTCTCTCTCTCTCTTATGTTTGCTTTCTTGCTCTATCACTCCTTTTGTTGTCTAAACTTTCTTCCATCAATGAGAGCTTGTGAATTTTAGCTTTCACTGGACAGGATCACACTGGATCACTACATGGGTGGGATCTGAAATGTTTCTTTAGCAGTTTGCATGTTTAAACATTTAAATATCTTATTTGACTTGAAGAAGTGTTCAGAACATAATATTTTAATTAGGATGCAATTCCATCATTTTGAATTCCTGATTTGGTACTTTGCTAATCACATGTTTTGAACTATTTATAATTACTAGATTATGAAGTTTAATCTAGGATGCAATTTCCATCATTTTGAATTCCTGATTTGGTACTTTGCTAATTGCATGTTATGAACTATTTATAATTACTAGATTATGAAGTTTAATCTGCTTGGCCTATAATTTTCTAGACAAATGAGGAAGGTAACATTTATTCTGTTAGCTCTCACCATTTTGAGACTTCAATTGATATCTAATACATTGGGATTGCCAATCATGGAGCACAGGCTATCAATGAGAAGATCCTGTCCTTGGACTACAAGGACTACAAGGCCGAGATAAAGACTGCAGATGCACAGGATTCTTACAAGGATGGGGTGCTTGTTTTAGTTACTGGGTGCTTGACTGGAAAGGACAACATGAGCAAGAAATTCACCCAATCGTTCTTTCTTGCTCCACAAGATAAAGGTTACTTTGTCCTGAATGATGTTTTTAGGTATGTCGACGAAATTGAATCGTCAGAAATCAACAATCCTATGCTAGTTAATGGTACTAGTGAAAGTTCCGCCCCTATGGCTGCTCTAACCCATGATCCAGGTCAACTTCTTTTTTTTCCCTTCATTTAATTACATTGGTTGCACCGAATCTTATCTTTACATTGGTTTTCCTTTTACAGAGGTCACACAGGTGCCAGATCATCATGTACCAGAACCTGCAACTTCTTTTTCAGAGGAGGTTTCTAATAACGGGGAGGAAGTTTATGACCCATCAGACAATGAGGATGGTTCAGTTCTTGAAGAAGAGATTGTCGAAGTTCTGGGAGCAGCTCATTTAAATCAAAACGAAGCACCGCCAGTAGTTGAATCCACTTCTTCCGTGCAAGAAGATGCTCCTAAGAAGTCTTACGCATCAATTGTGAGTTTATTAATAGGAGTGCTTATTTGGTAATGCAGCTATCAATTTTTCTCCATGCTTATTGTTCAGTGTTCTGGGATTTCGGTTGCAGGTGAAAGTTATGAAGGAAAACACACCTACCTCAATGTATGTTCCTAAATCAATTATTAGAGCTGCACCTGCGAACACTGACCGACAGGTGCACCCATCTGCAACACCTGTTTCCGTGCCTGAAACTCCAGCTCCTACTAGCGACAATGTTCCCGAAGGCAGCAGCCCTCATGAGGAAGGTCTACATCTTTTCTCTGAAATTGATACATTGCTATTTTTCTTGCATGCTAGCACATTTGCCATAAAATTAATTATTTTCGTATATTATACTTCTAAGGTTGCCATCTTACTTTCTTGCAGCTGAAAGTCACTCCATTTATATTCGGGGTTTGCCTTTGAATGCGACAGTTTCCCAGCTCGAGGAGGAGTTCAAGAAATTTGGGCCTATTAAGCCTGGTGGTGTTCAAGTTAGAAGTAATAGGGTTTGTTCACCAGTACCTTTGTGCTACTCCTTTTTGGTTATCTTAGTCAATATGGAAATTTGTTAATATTTTTTTTCTTACCTGTGCAGCAACAAGGATTTTGTTTTGGCTTTGTTGAATTTGATTTGTCCAGTTCCATGCACAATGCACTTGGGGTATGAACCTTTC
The DNA here is from genome assembly GCA_021018995.1 of Chloranthus sessilifolius. Lineage (NCBI taxonomy): Eukaryota > Viridiplantae > Streptophyta > Magnoliopsida > Chloranthales > Chloranthaceae > Chloranthus > Chloranthus sessilifolius. The sequence continues at coordinate 869,101 of JAJIZI010000016.1, read as the reverse complement.
ATGTTCTTTTTTATTAATTTTTAAGTTTCTGCTTCTTTATAATTAATTTGAACTCATTTGTGGTTTGTTTCTGTTTGGAAGTTTGATGAAGTACAAAGATAATAGTTCTGCTTAGTTAAATTCTGAGTACTGGTTATCTTTTGTTTCTTCATACGAAGTGCTATCGTTAAGGAAAATAAACCTGAGCATAGGCCACTGGCCAATGGGTTTGACCGCAAGTCACTGTTACACATAGTTCTAAATCTTGGAGGATACTGAGAGGTATCAGGCAATACATCTCAGTATCGAGCCACCCGAGACAGATGTATTGTCTTGGGAATCACCCAATACATATACTTTGTATCATCTTGGGTGTCACCCATTACATGTACTTTGAAGTATATTTATCTCCATCACAAATTTTGTATTGATGATACCTGAGATGATATGTCTCAGTATCAGCACAGACTGGTACTGAAACTTTAATTCTTGCTCTTATGCCATAATTGTGTAAAATTTTGATCTCTTGTTTCTTTGTGAAACCAATTGATTGGAAGATTGTTAGGACTTATAATGACATATTGCCCAATCTTTATATCCTTTTTTATTAGTGATAATCTTTCATAATGTGCAACAAGCAACAAAATATGTGGTAAAGAGCAGCAAACATAGTTGAGAACTATATCATATACATTAAATTATGTGTAATTTCTATAACATCAGCTAGTTACCCTTCCTTGTTTTACCTCCATTTGAATTAGGAAATACCTAACAACAAGGTTTAAAACAATGTTACCAAGGTCACCGGTATTATTGGTTAAAATTCTGTATCATGGTTCACTGTTTTCCACTGTCAAGTGAACCTGGTTCACTAGGGATAGGATGAGTTTATGGTATAAAAAGTAAATATTTATAGACAAAAATATAATATATTAATTATAAATTCATATTTAACACATGAAAGCTTCATAAGACGTTGGTTTATGCATTGCGCATAAGGGAGATATGAGTTAGAGTCCCTAATCTAAAATCTAATTTTACAGATTTTTATAATTGAAGCTGAATTGGATGAACTAGATCAGCGGAAGTGGTTCCCGAACACAACTGTGAACCAGTTTGCGACCTCAAGCAAACCGTACGACGAACTGGTTTGCTCAGCTGATGTTTTTTAAAAAGCTTAGTTGACTCACCCAAGTTTTTCATAAATTAGTATGAAGCTTAGTTCTCAGTTTCCGGAAGAATCGAATGTCAACAACTTTTGACTGTATATCAAATTTAAAACTTAAGTACTATATAACCATAATCTAGCGAGGATTAAAATCTCTGTATTGTGTGCCGTTGCTGAGGCATATTATCAAGGCATCACGGATACAAAGATTATATGGGTAGTACATGTACAAGTACCACAAAGTATATGAATTGGGAGATTTCCCAAGATGATACATCTGTCTTGGGTGGCTCCAGTATCAAGACGAACCAATTGATGTCTTGGTATTGTCTGAGATTTTAATCTATGAATCTAATGTTTTTGTTTCCAAGTAGAGAAAAATCTAAAACATCCACACCTCCTTTACCAATAGGCGAAGGCATAGCCGGGCAACCAGAAAATGTGGAGAATTCTTTACATGCTCATGTGCTGTCTTCTATTCTTCTATTTTAGTATCTTTCCCCTGTACTCCTTTAGTTGGACCCAACTGTTAATAATGATTTAATAGTTTTCTAGGAGCTAGAAGATTTCTACGAAGTTCAGCAAATGACAGAAGCAAGCTTTAGGAACCGACAAGTAATGACATTTGATTTATCAAGCTCGCAACTCGCAAGTCACCCTTTCTTATCATCAGTAACATGGTGTCAAATATTTGCTGATACTGATACATATCCTTGATATGTATCGGTCCGGCCAAGAACTGATCGACACTAGTCCGATACTGGTATTGGACCTGGTGTCGGGATTGGTCTTGTTATCGGCCAATACTGTTGTGTATTGGCTGGTACGTATTGGCCAATACACAGTAGTATCGGCCGATACTATCCCTCTTATTTATTATCTTTTTCAAAAAAAAGTATTGGTATCAGCCCATATGATATGTATCGGTCCAGAGAATGGACTTATTCCCGGTACTTATGCCAAGTTTGATACTTTTGAGCAGTAATGAAAATAGCTTTTATAATTAGAATAAAACATTACTAGAAAACAAAAGGCCTTGCTTCAAAAGAGATATGGTTTTGGCCAATAAGGCAAGACAAACAATTAGTGCAAACAAATGTCTGAGAGGTATGCCCCAAGCACATCAAACTAACACTAAAGCATATCCTCAATTAATGGTGTCAAATTAAATTGAATCAATCATAATTTTTTTTTAGATTATTTATTAAAATTTAGAAAAACTATGAAAAAATTATTAAGAAATCAGAAATATAAGATAATAGGTAACCATGTATTTTTTTCAGGGATAATGACTCTTGACTAACGTTTAAACACCAGAATGGTGTTTTAAATGGTCTTATACCACTAAAGCTAGACTTTTGATCTCACGCCATTGACGTGTGATTATCATTTTGCCATGTGGTGAACATCTATGATCAATCTTACTTGTCCAAGTGGCAATCTATCATTGGAACAGGACTCAATCCAAAGAAACATGCTTATAAGTGGATATGAATCATCCGGCTGATGATCTTTTAAAGTTTAATATCAGCCATTAAAACTGAAAACAATGGTTGATATTGAAGTCTAAAGAGTTTAAATCTCTCTGAAACACCATCTTCGGGCCTGTTGCACTTCAGTCTATTTGTCTATCACTTTGGCAGTACGGATCACCCACTTCTTAAACCATTGATGGTGTATGATAATTTAAACACCACTTTGGTGTTTAAATGTCGGTCAGGAGAGTCGGTCCCAATTTTTCATCTTCATTTATTAGCTAAACATCAAGTATATGACTAATTATATAAAATATAGAAACGATATAGGCGTTCAACTAGTCAATTAACCCACAACTTATCAGATCATTCACCATAATACGTACTCTGTAATGTCAACTTATCAAAATAAGGAAACACAAAACCAAGTTCATAAGTGGCATAAGGCTTAATCTTTTGACAGTTAGATATGCAAAACATTAAGCATCATGAATATCAACAATCAGCATTATATCGCTTTCTGCATACCCTTCAATCTCATCTTTATTGATACATTCCTCAATGTAAGCTACATTACCCTCTTTTTGCTCAAAGAATGATGACGGGGGGTATTCTTCCTCGTTTTCGCCCTTCTCTTTCCTTTTATTGAGTTGCCTAGGGCGTATAAATTATAACAACCATTATTATTATGAGTTAAGAATTGATCGACAAATCTAAGTATCTTAATATGTAAGAAAAATAAAATATAGTTTTTTATAAGTGCTAACAAATGTGATTGCTTGCATCTTGGTCCACTACCACTGCTACCTGACTCTTCTTTGTTTTGTTTCTCAAAGTATTCAGCCTCGTCCATCCAAGAAATGTTTGGAAAAAGTTGGACAGTTGGACCTTGTTCGACGATCCACTCATCATTAGACTCCATGTCTGACTTTCATACTGGATCTAATGGAGGAAGTGGATAAGGGGATGCATATCTTCATCCTGGTTTTCGATTATAGTGAATGGTGCGTGAGAAGATCTCTCTTTTTTTAAGAGTTTGAGGTGAATATGACAAGGATCCACTGTCCCCTTTCTTATTTGACTTAGGGGGAGAGGCATTTAGATTTAGCAAATTGGTAAGGAGGGGGTCTGAGTTAGAGCTGATAAATGGGTTTAAGTTTGAAAGACGTGGGCACTATGTCACACATCGACAATATCCCAATGATACAATAATACTCTGTGATGCGATAGAAGGGGATGTAAATAAGGTTAAGGCAATCAGAAGGTGTTATGAAGCAATCTTAGGTCAAAGGCTGAATCTCAACAAAACCACCCTGATCTGTGGGCTGAGGATGGAAGATTATTTGGTTGGAGAGTGCCAAAGTGATGCGATGTGGATGGGCGTGGTTACCTGTGGGATATTTAAGACTTTCACTTTGCTTTAGAAATCTATGATAAGACAATGAGAATCGGTAATTGAGGGATTTGATAAGAAATTGGCTGGTTGGAAAGGAAGCATGGCTATCTAAAAGGGGAGAGTTACCCTACTAAGTCCACACTTTCCAACTTACCAATTTATTTTTAGTCCATCTTTGAGTGGTAGTAGGGAGAAGGATAAGATTCACGTGATCGATTGGGATGTGGTGTGATTCTACAAGGAGGAAGTAGGGCTAGGCATACGATCAATCCACAATATGAATTTGGCGTTATTGTGGAAGTGGTTATGGAGGTTTGGGGGGAGAGAATCTTTGTTGCTTGAAGCTATTGCCTAAAAGTATGATAGGGATAGAAATGGGTGGTTCATTAAGGGAACCAAAGGGAGGTTAGGAGCAAGATGCTATAGGGGAATAAATAAAATTAGGAAGAAATTTGATGAAAGAGTGACTCTTAGGGTGGGAATAGGGCACATAATTAGAGTTTGGCAGGATAGGTGGTGTGGTGATCATGGGTTAAAATGCCGGAAAACCGATACGTATCGTCCGGTCAAAAAATCGGTACGTACCGGACGATACGTTCCGGACCAGTAGTGTACTGGACGATACATTAAATGTATCGTCCGGTATTTGCAATACAAATGAGCGATACGGTACATTTAATGTACCGTATCGTTCACGTCCGATACCGATACGTATCGTCCGATACGTATCGGTATCGGACGATATTTTGATCCATGACCCAAACCGATATCGAACTGAATTGGGGTTTGGTTTGTATCAGTTTTCGATGCGATTCAGGACCCTCGATTTTTGGTTCGATTTCGGTGTTCGGTTCAAAATTATCCTTGGAACTTTGAAAGGGCCACAAAAGTGTGCAGGATCCTTTGAAAATAGCAAGGCTTTTTTGGCAAAAAACAATTTTAGAGGAAAAGGTTGGGTGAAAAGCACACTTCACTAGAGGACTTGATCATGTCTAACTGAAAATAGTGTAATGTTGAGAGAATGTTCGATTCTGCCTCTCACACAACACAATTTCCAATATGTGATAGACCTTTTTTAAGAAGTAGCATTTGAACAATAATATTCGATGCACCTCTTTACATCACTTAAAAAGTGTTTTGTTAAAAAGTGTTTTGTTAAAAGTGGTGTATAGATCTTTCACTTGGTACATCCAATAAAAATTTGGTAAATTCAACGTGTAAAAATGTTTTAACTTAAGCTATTGTCCATTGGTTTTTATGAGCTTAATCCTCATTTCAGTGAGTCAACATCATTCTCTGGTTTTTGTACTAATGCAAAAGTAAAAATAGTGGTCATTCGGCCAGCTTTGCAATAGTGGAAGGCAATATGGGAAGAGAACTTCATTCGTAAGGAGAGGCTAGAGAAATAATTTAGTGTAATGAATAGCCATATATGGCTTTGATCGAAAGGCAGTGCACGGCCTATTTACAGGGCCATGTAAAAGTTTCTACAGTTAAAACGCTGGAAACATATTTTATGAGATTCAGGTGGATGTCATTTTCTGCATAGGCCACACTCTTGGGGGATGTCATTCACATCAAACGAAGCATGTTGATTGTGATATTTCAATTTAGAAATGAGTTGCAGGTGACTATTTGAATTATGCTTAATGATAGCAAAATCTCAATTCTTTGTATCTCCCATGTAGTTATTTTGTTTTTTAACCCAAATTTTAATCAAAACCCTAATAGAAGCACAAAATATGCTAATATTTAGTACTCAAGCATAGTTACCTAGAAATCCATTTTATCATATTGTACGTCCCTACGAGTATCAGTACCGGGGACTGATAATAAACATTTCGGAAACGTATTTACAAACAATTTCCAATACATAATTGAAACTCGTTTCATTTTAAATAGAAACCGGTTTCTATCTTTGTAGAAAGTCGTTTCAATTTACATAAACTCGTTTTTTATTAAAAAAGAAACTTGTTTCTTATTGAATTGATACTTCTATCTCTTAAATATCAAACTAGTTTGGTCCTTCTACATAATAATTCATTCGAGCCATTAGATGAGGTTAAAATCTGTCTTTCACATATTTGTAGGGACATTGAAATCATTTTTTTTTAAATCATGAAATTGTGGAATGACCTTCATGTGTATGTGTCTGAAAATTTTATGTACATTTTAGATATGTTTCTAATTATATGTTTCACTGAGCTATATAGAAAATATAATATATTATATCTCTAAACTCTAAAATTCAAAAGTGTAATATTAGACATACAAAATATAATTATCATATATAGTTACACAAAGAAATACCAATGTTATATCAGTATCATATATGTGTCATATCCATTTTGTATCTGCGCTGCACTGATAGCATTTCTATGACGAATTCTTTTATATATAAAAAAAAAGCGTACCTGAAATTTTCACCTAAACGGACCCATACCAGTACCTTGTACCAACTCCTGGAAACTATGCTTTTAATATCATACTTCACTTTAAAATGAAAAAAAATAATTTTTTCTTTGAAAAAAAGAAGCAAAAAAATACTATTAGAACCTCTCAATTTTGACATTCCTGTCAAACATGAATTGTAGTGACCCCTAAAATTTGTGTGAATCATTTGACTCAATATTTTCTTTGTTTTTTATCAAATTATGGCCCTAATTTCCTCAAAGCAAATGGAAATACAACAGATCAAAGTAGACACAGTGAGATGCTATGCCTAAGAAAAAACTAGAAAATTGTGTTTTTTTCCCCACCTTTAGACACATGGCAAGGGAATTGTGCAATGCAAGTTTAACAACATTCTCATCAATCATGGTGTAAGCCAGACAAACTCCCTTTTTGACGGGAATCCTTTACCCCATTGTCTTCTTTAGGCACATCGCACAAGTGTGAAAACTTTTATAAGCGCATATCCATGATCTCTTCAAAAGCTTTCACAAGTTCCGCAGAAATGAATTCCCATTAACAGCCCATCTAATTACATTCTTTGAGTGCCCCTCGATAACGATTGAATCCTCACAAAGGGTGTGGTACAGCCTATTGGGGAAGAGCATTGTGTATGTGTGGCGTGTAAATTATATTTTGGGTGTGAATTTACAAATATGTTCTCTTAATATAAATCTACGGAGGTCTTATTTTCTCACCGAACTTTCCAAATTTCTCCTCTCATACTCTGTTCTTCTCTAACCCTAAACCTACTTCTTCTCACCTAACCACAAATCCTTCAACCTAACCCTAATTTCTTTCACCCAATTATGTAATGTTGGTATCTGAGCGATAAGACTGTTCGATAACATCACATCACTTTATCCTCTTGATGTTCTGCTGACATCAATAGGTTCAAAGTGTTGGCCATAAATGGAGACAAGATTTACTGCATGTTGATCGGACTTCCTTGCTATGTATTTTAGCTGTTCGGCATCTTCCTAAGGTACTTGGCTTTCCCTATACTGCAGAAATAATCACCGTAATCCTTAATCCTCTGCTGGGAGCAGAAGAAACCTCTTGCTTCTTGGAAAGCCAAGCTCTTTCTCATTTGCTCTTTTATAAAACCTGTACTATTTATTTTTAAAAGTTATTTTTAATCATCAATAACTTGATTCCCTCCTTGCATTCAATTAAAGTATATTTTTCTTTTGTACTTTTTCCTATCAATGGTGTTTTTTTTGTTTTTTTATTTAATGATGCATCGTGTTTCAACTTTTCAGGCATCACCTATTACGATTGGGGGACGTCAAGCTATTATTGAGGAGAAGAGAACTACATCCCGAGGTAAATGTAGAATTTGGCAGGTTTTTGGAATTTCTTTATATATAATTCAGAGGATTTTAAAATGATCTGATTTGAGTATGTATTTACAACATCAACAATGCTCAAATTTTTATTTACCCGAGACTCTTTTTACCGGGCTGAGCCTCAGGACACTTAGTCAATAGTCAATTCAAATCCCCGAAATTGATATTCGATCCAAATCTAAGGTATTAAACTTACATATAGAAATGAATGAAGTTGGCTTGAAAGGAAAGATGATAGCACAAACTATTTAAAATGAAATAAATGTTAGGTTTTACAACTGGGGTTCTAGCCTAGAAACTTTCATATGAACCTATGTTTATAATCGTCTCATAAGCTATATTTTCAAACACAATTTAGAAGTTATTCATACTGACAGTTGTGCTGGTTTTCTACAGTGGGTGGTGGGAGAGGGCGGTTCCCTCAGGGAAGGGGTGGATTCCGAAATGACAGTTTCAGAGGCCGCATCAATTTTGGTGGTCGAGGCTACAACAGAAGCGATTATGGGATTCGGGGTGACTTTTCAAGCCGAGGACGGCGCCCATCTAGCCGTGGTAGCGAGGGATATCAGCGGGTCGATCAAAACGGTAATGGCCGGGCCAGCCAATCGGGTGCAAACCACAGCACCGATCTGGCGTGACACTCAAATGTAGGTGAGATATATTGATGGTGATTATTTTTCGCAGAACGAACTATGGCTTTTTCCATTTAGGGTCATATGCCAGTCCTCAATATTGAATTGAGGTATGTGTCCTTATAATTACAACTATTGCATAACAAATCATTTTTGACAGTTGGGGTAGAGTTTTAGGTCAAGGGAGTGTTGCTGTAACTTTTTGAGGTTTTCTTTACCAATTCTAATTTTGGGTTAGTGTTAAATTATTCCAGAGAAGTGTCGCATTGTCAATAGGTAGGGAAACTTGTGGGTGACAGGATGTCCTTGTGCATTTTCTTGTTCTATTGATTAATGTAACCATGACTTGTTACTCGTTGATTATATACATGGAACATTGGGTTAGAATCTGACAGACCGGTTTTATGTATGCACTTATTCATTTCTTAGATTCTAAATTAGGAAAGGCTACTCGTTGATTATATACAGTTACTATTTGCCACTTTTTATCCAATCTTTTTGTGGTTGTGAGTATTATTTCTCCATCCATATCCATTTATGGATAGACTTTCTGTTTCTCTGCAATCCTTGGTATCGCTTATCATTGCTTCCCTCTAGGTCTTAACTAGTCTTTGGCTTCTCCTTGTTCTTGCATTGTCTGAATCCTTTGTACATGGGCTATTTCTGGTCTTTGATAGATAATGTCCAAATCATCTCAAACGGCATGTGATATGTTAATTTATAGGAGCAAGTCACTTTTTTTCTATCATATGCTCATTCCTAATTTTATCAGTTTTTTGTTTCTCCACTCGTCCACCTTAGCATACACATTTTAGAAACCGGATATTCCCGATTGAGTAGCCATCAAATTTTGATTTCACAGCATTCTTCTTCGGCTGCTTCCATCCAAATCACAATCGTTTTTATTTTTATGGATCAACTCAACACTATTTCCATCCACTTTCCACCGAAATCATCAAATCTGAAAAGGGTGAAGGACTTGCGTACTCGACTTGCTCACAAAGTAATCTTTAAGCATGAGTAGAGAAATCAAAGTCCCAAGTGAAGGGTATGTTTTTTCCTGACCCACAACCACCCTACATCTTGGAAACTTTTTACCCCCCTACCTTTGAACGGTTATTTTGGAGACAGATTTTTTCACTGCTGACTACTATACTGCTACTTGGAGGCTACAAATGCCTAATATATATGATGCTTACATACAGACGTTGATACAGGGAGTCAGGGCAAGGATCAAAATTTTGGCCGAAATGACCGTGATTTCGGTCCAAATTATCGGTTTTGGTCCTCACCGAAATGATAAGTTAGACCGAAATTTCGGTCATATTTTGTATGGGACTCAAATTTTCGGTCGAAATTTCGGTTTCGGTCATGACCAAAAGCAAAATTTTCGCCGATATTTTGATCCTTGAGTCAGGGTACAGTTTTTTAATCTCTGAATTTATGACAGGGATACTAGTTCAGGCTTCCCCTTGGCACTCTATTTTTTATTATATATATATTCGTAGGAAAATGGGGTTATGCATTTGAGTGCACCGCCGTGACCATGTACTTGAATGCTATAGATCACGTGCCGTGGCATGTGATCATGGTTTACACAAACACCTAAGGTGCAACCCAGCCCCCATGGTTTTTAGTAAAAAATTAATTTATTTTTCAGACTTTTCCTCTCATCAAATCACAGGTCAAAGTTATACGTTCGTTGCTTGATCATGATGCATTGAAATTTTGCACTTTTGATTAAAGATTTAATGGTGAGTAAATATCATTTTTAATTTTTTAGTTTTCTACTAATACATTATCGACATTAGGCAAATTGTCATGGCACCCAAGTGGTTCGAATGCGCAGCCCGGAAGTGCATTCTTACGCTTATCCCTGGTCCCCTCTCACTCTCTATGTGTATGATATTTTCACAAAATGATTGCTTGTCGGTCTTTACGACCCCTCAACATGCTATTTATTGGTGGTCGGCAAATGATATTATTCCAACCTTGAGGTTGGAGGTTCAATCTTTTGTCCATAGAAGAGCAACAAACATACCATTTATGCTTTTTTATTACAAAATGACAAAATGCCTATAAGTAGGTAAATGACCTAACTAATGCCGTGGGATGTATAGTACATGTCCAGGTTTTGGTTTCATCTTTTATGATTTAATCAGAAAAATAGCGCGCACAATTGCAGGGAAACGAAAAAAGAAAAAGAAAAACCAAAGTTTGATTAGGGGATTTGGTTCCGTGGGATTGGCAATTGGTGGCTTCAAAATGCAGCAGAACTGTGTATCTTTGCATCACAATTGTTGTTGAAAGCAAACACAGTTTTATGTCAATTTGATACGATCCATTGTTATTTTGTTAGATCAGATGGTGATTATTTGATGCCAAAAATTAATGTCTCATGATCTCATCACTGTTAACTTGTCAATTATTGAGCATCCAACACCGCGAAATCCCAAATAGATGGTGTTAGATTCACCAATTATAATAAAGAATAAGGTTAGTTAAAGGTGGTTGTGATGCATCATCAACCCGTGTTGGTTTATCACTCGTAAATAGTCGAGGACATTTTCATCGTTAAATGTAATTGAAACGTGGAGAGCATTCATTGGTCAAATAATCTTGTATCCATGAGACCAGCTTCATCGGAGACTGGAGGATCGATCGCGACCTGTCGAACCTGAAAATTATAGGTAGAAATAGAAAACATGAATTTTGAGGATATAAGAAGAAATAGTTTTAATATAACACAAATTTGAGGATGATAGTATAATTCAAATTTTAATAATATGTTACATATATTAGTAACAAACTCTCAGCTAGATTTCTGCAAGTTGGATACAAAATTTGAAGCAGCAAGAGTTGCTGACCCACCAACCACGCAAACCACAGCCACCACAATCTGCAAAACCACCTCCCAAGGATACTGCTCCGGCACCACGTAAACACATAGGGGACCTAATACCAGCAACCCAATGCTTAGGCTCAATAGTGCTGTCGGTGTCCCGGGATCTGTTGCTGCCGAGAGTACCCCCAAGTCTTCCGCTTTCGAGAGGAGGCCTAGCTTTTCGACTGCCGATAAAGAGAGGCCAAAATTCTCGGCTGCTGTAAGTAGGCCGGCTTTCTCTGCCTTGGTTAGAAGTCTGAGCTTCTCGACTCTTGTCAGCAACTTGATAGGCTTGGTGCCATTGTTGCTGCCTTCTATTGGTCCCGGTTCGCCAACAGGGAATACCGTTGAACCCTACATTAGGGAAAAATGATTGTCTAGGTCAAGGATCTTAGATAGAGTGCATGAAACAACATAAAATGTGTCTCCATTAATTCCGATCAGTTGAAGCATGTTCTCCGACATGAGTGTATTTTAGTCTATTTGTCAAATATATTCATACCACATAATAATCTACAAAGCTACAACTTAGGACGCAACAGATTTGGTTGGTTGTGACAGGTAAAGGGAAGCAGGTAGGGATATGGGCTCGCTTCAAAGTGGTATCACTATCAACTCGCTCACCTGTTAATTACCTGAGTATACAGTGGCTGAGTGAGCGCGTGTTACCCTGAAGGAAGTGGGTCCTTGTGGCCCACGCTAGTCCAGCATGTGCTCTACAGGATTTGAGGTCTGGATGCCTCAATTATATAAAAAAATTGAAAAACAAAAATAAACGACCAAAAGAACCGGGTAGTTTCGGATTGAAGAAACAAGCCTATTTCATATTTATGTCTATGGACAACATTAAACAAAAAAAGAGGTCGTACCTTGCTGCGATGGCAAGTGCTTTCCGTGCAAAGTGATGAGTCGCAGGTTCAATTCCGGGAATCAGCCTCTCCAAAATGAGAGTAAGGCTGCCTACCATCTACTTCTCCCAGACCCAATTAAAAGCGGGAGGGGAGCATTGTTCATTGGGTCCAACAGAACATAAAGAAAAAAAAGGACATCGTACCATGAGGAAAGTTTTTGAGACCTGAATTCTGTAAAATGCATTCTGAGAATAAATTCTCAAAAAAAGGTCATGGCACGAGCCAGCGAAAGCCCCATCTCAAGTGAGTAATTTTCCCCTATCATATAATTTATACAAGCATGGATGGATGCATGCAAAAACATGCAAGCCTAAACACATGAGACCGGACAATTTAGATTATTCCCAAAGGCTTGGCGTGATGGCTAGGTACTCACCATAGGAAACAAGTGGCTTGAGTTTGAGTCACCCCCTTAAAGGCCACTACAAGCATTATGCCTTTACATATCCGGTCTTGTAAACAGGGGGTTTGCACATGCCCCGGGGATTAGTCGGGCGCCCTAAGAACCACTATTATCAAAAAATAAAAAAAAGATGCCCACCCAAGTACTTTGACTGGCAGCAGCCCACTCAAACCCATTTGCTACATGAATTCGCTATGAACCAAAATTTTGCTACATGCCTTCGCTAAATTACTCAAACTGCCTTCGGTTCGACCCGTAATTGCGAGTCTAAGATATGGGAGTTGGAAAAGATGAGAAAAACGAATGCAAGAAATGTTTCAATAAACAACATTTATAATAGTAATTACCCAAATGCGAGAAATATAGGTATTTGTAAGGGGAAATGGGTTTCCTACCAGCTACTCAACTTCCCAAGTGTATGACCGCTATGGCATCAAAAGGGGAAAGGCAAAGGGTACAAGCCACAACTTTTATAGGGTATTCTGAAAAGTTGTGATTTCTTATGCATTTGAGAGAAACAAGTCATCTATAAGCTGAAAATCAAGGCTTTTATGAGATGGAATTCATCTGCGGATCAATGGCTGCATTCAGACACAACCTACAAAAAAATTGAAAGATTAAGCATCGTTATGATAGCCTTATCCCAGCCATGGACCAAAATCTCGGTTTCGGATTCGTTTACCACCCAAACCGTAATTTGGTCAAATTTCGGTAATTTTCATAAATTTGCTCCGAACTTTGCCGAACTTTATTTTTTTAATTCTTTCACATTATTAGAAGACGTATTTGAACTAGTGAGACTAAATCCGGTAAGATATCAGCAATATTTGATGAAATCCATCAAGATTCGGCGAGATACAACTAGATATAGCGAAATCCGATGATATTCGAGAAGTTACGGTGACTTTGGGAGAGAATCCATCAAAGTCCGGTGAGAATCCATCAAAATCCAGCAACTTTTGGCAAAATTTGACGAGATTCGGTAAGTTACGGTACAATACAGCGAGATTTCATCAAAATCCGACAATATCTTGCAAAATTTCATCAAGCTCTGGAAGGAGAGAGGAGAATAATAAAAAATAATCTAAGTGTAAAGAAATGAATCTCGGGTAAATGTATGGGAACTAAAAAAAATTCGAAGCAAAAGATCTTTAAAAAAATAAAAAAAATTTAAAGTGACATTCCAAAACTTCGGATTATCGGCCGATAATTTCAAAATTTCGGTCCTTACCCAAATTTATCCTTATTTTCGTTTTGGGTAGGCCCGGAATCGAAATATTTCGGCCCAAATTTTGATCCATAATCCCAGCTATTTGAGATCAGTTTGCAAGCCTTATTTCTCCTTTCATTTTTATCTAGGACTAAACTCTCTAATACTCCGCAATCCTTCATATCGCTTCTCACTGCTCCCTCCAAGTCTGTATTGGTCTTCCTCTTCTCCTACTTCTTGTGCTTATATATTATCTCAATCTTTCGTACAAGAGTTGTTCCAGATCTCCTAGACATATCCAAAGCATCTCAAATAACATTCCAAAATTTTCTCCTTTATCGAGAGCCACCTCTCATTTTTCTCTCTAATTTTATCCTTTCTTAGCATATAAATTTAGCAATCATCTATATCCAAATAACAAACAGGAAATTATAGACCAAAATCTACTTGAGGACAAAGAAGTTTTTTTTGGGGGGGTCAGAAATGGATCTCCCATTTTTTTATCAATTTGGTCAGAAATGGATCTCACCTACATGCTACAAGACATTCAAACATGTACAGTAGAAAAGAAATGCTAATATTACTATGAACAACACAAAAATATGCCCCATATTCTATATATCATTAACAAAGAAAACAAATTTATTGGCGCCTTCATACTACAAAGTACAAGCACGAAAACAAATTCCAAAGATAAAAAAGGAAAATCCATATATGGGTAAGCAACACAAGAAGAGTTAATTGAAACTACCTGAAGTTTGTGGGAAACTTCAAACATCTTCAACCATATATATATATAGCCATAAACAGAAACAATATCAAAATCCCTTAAACCATATCTACATAGTATCTAGCTAAAACACTCACAAAAACAGGAAGAATGCCAGTTAAATCTAATTTGTGCTTTGCCCTCTAATCATCCTACCCTTTTGGGTAGGATGCCTCTAAACAACAGGCATCCTACCTGTTGTTTCTTACCCTTCAGAAACAACAGGTAGGATGATTAGAGGGCAAAGCACAAATTAGATTTACTGAAGCAACTTAACATTAACTGTAAATTTAATAATCTCAAGTCACAAAAAAAAATAAAAAATCACTATGAACAAATAACAAACCATAAGGGTGGTTTCTATTGATTGAGCCAACCTTTTTGGTGCCCATAGCTCTAGTAATTGTATTAGGCTTTTGGGTGGCCATAGGTTGAATAAGGAGAGGTGAGAAAGTTGCAGAGGGGCCATTTGAAGGTAACAACATTGAAGTGCTACCATAAAATCTCATTGCTTCCATTAGTATAGCTTTCTTTTCTTCTCTTCTCTCCTTTCTTCTGCCTTTTTGGGTGGAAGAAGATGATGCATTTGTATTTCTTCTCCATTTTTGTGATAGATTGCTGGTGAAACGTGTCCATGTATGATTGGTTGCCTCCTGGCCGTATCCTTTGGTTTGTTGTTACACATAGGCCGCCGAGCCTAAATAGATGGGCTGCAGACTGCCCAGGCGGAATGGGCCGACCTTTTGGGCCTTTTGAATTTTCTTTCTTTGAAAGATCTTATTTTCAAGCCAAGATTCTCCCTTCTCAGCCCGAGGTTCACATGCTTAAAATAAATTGACAAACTTTGAATATATCTTGAGATCATAGTTTATCGTCGAACGGTGAGATTTAGATATTTGGATTCTACGTGGCACATAACTCAAAAAGATGAGTGTTACATGGATTCAAAATTTGACCTTACGATGGTAGGACAATGATTTTAAGATTTATTGCATTAACCATTGAAATTAGGGCTCGGCATTTTTTGGACTAAAACGATCAAACCGAACCGAATTGTCGGGTTTGGTCTGATTTGGACGGGTATCGATTTGGGTTTGGTTTGGAAAAAAGGAAAATCGAAAAGTTTGGTTTGATTTTGGTTCCAAGCTTCCCCAAACCGAAACCAAACTAAACCGAATGTAGTTTGTATATATATATATATATATATAGATAGGCGGAGATTTTAATTAACTTTAAAGGACATTTAAGTAAAATACATATTTTTATATAAAACCATGCCCTTATCTTTAGCCTCTTCCTAAATCTTAAAGCGGTAAAATAGAACTTACAGGAAAATCGATTGAGAAGTTGAGAAACTTTTGAAGTGTAAGTAAAACTTATAAGAAAACCAAAATCGATCGAACCAAACCGAACCGAATTGAATCGGGTTGGTTTGGTTTGAAAATCTAAAATTCGATTAGGACTAATTTGGTTTATGATTTTGGTCCAAAATCGACTAAATCGAACGGAATACACCCCTAATTGAAATGAAAATAAATTTTATCATCTCGTTCAATGTAGTCAACAATTTAAGCATATAAAAATTGAGTACCTATAAGTCCACTCACCAAATCTTTGAGTTCACCCACACTGAAACACATTGACTTGATAAAATCAAATGATGAAAATCGTTCATCCTTCCAATCTTTCACATAGTAGATCTTGAGATCATGGGCCTGCCATCAAACGGTTAGCGTTTTATTTCTTGTGGCACACATTTCAGAAAAATGACCTTAACATCGCGTGCATGCTCAAAATTGATTTTAAGGTCACTTTTTTAGGTGTGTACCACATGAAATAAAAAATCAACCGTCTGATGGTACAATTTTGTTTTCAAGATCCATCGTGTGGAAGATCGAGGTGATAAATAATCTCTATTGTCTGATTCAATACAATCAATGTGTTTCAGTGTGAGTGAACTCAAAGATTTAGCGATAAATTTAACCATACTCAAATTTAGTTGAGAAGAATCTTGAATTGTAAATGAAGGTACTTTAATCATTCTAATCAAAATGGGTTCCTCAATGGAACAAGAGTTTGGCGTCTATTGCATTTAAGGATCAAAATAGTAGTTTCATTTCTAATTTCCGACATAATCGCAACTAAAAATTTGAATCGAAATTTAGGCCCAAACGTTTCGGCAGCAGAAATTTTGCTTCAGTTTATGCATCATCAACTCAAGTAATGAGCAATAAAGAGATTGGGACATGGCCCAAATATAACATCAATATGATGATCTAACCACCGACATTTTTGTTGACTATCAAAAAGTTGATGTCAGATCAGATGGTTAACATTGTCCGATGGATCAATGCACGTTTTGCACGTGTCCAATTAATTATCTGCAGTTCTGCCAGCAGATTCGGGGTTTCTGGAATTTGGTTTGTTGGAGCTGTTTATCATGTGGTTACGACCATGGTTTGAAATGATGGATTTTCGAGTTGTCTCCGACAGCTTGAGACCGAGACATTTCGAATCTAAATGAGATGGCAAGATGGCGTGAAATGAGAATAATCTTTTGAATGATCTTACGTTCTTAAAATAGACGTTCGATCTTACACCATCAAAAAATGCCTCACTGTTATGTTATATTATAAATATTTGGGATAAATTTATATAATCTAAGTGATTGTTTATGATTGAAACTTATTAATAAATTGTATAATATCCGATAAAAGATCTTTAATATTAGCTATTAAAAGATAAGAAAAATAATAATACTAGTCTATATAGATTTGAGCACACCATAATAGTCATTTACGAGATCATCACATAAATAGAATACGCTAAGATAAAATAATGACGCGTATACAAATAACATGAGTAGTATACTTTCAATGATATAGAAGCATAACACCTTTTATAAACTAAAATATAAAACTAATATTTTTTGTATTGCTTATCGGGACGAATCACACTCTCATCTCATCTCGTTGAGGTGCGAGATGCAAGATGCCTCATTGAGGCAGGAGATGTGAGGCATCTTGTCTCGGGCGAGATTTCGAACCATGGTAAGACCATCATAAGATTTGAATCGTCCGATCATGGCACTCTAATACAGGCAACTATTTTTTATATGGTGTAACATCCATATGGAAGTGTTACCAGTTTGGGCTGGGTTTGGACTAAGGTGCTGGTCTGATTAGAAATTGGGCCTAGGCTTGAAGCTGTCCAATTTTTTAACAGTACAGATTGGGCTTGATTTTTAGGCCGGATAAATCAACCCAATCTACTTCGAGCCAAGTTCAAGTTATGGCGTTAGGCAGCTCGATTAATAATTGGGCCTAAGTTGGCCTTGCCTGATTATTACATGGAACTGGATCGGGCCTAAATTTTTTAGCCCAATTGAGCCAAAGCCGGCCTTGCCTGGCCTCAGTTTTTAGCTCAATTGAGATTCGGGCATTCAAAGCCTGGCCCATTTCCAATGGTTGAATTAGTTGATCGGTGGGAAATGTAGGCACTTGATATCAGACGGCTTAAAAATGAGACGGTGACTAATGAATGAGAGGCAATAGCTCAACCAGACGGTGAGAGGTTCGATCTCTTTGTTTTAGGGTAACTAACAATTTTCCCAGGGAAAAAAAAAAAAAAAAAAACAACAACAACTTACTCAAAATACATGCGGTTTACAAGTTATCTTCGTTAGTCTCTATAAGTGTATTTATTTAGTTTACAATCGGCTATCTATTCTATATTTTAGAAGAGTTTAAACCCGCCAAAAGCCCAAAACCCTAACCCTAGATTGACTGACTCAGTTCGAGCTGCTCTAATGGCGGACTCTGCGATCTCAGTGGAGAAATTGAAGGCGTTCTTGAACTCTCAGATCTATGACGAAGAGAAGTGGGCTCTCAACGCGGTAAATTTAGCCTTAATTCTCGCGAATTTGATCAACATTTCACGTTTATTTCATTATAATCGATTGATACCTGAGATTTCTTGTTGCACTCTGAAATTTATCGATCTTCGTTTGATTATACACTTTATACATCTCTGACTCTCTATAGCTGCTGATTCGGATCCGTACTTCTCTTGATGATGATTTGAGTTTTGATTGCATTATAGAAGAGCAAAGATGTTGTTTGGATTCGTATTTGAATTAGTTATTTATAATGTAGTTTGGATTCGTGTCTGAATTAGTGCTTTTTAATGTTCGTAACCTAAACGATGTACATTTGTCGGTCCTTACCAAATTAACATGTTTGATACCTTGAGGCTTGTAACAGGTAAGTGCCGGTGCAATAATGGACCCGACTCCTATCACTGCTTGTACATAGATAGGGCTAGGGATGCAAGTTTTGACCCGCAACCTGAACCCGTGCTGAAAACCGGCCAAACCGAACTGGTCCAAACCAGACCAAAACTGATTAAAAACCGACCGCTTCCGGTTCAGTTTTTGTTTTGGGTGGTGGGAACTGAAAACCGTTTAGGTAGGCTGAGAAACCGGGAAAAAAAATTGGGAAAACCCAAAAAAATGAAAAATGGTTAGAAATAAAAAGAAAAATGAAACCTGAAATAGAACTGATCTGAACCAGTTTTTCAGGTTCGGTTTGGGAAATTGGAAAAAATGAACCGAAACTGAAATGATTGGTTTCGGTTCAAGGCTGAACTGAACCAGAAACCAAAATTTTCGGGTTTGGTTCGGTTTGGAAAACGAATCTGCATCCCTAGATAGGGCCATGGCAGCCCACTTTTATGCTTCATGTTGTATATCTTTTCATCAATCCAAGTAGATCACCTAGCAGCCCATCATTAGCACATCTCAGCCAAAGAATCAGGCTTGCGAGAGGATTGGAATTATCTGATGGGTTCACTTTAATATTGACTTAGGAAGTATGCACAACAGTCTATATTAGAATGCATGGCTTGGACAGTTCAAATTTCCCAATGAGGGTGGGGTCCGTTTTGAGTTCAAAATATAAGATACAACTTGGATGGCTTGGATTGCTCGAAAAGTGTGCTAAATGGGATAGGATTTCCATGTATCTATCGGTAATGGGGTACTGATTGTTCATTAGCCCTTATATCTCACCATGGGGACAATCCTCTTAGGCGAGGTCAAGGTGTCTCACACAGATACTCATGCTTGCATGATTGTGTGAGTGCAACAGTACTTTGGCCGCATTTTACATTTCTCACTACTTTCCTTGATTATTTATATCGATAAAAAAGATTATGTACTTGTACTTCATTTTGGAATCAGTTAATTTTGATGTGAGTTCAGTTCTGTTAAACTTTTCTGTACAGTTTACAATGGATCAAGTGATCACTTATGCTATTTAATTTTTCTGTTGAAACATATAGCAAAAAACAAAAATTATGGTCCAATTATAGAATGATACTTATTTTTTTCACATACATAATATTGGAGTTTTACAGAAAGTTGGTGTTACGCAGTGGGGCTGGGCATTGAGGATGGTGTTCAGGGTACATATTTCTCGAATCATAGATCAAATTCTTGGACAGTACTGGACCCAGTATTACTTGGACACGTGGCACGGGTGTGCCAAGTGTCAAGGTATCAATAGATGTTTGGCACGCTAATCTCTCAAAATTCAAATACAGCGGCACGGCCATAAGAAAAATAAAATAAATAAATAAAACATATATAGAGAAAAATTGAAGAAATATCTTAAAAAATCAATTTAGATATCTAATTAAAAGATTCATAATCTATGTCGTGAACCTAAATAAACATATATCATAGTATAAAATCGTTTTCAACGACTCAAACCTTTGTTTCAGTAGTTACGAAATTTTACACATTTTTCGTTTGAAACAAAGTTCATTTTATCGTTGTCAAATTGATAAGCATTTTAATAGTAATATGAGTTTTTTCATATATGTCTAGAAGTTTTGTGCTGTTTGAGGAGTGTCTGAGTATCGGCACGGGTGCCAAGTGCCACAAAGTGTCGGCACGGTAAAAATCCCAAAAGTAGAAGTGCCAAGGTAACACCGTCTGGACCTATCACATGATACATCTCGTTGTAAGAGCCAACAAGACATATATATCATCTCGGGCATCGCCTGATACATTTACTTTGTACTGTGTAGTCTATTGTATCTCCACTACCCAAGACTACATATCGGTATCACATAGACTGATACTGAGATTGTAGCCCTTGCCTCAAATGTTGCATCATTGTGCATCAATCCATCATCCGCTTTGAATATCATCATATGGATTGAGCACAGCCCAAAAATTGCATTGATACGACAATTATAGCCTGAAAATTTTCAATTTAATTATGGAGTGTCGCCTATATGCGGTTTGAGTTCAACCATTCATTTATAGGCTCTTATAACTATTGGTTAAACAGATACAGTTTTTTGTTAGATTCAATTTTTTTTAATGCATAGCATACATGATGGGCTTCCATCATTCCATGTGGAGGAGGATTTGGATCAATGTGTAGAAGTGTTGTGTGATACAAATATATACCATAATTTTTATTTTATTTTTTATAACGGGGTATTCGGCCTCTTAGAGCACCCGACTTACTCCCCAGGTATGTGCAACTCTCGCAAATCACATGTACCAGTCGGTGGAGATAAATCCCTGTGAGCGGCCAACAATGGGTGGGATTCGAACTCAGGACCTCCACTTCTTGAGGCATGGTCATGGCCACTGCAACCCCCCTGTTGGTTGATACATACCATCTTTGATGCCGAGGTCTGCCCATCTTATACCAATGCAATGCTTTAGTGGATGGTAGAATACACTTATGGTGCGTTTGGGAACGAGTAATTCTATTTGGGAATTTCAAATACATGGATTTTAAATTCAGGCATTTCAAATATTTGAATTTGTAAATCTCCTATTTGGATGTTTAAAGTAGTGTATTTGGATTTGGCTCAATGATTTGCAAATCTTCTCTTTTTTTTTTTCTTTTTTATATTTAAGAAAAGAGAATTAATAATATGAATAACCCGCCATTAACTTATGTTAGTAAAACACTTTACAACCTTACAAGTTATTAAACGTTTTGGGCATTGTAATTTGGTCAAAAAAGTGACCAAATTGGCACCACAGTAAACGAGTTATCCTCTCATTACACCGGTTCTTGCATGTGTCCTTCAATGCAAACCATTCGATAGTTGAGGTCATCTCATTAATTTCCCCAAACGTGCATCGTTCACCTGTTTGTAAGTATCTGATCTCAAACCTTTTCTCTCCTATAACTCCGCTGACCTTTCAAGAATAGGAGACCGGTTGGACGTTCAGGATAATCTGATCATATCAACAAAGAAAGTTATTATCATAGGGGATGTGATCTTCTGTTCTTAACAAATAACAAATACCGGCCGGGATATAAATTGACCTTATCACCACCCTAGGGGCTCTCAACCCTACCATCTTATACTCATCACATAACATTGGTAGACTAAATCAATTCAAACTGTTGACATAGAAAATCCACCGTGCGATTGAAAAATTGCCAATATCCAATTAAACCATTCATTTTCAAGACAATGATCAACCGGTTAAAAATTGTATAATAAATATGTTTTTTTTTTGTATGAATATAATCAATATGAATGGTTTAATATGTTTTTAAGGCTACTTTAAATGCACGTGGGATGGTTGTCTTCCTCAATCGATTGAAATCAAAATGCCATGCATGTGGTCGAAGATAACTTAACCACGAACGTTTGTGGTCTCTCAACTACCCAATATCTTGTTTATACCGATACCACATGGCCCTAGATCTAAACACCAATCCTGCCCTCAGGCCTAAGTGTTATATCATAAACACTGTCTTCCTTCAGGTAGAAGAGGTCATATTTTCTGAAGTAGGCCCCTTCTTCTGGTGAGAGAGGAAGAGGGAGTTTCCCTTGATCGACCCACGACTTATATTTGGATTCAAAATAACTCCTTGGAAGCGTTATTTCAAATGCCCTCATTTTACTATGTTTCAATATTTGGAAATGATTTGGATTTGTCCAAATCCAAATTTGGTGCTTCAAATAATGTTCCGAAACGCTGTGTTTGAAATCCACCGACAAATCCAAATACAAACTGTTAAATGACAGTTGCCAAACATGCCCTTAGAGAATATTTTCCATAGTATTCTCGGCAGTGCACTGAAATCAGGTAAGTCGCTATCTTGGGGTGGGAGAATATATAAAAAATGCAGAGCTAAACCAAAAAATGAAGAGTTGCATGAAAAATAAAAGCCGAAGACTTTGTCTTTCTCCAAAAACCAACGTAAAACCCCAAACCCGAAAATTATTTTTGCTTTAAGGATGAGAATCCATTCCTGGCCAAATTACCAACACCAGGTACCTATTAGGAGAAGTTCTTTATTTTTTTTTTGGCTTATCAATGAGGACCAGAAGACCCACAATACAAATATCCTCTTCCTCTTAAGTCTTGACAACACTTCTTTAACTGAACACCGTGCCCCTTCCTCATTTCCTTTTCGTAATAATCTTCTAAACTAGCATTTACATAGTGGCATAGATTTTCAGCGTTTGGTTTTTGGAGGGTTTTGTTTGAAGCATTTTTATCTTCTGAAATCATAGGTGACTGTATTCCACCAAGTAATTTAGAAGGTTGCACTTTCTTCTCATAGAAATTCAAATTGGACCTTCATTCTTCTAATTTTACTTCAAACCCTTCTAAGAGTAGTGGTGTTCGAAGTTTAAACCATATTAGCATTTGGAAATCGCTCTGATATGCAGCATGTTCATGAAACCATCACCACTATGCAGAAAAGAGCTGGCATTAGGTGGGGTCTGACCCAGTCAAACAGGCATGGCAAATGTGCCATGTGCCACCCAAACGCTAAGATGCTCTTGGATCTACATGCTCTTAAAGCGAGCGTGTGTCTCAAGTACCAAACGATTTACAGTGCAGATGCTGTTCCCATTTCACTGGGTTGGTCACCTAATACTAAATCTCCCGAAAAATCATTTATACTAAAACCATTTTGAAATGAGATAATGAAAAGACATGGAATGGGTGCCTTTTTGCTTTGAAGGATGTCAAAAAAGAGAAGGATACTTTTAACACTTCATTTTTTATGAGGAGCACTTCTATCAATCCCTATTTAATTTTAACAGAAACAGTACAACTGGAAACTTGTTTGGCTATTTTTATTCTTACGAATGAACATGTCCAAGAATTTTTTTTTTTTAATTCTAGGGACAAAATAAATTAATTTGTTTAGGTATATATATTGAATGTCTTGGTAGAAGTATAGTGGTATATCTGTACATTAGCAATCAACCACAGCTCATAGACACAGCTTGTCGTTTCTATATATTTGCAACTTTCCATGAGGTACTATTACTAAATTAACTCTTGAAAATCTAAGATTAATGCTTACAACGCTCATCATTTCAAGCTTTAATTAGGGCAAGAGTCTGTGAAGTTTACAATTTACACTAACAGGCTGAATGTTTTTCAAATTAGTGTCTCTCGGTGTTTGCATATGTTTGGTTTACGTAACTAATATATAAAGAAAATGGGACACTTCTACCGGTATTATGGGGTACCAATATATTGTAGATAACCTGTGCTTTGCAGGTGATTCTCGAGACACAGCACTTTTTCTTTAATACATTTTTTAAAGTAAGCTACTGAGCTGGGATTGAACTGTGACCTAGTGGTTGCAATATTCTCAACCCTCCGCTGCCTAGTCCCTAGACCGGGCACCTAGTACCAGCACAACTTTAGAGGGCTTACAACGCTGTCTTTCTAGCTTTAACGAGGGAAAAAGTTTGGAAAAAGTGTGTGAAGTTAACACTTTACGCTAGCAGGGTGAATATTATTCAGATAAGTGTTTCCGGGTGTTTTCTCATTTTGGCATGTCTAATTAGTATATAAAGAAAAGAGGACGTTGTACCCAACATATTGTAGATGATCTGTACCTCACAGGTAATTCTTGAGACTGGGCACCTAATACCAGCTCAACTTTAGAGGGCTGCCATGACAACACCTGCCGTGAATTACCACAAAGGTGCAAACTCTCTGGTCATGGCCCTGCAATAAATGGTGGAAAACAGT
This sequence comes from Chloranthus sessilifolius, assembly GCA_021018995.1. Lineage (NCBI taxonomy): Eukaryota > Viridiplantae > Streptophyta > Magnoliopsida > Chloranthales > Chloranthaceae > Chloranthus > Chloranthus sessilifolius. The sequence continues at coordinate 844,426 of JAJIZI010000016.1, read as the reverse complement.
ATTATGAAAATGAAATAAATCCATAGCACCCTAAGAGTGCTGTATCAGATCAAACTTTTTAAAATAGATATTAAGTTTTTAAATTTTATTTTTCTTTTCTAAAATTACTAAAAAATAAATGAAATAAATGGTGGAAAACAGTATTATGAAAATGAAATAAATCCATAGCACCCTAAGAGTGCTGTATCAGATCAAACTTTTTAAAATAGATATTAAGTTTTTAAATTTTATTTTTCTTTTCTAAAATTACTAAAAAATAAAGATGCGTGAATCATAATAAAGAAAATGTGAGTACACTGACTGTATCTTGAAATTTTAGTCAATTTATAACATTCCACGGCATTTCCATTTAATATTGAGCTATCTAGCGGCTAGGGCTTGGAGTCAAAACTAACAAGGGCCAAAAAGTAAGTCTTACAACGCCATCTGGAAATGTATTTCATCACTCTCTTAACTCATAAGGTATAATATATCTAACAGAGAGTGATTCATACTGCTCGATGATGGTTTAGTGATACATGAATTGTTTTCTATGGAATTCATATTGAATTATAGGTTATGAACTTTGAATTGTAAAACATATATGTGTTGAAGATGCACTGATTCTTATTGTGTTTTCTTGAATGGATAAATAGATTAACGGTCGCTAAACTGTGTTTGTGCCTGTACAATATTTGCTTGAGAAGATATTAAATCCATGAATGTTTTTTGTCTTTACAGAGGCTGTTGCGTGCCGGTGGTCTGTTTGCTGGCTCCATATTTCTAATGCGTAATTTTGGAGACCTCATGGCCATTTGAGTGCAGGTGAAGCACCGTGGGCTGCCAATGGCTACACTTTGTTTTTCTTTTGTCTTTTCTCCCTATAAATGTCAAAGATTGGTTGCACATTTTTAGCTTTATCAAATTCTTGTGGAAAATTTTGAAATTACTATATGAATTAGTGTAGTAAAGATGGTTCAACTTTTAGAGGGCTTCTTGAGTTTTGACTCAACTCCGTGGACTACATTAGGATTTGGATGTGGGTCCACACAATTTTTGTTTTTTATATAGGTATGCTGGGCTCAAACCTGCAACCTCGAGGTTGCAATATTGTCAACCTTCCATTGTGTTATAGGCTAAAGCCCTGTTCATACATGGCCTCTATGACTAGCCTGTAGGATGGTTTTATTTGTAGTCGATGAAACTTCAGGCGTACCTGCACGGATGTTTATTTTGTATGCAGCCTACAAAATTTAAACTCAAGTTACCGATTGGTTGAGTTGAAAGATTTTTGGACTGCAAATAAAGCCAATTTGCCACTAATTACATCAATTGCTAGTTCCTTGGTAAAAGGCATGAGCTGTTAAGCGTGAAAACGCAGGTTCAATTCCGGAGAGCAGCTGCTTTGTCCATAAAAAGCTGGAGATTAGGTCTATTTCCAGTCTGCTCAGCATCGGGTACATATGGGACTAGCAATGGGTAATGGCCTTTTTTAATTGCTGTCCCAAACCTGCATTGGGCTGTGTTTGCGTAGTCAGCCTGATTAGTAATTCGGGCCTGAGCCTGGCCCAAACTGATTTGTACCAGCCTGGTTGTTAGAGTCGATTTAAAATTGGCCTGTTAATGGCCCTGAATTCTTAACACCAGCCAGCCCATCAGCTTTGGCAGGAATTGTATAGTGGTTCATTGAAATTGCCATTTCTCTTTATGTACCGAATTTAGCACTGAATTCCTCGTGAACTGATAAACACTTTTAGCATGATTCATGTATTCATGTGATCATGTCATTTTTCTTTTATTGTATATAAGCTAGTTATTTAATATATATATATATACACAATTGTTTTGACCAGGCACTGTAAGTTTTGACTGATTTTATTTATAGGATTGTTCAAATTTGTTGGGAGATTCAGTAACCGGAACTGAGTTTACCAAACTCTCCCAAGTTTTCTAGGCATTTTTTTAAGAAACCCTCACCAAGAAGTTGTCGCAATTAGTTGATAACTTGGGTATGCTCCCAAGAAGTGGCCGAGCCACATTGTCCAATGGGGGTCTCGGGATCTCCCATTCCTAGCTTTTTTTTTTTAAAAGCCTTTTAAGGTGTCGTCTTTTGAGCGGCAAGATCTCTTAACAAGGACCCCAAATTCCAAAACTTCTTAAAATGCTTTAAAGACCAACTTTTTTGTCCGCACAATCTATTAATGAAACTCCCATGTTCTCACTCTAACTCACTCTCTCCATATCTCTCTCTCTCTTGGTTCCCCAAGCCCAGTCAGCCAGCCTTCTCTCTCTCTCTCTCTCTCTCTCTCTCTCTCTCTCTCTCACATCTCTCCCCCCGGTGCCAATAGTCTCTCTCTGTCTCTTCTCTCACAAATTTCAGCTCATCTCTTTCTCTCTCATATCTCATTCACTCTTCGGTCGCCAACGTCAAGAGCTTAGATTGCCATCGATATTTCGTCGAAGTCAAAAATATACTATAATAATTATTTTTTTAATAAAAAATAAAAGCCCTAATTTATTACTCGTAGTATAATTATTTTTAAGGATAATGGCTCCTGATAGACATTCATACACCAAATAGTGTTTAAGCAATCTTCTACCATTAAATTAGAAATTTTGATCTAACACCATTGAAGTGTTCTTTACTAGAAAATGTTTTAGCGAAAGAATCATGCCTATAAGTGGATGTGAACCATCCAATTGATAAATTTTAATATCAGTCATTAAAGCTAAGCACAACGGTTGGTAGTAGAGTGCGGAGATCGGATGGTTAATAACTTTTAAAAATTGTGGTTTTTTAGTACATTGCTTTTCAATCTATGATCTATCACTTCGACGGTGTGGATTACCCTATCTTAAACTATGATGGTATATGATCATTTAAATATTATTTGGTTGTTTAAATGATGATCACGAAAGCCGCTATATATATATATATATATATATATATATATATATATATATATATATATATATATAATGCCCTAATTTATAATATTTCTATTTTGTGATTGGGGTTTGATAAAAGTGAGCGTGACAATTATTTCAATCTAACTACTATAAGGAATCTCCCATCGGAAAAATCCTAGCCCTGCCTCAGCCCCAGCCCCAGCCCCCAAGCCTCCCCTAGGCCTCTTTAGCGATAAATGGGTGCCACCACAAATGGTGCATAAATTGTGAAATACTCGTTATATGGTATTAGGCATATAGGCATGGATCAAAATTTCAACTGAAATGTTTCAGTTTTGGTCCACCCAACCAAAACTTTGAACTGAAATTTCAGTCAAAAAACTATGAAGGGGAAATTTTTGACCGAAATTTCGGTTCAAATTTTCTGTTTTCTTTGAAAATTTCACAAATAAGGATTAATTGGCATAACTTTAAATTCACAATTATTTGTGAATTTTTCAAAGAAATTGGAGAATTTGGTGACTGCCTAATTCCAGCTTTGTATTTCCATGTGATTGGAAAATATCATAAATCCCAGTCATAAATTAGGGCTGGAAATGAAGCCCCTCATTAGTTGGAAGCTTGAGTTTACCCGAAGGCTTATTTTTTTTTAAATAGTTGTATTTTATTACTGTACTTTTTCCTTATTTATTTATATTTTTTCTCTGACCCGACTCTCCTGACTGTCATTTGAACCTTAAAATAGTGGTTAAATGATCTTACACTATCAATGGTTTAAGATATAGGTGATTCGTACTGTTCAAGTGATATATCAGAAATTGACATCAACCTACTCAAAAATAATTTTTTAGGGAGATTTAAATTTAAAACCATCTGATCTATCATCTGATATGTGGATTTAAATATCAACCATTGTTTTCAATTTTGATAGTTGTTGGCTACAGCAATACATGCTGTCGCGTGGTGCAGTGGGCAACTACGCGAGTTGCAGTGCAGTAAAATGGCCAATTTTGAGCCCTGCGAGACTGTCACTTGGACAATTTAGATTGATCAAAGCTGTTTGTCACATGAAATAATTATAATCAGACTTCAATGATGTGAGATTAAAAGTCTTAATTTTAATTGTATAAGATCATTTTGGTGTTTAAATGTCAGGAGTCATTATCTCTTTTTCCTTTGAGAACAGGGAGCCACCTAAAAATAGTGGGGCTTTTTATAGGTCAAAATAGCATTGAGAGAACTAAGGGTTTTGGGGTTATCAAAAACAAAGCCTTCTAAATAATAAAGATTGTTGAAAGCCCCTTTCTAATTAGGGGTTTTGCAATATTTCCTCTATAATTTTATAAAGGGGAAATGACAAAAATATATTTTTACATATTTGCATTTTCGTCAATATTTTACAAATCTCGAAAGATTTTATTTTATAGGATGACATGTAGTCAAGAGCAAATCTAGTGCATACCAACTCTTTATTTGAGTGATTAGAAACTTCTAATCAGCATGATTTCTAGGTTGTCTCAATTAGGTTTGCCTTTCATGTGTACCCAGCACCGTTCCTTTATTTGGTAGTTGGAATGTTCCAATAAATATGATTTCTGGATTAAGTCTCACCCAAGTTTGCCATCTGCATTTTTGTCTATATTAACGTGACTGATGCACCATTTTTCCTGCTGAAGCTAGACTCAATTTTTTTCCTCCCGACTGGTCGAATCACGGAACCGTATAGCTGCTCAGGGACACAGAATCAGTGAACGTGAGATTGATCTGCTTTCTACTACACACGCGCAACTTGACCAGCGGGGTAGCCAGGATTTTCTTCTAGTGGGGACTAATGATCATGGTATAAAAAATTGGCCGAAATCGATAAGTATCGGTTTCTCAGCAAACCGATACGTATCGGTATCGACTGATACAGGCCTGTATCACCCGATACGTATAAGCCGAGTCGTATCGGTCCTCAATGAACCAATACCCGAGTCCGATCCCGATTTTGACACTTTATTAATGACGGTTGATCGACGTTAACAGCAGTTTTAAAACAGTTTTAACATTTGTTTGAGATTGTATGCCATTAATTTGGGGACTCGTACGCATAACAAGGTTGTGTAGAAAGTATTTCTAATTGGGGATGGAGCCCCAACATTATCTACTTGTCTACGTCCATGAACTTGAAGGGAAAAAAGAAAGAGTTGTGTTCTAATCATGGTATCATCAAATATCGGCCGATGCTAATGTATATCGGTTTTTCAGCAAACTAATACGTATTGGCGCCGATACGTATCTAGTATCCAACTCGGTATCAGTATTAGTATTGACTGATACGGGCCTGTATCAGCCAATAAGTATCGGGTATTGGTCAATATTTGTATTTTTCTATTTTTTTTTTCTTTTTTAAAAATGAGCCCATTCGTATCGGTTCTCCATACCCATACCCATTTTGACTCTTGGCTCTAACCAAGGTTTTTAAATACTATTAGAATGGCTGAAAATGAGCCTTTTAAAATAATTTTTTCACTTTTATAACATGTTATAAAGATTGTTATCACATTTAGGCTTTGTTTGACAAAATTCATGGAAATAATGTTTTTTTTTTTTACTTTACATGGGCTTGTAAATAAAATAACTCATTGAATTTTACAATGGTTTGATTTTAATTTTTTCAACTGTTTGGCTACCTTGTGCAAAATTATTTCCCTAAGGCACCATTCTTCATACCATGTATACATGTAACTTCACCCCATCTCGTTAGGCAAAAATGCATTAATCGCTTTAAATTAGAATATGAATTTTTATTTGTCCCAACTTTTTACAAAATGAGTCTTGAGATCATAGGCATGCACTTAGACAGTTAGTTTTTTATGATATATCCATGATCTTAAGATGCATAATGTGGAAAATTGGGATAAAAAATAATCTCCTTTGTCTGATTTAAAGCAGTCAATGCATGTTGGCCGGAGGAGATGAGGCGAGGTTACGATTTTACAGTGCAAATAAATTGTATGATTATGAGGTAAGGTTGTTTTGAGTCATTTGATAAAGATTATGCTTGGTGCAGATCTTTTCACTTATGATCTTTAGATCATGGCCTTCAAATTAAGTGGCTTAGATGGTTAAGTTACATTTATTGGCGTCGCTGTTTATAGGTACCTCTGTTCACGTCCATACGTTCTCTGAAAGCGCCCACATCTCACACCCATAGAGGTACCTACCCTATTCTTTAAGGGGTTGAAAGTGGTTTCAGATATACACGTTTTCTCTAAACCCATAGAGATACCTACCCTATTCTTTAATGCCATAAAAACATGCGAACATAAATCTTACCATTAAAGCTATTGATAGCCTTGAATAAGACGATAGAGATCGTTTTTTGTTCTCATCATATAGCATGATCAGTCACTTTTGGGGATGTGTGTCATGTGGATTCACACTTGACCATCTAATAGGTGGTCATGATTTCAAACTCTATTGTCTGAAAGATTGGGATAAAAAATGATCTCCATCATTTGACTCAATGCATTCAATGGCTTTAAGGATGGAAACTTATGCAGTTGGCATAGTTTGTGCAACTGTCGGATCTAACCACCGAAAGATGTAGGTTTGTTTTTAGATACCTCTATTTGCGTCTATGCATTCTCTGAAAGCGCCCTCGTCTCAGACCCCTTGAAAATCATTTATTCTTCTATTTAGATGATAGAGATTGTGTTTCACCCACGATCTTCCACACAATAGATCTTGAGATCATGGTGCATTGATCTGATGGTCAATTTTTTATTCCAAGTGTCACAGATCCCCCAAAAATGACACTAAAATCACATTTGAGTGTGATTTGTGCCATATGATTCAAGGGCCAGATTTTAAGGATACGTGACACATGGAATAAAAAACCGACCATCTGATAGGTTCATCGTGATCTTAAGATCTATTATGTTGAAGTTCAGGGTGAAATATGATCTCTATCATCTTATTAGAAGGAATCAATGGTTTACAAGGGGTATGGGATGTGGGCGGAAATAGAGGTAGCCTTCGTTTTTTCTTGCAACATGGGCTAAACATAGTTTCAACATATTTTTAGCTGAAAATATTTTGTGGGCTATTTTATCACACTTTTCGGATAAGTGGGACTCATTGAGTTTCCCAAACGACTGGAAATCCACTTTATGTAAAAATTCAAAATTTCCACGAGTTTTTTTGAAGAACTCAAGTTGCCAAACAAGGCCTTATAGCAGCGTTTATTATTTTTAACTTAGAAATTTGACATATTCGATAATTGCAAATCAGGTCACAAGACAATAGTAATATATATATATATGGAAAAGGTGTTCGTCCTCCATTGGACGTTTGAGCGTCCTCCAAGATTGGGGAAAACCTCTAATTTGTAGTATGACACTAAATTAATCGCACACAGAGCATGGGTGCATTGCTCAGATCATATTTAGCACAAAAAAAAATCAAAAACTCATCTCTACCATGTATTTTTTTAGCCTTAAAATTTAAACCGTTAATAGTTGTCCCACTTTGATAATGACTTTAAAAAAAAGTTTTTTGAAATCTTTTATTGAGAAATTGATCTAAGTTGTTCCCTTACGCTCACTATCGCACCCAAATTGTATTTTAGATGCCACATTAATCTCTACGAAATCTTGGAGGACGGAACCGGCTCCATATATATATATATATATATATATATATATATATGATATCGGGCCTCTTCGAGCACCTGACTAAGCCCCCGAGAACCTGCAACACCCATGCAGCACACGTAAGTCTTGCGGGTGGCCAACGGTGGGATCTGATTTCAGATGGAGTGTATTGCGACATAGTAACCTAGGTACATACTGTGTATTAGGCCATGTATGGCAATCCCTTTCTATAAAGCTCTTTGCAAGTGTTGTACAATAGAGTTTTACATCACACTTCTATAAAATTAGGACTGTCAATGGGCCGGGCCTGGCTGCCAGGGGATCAGCCTTATCCTAGCCCTTAGGTAGGCCAAACTGAGTTGTTGGCTAATTTTCTTTATTGAAATATCTTTTATCTATATTTTTCTTTTAGCTATTCAGCAATGAGCTCCGTATGAGAGAGTTTAGAGTTGTAGGTAATGATTTTCAATGAGACCATAGGCTGTGTATGATATAACACTCTGTTAGCTCCGTCATAACATAGTTCACTTGCTTTAATTGGTTCATATTCTCTTTTCTAACTCTCTGTAAAAGGGGATTTATCTGCTCTAAGAGCAACCTCCCAGCTCTTTACTAACTTCTTACCAAAGCAAATAAGATCTGTTATGAGGAGTGAGTAGGGATGAAGGTAAAATTGCTGAATAGCTAAATCCTGCATAAAATCTTGTTATAAAGAAGTTATCAAGAAGGAGTATATGCTAAAACAGGTAGCAGGATGTTAGCAAAGAGAAAGGGAACCTGCTAAAGCAGGCAAACTCTGCTATAACAGTGGCTAGTAGAGAGCTATGCCATACATAACTTTTATATATATATATATATATATATATATATATATATATATATATATATATATACCAATTGAATCGGTCTTTGACTTATAGGGTATTTAAAAAAATGCCTTGAAATTTATGTGTATAAAACATTTAATTTAATAGTATTTTAATAATTTTATTATTAAAAATTAAATTCTTAAATATATAAATGTATTAAAATTTTTAATTTATATATATATATATATATATATATATATATATAATGGGGCCGGACTTAAGAAGGCTTCATGTCATCCGGCCCTATCCGATCCAATTTTTTATTTATCTAAGCCTGGCCATATATGCAGGCTAGATTTAGTCACTGAAAAAGCTCGATTTTTCTAGATCAGGCCCGGGGCGGGTTGCCCCCTATTTTTCTAGATGGAGCCCGGGGCGGGTTGCCCCCTATTTTTCTAGATGGAGCTCGGGGCGGGTTGGCCATATATGCAGGCTAGAAGAAGTTGTACATGCTGAAAATGAGGAATTTTTAAAATTGAAAATGGTGATTTAGAGAAGAGTTGCCAAAAAGGACCTTCAAAGTTAACGAGATTCAAATTAGGTTGAGTGTGGGGAGAACACGAGGGACGGATGGAGACTTCAAAGCTAACACCTCTAAACCACGTGTCTCGCTGTTTTGGAGAACAGCTAAGCCTGAGGTAGACACAATCGTGTCCCGCCGCGAACTCATCGTTTTTGCCAGCGACACGTGTTTCGGCAACGAAGCCCCTTCCTTGTTCCGTGTCCATGTCCTCTCTCTCGAGTTGCCACGTGGCACTCTAACGGCGCTCTGGTTGACTCATAACTTTAAATTATTATTTAAATTTTTTTTTTTTTTTTTATTTCCTACCTGTTTCCTCTCTTCCCCAAGGTTTCTTTCCTTGTTACCCATTCACTGTTCATTTTGTTTTAGAAAATGGGTTCTTGAAAAATAGATTCTCTCTCTCTCTAGCTAGCCTACCCATTTATTATTATTATTTTTTTTTTTCTTTGTTAAGATTGGTGTAATACGTGACGTGAAGTTGTATAGATTGGGATGCAAATCAACGTGTGGTCGAGAGATTTGTTAGAGAGATTGACGACCCAGAAACAAGAATATGTAGCAGAAGATTCTGGGGACTTGTCTGAGTTAAATTTGGGGCTCTCTTTGGGTGGTGGTTTTGGTGTGGAACCCACTAAGGAGAAGAGACGGCTCGTTCGATCGTGTACGGTTGATAATCCAATGGTCACGAGGGTCGATGACATGGCAGTTGGGAGTGCGCTGGAGAGGATGTATTCACGGATGGAGAGTCAATCGATGAGGCAGGTGGTGTCCAAGAGAAAGAGATGTGAAGAGCAGAGGAATTGTTGTAGTAGCAGGGTTGTTAAAGATGGAACTTTTTTGGAGGTGGATAAGCTGGGTGAAGAAGAAAGAGTTACGGAGGGCCAAATGGCTCAAGGTATGGTGTTTTTCGTTTTATAATATATATATATATAGAAATTCGGTTGTGTTTGAAATCTTATTTGGAAGTTACCACCCTCTTAATTCTTATTTTTATTTTGTTATTGCATATATGATTTGTTTTGGTTCTGCTCTATTTAAGTGGGCATTTTTTTTTTTGGATCGGTAACTATGTAATTTTCATTCAATCGAAAGAAAAATACAAAGAAGATCGAACCAAAAAAGAAAAGAAACAACAGAAAAAGCACAAACCCAAAAAGGGCCCTATGGCAAAGAATCTAACAGTCGATCAATCGCGCTCAAGCACAAGAGAAAGGGTAACCTGAGGACAAACTGGCAATCACTCCTCAATTAGACGCCGACGATCTAAATCTACCTTCGAAAATTCGAAGATTTTGTTCCTTACAGATGGCTGCAAAGACAGCGATTGGAATCGCAGAGGTGACCGGGTGACCGGACCTACTACAATCGTGGCACCACTCGGCTAATAAATTCTGGCACGAGCTCGGCAAGTAGCCCATCAACTTTCAGTGGGAACGGATTGCGTTCCACATGGTACAGGCAAACAAGCAATGGAGCAAAAGGTGATCAGCTGACTCAGGCATAGAAAGGCACATGATGCATCCATTAGGAATCTGAATTCCCCGCTTGATCAAGGAGTCCGCAGTCTTGATATGGTTAAATGCCGCAAACCAAGCGAACAAAATGTTCCTGGGCAGAGCTTTAACCTTCCACACACCTGTCCCCGGCCGTAAGATGAGAGGCCTACGCCATAAAAAGCTGTAGGCTGAGCTAACTGAAAACGAGTCGTCAGTTCTATTACGCCAGACCCTTGTATCTTCGAGAGAGAGAATCTAGTGAAGCCTTTCAAGTCATCCATCAGTGCCGAGAGCTCTCTTTTTTCAACCTCGCTTAAGTCTTGCATAAAATCCAGATCCCAAGAAATTCCGTTATCCGAAACTGCAGCACAATCAGCAGCAGCGGCCAATTTTCTCTTGCTTAAAGCGTAGATTGCTGGGTAAGCAGTTTTGAAATGTTGGGAAGTATATCACCGATCATCCCAAAATTTGACTTTGCAGCCATTGTTAGCTCGACACTTAATACCTCTATTGAAGTCTTGCACCATAGCCACAATTCCTTTCCACCATCCGGACCCGTATGGAGGATCTGGTGATGATATCCCACCCACCTCTGGCACAATTGTACTTAGCCAAGATAGCCTTCGCCCAAAATGAATCCCCACCGTTCCCTAGCTTCCATAACCATTTGCACAAAAGCGCCCCATTCATCAAATCAATGTTCTGAATACCCAAACCACCATCCATTTTCGAAAAACAAACAATATCCTAGTTTAAGAGATGCATTCTCCAACGAACACCACCCCCCCCCCCCTCCTCCTCCACAGAAAATTGTGCATGATTAATTCAATTCTTTGCACAACACTGGTCAGACACTTAAACATAGAAAGCTGATAAAATTGGCATGCTGCTCAAGACGCTCTTGATAAGCGTAACTCTTCTGGGCATAGACATCATCTTTCCCTTACAAATAGATAGTCTTTTTTCGCATCTTTCGATTAACTGATCCCAAACGCTCTTCCTTGGCTTACCTAAGCAGAACGGTAGCCCCAAATAAATAGATGGAAAATGACCTATCTTGCATTCAAAGTAAGATGCAAGGTCCATCAGCTGAGGTTGATCGACATGAATCCCAAATATTTTAGTTTTGCTCAGATTAACTCTCTGACCCGTGCCACTTTCATAGGCCGCAATGATCCATTTCAAATACAACAGGTTTTCTCGGTTTGCATCACAGAAGATAACTGTGTCATCCGCAAATTGCATGTGCGTGAACGGATTAAGGTTGCGAGACAAAGAGAAACCCTCAATATGATCCAAATCAGTCTATTTAAGTGGGCATTGTAGGGTTAGAAATAGGGTATCTTTTTATGAGGTAAAGAATGAAATCGTGTGATTAAAGATTAAAAAAAAAAAACCTTTATTTCCACCCACCAAATCTTTGAGTTCACCTAGGAAAAAAGAGGCAATTTGTGGGTGCTCTCAAAGATTCGGTTGGTGGTGACTAAAATCTCGAAGTTTACTCACTTATTTGGGTGCTATTTTTTATCTTCCTCCTCCTCCTCCGTCCCGGCGAGTCGTTCACCCCATGACACTCCCTTTGAAACCCACTTCTTCTATTCAATCGTTCCGGCGAGTCTTCCATTCCAGTGAGTCGTTCACCCCCATGAAACCCCCTTTGAAACTCACTTCTTCTTCTCCATAGGTTCCCGCGAAATCCTTAATCTTTAAGGTGAGTCTTATACCCCCATGAAACCCACTTCTCCTTTCATTCCGACGAGTGATACATCTTGTGGGTGAACTCAAAGATTTAGTGGGTGGAAATAAAGGTACTTTAAAACAAACACAGATTTACTAGTCCTATAAATTACTAGTCCAACGTCAGTTGATCCCACTTCAGTTGGCTGTCACGTGGCATCTGATCACATGACTGGTCGCCACTTGTACAAGAGGACAATAAAGAATATATATCTTAAAACCATATAGGAATGCTAACGTCACCTCTTTATTGTACTAGGTTAGTATTTAGACCGATTGAGTGGAAGCTCAGTATCCTCCCTCCTTTGTGAAGTTTGAGGTCGTGGGTTCTACACTTCATGTTTCTTCCTCCCTTATATTAATAGGGTGAGGATTGTTGGGTGGGATTTATTCCCTACATGTCATTCAATGTGAATGATTTGTTGTGTGGGATTTATTCCCCAAGTGTTACTCTTGAACCGTCAAATACTCTACAATATGTAAGGTACGTGCAGGTTGTCTATGCCGCATATGACATCATAAACAATAAATAAAAAAATAAAAAAAAAAGGTTAGTATTTAGTATTAGGTTAACATCACCCTTAGACCAAAATGCCCTCGTGTGGTGGCATTTTGATAAATACAGGTGGGACGAAATCACCCTTTTTGCTTTTTTTTTTTCAATGGACCATCTATAATTTTCTTTTCATATTTACGAGTTTGTCACGCAGACATGTAATCAAAATTTTGCTACCAAACAAGCAAAAAAATCAATTTTGCTTATGACTTATTTACCAAAATGCCTTTGCTTGTGCATTTTGGTATGGAGAGGATGGTAGCCTCACAATGAAGAGGGTGCCGTTAGCATTCCCCAAAATTATACATATCAACTATGTCAAGAGTATGGAGAAAGAGTTTTCACCGTTATTGACATCGTTGATTGCATGGTCTTATTAATCTATTTTTTCTATTGATGTTGATCACTGGGCCACTACTGACTACCCATGGAACCTGATCATGTGACTGGATGCCACATGGCAGTGAAATGACATGGGATTAAATAACTTATCGAGTCCATACTCCATAGGAGTATACGCCACAGTGTTCCTATGTCCATGTGATAATTTGGTAACCTGGGCTTACCTGTTGTGTTTCGGAGTTCCTCTCAAATGTACTAAGTCTATCATGTATGCATAATTTGGTAACATATCGTGAACCATGATTTAAAACCTTACCCGGGTGATATATCTACGAGATTATGTTGTGCCTCGGGCATGCCCAACAAATCATGACCATTTGTAATAGTCCCACATCGGATAGGGAAAAGTCCTGACCTTGGGCTATATGTGATTGCGGACGCTACATATCATGACGCGCTTTGGGTGAGGATGGCGAAACGTAACGCCCATGCTAGAAACAAAACTGGGGCGGGGACTTAAGCCCAGAACCGGACAATATTGTGGCATGTGGGTCTGGGTCGTCACACCATCTCATCCTATTTTGGGTGAGGTGGTGTGTGTATTGGCCATCTTGTGTGAGATGCGAGATGCACGGGAAGTTAGTATAGGAGTTTGTATAGGATAATAGACCCACTCACTGTTGTTAGTATATGAGTTTGTATAGGATAATAGACCCATTCATTGTTGTGATCATCTAGATTGAAATGAAGTTATTATAGGAGTTTGTATAGGATAATAGACCCATTCACTGTTGTTAGTATATGAGTTTGTATAGGATAATAGACCCATTCACTGTTGTGATCATCTAGGTTGAAATGATCCTAAGCTTTGATCTAAAAACTATTCACATCATGTGATTAACATCCTACAAATACCACAAAATGGTCTTGGGCCTGTAGGACAATGGAAGGTTAACAATATTGCAACCTCAAGGTCGCAGGTCCAAGCCCAGCTTGCCTATCCAGAAAAAAACATGAAATGAACAACTGCTATTCTTTGTTCATATATGTTGTATTTGTTCATTTTTTTGGCACAGTTAGCGTCTCGGTCACATGGTTTATGATGGCCTTGTGAATCATGTGGAACCACATGGCGCTAAATGGTAACACAAGGCTACCATTTAAGGTGTGACTATTTTGGCGGATGGAGATTGGTCCGAGCACCATCAGGTGCCTATTACCAACTCGGTTTAAATTGGAATTTTTTTTCATCCAAACCCCAAAAATAATAGGGTGTGCGTATTCATACTGCTTGAGAAATGTTTACGTATTCTCAAAAAAAATTTAATTTTTTATTCTTTCTGCTCCTTCTACTGTTTAACTATTTCTTATTCTGTTTATAATTTTAATATTTTTAAATTAATTAATTCCCAGCTTACGTGGAAAGAAACAAAATGTGTTTCATGATGTTTCGTCGAGACTCGAGATGTCTCGATCTCAGGCATGCTCGAGATGTCTTGATCTTGGGCATGCCCGAGATGTCAGGCCATGGAGTGAACTCTTATTATGCCCTAAACAAGGTCAACTCTGATTACATATCCTAGATAATCAAAGGTTAACATATTGTAAAATGAATGAAGTTATATTGCGGAGGTTGTAGAATCGTCTAGTTGGTTATACTCTCAAATATCATGGAATAATCAGACATTGAGTTTTTATTATGAGTATTGGGTAGACATTTTTCGGTAGTTAACAAATAGTGGAGAAAGTTGAGCGTTTGTTGGATATTATGTACCTTGGTACAGATTGTATTGTTCTTTGCTACTTTTTTCTTTTTCAATGTTGTACTTCCTTTTTATGAATTCATGGACATTGGTCTGAGTTCTCTGTTGTTACTTTGTGTGACAACTTATTAGTAATGTTTTCATATTTCCTCCTTTTTTATCAATAATATATAATTAGTGAGAATGATAATTTGCATTGAAGATGGATGGCCCTTTTAAAGCCAATATCTTTCGGGCAAGCTTTTATTTTCATAGATTCTGTTTTACTTGTATTTTTTTCCTTCTGTTGGGGTTTTTGGCTATAAAATATTGTTTTGTGGGGGTGTTTTTTCTTCTCTATTCCTCGTCTTATGAATGATTCTTTGACTTGAAGTAGATTGAATGATTAGATGCAGTTGAATTTAGATTTAATTACTTGCATTATTGTAGTGAGATCAGGGTTTCACTGTTTCTATGTGCCTATGTATTTACTATGAATCAACCATTCAAAAGAAACTTTATTTGGATGTTTCGTCCTATATGGAATTCACATGATATGTAAACGAGTCGGATCATTCCAGATCTGACAGGATTGAACTTAAAAGGGCCAACCGGGTTCCAACTCTTGAGCCCAATATCCATGTGGTCTGCGTCACTCAATTTTGGACCCAACCTTATCTGACCTGGACCCCAAGTTGAGTATGGGTCAGTTTGGTTCTCTCATAGTTGAAAGCAGACCGGACTTGGATCTGGACGAGAACCCGAATGTTACCCAATTATATTAATAATATATATAATTATGCATATTATAAAGAGATATATGTGACTAGCACCATTATCAAATAGAATATGTGACTAGCACCCAGACCCGCCTGTTTCCCATTTAAAGCAAGAGACATAGGAAAACCCTACCCACTCCTTTCCTATTTAAAGCAAGACACCACAGCCCTGCCCACTGTTTGCCAAAAATCCCCCTTTTTTATGGAAAATACCACTTTATAGTAGCGTTAGAAAAAACTGGAAATGATATTTTTCTGCGATGGCTGAAACCGAATATGGAGCAGCCATATTTGGTCCCAACATTAGTGGACTTAAAGGGCACCCGACTAATCCCAGGGGCGCATGGGCACCTCAAGTTAGCAGTGTCGGGTCAGCAAGGATATAAATCCCTAGGGTGGTCTCAAGGGGGATTCGAACTCAGGTACACCCTTCCTAAGGCAGGGTACCTGGCCATCACGCCAAACCCCTCGAGGTTTCATAGGTCCTCTTTTAACTTCTCATAAATTTACACAATTTCCATTGAGGGTGTAAAATGAAGTGCATTTACACAAATGCTCTCAGCCTTTTTTAAGGGGAAAAAATGATTTTTAAGCTCATTTTGTGCCAAGAAAGAAAATGTTCTCCAGATTGCTAACTGTGAGCATTCCCTGTTTAACTACTAAACATATTGTAACATATTATTGCATGCCTCATGTTTAAATTGTTCAAGAGTAATATCTGTTCTTCTCATCCACACTAAACATTATAATCTCCACCAAGAAATGCAAACTCTTATGATTCATCTCTCTACTGTCTTAATCCTTAGTCCTTTGCATTTCAGGAATGACCAATTACAACGAGGAGAGAAGTCATGCGAGTATCCGATCACTGACCCATCGTAGCGATCATAAGGTCGCCTCCCCTCCAACGGAAATTGCTGATAGATTAGGCAAACCGTCGATAGAGAAAGGGGTGAGTGAGACGGGGATGAAAGTGATGGAAGAGATGCCTTGTGTTTGTACCAGGGGAAATGGACCCAATGGAAGAAAAATAGAGGGTTTTCTTTACAAGTATGGGAAGGCAGAAGAGGTTAGGATAGTTTGTTTGTGTCATGGCAGTTTTCTTTCCCCTGCTGAGTTTGTTAAACATGGTGGGGGTGGTGAAGTGGAACAACCCTTGAGGCACATTGTGGTTAACCCCTGTACTTTCTTTTTGTGATTTTTTCCTTTTTTTTGGGGAAAAAGAGCAACAATACACATACTGGAGAAAAAAATATTCTTCTTTTCATTTGTTTTTTCTTTTAGATGGAAAGGTGGCTCTTCCTGTTATAGGGAATAGGATGGCTCTTCAAAGTAAGAAAATAGAGAGGTGGAAGTAGAGATTTTTACAAATTATTTTTTGAGGCTCTATGTTTAATGCTTTTTGTTGGGGGACTTTAGTAAATAGGGATGAATTCGAAAGGTTTTAGAGCTTAATGGTAACCGAAAAGGTTTTAGAAAATCAGGATTTTACGAAAATAAGAATTCTAAGGGGATGTGAGATGCAAAAAATTTTCATGGGTGAAAGGCTTTGTACATATGAAAATAATAAAGTACTCAAGTGTTGGGAGACTTTAGAAAATAAGGATGGATTTGGAAAGGTTTTAGAGCCATATGCTAACCAAACAGGTTTTAGAAAATCAAGATTTTACGGAAATCAAAATTCTAAGGAAATGTAAGATGCAAAAAATTGCTTATGTGTGAAAGGCCTTGTACATATGAAAATAATAAAGTATCCTCGTGTTCTCTAAAGGCATATCCCCATCGTAGTCTTTTTAGTTTTTTTCTCAAATCTTAATCGGTGGCGGTGATTAGTTTTTGTGAGCTCCTCTTTTGTCCCCATTGACAACACCGAACCTTCTCTTGCGTTGATTAGTTTTTACGATCTCTTCTTTGGATAAACTTGTAAAAACCCTAGTTTCTAAAACATAAGTAGGAGGCTAATTCTCTAAAAGAATTAGTTGGATGGATGGCTGATCTTTGATGGTAAAAGGCTTTATTTTCATGATAGAATAGTCCACCTCCGTGAAATAGCCGTAGGGAGAGAGAATCCTTCAAACAGAACTGATATATGTATATATGTAAGGGTCAATTGGGTAATACACTCAAAAGCTTTTTAAAATAGATCTCACCCTATTAGTAATGCTGATGGGCTAAAAACTTTGATTTCCATCCTATTTTTCTTATTATTCCCTTTTGTTGGAGTGGTGTTGATGAATTTTGCATTTGAGCCGGTAAGGTTTCTCTTTTAATTAATTTGTAAGGTTTCTCTTATCAAATCATATTTGCTTGGGTAATCTTCTTATAAACCATTCCATCGTGGAATGGATTAATCAAGCTATATATATATTAGGGCTGTCAACGGGCCGGGCTGCTGGGTTCGGGCTTAATTTTTAAAAATTTAATAAACGGGCCTAGCCTGGCTCATATAAGAAATGGGTCTGGATTCGAACTTCAAAGTTTAAAGCCCGTTTCGGCCCGGCCTGTTTAGATGAGGTCCTTCAAGGAGAAAAAAAAAAACTTAAAATTTTTGTTAACAATTATTTAAAACTCGGCATGAACTCAGGCCGGGTTTAAGCTACATAATTTAAAATCGGGTTGAGTCCGACCTAGCCTGTTTAGCTAAATGGATCGGGCCAAGCTGAAACTTTTTTAAAAAAATAAACGGATCGAGTGAAAACTCGGCCCCACCCCTTGACAACCCTATAAATATAGCTTGATTCACCCTTATGTGCACGCGCGCATACCCAAAATACAAAAGGTGATAAATTCCACTGTGGGAAGGTTAGCTGGGAATCACCATTGCTTACATCATGCATAATGCACGTTGCCTACAATTCTCGTACAACTATAGCTGGGTGATGGGTGGAGCTCCAATGTTGTAACTCTTAAGCCATGTGTGGGGGCTTTAGAGCTGGCTGGTTAGCTAGCAGGTAGGACGTCAGACCTTGGTGCTAGGAGTATGGCGTGTGAGCGAGGAGGTACGAGGCCTTGCAATGCGTGCGTGTTTCCCAACGTATGGTGCGACGATAACTTGAGTTAGGTAAGGATCTAGTGTGGCGACTAGATGCACATGAAGCGTAGAAGCTGGTCTCAGGAGGCATGTTGGTGTCGATGATGGCATTGTTTGTCACGGAAGGAGTCTGTGTGTCATGGTGGTATGTTAAACCAATACCTTTGAGGGCTTGAGGTGGTGTTTAGACCATACTTGGAGGGAGGGAGCTGTGGAGTTATTTCCCTATACACGGGAGCCATGTGGCACTAGAAGATGCGCAGTGATTTCTTAGGCTTGAAAGGGTGGGTCTAGGACGTTGCTTCGGCAATGCCGTGTGTCACCCAAGGTGAGGTTGCTATATGGCCTCAAGCCGGTGTCGCGGTGCACATGGGTCAACAATAAGAGAGACACTCGAGGGCTACGTGGGACACGATAGTGCACTATAGCTGAAGGCCGGATACAGATGTGTGTTAGTAACGAGGAACATAGACGATGGTGGGCTTTGTTCGGTATGTCGACGAGTTATGTTGGAATGGGACGGTATGAGGA
Organism: Chloranthus sessilifolius; assembly: GCA_021018995.1. Lineage (NCBI taxonomy): Eukaryota > Viridiplantae > Streptophyta > Magnoliopsida > Chloranthales > Chloranthaceae > Chloranthus > Chloranthus sessilifolius. The sequence continues at coordinate 825,291 of JAJIZI010000016.1, read as the reverse complement.
GTTGCATGCCACTGTTGCGTAGTGAGGTATTAGTGCAGGGCACGCGAGGGTGAAGCTTGAGCAGGCCAAGCAAGACACAAAGGTGTTGGCATGTGTGTCATAAGGGGAACAATGCTATGAATGGTAGGCCTCGAAAGAAGATAATCATAAACGGGAGTTCTTGTCCTCTAGGTAGGTGGTATCAGAGTGATGATTGGGCAGGCTGGCCTCGTTGCACGTGGCATCTAGGCGTCGCATGGGTGTGATAGCCGGTGTCGAGCTGCGCCCCCATGACAGATGGTATCAGAGTCAAGTTCGATTCGAATGAGACGAATTATTGTCAAGAGGACACGCGATTTGGTGCCAAGAGGGCACACGACATCTTGGTGCCAGTGGGGCACGAGATGTGGTGTCAAGAGGGCACGCGACATTCTGCTATTAGGGACACGCGAAGTGGTGCCAAGAGGGCACGTGACATCCTGGTGTCGGGACACGCGATATGGTGTCAAGAGGGCACACGACATCTTGGTGCCAGTGGGGCACGCGATGTGGTGCCAAGAAGGCACGCGACATCCCAGAGCTAGTTAAGAGGTATGGGCTTTGAGACTGAAGAACCAGGTGAATCTGAGATGGGTGACACTGAGGAGCTAGTGAGAAGGTGTTGACCTAAGAACTAAGGTAGACTGAAGGAGAGCTTGAGGAACAGAGTGGTGAAGGCAAGGTTGAAGTATCGGGGTGTTGCAGAAGCTGAATTTGGTGAAGCCGAATGCTTGGTACATGACATACTGAGTGATAGTGCTGGTATGAGCCAAGTGTGAAGAATCGGTGTGTTGCTTGTTCGTAGCTGAAGCTGGTTTCATGCATAGTGAAATGCGAATGGGGCCAAGTTTGAGCTAGCGGGGAGGTGCCAGACCTCAGGGCTAGATATTGGGTGTCAGCATGCGGGTGTGTTCATGTTAACAGGTTAGGAGGAGTTGGTGGGTGGGGTCATTCCATTTTGATAATGGCGTCAACGAGGATGTTGACATTATGAAGTGGTGGAGGATGTGACGAGATCAATACTCGGGGTAGCAGCAAGAAGGCATGGGGGCCTTGGAGCTGGTTGGTTAGCTAGTAGGTAGGACGTCAGGCCTTGATGCTAGGAGTGTGGCGCGTGAGCGTAGAGGTACGAGGCCTTGCGGCCCGTATGTGTTCCCCAAGGTATGGTGCGACGGTGACTCGAGCTAGGTGAGAATCTAGTGTGGCGACTAGACACGTGTGAGGCGTGGAAGCTAATCTCAAGGGGACATGTTGGTGTGGAGGATGACACTGCGTACCACTAAAGGAGTCCATGTGCCATGATGGTATGTCAAATTAATACCTTCGAGGTTCTCCTGTTGGATGGTTTGAGATGATGTTTAGACCATTGTAACAACCCAAATTTTTAGACTTTATTTTAACTGTGTTAGATGATGTATCACACTATGCACAGTGCTAACGCTCTACATCGAAATCGAAACCCATCCTTTAAAATAGAAAAATTCTAATTTTTCCTACATCAGAATTAGACTCATTGCGAAGTGCTCGTTGATACGATTCCAACGATATATAATTTGACGACTTCTGACAAGAATATAAAAAGTTATGCTCATTTTAAGTGATTAAGCATGTTAAAGGGTATAATTATAATTTCGGAAGAGAAACACCATTTACCTTGGTGCTTATACAAAGCGCTAAAACAAAATCTTTTCTCAAGCTATCCAAGTTACGGACGAATTTTTATTCCGTGTAAAAATCTCCTATTTTATTATATCTTCTACGAAAAGTGTTAATTAGAGTTAACCTAAAACTTTATACCATTATAAATAAAACTTTAAAAACTCTTTACTCTCTATAATCAGAAATTATTCTCTCTCAAGATTTAGACGAATCGATGCCTTGGGCATCAACCTTTTCAACCTGAATCGCCGTTGATCTTCCGTTCACGCTTCAAGAGGTGGGTACCCATCAATCCATCTTGTTCTTCTCAGATCCCGTCGCGTAGGATGCATTCGATCGCGCATCGACGGGTTTAAAAATCTTATTTAAACCCAAATATCTCATAAGTTAATAGACCTATATATTTAATATATGCTTTCCCTTGAAAGTTGTATATTTTGTAAATTGGGTTTATATGTTATTTTTCTTTTTTTTTCAAGAATCTCTTTTGTTTGAGCCATTAATATTTTACCTTATATTAGGTCTGTATATTTAATATGTTTACTTCCTCTTTTATGTCTATAAAATTAATTAAATTCTAATATTTATAAATTTGATAGATTGAGTTAATTGGCATAATATCATATTGATATTATTTATTTCCAAATCTATATAGTTATAAATTTATCCTTCTACTAAGACTAAAATAATATATATTATTATTGCAAGTTATATTATTATTTATTTAAAATTAATTAAGCCCAAAAATTAAATTATATTTTTATTTTATTTAAATGAATAATAGATTACACCAACTTAAAGTTTCAGGTCCGAACTTGGTGGTACGAACCCGAATTCGCAGCCACGAACCCGAGCTCGCGACCATTGATGCACCTATCCCGGTATTTTAGCCATATCGTTTTACTCCGACTTCGGATTAACGTGATTCTTGCGGCATTGGAAAGAAGATAGCGAGCTTTATAACTTTGTGTGAAATAGTCATTTCACGAATCTGACGTTTTAGAGGTCAAAATAGAGCAACAAGTCAGGTTTAATTTTGAATGACTCAAGACTATTCGAATTTAATATTATTTTTCTAATTCTCATGACCAAAGTTCCTGTGTATATTATATTGTAGGATCTTTCGATCGATGGTCATGATAAATCATAATTTAATAATTATAAATACCATTTAATTTAATTATCTAATTATTATATATATATATATATATCAATTTATCGCTTCAACGTGACCTCTTCGATAACACGAAGTGTTAAGAATTAGATACCTCGTGAACATCGAACCCCGACTTTTCTGTTATCGATAATACACTTATAATTATCTTATTCTATGTTGTATTAGAATGTGTGTAAATAAATATAAATAAATAAATAAATATAAATATAAGATAATCTAATATAAATCTTTTTGTACATCTGACCTTCTACATTTTCATCTGAATTACATTATATGAGTAATGAGTAAGTTAGGACATATGTACGAAAGTATATGAGATCATGCCTACGCTTGGGCGTGGTGACTCACTGAGATGGTATCGAAGCGAGGAATGCACCGTATTCACATGCCTTACAACTCATGGTGGAATGAGACCCATGACAAGTCTGGTGAGTGTGAATTCAGTGTAACTTCGTATACTGTGACATATACAGTGATCCTATCACCCCAAGTTTTAATACGAGAGGATAAGATATGAGATATGATACGAGAATCGGGTTTTGGGCCTTAGCTGTGGTGAGATTTCTTTTACGGTCACGTGAAACTCAGAATATTGTCATCCATGTACGGATACAACACCTCTATGGCAGTATAAACTACTAAACGAAATACATCCAGGTTACTATGGAACCTTTTTCTTGGGAAGCATGAATTAGGAAGGTTGCCTCACTATAGTTTGTCATAGGATAAAGTATAAGAGTATGATAAGCTATGGGTATGAGATAAGATAAGTTATGATACGAGTACGATAATAAGATATCGCTGTGTAGGCCAGCAAAAGATAAAGAACTTAAGTCTCTGTACATGCCGTTCCTTGCGTAGCCACCGTAAGGGCAACAACGTCTTTCAGCCAAGACGGATCTCTGGGAGAGATTATGAGTATGAGTGTGTTATGAGTGAGTTTAGCCATTATGTCTCCCCATTGGCTGGATGGTGAAGTATGAGTATGACACGAGGGCGTTATAATATGGTGGTATGATACTATGTTGACCCTCCCATAGTAGCTCGAGCAGCGACTCTGGCACAGACGTATGTTAGTTACGCTCATGCGATGTATAGACGTATGTGCGAGAATGATAATAAGACATGGTATGATATGTTATGAGATATGATAAGATACGTTAGGATATGAGTGTCTAGATCATAGTCTTGCATTTATGATATGAGTTTTACGAAATGCATGTGATTTTGTCTTTCTTTTGCTATCTACTTTGAGATACTATGTTTATCACTCACATGATGCACCCACAATGCACCTGAGTAGTATGGGGTGGATTGGTGGTGTATCCCACTGAGTTTACGTGACTGAGTAAACTTATCTCACGATAATCTAACAGTTGCAGGTGATTACGCTGGTGGAGTAGACGCGAACCATCTAGATCTCGCCGACGTTGATTTCATTGATTCCGCGGGCGTTGAGTACCAGGAGCCTTTGGAGGGCGACGCTGTCGGTTATCAGGAGGACTACGGTACTGATCTTGATTCGAGTGCCGGTTACTGATCATTGTGGGTTGGGTATTGAGTTCTATTAATACTAGTATTACGGATTTTATAGTTTAGTTTATCGGATTTGTCTTCGAATGAATTTACATTCTATTGGTGGATTATGATTTTATCGCACTTATTCAGTATTTATGATTGCATTTATATTTCACCACTATTTGTTGGATTTCGTGGAACCTGTTTTGCGCGAGAACTCTGATTAGGTGTATGTCCGCTTAGCATAACCGGGATATGTGCGGGCATAACTCAGAATTCTAGGCCCTCGGGATGGGATAGAATTTCGGGTCGTGACAACCATACTTAGGGGAAGGGGGCTGTGAAGCTATTTCCCTAAACAAGGGGGTCATGTGGTACTAGAGGGTGCGCAGTGGTTTCTTAGGTTTGAATGGGTGGGCCTAGGACGTTGTTTCGACAATGTCGTGTGTCATTCAAGGTGAGGTTACCATGTGGCCTAGGACCGGCGTAGCGGTGCACATAAGTCAACAATAAGAGAGGCACTCGATGGCTATATGGGACACGGTAGTTAAGGGCCGGATACGGACGTGTGTTAGTAACGAGGAACGCACACGTTAGTGGGCTTTGTTTTGTATGTCGATAAGTTATGTTGAAATGAGACGACATGAGAAGCTGCATGCCACTGTTGTGAAGCAAGGTACTAGTGCAGGGTATGCGAGAGTGAAGCTTGAGCAGACTAACCAAGGCACAAAAATACTAATATGAGTGTCGTAAGGGGTACAATACGATGAATGGTAGGCCTCGAAAAAAGGTAACCATGAACAAGAGTTTTCCTCCTCTAGGCGGGTGGTATCAGAGTGATAGTTGAACAAGTTTGTCTCGTTGCATGTGGCATCGAGGCACCGCACGAGTGTGATAGCCGGTGTCGGGCCGTCTACTAGGATTAGAGATGAGAGGGCAACGGGTAGGAGGGAGGATCGTAGAGGCTGCAAATCATTGGGTAATTGGGTTCGGAGATCAGCCTCCGATATTGGAGGCCTAAATTAGAGACTTTTTTTTTTCTGTTAACAGAGGAAATTAAATGCACAAATGATTCCATTCAGGGGCCCTAGAGGTCTTCATGCTATCGCAGGGGATGACCGATGATGATATGATCGGATGGTGATGAGGTCAGCTTGACACGATTTTGGCAGACAGGTGAGTCATCTCTTAGCCAGAAATCTTATATAAATTAGATAGATTGTCATAGATTTTGAGGGGCATCGGCATTGGTGGAAGGTCCTCCTTTGACAGGGCTTGAGCAGTATGAAAACCGGTGCTTAAGCTTGATATCTTTATGCGGGTAAGGCAGGTCCATCTCTTACGCTTATGAATGAGGAATGATTACTTAGTTGGGAGGTCATATTTGGAAGCTAGAGCTATTCGGAGCCTGTTATTGGCAGGCATGAGTAATACCATGCCCTAGATAATGCAGGTCTTGCTCTCATTTTGTAAAATCATCATTAATCAAACTAGCACTAGTTATTCATTTACAAAAAGAAAAAGAAATAAAAAAAACTGAAACCAACACTAGTTGATCTCCCTACACACTGCTTAACTGTCCCTACTTTGCCCATCCTGCATTGATCTCTTTCTTGGGATGTCCTCGAACCCACAATCAAGTTGGCTATACAATGGTTATAGACACTTCTTAGGTGTCTACCCTTTACCCATCGCTGCCTACATATGTCACTTCAGCCATCATATATTCATCTCTTGTTTGAGATGTCCCTTTCAACCCACAATCAAGTTGTACCCTAGATCTCAAATAATCTTTTTCCATTTAGATCCTTTAGGTTATCTTCTTTTTCAATTTTTTTTTTCCCCTTTCTGATACATAAGTTGGACTCGAACTTGTGACCTTGAGGTTGCAATTTTGTCAAACTTCCATTGTGCTACAAGCCCAAATCCCTTTAAGCTACATATTCATTAAACTACGCTTTTTCCTAACTTTTAAAGCCCTCAATTCCAGGACTTTTCTCTAAAGTTGTAACCATATCATTTACTTGTCCACCTGAGTGCCTAATTAGCACAAGAGTTACATAATGGGATAGGAGCCCTCATCTTATATTTCTACAACTTGATTCAACAGCCCTTCAGATAAGTTAAAGGTGTACTGTGTACAACTCCGAAAAAGAAGGCATTTCGATTTTTTACCTATGCCTAAGCAGCTAGTGGCAATTGAAGCGTGAATTTGAAAATTCCGGGGATTTTGGGCTAGTTTTTATTTTTGACGAGGGATGTAAGAATGTAACAAACAAAACCCTTATTTTTAGCCTAGAAAACATTTAAGCCCTCCAGTGGCTCCTCACCTGGTGCCTCAACATACATTAGCAAAATGAGATACGAGAGAATACTCAAAATTCAGCTCAACCAGCTATTTATCTCCCTTAGTAATAGCTTGCAATGTCCGACAAAAATGACAAATTTACACCCCAGGACCCACCCTCTCTCACGGCTAGATTTATTGTTTAACATAGTAAAACTCTGTGCTCATGGAGAACACCATCTCAAAGTTTAATTATTATAGTCAAACTCCTGATACCATGACTTGATCATACCATATTGATCAGATGTGTGTCTCTAGTGTCAGCCCATGCCGTAAATAAAGTACTTAAATCAATAAATCATGTAACAGATCTGAAATGAGCAATGAACATACTATCGTATGGGCTAACCAATGGGTGGCCTAGCACGTGTAGAAAGCGTATGCATAGTAAAGAAGATTAGGTTTATTTTAAGATACCATGTTTACCCTATTATATTTATTTATTAGTTTAGAATATAATAAATATATTAAATAATTTTAAAGAAAATAAAATTTCCTTTTGATTTCTTTCTTAGTTGTATGAGTTTATTTTTAGGCAATAGGTATTCTCATTTTTGTATGCAAATAAATAGTCCCACATTGGTAAAAGTAAAAAGTGTCTAGGTTATCTATAAAACTTTTCACCTTTTATTATTGTTTGACAATAAGAAGAGAATAGTGTGTCTAGTGGCGAGCCACCGCGTTCGCGCGCGCGGCGATTGGCGTTTAGGTGCATTGGCGCTTTAGGCACGTATCATCACAAGGAGAGGTTTGATTTTTTGATCAGATAGATCTAACGGTCAAATTATTTATGAGCCGGGTCGGCTTAATGGGTCACTAATCAGTGGGTCAATTCGATTCTATTGGGCCAAATGGATTAGTCAAAGATTGACCGTTGGACTCAACCGTTTCATAATCGCTTATAAAGGTGTGCAACCGTTCGAATTTGAATTCGAAAAGTTGCAATTTTCATACAGCCGTTGAATGAAGCGGTTAACATATTGAAAATTCTATATAAGGAGGCCTTAGGACACAGATTTCAATACTCTGAAACCCATCGAAATCCTTGCATAAACTTGAGAATTTCCTCTTGCTTTCTTCTTTTGATGGTACTTCATTAGATTGAGTTTTCTGTAGCAATCCTCTACTGTTACAAAGTAACGAATCACATCGAAGAGATTGGGCTTGTTGTATCCTGGAAACGTCTCGCTAAAACCCTTTTGTAAACTCGAGAATTTATTCGAGTAGGAAGCGAATAGCATTTTAAAGACAGCGATTATGTGTCTCGAGTCCAATTCTCTTGCCCATTTTATCATTTTCAGATTTCTATTACTAATTTTATCTAACATACCCTATGCAATGCACGTGTATAGTAAAGAAGATAAGGTGTATTTTAAGAAACATCTTTACCCTGCATAATAATTTAAAAAAAAAAAGGTTTATTCTAAGATTTTTTTTTTTAAAACCTTGGGTTCAAGGGGTCCCAAAGTGGATGTCAACTTATAAAATTTAAGGTCAAGATTCCCTTGCATCCAGTGGTTTCAAAATTAGTTGAACCCGAGTTCGGGTTCAATCAGTTGAATCTGACCAAATCCTAACTATATTTGCCATTAACTCATATACTCCATATCTCTAAAACATGAAGACATTTTAGTCATTATAAATATAGAGTTAATTGTGATATCATGCCTTCTTTCATTATAGTAGTAAAAGCGTAAGAAAATTTTATTCATTACAGGTGAATGGCACATATAATTGGGATATCAAGCCTTGTCTCTATATCAAGGATCACAATTTCGGCCGAAATGACCAAAATTTCGGCCCCCACCAAAGCGATAATTTGGGACTGAAATTTCGGTCATAGAATATATGGAATTGAAGTTTTCGGTCAAATTATCGGCTGAAATTTCGGTCCAAAATTTTGATTTCGGTCCCCTCCGAAATCGAAACAAAACCCAAAATTTTGATTCTTGCTGTATATAATTAAAGAAACATACGGCATGTTAGTCATTACAAGTGGATGGCGCTTGCTATGCAGGTGTCCAGAGATAAAAGCACGATACTTCGCATTCTCAGAGTATTATAATAGTAAACAAGACATTGACCATATTGGTCATTTAACTCGTACGATTCATTCTTTTGAACATAAATGGCATTTTGGTCATTATATAAAAAATGAAACTAATTGCAATATCATGCCTTCTCCATTATTATAGTAAATATATTATCATTTTGGAAACAAGAGCGAATTTATAAGAACAAGAATTCTGAGATACAATGCACGTAGAATTGAATTTGATTAGCTGACACCAGACACGCAAATGCAAGTTCATCCATCTTTTTATCAAAGGCACATAGAATTCTGTATGGAGATTCCTCAACCATTGCATTTCTCAGCTCCTCTTCAGAGAAGCTACCCTTATTGCATCATATTCAAAACAAGTAGTCAGTCATCAAGAATTACTACTGATTGATCGGGGGGTGTAGAGAGAAAGATAAGAGAGCCCAAACCGTTAACTGTGCACAACTCCCGACTTACGAAACGATCACTGAATGAGAAACCTACAAGAAAAACATGACGGATTCAGATATGCTTCTGTAGCTCTTTCCCCATGACTTAGCATATTTTGGTGGTTTTTATCTGTGGGGCTTTTTGTCTCGAGTCTCTGTTTCCTTTTTAGACAAAAGTTTACAAAAAATATATATATGATAATCACGAGCGGGTGAGTGAGTCAGAATACTCTTTGGTCATTTTGACGTTGGATAGGTCATACGAGTGATTGTAAAAGAGAAAAATCGCAACGCGCGAAGGCCGTACTACTCACGTTATGAGCAACAGGACAAGCGGCGGGAGAAGCAAGCAAACCATTTGGTTTTTGCTGTGTTCGGAATGGCTTCATGAGAGCGTAACTTCATCTGTGATTGATTCTTCCGCAGCTGCTCGTGTTCCATCTTCAAAGAACTTATATTCCCTTTCCCCGTCAAACTGCAAAGAAATTACAATTAGTATGTACAGTCCTCACACAAACAAAATGAGTAGCATTCATGGGCACAGTGAGTTTTCCAGAAAATCATGCAATTTGCATTTTTTCCCATTAATAAAAACTGATTGCTGAAAGCAACGTTGAAAAATCTCGTTCTCGACTTGGAACTCACTCGAGTTGATTCAACTTGTCTGGCTCAATTCCATTGATTTAATCATTTAAAGCACGTAAATCTTATAATAAAGTCCTGGATCAAAACCTGAATTTTTGCATTGTTATACTGTTTTCCCTCAAAAAAAAAGATGGTAATGCCCGCTAACGATAATCATTTCTTCAAGCATGAAGGTATTCTTCTAGGCCTTTATAATCAAGCGCAAGGGTTATATATTTCACAATAAAATCCATGACCTCATCATTGCAACACAAGCCTATATAGTTGTAACACGGTACATTACCGACACAATTAATGTGATGAAGATGGAATTGTAACATGAGATAACCAAGAATTTGCATGTCGTGTACAGAGGATTGAGATCCAAGAATCTCAGTCTGGTCATCGACAATTTATCCAATTAATAACACTATATAGGATATTTTGTTATGTGTTGTTATATTAATACCCCACTAGTATGATTCCATAGAATGGAATCGCTCATGAAAAAAATTCTATTTTCTATGGAGGGGAAGTAGCAACAAAAGGAAAATGCATCTCACCAATTGGATTACGAGCGCTTAGGCAAATGGTTGTGGAGGTTGGATGGCACTCACAACTAGCAACGAGCTTTGGCCTAAGGTTATCTTCAGCAAATCTAAAATTTCAAGATACAGTTGGGAAGTCGAGCACTCTAGGTTGCAGTATGCTTCAGGATGGTGGAGAGAGATATAATAGAATACATTTCTTTCAACATAGGATGAGATATGAAATTGGAAAGGGCGACTCGGTGCAGTTCTGGAATGATGCTTGGACTGGTGATGCTCCTTTGGCAGTCAAATTACCAACACTTTACCAGTTATCATCTGCGAAATCCATCTCTATCAATCAATGTGCTCGATCTGCTGAGGACAATATCCCTTGGGTGATCAAATTGACAAGTTTCGAAGACTTACAGGCTAATTGAACAAAAAATGGATAGAAGAACTATTAAGCCTTCTTCGCGACGCTCCTCGACCCACCAAAGGAATGATATCAGAATTTGGACCTTTTGCAGTAGAGTAAATGGGTAAATTGTTTTATGAAACTCATAACAGGAGACCTCTTATAACTCTGGCCTGTTTGGGTTAAACGGTTAAATTGTTTTTTGAAACTCATAACAGGAGACCTCTTAAAACTCTGGCCACAGGTTTTAGAAGCTAAAAATCCTGTTTAAAGTTGCTATAGTAATTTGGCGTGTCGCCTGGAGTAAGATTCAAACAGTGAACAATCTCATTAAAAGAGTATCCAAGCTGCCAAACTGATGTGTCGACAGTTGATCATCTTATGCTAGACTGAACAGCAGTTCAAGGGGTGGGGTGTGGCCTTTTTTTTTGGGCAACTTTTCCAAGTTGTTGGATGTTGCCCTAGTTCTGGCGGGGAATTGTTGCGGGAACTTCCCGCACCATAAGAGGTGCCAACAGTGTGATTTTTCAGCAAAATTATTTCTGTTTCTATGTTTTGGACCGTCTGGATTGGGCGAAATTCCCGCATCTTTAAGGGTAAGAGCAGGATAGCCGTTATGCTCATCGAATTGGTGAAGGACTGTCTTTTGGTGTGGGCTAGCCTATCTAATAAATGTAGAGTGGTTCTAGCCCAACTGGTGGATGTCTACGGAAATTTTGAACAAGTTGATTATGCAAGCCTAGTCCGATTGGTGGATGTCTATGGGTCTCAACCCCCACCCCATCCCCAACACACACACACACCACTGTGACCTTTCCTCTGCTTCGTTCTGTTTTTTTTTCTTTTTTTTCATTAAGCACCTCACTTAGTCTCTGATCCAGGTGCAACTTTATTCTTGTCTAAGGAAATTGCATCTTTGAGGATAAAAAAAATAATAACATAGGATATTATTTAGACAATTTCATTTAAAGTTCATTATAATTTTTGTTATTACGACACCTAAAAGGAGAATATTGTAACAAGACTTGGTAGTAGTTACCCCACCCGAGCACCGCCATCAATCTCCATCTGCCAAAATAGTCGAGCTTCGGGAGGTGCACAACTATTCATGAGCATGGAAATCAGTGAAAGAACGCTTTTGACCTTTCATTGATTTGATGCTAAAAAATATTTGTACATTTCCGAAGGTTGACAGAGAGAGATCGGCCTGAGCACCACCAGTGATGCTCGGGTCAATTACCTAATACTAATGATGGGGACACTGACATTGTAGACATTGGATACGGATCGTTTCGTGTGTACCGACGTAGGAAGAAGCGGAATGGAAATCAAAACCAGGCGTAGAGGAGGAGAATTTCGTACTTGAGGAATACTGCACAGTCGATCGATTGATTAATATTTTGATCGATCGATGGCGGCGAGAGCAGCGAGAAAGAGACTTCATTCTGGAGTGAATATATATATATATATATATATAAATCGATTGAGCGATTTAATTTCGATCGATCGAATACCCTTTTCGATCGATCGAGTACCACCGGCAATATATATATATAAGTCGATAGATCGAGTACCACTTTCGATCGATCGAGTGTCACTTTCGATCGATCAAAATCGCGCAAATTAAATTCTCTCAGAATTCGAATTTAAATTTGAAGGTTAAAGTTGTATTTTATTATTTAATTGTTTTAGGGTTTTCTTTTATTTTAAGACCTCCTATATAAGGTCATTAAGAAAAACAATATAATCAGTTTTTTTATTAATGAAAAGAGCTTTTGCTTGTGTGCTTGAGATGAGCCTCCACGAAGAGTGATTCTTTTCTTCCCGAGAAGGGTTTGGTGTGAAGCCAAGGGTGTGAAGCCCACAACATTTATCTTCTATTTATCTCTTACTTTATTTTCTTTCTCTGCTTCTAAATATTTTCATAAACTCGAAATCATAAACCCTAGCTGTTCTCTAAATCGTTGAACCGATCCGATTCAACAACCGTAGATCCCATCATTGAATTGTGAGCGTCCTAATCTGAGAATCTAGAGTTCTACCTTTAGAACCGATTTACACTACATACCTAACAGATCTAGCGCATGGACTGGACCTTTCCTGAATCCGAACGCGATCTCTCACATGGGAAACAGAGAAGCCCTAAGGTATTCGCTTTATTTTCAAATTCATTGTTCAATTTAATTTAAATTAATTTCGGCAAGTAATTAATTCATCGCATGCACGTAGTTTAGGGTTTTGTCCTGCGTCAGTTTTGGTATCAAAGCCTAAGTTCTAGGTTAGGGCATTTTGCCATTTTAATTTTATTTCATTTATGTTCATCGAGTGTGCACGTCTTGTGTTCGACAAAAGCCCTTATTCACTTGGTTCACATGTATATGTCATTTCAATGTCATTTGATTTTATGTCATTTGCTTATTCATTTGTGTGCGCGTCATGTGTTTGTTAAAATTCCTCAATTATTGTGCGGTCCATAAAATTTTGCCTGAGTTGTGTTTGTGGCAAGCATCATATATGAGTCATTTACACGTCACCATGACTTCCTTAACCTTCATGAGAGGGTACTAATCGAACAAAGAAACCACCACACCCCAAGTTCTTGGCAAAGTCCCAAAAATCGTGATGAGACTAGAGTTAGGGGATGTCCTCATCATCAGGAACCTGAGTACTACCCTGTCGAGAAGTTTCTAAACTCTATTCGGAATGAGGTTCCAGATTTTGAGGGTACGACGAACCCTAGAACCCTCGTGGAGTGGTTTTCTAGTGCAGAAGAGTACTTTGATTGATATGGCGTACCAGATGAGTACAAAATTAGGCTAGTAACCACAAAGTTTACGGGTAATGCCAAAAAATTTTGGATTCATATAGAACTCTGTATCGACTTTCGTCGGATTAAACCCATCTCCACATGGGAGAATATGAAGGTGATACTTATTGAAAAGTATGTTCTTTTCACACACCATCACCTTCTACGAAGTTTGAAAACCAAGACAAACAAGTGTCCTGATTGTCTTAAGTGTCAAGGATTTGGACACTTTGCTTACCAATGCTCCATAAAACTTCTCACTCCGAATTTATTGACTAAAAGCGAAAGTTCTAAGGAGCCGGAAAATATGAAAGTAGAAGAGGAAGTGTATGACCCTAGAACCGTGATGAGTGAAGAGGAAATGGAAGAAGCTAATGAGAGTCTAGTTTGCGTTAAAGAGGCCCCTATTTCCCTTGTGAGTAGTGATGTTTGGTCGCCCACACATGAGTCAACTGAGTCACCCACGCACGATTCGACCGAGTCGCCTATGCACGATTTGTTAGTGTCCGTAGAGCCAATTGCGCACGAGTCCTTATTGGTGGTAAAGTCGAGTGCACTTGAATCTTTGAAGTTGGTCAAACCGAGCATACATGAGCCATTAGTGTCCTTTGATTCGATCACACATGAGCCGATAGTGCCCGCAGAGTCGGTTGTGCCAAGTCAGTTACATGTGAGTCGTTAGCGACGCATGCACATGAGAGTATCGAGTCCATAGATACACGTGCACATTATAATCTCGAGTTGCATACGGCTATACATTCTGAGTCTTATTGTAAGTCAATTTTTGAGTCTTATTTTGCATTGTATGCCGAAATTAAGCTTAAAATTAAGTTATGCAATGAAACTTTCAAAATATCGATGCAGTTACCTAAGGCTTTTATAGAATTTCAATTAAATGATCACGCAATTCCCATCGGGAGTCGTAAAGGAGCTCCAGGCCCACAGCGCTGAACCTTTTGGAATTGTGGCAAGGAGTGGTCCTAATGCGTACATTATTGAGCTTCCTCCAGATACAAGGATTAGCTCAATGTTCAATGTGGAGGACCTAGTTCCTACTCTAGGCTCAACCCCACGACCGTGCAATCCTATTCACGATCTCGTCCCAACTTTGCAGCCAATACCCCTTCCCCACCCAAGCAGGCAGAGGAAAGAAGTAATTGAGGAAATTTGGGATGATCTTGTGGCATTCACCAGCGACAGAGTTTTTAGTTTATGAGATGCCGAGAGTTGGTGAGTCGACTGCCGAGAGTGCATGGGCCAATCATGAGCGAGTTCATCGCTTGAGTTTTAGTATTTTCGACCGATATCGCGATCACATTTCATCAGTGATGAGGACTTTCGGGTTCGGGAGAGTTAATGAGAAGCTTAAAAAATACTTGGTTAAGTGGTTGGGAAAGCCGGACTCCGAAGACCGATATCGCGATCACATTTCATCAGTGATGAGGACTTTCGGGTTCGAGAAAGTTGATGAGAAGCTTCAAAAATACTTGGTTATGTGGTTGGGAAAGTTGGACTCCGAGAACACATGGTTAGCTGAAGAAGAGGTGCGAAGCCTAGACCCCGACAACCTCGATCGCTATCACGACGCCACTCATCGGTGATGAAGCCTTTTCGACCTGGGAGAATTGACGGAACGCTAACATTGTAGACATCGGATACGGACTGTTTCGCATGTACTGACGTCGGAAGAAGCGGAATGGAAATCAGAACCAGGCGTAGAGGAGGAGAATTTCGTACTGGAGGAATACTGCACAATCGATCGATCGATTAATATTTCGATCAATCGACCCCATATTTCAATCGATCGACGGCGGCGAGAGCGGTGAGAAAGAGACTTCATTTTGGAGTGTATATATATATATATATATATATATATATAAATCGATCGAACGATTTAATTTCGATCGATCGAATACCCTTTTCGATCGATCGAGTACCACTTTCGATCGATCAAAATCGCACAGATTAAATTCTCTCATAATTCGAATTTAAATTTCAGGGTTAAAGTTGTCTTCTATTATTTAATTGTTTTAGGGTTTTCTCTTATTTTAAGACCTCCTATATAGGTCATTAAGAAAAACAATGTAATCAGTTTTTTGATTAATGAAAAGAGTTTTTGCTTGTGTGCTTGAGATGAGCCTCTACGAAGAGTGATTCTTCACTTCCCGAGAAGGGTTTGGTGTAAAGCCCACAACATCTATCTTCTATTTATCTCTTACTTTATTTTTTTTCTCTGCTTCTAAATATTTTCGTAAATCCGAAATCATAAACCCTAGCTTTGCTCTAAATCGTTGAACCAATTCGATTTAACAACTATAGAGCCCATCAGAGCTATCCCTTCCGCATCAAATACCCGAAGAAACTAGTGATCCCATCATTGAATTGTGAGTGCCCTAATCTGGGAATCTAGAGTTCTATCTCTAGAACCGATCTACACCGCAAACCTAACGGATCTAGTGCATGGACTGGACCTTTCCTGAACCCGAACGCGATCTCTCACATGGGAAACGGAGAAGGCCTAAGGTATTTGCTTTATTTCAAATTCATTGTTCAATTTAATTTAAATTAATTTTGGTAAGTAATTAATTCATCACACGCACGTAGTTTAGGGTTTGTCCTGCATCAACTAACTATGTTAATTATGGTAAAAGTGACTTGGATGGTTGGACCCATGACCTCATAGTTGCCACACAAGGTTTATAGTTGGAACACAGTTCATTATGGGCACAATTAATGTGATAAAGCCAAGCCCACACACTCTAAAATGCAAATGTTTGTAATTACCAAGGGAGCTTTGTGATGTTCTGTTACAACTCGTCAATGATTGTCGGAGTCAATTAGATGATGTCAGCAATTGAGCAGTTGATATTACAATTCTTCAATGATATCATCCCTGCTAGTTGTACTGCTGTATGTAAATTTTAACTGAAGGTTGGTCTTACCCTAAGTATTGTGTTAGGGCTTTAATAAGAAAAATGGATGAAGCGAGGGATAGTGAGGGAGGAAATATGGGAAAGATAAGAAGAGGATGAGCTTAAGGTAGGGCTGATGCTAATTAATAAGAAAAAGGACAAGAGAAGTTGAAAATATGAGTTGAGAAAACTAAGTCCATAACTCACAGGTAACAAGCTAGGCATTTAAAGTTAGGATTATACACCGCTTTGGTCAATCCCTATTTATTCGGTTAGTGAAATAGCCAAAAAGGACATTCTTTTACAGTTCTAGTGTAATTATTATGACATACAACATAGACATTACAAATGTGTATGTCCAACCATTAATTACATACATTGAACGATGTCCCCAGATATTTTTCCTACTGTTGTCCACAATCTAAAATGGGCCCCTGTCTATGTCTCTGTCTTATCGTATCTGTGTTCCTACAAGTGGGAAAGGCTAGAAGGAACGACTCACTTACCACTTGGAAGTAAGAAATTAGTGACTTACTGCTTTGACTTGACTAAATAAATTCTTTCTTGATTTATTGCCAGCTTAGACCTGTGACTGGTAATAAATAAATGCATCCCCCATACACAGATGGATGCAAGTAGCACACGGCCATGAAAATAGATTTTTCATCCATATATTTATATGTACATATACAGATAAAAATGCAAAAGAAAGGGTGCTGGTTTCTTTCCCATCAGAATGGTAGTCAAGAGCCCATGAATTGCACTGTGCTTTCTTCAAAATAAAAAGTATTCCACATAAAGAATTAGAGGAGAGCATTGTCCTTCAAGTAGAACTTTATATAGGAAAATGAGAATTATACATAACAAACAGGCAGACATAAGTATATAAAGAGATTTATAGGGATGATAATATCCTGCACCGGGAACTATCATGCTTCCGTTTCCCCACTTATTGGACATTAGGTTAAAATCCAGCAGCCATTGATTTGACACCAAAAAGGAAAAGTACAAAAGTGACAAGCTGTATTTTGTTAGGTGATGTCATCACATTTTCACATGTAGGTTCAACAGCTGTAGGATCTTGCAATTGAATGGGACATAGAACCAGACAGTATACGATCATTCTAATATTTGTGTGAGAAATGTACCTATACACATAGACATGCAGTATCTAAGATTGCATGCATCGAGTTAAGAGTGAGAGAGCATACATTGGAAATGCAAAAGAACTGGTGCTGGTTGCACTGCCGTCAGATAGTCGAGAGCTACTTGTAGAACGAAAGAAACTCTTTAGATCGGTGTGAGGCCTCTTTTCATTAACAACTTCTGCTGCAGCCGCATTTCTTCGAATATCTTCCATAGTTTCAGCATTCGGTGCTTCAGATATGCTAGGAACCTCTACTCCCTCCCCAAAATCCAAATTATTTGATTCAGAGCTGACCATTACAGGAGGAGGGAGAAACCCATCAGAAGGGAACCCAAGTTCTTCTGACTTACCTAACAGGAAAACATGGTCCCTAGAGAAACTGGAATTTCCTACATGGATGCTGAACAGAGATTCATTGGAAGCCAGGCTCCACTCCGGCGGTGTTGAGGTCTTACTCCTTGCGAACACAGAGGCAGGGATCCTATATGGATCAGGGTTTTCCAACTTGGCTATTGCTTGAATTGGAAAGGACTGCATTGGCAATCCAAGCAAGCTGTAATCATCAGCGAAGGTGGGAGTGATACCAGAAACATTGGGTGGGAATGCATCTTTCTTCGAAACATGTTTGGATCTTATTGGCCCATAGAGCAAACTATCTTCCACACTAGGACTAACTCCTCCAAACTTAGTAGACAAATGATAGAGAACCTTCTTGTCATCACCTCGGGCATCAAAGGTAGAAGCTAATTGATCCCGCTCACCAAGTTTAGGAGGGAGTTGTAGGGTATTACTTTGAATATCGCCAGTTTCTGCAATTGGCTTGCTAAGTTCATTTGGATCCAGTTGGAAAAAATCTTTGTCAGATGAAGAGTCTGAAGAAGAGGAAGAGGAAGATGTCTGTTCTTTGACTTTAGAGTTCTTGCTTGGGTTGAGAAGAAGCAGTTCGTTATCTCCACTGACAATACTCTCAGGATACATCTCTGTATTCTTACTACCTTCCATCCACATGTACAAATTCCATGCCTAATATATGCGATCAAACGAAACTCCAAATGTTCTATACCACTGCATCTTGTAGATATTCAATCTGAAGTAAAGATAGGAAATAATATTGTGTAGAGTTAATGAATAGCGACAGCACAATCCCAAGTAAATAAACACATTCTATAAGGTGATGATAAAAACTTAAGGTATAGAATTTGATAATAATATTGCATCACCACATAAGTCAAGCGAGTTGTCAATTTACTCGTGAGTAAATGGATTAGTTTTCAATATACAATAAACTCATGAAAGTAAATGCTGAATAAGTTCAGATCTAATGACAGAAAGATACAAGTATACAATACATGCTAATTTTTTGCATGTGTGATGTGTAGCTCTTATGGTGTTTATTTCTGCATTTGTGAGTGGAAAATCTGTAAGCAGCATTTTAGTCATTCACAATTTTGTTTAGGGCATTTTTGTTAAGATGCATGCGTAGAATATTTAGTACTTTGGTCATGTAAGACTTCTCTTGAGGGTATTAATCATATATATATATATATATATATATATATATATATATATATATATATATATATATATATATATATATATATATATATATATATATATATATATATCTGAGGCACGGGACTATGCGTCCAGACCAATCATGTGGCACTTCTCACGAGGATCATTGCCATGGCCCATGGCAACTTGGATACCATCGATCAGGTACCACTCGAAAATTTGGGCCTGATCCAATGCATATCCACCATTGAAAATGTGGTCAAAGGTGTCTAAATTCAATGCACTAGGTTTGTGGGGCGTCACCTCATCTTTGACCCATGATATAAGGACAAAAAAAGTGCACAAAAAACATTTTTTTTAAAACCACATGCCACATGGCTGAACAACCCAAAACGGGTGTTGTTTTGGGTGTCACATGCCACAAGACACATGATCTGGCATTCGGGTGCAGCCCTCTAGGGCTGCGCCAGATGCATGTCCCCAACTCTCTCCCTCTCTCTCTCACTCTATGTGTGTGTGTGTGTATTCTAATTCATATCTTGAATCTGCTTTGGAAATGTTCTCCTAAGTCATTGTTGGTTGTCTTGGTAGATTTTCTCATGCATATTATAGGAAGTGTCTTCGGAACTTGTTCATTTTGGTGTTAGTGTACATGCATTTAGGAAGTTGGACCTAACTTATGTTTAATTCGAAATTCAAATTAGGTGGGTTGTTAGGTATTGTGCATTTTAGTTAGGGTAATTTAGGTATTTAAATAGAGTAGGACTTAATTGTAATTGGATGTTTGTAATATTGACATTTTAGCAATTCAGTTGTAGGTTTTGTATTCGTGTGTGTAGTATATAGTCAAGCGGCTTATATAGTCAGTTGTGTTTGTGTAACTTCTAATACCTATGATTCCATCATTCTATGGTAAGCAAATAGTCTCGCAGATACTTTCCAATATGATTATTAATTTTACAGTCAGCGGTCAACCTAATGCTAACCCTACTCCATTTCTCTGCCTTTTTAGCTAAGGAATCACATTGTTGGTTTCACTTAGAAATTATAAAAAACATTTTTTTTATTCTATGTAATTTAAAATTTCATGAGTAAAATTAGCATATCTCCTGAGACAAACCTTGAAGTTTGGCACCCAACTGAGAACATAAAGAGTCCCCCCTCCACAATTGCGGGACCTAACTCTGTTATAATCCTTGTATTTGGAATTATATGTGGAAATGATATTTTACATTTGGCTATTTAAAGATCATATCAATGGAAGAATTAGGAATTAGAATATGGATGAATCAGTTTGAAACTTCAAATAGATATAAGGTTTCATAATCTATAAACTATAAATGAATATAGAGAGTATACTAGAGTAAGTAAGAGGAGGGTGGAGGTTTACAATTAAGGAGATAGTCCACCCTCAAGCAGAATTGCCGTAAGTAATTATGGGATTTGCAATAACACTTCTTTTTTTTGATAACCTGGGTATCCGGGCTCTTAGAGCACCCCCCTAATCCCGGGGGCACATGCGCACCCCAAATTCAGCACATGCCGGGTCAGCACAGGATATAAATCCCTAGGGTGGCCTCAAGGCCGGGGGGGGGGAGGGGATTCGAACACAGGTTTCCTGCTTTTGGAAGGAGGTACCTGGCCAACTCTCCTAACCCCTTGAGGTTTAGGTGGAATTTACAATAACACTTAGTTTGACTTATATGTATGCAGTTTATTTTTAGCATCATTACAAACTCTGAGGTTGGAAACTGTCCAAATACCTGCGAGAAGAAAATAAATGAATAAAAAATAAAAGTAGCCTCCAATTCATTAGAATGTCAGAACCCAAATTGGACCAGAGAACGCTTCATAATCTTCGTTTCTAACAATGCCTTCCAATTCAATACCATCTAAGTTCAACTTGATGCCATGGTTTAAATTTTCACATATGTTGTAAACCATTTCCACATATCTTAATTGAAGACAAATTCCCTCGTGATTCAATTTTTAATATATTTATCGATCTCCACAAGATTTGTGTTCAATTTTTAACAAGATTTGTGTTCAATTATTATTGACACTTCACGAACTACTGATTCAGTTTCAGAAAAGAAAAAAGTACCTCATAACTAGAATCACAAATGGAAATCGAATTCAGCAAAAACTAAATCAAATAAAATAAAAGTAGCAATTATTATAAAGAACAGCAACAGCAAACACGATTCTCGATCTCAATCAAAGGAAAAAAAACTCACCCAGATCATCAAATGCTCTTATTGTTGCCGTCCAGATGCTCTCGGTTAATCTAAAGAATTTACGGATCGAAAATAAAGAATAAATCACAAAAAAAAAGGTACAGAGATTCAAAGCATATCGATATCAATTTTACCTGGATTCAAAGGAGAACTAGGGCTCGAGAGATGGAGGACTAGGGTTTCTGAGAGGAGAAAAATCAAAGGCTCTGCGACGGCTTCGGCTTTTCCAGCGATACGATAGGTATTTCTGGTTGGCGCCATCTTAGTTAGTCCTCTTTCCCTCTCACTAAGACTACATATAGTAATTTTGGTTGCAACGAGCCGAACAAATTTAAAACTTTACGTTTTGAAGCAATCTATAGCCTCTAAATCTGGTCCAAGATGTCGCGGATTTTAAAGGCCCTGATGTCTATCAAAGTCAGCTATTGACTGTATAAGAAGGAGCTTCTGAAAACCTTATCATTTTGAACGAATTAGTGGGCCATTAGACATTTAAACATCTATATGTAATTAGAATTATTATTAGATAAGGGGCCATAGGCATATGATTCGATACAACAGTTTTTGGGATTTGTGCAATTAACAGCTATCAAGTAAATCAAATAGATCATTAATTTGAGATGACTTTTACCACTTCAAATCTGAGGATGAGGATCACCTTTTTTTTATATTTTTATTTTTTATATAACATAGACATCTTGATACAGTGTCTCTGCTGCAAACTTCCCCGTAGAGAGGATCCATTATTTATTGGCGCAACTTGTACAAGGGGTGGGAGCAAGCGTAGGGGTTAGAACTCACGACCTATTGGTTGGAAAGAGATGCCAGTTGAGAAGGCGTGGAGATCACCTTTTAACTCTCACTTTTGCCCATAGGTCTTGAGATCATGGGCAAAAAATCACATAGAACACTTTTGACTCTCTTTTGTTAGATCTTAAGATCATGGACATTAAATCACAAAGAACACATGATGGTTTCACAATACCAAAGCGTCGGGGATCAAATCAGGTACCTAATGTCAAATTTAGACATCATATATGAAGCGACCTCTTAGCCCAATGAAAGGCCAACTTTTACAAATCTTTGCTGACCTCAAATAGATGGAATAAGACTATGACGATGATGATGAACCTTTATAGATTTCTCGCACCCTTGAATCTGATTACAATTCATAGGCTAATCTCCCTCCATCAAACTGGTAAAAGCTTGATATAATATAAGGGCAGAAATATTAATGCACATTTTTGACCTTTCATTGAGTAAGCATCGAAACTAGTTCTGCAACTCTAGGGGTGGCAACAAGAGTTTGACTATTGCATGTGATTCTAATTATCCATCCATTGCTGGACACTGATATATGGAGGACATATTTTATGCAGACAAAGTGACGGCGGCTAATATGAGATGACACAATTGATTGCAAGTGTGGTGGGGCTCAATTAGAACAGCCAGTGACGTTGCGTCACTTTGTCCTCAACAAATTTGTCTTATATTTATAATTTTCCCTCTTCTAATGATTCATCCCTTCATACATTAAGCAACAGTCAGTGTGGTGGGGCTCAATTAGAGCAGCCAGTCACGTCGCGCTACTTTGTCCTCAACAAATTTGTCTTATATTTATAATTTTTCCTATTCTAATAATTCATCCCTTCATACATTAACCAAAAATTTGTGTGCATTTATTTTTAAGTGAGGCTAATCGATTTTTTTTTTTTTTTTAATTGTTGTTTTCTAAGTAGCTAATCAAAGTTTAGGATGTTGCCATGGCGCCCGATTTTCGATGGGTAACAAGTACACCAAATGACAGGCGTAGAACTCTATGGTGCTAGACATACGAGCACAGTGATTCACCTAAAACTCGATTAGACGCTCGAAATATCTTTAGCCAAGGACTTTTTTTTTAAAGAAGGGGCAAGGTTGACCGGAAAATTAAGCGAACCAAATCATTTTGAAACCGTTTTAGATTGAACTAAGCTAAACTGATTCTACTTCGATTTGATTTTGATTTTGGGTGGAAAAACCAAAAACATATTAGGTTGGATGAGAAAATCGATTTTTTTTTTCAAAAACTCAAAAAAAAAAAAAAACATAACTTTAAATATAAAAATTAGTAAAAAATAGCTTAAAATACAAAAAATAATAAAAAACCCAAACCAAATCGAAATTGAACCTAAATAACCAAAAATTTTGGGTTTCGATTTAAAAAATAAAATAAAATATGACAAAAATTGAAATAATTTAGTTTTAGTTTGATTCCAGTACCCGAACTTGCATCCCTATAAGTCTCCAATAAGAGAGAAATTTAGTAATAAAAATAATTAATAAAAACCTTAAAAGGAATTATATGTCATCGGAGTCAATGCCGGAGGGATGGGATCTTCACGTAGCACAGATCTTGAAAAGGGATTCGAGAACTATATTTGATGTATGCCTATGATTGATGAGTGGTGAAATATGATGATATTTTACCCCCTACAGCCTACATTTAGCCATCCGATGAAGGCTACCTGATAAAAATTATGAGATTTTAAGTGTTACAAGTAAATTTAGCTGTTTGATGCAATAAAAAGCATTAAAGAGCATAAAGCCGACTAACACTTGAACATCAAAGCAAAAGGAAAAGCGGTGCTCAATTAAAAACTGTCGCTATTAACAAAAAACTTCTGCTAATAGTCTTAATAGTTTATTTGTTAACAGCAACAATTTTTTGCTCTAAAAAATTGCCGCTACTAGTCTTATTTTTTGTAGTATTGGTCGATGAATCGACTTAACAAAAGAAGTTGAAAGTCTACTCGCTGTCATGTATATACTCGCTGTCATGTATACACTCGATTAATTGACTTATATAGTGTCGATAAATTGAGTTTTAAAAGATGAAAAATGAAAATTTGAAATTCAAAAAAACTGATTAATCGACTAGTATAGTCGATCAATCGAGTTTGAATTTCAACTCTATGAGAAATTTAAGCAAAATCGGGGAATCAGTTAGGGGGTTTAGTTTTCATTTTCTTTTCCTTCAACAACTTTTAGTTTTCTCTCCAGTTTTTCCTTCCGTTCTTGTTCATCATTTTCTTAGGCCTAAGATTTAGATTAGTTTTATTGTTTGCAATTGAAGAACTATTGTACTGTCGGATTAAAGCTTTTATTAGAGTTGTTGAGGTATTTTACAGTATTTTAATGTCATCTTTCAGTTCTAGTTTAATCATGTAATTTATTTTAATCATGTGTGGATAATTTCATTGATAGTAAGGATCTAATGAACCTCATCCGAGGTATTCATTTATAATAGTACAAATCTATAGTTGAGATATTAGTTTATTTTTAGTGGCCTTGATGTTATTATCGATGATGGATATCATCTGATTGCTATCCGAAATCTAGGTGTTAATCATATCCTATGATCTCAGATCTGCAATGGTGATTTTATCTTTATTATTGTTCATCTCAGGATTAAGTTTTATTACCATCTGAGGTATAAATGTTAACCATACATTCATGGAATGTTAATCATACATCTCCGTGATCTCAGATCTGTAATGTAGAATTTACTTAAGGATTAAATTTCGATTACCATTTGAGGTGTGAGTGCTAATCATACACTCATGAGATATTAATTATACATCCCCATAATCTTAAATCTGTAATGTAGAATTCATGTGTGTTTGGGTCCAGTGCTTGCATGTGGTACATCTTATGATAATCTCATCTAAATTAGTAGATTTGTATTGCATAAATGATAAATCTACAATGGAGGGATTGATTATCCAATCCTTATCTTTTATTAATTGTTTAAATTATGTTTTATTGCTTAGTTTTTATCTCGTCTATCAAACTTTCAGAATCACAAACCAGTTTAAATATTATGTTAGATCTGTGGTAGTTCTTTTAATTGATTATTGTTTCCTCCTTATAATTCTCTAACCAATCCTCGTGAGAATGATTTTGCACTTCACATCCACTAACTATATCTCGATTCGTGTGTTTACGAGTATAACTTTATTTTCACAACAATAATCATATTTATTTTTTAAGATGTATTATATGAAATTAAAATTTGATCATTTGATGGTAGGCCTATGATCTACAGATCTAATATGTTAAAGATCGAGATAAAAAACGATCCTCATCATCATCAAATCAATCAATAATTAAAGTATGCGACATTAGGGTGAGAAGGAAGAATCTTTTGATTTATAAATATAAGTACTCCCTTTTAAGTGTTTCTCAAAAGTAAGGTGGGGCAGCTGCACCCCTTTGCCCTAATGTGGCTCGTCCCATCAATCTTCTATAGTTTAAATCATCCTTTTAAAAAAATTGAAAACTTAGTTCTTATCTTTTACAAATCAATTAATATCTAACTTTTACCATAATTTTTTATTATTTTGCTTTCGATACGGCTCTTTTAAACTAATATAGACAATGCCTCCCAGCTCCATATAGCACCACAAATAACCATATTTTGACATTGGTTTAGAGCATGGTTCAACATAAATGTTTCGGTTTTGGTCCCACCGAAACCAAAACAAAACCTCTAAATTCCGGATTCTAAAGTATTGTGTTTTGGATTTAGGCCGAAATAAATTTCGGTTTAAATTTTTGGTTTTAGTCCCCACCAAAATATAACGAAATCCGATATTTTGAGCCTTGGTTTATGATGCTGCTATTAACCCCTTACCATATAGTGAATATTTTCTATCGAGTGCAATAACTTGATTGCTTTTCATCATATGATGGAGATGGTTTTTATGTTCCAATCTTTTTTAAAATTGATCTTAAGATCATGAGAATATCATATGACAGTTAGATTTTTAATTTTCACATGACACAAGTCCCCAAAATGTGACCATGTGAGCATTGTGTGCCACATAATATTTGAATCACTTTTTAAAGATATATATCATGTGGAATAGAAGATTGGTTATCTGATGATATTTTTATGATCTCAAGATTAGTTGTACAAAATGGGAATAAAAAATAATCTCCATCATCCAATCCAAAACAGTCAACGGTCATAAATATGTGCTCTTTTCATGAGGTTCGATCACCGTGGGAAATTGGGACCCCTGCGCGGCCTTAGAGCAATGCGTCAGCCCCTATCCCTATTCCTAGTATCAACTATGAAATGGAGGGTGATGGATTTACCAACTTAACATGTCAATTATGTTAGTGCACGTGCATCTATTATGCTCACAATCTCCGAAATTGACGGTTTTAGATTCGAGAGCACGCTTCGACAGTATACTAGATTCACCACATTTGGGGGCGCAGACAAAACCCTAAGCTTTCTTCTCCACTGTGAATGTTGAAAAGACTTTCTTATACCTCCCTAGGGTTCATGTAACCCCTTTTTTTGAAAATTTACTCGATCGAACTAGGGTTTCAATCGAATGAAACCCTAGACGCAGAAGAATCATGTGGTTTGCAGCGAGGAACATCCAACGGCATTGCTTGAAAACCATCTCTATTCTTCAAACCAGGTTTTTTTATTTTTATTTATTTATTATTATTATTAAAGATAAAAACCCTAACCCTAATCTCAGCTATATGTACCTAATCAAAGACTGTTTATTTCTGAACCAGTAGTTTTCTTCGACGGAGTGATGTTTCTTCGCATTGCGTGTTGGAGAATTCTGTCGGCTCGAAATCGGAGTTTGGAATCTCGAATTTAGGTCGCTTCAATATGTATCGATCGATGTCAACGGCGGGGAGGAGTATGAGGAGCAAAGTGGAGAAGAGGATGAGGAGAGAGACGGGGAAAACCTTGCGGGAGATTAGACGAGCGAAGAAATTGAGGAAGAAATTGATGTCGGATGAAGAACGGCTCATATATAATCTCAGACGAGTAAGTTTTTAGATTTCGAGCTCGGTTTTTTTCTTTTCATTGTCGTTGTTTGGTAGATTTAAGTATTATGGTTTTTGGATTTTGTTTTGGATAATTTGTGTTATGCATTAGGTTTGAATCCAGATTTGTTTTGGATAATTTGTGTTATAAACCCTAAACCCTAAAACTCAGGAATCAATGAGAAAAATAGATTATATATAGATGATGTTGGTATATCTATGAGTCTTGTATGGAGTTGTAGTTTAAAAAACACAAGGGATATCCGGATTTTTTGCACAATACGGACCTACAATGTTTGAATTGTAGATATTCGTTTGCCCTCCAATTTTAGCTTGAAGGATTAACAAGCTTAAACTTGTCTCTTATATTTGGTTTACATGCTTTGATGAATTTTCTTCTATGCATCTTTATTCTATACTCTATAGCATGGTAAAAAGCTTGTTGAACTTACAGTATCAGCTACAGGACCCTAAGGGCAGTTTGGATGTCTTCTACTAAAAATTGCAAATTTCAGTTATAATTTTGATTTAAACATAAAATAAAAAATACAACCTTTGAAATTTGGGAGATTGAGATGGGTTCCATCATGTTGTTCATCTTTGTAATAACTATTTTTGGAATTTCTGTTCCATATAGAATTTTTTTCCGTCTTAACACATTTATTATTCCATAGTTTTTATTTTTCAGAATTCATATTCATGCAGTCACAATCACAATCACAATCACAATCCTAGCCACGATTTTACATCTATCCATACTGGTCCTAAGAGTAACACGGTATTCTTACTAAATGTTCGTGTTGCTTTGCCCGATGACAAAAATTCAACAACAATCAAGTTCATTTGTCCTGACGAGACCTTGAGTGGTAGGCTCAAATATTATAAGATATCAGGTTAAAGCTCCTGCCCTAAAAGTTAGGACCTACAAACTGCAATGTAGATATGGGTTCAGTTTAAACTTAGCCAACAAAAACAATTAGTGTTAATTTTTCCCATTGGTATCATTTACCGGTCCCAAACCCAGATGAAAAAGGAGGAGAGTTAGAGTTCAGTAGACAGCCTGCTGTAAAAATGTCAAATGCCACCCCCAAATAGATAGGACAAGGTGATAGTGATGACCACATTTTTTTGATGATGGGGTATCCGGACCTCTTAGAGCACTCGACTAAGTCCCCAGGCACGTGCAACACCCTCACAGCACACGTACCAGGTAAGTACGGATAAATCTCTGCAGACAAGGGGAGGGATTCGAACTCAGGCCCTCTGCTTCTTTCGTGCAGATTGTAGTTCTTTCTTTGAGTATTACTCTGCTTCTTTCCCTCTGTAATTACCTTGATAAGTAGTGCGGGTTAATGCTTACAGCTTTATTTGGTCATCTTTGTTTTATTTTCACGTTAACTTGACTCCTGTCATATCAAATAATCTGTGCAGGCCAAGAAGAAAGTGGCTTTGCTCATACAGAAACTGAAAAAGTATGAGCTACCAGAGCTCCCATCTCCTCGACACGACCCAGAGCTACTGACCCCTGAACAGCTTCAGGCATATAAGAAAATTGGATTCAGGAATAGAAACTATGTGCCTGTTGGTGTCCGGGGTGTCTTTGGAGGTGTTGTCCAAAATATGCATCTCCATTGGAAGTTCCACGAGACTGTGCAAGTTTGTTGCGATAACTTTCCCAAGGAAAAAATTAAAGAGATGGCAACCATGCTCGCAAGATTAAGTGGTGGTATCGTGGTTAATATACATGATGTGAAAACAATTATCATGTTCCGTGGAAGAAATTATCGGCAGCCAAAGAATCTGATACCTCTCAACACCCTCACTAAAAGGAAGGTATACACACTATATGACTCTCACTTGCAATGTTATTTGAGCTGGTATCGGAAGCCGCACTGCTCTCTATGAGCATGCAAATCAGTGGAAGTGAATTTTTGACTTCCACTGATTTGGCACTCAAAATATCAGGACAGTAACCAGTGGCTATCTGGGTCCCGGTGGTTTTTTCCTTTGGGGAGTTCTTTTCTTCCTTTTCTTATGTTTTGTCTTTTTCCTTTCTTCCCTTTTTTAGGGCTTCTTTTTGGTAGCGGCTTGTTACCTTGTTGTTTCTGGTTTTTCTCTTATTTTTAATCTATGCTTTGTTACCGATCAAAAATAAATAAATAAATAAATAATAAAAAATATCAGGGCATTAACCAAGGATGTCGGTTTGAGAATGACCCGAGTGCCGCCAATGGCTCTCAGATCTGATAACTTAATCCTAAGTCATTTTATTTGCCTTCTTGTTGGATGCTTGGACATGCTTCACTTCCTAGCTGGGCCACATATGTGAACTCTCTCAATCTGGCCCATCTAATTTATCTGCCACATCTTAGATGAACCGTGACTAAAGCTTGAAAATGTGAGGTGGCCATAAATTATGGAAACAAAACTTTGGAGAAGTGATATAGACCAGTAATTACAATTTCCTGTTTATTGATTTACAGGCATTATTCAAGGCCAGATTCGAGCAAGCTCTTGATTCTCAGAAACTAAATATAAAAAAGCTGGAGCAGCAGCTTCGTCGCATGGGTGTAAATCCCGAAGACCCGGTTGCCATGGCCAGCATCCAAAGAGTAGCTTCCACATTCTTCCGTGCAATTGATGAGAAACAAGGCAGCCCATATGTTTTCCATGGTGATAAGCAACCTCTAGCTGAACCCGACCCACAAGGTGATCCCGCTCTATCTTCTGAGGACAGTGATCAAGAGGAGCTTGACAGATTCATAGCTGAAATTGAGGATGCAGCGGATCAGGAATGGGAAGAAGAGGAAGCTGCAGATAGAGAAGAGTCTAGTAAGATAAGGTATTGGAACAGAGAAGAAATAGGTTCGAGGAGAAGAACATTTACAAATGGTGATGGTTCAGGGGATGAAACCCGAGGTAGAGAAAGAGATTGGAGGGACAAACCCAATAATAGTATCAGTAGGCAGAGGAGTACCGAGATACGTAAATGGGATAGTGGCCACGATTTTGCTGAAGATTCAGAGGGCGGTGAATTGGGTGTCGATGATGTAGGAGAAGTATCAAATCACGAGAGTGATGCAGATGGTTTGGATGGAGATGGTGACGAGGTATCAAGAATGGTAAGCAGGAAACCAAACAACAGATTCGAGCATAGTAAGGGGGCATTCAAGAGAAGCGGTGGTGATGGAAGATTGAGAGGAAAGATGGCTGATGAAGATACGGGATCTGATGATCTGTCAGACAATTTGAAAGACTCGTCAAATGGAATTGAGCATCCTAGCAGAGCATTTAAGAGAACTGGTGGGGTTGGAAGATTGAGAGGAAATATGTTCCGTAAAGGTATGGGATCTGATGATCTGTCTGATGATTTAGAAGGCCAGTCATCGGAATCAGATGGTGAGTTGAAGCACATTTTTAGTGAATCCAAAAGGGGTGATTTTGATTACTTCAGTGGCGGCAGCAGCAGCAGCAGCGAAGAGAGCGATTATGAATGTAATTACAAGGGTGAAGTAAATGAGGTGAATAGTGAAGAAGAGAACATGACTAAGAAGAAGATTAAAACACCGAAGCAGGCCGACAAGAATTGGGACAGTGATTAAGCTTATGGGGTTCGTTTCGGAGTCGGCTGCCATTTAGCAACAGCATGAACTATCCAGGTTTTCGGATAGTTAAATGGCCCAGAATTTATCAGGACTGTTGAAATCATTTAGCTACTTCCTGGACCTTATGATCAATGGAAACTGGGTTATTGCCCATCTAACAACCGGGAAAACCCTAGAAGTTCTGGATTGCCGTCCCTATGAAGTTGGTATTATGTACTAAATCACACTTAAAATTAAGTGGCTCTTCTCCGTAGCGTAGAAATTCGATGGAGTGAGACCTGCTCTTTTAGGTGAATGTATAAAAGAAGAGAAGAATATGAAGGCTATTGAGACTAAATGGTTACGATGGGATGAGAGAA
The DNA here is from genome assembly GCA_021018995.1 of Chloranthus sessilifolius. Lineage (NCBI taxonomy): Eukaryota > Viridiplantae > Streptophyta > Magnoliopsida > Chloranthales > Chloranthaceae > Chloranthus > Chloranthus sessilifolius. The sequence continues at coordinate 794,091 of JAJIZI010000016.1, read as the reverse complement.
GGGTGATACTGATTGGGATTTGGGAAGATAATTTGGCTATAATCCGGATTTTAAGCACCCACACTAATAATTTGGTTGGCTGATGATGCGGAAATTTTTCTAAGGGAATCAATTGGAGAAGATGATTATGGATTGTAGATCTATGGATTAACAAGTGTTTATCATAAGGTCATTGAGCTTATGAGCAACCTTGTAGCTGTTGACTCCTTTCCAAATTTTACTCTCAAAGGTTTTTGGGGCCCCGAGATCGGTTGAAAACTTGAAAGCAGTATTTTTTTTTTTTCTTCCCATTATGGTGGTTAAAAGTAGGGCTGTCAACAGGTCGGGTTGGGTCAAAATTTCGACAGTCCAATGGGAAAATCCCACATGCCTGACCTGACCCAATGGTGCACCCTACTACCCGACTCGATGGCACTCGTGACCTGACCCGATGGTTCAAGGGTATATATCCAACCTGACCCGACCTTGTAAAAGCCCATATTTTTCATGATTTACCACATAAAATATCAAATATCTGCTTGGGTTGGGTCGATCCGACCTGACTATTTTTGCCCAACTCAATCTGGTAAAAGATCTGAGTCAGGCGGATCTTGTATTGGGTCGACCCGACTTGACCCATTAGCAGCCTTGTTAAAAGGCTTTTTAGTAGCTTGATAACCTTCGGATGTGATTGAGGAAGCCTTCTATCTTTTATTTGTTATAGGGCCCATACACTTAATGAAATGAAAAATTTTACATTTTGGGGAAGGACCTGTGCCATGTGAAAACACCATTTAAACCTTTGAAGGCTATGATATATAGATCTTTGGTGGTGCAGAAGATTGGCACAAAACTCTTAAATCTCAAGCATATGATTGAACACGCTCAAGTGTTGGGTCAATGGACCCTAAATAGCTTTTCTTTTAATTAATTTTTCTTCCCTTAACCTTTATGTTTGTCCTAGTACCCCACAAAAACAAAAAAACAAAAAAAAGGGAGAAAAATCATTCTCATCATCTTCATCGGTTAAGTAAGGTCGGCTAATTTCCTTATGAAAAATAAAGATCTATAACATTTGTTCATAGTGATTCATACACGACCAAGTATAATCAACCCATGCATTTATCCATATATGTGACATTAGTCTTCAAGTTTCTTATCGTCGGATCTTCATGTATGAGAACTTAAAACCAACCACCAACCTTAAAAAAGCCCTCTCATAGAACTTCTCATAATTTAGAATAAGGTATAAAAAATCGGCCGATACTGATACGTATCGGTATATCATATCGGTATCGTTGATATGTATCGGCCGATACGTCTTGGTTTCAATTAAAATTTTAAATTATTATTATTTTTAAAAAAAATAGCTAATACGTATTAATATCGACCGATTCATATAGGCTTCGAGCAAACCGATACTTGAGACCTATACTGGTTTTGATACTTTGGTTTGGATGGCTTTGGAAAAATGGCAGAGTGAATCTTGTGCTGCGCTCAAACTACCCTTAATCTTCATTGCATACAATCAATGATGTCAATTGTTATTCATCATTGATTGTACAATCTTTTTTCTTTTTTATTCACAAAAATAATATTTTAATTATGTGAAAAATGAATTGTAAAATTAAATGTGATGTTATTATTTATTTTTCATATATTTGACTTTATTGTGCATGATTTAATTTATTTATTTATTTATATTTATTTATTTCAGAGATGCGCTCCCTCGGGGTTAAGATACCTTTTACCCCAAGATAAATAAGCCGCTCGCTCTAAATTCAGTTGTAAATGTTAGTTCTGTAATATTTCTTATAGCGAGGGGTAGTAATTAGATTATAGTACGAATTTTCAAAGAGTACGAAATAACAAAGTCAATAGGGAATTTGCAGAGAAAAACCCTAGAAGTTTTGATCGAAGCTCTTCGTCACTTCCTTTATAATTCCTCCCCATCTTCTTTTATCTCTACCGTTCGTCTCCGGAAATCCTAGATTTCCAGCTCCAATTCGGTCGTTATTTAACGGCTCGTTTGAGGTTCGGATCGTGAAAAAAACACTAAAATTTTCGAGTATCCTTGTCAAAATAGATCAATTTTGGGAATTTATCTTATTTTTATTGATTTTAGAAAGTTTCCTCTCTAAATTTGGTCACAACTGTACTTTTCGGATTCTAAAGGCGTGTGGGTTGCAAAAAAGCTGGGAATTTTGAAGTCTCCTTGTCGAAATCGATTGATTTCGAATTTTGTGATTGGTAATTTGGTTAGTAGTATTTTTGCTGGTTTCAGTTTCTTTTTATTCGATTTTTCTTATTGGAGTAGAAGCAATTAGGTATCAGAGTTAGGATTTCAGTAGATCTGGTTGGATTCCGATGATATACTGTATTTTACTAGAAGTAAAAGGAAATTTGGATTTCTGAAAGATTTGTTGTTAGTTGTATATTTAGGAATTGATGTCGTGAGGTTTATCGTGTATCTAGGGTTTCAGACAATAGGTGTAGTGATCTTAGTTCAGTTGTGTAAAATTATCAAATATTTTTGTTCTTGATTAAGTCTCTGCTTCGATTGTGTGGAACAGGAGGATTTGAGATAGAAAACCGATTTTTTTTTTTATATTGATCTTTTGATGTTGCAGCCAATTGCATCTTCTTTAGGTTAAATTTCACGAAATTGAGTTGTGTCTTTGACAAAATTTGGTAGATAGCTTTACTTTGATTTATTCCATCCTTTTTATCCCCTACGTAGTGAATTTAGATCCTTTATCTTGTATCATTTTTTTTATATTATATTACTGCTTGCGGTACATCTGGTTGGCAAATTATTGGGATCATTAAGCAATAAATCTTTTCTGTTTTGGTTTTGTTTGGGGTTTGGGACCTTTGGGTCCTAGGACTCTCACCAATATCCTTTATTTGAGATTGTGGAAAGGAGGATTCTAGTTGTGTTTATTCTTTCCAAATTAGGAAGCCTGTGGCAACCCCCTTCATGATACCAATGCCATATTTTCCCTTCGAATTCCTTGTTGAAGTATTACACGGATTGACTGTAGCATCTTGTGACGTCTATTCAATTTGCATTAAGATTCGCCCTTGAGATTAGGTGGTTTTTTTCGGTGGCATAGCACATTCGGTGGAACTGTCAAATGTGATTTCAGTAATATTTGTGTCCAAATTCCAGCTGAAAGAACTCGATTTTAAAATTCCGGTGATTTAATATTGAATTACCATCTTCGCTGATCTTTGACACTGTCGAGGATCCGAGTTCGTTGTTTTGTGAGGAGGAGCTGTAGAAAGGGACGTTTTTCCTTTTGTAAAAGGATAATATGCGTCTTCCAGCAGATTTCACACCACAAATGAAGGAAGAGTTTTAAGTGTATTTCAAGGAGGTAGGTGTGGTTCCTATTTTTTTTATTGATTTTGGACTTCAGCATTTCTAACACACATGCTCAACTGATCGTATCTGGTTCCTTATATCTGACCTAATTGGTGCAGGATTGAGATTTGTGTTTTGTATTGCTTCAGTCTTTGTACCATGGAAGACTATAAATCTATATCCGCTTTAGAAGGAGATGAGCAAGTGATTGCTTCAGCACAAGACACCACAAAGGCTGTTGAAACAACCACCAACGTGATAAGGATTTTGTCGGTTCTCAATAACCAGTTTCCTACAGCAACCGCACTCTCAGAAACCAAAAGAGCAAGTGAGGTTGAAGAACGGCTCGATTTTGTACAAGAAAAGATCATGAGTTGGGATTCAGACCAGTCAATGATATGGGATTGTGATCCCGCTGAAGCTTCTGAGTACCTACGTGCTGTTGATGAACTCCGTCACATGACGGAAAACTTAGGAAGAAGCTCATCTTTCAATCAAGGTCAAGAAGACAATGTGCTTTTAAGTCGTGCTCATAGTGTTCTTCAGATGGCAATGGCTAGGCTTGAGGAAGAATTCGCTCATATCCTTGTTGAGAACAGACAAAATTTGGAGCCCGAACACATGTCTTTTCGTTCAAGTGAAGAAGATATTGGGGATGAAGATTTGAGCAGTTCAAGTTTGGTTGATGATGATCCTGCTGAGGACACTCAAGTGAAGATTCATGGAGGTAACAGCAAGGCGTCAGAGGAATTGGAATTCATCATAGATTTGGTCCATCCGGAAGTAATCCCCGACCTCAAATGCATAGCTGAATTAATGTTCACGTCGGAGTATGACCGAGAATGTTGCCAAGCTTACTGTAGTGTCCGAAAAGATGCATTGGACGAGTGCCTTTTCATTCTTGAAGTAGAGAAACTGAGTATCGAAGAAGTTTTCCGGATGGATTGGAGCATCTTGAATACTAAAATAAAAAAATGGATCCGGGCAATGAAGATTTTCGTGCGTGTCTATCTTGCAAGTGAAAAACAATTATGTGACCAGATTTTTGGGGAGTTTGGATCAGTTAGTGGGGTTTGTTTTGTTGAGGCTTCAAAGGGTTCAATTTTGCAGCTCTTGAATTTTGGAGAAGCCATTGCAATTGGCCCCCGTTTGCCCGAAAAACTGTTTCGGATACTTGACATGTACGAGGGGTTGGCAGATCTTCTTCCTGATATAGAATCTCTTTTTTCTGAAGAGTATGGTTCCTGTATTAGAACTGAGTGCCATGAAGTATTGAATAGACTGGGTGAATCTGTGAGGGGAACATTTGATCAATTTGAGAATGCTATTAGAACAAGCACATCGACGACTCCAGTTGCCGGAGGTGGGATCCATCCTCTGACTAAGTATGTCATGAATTACATAAGAACCCTCACGGATTATAGTGATACCCTCAATTTGATTCTTGAGGACAACAGCGAGGATCATAACGTGACGTTATTATCCAGTACAAAAGCGATTATAAATGAAGAAGATGAAATGGGTTCTGCTTCCAGTGTCACTCCAATGGCTTGTCGTCTTCAATCTGTGGCTTCGACTTTAGAATCCAACCTGGATTTGAAATCTAATTTGTACAGGGATAGTGCTTTGCAACACTTTTTTCTTTTGAACAACATTTATTACATGGTTCAAAAGGTAAAAGATTCGGAATTAAGAGCCGTTTTTGGAGACAATTGGATCCGAAGGCACAACATGAAGTTCCGGCAGCAGGCAGTGAATTATGAAAGGGCTTCTTGGAATTTGATCCTCTCTTTCCTGAAAGACGAAGGGATTTGCCATCCAGGTTCAAACTCTGGTTCGAAGGCGGTTCTTAAGGAGAGGTTCAGGAATTTTAATCTTGCTTTTGAAGAGATTTACAAGACCCAGACGGCATGGTTGATCCCCGATCCCCAGCTTCGTGATGATCTGAGGATCTCGATTTCGTTGAGAGTTCTTCAGGCTTATCGAACATTCATGGGGAGATACTCGCATCAGTTGGAAGGTGGAAGGTATGGAGACAAGTTTATCAAGTATAGTGCTGACGATCTGCAGGATTACCTATTGGATCTCTTTGAAGGGTCACCTAAGTCGTTGCACAACCCTCGCCGAAGGTGAAATTCAAACACGTAATTTCTTTTTGCGAATCTTGTTCTGGTGGATCATGTTGGAGAATCTGAATATAAGTGTTCAGATTGTTGTTTTATCTTTTATTTTTTTTATTTTTATGCATTTGGTGTAATCAGGGATGGGTTGTTGAGCAAGTTGAGTGATGTAATTTCTGGTCTAGATAGATATAAAAAAAAAGGAAAAAAACGAAAATGGTCTAGATTGTTTATTTTTATTTTTTTCTTCTTATTGTTATTTAATAATATAAAATTGGTAGAAGTTGGCTGTTGGTCCCTTGGATGCCTTTTACCTGTTAATCTGATTTCGTCATTACTGTGTTGGTGGTAGAGATTTTGCTGTTGCTGATGTATTGCACGATGTGTTGGTGGTAGAGATTTTACTTGTTAATCTTCTTTTTTTTGAAAACGTAGATTTATGAACCATTTAATTGTATTTCCTCATACAGGGACATAGTGCGCAAAATAGATGTGCAAGGGTGGTGGGAATCATGGGAAGTTGAAGGGAATGATCAAAAGAGGTTTATGAACAAATTAATTTTACTCAAAAAAGTGGTACAAAGAAAGTGTTGGGAACGTAAGAGAAAAAATGGATGAGACCTTAGGGGAGATAGAGTTGATCGAAAAAAGGAGCATGGACCATAGATCAAAATACCGGATTTCCGATATGTATTGGCTGATACATTCAATGTATCGCCGATACATTGAATGTATCGGTCTGGTACAATTTTTTTATTTTTTATTTTCATTCTGAAGCCTCGGACGCCCGTCACTTAAATTTTATATGAAATTATCGGACGATTACCGTCCAATACGGACGATTCATTGCCCGTATTGGATGATAACTTACCTATTTTTTGGGGTGCTTGATAAATACTTTATTTATCGTATTGGGCACCCTTGAAACCGATACATATCGGTTTTGTCCAAAATTTTGACCCATGGGATGGACCACTAAGCGGTGAAGAAAAAGATGAGAGAAAGGCTGAAGGAGGACTATAAACGAAAGGTGATGGAGGAAGAGATTTTTTGGAAACAAAAAGTTAAAAAGTAAGGTGGCTTAAAGAAGTTGACCAAAACACAAAATTCTTCCATGCTATGGCAAGTGTGAGGAAAAGAACAAATACAATTAGAAAATCGAAGGTTGGAGAGGTAGTGATAGAGAATCAAGAAGAGATTGGGAAAGATGTGGTTAAATTTTATAAAAATATTGTATAAAGATGATGGATGGAGACGTCCCCGGTTAGATGGAATTGAATTTCAACAATTATCTAGTTTGGATTTGGAGAAGTGACAGAAAAAAAGTTGAAGAAATTAAGAAGGCAATCTTTGATTCCTTTGGGGATCGAGCTCCTAGCCCCGATGGCTTTACAATACATTTCTATAAACACTTCTGGGAATTGCTGAAAGGGGAGCTAGTAGAAATTTTCAGTGAGCTCTATAGCCAAGGTGATATCTCAAAATGCAAAAACAACACATTCCTAACTATCATTCCAAAAAAAGCAGGGGCTGAAAGAATCGAGGAATTTAGGCCAATTAGCTTGCTAGGGAGCGTGTATAAGATAATAGCAAAAGTCCTAGCAAATAGGTTGAGACCAGTGATGGGGGGCCTTTTTTCGGCAAACCAATGTTCATTTATCGATGGTAGGAAGATTATGGATGGGGTGATGATGGCCCATGAGTGTGTGGACTCTAGGTATAAAGCAGGACTACCAGGATTAGTGTGTAAGTTGGATATGGAAAAAGCCTATGAGAGGGTTAATTGGGGCTTCCTTGACTATATGTTGCAACAGGTGGGCTTTGGTCAAAGGTGGAGAGGATGGATTCAGAATTGTATATCAACACCAAAATTTTCGGCTAATTAATGGGGCTCCAAAAGGCTTCTTTGGATGTTCTATGGATCTTTGACAGGGTGACCCTCTCTCCCCTTTTCTGTTTGACGTCGGGGGAGAAGCCTTGTCGAAGTTGCTTAGTTCGGCTTGGCAAATGTGATTAGGGGTTTCACAATTGACCCGGGTGAACCTATTATCACCCACCTTCAATATGCAGACGATACAATGATTTGTTGTCGTGTACTGATGCTAGGGAAATATGTAGTGCGAAGGCCATTATTCGATGTTTTGAGGCAGTGTTGGGACAAATATTGAACATTGGCAAACCCACTTTCTATGGCATCAAAATTGATGAAGTTGAGACCATGGGTTAAAATCTTGGAAAAACGATACGTATTGGTATTGGATTCCAATGTATGGTCCGAAATTTTGGATTTTTGTATGAGAGGCACCGATACGGTACCTTGAATGTACCATATTGGTGAGATCCAAAACCGATACGTATCGGCATCAGACGATATTTTGACCTATGGTTGAGACTAGTAGACTTGCTGGCGTCATGGGTTGTGGATGGGGGAATCTACCTACTCCTTATCTGGGTGTCCCACTTTTTCTAGGAAAGACATTGATATCTATGTGGGACTTGATTATTGAAAGGTTTGATAAGAAACTATTTCGATGGACAGGGCTTTATTGTCAAAAGGAGGGCGACTAACATTGATCAAAATGACCTTGTCTAATTTGCCTATCTACTTTTTATTGATGTTTGAATGCCCAAAAACGTTAATCAAGAGGTTGGAAATGATTCAGAGGAACTTCTTCCTATGGAGTGGTGGGAAATCGAAAGCGAAAATTCATGTCATTAATTGGGACGTTGCGACTTTACACATTGAAGCGGGAGGTTTAGGGATCAAAGCTTTGGCGGATGTTAATACTACATTATTAGGGAAGTGGTTATGGAGAGTTTGTGAGGAGGGAGCATGGTGGTGTAGGTGAATAGTGGCTAACTATGGGTTAGAGGAAAGGGGATGGGGAGTGAGAGGCCCTAGAGGTCGACTTGGATCAGGATGGTGGAAAAGTGTGCACAAAGTGAGATTTAGATTTGAAGAAAGTATTAGCTTTAATGTGGGGAGGGGAGATGTAGTTCGCTTTTGGAAGGATAGATGGTGCAGGGAAAGCCCACTTAGACGAGGTTTCCGATGATTTATAACCTCGTTAGGAATAAAAATGTCAAAGGTTAGGGATGTGAGAGATGGAATTCAGAATATGACTGCGTGGAACATCACTCTTCGCCGTAATCTCAAAGACAAAGAGGAACGAGAATATATTGAGCTGTAAGGGAGCTTACTAGGGTGAGAGTGGAGGTTAATCAACAAGATAAGAGGTTGTGGTGATGGGAAAAGAAAGGAAAATTTACTGTCAAATCATTTTATAAGTTCCTTACAAGGAGACCCCTAATTGATCAAGATTGGGTTTCTTTGTGGAAAGTCGAGGCTCCATTGAAAGTAAAATTCCTCGCATGGGAAGTGGCTTGGGGTAGAGTCTTAACATGTGTGCAATTACGCAAAAGGGGAATGGAGTTTCCTATGTTATGTGTCTTCTGTGGGGCGGGTAAGGTATGGGAATGGTTCCTTTTTTGTTTGGGGTATCCACATGTCTAAGTAACTCCGCTACTATTCTTTTGGGCTGAGTGGACAGATTTTCCATTTGTAGATATCTTGGCCATTTTGTGGAGATCTCTTTTGTTGACAATTATTTGGGAAATCTGGAAAGAACGGAATAGAACAATTTTTTATAGAAAGTTCGGTACATTCAATGGGTTATTGATATAATACTTGAGGATATTTTTGGGTGGTGTTTGGTCTCGTCCAAATGCTCCGCCTCGTCTATGGAGGAGATCATTAGAGCATGGGAGCTCCTTCGACTTCCCTAGGCCTCTACTTATGTAGTTGCGCTGATGCAGCTTGTGCCCGAGGCGTACAATGTACATGGGTGTTTCTTTCCTTTTTTTTTTTTTTTCTTGTCGTTTATTTCATTTGTTGCTTTCTTTCGCATTTTCGTTTCTCTACTTGTCTTTTTTGGGTTGAGCTTCTAGTTCGGCCTCTTTGATCTGTTGTACTTTTTGTTTCTATTAATAAAAATATAACTCATTACCGATAAAAAAAGTCGTTGAAATTAGAAATTAAAACTTGGAATAAAGATTGTTTTGGGTAAGTGGGAGAAGGAAGTCTAAGTTACTTGCGGAGATCTAAAATATTGAATGGAAGGGGGAAATGACCGCTCTCAGCCCGTAAAAGATTGCTAGGAGAAATAGTTTGGTAGGGTAGTTCAAACCAAAGTAAAGGAAGAAGAAATAATGTGATGATGAACATCTAGGTCTGGTGGCTTAAAGAGTATGACAAGAATGTTAAATTCTTTCATGCAATCGCAAATAATAGAAGGAACATTCAGTCCACTAGACATCGATGGGGTACATTTTACAACTAGGAACTTGATCAAAGTTTTCTGACTTATTATGAGAATCTCTTGCAAAGCAGAGGGATGCTATCAGCCGACACTAGATGGGGTTCACTTTGATATGAATATACGATAGACCTCATATCCTAGGGATATCCGGAAAGGAATTTCAAACTAGAAGAGGTTCCTGATGTCGTGTTTAATGCTAGTCATGACAGAGCTCCGGGACCAAACAGAGCATTTGTCACACACTATTGTAACCTGCTTAGGAGAACTAATGGGAAAATGAGTTTCATGAACATGCAAGAATAGGTAAAAATTTGAACTCCACCTTTATTACCTTAATCCCAGAAAGGGCAGGGCCCTAGAACTAAAGTTTTTCTGCCTACAAACCTTTTAAGGAGTGTGTATAAGAGCATCGCCAAGTTGCTGGCCAACCGCTAAAGTATGTTAGGAAAGAAATCATTTCCCCCCAGCAAGGAGCTATTGTGGAATGTTGTCAAATTCTGGAGGATGCTGTATCACCTCTCGGTACAAATCTCAAATGTCGGGTTAGGTCTTCAAACTGATATGGGAAAGGTGTATGCTTGAGGGGATTTGTGCTTTTTAAGCTATGGTAAGAGGTGGATAGGATGGATGAGATACTGCTTTGCACCATTTTGGTACTCTATTCTAATTGATGCTAAAGCGACCGGATACTTCAAATCATCCCAGGATTGAGAAAAGGTGAGCGGTTATCATCTTTTCTATTTGACCTCGTTATAGAGGCTCTCCGTAGGCTGCTCAACCGTGCGGTACAACTTGGTTATTTTAACTGCTTCCTTTGGGGGGCTGCTCAACCGTGCGGTACAACTTTAACTGCTTCCTTTGGGGGGGGGGGGAAGAGGATGGGTTAGTGGTCTCCCACCTGCAATATTCTGATAGTACATCTTGTTTTGCAGTGATTTCAATTCAAGAGATGTCTATTATCAAAGGTGTGCTGCGATGCTATGAGGCAGTATTGGCTCCAGAAACTAAATGTAGGAAAAAGACTTTAACAGTCAGATTTTTTGGTATATGAATGACGAATGAGGATGTTAAGTTCATCGCGAACAGTTTTGGCGCAAAAGGGGAGCTCTTTGCCTTCTACATATTTAGGTTCCTCTTTGCTTTGGTAAAAGGCCTTTGGGATCCAATTATCAAAAGAGTGGAGAGGCTAATCTCTTCATGGAAAGGCAACATAAGCACCTTTGGAGGGAGAGTTGCGTTAGTAAAAGCCACATTTTCCAATCTCCCAATTTACCAGATGTCACGCTTCTGATGCCTGAATAGTGTCATACGTAAACCTGAAAGAATCCAGAGGGATTTCTTATGGAGTGGTGAAGATAGGCAGAATAAGTTACACTTGGTTCATTTTGACGTGGTTCGGTTGCCTATGGACAAAGGTGTATTGTGGATCTGGAGGCTAAAGCAAATGAAATATTCTCTACTGACAAAGTGGCTATGGAGATTTGGCTTTGATAGTAAGTCATTTTGGGCGAAGTGGATCTGAGGAAATTGCTCGTGATGCTGAAGGCGAGGTCAGGCTGGAATTTGCTTTGGTCGGACTCAACGGAAGCCAAAGCTATGGCCTACTAGAAGGACTCAAGCTCTTGAACTCGATGCTATAATTGAAGGTGATTGCAAGTTTGCAACAAGGTAATTCATTGGGCTAGGGCCACCCTTGGAGACTAGCTATTATCTTTGAGCAGATTTCTGACTTAAACAAGATGGGGTCCAACTTTACTCATCCCCCACAGAGGCAAATGGTTGGGCTGATGAACTAGCTAAAAACGTTTTTTATGCTAACAGCTTATTGTGGATGTTCTAGGATATACTGTATTTTTTCTATTTCATTTGTTACGGTCCGGTTCGAATACCTAATTAGAGTTTCTCTGTATGTAGGGGCTCATTTTGTAGTATCACTCATTTTTTTTCTCAATAATATTCCTCTTTAATAATTTTTTCAGGTGAAACAACCATGAGCAGAGGTACCACCCACACTGGGGAAGCATTAGCTTCTCATGTAATTCCATCATGTTTTTTTTTTTTTTTTCAATAGCAATGAGTAGGTGCTGATGGAGATCTGATGGGTCAAGTAGGTTGATAGCCGATCTGATAGTCTTCTCCTTAGCAGGAAAACCTGCACACAGAGTTACCTCTCTCCAAAGATAAGACACCAATTATTCATCTGGGAGGAGATGGATGAGACCAATGGCAATTTTCTGAGAAATCTAGAAAGAATGGAATGGGAGTGTCGTTGACAGGAAATTAAGCACTTGTAATAGCGGTGATAGAAACAGTGTTTGATGTCCTCTTATGGTGGTGCTTGGCTACTAGGACCAAATGCCCCATTTCTTCAATGGAGGAGATTGTTCGGGAGTTCGAGATGCTTAGACCTCGTTAGGCATATGTTTTGTGTTGGTGGAATGTGTAATCTTGGATCTCACTCTCCTGCATTTTTGTAACTTTGTTCTTTTGTCTCTCCCTGTATTATATATATATGTGTATATATATTTGCAGAGCCTCAGTAAGTGTGATAAGTGGAGGAGTTGGTGCTTGGTGCACTGGCCATGTACCTAGGGCGGTGCATTTGTCAAATCTCCCATTGCCAAACTTGTCAAACCTTAGGAGAAATGCAGATATTTATGAGCATCAAGTTAATGAACATGCATTTTTTTGGGTGAGCGTTTTTAGTAGTGGCTTGAGATTGATTGGCTCACCGTTGAAGCTGTGCACCTAAATAGAGCAGGGGGTAAACCAATGAGGTGATTATTGCTGTTTGGTGAGCCGGAACTACAACGATGTTCTGTTACTAGACTGTTAGTCTGTTACCAACTGCTTAGATATCACAGGTGATAAATAAGGAATATGAATTTTATTGAAACCATAGGTATTTTGTTTTCAATTGTGACACAAGGTACTTATTATTAGATAAAAAATAAGTACATTCATTGGGATAGAATCCTTTTTTCCTATTTCACGAATAAAAGGTGTTCCAAACTTCCAATAACCAACCATTGGTTGCACAGATTCGGCCGGTCCAAATGCTCCAACAACGGGATCATGGAACCTCATTGTTCCAGTTAGTGAGTTCGGTTAGGATGATTGCATGAGTAACGGAAGTACAGAAAAATTCTATAGGCTTTGTTTGGCATTGCTCTTTGGGAGGGTAGAAGAGAGCAACAGCTCTTTGTCATTGCAAAGAAATGTGGGAGTGAGAAGGATTGGAAGATGATAAAAGGGAGGCTCCTCTTTGAAATACGAAAAACAACCCTCTCTAAAAGGATATGATTTTTCACTCTTTTAAAGAGATGTTTTTCATATTTCAAGGAGCAACCTCCCTTTTTTTCTTCCTCCATTCATTATCTCCCATATTCATTTGCTTTGAGTTAGAAATTTGGTGAGGTTTAACTTTGGCCCGCCCTAGCCCTACTCGGGCTGGGTTCTCAATTTTTGTAGCTCGGCCCTAACCTGGGTTGCGATGTAACTAAGTTTTTTTTGGGCAACTTTTTTTTTAAAGATAAAATTTGGTAAGAAAATTTTCAAATGAATTTTCAATGAGAGAGTTTGAGGGAGCGAGAGACTTGCTTGCTTAGACTTGGGACTTGAGATGGTAGAGACCGCGTTAAAATGAAAACCCTATTTTAAGGCTTCTATTTGTGAAGCTAGTATCAATTGGGATTGCAAGTGCCTTTTTACTTGAATGCCGTTGATTTTAAACCGTTCAACTGTTTAAACTTAGGGCATTTAATTAAATGCTCTCAACTTATATATATATATATATATACTACTACTACTACTACTACTACTACTATATAAAAGCACAAATAATTCTTCACTTTCTTTCTGGCAATATTGTGTTTCATAATTTTGGAACAAAATATCCCTAATTAACCTAATTTACCCTTAAAATAATTCTTTATATACTCCTATAGTTTAATAAAGAAAATAAAATCTTAATTCCATTGCAAGACTTTTTCCTTTATGTCATAAATATCTCCTAAAATCACTCTACCGTTTTATTTATGGAGCCATTACTTGCACATGATGTTTAAGTGTGTGCACCGAAGTTAAAGGAAGATTTTGTATTTTAGAGACATGTGACATGTGAAAATGCTATTTAGGCCATCTGATTTAAAGTTCATGATCTATATATCCTTAGTGGATAAGATTAGAGCAAAACACGATATTTATCATATGATCTATTGTTGTCAACCATTGAATCAAATAATAGCCTTTGCCTGTATTTAATCACATGATGAAGATTATATTTCATGCCAATCTTATCCACTAAGGATCTATAGATCATGAACTTTAAATCAGATGGCCCTGATTGTGTTTTCACATGTCACATGTCCCTAAATACAAAGTCTTTTTTTAACCTAGGTGCAATCACTTAAAAACCGAGTGCAAGTAATGACTCTCTTTATTTAATATCTCCTAAAATCTCTCTTGCTTAAAATTAGACTTTAAATTTTATTTTTGGAACTTTCCATGATTTCCTTTTAAAACCACCTAATGGAAAGTAAAATAAAAAGATTTATCCCAAGATTTCTACCGAACAGGGCCTTATCTAACCTCCATGCATTGATAGCTTTGAATCATAGGATGGAGATAATTTTTTATCCTAATCTTTTAAAAAGTTGATCTTGAAATCATGGGCATTTCAGTAGACGATCATAATTTTATTCTATATGGCATACTAATTTAAAATATGACTCTAAAATCACATGACCTATATCACAGTCAAGCATAAGGGGTCTTGACATCATGGGTATACCATCAAAATCTAACAGTCTCATGCTAGGGTCAAAATTTTGAAATTTTTAGAGTTGAAGATAAAGGTACCTTATTACAAAAAAAAACATCTCTAAGAACCTTATGTGAGAGAGAGAGAGAGAGAGAGAGTGTGTGTGTGTGTGTGTGAAGACCCATACCCACATGCAACAATATTGTTCGGTTCTGGGCTTAAGTCCCCACCCTGATTTTGTTTTTGGCATGGGCTTAAGTCCCCACGCAAAACGCGTTATGACATGTAGCGTCCGCAATCACATGTAGCTCAGGGTTAGGACTTTTCCCTATCCGATGTGAGACTATTACAATTCCCCCACCTTTTAGAAGAGCCGTCCTCGGCTCTGATACCATTCTGTGAAGACCCAGACCCACATGCCACAATATTGTCCGATTCTGGGCTTAGGTCCTCGTCTCAATTTTGTTTTTGCATGAGCTTAAGTCCCCACCCAAAACGCGTCATGACATGTAGCGTCCGCAATCACATGTAGCCTAGAGTTAGGACTTTTCCCTATCTGATGTGGGACTATTAGAGAGAGAGAGAGAGAGAGAGAGAGAGAGAGAGAGAGAGACGTGGTCTAACATAAAATCTGGTGGAGCCATTACTTGCACCATAGTAGTTAGCTCTTGCACATAGTTTAAAAGAAAGACTTGATATTTTGAGAAATTATGTCATGTGAAAATACAATCTAAGCCGTCTGATTTAAAGGTTGTAATCTAATGATCGATCAAGTACTACACAAAAAAATTGGGTAGATGGTCGGATGCATAATCAATATTGAAAATTTGCTCAAAGGTACTCAAAATCAATGAACTAAGTTGGTTTGAAGGTCATTTTATCTTTGATTCATCAAATGGAGGCTAAAAAAGTTGAATTTTTTAAAATCTTGTCCAGAATGATCAACTCAAAACGGCTGTTGTTTTGGATTGATCATGCCACGTGGCATTTGATATGGCATCCGGATGTAGCACTCTACGCCTTCATTCAGATGCAACTTCCCATTTCTCTTTTTAAATTTATATGAGAGAGAGATTTTTATTCATCCAAATCTTCAATATAATATATTTTACATCATGGGCCTACCATCAGACGGTCATATTTTGATTTCACGTGGGGCACATCCCAACATAGGAACATGATCATGATGCTAATAAAATATGGTTCATAGATCACTTTTCAAGAGGTTTGTCATGTGAAATCCAAATATTACCGTTTGATGGTGGGGCTATGATCTCAAGATTTATTTTTATTTAAGATTGAGACGAAAAATATCTCTATCATCTCATTCAACACATGATAGAAATTATTTTCAACCAAATATTCAACATAATAGATTTTGAGATCATCAATGTATCATCAAACGATCAAATTTTGATTCCACATGACACATGTTCTTAAAAAGGAATATAATTATGGGCGTACATCAAATGTTTTGCTTGAACCACTTTTCGGGTGGTCTAGCACATGGAATTAAATAATACTATCTCATGGTGAACCATGATCTCAAAATCTATTGTGTTGAAATTTGAGACAAAAAATGATCTCCACCACCTATTCAAAGTTGTCAACGATGCATAAGTTTATGCATTTGAACCGTGGTTGAGACTACTTGATAGAGATCATTTCATCCAAATTTTCAACATAATAGATTTTGAGATCATGAGCCTACAATTAAATGATCATACTTTGATTTCATGTGACACACCTCAAAAATTCACATGCAAATGTATTATCAAGCGTGATTCTTTGAATCACTTTTCAAGAGGTCTATTACATGAAATCTAAATCTTACCATATGATGATAGGACCATGATCTCAAGATCTATTGTGTTAAAGATTGAAAAGAAAAACGATCTCCATAAAATATCAAAAACATATTTATTTTTTAAATAATTTTATAGATCAAAACGTGCAACGCACATACACTTATATATATATATATATATATATATACAAAATAGCGGAGGAAACTTTAGAGAGGGAGCTAGGAGACATGTTAAACAATTCAAATAGAGTAATTACTCAATACTATCTATTGATAATTTTCTTGTTGATTTCCATTTTTTTTTTTTTTTTTTTTAATTTCTTGTTTATAGTTTACTTACATCTTTAATTTTTTGTGTTGACTGGTGTTGGAACATTTAACTCAAGCCTAGCCTGGATTAATCCGGGTCGCCACATGCTTAGCCCGACCTGGGTACCGGGTTGGGATGGCTTCATAAACTATACCGCCTTTTCCCGGCTAGGTGTGGGCCAAATCCGGGCTGGCCCGACCCATTGAGAGCCCTAATAGCAATTGTTCTTTTCTACTCTTTCAAAGAGCAATGCCAAACACAACCATAGTCTTTGAATATGTGCGCTACCAAAGACGACTCCTCTTCTGCGATAAAAGGATGCCCGATAAGGTGCGTAATCGTGAAATACTAGTGGGATGGTGGGGGTGTGTGCATCCCTTTGATACCCTTAGTTATCAACAGCATATATGCTGGTGTGAGAGCATCTCTTAGATACCCTAAGGCCTAAGTTTTCAACAGAATATATGCTACCAAACCCTAGATAGTAGGCCCAAAAACTCTCTTTCTCTTTCCATGGGCGAGGCTTCAGCCAAGAAACATAAGCCCACGCAGCCGAATCCATTCTCAGCCTCATATTACACAGTTGTAGGTTTTTTTGTTTATTTTTTTAATTCTTTCTTAAACAGAACAAAGCATGCCCTAAAGACCAAACTCATTATTAAAGAAATTATTGTTTTCTAAATATTTTCCAAACTATGCTTACAGGGGTAGAATAACAGATCGATCGTGAGATAATGGGTCTCTTATTGGTGATATTTGTAGAATCTCTTGGAGCTATACTTTCTTTTTGGTGATATTTGTAAAATCTTAAATCTTTTTAGATTTTATTTGTGCTCGCATGTGAAACGAGCGGGTAATCAGGCAGCTGATACATTAGCAAAATTGGCTGCTGATACGTTAGCAAAATTGGGCCTTCGGCTTGGATTTGATGAGATTTGGATGGAGGAGGCCCCTCCACAGATCCATGAAGTTATTTTCTCGAATATTTTTTTGTTATAGGAATGAAATCTATTATCAAAAAAAAAAAAAAAACGTCTCTTATTAGGCCCAATGAGACCCATGGAGCCATGTTTTGATATTTATTGTGAAAGTGGATACTTTGGTAATAGATTTGATTTCAAAATTTTAAAAGCACTCACATTCCCACGTGTGAAGAAAAACGCATAATTTATTTGTTATGAGTGAAACATTTTGCAGTCACTAATTTCATTTGTGCACTCACTTTCTTCTTCATCTTGAGTTGTACAGTCCACTCGAGACCCGACTTTCCCCCCTTCCTTCAACCAACCACCCTAGTTGCACCCGTCCATTTTTTATCAAGCCCTCCTCAATCCTGAAAAACTGGCTCAAAGTTACTATCTTATTTATATATAATATAATTATATATAAAGAAAACTAAGTAGGCCCAAGTCAGGCTACAAAGCCCACCAGGACTAAACCTTTTAATGAAAAAATCGGTTAGACCAGGGCCTGATTTCTAGGCTTGAAAGCCAGGCCCAAAGAATAAATGGCCCGGGTCTGGTTGGAAAGCCATTTCCCCATTCAAACTTGGGTTGAGCTCACTAGACCCGATTCGTTTAATATTAGGTGCCTGGCCCTTGCACCAAAGTCCCTTCCAATGCAGCCTTAATGTCTCATATCACTCCTTCCCTCCATGTCTTCAGTGGCCTCCCTCTTCTCTTATTTATTTTTTCCTGGTAATTATGCTTGAGGTTGGTGGGTCCTCACCCTTCTATTTATAAAAAAGAATCAAATTACAGGAGGATTTGTTTTTCTTTTCCTCTTCTCCCACTTCATTATGCTTGTAGCGACTCAACCCATTGTATAGGGTCTGTAGTCTGGTATAGCCTCCGATGAGTATGTCCAAGCCATCTCACGTGACACTCCGTACTAATTCCTATAAATAAAATTTATATTGTGTGACCCTCCCTCCTAAAGGGGATCATATTTGATGGTGCTAAGCGGTTCAGGGAGAAACAAAGAAAAAGAAAAAACGAAAAGTGAGCTAAGGAAACACAAAAAAGAGGTCATGATGCAAAGGATGGTGAATCCAAGAAACACTTCTATAAAAAATCTGAAAAGATTTCAAAACTAAATTTTAAGACAACCCAACAGTTCCGCTCGAGCAAAAATGGAACTAAACGAGCAAATGGAGGTGCTAAGCTCACTGATTCGACGGGACCACAAAAACCACAAACAAATCAAATTATATTTAATAATCACATGTAATAATAAAAACCCAGAAAAGCATCTGGAGAATGAAATTTAAGAAAATAATCCAACAAATAGTCCTTTTGTACCTGAACATCAACAGAGAGATCTGAGCAGCATCAGAAACCAAACTACACAAAAACAGTGGAAAGGGGAACCTCCTCTGGACATTGCCAGTAATACAACCAGAACTTTTCACATCAGAAACAATATCAATTTTCTTAATTTTTAGTTGTAGAATTTGTAGTTCTATCTACAAAATTCTGTTCTATGTTTTAGTTTCCTTAATAAGGAATACTTTTTTTCCATCACTGTCGTACTCTGTATTACCAGTCAAGTAATTAGCATGGAAGCAATCTTGAACGTTCCATGATACCGTACTGTAGGGCATAAAAACCAGGAAAACCTCATAAAAATCACAAATTGCAAATGATTCAATCCCCATATTTTTTATGTTGGATTGTCCCTATAATATTATTTTTCTTAAAAATGCACTCTTTTCCCTTAAGCTTAAAACATCTACCCCAGGCTCATAAGATAATCAAACTTATGAAGAAGAGCCTTCTCACCCATCAATTCTTTCAAAAGTTAACTTCTACCCAATGTCAAGGTCCCTGAAAATATGTGAAGGTCAGTATTTGACATGATTCGGTCACTAAAAGGCTATACATAAGCTGGATAATCTTATGCCAGTGAAGAGAGTCAATCCCATAATAGAAATCCAAATTTTGTTTTGGCTTGGATGGTAATGCTCTGATTATGTTTGAACTTTGAAGTGACCAGGGCATTTTGTAGGGCATCAACAGTCTGGGCCTCTTCTTTACCTATCAATCGGGAAAAAAAAAACAACAAACAAACAAACAAAAACAAAACTCAGACTTAAACGGGAAACTGTTTATCAGGCCTAAGAGTTGGGTCCGATGACGTAAACAAAGCCCAAGGTCAAGCAATTTTGCTAGGGTTAAGTCAGTGCAAATTGGACGTTAATGAATTATATTAAACATTAACGATAGGGTCTGGACTATTTTTTTTTCGGGCCTAGAGTGTCAGGCATATGCCCAGTTTGCAGACCTATGAGCCAGTCCAAGCTCTGAAAATGCCATGCCAGGCCTAAGTCCAGTCAGCAAGTCTATGAGCCAGCCCAAGCCCAAAAAATGTTAGGCCATTCCTATTAACCGACAGACATATGACTAGTACTAAAGATATCTAGCAATAATTATCTCACTTGGCCAATTTAACCGATAAAAAAGAATACTCGGCCAATGAAATATAAACATGTGGCAAAGTGTGCAAGTGATTAATATGAACATACTTCAAACCTTCATTTAACTACAAACATGTTCAAAATTATTCTCAATCATGATTACTCTTAACATGGATATGAATGCAACTGGCAATGATCACATTCTAATTTGTAGTTCTGTTTTGAGAATAATGGGAATGGGACTGGTAGTGATCACATCACATTCAGAACGAGATTGCCAATGACCTTGTTCAAAATTGAAAATGAGTTTATATAATATATATTTTTATTGATCCATGAGAGATATAATTTCATTAAGAAATAAATTAGATCTGAGGAAATTTTTGGCGATCACCATAATGCATTTCAATTGAAACATCAATCTTCTCAAACGGATGATCAACAGAAGTTATCATGTGACATAATAAGTGGGAATGATTTAATGAGAAAGGGAATGAGACTCGCTTAATCAGCTAGTCACAAGTTCTCATATAGATCACCATAATGTTTTTCAATTGAAACATCGATCATTCTTCTCTGACTGATTATCAACACTAGTCATCATGTGGCATAATCTATCGGAATGATTTAATGAGAACGTGAATGGGACTCGCTTAATCAGATGGTCGCAACTCATGTACATAGGTCATCCACCATGTTTCTTACACCATATTATCTAGCTGAAATTTACCTAACACCTCAAGAAGGCTATCCTCAACCTCTCTTGTTGTCGTTATTGTTGTTGATTTGATTCGATTTGATTTGATTACACTTTATTTTATTTATTGGAAAGATGAGATTAAATTTTGACCTCGAGGTCGCAATAATGTCAACTTCCAGTTGAGCTACAGGGCCCAACCCCCTCAACCTCTCTTGTTGCGTGTAGACGCCCATATTGACTTGGATCCATCCTGAACTAGACTCATCTGACAGTTGGGAAACTATGTTCAGAGAATTAACTTCTGTGATCAATCAAAGATGCTCAAATGAAACCCATAATTATCATTCCACGCTTTAATCCATCCTTAAATAATAAGATGCCCTAATCCGTGAGTTTATATTGCTAAAAAAAGCTTCGAACTTCTAATACTTTGATTATTTAACTCTTTTTCTCAAAAATTTGGACGGTGGGATTATGTTTATGTAAGACAAAATCGGCTTAAGGTTTTGAAAGATTTTCCCAAAAGGACTTGAAATCACATGAATTTCAGCAATATGACCAAAATATCCAAAAACATAAAGGAAAATAGTTTGAATTTTCAAGTTTGTTGGCACGAATAGGTCAATCTAGCCTCCTTTTTAATTATTAGAGTTGATATGCACTAAAATTTTAAAACAATTACCCATGACTCCTCCCTAGGTCATTTTCCTCCTGAGACCTCAAATCTACAGTCAACTCATCCTAGATGATACCATTAGGGAAACCTTTCAGGATCTCCAGCCTTGGCCCTTGGATTGAAGCCATGATCCTCGGTCCCTGATGCTTACTTCTTTCATATCACTTGGATGAAGAAATCTGGTTCCATCCGAAGTTTCAAATATAAGGGAACCCAGTAATATAAATATAGTCATAACTCCCATTCTTGAATTCTAAGGTGAGAACCTCTTCTATAAATAGAGTCCATCTCTCACCCTTGGAACAAATCTTAAGCAAATTTTTTTCTAGCCACTCTTCTCCTAAGTCTTCACATCTAAATTTACCTGATCGTTAATTCCATTGAACAACTTCCCATTCTCCCAAGAGAATCATTACATGTGGATGCGTAAAATCCATCACTATACCTCCAACCAAGGGTCTTCATATGTCATTGATAGAGTGGTTAACTCATCAAACTCTCTCGTTGCCTCCTCTTAATGCATCTTCTTCTTGCTTCTTGTTTATTATTGTATGAGACAGGTATAATCCGATCGTCACAGAGGCCTCCGATTCATTCATTTTACATTTCTTGAAAGTTGAAATACCAATACTAACACTCTCCCAGTAGTGCTATTGGAATATAGCTGCAAAACAAAATTGTACCAATGTCCCGGACCAAATGTTTCTAAAGTCATCTCGATGGTAATACACTTTCTTCGAACTATTCAAGTCTTAGGACAGAAGATTAAGTAAATTAGAGTTATAGAAAGTGTTTTTAATTCATGTTTGTGTTGTTGATTATTTGTAAATAATGATTTAATTATAGAATTTAATTGGAGCACTGACTGAGACGTGTATGGAAAAAGTAAAATTTACTTATTTCCACAAGGAAGTGCATTTTTGGTTCCTTCTGATAAATCTAGGGTCAAACACACGACCTCCATGTCATGGGGTCATAAGAACTACGGCACAAGGCTCAACCACAAATAGGTATTTAACATATAGCTCTTTTGTCAACTTAATACCCCTTCTCATGCCTTCTTTTTTGTACTCAAGTCAATTTGTGGATCCAGAGCAAAGCTAAATTCAAACTGCCCTATGTCATTGTCAAATGATCTTATCATTCATTCACATACATGGTCTTGCATTCTACAAATTTGTTAGTACATTTCCTTCAAAATCTCATCTGCAGTCCTCTTGATTTCAGTAATAAAAGGAAATGTAGTAACGTATTTCAAATTTCAATATATGCCATCCTACACTTCTCATTAATTCTACTGTGGCCGATATTACTGACAATCAACCTTTTGATATTGGAAAAAAATCTTCTAATTATATCATAGTATACTATATTATTACCATACTTTGCCTCATCGATGCAACACATTGGTGCACATGTTCATTGTTAAGGACAATCCAGTAGATGGGCCATTTCATGCTTGGGATTTAGCTAAAAAACAATATGAATTTTCCTGTCCAACCAATGGAGATCCCCCCAAAAAAAATTTGTCCAATGGTGTAAATTTTTCACTGTAGCTCACTCTTGAGGTGGTTAGTCAAATGGACAGTCCAGATCGATGGGGATTTGAACCAGTGATTTTCATTGATGTGGCAAAGCACAGAGCATTTTATTATACTGCACTTTGCTATTATTTCCCTTTCTCGTCACACATGGCAATATGAGTTATACTCAAATAAAACCAAGGGCTTACAGATTGAGCTGCAACTCAAGTTGGTCATGTGTTACTCATTGCTAAAGCAGCATGAATCTTGTTGTTGTCGTCCCACAAAGTTCATATACAATTCCACCATCTAATACAGCTACCATAGGTTCCCTGTCAGAGAGCTAAAATCTAGATACAAATAGAAAGAATAGCAAACCATCAACAGCTTTTCGGATCTGAAAGATACCATAATACAAATGAAGACAGTGGAGTCATTTACATCCGGGCTGGCTAAAAAACTTGAACCAAAATTTCCTTCGATAAGGATATCGAAAGTTTACCCGAAATTTCTTCTCTTCCAACAAAAAAATGTTCTTGTGTCGAGATTCTTGTTTTCCATGACTGAATTTTATCCAAAATCCTCCAGAATACAGAAAGTGAAACTGTTTGCACATAAATTATGCTTTCCTTCAGATTAAATCATAGCAATGGCCTAGTCTTAAGTCTTAACATAACCCACTTTATTTCAGCCAACCAATAAGATAATGCGTGAAACAAGATAAACAAATTTCGTCAAACGCTAATCACAACATCCATCCTTTGTGATCTGATCCTATAAACTCTATCTGATAACTCGCCTCGACTTGAAAGTCAACTGGGTTGAGTTAACTTGAAGACTCGGAAACACTTGTCTCAGTCCGACTCGATAATTTAGTAAATATTTTTAAAAAATAAAAATATTTTAAAAGGAAAAAGAAGGAAAGGTATGTTGCTAAAATGGGTAGTTTAATGCTTCTTAAAAACATAGTGTATCTACAACCTTATCCTACATAATATATGTTGCGCGAAAACTCACAAATTAATCAACGATCTCACGATGAACGATCAAATAAGAATGCAAAATAGAAGAAAATCAACGACAAACACAGAAGAGACAATATTTACGTGGTTCGGCAATATGCTTATGTTCATAGGCAACGATAATCCACTATATTGATGATTACACAAGAATACAAGAACACTCAAGCCTCACCAAAGCTCTCCTCAAAACCCTAGGTAGGTTTTCCAAAGCTTTACAATGATATCTCAACCTTACAATTCGTCAAAGAGCTTTCCCCTTATATAGAAGTCCTGAATCTTACTTCTAGCCCAAGAAAAATTAGCCAAATACGGAGTCTGCATGTAACTTGGACGTCGTGGGTCATTCAAGCGACTGAAACCCGAAAAAACGTCCCTTTGAATAGTGCGCTGGTCGCTCGAGCCAGAATCAAACTTACTCGAGTGACTTACACTCATAAATTTGCTCCTTTTGAGTACTAACCTCCCTCGAGTGGACTTGGTTCTCGCTGGAGTGACTTCACAAGTTAGAGCCAATTAACAATATAAGGGTCGTTTGCGATGCCTGGTTGAATCATCTTAGGGAAGTGTTGACTCGACTTGGACACAACTCGAAATCCCGACAAGTCGAGTAACTCAGCCGAGTTACTCGACGACTCGCCGAATTTTAGAATTATAACGAAAACTGTGAAGGGCTTCTTCCTCCCTCAACTTTCTTAGTTTTGTGTGTATTGATTAATAACAATATCAGTTAAAAACATAAGGAGAGACTAGAGAAATGCATTCCATAAAGTGACATGACTGATCCAAGAAATATTCTTTGGTAATACATTCATAAAAGCAAGATATCATTCTAGAACATCACCAGATTGAAGGAACACTGGGAAACAAATGCTTCTAACAAGATCCGAGTCACGAAATAAAACAACACTCCTAGCAATATTGATACAGGAAGAGCCGGTAAAGCCTTCCGGTAGAAGGCTAAAAGCATCAGAGTGATTCCAAGACCGGCTATAATAGCAAGATAACAAGCATAAACCGTCATGAAATCATACATTGCTGCCCTTCCAACCAACACACTGTAAAAGATAAAATCGCCAAGACCCAACTTAATTGCCCCAGATGAACCTAGTCCAATTCCTTCGATTTGCCCACTTTCCCTCAAATTAGCTTCTCCATCTTGTCCTTCACTCCGGGACTCGGACCTTTCAGACTGGTGAACGATCAAAGGTGCGGACAACTCCGAAACGTTAGAGTTACCAACATGCCCTCCCGAAAACTGACCATCTTCGGCAATAATCAACCTTGTCTCACTCCTTTGATCACTGATACTCGAATTCGAGTTCGAATTTTCATCCGGGTTGGTACCAGAATCCCTTCTATCTTTCCACACCCTCCTCCTCACATCGTTCCCCTCTCCTACACCATTTGTCGAATATGTAACGGGCCGAGCTTCGTAAACCAAAGCCGGTATCTCTTCCTCCCTCGACATGGCCAGCTCTACCAATAGCCTCAAAGGCCCGCCGGGCAACAAAACTGCGGCTAAATCATACAAAGCCATGGCAATCAAAAGTGCCCAAGTAGTCCATTCAGGCAACATTGTGAACCAATAAGCAACCAACATGCCAATCACCACCAAATAACTTTGTGTAACAAAAATCGCCATCTTTGACACATAAATAGAAACCACACCCACCACACTGAAATTGAACAACACAATACAAAAAGTAACACAATCTATAGGGATCCCATAGCCTGAGATCAAGAACAAGCAAATTTCACCACCCATGAACCCCAGAACAACAAATGAAGAGAAACCCATGTACAATTTGAGGAACTTTGTGCACCTAAAGTAGAAGAGACCCACCAAAATGAAGGTTACTAGTGTTACAACGGCTACAAAGATGAGGGAATTCAAAAGGGCACCTTTGAATTTGTCCCAATCTGTGTCAGAGGTTTCTTCAGTGTAGGCTATGGTGGCTACGTTTGAGATTGAAGACGACTGTGAGGTGTTGAGGACGGTGACGAGGAGAACTACCAGGAACATGCAAATGGAGACAGGTGCTATGATCCTGATGATCTCCTCGCCTAGAGATTCGAGAATGGAAATGGGTTTTCGGCGTTGGATCTCTTGAGCCATTGGGATACAAAATTTGGGATTTTTTATATGGGGAAATTGATTGGGGTTTTGATTTTGATGGATTTCGTTGCCGATGGGTGGGTGAACTGAAGGGGCTCTCGTTGATGACTCTGTTGTTTCTGTGAAGGGTTGTGTTTTGGGGAATTTAATTACGAAGGGCATCTTTGGAATTTTCTATTGGATCGCGTTGACTTTGAAGGCTTTAGCTGTTTCACGGATCGTAAGATATGTCCCTGCAGTGCACTGCTGAAAAGCATCAGCTCCAGCGCATTAAGCAACTAATCATGGCCATCCATAGAAGGTGCTGTTATTTGCATCTGGATGCCTTCACTTTAATCACTTTAATGATATATCATCTCCTAAAATCTTTTAACTACATCATCATCACCGTAGGTTTATTAAGGAGGCCTAATAATATCTAAAAAAATAATGGCTCCTTACCGACATTTAAACATCATAAAGGCGTTTAAATGATCTTATACCATTAAAGTTCTGACTTTTAATCTTATCCTATTACAATGTTTATCATTTTGCCATGTGGTGAACACATATGATCAATTTAAATTGTCCTAATGGTAATCTATCATTGGAACATGATTCAACCCAAAAATTATGCCTATAAGTGATGTGAAGTGTGAACCGTCTGATTATCATCTTTACAATTAGCCGTTAAAATTAAAAACAATGATTTATATTAAGGTCCACAGATCAAATGGTTTAAGTCACCCTAAAACACCGGGTTTGTTACACTACAATTTATGATCTATCACTTTGACGGTATGAATCACCCATATCTTTAACCATTGATAGTGTATGATCATTTAAACACAATTTTGGTGCTTAAATGATAGTCAGGAGAGTCGGCCCTTGCCTGCTTCATCGGATGGGTGGGAGAAGAGGACTAGATGTAGATGCTTGTCTTCTTTTCCCTTGCATGGATGGGTGGGAGAAGAGGATTAGATGCAGATGTTTGTCTTCTTTTCCCTTGCATACCATGAGAAGTTTGTCGGATTTTTGGAATTGTTGATAGCAAGGTATCAAAATCGATATCGGTCTTGGGTATCGGTTTGCCCAAGGCCGATACGACTCAGCCGATACATATCGGCCTATTTAAAAAAAAAATTGAACATATCGGCCAATACGGTATTGGGTATCGGGTACAAGATACCGATACGTATCAGACCAATACATATCGGACCAATACGTATCTTCGATATCCGTATTGGTATCAACTGATTTTTGATACCTTGGTTGATAGGGGGATATTTGGAGCTAGAGGAGTGGGTGTTTCATTGCTTCATCGGATGGGTGCCTACCATCTATCTTTCTTGGATCCTGAAAGCTGGAACCTTGTGCCCTAAGTATGACCTTTTTTTATTGGGTACCTCTGGTAGTGCCTACGCAATTTCTAAAAGCGTCCGCGTCAGAAACCCCTTGAAAATCATTGATTGCTTTGGATCTGATGATAGAACTCTTGTTTCACCCCAATCTTCGACACTCTTGTAGCACCTATAAGATTATTAGTTTTTTATTCCACGGATTACAGATCCCCAAAAAATGCCATAAAATCATATTTGAGTGTGATGTGTGTAATAAGATTCGTGGGAAATTTTTTGGGAAACTGTGATACGTGAAATAAAAAATGACTGTCTAATAGATGAGACATGATCTCAAAATCCCTTGTGTGGAATATCGGGGTAAAACGAGAACTCTATCATCTGAACATAATCAATCACGCGTGGGCACTTTCAGAGATTGCCTTGCCCTAATAAAGGTGTCCTTTTGTATCATTGATATAATATTGTTCTTTGTCTTCATTTCCTTAACATAAATATTAAAAATAAAAAATTAAGTAAACCTACTCAAACATATGGGAAAGCTTTCTCAAAGGGAGCCATACTTATCCTATACATAGTTTAAAGGGAAAATTTATAAAATCTCCTCCTTTCAAACTTACATTTTAAAATCATCCCTAAAACCTTTTATAATATCGTATCAAAGCTTAAACTTAAAACTTATATTTCTAAATACTCCTCACATCGGTAACTTAATACAAAAAAATGCTTCTTCCTTCTTCCCATATAAATCATGCAAAACCCAATTTCTTCACTGAAATGGTAGTGTGCTCTTACATAGTGTAGCACAGTCTTAATTAAAATGTAGCATCTCTATGATTATTTTTTATGCAAACTTTATTTTGTCCTTATTCAACAACAAACTTTAATTTTAATTTCAACAACTTTGTTTCATCCGTTATCAACCTTTAACAAAAAAATAAGTTAGCAATTAAACAAGAAAAATCATTATAGAAAAATAATGAACAAAAATGGAACTATTTTCCTTTTATGTTACATACTTAAATTTGAAAGGGGTCTTTTGATATTTAAGTTTTAAGTATAGGGTTGGTAAGATTTTAAAATTAAAATTAGGAAAATTTTCAAAAAATAAGTTTAGATAGAGGGCGGCGCCAACACCAACAATTCATTGTGTCAACACCGACAATTCATTGACTATTTGAATCTGATGGTAAAAATCATTTGGGACAGTGTTTCACACTATGGATCTTGAGATTAGTGGCCTAACAGTAGTCACCTTTGATACCATGTGGCACATATCTGAAAAGGGTGCTCAAAAATTACCTTTGTGTATGATATATGCCACATGTTTATGAGGTCATTTTTTAGGATATGTGCGACATAGTATATAAATAAGTGGGAAATTTGCACTTTCGGCCCTATATGTTTGCGTATTTGCAGGAACGGCCCTATAGTTTCAATCCTTGCATAAATGGCCAGCTCCAAGCCTAGCCAGGTGCACGTCAGATATCTATATATATGCTTCTCTATGCAAGCATTGAATCTAGAATTTTTGTACCATCTTTTAACAATTTTTATCTCTCTTGGAAAGCGATTTCGAGATTCCACTAAAGGTCGTATAACATAGAGAATACAACAGGCTAGGTAAGATATCGAGTACAATATCTTTTAAGTTATTGTTTTCCAAATTTCTCGCAACATCGTAGGAAGTCCAAGATATCTTAAGATATCGGTCGATAACTTAAGATATCGAACGATATCTTAAGATATCGACCGATATCTTAAGTTATCGGTCGATAACTTAAGATATCGACCGATAACTTAAGATATCGTTTGATATCTTAAGTTATCGACCGATATCTTAAGAGGTTTTTTTTATTATTTTTGGATTATGGTTTATGTTAAAAGTCCATCCATCGGCTATATATCTTAGGATATAACCTATGATTGACAAAAACTCTAAAGTTTTCATTCCTTTAATTTTTTTAATAATATTTTTAAACAATTGTAGCGCTAAGTCAAGTATAACTCTTTATAAACAACTAATTTTAATTTTAATTTTGTAAATATTGTAGGTTGAAATGGATGTTCCCCTTCTTTGCCATTTTGATTTCGTACGCGTGAGAGATAATACTTACAACGGAGGACATCAGAGGATTGTCACTGTCACGGAGAATATATCATTTCTTTGAGTTTATAGAAAATGTACAAAGTCGACGGACACTAGGAAGAACATTCTATTACATTCTTTGTTTCATTACGCATAGGAATGAGCTTGTATTTGCCGAATTGTCGACTCGATGATCTTACAAACTTATTTAGAGCATATCGTATTGGTGATGGTATTATAAATATTTATATCGAAAAATCATTAGTCATTACTGTAGCAGAAATTTTGCCGTCTTTAGAAACATTTCAACCGTTTAAGGAAACAAACGAAGATGATCATGGTGTTGGAACAGAACATTTGATTGAAAATCAAGGAATACGGTATGAAGAGGAGAACATTGTTGCACCGATAATAGACGCGATGATAGAAATATAAATATAGGATTCGCCCCTACAAAGAAACTTCCGAGCAACCCTATTAGGACATTATGAGTGAAGGCGATGAAGATCAAGGATATTCTCATCAAATGAATCCGATGCATGATACATCTCAGTTCAACTTCGATTCGGTAAATCAGTGGGAAACGTTTTTAGTCGGCCTTAGTCCATATCAATGGCCTTCCGAACAAATAGCTTCGGAGCCAACGATAATCGAGTCTTCAATAAAACAGCCTCTCATACATCAAACGTTCTCGCGGCTAACATCAATCCAAACAAGCGCACATCAACCAAGCGTACATCGAGCTCAATCCCAATCACGTAATAACCATCCGATCGATGGCGGTGATAGTGATCTGAAAATAATGAAGCCCGTAGTCTCCCACTTGGCGTGTTTATACTAATAGAATTGATCAACCTATGGTGGACGAAGACTATCAGCTTAATGACTCGGAAGGGGAGTACATGGATTCAGACGATGAGGAACTGTATGAAGGGGGAACGATTACCATTGGTCAGGCGTGTAGAAATAAGAAATCACTTCAAAAAGTTCTAAAAGAAATTGCGATGACAAACAATTTTGATTAAACCAATAAAACCAGGTCCTCTTGAGTAGCTGCGAGGTGTGTTGAAGTAGGATGTGCTTGGCGAATACATGCATCGAAATTAGTAGGCGTGAACCGTTTCGTGAAAACTTTCCACGGAACACTGCGTGGAATGCCGACTTTTGAAGCGGACATCGCCAATGTACGACATCGTGGATAGCTTCATTAGAGATAAACTATTAAAGGGTTTTGACGAGACTCTGCTTCAATAATTTTTTATATTGAAAAAAAATACGGTATAACAGTAGGTTACTGGAAAGCATGGAGAGGAAAAGAAATGGCGTTGAATGACATCCGAGGTAGTTGGAAGGAGCAATTTAAGATGTTACCGTCATATGTTGCCGAATTACAGCGGGTCGATCCAGACATACAGACTGAATTGTGTCTCGAGCCTGATAATGCATTTCAGATTCTTCGTGGCATTCGGACCTTGTATTGAAGCTTACGAAATACTTTACGAAGAATAATTGCGGTAGATGGAACGCATTTGCGTGGACGATATAAGGGAGTGTTGTTAATAGCTACGGGGATAGACGGGAATAGACATTTATTTCCTATAGCGTTCGGCGTTGTACCGAAAGAAAATGAAGACCATTGGACATGGTTTCTTGATCTATTAGGGAGACGTGTAATCGGTGAATTTGAAGAACAGTTTGTTTTGATATCAGACAGACAGAAAGGTTTGATGGAAGCAGTAGAAAAAGTTTTTCCTAATGCCTTTCACAGCTACTGTATGCGACACCTGGCTCTAAATCTGTTTGATAAATATAAGGATACAATCTCTAGACCGCTTTTCTGGGTTGCTGCCCGTGCATTTTCAGAAGCAAAATTTAAAAGAATTATGCGAAAAATAGAAGACGACGCCCCGCCGGAATGTACAAAATGGATTAAAGAAATTGGTGTTATGATATGTTGACAACTAATATAGCTGAAAGCATAAATAGTGTGTTGAAAATAGCCAGGGAGGAACCGATTGTGAGCATGTTAGAAACTATTCACACAAAAGTAGCCGAATTTTATCTTAAATCGTCGGGGAGGAAGGAAATAAAATGACACATGTGTTAACACCGATGGCAGAAAAACGCATAAAAAGAAATTGAGGATGGGCCCGTAGAAAAAACGTCATACCATATGGTCGTGATATATTTCAAGTTAAGCGTGGTGATTACACTCACGGTGTCGATCTAGAATCGCGAACATGTACATGCAGACGTTGGGCTATTCTTGGATTACCATGTTCACATACGCGATTGCCGATTATCGCAAAAACAGAGAAAGAGATCCCCAATTTTGTGAACACCGGTTTACCGGTGACTTATTTAGGAAACTTATAAAGAACACTTTGTCCCGACCGTTGACAAGCGCCAATGGACTTATGAAATAAAAGACATTCAAGTTTTGCCTCCCACAAAATACGCCAATTTACCGTCCAAGAAAAAAGGAGAACAAGATCTAAAGGGAAGTTCGACCACTACAATGTAAAAATTCAATAATCGTAATCGTGTAAATTTGTTAATATTTGAAATTAACTTATATTACATCAAAGGTTGAGATTGAAAACAGATTTAGATTAGATTAGACCTAGTGGCAATCGAGCTTCCAATGATTTCATTATATAAGAGTATTTTCTTTTTCTCTTTTTCTTTCCTTCAATATAAACAGATTAAACCTCAATAAAAGAGCGATCAACATCTACAAATTAATTAATATATTTTTTTGGGATTGTGACTAAAATATATTGTTGTAGTTCTTAATAAATCATTCATTCATTCAAACAGATTTGAAAGTTTCCAAATTCGCCTAATTTACTAGTGATTGGCATAAAGCCAAACCAAAGATATCGGCTTCACAATTGAGAAGGTCTATCTTAAATCATCGTCTCTATAATTTAAATCATCGGTAGATAATTTAAGATATCGTGATAGTTTAAAATATCGTCAGATATCTTAAATTATGGCCCGATGATTTAAATTATAGGACGATATTTTAAATAATCGGACGATAGCTTAAATGATCGGACGATAGCTTAAATCATCGCCCGATGATTTAAGAAATCGGCCGATAATTTAAATCATCGCCCGATGATTTAAGATATCGGCCGATAATTTAAATCATCGGCCGATTATTTAAATCATCGTAGATGATTTAAGATATCTAGGATAATTTAAATCATCGGTAGATGATATAAGTCATCCGCCTATTGGAATTGCATCAAGAGAGGAAGCCTCCATTGATACATCATGCAAGGTGATACAAATAAGATAAATAATTGATAACAACGATAATGAAAATTATACAAGTTAATAAAAATTAATAAAATTAAATAATTTACAATTTAATCAAAAAATATCTTTACAAAACACTAATATTTATTATAGATATTAAATCTTCTTCCCAAACGTGCACATTCGATGTCCGATTTGACTCTAAATTGTTGCATATGTTTATCGTCGAAATCAATAGGTCATTTGTTGGGAAGTATTCTATATACTTCAAAATGTATACACCGCAATCCCAACCGTTCTTTTGGATATTTGATTGAGCAGATACCTTCCCTTCTTGATCGAAGTCGACTTCAAACCGATAGTGTAAAGAAGGCGGAAAGTGATTCAATAGACATTCTTTATGTGCTTCAAACCTTTTGAGCACTCTCTCTTGGATCAATTAGCTTAATTTCTCGATCAACTAATGAAATTATAGCCAATGCCCAATGGCTATATTTTGGCTATGCATCTAAAGATAAATCTACACATAAACGAACCGAAATTTTAAATAATAAATTTTATTTAAAAGCCGTTAACGTTAAATAAAGTTTAGTATTCAAAACGCATCTGTTCCACAAATGATCGCGTGAATTCATGGATATTATTTGTCAATAGTGGTTCCATCGGCTTTGAATTGTTACGAACATTCCATTCGTCACAATAGGCCGCCACCTATCGAGGTCATTGCGCAAATGAATACCTTCATTATCGATATATTTTTCAAATTTTTCTCGTCGCCATAAACAAGGTCGATTGGCGTTAAGCGAGAAGTTAATCAAGAGTCGTGATTGAAAAGACAAAAAAAAGAAACAAACGAGCTTCCAATAAATATTTGAAACCTGCGAAGCGAACCAAATTTTTTTCGGCATTGGTAGTAAACATTGAATCATTTATAACTTCAAGGACTCTCGAGTATCGTCGATGACTTCATTATCAAGCCACGGCGTCCTTTGAGAACCTTCAAAGAAACAGCTGTGATCTCAACACGGCGATAGTATTGACGATCACATTGTCCTCGTTCTCCCGATTCCAAAAACTGAGCATATACTTTTGCTCCATTGATATTGCCTCATCCTCCTCCTCTACAACCAATCTTCGTTTTTTTATTAATGCTTTACTGGTCGGGGACTTTCTCTTCTTACGAGCACGCAAGTCATAACCTTCCTTAGTTTTGTAGATGATAGTTTCACTATAATTGTTTTGTGACTCACGAGAAGGCGTAAGAGGAGCACCATCATCACCCACATCAACCAAGGGTTGTTTAGTAGGTCGAGGAGCATGGGTTTTGGGCCGGGTTTAATGGCGTGAGATTTATTTGTAAGTTGAGGCGGCGGGTTTTGTTGATTGTTGTCTAGGTGGATGAGCGGAGGTTTTGGGGCACTTGGTGATGGCTTGGTTGAGGACCAGTTGGTTTTGAAACCTTTGGAATGATGGCTTTGTTGAGGAGCGGGGGTTTTGGGGCGAGGTGATGGCTTTGTTGATGAGTGGTGGGTTGAGGGACATTTGATTTTGATTGAGGGTAAGTGGGTGAAGGAGCGAAGGTGTCAAAGAGCAGAGGTTAAAATATTATCTGCATAATTGCAAAAATATACATTACAAAAATAAAAAAATAAAAAGCGCATTATCGTAGATAATTTAAGTAATCGGTCGATAATTTAAATAGTCGATCGATAATATACATTGTCGATCGATAATTTACATTATCGACCGATAATTTACATTATCGACCGATAATTTACATAATCGGTCGATAATGTAAATTATCGGTCGATAATTTAAATGATCGACAGATAATGTAACATATCGTCCGGTAATGTACATTATCGATCGACTATTTAAATTATCGATCGATAATGTATATCGTCCGGTAATGCACAGCTAATTTTGCATTAAGTTGTAAAGAAATGATTTTGTTTTAAATTTGAAAGTCTTGGTTTGATACCTTTCTTAAATGAGAGATGACCGCATCAAGATCCTTCCGTATGGCTTTATTTTCCTCTTGTAAGGCCTTCTTATCTCTGCCTAGTTGTTCAATGGTGAGTGCTTGTCCTTTCAGCAGTGTAAATGCACGCCGGAATTCTTTTTTCATTTCTTTTACAGCCATGCGGAGAGTCTTGCATTCTTTTCTTAGCTCCGTCACTTCTTTGGTTAGGTGTGGTTGCCTAACTGGCTGCTCTCTTGTTGGCTCGGGCCTAATTTCTTGTTTGCCCTTTGGTTGACGTACAACGACTTCAAAATCATCGTTATCGTCGCTATAATCTTCGTCATCCTCATTGTCGTCATCTCGGCTAATCGGCTCTTCGGCTCTTTCTTCCGGCCGTGTTGGATGACTTGGGATATCATCATATTCATCTACATTTTCTTCGGAGTAAGGTTCTTCTTCTCTTTCTTCGGTCTCTTCCTTCTTATTTTCAATTTCTCTTCGAATCAAAAAGTATCGAAGCCATTTATACTGTAATTCGTGCTTCTCAACTTGAAGCTCTATAATCACTTTAGACTTAAGAAATTTTTCTCTATATAAATTAGGATTACTTGAATTTCGGCCTTCCCATTTCATTAGCCTTGGAAATGGTTCTTTAAGCCCAATAGGAGCGGTGGCGACTGCTGGAAAGTGCTCAAACGCCCAAATCTGTAAGGCGATAGTGCATCCATAGATATTGTATTGCCCCTTTTCTGACCTTCTCGCCATTTCCCTCCCCGCCAGCTTTTGATATACTATCTAATAAATTATTGTAAACTATCAGGCCCCACGGTAACTTGTTGAACTCTTCAATGTTATCTACTAAGTCTAAGTACCGTGTATCTACTTCCTGGTATGTGTCAGGAGTAAAAAGAACATCTGAAAATAATAATAATGACAGTTTCAAAAACTCATCGTTGGATAAATCAGCACTGTCAATAATTTCTTCAATACGAGATCTTTTCGCCGGCTTCCCCCGAAAGAATTTGTATCGAATAGTTGTTTCCTCTTTTACGGCAACCTTCTCAGACTCAGGTTCCGTCAGCATGTTGAGGCCTAAAATCAAAGCTATATCGATCGGTTCGGTGAGTACATTGGTGTTCTTGACCTTGAAAATATTCTCTTCAACCCAAAAACTTAAAATCGCATCAACCAAGTCTCCAACGAAACCTAATTTCTCATTCATCCTAAATAGATGACCGAATACTGAATCATCTAAAATTTTCTCTCTCTTCGTTACAGTGCATGTAAAATTTCCTAACACCAACTCCAGAACATTTTCCGATGGGCTTTAAAGTCATGGTCATTTTCAATCACTTAGTAGGAACTGCAATATAAATAAAAAGCAATTAATAAACAAAAGAAGTGATTTTGAAAAAACTACTAATCCCCTAACCTACCGATAACTTACCGATAATCTAAGTTATCGACCGATAACTTAAGTTATCGGTCGATAATCTAAATTATCGGTCGATAATCTAAGTTATCGATCGATAATTTAAATTATCGGTCGATAACTTAAATTATCGACCGATAATTTAAGTTATCGGTCGATAACTTAGATTATCGGTAAGTTATCGGATTAGGTGGGAAACATTGGGGATGACTAAATGTGTTGAAATGTAAAAAAAATAAATTACCTGGAATTGTTATGTGAGCTTTGTGACCTTTTATCGCTTTGTCGCCGCTAAGTCGCCGCTCTCTTATTTTTTTCAGAAAAGTTAAACTTAAAAGTAACAGTAACTAATGAAAGTAAAAGTTGCTTTTATACTAATGTTAAAGGGCGGTGGAATTTTTTTTTTATATTATTTAAAATAAGTCGCTGCTGACGTGGAGTAGGCGGAGGCGACTAGGAGTGGAGCTGGTCATTAATGCAACGGTTGAAACTATAGGGCCGTTTCTGCAAATACGCAAACATATAAGACCGAAAGTGCAAATTTCCCTAAATAAGTGACCATTATATGATACACCTATGGTCTCAGAATATATAAATGATTTGCACCTTAGATTCAAAGCAAGCGATAGGTTTTCACTGTTGGCCCCTTAGAGGTGTCCTTGTTATTTTGAACATATGAAAATACCATCAAATATCATCTAAGCCGTCTGATTTGAAGGTCATTATGTATAGATCTATTTCTGATTCCAATTACTCAAAATTCAAACTTCCCCTTTTATTTAAATCAATGTCGAAAGCCGCTTTCGTCGAACGGTCATAGATTCGTTTGGATTGTCTGTAAATACACTCGCCAATCATTTCGCAAAAACCTCCGTTCAAGCTGAGGTCTGAAGGTTTTAGCCAGAAAGAGAAAAACAGAACTTTGCAACGTGGTACCTCTCGAACCCTAAATTTTCTGCTGTTTAGGCTTTACTGATCTCTATCTCTCTTCTTTTTTCCTGTCTATTTGATAGGTACTGATTTCGGCCTTCTATATTTATCTATAATCTGCTGTGTTGGCAAAGTGATTAAGATTTTTAAGGTTTTGATTGGCTTATACATCTATTGTTTAGTTTCTTGGTGTTGATTCTTTGTTTTCGATGCTCTTAGATTTTTATTTTATTATTTTATTTTTGTTATTTAACATTTGGAAAAAAATGTATAAGCCTGCTAGGCCTAGTCAAGCTATATATATTACAGTTTACTTAGTTAGAGGTAGTTGCCCCTCTTTTAGCTACGGTATGGGTGGTTGCCCCCACCCTGCCCCCTCCCCGGCCCCTAAATTTAAGTTAGCATAACTACTTGACCCATCACCAACTCTCTTTGTACTGAGGTCACTATTTTTCATGTATGATCTCAAGTCTTCTTGTTTAAAAGATTGGAACGAAAACCGGTCTCCCTTGTTTGATTCAATGCAGTCTAACGTCATCTAAAATTAACGACATTTTCGATTTATACGGTAGCCATTAATTTTATTTGACATTTGACGGGTATTGTTTTTGTCCCAATTTTTTACAACAAAGACCTTTAGATAATAGCACACCTAATCAGATGCATGTTAATTTCACATGACACACATCCCAAAAGGGAACCCGTGTATCAAGTCACCCAACGCTCGTTTCACTTAGCTGATACCTAAGAAGCATGGATACAGATACAAATATGATACACGGGTATAATACGATACGAGTATGGCAATGCAACAATTTTCTAAAAATCAAGATACGATTCGTGGGGGATACGTGCATATAAAAATTACTTTTGTACATATTTTTAGGTATATTTTAGGTTAGTAAAGGTAAGAAGAAGTAGAAGAAAATGGAAAAGAAACAAAAAAAACTTAGAGGGAATAATTTCAAATTGGTAGGTTCCAAGGTAGGTTCCTTCTTCTTTTCAGAAAAAACCTAAATCTCAAACTCACCGTCTGTTCTTTTTCCTCTTTTAATTTATTTTTTCGGAAATGCCTATGATATGCATGCAGCCATATCTCTCAAGTATCGGTATCCGACACGGATACATTGCCAAAAATGGAGTATCCGTGCTTCTCTCACGACCATGACTTGCCTCCCTTGGGAGAAAATTCTTGCTCCACCCCTGGTTGATGGGGACTTGGGGTTTTGTTTATTGTGAAATTGATTGGAAATATTTAGTAAGACGAAGTTGTGTCTCTGTTGCTATTTTAGGGGTAGTAGTTCTCTTATGGATGGACAGTATAATTTGATGTTCTAGGGTGATAGTTGGTTTGAAGATGGGTAGTGTATTAAACGGGACTTATTCTATTTGTTTGAGTATTGAATGATCGAGAAGTCTGCACTTTACATGTCACATGCAATTGCAAAATGACAAACTTGATTTGATCATAGTCCGAAAATATAAATATTTGGTGATTCTTTTCTGATTGAGAACATCCAATTGGATTATAAAAAAATGTGTTAATGGAAGTGCATTGTCAAATGGTCAAAATTGTCCCATGCACATGATTTTCAGATCTATAGTTTTGACGTAGGATAAAATGTATATATGGCATAAGAACTATCGACGATGCTTTGAAAATGTAGACCTGTGTCATGGGGGCACAACCCGACACCGGCTATCACACCCATGCAGCGCTTCACTGCTGCTACAGCGAAGCCAACCTACCCAACCATCACTCTGATATCATCCACCTAGAGGACAGGAACTCCAGTTCATGGTTGCCTGCTCCCGAGGCCAACCATATCAATGCATCGTGTCTCCTCGCGACACGCATGCCAGTGCCTCAGTGCTTCAGTGCCTCGCTTGGCTTGCCCAGCTTCACTCTGTGCCACGCACTAGTACTTCGCCCGCGATAGTAGCATGCAACTCCTCTTACTGTCCCATTCTATACATGTATCACCGACATATTGAACCAAGCCTACCATCGTGTGTGGCCCACACGACCAGCACACCTCCACATTTGACCCCCAGCTAATGTGCACCACAGTGCCCCACGTAGCCTACGAGTGCCTCCCTCGTTGCCGACCCATATACACGGCGACGCTTGGGGCCATATGGCAACCTTACCTTGGGTGACACACGGCATCGCCGCAACGACGTCCTACACCCACCCTTTTAGACCTAGGACACCAATGCGCATCCTCTAGCAACGCAAGGCCCCATGTGTGGGGAAATAGCTCCACAACTCCCTTCTCCCAAGTATGGTCTAAACACTACCTCAAGCGAACCAGCAAAAGAACTTTAAAGGTATTGGTTTGACATACCACCATGGCACACGAAGCTCTGCCCATGGCACACAGTGCCATCCTCCACACCAACATGCCCCTGAGAGCTTTTACACCCCACGCGCGTCTAGTCGCCACACTAAATCCTCACCTAGCTCGAGTCACTATCACACCATAAATATGGAGAACACGCACGCGTCGCAAGGCTTCATGCCTCCGTGCTCACGCGCTACACAACTAGCTCTAAGGCCCGCCTGCCTTCCTGCTAGCCAAACATCTAGCTCTAAGGCCACCATGCCTTCTTGCTGGTAACCAAAGTAATGACGCCGTCACATCCTCCCCCACTCCATAAGGTCAACGTCCTCGTTGACGCAGT
Organism: Chloranthus sessilifolius; assembly: GCA_021018995.1. Taxonomy (NCBI): domain Eukaryota; kingdom Viridiplantae; phylum Streptophyta; class Magnoliopsida; order Chloranthales; family Chloranthaceae; genus Chloranthus; species Chloranthus sessilifolius. The sequence goes on along the minus strand of JAJIZI010000016.1, from coordinate 754,272 downwards.
GTCTCAAGGGAATGACTACGCTACTTTCGCCAATCTGGCAGTGTCAACACCCCTGCTGACACTAAGACCCGCATTAGTTTCTCGACCTTCGTCTTCACCTCATGCAAAGTCTCCACAAATACCTAGCCCTAAGGTTTGACACCTCCTCGCTAGTTCAACCTAGTCTCATCCGCGCCTAAGAATGAGAAGCACATTGATTCTTCACGCGGAACCGCACCAACACTGTCCATCACTATGCCATGCTCCAAGCATTTGTGACCATGGCTCGCTCTAGTACCTTGACACCACGTGTCTTCACCCAAGAGTTCGCCCACCAAATTCTGCCTTCGAAACACCTTAGTACACCACGCCTTTACAACTCTGTTTCTCAAGCTCGCCTTCTGCTCAACCTAGCTACAAGGTCCTCCTACTTCCTGCTAGATGATCAAATGTGCATCTCTATGCACCAGTGTCGTGACCATGTCACAACCTCCCCCACTCAAATGCGTCGACGTCCTTGTCAACTCCTGAACTCTTACGTCAATTCCTTGACATAAATTCAGTCTTCACCCCAAACACCACTCACGTCTGAATCACAGTTACTACACTTCGCTGCTTTCATCTGCCATTCTGTGCTAGGACCTCGACCATTCTGCTGCCCTTCGACTCATGCAACGTTGTCAGTTCCTCAACTACTATCGTTTGTCTACACTCAGACGTTATCACACTAGCCCAATGACAAGCAACGCTCATCAAACTGCATCTGCACCAGTACATCGACTACTACCCTTCGTCATCACCCAGGCACAATCACAACAGTTCCTCACGGCGAGCTATGTGCATTTTCACCTCATGCCTTTGCATAAGTTCCTTGATGACGTAATCAGTTTTCGCCTCATGCCTCAGCATAACAGCTTCAACCATTTTTTGTGTCTTCACCTCACGTAGTGTTCTGCCACGAGCACCTTGCTCAATCAACGAAACTCCATGCTTCTCACACTATAGTGCCTTGACACCTGTCTTCACCCATAGCGTGACTCAAGTCACCTCCTGCAACCTAACTTATGGTCAAATTCACTGCCTTGGTATATGCTTCCAGTGTCCTAACGAGCGCACCCAATGCCTTCACTTTCTAGCTGCTATCATGAACCCAATGCCTTCACTTTCTAGCGGCTATCATGCCTTGGTACCTCAGATATTGACCTCTTCACCACTAAACATAACACACTGTTCCGCTTTAATACTCTGACCACGCTGCCACTGTTGTGCTCAGAAACTGTCTTCGTCCCTTTCTAGTAGACCAAAGATCTCAACGATCACCTGGGATTCGCTTCCTCTGAAGATACCCATTTGGCTTTCGCATTTGCTTCCTTTGAAGCCACACTGGATCACCCGTTCAGCCATCTGTCTCTCACGGAAAAACCATGCCTTGTCGTCGCACAACAAGGCAACGAGCTTCTGACCACTTCTCTGGTTCAGCCTAGCCCATTCCAGTTCTCGCAGCATCCCACTTAACTGTATCCTTGATCCTGGCCCATCGCAACACACTGATCCTTCACGCTGTTGTCCCATACCGGCGGTCTTGATCATCATGCCATGTACCATCAACCAATTTTGAAAATCTCAGCTTCCTCATGAAATGAGAACGGAGCATCCTCCTTGCTCTATGCCATCCGTGGCAACGGTGCTCTCAGCACCTGTGTGACCTAACGTCCCATGTCGGAAGTCACTAGCATTCATCCATCTCGTGCCGACCCGCTACCTTAATGTGTGACCCTCATGGCCAACAAGCATCGAGCATCACAAATTTCCGCAACAGTATATCCCAGCAGTAACAGCTCTCTGCGTGCGATCAAGCTCCAAAACTCACTGTAACAGAGTGCATCCCAACTGTATCTCAACCGCAGGTGTGCAACTCAACTGCACACGAGTAACCCTTGCTGTCACAGAATCATAGCGCACCTCATCGCCCTGGCTTCACCAACGTAGTCTCATTTCAGACCAAACTTGTCTCTGATACCAACTGTCACGGGGGCACAACCCGACACCGGCTATCAAACTCGTGCGGCGCCTCGCTGCCGTTACAACAAGACCAACCTACCCAACCATCACTCTAATACCATCCGCCTAGAGGACTGGAACTCCCGTTCATGGTTGCCTACTCCCGAAGCCAACTATATCAATGCATCGTGTCTCCTCACGGCACGCATCCTAACACCTTTGTGCCTCGCTCAACCTGCCTAGCTTCACCCTGTGCCACACACTAGTACCTCGCCTGCGACGATAGTATGCAGCTCCTCATGTTGTCCCATTCCATACCTGTATCATTGTCATACTGAACCAAGCCCACCATCGTGTGTGGCCCACGCGAATAACACACATCCGCATCTGACCCTCAACTAACGTGCACCACAGTGTCCCACATAGCCTACGAGTGCCTCTCTCATTGCCGACCCATATACACCGCGACGCGTAGCTCGGGGCCATATGGCAACCTCGCCTTGGGTGACACACGACATCGTCGCAGCGACATCCTAGGCCTACCCTTTAAGACCTAGGAGACCAATGCGCACCCTTTAGCAACGCAAGGCCCCATGTGTGGGGAAATAGCTCCATAGCTCGCTTCCCCCAAGTACAGTCTAAACACCACCTCAAGCTAACCAGCAGAAGAACCTCAAAGGTATTGGTTTGACATACCACCAAGTCACACGAACCTCTGCCCATGGCACACAGTGCCATCCTCCACACCAACATGCCCCTGAGACCAGCTTTCACGCCCCACGCTCGTCTAGTTGCCACACTAGATCATCACCTAGCTTGAGTCACCGTCGCACCATACATATGGGGAACATGCATGCGCCGCAAGGTCTCATGCCTCCGTACTCTCGCGTCACACAGCTAGCTCCAAGGCCCGCCTGTCCGCCTTCCTGCTAGCCAAACACCCAGCTCCAAGGCCACCATGCCTTCTTGCTGGTACCCAAAGTAATGACGTTGTCACACATGACTATTGGCACTATTGGAAAAAATATAGGAAAATTTCAAATAAACCCTTGAACTTTGATCCTGATATCTCTAACACACCTAAACTATTGCTCCTGTCAAATGAGCACCCGAAGATTCCATAAGTTCATCAACTAAATCCCTACCATCAACTCCTGTTAATATGCGAACGGAAAATGCTAACGGGAGTTGACGGCAGTGGTCTAGTTGATGAACTTATGATTTCTTTGGGTGCTAATTTGAATGCCAACTCAGCATTTTCCTTTCACATATTAGTGGGAGTTGACGGTAGGGGTTTAGTTGATGAACTCACGGAATCTTTGGGTGCTCGTTTGACAGGAGCAATAGTTTAGGTGTGTTAGAGATATCGGGGTCAAAGTTCATGATTTTTTTTGGAATTTTCTCAAAATAGTAATATGCAAGAAATTCGAACCATAAGGTTACCTCTGTACAAAGTAGATAATATTGATACGCGTGGCTTATATGACCAGTAATGAAGCGGAACTATGAGTAGAGGTGCAGCCTAGGTTACTCTTTTTAAGACGATTCACGCCCTCACTATCTGAGAAACAATGACGCACTGGGAATGTCTGCCTCCCATCCGTCGATATTGATACGCATGGCTTATATGACCAGTTGTATCTTGGGGGGACCCCAGGATACAACTCACAGATTCCACAAGCCTGATCCTTAATCGCATAAGGATAACAAACCACACTGTTGCTTCGCCCAAAATAATAGTATAATAGTAGAAGAGAATAAGAAAAATGTCTTTTCATTTTTACAAAAGAAAAAAACCGAACAACAGAAAAAGTGTGTTTTTGTAATTGCAGATTACAGTCCTAACAGGAAGATAACGAAACACAAGGCGTGTGCAAAGATCAGGTGCACAATGAAAATAAAATCCCTTAAAAATGGGATTTAAGTTAATTAATGTTTAGAAAATAATGAATAAATTTATTTTGAGCAAAACAATAATTCAACGGATCCGGACCCAAACCTGGTATGACTAGGCTCGGGCTGTGTCTCTTTAATGGTCCGGCCCAGCGGCTTGGCTCGACACAACATGACGTGTGAGCATAGTCTAGGTCAACATGTGCATTGGGAGGGGGGGCAGTTTTTTATTTTTATTTTTTGGGTTTCTGTGATTATGTTCGTTGTGCTATTTTTCCCTTCCTGTTATATGTTTGGGATTTTGCATGCATATCATTTATGTTGATGATATTGGGTAGAAGATTACTTCTCACTAAACTATTGAGCAAATAATTGTAAGACCTTTGTCTCTTTTAAAATATATGACAGTTACTTTTTTTATTCCCTTGATCCAGGTTCTGAGAAATGGCTTTTGCTACTAAAATTGGGAATATTCTAAAGCCAACTGTAAACAAGAATATCAAAATGGAATTGCCTGCCTCCCATCCGTTGATATACCAAGCAATAAGATTCATGTCATCTTCCAAAGTCTTCATCGGGGGTGCGTCCGACCTTTCTGAGTTTGTTTAATATCCTTTTGTTTCTATTTGCCTAGTGTATTTTTTATGTCTATATGCTTGTCTCAGGGCTATCATATGGCATGGATGAGACAAGCTTGAAAGACGCTTGCACTAAATATGGAGAAGTCATTGATGGTATGTGATGCTTCAGCTTTCTCTCTCTAATTCTATTTAGCAAAAATCCATGATCAATGTTCTGTTGTTAATCCGTCCTTTGAATTCTGTCTTGGATGGCATCTCAGTGTGATACGAGCTGGCTGTTCTCTGTGTCTAAGATCTCTCTCTCTCTCTCTCTCTCTCTCTCTCTCTCTCCTCTCTTTATTTCGGTTTTCATAAATTGATGGTAACTGTAAAAAAAAATGAGCGAGATGGTGTTTCCTGCAGCTAGAATTATCACAGATTATGAGACTGGTAGATCCAGAGGCTTTGGCTTTGTTACTTTCACAAGTAACGAGGATGCATCCGCTGCCATTAGCGGCATGGATGGAAAGGTATGGTTTGTTTTGAATTTAATTTCTATCTACTTTCTAGCGCTTATGCCAGGTAATTATATTGAAGCACATAATTGATTGAAGATAATGAGGCGGTTCGAATAAGAACACTTTCTTTTTCAAATTTTTTGAATACATCACTTTCTTTTTGAATTCTTTTTAATTGTTTGTTGGATCTCCTAATCAAATAAAATGGATCGCTTTGCTGGGAAGAGCCAATTAAGGAATTTCATTATATCCCCTCTAAGATCGTTCTAGTTTGTCGGGTTCCGCATGGGGATAAACAATACGGATACAATACAGATTCAGAATATATTCCAGCTAAACAAATAGTATAAATTTACGCAGTTAAGGGATAAAGTGCAACAAAAAGATAACTCAGTTTCCCCAACTTTGAAATTTTCAACATTTTTCCTCCTTCCAGAGGTTTTATTTTTATTATTACTTTTTTATTTTATCTTTGCGGGTTGGGGAGGGGGGGGGGGGGGGGGGGGGGGGGTGTTGGTGTTGAAATAATCTTACACCATTGAAATTAAACTTTTTATGTCACAAGCTTGAAGTGTGATATTTCGTTATGCTATTTGGCGCACATATGTGATCCATGTAAATTCTCCCAATGGCAATCTATCATTGAAGTATGTCTCAGCCAAAAGAAACATGCCTATAAGTGGATGTGAACGATCCGATTGATGAACTTTAATATCATCCATTAAAATAAAAAAACAATGGTTGATAGTATAGTCCACAAATCGGATGGTTTAAAGCTCCCTAAATTACCATTTTTGGGCCTGTTGCACTCCAATATGTGATCTATCACTTTGACGGTATGAATCACCCACATCTTAAACCATTGATGGTGTAAGATCATTTAAACACCATTTTGGTGTTTAAATGACGGTCAGGAGAGTCGGGTCCTTTTCGTATTGGTTTCTATCTATCTTTCAGCTTAGAGTTGTCTGATTGTTGTGACTTTGGGGCTCCTGTCCATCGTCTCTTCTAGATGGGTTGGATTGATGATCATTATGCCAGTTGTGCGATGTGGATTGGTTCGGGACTATGATTACCACATTTTTGTATATTGGGCATCCTTTTGTTAGAAAGCTGTGTAGCAGCGCGTTAAATGTGATGGTATCCTGTTGTGCCATCTTTGGATAGAGAATGGATAAACCATCCTTGGATAAAGGAAAGAGAATTTAAAACTTAGGTGGGATTGGTAGTAGCAGAGGGGAAAAGGACACTTTTGAAAATAGGGCATGATTTATTTTATTTTTTAGTTATGAAGGGAATACGTTTAAGTGCGCTATGAGCACACAAACACAACATAAAATTCTTTTGAGCACACTAAAAACTTCTAATTTTTAACTAAACACCAATTTAAAACTTCCTACATCTTTCTTATGATTTGGTGAGAGCAATGGGATCAGGTGCTGTGAATTTTCTCTGGTAACATAAAGCTGTGCCATGAAGGGGAAGAAGAGGATCAGAAATCATAGTGAAATCACCTTGAAGGACGCAGAAGAGGAGAAATCATCGGAAAATCACCTTGAACAATCGTCTTCCTTGTCACTACCGTGAAATTGTGCTGGCGTTTACAGGCTATTGCTAAGACGGTGGAATGTGAAAGCGAAGAGCTGCCCATCCGATATTTGGGGCTGCCTTTGGGCCTGCGACAACTTTCTGTGAGAGCTTGGGAACCGGTGATCCAGCAATTCGAGCAACGGCTCTCCACGTGGAAAGGAAAATTATTAAGTAATGGTGGGTAACTAATCTTGTCGAAATCCGTTCTTGCAAGCTTCCCGACGTTCTATATGTCTATGCTCAAGTGTCCGATCGGAGTAATCAATCAGATTGAACAAATTCAACGTAATTTTCTGTGGGAGGGGTCAGGCCTCGGGAAGAAATACCATCTCATTAATTGGGAGATTTGCCAACTCCCGATGAGTTGCGGTGGGCTGGGGATTCGTAATTTAAGGTGGAACAACATCGTCCTTCTTGGCAAATGGTTCTGGAGAGCTGGGATCGAGGAGGAATTGGAGAGTCTCTAGCAAGGGTCAAAATCTCGGGTATCCGATACGTATTGTCCGAGCTCCAAACCGATACGTATTGGAGCAGTAACTTACCGGACAATACATTGAATGTATCGTCTGGGCATTTGTATATAAAATGGACGATATTGTACATTGAATGTACCGTATCGTCCTGGTCCAATACCGATACGTATCGGTATCAGACGAAATTTTGACCCATGGTCTCTGGCGTAAGGTGCTAGTGGAAAAATATGGTCACTCCAATTCTAACTGGAGCATCAGCACTCACAGCAGTAGAAGAACCTCGACCTGGTGGAAAATGATTTGTGGCACTTGGCTTCTTTACGCAAAGGGGGTTTGCTTCAGCTGGGGTTGTGGCACTCGAATTCAGTTCTGGGAGGATAGTTGGGTCAAGGGGAGGCCTCTAAAAGCGATGTTTCCTTCTATCTATTCATTATCGCTGAATCCTAGGGGGAGGATTGACGAATTTGCCTGTGAAACGGGTGGAGGAAGAATGTGGGAAGTCTCTTTACGCAGGAACATTCGAGCTGATGAAAAGGAGGCTTATTCCAAACTCCTACTTTCACTCTATGAGATGCAACGACCCTCAGAATCAGGATCGTCGGCTGTGGTACCCTAGCATTAATGGCAAGTTCTCGGTTAAATCCTACTATCAATTGTTGTCCCGTCTGCCTCTTATCAGATTTCAAGGAGCAACGTTATGGAAGGCATCCATCCCACTCAAAATAAAGTTCTTCTCGTGGACGGTGTTCAAGGAGAAAGCCCTTATGCGGGACCAAATCATCCGGAGAGGGAAAGATATTACCAAGCAGTGTGTCATGTGCCCCCAGGATGACGAGTCTATATCACATCTTTTCCTGCACCGTGCGGTGGCACATGAAATCTGGAGCATTGTGCTGAGGTTCTTTAGTATGAGCTGGGTCCTCCCAGCCACACCTTATCAGCATTATTTGGCTTGGGATGCGGGGAGACTGGAAGAACATGATGGGAAGAGGTGGAAGGGGATTTTCTTCGCAGTCATTTGGTGCCTCTGACAAGAGGAATAGGAGAATCTTCGACCAGAAAGTGAAACCGGTGGGGGCCATTGTTAAAGCCATTGTTGATCTGGTAGACCTATGGGTTCCAACAGTCGGTGACCAGTCCAGGATAGAGTCATGGTCCTGGGATCCGGATTAATGCCTGTCTAGGGGATGTCATTCCTGTCCCGGGGCCGGGTGTTGTCTCATTTTGTTTTGTCTCTTGTGTTTTTGCCACGTTTGGTATTGTATCGTTCCCTCAACGTCTTGCTGTTTTTCAATATAGTATCATTTGCGGGGATAAAAAATAAATAAATTGTGTTGGCGATGTTACTGTGCCGTGAAAAAGGTTTCACCGTGAATCGCCTTGAAAAATTGAGATTTTGCTGCCGTGAAGTTTTGCTGGCAACTTAGCTGTGCCTTGAAGAAGCCAACAGTTACCATGCCATGAACAGGTTTAGGATTTGGGGTGCTAGTAGATTGTCTGGGATATGAGTGAAAAAAAAAAGTTTTTTTTTTCTTTTCTTTATGGAGTTAGCATAAAATGGTATGCTTGTATCAGCACCCTTTAAAATTAGCAATGTGATTACTGATAAGAAAAAGAAAAACAAAACAAACAAGATTTGGGGAAGTAACATGTATAATCCATTTCTTTTCTCTTCCCAGAACGACCACATATGTGCCCATATATCGGAACGTGTAATTTTGCCTGGTTTTGCATATCAAGTTCTGGGCGACAATCTGCAAAAATAGCCTAGAGGTTGGATGGTTATGGTCGCCTATTAGGTATCTTAGCAAATGAATGACAACTAGGTATATATGACGATTATAATTCGTACACCACCCAAACTGAATCTGTTCTCAAAAGTAGATGGCTTATAAATTTTTACAGTGAGATATCCATGTTCCTAGAAAGAAAATATCATGACAGTTTTAGTGGATGGTTTAGGCTTGTGCCTGTGTGTGCTGAACATTGGCCTTTTTCTTCTCCATGGGAATAAGCTGAAATTGGTTCTGCCAACTGATTCTGTTGTAGTTTCACTCTTTGAATCTCAATGGTGGAATCAAGTTGAGCTTTGAACTCAATTCAGCCCTTTGGGATTTAGTGATTCATGGAACCATTCATTCCACGAATCTTATGGTGAAACTCATTTCCCAAATCTGTATAAATTCTTATTTATGGTGGATTCTTCTAAGGGGATCCATTCCCCAAGCTACTTTGCCGAACAAAAAAAATAAAATTCCCCAAGCTTCTTTTACAAATTTACTTGTTACTAAATTTTTTGCATGGATGGAGAAAGGACTAATGCTTAAATCATTTTCTAGGATTTTCAAGGCCGAATTGTAAGAGTGGACTTTGCTCATGATCGAACGGGAGGCTTCCGTGATGGCTATGGAGGGAGAGGTGGCGGCAGTTATGGTGGTGGCGGTGGTGGCTACGGAGGCAGTGGTGGTAGTTATGGGGGAGGAGGTGGTAATTACAGCGCTGGTGGTGACAGCTACGGAAGTAGTGGAGGGGTCGGTTACAGTAGAGGAAGTGGTGGTTATGGAGGTGATAGTTATGGTAGCAGCGGTGGTGGTAGTTATGCTCCTGGAGATAGTAGTTATGGTGGGGGTGGTAATTATGGTGGTGACGGCTATGGAGGTAGTGGAGGGGGTGGTTATAGTAGAGGAAGTGGTGGTTATGGCAGCGGCGGTGGAGATAGTTATGTTATTGGAGATGGTACTTACAGTGGCAGCGGCACCACTGATGGTCGTGGCAGCACTGGTGGTAGTGGCACGGAAAATTACAGCATCAATGGTGGCAGTAATGATATTCATGTTAGTGGTGCAATCAGTGACAACTATGCTAGCGGCAGTTCGGGAAGTGGCTATGGTGGGGTGGGGGGATTGGACCATGGTGATAACCAAGGCAGCATAGGAACCAGTGGTTATAACCAGGACGATCCAATGGATGGGAACTACAAGGAAGCCGATGTTGATGAACCAGATGATTATGCTGACAAGAGAGCCTGATGAAGAACCCTGAGTAGAGCGGGATTATGGTATAACACAAATGACAACAATGCTTTTAATCTTTGCTATATTTAGCCTACTACTGGAAACATGGAAGCCACCAGCAATTACTTTTTGTGTGTACAGTGATAATGCAGTAATTGATCTCTGAAGATTTTAGTTAACCAAGCCTTGTTCTTTTAATATAAAGCCTGGGAGCTGTTTGATATTTTTAGATAACAAATAAAAACAAGGAGGCCTAGGACTATGCACCTGGGTGCATAGAAATCTCTGCAACCACTGTCAGCTGGGCATCATGTAGCATTCATCATGAGGATCGGGTGACTCGAAGATCGATTAAGTTCCACACAAAAATCGGTAACTATCTGACACATTGACTGTTAAAAATGCAGTCAAAGTTCAATAAAATCAATGAACCATATTTTTGGGGCGTTACGTTATGTGGGACCGGATGGGTACTCCCACTGCCATAGAAACAAAAGAATCATTATTGTTGAGTGATTCAGTTGTTTATTTGATGTCCAGCACTCTTGCGTAATCATTTAAACTAAGGACAGCGAGACCTCAAGTTAGCATGTACATTTGAACCCTGCACTAGTGTCATTTGGATGTCAAGTGACGCCTAATTTATAGACCAACTGTCACAAGATTGATCAGGACGATCTAAAAAAATATATGGGACAGGTGGTGGCGCGGTCACCAGCATCAATAGATTTTCTAGTTTCTGAAGGGGCCAAAGATGTCGGGCCCTGAAAACTTGTGGAAGTCTGTTTTTGACAGGATTGGGCAGCTACAAGGTTATTTATGCTATTGTTAACACTGAGGAGTTCTCAGTGAGGACTGAGGAGAGTCTGCCAAAGTATATTACTTTATTAGGAGGTGCAAATGGGTTGGGTATACCTCACCTGAGCCGGGAGCCGACCAGGATGAAATTTGGGTCTGACCTGATTTGGATCCGATCAATGGACCCGATGGTATATTGTAGGATGAAATTTGGGTCTGACCTGATTTGGATCCGATCAATGGACCCGATGGTATATTGTAATCCAATTCCACTCTTATGTAAAAAATAAGGAGGCAAGCAACCTACGCACCTGCTGCTCTTGGATCACTTTTTGGGATGTATGTTATTGGGAATCATCATATCTGCCTTCTAATTGGCGTGGTAAGATTTAAAGATCTTTGGTATAAAATAATCTCCGTAGTCTGACTTAAAGTAATCAAATTTTGTCCCAATCTCCAGCTCTTGGTAGAGGAGACTGTAAGTAACCCGGTCACCTCTTTTACTGCCATGTGGTGGATTGGACCACTGTCGTAATTGGATTTTAACCCTGTTGTGGCTTCCAAAAACTATCTCTGTCATTGTAATGAAGTGCTAAAAACATTGAATGGCTACCATGTGATAGTACAAAACATGTTTTAGCCTTCTATTTTTTTGTGCTTGTAAGCTCCTAATCACATGGAAGGGATGGATTTTTTTCAATCTAGTCTTAAGACTGATTCGGATCGATAGACTTAGTCTTAGTCTATCGATGGCCTGTGCACCTCGTGGCGCTAAAATGGTGCCACGTGTACAGTGTTGATGACTTAGTCACCACCATTGTTGATCAGGTCGGTCACCTAATACTAGCTCCTTTTCACCGAAATAGTGGTTGGATGAAACTTTCGTCAAAATTTTGATGCTTTCGTCGATATTCTAAAACTTCATTAATTTTGGAATTTTTACCTTTTTTTAATATTAAATAGTAATTTAACAAAAAAAAAGTAAATATATATTTACATATTTCTTTTATAATCCCCAAAAGTTTCTCAAAATTTTTCCAAAATGAGTTGAAACGCCCCCCACCGAAATGTTGCTGAAAACAAAATTTGTCACTATGGGATGGATTGATAATTGTAAACTATAGAAGTTTTTACAAAATCAATCATCAGAATTAAAGGACTTCAGCAAATTTTCTTTTTTCATTACTCATATAAGTCAAAAATTATATTCCAATGATAACTATTCATCCATTGAAAATAGCATCCTTTGAGCATTAAGCACTACAGGTGAACCTTGCCTTGTTTTCTCCACTATCTGCTTAATCAATAGCTTCCCCAGTTCATCATTGTCATCCTCATCCTCATTATCACCACTTTCAAACTCACCAAACTTGTTTGCTCCTCTCGTTCTAGAGATCCGCTCCCACATCCCGATCTTATCGTTAAACGATCTCCTTAGTTCCCTCTCACTAATCTCAAGATATCCATTTTGCCCACCACCAGCCTGACCCTGAAAAATATTCCGATCAAATGGATGGCGTCCTTCATCAATTTGAATACTGTCACTGAAAACTGTGGATGGTGGGTTCTCGTCCTCTGTTTCGGATGCCCTACTGAACTCCTCGTATGCTTCATTGTAAGCGTCAAGAGCGTCTCCGGATAGGTTCAGAAACACGGGGCGATCCATGATGTTGCCTTGTTCTATTACAGGCGGACTCTCTTGGTTAGAAGAGGATGCCCTTTCGCTGTTTGAGAAATCTCTCTGAAAGTTTGTCTGATCCAAGTCCATCAAGTGGAGCTGCTTCTGACTCTGTTTGAGTTCCTTTTCGAGCTCCATGATTCTCTCTTCTAGTCTTGATTGAATGAGTTCATGTAGACGTATGGTCAGCTCTCTAGGTGAGATGGCTAAGTTTGTAGGTTCGGTGCGGGTGGTAGAAGTGCTGCTTTTCTCTTGATCCGAGTCCGATTGCCCTCTGACTCCCCCATTGAGCATTTCGGCTTTCAGTTCTCCATCAACGATGTCTACTGAGAGGTCTGGATCGAGCTGCAATGGAATATTATAAGTTTTATTATTTACGAAATGCATTTAATTCAAATGGGAAGCATTTATATCAATCAAATATAGAAAATACTAATACAGTTACCCAATTCGTATGACCAAAACATATTGCTATAAAAAATGTAAAAATCCAATTTAAGCTGTAAATTTGAAACCATCTGAATGGTGTAGATTAACTCACATAAAGCATAGATATTTGTGTTTCATAATAGTCGTCCTCATTATATAGAATTAAAAAATTCAATTCATAATCAAATTGGAAGTTCCACTGTAAAATGAGTACTGGATAACAAAGGAGTGCCAGAAATGTGATGAGCAATTTACCAGAATGTTCTGTGCACACTGAAAATTCGTCTCATGTGGGTGATTCTCTCAGAACCGATGTTCTAGCCGAGAATGGAGATAGCTGACACTGTCCTGCAATTTAAATAAATAGGGTACAGAAGATATATCTATATGGTCATTAGGCTGTGTTTGGATTGCTCTTTGGAGGCAAAGAGCAGCTCTCTGCTCTGGCGCAGAGCACTTTAGTATGGGACTGTGTTTGGTTGTAAGTGCTCTTAGTTCTTTCAGAGAGTAAAAGAGCTGAATTTGGTTCTCTTTAAAAGAAAAATTTAAACCTGCTCTTTTAAGTGGGCTGCTCTTTGCCTCCAAAGAGCAATCCCAAACACGGCCTAAATTTCCCTAGAGAAGTATTCTGCTTCTTCTTCGGAAAGTTGATAAAAGAATGCTCACACATCTAGTACCAAAAAATAAGTTCAACCTCCAAAATGGAGGAGGTTTATGGCTAAAATATAAAATAAAAAGCTTGTTACACATAAATAACACATCGGCTAGAATTATATATCCGTCCCGGTACAGTATTACTTACGGGTTCTGGTATGTACAGGTATATGTTTCTGGCATTCCCATGCATTGCCGTGTCCAAGCACCTTATTTATGGCACAGTTACATGGGTCCAATTGAAGCATGCATTTAACATAGCAATATAACCATATAAAGCATGTTTAAATTTGAAAGAAAATATTAAAGTCATTTGAAATGACTGATTATTCTAAATATACCAGATTGTTTCAAGTATTCTCAAACCATGTCATTGGTTTAACTTACAATGTTTTTGAGAAAATAATATGTTGGCAATGTTGAGGAGTGGGACAGATACTCATTATGCCACCTTGTTCGCACATTTTTATCATTCTAAAATTTGTTATTCGTCAGAAAGAAAGAAAAAAGTGAGCAAACAGAAGCATTCAAATATTTTTGGCAATAATACAACACAAAAATAGGTTCTTGGGGTCGCCGGTCAACTCATGTATAATTTCTCTACAATCATCAGAACACTTGCACAAATCCTCAATACTCCAAGATAGAACATATCTTCCGTTCTTTTTTGTTGAGGATGAATAGCCGTTTTCATTAAAGAAAATAGAGAACAACATCTCTATAAATCACAGGCATATCATCTCTGATCCAAAAGAGCATTTCTTGTCACACCAAAGTAAGCAAGTCCACCCACTTCCATGCTTGCTTCCCTTATCATATGATTAAAAAAAACAGAAAAACAAAAAAACAAAATTCTCAACAATATAAAAAATCTGGTATACCATGGGCCCTCTTCCTTCTTCCCCATCAAACCCCTCATGTTAGCAGAGTCCGCTCCACATCTATTGGACCTTGAATAATTAACTCATAAATTTCTAACCCTTCAAGGAAATTCCACTTCACTTGATTCCTTCCTATCATCAGACCATGAGTAGCACTGATAGCTACAACTCTTAACTCCATTATTTCCTAATCATTGCTATACCTCACAAGCCACATTTTGTTGATCGATAGTATCTCCACGCTTAACTAACTAGTTATTAGTGCTACAGATGGTTTGATGAGAGGAATGGAAGTGATGAGAGCTCTTCTAAGTGTTCTGGTTGGTGAAACTACTCTTGGACGAATTTTCTCCCACAAAGATCTGGGTATAATTTAATCACCTTCCCTTTGTCATTACGAAAGAGCACTCCAATATCGGTGCGCCTGGATTACCAAGAGAACAATTGGAAGGTTATCCAAGGCTGCTTTGATGAGAGCAATTCTTACACTCAAAGAGAGGCGGTTATTTTTCCAAGTCGCATCGCTTTTCAAAATTTTCAACAATAAGATCCCAAAAGCTCTTTAAGGGAGTCTCCATACCCAATGGTAGACGCAAATAATGTATTGAAAAATTCTTAATTGCACATAGACATTAGCAATTCTTTATCTCTGTCCTCCACCCTAATTCAAATCACCAAACATTTCATTTCACTTTAAGCCTCGGGATCACTTAAGAAAATCCCAGGGATCGCTCTAGAACTTCTAAAAATATCTTTAACAACCCAACTCACCTCTCAGTGGCATTAGAATAGAGGTGAGAGAAACCATGAGGCTACATACCAACCTTGAAAACCTCAATCATACCAAGTGATTCCCCTCTAACCACCAACCTATTTAGAGCTTCAGCAGTCGATAACAATAGTGAAGAAGGATAATGAATAGGTCTCCGTGTAAAACCCCAAGAGTTGCTAAAAAATCAAAATAATCTACTTTTAATAAAATGGAGTCAAGATAGAACATATCTGTCATAGAACTCCCCATTAGGTTATATTGTTATTGAAAGATTAGCTTACATTAAGTGGCTTTATTGGTAGCCCACAAACCTTTCAATGCAACCAATGGTTGGATTGCACCTGAAGTTTTGTGGATTGCAGGTTTATTTTATTTGCAATCGATAAATCTTTCGATGCACCCAAATGTAGGTTGCGCCTGAAGTTTTTCCTGCTGCAAATAAAGCCACCCATTTCAAAGTATGAATACAGTACACAATGGAAAGCAAAACTGCATGCTTCGTTGTCACAAGCTGCACCTAGGCCCTTAGGGAGAGTGGCCGCTTAGGCTTAACCCACTTATGCTTTGCCCACCTTAGGCATTGTAAGGATAAACATGCCAGATTTTAGGAGGGATTTTGATTACTTTTCCTTTGGCTACTAAGACGTTTCAGTTTGCAAGGTTGCCTCTTACCTGCCCATGGATTCAGAAGAAGTTTTAAAGGTTGACCATTCGGGAATCTCCAGATCTATGCATATTTACAACTCCCTGAACCATTTCGTCGCTTGCTAACCCTTCTTCATCTGGAAATGTTCGTTATCTAGACTACTACTGGTGAGTAGTCCCTAGTTCAATTATTCCATTATTTCAGCTATTGCGACTTTTAGTTGAACAGCCATGATCGGCTACCTAGGGCCGTTATAATGTGATTTAAGTGAGATTGCAAATATCACTCACAAGCTTTATAAATAGTTCATTTTTCTCTTTAAACAATAAAAACTGTAACTCTCACCAAACATTATCCTCAAAACTCTTATAAAAAATATGAATAATGTGTGATTTAAGCTCCTAATCTCAAACTACATACTTGGGGGCATCACAATCAAGTAAACCCTATTTTTTCAATCTTTTATAGATCAATTAAACAAAACTAGATCAAATCACTATCTTGAAATTTTTTCTAATTTTTTTTCAATCATATCAAATTAACTATAGATTTGATTATTATTGATCATTAGGGTTGTGTTTCGAAATGCTCCCAGGCCGCTCTCGCTTTGATGGGGTTCCAGAGCGACCTGGAAGCATGTTTAGTAAAACCGTGGGGAGCTGGTGGGGAGCTGCGAGGGGGTAAAAAGACCCACTTCGCTAGAGCTGCTAAAACCGACTCTAGCGGGGAATGGCCGGGGGGGGGGGGGGGGGTAGAATGGGCACAGGCCACTTGGGAGTGTTGCCAAACACAGCCTAGATGTCCTTAAAATCTAAAGAATTTAAAATTGTTACATTTTCAAAATAAATGATGTAATCATTATTATTTTTTATTTGTTTGATTTGTTCATTTTTGCTTGCTAGTTGTAAGTTGTTATTTTACTCTTTCAACTTACAATTTTACATGATGGTTGATACTTACAACATATAATTACATTTTTATCTTAATGACTATTTTTCTCATAGTTATTAGTTACTATAGATACTCTATAACTTACTATTATAAGTACAAGAAAATTGCAATATTACTGGACCTCACCGCCTAGGCTCCAACTAAACCCCCCACTTGACCACTTTGGCTGTGTTTGGCATTGTTCTTTGGAAGAGTAGAAAAGAGCACCAACTGCTCTTTGTTATTGCAAAGAAATGTGGGGAGAGAAGGAAGGATTGAAAGAAGATAGAAGGGAGGATGCTCTTTGAAATAGAAAAAACAGCTCTCTTTAAAAGATCATGGTTTTTCATACTCTTTTAAAGTTGGATGTTTTTCATGTTTCAAAGAGCAGCATCCCCTTTTTTCTTCCTCCAATCCTTCTCTCTCCCGTCATATTCAGTTGCAACAACAAAGAGCAGCAGCTGCTCTTTTCTACTCTTCCAAGAGCAATGCCAAACACAACATTTAGCTCTGCCTAGCACCTTTAACAACCTTTGTGCGAGGATATCCAATTTTATATAATGTGTACACAAAAGGATATCTATAGAAGCAAAAAATCAGGTATCATCTTCAAAGTTGACATGAAGAAAGCGTATGATAGGGTAAATTGGGCTTTTCTCACGTACATATGTTTGGAAGAATGGGGTTTGGAGATACTTGGAGGAAATGGATGTAGGGATGTGTTTCTTCAGCTAGATTCTCCACTTTGGTAAATGGTGCTCCGCAAGGTATTTTTCGTAGCATTAGAGGTCTTAGACAAGGGGATCCTCTTTCCCTGATGCTCTTTAATATAGTGGGTGAAGTCTTAAACGGTCTTCTTCAGAAAGCGGTGGAAAATAATAAATTTGAAGGTTTTATGGTGGGAAGGAGTGGCCCCACCATCACTCATCTTCAGTATACAGATGACACGATAATCTTTAGTGGTGCCGAAAGGGTGCAAATTGAAGCTCTCAGGGATATCCTAATGGTGTACGAAGCAGTTTGGGGTTAAAAAGTGAATATGCATAAATCTCAAATTGTGGGGGTTAGGGCTGAAAATGAGTTAATCCAAGATCTGGCCGATTGTATTAGTTGTATGAAGGATGAGTTACTGATTAAATATTTAGGATTGCATTTAGGGGTCGGAAAGCAAAAAATTGAAACGTGGGATCCCATCATTCAGAGATTTCAAAAAAGACTGGCCATATGGAAAAGCAAACTGTTAAGTAATGGCGGAAGGCTCACTCTTATCAAATCAACGTTTTCTACGAATTTGATTTATTACCTCTCTATGTTTCAAGTTCCAGAGAAAGTGATAACTCAACTAGAAAGAATTGTTAGGAATTTTTTGTGGGAAGGAGGTAGCCAAGGTAAGAAACTTCATCTTGTTAATTGGAAAATTTGTTGTTTTGCTAAGAAAGATGGGGGTTTGGGTATCAGGAAGCTTGGACAAATGAACCGTGCTCTTTTAGGGAAATGATTATGGCGAATGGGTGAGGACAGTGAGAGGGATAAACTTTGGTGGAAGGTTGTTTCGTGAAAATATGGAAGAACCAATGATGATTGGGGGATTAGAACTAGTGGGGGAAAGGCCTCAGGATGGTGGAAAGGGGTTAGAAAGGTTGTTCCTATATTCAAAGATTATCTCAATTTTAATTGGGGGGTAAGGGATAGAATACATCTATGGCACGATAGATGGATTAGAAATTTTACTTTAAAGAAAGAGTTTCCCATCATGTTTGCTCTCTCTAGATATCCACATGCGACTAATCTGGAATCTTTAGGTCATAATCAGGCCGGGTTGACATGGAAAGTCGAATTTAGAAGACAACCAAGAATTAACAAAAGGGATGAGTTTGATAGATTGATGGCTTACCTGGAAGAAAGGAGGAGAAATAATTTGAATAAAGATATTTGGATTTGGTCTCTCACAAAGAAAGGAATATTTTCGGTAAAATCTTTCTTTGCTTTTCTTAGTAGAAGGTCGTTAATTAGGCAGAATTGGATAAGAATTTGGAGGGTGAAAATTCCCCCAAAAATAAAGTTTTTTAGTTGGACGGTGGCATGGGGCCATATTCTTACTATTGATCAACTTAGATCAAGAAATTTTAATATTTTCAATAGATGCGCGATGTGCTTACAGGAGGAGGAATCTCTCAATCACTTTTTTATCCATTGTTGGGTGGCAAGATATCTTTAAGTTGAAATTTTTTGCACCTTTAATATTTGTTGAGTATTACTGAGGGAATGTAGCAATCTCTTTGTTGAATGTGGTGGGGCCTCTTTCGATGGAATCAGTGGTGATTTTTGGCATATTACAGTGTTTGCGGTGGTGTGGGCTATTTGGCTAGAGAGAAATGAGAGAATTTTTCGGAGAGTTCGCCTTCCTACGTCTATGTTGTTGAAGAAAGTTAAAGATCTGGTCACTTACTGGGTTTGTTTGGCTCACTTGGACGGAAGTTTAGAGTCCTTTAATCCTATTGAAGAATGGAATAATTTGATAGATTGATTCTTGGATTGTGTTGATAAGGGCTAGCTTATTTTGCTTGGTTGGGCTGTTCGTTTGAGGGTGAGTGCTTCTTTTCTTTTCTTTTTTTTTTCGCCTAAGGTTGGGGTTCCTTTTTTTGCTTTTGCTTGCAGCATCTCGCTGTTTTTTGTACTTTTTCCTGGTTTGATTCAATAAAATTACCCTGTTATCGATCCCAAAAAAAAAGGATATCTATAGAAGATGATGTTATGTGTATATATTTAACTTAGAATCATTTATTTTAATTGATTTAATGTCAACATAGTAAAATAAAGTGACAAGAACTGGCTATAAGAGCTATAGTATCTTCAATGTCAAAACTACTAAAACTAAAATGTTGGAAGAATTAAAGGTAAGTAGAATTCCAGTTTAAGCCCAAAGATCATTAAGCCACTTCCCAGTTTTTCCACTCTAAAGCTCAACATAGACAACGTTTCGAAAGACACCACAAGTATCGGTGGTGGAGGAGGATTAGACATAAACATGAAGGGAATATCTAGCTTCAGCAACTTTCACGGCATATAGAAGCTGAGTTGATGCTTTACTGACGGGATTCTTTTCAGTTGAATGCACGAACTTGATAATTGAAACGACTCAAACAACAGTTGACGTATTACACACTAAAAATATCAAACTCATTGTTTCATACAGCCGACTCTCTCCGAATCACATCAAGAGCTGCTTTGTTGAAAATCGAAGGCAACGTCCCTCTTTTAGATACATAAAATTGTAAACTAAGGGGGTATTCCCCCTTCTGCATCTGTATATTTTTTCTTCTTTGATTTATCTTTGTCACTTTCTTAGCAAAAAATAAATATAGAAATAAATACAAAAAGAAAAAAAAATGACGTGATTAGAAGAGGGAATAAGACAGATGATAGGTGGCATATGGAATTAGAGAACAAGACATACAAAAGGTTCCAAAACAGTGGTTACCCAATTCACTTGCCACCCTAGCGAACTGTGAACCGGTTAGCAGTTCGGTTCGGTCTGGCTAGCAAACCGATTCACGAACTGGTTCAATCGTAATCAGGCTGCTTCAGGTATAATATATTATAATATAAAAATCTCATATGTTGCTAACAGGATTTGTACGCTAGCCACTTGCTTTTAAAGTAAAGGTTTAAATTAACAAGCCGATAGCGACTTGTTTGATGTACAGTAGAATATTATTCTATATATTTAATATTTTTACATAAAACTCATCCTACCCCTAGCGAACTGGGTTTGGTCATCTGTGTGAACCATGAATTGCGAACCTGAATTTGAAGCAAGCAAACCAGGTAACATTGTTTCAAACATATAGGAACGATGATATACTAGGTAGAAGATTTCCGTCGCTACTGTTTATTTAATCACAAATAAATGCCGGCATAAAATCATGGTTGCAATGAATGGTGGTGCCTTAGAGGAGGACTCATCCTATCTTCAATTTGTTCAACTTTCAACAGCTTCTGTATGATATAAGAGGGTACCTAGATTTTTGTTTTATGTATTTGCTAGATTCCTTCTTCATTCTTTGGTGTCCCCGATAAACATGATTGTGAAATAAATCTCTTTAGTAATGGTCCAAATAGTCAAACATTGTCCAGTCTATCATCTTAGTTTGGATTCTATAAAGCAATCCGGTTGCTGCAGATTTTAACAGCACAGAGAAGAACTCTTTTATAGTACATCAGAGAGGATCTCTTTTATCGTTCGCCACCAATCCAAAAATTTCAAACAAAAATAAAAATTCATACCACACAAAGATACATTTTATCGCTTGATGAAAAAAAAAAAAAAAACTTTAATATTTTTTACCAATGCTCAATCTGTTTGCCAGAATTCCCTTATTTGTGTTTCCCAAATTTTCTTATTTGTCTCAAACTATTTGATCAGTTTTAATATTCATAAGACTCAGCTTTAGAAACTTAAAGAAGATCTTAATTGAGAAAAACACATTCAAACTAGTCTGGAATACTTGATGGCTTTGCAGGATTATGGCCTTGTATCTAGGAATATAACAGTACAGGGATAGCAGCCAGAACATATTTGCAAAGATCAAAAGCAACGTATGCACTTCCATTCCACATATTTATTTTTTCATCATCGTAGTTTTAACTTCTTTTCATTCCCAATTCGTTGGGCTCCCCCCGAGGTTTTTCGTTTTTAGGGTTTTGGTGGGCTTTTTTTTTTTAATTCCTTTTTGTGTTGTTCTTTGCTCTTTTTTTGGGCTGTTTTGCCATTTGCGCTTAGCTTATCGCTGTCGCACAGGTATGTTTCCTCTACTATTTTTCCCATTTCCGATATATATATATATATATATAAACATTCCACCTTCATCCCACATTTCTCACCCACCACATCAGTTGTCTGAACACAGAAGTGCGAACATTTAGACAAAGAAAAGCCTTTTCCAGTGAGAATCACCTCAGGAAGGAGTTCTAGGAAATATAGCCACTTTGTCATAGTTTTCCATCCAACGGCTAGGAAATAGCAATGCTTTCCACATTTTCAACCTCCAAATCCAGACTCCATACAAACTTAGAAACAAACTTCACAGGGACAATGCTGTGTGTAACTGCAACACTCTCATAGAATCTTTTGAATCAGATTCCCTGGTTGCATTAGAGTTGAAGAAAAATCCCAAAACATAACAAATTTGAGTCAGATGAGTGTAATATAACAAAATTTGAATCAGATGAGTGTAATAGGGAGCATAGTTCAAAATATTGTTTTTTACAATAAGTGTCGGTCTCCACTGATACCAATATGTATCAAATTATTGGGGTTTCGAAGTGTAGCTGAAATAACGAAAGTGAAATATGATAGGGTAGATCCGCATGTTCGGATCGTGGCCGAGCCAATCGAAGAAAATCAGTAAGGAAGAAGTGGACCCATGAATGGGCTTTCAAACGGCCCTGAAGCAAAGATTCGTGGCTGTCTATGTCGATCGATCCTCGATCGATCGAAATTGCAATTCGATCGATCGAGTACCATTTTCAATCGATTGAATATAACTTTTGATCGATCGAGTGTCAATTTCGATCGATCAAAATCGTACAAAGTAGTTTTAATTTTTAATTTCGAATTTAAGTTTTAAGGTTAAATTTGTCTTTTCTTATTTAATTGTTTTTAGGGTTTTCTATTGTTTAATGACCTACTATATAAAGGTCTTTATAGCTTTGTAATAGACAGTTTTGAATAATGAAAATTTGAGAGCTTGCTTTTATGCAAACCCTAGAAAAACTTGAGATGAGTTTTCGATCGAAGGAGTGATTCTTTCAAAACCTGAGGTGTGAGCAATCGTTTCTCGTACGACTTGGTGCGAGGCCGACGTACAGCCTTGGTGGGAAGCCTTGGAAACCCGTTGGTGCGAAGCCGACAAGCCTCTTTAGAGCGATTCCGGAGATCTCCTATCTTATTTTCTTCTTTATTTTATTTTAATGAAATGTTTAAGACCCTAAGCCCCCTTCCACGCAAGATTTTGCTATTTTAGGGTTAGCGTTTGACTTTGTCCCGCATCAGTTTGGTATCAGAGTGGTTCGAATTTTCGGGGAATGGATCTGCGAATCATGTGCCAAGACCCAGTTCTCGAAGCCCTTGGTGATTTGAACGATTACATGATTTCCATGAGAGTGCCCGTAAAACGATAGAACATTCCAATCGTTCGCCAAAAGATGGCGAGGGTAACACAACTTTGGCGCGAAGAGATAGGTAGATCATCTAGGTAGCACAGTTCCATATTCAAGCATAAGGCGCTTCTTAATAGCGTTTATTGCGAGTTACTAAGATCGCGTCGGATCGTGGTTGAATGGCGTGAGAATATCAGCGCAATAATTATCAAAGATTTTATTCACAATCTATCCGAAGACGTATTAAACGTGATTCACGCTTTAAGATCGGAGGCGAGAGATTTCGTCCCCATAGCCGTACCGGTGAGAAAATCTCTACGAGTTGAAGTTCCTCTACCCGAACCCGTGGTTGTACCTGTATCGGTGGAAGACACCGAACCGATAGTAAATCGAAGTACTTCCATGCCTATGAAAGAACCGATGGCGCCCGTTGTTCATGCAGATCCAGTTATCCGCCTTGTTCTTGTGTCGGAACAACGTCCGGTTGAAAAGTCCATATCAGTTGCTGAGACCGTGGCAGATCTCGAAATCGTCGAAGAGCCCAAGATCGTTGAAATCCAAGCATCCATGATAGGTCCTATCGAACCGACAATCATTGCAGCACAGGCATTTGTGATCGTCTCTACCGAGTCCAGGACCATTCAAAAGTTCGAGATCCATGGGGAACAAGCATACTTCATAACGCTTACCGATGTCAGCCAAAGTTAGAGGTCGAACTTTTTCAAAGTCGAGGAGATTGACAGGGAATTTAGATCCGCATGTTCGGATCGTGGCCGAGCCAATTGAAGAAAATCAGCAAGGAAGAAGTGGCCCATGAATGGGCTTTCAAACGGCCCTGAAGCAAAGATTCGCGGCTGTCTCAGTCGATCGATCGAGGATTTTGATCGATCGAAATTGCAATTCGATCGATCGAGTACCATTTTTGATCGATCAATCGAATATAACTTTCAATCGATTGAGTGTCAATTTCGATCGATTGAAATCGTGCAGAGTAGTTTTAATTTTTAATTTCGAATTTAAGTTTCAGGGTTAAATTTGTTCTTTCTTATTTAATTATTTTTAGGGTTTTCTATTGTTTAATGACCTACTATATAAAGGTCTTTATAGCTTTGTCATAGACAGGTTTGAAGAATGAAACTTTGAGAGCTTGCTTTTGTGCAAGCCCTAGAAAAACTTGAGATGAGTTTTCGACCGAAGGAGTGATTCTTTCAAAACCTGAGAAGTGAGCAATCGTTTCTCGTACGACTTGGTATGAGGCCGACGTACAGCCTTGGTGGATGCAGTAACCATTTTCTTTTTTATCTCGGCAAAAACCCTCGTCGCTGCTTTGCTCCACAGGACCTCCCTCTTTTTTCATGCAATCGGTAATTGGAGCCATGATGGTGTTAAATTTCTGGATGAAGCGACGATAAAACGTGGCCAAACCGTGGAAGCTACGGATTTCATGAATATTCATAGGCTCGGGCCACTCCACAATGGCCTTAACCTTTGCAAGGTCCGCAACCATCTCGTCTACCGAGACAATGAATCCCAAGAATACAACAGTGTTACATGAAGGTGCACTTCTTGAGATTCGCGTATAACCTTTCTCCCCTCAAGGTTTCACAAACCAACCTCAGGTGGATAATGTGTTGTTCCTTGTCTGGGTTGTAAATCAGAATGTCATCAAAGTACACGACAAGGAATTTGCCAA
The DNA here is from genome assembly GCA_021018995.1 of Chloranthus sessilifolius. Classification (NCBI taxonomy): domain Eukaryota; kingdom Viridiplantae; phylum Streptophyta; class Magnoliopsida; order Chloranthales; family Chloranthaceae; genus Chloranthus; species Chloranthus sessilifolius. The sequence continues at coordinate 729,601 of JAJIZI010000016.1, read as the reverse complement.
GGAATGACCTCAACACTTGGGTCATGAGCCTCATAAATGTGCTCTGGGCATTGGAAAGCCCAAAAGGCATGACCATCCACTCATAAAGACTGTCTTTGGTCTTGAAGGCGGTTTTCCATTCATCGCTAGGGCGAATACGCACCTAATGGTAGCCATTTTTAAGGTCTATCTTGGAAAAGATAGTGACTCCAACCATCATATTAAGCATGTCATCAAGCCGCGGTATGAGAAACCGATATTTATCAGTGATCTTATTAATGGCTCGGCTATTCACACACATGTGCCATGTACCATCTTTCTTAGGCGTGAGTAATGCTAGTACAGCACACGGGCTCAGACTATCTTGTATGAACCCCTTTTGAAGGAGCTCACTGACTTGCCGAGTCAACTCGGCGTGCGTGCTCAACTGGATTAAACCTGTAGTGGGGCAAGTTCGATAGTGTAGATCCGGGAACTAAGTCAATTGCGTGTTGAATGTCACGCATGGGAGGGAACTCATTAGGTAAGTCTTCGGGGAAGACATTCGCAAATTCATTCAGGATGGGCTCTACTTCCTTGAGGTACTCACATACTGACTCAGAAGTACTCTCAACAGTGACTACGACATACATGACACTCTCATCTACATATGCCCTCTCGAACTCTGAAGGGCTCACAATGTTAATGGTCTTGGATTGGCCTCCCTTCTTTTCAACTCTATTGACCGATGGTGCTTTGGGAGCCAAAGGGTTAAGAGTGATTTTCTTGCCCTTGTAATTGAATGTGCAAATGTTAGATCGACCGAAAATGGTCACGTTCAAATCATAGAGCCATGGCCTCCCTAAGATAATGTGGCCCACATCCATCGGCACCACATCGCACCATAAGATGTCTGAGTATGAACCCAACTGTATGGGTACACGACACCTTTGAGATACGGGAATGGATGAGGAGTAAACCCATGCGACTTTGTAAGGTCTCTGGTGGGCTTCAGGTGTAAGCCCTAAGCGGGTGACGGTATGTTCTGACACCACATTGGTGCAGCTTCCGCTATCCACAATAACCCTACAACTCTTTGTCCCACATATGGCAAAGGTGTGGAAGATGTTCTCCCTTTGCCAATCCTCATTTTCATCCCATTGAGACTATGCAAAGGCACACCTCACAACTAGAGTGCGACCCATGTCATCACCTTCCTCGTCACTAGGTGTGACATTCGGCTCAAAGACCTCTTCCTCATAAACTCCTTCATTTTCTTCTCCTTCTCTATCGATGAAGAGATTCCTTGGTTGGTCTCTTGTGGGGCATTGGGCGGCACAGTGTCCCAATCCTTGACATTTATAGCACTTGACATGAGACTCACTCTTCGAGGATTCTCCGGCTACACCCTTACCTTTGTCAAACCTCACATTGGTAGATGTGGGTTGTGTGGGTTTGGCAGGCGGGTTTCCAGCACTAGATCTCACTTCGCTGGTACGAAGTTGATCGGGGTGAAAATCAGATCGCCTAGTCACCGTCATTTTCAAATATCGTTCCAGGTCTTGAACGACGGTGTCACAATTGGCGAGAGTCTCCACAGGGTGGGAGACTAACTCTTTTTGCAAGTCAAGTCTCAATCCAGTGCGAAATCTGGATAGAGTGACTTGAGGATCTTTGGATACCTTGGCTCTCATCATGAATTCCTCAAATTTGTCAATGTAATCCGAAACGGGCATACTACCTTGGCGCAGATTTTGCCATTGGTCGAGGAGACGAAGGTAGTATGAAGAAGGAACGTACTTCTCTGTAAGTTGTTCCTTCATGTCCTCCCAACGGGTAATGGGAGCACAACCCGCATTCGTTCTAATGCGTTCAATGTTGACCCTAAAGGGTCGGGCTTGGCCTATGAGCTTCATTTTAGTAAGTCTAACACACCTTTCATCGTTCATGCCAAACCAGTCGAAGTGTTGGTCCATATCGGATAACTAATTGAGGAAGACTTGAAGGTCTAATCTTCTATTGAAAGTTGGGAACTCAACTTGGATATTTTTGAGTCTCCCTTCCAGGTCGTAGTCATCTCCATGATGATCTAACCTATGGTTTCGGTTCCGATTATGTTGGTATCCATTTCGTTCAAAACGTGGACCATTATGCTCACGGGGTGGTTTGAAGTACTCATCACCCTCGTCTAACTGATTGACTCGATCTAACAACCTCATGAGATGTTTCAAGAGTCCTTTGAGCTGTCTCCAAGGCAGTCATTTGATCATTGATCGATTTTAGATTAGTCCTCATGCCGTTAAGAGTCTCGGCAATCCCACTCATGTCCATGGTGATATGGTTAACTAATAACGGGTTCTAAAATGGAATGCAAATGAACTGACAATGACGGGGAACTTTTGACAAACACGTGATGTGCACACTTTGGTCAAAACAGAAATAGTATGTGAAGAAAATTAAAGTGCAATGAATTCAGTGTCAACAATATGCCCTAACCTAGAACCTAGGGCTCTAATACCAAAACTGATGCAGGACGATACCCTAAACTACGTGAATGCAATGATTAAATAATTGACGAAATAGAATTGAATTTAAATTAAGCAATAAACCTTAAAATATAGCGAATACCTTAGGCTTTCGAAATATTCCATGGGAGGATCGCGTATGATTCGAGCAGGGTCCAGTCCAGGCGTTAGATCCGTTAGGTTGCAGCGTGGATCGATCCTAGAGATAGAACTCTAGATTTTCATATTAAGGCGCTCACATTGCAATGATGGAATCTCTGGTTTTTGGGTTATTTTGATATGGCTGAGCTTAGCAGTCAGATGGAGGCTACGATTGATGAATCAGATCGATTTAATGGTATAGAGGAAAAACTAGGGTTTAGGAATTTTAAAGGGATGATGGCTGATTTAGGGTTATGGGATCAAGACAAACAGAGAAGATAAAATTAGGCAGATAGAAGATAGATTTTGTGGGTTTCGCACCCTTGGCTTCACACCAAACCCTTCTCGGGAAGAAGAATCACTCTTCGAGGAAACTCATCTCAGGTCTCAAAAGCAAACGCTCATTCATTCAATAATCAATAACTAATTACATTGTTTAACTTAAGGACCTTATATAGGAGTCCTTTCAAACGAAAAAAAAACCCTAAAACAAATTTCAAAAGGACAAGTATGCCCCTAAAAGTTCAGTTCGAATTTCAGAAAAAAAAAAAAAAAATTTAAGTTGCGCAATTTTGATCGATTGAAAATGAAGTTCGATCGATCGAACTTGAAATCCGATCGATCGAAAGTTAAACTTGATTAATCGAAAAACATATTTCAAAAGTTCACCGCAGAAATTCGATCAATCAAATTATATACTCTAGAACATATGTTTTCCTCTCGCTGCCGTTCGATAGATCGAAATAGGACTTTGATAAATCGAAATTGCAATTCGATCGATCGAATTTGCTGGTTCCTCCAATTTTCATCTTTCGACTCTTCCGCCTATTTCTGATTTCCATTCCGCTTCTCCCGACGTCGGTATACACGAAACGGTCCATATTCAATGTCTACGATGTCGACGTCCTCGTCAGTTCCTCAATGACAATCATGTCCTCAATTTCTAATGGCTCAAAATCGATCACATGTGAAGGGTCCTTGAAATACTTCAACATTAATATGTGAAAAACATTGTGCATCCCGGCTAACTTTGGTGGCAACTAAATTCGATAAGCCATCTCTCCAATCCTCTTCAATATTTCAAAAGGTCCAACATACATCTTTGTACTTTCAGGGTGTATCGCAAATTTTGATCTATGAGCATTGTAGAGAAGTTGCTGTTTCATTTTTGCATCATCTAGTATGCAATATCTTCCCTTCAATGGCATTATTCCATCCTCTCTGAATGTTACTTTTGTATTCTTGCTCTCCTTCAAACGAACTAGACCTGGATCTTCTAACTGCTTCCCTCTAATTTGATCCAATAGTACCGACTTAATATCGATGTAGGATAACAAAGCCCTTGGTCTAAGTATCTTCTCTGGAACATTCCTACTAAGTGCATCAGCTACAACGTTAGCCTTCCCTGGGTGGTACCTAATTTCAGGGTTAAAGTCTATCAGAGTCTCTATCCACCTCCTCTGCCTCATGTTCAGATCCTTCTGTGTAAACAAGTACTTAAAACTCTGATGGTCCGTTGATACGATGAACTTCTCCCCGTAAAGGTAATGTTTCCATAACTTCAACGCAAAAATAATTGTTGTGAGCTCTAAGTCATGCGTCAGGTAGTTTCTCTCATGATCTTTCAATTGCCTCGAATCGTAGGCGATAACTTTCTCATTCTGCATCAACACACAACCCAAACCCTAGTTTGACGCATCTGTATAAATAAGAAAACTTCCATCGCCTGATGGTGTCATCAAAATTGGTGCGGTCGTCAATCTTCTTTTTAGCTCTTGAAAACTCTGCTCGCATTCATCGGACCAAACAAATTTCATCTTCTTCCTTGTCAAGTTTGTAAGCGGTTCAGAAATCTTTGAAAAACCCTCTACAAATCTTCTATAATACCCTGCTAAACCAAGAAACCTCCTAATCTCAGTCACGCTCTTCAGTCTTACCCACTGAACAATCGCCTCGATCATTGCAAGATCAGCCGTAATTCCTTTCTTGGAAACTCGATGGCCTAGAAAAGCTACCTTCGTCATCCAAAACTCACACTTACCTAACTTGGCAAAGAGTCGGTGCTCCAAAAGTGTCAGAAACACTATCCGTAGGTGAGTAGCATGCTCCTCTGATATCGAGTAGACTAAAATGTCATCCACAAAGACTACTATAAATTGGTTCAAAAAGAGTCTGAACACCCTATTCATCAAGTCCACAAACACTGCAAGTGCGTTCGTCAAACCAAAAGGCATCACTAAAAACTCGAACTGTCCATACCTTGTATTAAAAGTCGTATTGTGTATGTCCTCTTCTCGTACTCGCACCTGATGGTAATCAGACCTTAAATCGATCTTCGAAAAGTATCGAGCACCTCCTAACTGGTCAAACAAATCATTAATCCTCAGTAATGGGTATTTATTCTTCACTATCACTTGATTTAACTGTTTATAATCAATGCACAGTCTCATTGAGCCATCCTTCTTCACAAATAAAATCGGGGCTCCCCATGGCGAGTGACTCAAGCATATGAAACCCTTCCCTTGTAACTCTTCAAGTTGCTTCTTCAATTCAGACATCTCGAGTGGTGCCATCTCGTAGGGTGTCCCCGAAATCGGTGCCGTACCTGATAACAAGTGGATTTGAAACTCCCCTTCACTAACATGCAGTAAACTAGGAAGTTCCTCGGGAAATACATAAGCAAATTCTCTGACTATAGGTATCTTCAAAACATCGACACTCTTCTCTTCTAAATTCGTCATCGCACATAATGTTGGCACGGTTCCTTTTCTCAAGCCTTTGAATTTAAAAATCGATCCGTCGCTTTTCACAAAGATCGCCTTCTTCTCATAACAATCCAAAACAGCTCGTGACTCCGCTAACCAATCCATCCCAAGAAAAACGTCAAAATGTTCAAAGTCCAAAACAATCAAATCGGCCTTTAGGTCGTTCTCTCAAATTCAAACAACGCAATCTGGGTAGTACCGATCAGTAATGACATTTTTTCCCAAAGGTGTCGCGACAACTAAGGCAAAGCTCATTACGCAAGGTTCCCTCTCCAATCATGGAGTGAAACCCAAAGAAACAAATGAATGTGAAGCTCCCGAGTCCATAAGTACGTGAGCGAAACATCCGTCAATCAACAAAGAGCCTAAAACAAACACACATTCTTCATTGCTAAGCGATCTTAATTAAGAAAAATTTTAACTTTAAATTTCTCTTGAACTTAAGTGTCTTAATTAACGTCTCATATTTGCGGGATTTATAAAGCTAAGGTAAATAAATATGCACATTAAATATAACAATTCAAATAGTTCCTATATGCAATAGAAGGAAAATAAAATATCTAAAACGTACGTGAATCAACGGAGGCTCTAGCATCCATCTCAAATAAGGTATAAACTCGTCCATGAGCCGTTATTGTCATTGGTGCTTTCTAATTCTTCTTCGGCTCCTTACAATCAGCCATTCTATGCCCTTATTTCCCACACTTGTAGTATGCGGTTGCTCCTTGTAAACATTTGCCAAGGTGTTGTTTTCCGCATGTGTTGCACATCAGCTTCAACTTCGTCGTCGCATGAGTTTTCATAGTTGTTGGTTGTCCCTTCTGCTGAATCTGTTGGGGTTTACCATATAGGGTAAACTTCTTCCCCTATTGATTGTTTTGTCTGCCCAAAACTCGATCTCGTCCATTAAACTGATTGCTACTCTGAGTCAGTTGACCAAAACTCTTTTCTTGATTTGTTTGACTAACGTTTCTCTCTACAGCATAGCATCTATCCAATAAATCAATGAAGATAGTACTGCTATGCCCCACTACAAGAGACTTAATCTGTGGCCTAAGCCCCTGCTCAAACTTCCTAATGCGGAAGGTCTCATCAGCTATCATATTCGGCACAAATCTTCCAAGTTCAGTAAATGCCCTATTGTAGGCATGAATTGTCATAGTTGTTGGTTGTCCCTTCTGCTGAATCTGTTGGGGTTTACCATATGGGGTAAACTTCTTCCCCTGTTGATTGTTCTGTCTGCCCAAAACTCGATCTCGTCCATTAAACTGATTGCTACTCTGAGTCAGTTGACCAAAACTCTTTCCTTGATTTGTTTGACTAACGTCTCTCTCTACAACATAGAATCTATCCAATAAATCAATGAAGATAGTACTGCTATGCCCCACTACAAGAGACCTAATCTGTGGCCTAAGCCCCTGCTCAAACTTCCTAATGCGGAAGGCCTCATCAGCTATCATATTCGGCACAAATCTTCGAAGTTCAGTAAATGCCCTATTGTAGGCATCGATTGTCATGTTCCCTTGTTCTAACTTCAGAAATTCAGTAATCTTACCCTCACGAACACTCTGAGGATAATATTTATCGTTAAAGGTTCTCACAAATTCTGCCCAAGTCCAAACATATTCTGGGTTTGCTGCAATTGTAGTATCAGTGACTTGGCTCCATCAGTGGTCTGCAGCGTCTTCCAATTTGTAAGTTGCTAGTCTCACCTTACAAGCATCAGGGCACTGCATTATCCTAAATATTTTTTCTAAATGCTTAATCCACTTTTGTACCTCCATAACATCGCCAGTTCAATTGAAAGTCCTATGATGGTTCTTTTTAAACTCATCCACATCTGATCTGGGCACGGGTGCTCTCGCTGCATTGATCGCCTTCGTAACAGCATCCGCTAACCTATCACTTTGTCTGTGAAAATTGGTCATCTGAAATCAATACCGTTCTTACATTAGTTTCAATCTCCACAAATTCAGATCGCAAAACTTTGCTCTGATACCAACTGTGACGTCCCCAAATTCACACATTGGATCAATGCGGTCACTTGGAGACATCACACTACATCACATATCCATGATCACAATTAAATCAATTAATCCATAAAGATCTGCATATAAACGCAAGGGTAAAAAAATAATTAACAGCACACACATAAATTTTCTTTTCCATCATCATGAGAGCAATGCTAAAATATGAGATAACAACCTATTATACCAAATTATATACCTACTCTTTAAATTAATAGATAAAGCTGAAATCAAGTATAATCCATCATTAACATGAACTTGTTCATAAAATAAAATTGAAATAAATGTCTTATAATCCTTCCTAATGCATAAAGAAAAACCTAATCAACTAAGCTTCAAATCCTTCTTTGCTCAAATATGGATTTCCATCAATTATTGATGCATCTACTTCATCCACTCCATGTATAGTTGTACTCCCTGGAATCCCAAACAATGGGTCAGTTTATTAAGTAAACCGGTATGGACGAGACATGATGAGGCTACTAAAAAAGGACTATAACTGAAATCAACTCATAAAATCAAACAATAACAGAGATATAACATGACATAATAATGAGTAAAGCAATAGAATGAAACTGAATATAGCATTAAATCTAAATATAACATTATGACTTGGGTCTCTACCCTAATTTCATGTGTGGTCATTTTTAATTATGCATTTAATGCTCATGAATCGACATACATAATGGGCATGATTATCTCTTTCTTAATAATTATCATAATCTTCTTTGATCCTTCGATTAGTATCTACGTTAACCTTCACATAACTTCTCTTCAGTGAAGTAGTAAGTTTAAAATTAAAGATCTTCTCCATCTCTTCAATCTTATCATTAATGCATGGATGCATAACTTTTATTACTTATCATTCTTATTCATGTTAATTCCTCTAGCATAAGCCCATAGGAATTTTATCGTAATAATAAAAATATTTTATTTTCATGTGTCATGTCGTAAATATATCTTTTCACTTTTATGAATATCATGAATGTACATGCATAGAAAGACTAGAAATCAATCAATCATGCAATAACTCTTTCAGTTGTTTAGGTTTAACATATCATAAATAAATATGTAATCTCTATCGATTCCTACTTGTTTCATGTCGTGTAAATCAAATATCCTAGGTTGCATGGATATTAAGCAATAAAAATAATGATGAACATAAATAAACATTTAAACATGAGGATTAAACATAGGCAATATTTGAATAGAAATTCATTGCTTGCATCTTAGACAAATTCTGAAATTCCTAACAAATTCTGGATTCTGGATTCTAAACAGATTCTGAATTCTAGATAGATTCTGGGTTCTAAATAGATTCTGGATTCTGGACAGATTATGGATTCTAAACAGATTCTGGATTCTAGACAGAATTTCCTGATCAATCACGAAACCCCGTGTACCATAAAAAATCCGCGATTAAGCGTAAAAATTTAATAATATAACATGAAGAATATTCATTAAATGAAATAAACCCTAGTTCTTATTTTATTTTTGTGTTATCTACGTTTTCGATTAATCTCAACATGATTTCTTCGTACCTGTAACACCCTAAAATTTTTGAACCTTAATACACACAATAGATGTATATACTCAACAAGGCATACACCGCAGACCATTAATTTCCAGAATAAATTAAACTTAAATATGCACTTTGGCCTAAAAAGATGACTCACATATATAATTGTGTAAATAAATACACAAGCCCCGTGAGAGCACCAGTGGTAAGAGGTTTGAATTCTAAGCAAGAGGTCTAGGGATCAAACCTTGCTAGAGACTTCAAAAAGCTCTATTTTAGACTTTGTGGCAAAAGCTTAAACACCACCTAAGCTAGGTGTGTCAGCCCAACACGGGAGTGTTGCCTAAGAAGTTAGAAAAGGCAACTCACATAGAAGTTCTAAAATTATGGGTTCTCGAGAATTATATTTCCTAAACCCTCTAAAACTCTAAATAGAAAGAACCGTAAGAGAAACCAAGTTTTCTCTTTAAATAACAACCCTAGCCCCCTCTTTTTCATTATTCCTAGAATTCTCTTAAGAAAGAGCTCTAGCTTCTTCTTCTTCTTCTTCTTCAACCCCTCTAGAAACATTAAAGCTCCTCGATCTGCGATCGAGAGGAAGAGGAGAGTTTGAATGAACGCAGTGAACGTCGATATTCCGTTGTTTCACGGTTTCACAGTTCGAGAGGTAAATCCACTGTCTCTTTATCATTGGATCTATAACTCCTTAATTATGAATGTTTCTTAAACTATGGATTAAAAATCTCAAAGTTAGAATCAATGTTCCGTGTCAGGAAACCTTACTTTTGAACCTAGAACATGCAGAGTTCGAAAAGTTGAAAGCAACAATGACAGCTCGCTGTGGTAAGGACCACAGCGCGCAGCGTGCTATGGTATATATGACAACTCGCTTTGACTGAAAGAAAATTTCTTCTGACGACCGTAACTTTTGATAGAAAAGTCTGATTGACCATTATAATATATCATTTTGGGGTAGCTCGAGACGATACATCCAATGGACTTGAAAACAACCACAACACGCTGTGATATATGTGACAGCTCGCTGTGGATACCGAAAACAAAAAGTACTTTGGAAAAATCCATAGCCGCAGCTCGCTGTGAACAAACCATAGCACGCTGTGAACATGAACATGGCCACAACGCGCTGTCATAGCATAACAATGAGCTGTGTATAGTGAAACTGAATATAAGTTTCTGATGTGTTAGCAGAACCAGTGACTGCAACACATGGATCAAAATATCGTCCGATATCGATACGTATTGGACGATACGTATCGGTAACCCGATATTTTAACCCATGGTACAACATCGCGCTGTGAACAGATAAAAAAATATAATATTTTTCATATAATTCGAACAATTGATTCTGAACCATCGATGATTTGTTTCCTTCATATGACAACTGTACACGGACCATAGAAGAGAGAATTGGACAAATTGCAAAGGAAGCATCTCATTCTGTACAATACGATCTTCAAAATCAAGGTAGGGGAAAATCAATGCATAACTGTATTTTTAATTTCGCACCATGACTTTAGTGATGTTCTTGAATTAAATCTGTGAAATATTAGAATTTAACCATTGAACTTTATTTCGTCAAAACTTGGAATCACTTTGAATATTGAATATTAGAACCTACTTTGAATTATGGAACTTCTACATCTGAACTTTGATATTGTTTCTGCATTTGATTTCTAATATGGAATTAGATCCAAAATTTGAACTCTTTGAATCAATTATAAATTTCGGACTTTGAACCTTTGGATTCTTTGGACTTTGTATATGAACATTGAACTAGGTATAAGATTTCGACATGTGATTTATAGAGATTTATGTAGAATGAAACCTATGCTTCGACACCTTTGGACCTTCGGACCGCACAAGTATCCCTCACAACGCAGGGGCTTGGGCATTTCGGACAATTGTTCTTAGAAGGACAATGGTTCGGATTCCCATCGATTTTGAACTTCGACTCTAGCGGTAGATTGCGATCTAGAGATTATTTAAGTTAAGGCTTTAAGACATATATTGAATAAGATTTCGACATGTGATTTATAGAGATTTATGTAGAACGAAACCTATGCTTCGACACCTTTGGACCTTCGGACCGCACAAGTATCCCTCACAACGCAGGGGCTTGGGCATTTCGAACAATTGTTCTTAGAAAGACAATGGTTCGGATTCCCATCGATTTTGAACTTCGACTCTAACGGTAGATTGCGATCTAGGGATTATTTAAGTTAAGGCTTTAAGACATATATTGAATAAGATTTTGACATCTAAATTTTGATAAGAATAAAAGAATACTCATGTGAATTGTAAGAAATAGCACCATTGAATCTCGTTATGAATCCCATTATGAATATATGTTTTCAATCTTTGCACTTCAGAAAATTTGTTTTGTCATTATAAGAATGCTTTCGAATCTATCATTAAATCTATGCTTTGATCATGTGAAATATGATTGTGTTTTGCACCACCCTATCATTAAATGGATTCGAAATCCGGTCGCGTCGTAAGCTCCTCTTGCGTTCTTCTAAGCCTTCAAACTAAAAACTCTAGGGTTCCTCTTATAATTCTCCTTCTCAAGAATTTTTTCTCTTCTCTATGAGATTATTAGGTTATAAGAGTTATATAAAAATTCTATAAATTAATATCTATATTTATAATACTTTATGGTTTCCTATTTAAGATCTAATTCTATTTAGAATGCTTTAAGGTTTCCTAATTAAGAGCTAACTCTATTTAGAATTTCCTATATGGGTCTCAAGTGATTCCCTACATGGGTCTTAAGTGATTCTATTGGCCTTTAATTACTTAATGGGTCTTTAATTAATTATTGGGTCCTTAATTACTTAGTGGGTCTTTAATTACTTTTTTTTTAGAGAGGATCTTTAATTACTTAATGTGTCTTTAATTAGTTATTGGGTCTTTGATTACTTAATGAGTCTTTAATTACTTAATGAGTCTTTAATTACTTTACTAACATATTTTAAAAGTCCATCAAACATTACTAAACGCACCCCAATTATTACTGACACATATTCAAAGGCTTTTAGGATATATTAATTAGATTAATTAATTATCATGAGTCATTATTAAATAAAGTAAACATTATATTCATGGGCAACAACTAATCACATGCATCAAATCAATCAAACTAATCAAAATTATAAATTTAGCAAATAATTAAGGACTAAATAATGAAAAATCTCGGTCGTTACACTAGTACACATCGAAGAGTGAATCTGTCAGCATATTGAGAATGCGTCATTTGGAGATATAATCATCTTGCTCCCATTTCTGACAATTATGAGCATTGGCAAGAGATTCTCCATCAGAATCTTCAGGCTCCGCGGGTTTTGGAGTGGTTAGGACATAAGCAACTCCCAAAGTCATCAATAGGAAATGTAGTTTTTTTTGTCATCTTCTAAAGTTATTGCTGTCGAATCGCTCGAATTTGACGAAGTCGTGACTCATCACTTTCAGATTTGATGTCATGATAATGTAAAACAACTTTTTAAAATTGTTAGAAAAATTACAATAAAAATCCAAAAATGATGAACTTTGGGCAAGAGAAATTGAACTCGAGGCATATAGTCGCTATCTTTAAAACGCTATTTGCTCTCTACTCGAGTAAATCCTCAAGTTTGCAAAAGGGTTCCAGCAAGACGTTTCCAAGATACAACTAGCCCAATCTCTTGGATGTGATATGTTACTTTGCAACAGTAGACGATCGCCCCAGAAAGCTCGATCTGATGAAGTACCAAATAAAAGATGAAAGCAAGAGAATTCTCAAATTTGTATGCAAGGAAATTCGATGGATTTCAGAGTATCTAAATCTGTCTCAAGAGATCTCCTTTTATAGATCTTAAGTGCCTTTTCAATATGACTGTTAGACCAACAATCATATTTTGGACGACTCAGGTCTTTAGAGATCCCAACCGCTCCATTCAACGACTATATGGAATGTTGCACCTTTATAAGCGGTTATGAAACGGTTAGGTTCAACAGTCAACATTTGACCAATCCGTTTGACCCAATAGAACTGAGTTATCCTATTGATTAGTGACCCATTAGACCCGATCCGACCCATTAATAATCTAACCGTTGGATCATGGTTGTCAAGGCGAGGCCATAGCATCACCAGACAACGCTATGGCGAATGGCGAGGCAAATCGCCATATAAACTTATATGGCAAGAATGGATATATGGCGTCATGATCGCTATTTTGAATTTTCTTTTATAACTACTAACATATAAGTTATAACTTATAAATTATAAAACTTATAAATTATAAGTTATATTTGTATTATAACTTATGTTTGATAAGTTATATCCATCATATTTAGGGGTTTAAGTGAAAACCTCTAGTCCTTATCGCAACCACTCTCTCACGCTCTCGTTTCTCTCGCTCTCTCAATGCAGGTTTTTATATTTTGGGGGGCTGCTACTAACCCCCCACTATATGCTGAATATTCCCCATAAGATACAATTAACCGTTGACGCTTTGAATCGGACTGATAGAGATCGTTTTTCGTTCCATTCTTCCCCACAATTGATCTTGAATTCATGAAAATATCAACAGATGGTCATTTCAATCTTCCTCTATAAAAAATATAAAAATGAAAAAATAGTAGAAAATTAAAATACATATTAATGGTAATAAATAATAACATATATTAAAATAAATTAATATGTGGTCATGACCTCGCCACACCGCCTTAACTACCTTGTGTTGGATCTACCCGGTCAAAAAGTCAAACTTATGTTGAGCTCCTCGCGACAATACGCACGTGCGAAGTGCAATGTATGTGTGCGCGAACGCGGCGGCTCGCCGCTAGACACACTCTTCTCTTCTTATTGTCAAACAATAATAGAAGGTGAAATGTTCTATATATATAACATGAGCTACTTTTGACACTTTCTAATGTGGGACTACTTATTTGCATACAAAAAAATGAGAACGTTTATTGCCTAAAAACCTATCCACTAAACAAAGAAATCAAAAAGGAAATTTTATTTTCTTTGAAATTATTTAAAATATTTATTATATTCTAAAGTAATAAATAAATATAACATATTTTAAATCTTTTTTTCAAGTAGGTATCCTAATTAGCTCCTAAGATTTTCAGTTTTATATTACTACACATATTTATATTATTTATTATTTTTATTTTGTAATGGCGGTGCAGCCAGATTGAAACTCCCAGAAATTGTCATGCCAAACGCCCATGACACCTTGACACTTGGTACCGGTGCCACATGTCTAGGTAACACTAATGGCCATGTTCTCATGCTGGTAGACTGAACATTGGAGGCCAGACTCTATCTTAATCAATTATTAGGAATAGAGATTGGTTCCTAGACTGCTCCTCCCAGGGTGAAGTCATTATTAATTGAGCAGTCTTGGTAGTTTGAGGCCATCTTCCAAGTTCTAGGGAACTATTAACGACTACATTGATATGTACGATGAGAAAATTTAGTTATCCCGAAATTAACTGATTTTCATCAAACCTGTTTGATATTGTAATTTCCTCTGTGCTAATAAAGTTCCTTTTACCTAAAGAAACCAGCTAATCCAAGAGAATAGTTTTAAAAACCAAATTTCCAAATCGATACTCAAGGGCAAAACAAGATTGAAGTTCTAAATCAATATGGTCTCATGATACGATTATAGCACACCATCAGTCATCGTCATCAGCACCTCGTCCCCTATATTTGTGGCCAGCTTTGAAAGTCCTATCTCTACACTCATTACTACTTAATGCTAAATACTGTACTCCACAGCTCAGGTCTCTGATGGACATGCCCAAGCCATCTTAAACAGCATGACTCATTTTATCGTTGATTGATTCTATCATTTCTTGTTACTCCATGCATTAACCTTAGCATATGCATCTCAGCCATGTGTACACTAATTTTTTTTCCATTTCTTCGTAGCCCGCTCTCTGCACCATACAACAATGCAGATCTTACCGCTGCTTTATCTCATTGATCGCATATCTCTACTTCTCTCACTAAACCCCTTTAAGATGTTCCCATCAAACCCATCGTCCAGCCATATAGTTTAGCCCAAATACCAAAATTTAATCACATCGTGGCACTAAAACTAGATTCTAGTATGGTAAATTTTATTAAGACTAATATAGTAATATTAGAATATTTTGCTTTCAAAAATTTCAATACAACGATGAACACAATAAACTACTGAGTAACGATTTCCGATTCAGCTGAATAAGTGGAAAAAAATGGTATTTATTTTCTTGGACAATCCCATTCAACACTAAGAAGTGAGAGGAATTGGAATACTTTCTACCTAACTCATACAAAAAGAAGGAAGAGAGTAACTGACGGGGACGGTGACCCTAAAATGCATGAATATGATTTTGATGCAATTTAGCCGAAATTAAATAAATTAATTCAAGTTTAATCGCAAAATTATCTTAAATACCTTAGGATTTGAAGAATTTCAATGGGTAGATCATGTGACATCCAGCTAGGGTCCAGTCCGATGCGCAAGTACTGTTAGATTTGAGGCGGGATCGGGCCTAGAGATAGAACTCTAGCTTTCTAGGCTTGGGCGTTCGCCTTCGATTCGTTGTAGATTCACGGGCTTGAACTAGGGTTGCAGAATTGGTTTAGGGCTCGTAATCAGTTTATGGCTTTGTAATAGGCTTATGGTTTGGTTTAGGTTTATGGTTTAGAAAAGAGTTTTGGCTCTGTTTGATTTAGGGTTCCAGAAAGGTTTTAGGTTTTGGGATCAAGAAACTAATAGACTAGGGTTTAGGAATCTCATATCAGTAAGGTGAAATTTCAAAAGTAAACAAAGATGAATAGATAGCAGAGATAATAAATGATCAAAAGACAATAGATACCACATGATAACAATTTGGGAATCACTCCCTTGGCCTCACACCAAACCCATCTCGGGAAGAAGAATATTCAACCATAAAACATTCAAAATATTCAATAATCTCTTGAAAAAGCGTTTACAGGCCTCCTTATATAGGCCATCAATAATTAAGTCGAAATAAAGAGTCTTAAAAGAATTAAAAGACTAAAAATGCAATTTCCGCAAAAATTAGAAGTTCCATCGCGGGGGGAACATCGTCCACGGATGTCCGTCCTGGAGGTCACAAACGTCCGTGACCTACGGACACAAAACCACGGATGTCTGTGGTGCACTCCAGACGTGCGTCCCTCACGAAGCAGTGAGGGGCTGAAATTACGGGCATCCGTCAAGATGGGACGGATGTTTGTCATCTGTTAACGCTTTTTGTCTCCTTTTTTCCCCTGGCGCTGTAGTGCTCGGGCTACTCGGGCTCCCTCTTCGCTTCTTTTGACGCCGATAGAAGCGATGTGATCCAAAACTGATGTCCACGTACTCGACGTCCCCGTCAATTCCCCTGGACCAAAAAGGTTTCATCACCGATGAAACACGCCTGTGGTAGATGTGGATCAAGTTGGGGTTTAAGTAGCAAACTTCATTTTCATGGATCCAAGTGTTTTCGGTCTCTGATTTTCCGACCCATTTAACCAAGTACTTCTGGAATCTCCCGCCATGTGTGGAGACGGCATGATCACTGATTATATCCTCTATCTTTTCTTTTCTCTGTCTGCTCGGGGAAGGGAGAGGTACGGATTACAAGGCTGGGTTGGGGCTGAGGCTATGAGGTGGCAGGAGTGGGTTTTCAGGAGGTGGGGTAAAGCCAAAGTAAGAAAGCAAGTTCTCCACATTGAATGTTGAATTAACCCCCGTACCTGGAGGAAGCTCAAGCACGTATGCATTAGGACCACTCTTAGCCAAAATTCTAAAAGGTCCATCGCCTCTAGATTGGAGCTTCTTTGCGGAATCCAATGGGAACCGCTTCGGCCTAATCCGGACCATCACATAATCACCCACGTGATATTCTTTAAAACGCCTGTAAGCATCTGCAGATAATTTATATTGATTGTTGCTTGAATTAACCTTGTGTCTAATTTCGACATGCAAGCTATGAATATGTTGTGTAAATGCATCAGCGGACTCTGACACTCTATGGGATGCAGACATGGGGATCTAATCCAGTGGTGTCCTAGGCCTATGACCATGTATTACCTCAAAAGGACTCATGCCTATGGACCTATTGACAGAATTATTATAAGCAAACTCAGCTGTGGGCAAAATGGTATCCCAAGTCCTAACATGATCACCGACAAGACTACGAAGGAGATTCCCAAGACTCCTATTGGTGCTTTCGGTTTGGCCATCCGTTTGAGGGCGGTAAGCCATCGAAAATTGAAGCATTGTGCCCATCATGTGCCAAAGCGTCTTCCAAAAATAGCTAGTGAATTTGACATCCCTATAAGACACAATGGTTTTGGGCAACCCATGAAGATGTACTACCTCTGTGAAGAACAATTTAGCAATGTGGGATGCATTGGAGGTTTTGGAACAAGGAATGAAGTGGACCATCTTGGAAAATCGGTCCACTACGGCAAAGATGGAATCGTGCTTCGTCGGAGTTTTGGGAAGACCAAGCACGAAGTTCATAGAGAGGTCTTGCCACGGTGTGTGTGGCATGGGTAACGGGGTGTACAAGTCGGTATTTTGTTTCGTCTGTTTAGACACTTGGCAAGTACGATGATGTTTAACGACCCAGGCGACATCTCTCATTAGGTTAGGCCAAAAGAACCTATCCTCTATGAGCGCAACAGTCTTATTACGCCCGAAATTTCCCGCCATCCCTCCAGCATGTAACTCCCAAATAAGAAAGTCACGTAATGAAGTGCGAGGGATGCAAAGGCGATTGCCTTTGAACAAGTACCCATCGTGGATGATGTACACGGTGTGCTGGTCGGGTCACTAAGGAGAGCAGTGTACTCAACCCCAAATCTGGGTACTCGGGGTACTCATCCTTTGACCTTTCGAACCCGACGACCTCAGTGCTCATTAAGCACAAAGTCGCCACTCGACGACTAAGTGCTTCAGTTGCGCTATTTTCAGCACCGGCCTTATACTTTAACACGAATGTGAACCCTTGAATACTCGACCCACTTCGCGTGCCTTGGGTTCAACTCTTTCTGTGAAGCAAGAAAGCGTAAGGCTTCGTGGTCGAAGAACAGCATAAATTCCTGCGGTCTATGGTAATGTTTCTAATACCAAAGAGATCGAACGACTGCATAGGACTCCTTGTAATAGGTGGAGTATTTTTGCTTTGCCTCATTAAGTTTTTCACTAAAATAGGTCACTGGGTGACCCTCTTGGCTAAACACTCCTATGCCCACACCCGATGCGTCGCATGCGACTTCAAAGACTTTAGAAAAGTCCGGTAAGCGCATGGCGGGTGTACTACTTATCCGTTGTTTGATCTCAGCAAAGGCTTTCTTCATGACCTTGCCGCATTTAAAGTTTCCCTTTTTCATGCAATCAGTGATTGGGGCAATGATGGTGCTAAAGCTTTTGATGAAGCGACGATAGAAGATAGCCAAGCCATGGAAGTTGCGGACATCGTGTATGTTCTAAGGTTCGGGCCACTCCACAATGACTTTAACCTTTTTGGGGTCCGCGACCATTCCATCGGCCGAGATAATGAATCCCAAGAAGATAGCGGAATGCTGCATGAAGGTGCAATTCTTGAGGTTGGCAAACAACTTCTTGCCCTTTAGGGTCTCACAAACCAGCTTAAGCCGGTCCAAGTACTGATCCTTGTCATGACTATAAATCAAGATGTCATCGAAATACACAAGGAATTTGCCTAGAAACGGCCTCAACACTTGGGTCATG
Source organism: Chloranthus sessilifolius (assembly GCA_021018995.1). Classification (NCBI taxonomy): domain Eukaryota; kingdom Viridiplantae; phylum Streptophyta; class Magnoliopsida; order Chloranthales; family Chloranthaceae; genus Chloranthus; species Chloranthus sessilifolius. The sequence continues at coordinate 710,896 of JAJIZI010000016.1, read as the reverse complement.
AGTCTCATGAAAGTACTCAGGGCGTTAGAAAGCCCAAAAGGCATGACCGTCCACTTATAAAGACCATCTTTGGTCTTAAAGGCGGTTTTACACTCGTCACAGGGGCGGATTCGGACTTGATGGTAGCCACTCTTAAGGTCTATCTTTGAAAAGATAGTGATACCAACCATCATATCGAGTATGTCATTGAGCCTTGGTATGGGAAACCGATATTTAACCGTAATCTTATTGATTGCACGGTTATCCAAGCACATGCGCCATGTACCATCTTTTTTGGGAGTGAGTAGAGCAAGTACGACACACGGGCTCATGCTCTCTTGAATGAACCCCGTTTGAAGGAGCTCATTGACTTGCCGAGTCAACTCGGCGTGCTCAACCGGATTCAACCTGTAGTGGGGCAGGTTCGGTAAAGTAGATCCGGGAACTAAGTCAATTGCGTGTTGGATATCGCGCAGGGGAGGGAGTTCGTTTGGTAAGTCTTTAGGGAAGACATCAATAAACTCTTTCAGGCTCTGCTCAACCTCCTTGGGACACTCGCTCACTGACTCGGGAGCACTCTCAACGGTGACGACTATGTACACCACACTTTCATCTAACGATGCTTTCTCGAATTCTGAAGGGCTCACAATATTGATGGATTTAGAAGCCTCACCCTTCTTCTCGACTTTGTTGGTCGATGGTATTTTGGGAGGCAAAGGGTGTAAAGTAATCTTCTTGCCCTTATGCATGAACGTGCATATGTTTGATCGACCATAAAGGATCACGCCCATGTCGTAGAGCCACGGCCTTCCCAAAATGATATGACCCACATCCATCGGCACCACATCACACCATAAGGTGTCCAAATAAGAACCTAATTGAATCAGTACACGACACCTTTTCAACACGGGAATGGATGAAGAGTTGACCCACACGACCTTATAAGGTCTTGGGTGGGCTTCGGGTGTAAGCCCCAAGCGGCGTACGACATGAGTTGACACTACATTGGTGCAACTCTTTTCACCAAATCTGGAAAAAGTGTGAAAGATGTTCTACATTCGCCAGTCATCCTTCTCATCCCGTTGAGGATGTGTAAGGGCACACCTCACAACTAAAGCATAGCCAATAGCATCACCCTCCTCATCACTGGGTGTCCTGTCCGGCTCAAGCACTTCCTCTTCAACCACTACATCACCTTCATCTTCTTCTCCCTCAATGAAGAGATTCCTTTGGGGGTCTTTTGCAGGGCATTGGGAGGCAAAATGTCTCATCCCATGACATTTATAGCACTTAATTTGAGAGTTGCCCCTTGAGGATTCTCCAACTACACCTTTTCTTTTTTCAAACCTCGTATTGGTAGGGACAGGTTGTGTAGGCTTGGAAGGAAGATTAAATTGTCTCTCATCGGAGTGTTGACCACTAAATTGTGGTTCGATTCTCTTCACCACCGATGTTTTCAAATATCGTTCAAGATCTTGCACAACAGCATAACATCTTTCAAGAGTTTCCACGGGATGAGAAATCAATTCTTTTTGCAAATCAAATCGCAATTCGGTGCGGAATCTAAAGAGAGTGATTTCAGGGTCTTCCGATACCTTAACCCTCATCATAAACTCTTTGAATTTGACAATGTAATCGGTTACGGGCATACCACCTTGGCGTAAATTTTGCCACTGGTCGAGGAGGCGGTGGTATGATAAAGGAGCATACTTCTCAGTAAGTTGTTCCTTCATGTTGTCCCAACGGGTAATGGGAGGACAACCCGCATTCACCCTAATGCGCTCAACATTGAGCCAAATTAGTCGAGCTTGACCAACCAACTTCATTTTAGAGAGCCTAACACAACGGTCGTCATTCATAACATACTAATTAAAGTGTTGGTCCATATCGGAAAGCCAATCGAGGAAGACTGTAGGGTCCATTCTTCCATTGAAAGTCGAAATCTCAACTCTGACATTTTTAAGGCGTTGCACTTCGGGGTCGTAGTCATTTCTACTAGGATTTGTACGATTCTGATTCTGATTACCTTAGTGACCATTGCACCCTTGGTGTTGATCCTCAAGTTCATCAACCGCTTCTAGTTGGTTGATTCGATCTCGCAATCTATCATTACCAACTCCAAGGGATGTTTGGGCTATGGTATTCATACGTGCACTAATCACACCCAATTCTTCTTGCATACGTTTAAGGGTATTGAGAATCTCACTCAAATCCATGGTGATCATAGATTCCTATCAGGGTTCTAATATGGAATGCAATATGGACTCACAAAAGAAAGCAATGCAATAAAATAAATATGACAAGCAAAGATGCCCTAACCTAGAAAACCTAGGGCTCTGATAGCAAAACTGACGCGTGATGGTGACCCTAAAATGCATGAATATGATTTTGATGCAATTTAGCCGAAATTAAATAAATTAATTCAAGTTTAATCGCAAAATTATCTTAAATACCTTAAGGTTTGAAGAATTTCAATAGATAGATCACGTGAGATTCAGCTAGGGTCCAGTCCGATGCGCAAGTACTGTTAGATTTGAGGCGGTATCGGGCCTAGAGATAGAACTCTAGCTTTCCAGGCTTGGGCGTTTGCCTTCGATTCATTATAGATTCACGGGCTCCAACTAGGGTTGCAGAATTGGTTTAGGGCTCGTAATTGGTTTATGGCTATGTAATAGGCTTATGGTTTGATTTAGGTTTATGGTTTAGAAAAGAGTTTTGGCACTGTTTGATTTAGGGTTCCAGTAAGGTTTTAGGTTTTGGGATCAAGAAACTAATAGACTAGGGTTTAGAAATCTCATATCAGTAAGGTAAAATTTCAAGAGTAAACAAAGATGAATAGATACAAGAGATAATAAAGGATCAAAAGACAATAGATACCACACGATAACAGTTTGAGAATCACTCCCTTGGCCTCATACCAAACCCATCTCGGAAAGAAGAATATTCACGCATAAAGCATTCAAAATATTCAATAATCTCTTCAAAAAGTGTTTACAGGCCTCCTTATATAGGCCACCAATAATTAAGTCGAAATAAAAAGAGTCTTAAAAGAATTAAAATACTAAAAAGATCATTTTCGCAAAAATTAGAAGTTTCATCGTGGGGCGGAATGTCGTCCATGGACGCCCGTCCTGGAGGTCACAAACGTCCGTGACCTACGGACTCAAAACCACGGACGTCCGTGGTGCACTCCGAACGTCTGTCCCTCACAAAATAGTGAGGGGCTGAAATTACGGACGTCCGTCAAGATGGGACGGACGTCCGTCATCTGTTGATGCTTTTTGTCTCATTTTTTCCCTTGACGCTATAGTGCTCGGGCTACTCGGGCTCCCTCTTCGCTTCTTTCGATGCCGGTAAAAGCGATATGGTTCAAAACCGATGTCCACGTACTCGACGTCCCTGTCACTAACAGCCATCATCATCAACATTGCTTTATCCCCTCTATTTGCGATCAGGTTTGTGAATCTTCTTTCTACACCGTCAGTAAATTATCATATATATATATATATATATATTAGTGTCACAAGATAATGCAATGAACATAAGGAAGCTCAAGTTCTATAATGATAATTACTCAGTTCCTTAGATTTTGATCTGAATGTAAATCAAATTTCAAAATATTATGAGGTTTCTAATGTCAAAATGAAAGGTTACCTCGCTGAGAATAGACAATCTTCTCTCTAGATTAGAAGCGTTCATGTTCAGCTCCAACCTCTCTAATTCAGCTTCAAGCTCAGCTTCAATTTTACTGATAGACTCCGAATTCTCTGCTCCATTCTCAACAGATGGTTCTCTATCATCATATTTACCAAAGTCATCAGTTTCTTCACTACGGAGAAAAGTGTTTGAAGCTTGATCAGGGAAAGAGTTGGTTGGATCCTTCATGGAAACGGAAGGGTAACTAATTTCTTGGAATTCACAAACTTCATTGGCTAGTTCCTTCACAGTTAGTGAATCTTTCATATCCAACTCCTCCTGTAAATCTTGAACCAAACTTTCAGTCTGATTTAATAAGTCATTTAACTTGTCTACTTCTCTTCTGTTTGATAGTATAGTAGACATTATGCCGAAACCAATCCCAAGAAAGAACAAATGCATACTGTTAGATGATCCTGGCAACAAAATGAGGTTAGAGATGAACAAATATCAAGGACAGAGGTAGGTAAATGGCACATAAATTTGATTATTAAGAAGCTAAATAATAGAGCAATTCATCTAAGTGTATCATGCAATGATAATATAAAAAATATCGATTTGCAAACTATCACCAGATGAAATTTCAATAAAGGTATCACGTGCTAGGCTCTTGTTAGGTTTAATTGAAAACAAGGAATGAAAAGTCTGAGAAATCTGCGTGCTTATTTTAACAATAATGCTTACCTTAGAAAGAATGTGAGAAAAAGAGGTCTTTATTATCTGAATTTTTTACACTAAATTTGGAGACGAGCATTTATGAAAAAAAATAACATATGTGATGCACTGAATATAAAATATACCTAAAAGATGTGCTGGAGTTTTTGTAACTACAGACACATTTTCATATGGTCAAACAAAAAGGAGAACCAGATAAAATGGGTCAAAAGATCCCAATATGCGGCCACCACTCTATGCAATTAGTCGATAATATTGAGAGATAATATCATTAAATGGATGGTTAGAGGGAATATAAGAATTTGATAAGTTGGAACTACGGAGAAGGGCTTTAGAATTAGTATGTTTGAAATTAGCACAACAAAGACGAAAAATGCACATTAATGAACAACAGGAAGGAGGATGATTTGATCAAAATAGAAAATGAAGTTTCAGGATGGCCACAATAAAAAAGAAATGTAAAGAATGCTGCTTGAGATGGTTTGAGTATGTTCATTAGAGATGCAAAACAGCCAATATAAGAAGGACTGAAACGATAAAAGTAGAAGTAAGAGAAGGGAGAGACCAATTAATACTTGGAGAAAGTTGTGAGAGATGAAAGATTGGAGAATGACAAAGAGTTTAAGTCTAAACAAAAATGAGAAGAAAAATAGGACTAGCAACGCCGACCCAGATAGACGGTAACAAGGTGATGATGACATCATTTGATGGATATTAATCATTATACATTATACGAAAGTGTCCAGGAGAATTAATAATTTGGTATACATTGTAATGTATAAAATCTTATGCATATACAGAAACAAGAATAAGATAAATTAAGGTTTTGTCCTACTAAGCATGCCATGGTGTGCCTTCCATGCCAATTTTTTTGATAAATGTCCTTGTCCTATAAGGATTCGTTCAGCTGATAAATATTTCCACCCTCTAGATTGAAGGCACATAAGTAAATGCACATACTTACACACGTGCGTGAAAGTATTCACAAGTTATCTAAAGCTTACAACTACAAGATGCTGACGTCAGAAGTCAGAATAGATTGAGGGTTTGTACTTTGTAGCAATCAAATGTTTGCTAATGCTATAAGAAAATACTCAATTGCAGGTAAACTATTTAATTTATTGTCTTCATTTTTTTTGCTGTCCATAGATACCAAAGTGAAAAGGAATTTCTAGGCTCTAGCAGATATGCATGATTGTAAACTACCAAAGGGAGCATAGATCTTCATTTCTTTTTAACAGACAAAAAGTATCACAAAGAGATGCATTATTACGTGATGCAATAGCGTGAGCATCTCCGCAATTGAACTCTTGAGAAAAACCATAAACCTGCAGTTCAGCCATGTCTCTCACAGAAAACACAAATTACTAAAAATCAAACATGGCGGTAATGTTTGGTATTGTGCTTCAGTGATTCCACTCCCGACCATAAAAGCAAAAACACAGTGAAAATGGGTTTTTGGAAAAAACCCGCTTCTCACCCAGCTGATTCTTGCAAATGTTGTTTTCACTTTAAAACAAGTGAGAATCTGGAAGCGGTCAAAACCAGCTTCTGGATTCTAGCTTTTGCAGGAACCAGGATGTGGAAGCGTTATGGGATAAAGCTAACGCAATCACGGTCGTGGCATCTTCGCTACAAATGCCACAGAAAATGCATCTAGGATTAGTGGAAGAAATGAATCCTGTTAAATGTGTGGCATCACTTAAATTTCTAAAATTGAATGCACATGTACCAAAATAAAATGTAAGTTGAAGGAAATAGAACCAATTCTGTAATATTAACGCAGCTTGAATCCAATAACGAATACATCATTTACATGCAGAAATCTCTATGGCTGCATAGCATATTAATCCTAACTAAGTGAGCTACCTTGTGAATGGAAGTGTTTTCCAGAACGCTGTGTATTCAGAATGCTCAATCTTCCATCCCAAACTTTTCCTCTCTTTAATTTCGTTTTCCTTGGGAGCTCTATCAAACCAGCTTCACGAAGAGGCGAAATCCGAATCATATTCTCCTTCTCTTTAGAGTCATTCACATCTTTCCTAGGCGGTTTATCAAACTGTAAAGGACCAGTAATTGCTTTGCTAATAATTTGGCTCCCATCGGTTATAAAAAATGGCCTTCTTGTCAATGTAGCCGGCGATGGAAGTAAACTCAAAACGTATTCTTCCATTTCCAATTGTCCCTTGTACATCTGCGCAACGAGGCAACTATCTAAAGAGCTCAAAGGTTTAACAGTATGCCCGCGAGACCATTTACTATGAAGAGACATCCTGCTTCTACTGAACCCATAGCCCGGTTTTTCAGCAAATTCATTATTTCTAATGATTTTGTTCATCTCATTCTCCTGATGGTCTTTGTCCGTTAGGATCTGTGACTGCGGATTCATCAAAGAATGTACATTGCCCTCCCGATAGTCCGAATTAATCACCGTTTCACCATTTACCCTATTAGTCGAAGGGATTTCTTCAGACAATTCATCTGAATTAGGTGAGCCCTCTACTATTTTTGAAGAAAACCCTTTGCCCAGTTGTCTCCCAGCATGCCTATGGCATGCAGAGCTCTGGTCGCAGTTCTGAGTGAGATGAGTGTCCAATGAAGGCGAGAAAACGGATTTATCATTAACTGAGTTTCCCACAAAGGAATCTGAAGACCCTTCCTTCTCCTTCAATAAATTTTTCCAATTATTTGTAATGTACCCAGCACAAGCAGCTGCTGCAACAACCCATAAATCCATTTTGCACTCTCTTCCCCAGCAAAGAAACTAACGAAATTATCAGGTTGTCCCCAAAAAAATAGCCCAATTATCAGGTTGTCCCCAAAAAAATTCTATCCTCCATTGTAATCATCTATAACAAAAACCCATGAACACAAATACAATAATCAACTCAAGGCCTAAACTTGAAGACTAAAAGCATATAACCCAAGATTAAAAACCCAAAAATAAAAATAACTTACAAACACAACAAAGAAACCAAAAAAAATGATGAAATTACAACTTGTAAAAGGGGGAAAAAATAAAATAATATAAAACCCAATAACTCAGAAATAAAATTATTAAAAAAAAAAACCCAATACAACAAACTTTTCCACAGAATACACATAAAAAGCAACCAATAGTTAAAAAGCCAAATAGCCTTTTTATTACAAGAAACCAGAAAAACCCATCATCAAAACCCTTAAAAAAGCGCCCCCAACCCCCCCCCCCCCCAAATCAGCCAAAATCTGCAAAGCCCATTAAAAAAGACACCCCATACTTGGAAATTTTCACATAAAGAATCTAGTTTAAAGATTAAAACAACTTACTTGTCTAATCTAGAAGTGAAGAACTGGTGTTCCTCTTTCTTTTGAGTGACCAACATTATCAAATTCCCAAAGTAGGATGATTAACGACACCCATTGCTCCATTATCTTGCTGACTGTATTTAACTCTAAAAATCGAGGGAAGAAATTAAGAAAAAGGCTGACCATTTTTTTTTAATTTTTTCATTTTCGGATTTCTTGTAATCCACACATATTCCAGTATATATATCCAATGTTTTTAGCTAAATTAGTCATCACCAACTCCGAAGATGTCCGTATCCAAATAGGATTTGGACATCGTTATTATAAGCTGTCAACCTTTGTAGCCACAAAATGCTGAGCTGAAATGGGTCGGGTCGGGTCGGTCCAAAATTTTGGCTTACAAACTCCTTGAGGTCCTTCCCGACCTGACGTCCCTCCGTGTCGAAGTGGCATTTGTGCCCAACCCGAATTCCCAAACCCCGTCCTAATGGTTTGGGTCGAATCTTCAAGTCTTTGATTCGACAAGTCGACCCGGTCTGGATCGAGTCTGTCAGTCAGGTCAATGGGTCAAGCATTCAGGTTAGTCAACAAATCGGGTCAACTGGTCCTGTAATAACTTAAATTTATTACTTATAACTTAAGTTATAGTTTAATTTAGGGTGTGGTTTTTATAATATAACATAAACTTATGATGTGAGTTATAATTTATAACTTAAGTTATTTAATAAGTTGGGTGGCCCGGTCCAGTATCAGGAAGGGTCATCAAGTTGGGTTTTGAGTCGGGAAGAGGGGGTTATCAGTGTTATCAGGTCGAGTTAGGTAGGACAGGTCTTCGGCTTAGGTTTCAGGTCATGCATCTAAACCTGACCGGGCCCGGCCTTACATGATGGACATATTTGGCTTGCACAACCTGCTAAATACTCGGGTTGGTTATCAAGTTGGCCCTACCAGTTGACAGCCCTACAAACGCATATGAGTTACGATTGCTTGGAAAATACATCTATAGTGGATATATGTTAGATGATTATATCCCTATACTTTAATTCCAAGGTATACATCATCATCCTTATCATTATATTAATATCACATTTCTATTTACGAATCCTATTTCTTCACTCATTTATGATCACGTCAGCAATATCATATTTCTATTTGCGAATCTTATTTCTTCACTCATTTATGATCACGTAGTTAAGCTTTCCGAAACTTTAAAAGACCTGTCATGTTACTTCTCCATTGCTTCCCTTTAGGTTTTGATTGATTTTACCCTTCTCCCACTTCCTTGTATTTATAGTCTCAATCAATCTCGAGATGTTGCTTACCATTGATAGACATGTTTAGACCACATGAAGCGATATTCTATAATTTTTTACTCTAATTCCAAGAATCTCTTCATCAATATTGTCGGTTATGTTCATCTTTCCATGATTGATTCTCCTTCTCGACCACTCCTCTTAATCCTTAAAAGAATCCAAGCAAGTTTTTAAAAATGTGTTTGCTAAATAATCTTTTAGTCATAAAATTTCTAAGTGATTTTGGCAAATCAATTGTTTGATAAAGGAACAATCGAATATCAAATACATTTATAGATAATATTAGCGGGTGCAGATAGAGATAAAGACAGATTTTAGGAGAGGTTGTAAGCTATGTTGTACAACTAAAACTCCAAATACTAATCAGGAACCCTCTGAAAAAGTATTATTGGGTAAGTGGCCTTACTTCTTAGGCTGAACTTTAGAATATATCTCACATGTGATTGAGACGAACAATGAACTCTAACATCAAGTCAAAGTAGTCAATTGTCATTTAAAATTAACGACTAGTATGTAAATTTAAGGCATGATTAATTTTATATGGTCTTAATTGATTTGGATTAAATGATGAATACTGTCTTTTGACAAAATATTTTACACCATACAAACTGAAATGAAGGCCGTCAAATGACGCAAAACATATAGTGGTTTCACATGTGAAACACCTCAAAAAGTTACCCGTGTACTAAGAATGTTAATAATTAGTTAAAGTACCTTTGCCCGAGTGCCAAATGCCCTTCTTTCATTATAATAGCAAAGATTTTTCTCCAAACTATGTGGCACAATTTTTAAGCAATTAAATCATCAAAGTCATAGCTCCTAATTTGTGCAAACGAGGGGCCCAAAAATTACAGTCGTCAGTGAGGAATTTGAATAACATCATATATCTATGCACTTTTAAGACTTTTTGTGCAATTCTTTTAACCTATTAATAAGGTTCGAATCAAATAATTCCAATGTTATGAAACGTGTGATTTTTGGGATAAATATGGTGCAAGTAATGGATGAAACACTTGGTGTGTTTGGGTCTGCTCTCATGCAACAAACTCCGACCATTCGCCTACTCAGGTGGAAAGCTTATTTTTTCACTTAAAACAGTTTCCCACCAGTGTAAATGAGATGAGGAGCTGGTATACTAAACAGGCTTCATTTAAAATTCTTCGTCATCAGGGCTAAAGAGTTGTATGGAGCATGTCAAAGATGTATGGAACATGTCAAAACAATGGTGCCCTGTATGACAAGATTGTGTAAAGCAGTGATTGAAAAACTGGACCAGACCGGACCGGCCAGTCCCACCTGCTTGGACCAGAGCCGGGAGCCGGTTCAGTCTGATAAAAGACCGAAGGTTTTTTTGGGTTCAACCGGTGATCCGACAGATTTGTACAGGGCAAACGTTTTCCAGTGGTACGTAAGCTAGACATAAGTATTATTTGAATGACAAAAGGTGGCATTCCACTATGCCTGACACGTGTCGCCCATGCGGTAGGTAAGCTGGACATAACAGATTAACAGCCCAACGACCAAGTAGCGTTTTCCAGCCAAAGCTCACACTCAAAGCAAGCCCGCACCCTTCCTGTTTTTTAGCTGTTAAATAATGATGCGGCACACCTTATGGTGCGCCGTTTTTTCAGCTGTTTTGAGTACCTACTACCTAGAGCTTCCGTGCTTGACTCTAATGCCAACTCAGGATTTTTTATTTACACAAATCGGATTTCTTTCTTTCCAACTCCTCCATGCAGGCTAAAACAATATGGGTACCTTTATTTATAAACCTTGTCTAACCTGAGATTCTTTCTTCTCAACCTGCATTTCATTTCGGGTGTTAGAACCATTAACCGTTTTCGATATGACAATTGAGATAATTTTTCCTTTAAATCTTATAGATGTTGACATCATAAGCCTATCATTAGATGGTGACGGGAAATTTAGATCTATATGTTTGGGTCGTGATCAAGCTAATTGAAGAAAATCAACAAGAAAGAAATGGACCCATAAATAGACTTTCAAACGGCTCGTGAAGAAAAGAAAATCGGGCGTAACGATGAAAATTCTGGAGAACGGATCGAATACATGACAAATTCGATCGATCGAATTTAAATTTCGATCGATCGAAATTTAAAATTGATCAATCGAATGTCGACGGCGATATTCATAGATATATGAATTTCGATCGATCGAAATTGCGCAGAAGAGTTTAAGTTGTTTTAAACTTCTAAATTCGAACTTTAAACTTTAGGGGTTTAATTGCCTTTTAGTTAATATTCGTTTTAGGGTTTTCTTTTATTGTAAGACTCCTATATAAGGCCTTTAAAACAATGTAATTGAGAAGTTTTTTTTTATGAATGAAAAGAGAGTTTCTTTTATGCAAATCCTAGAGAGCTTGTGAAAAGTTTTCAATCGAAGAAGTGAATCCTTCAATCCTTGAGGAGTGAGCAATCGTTTCTCGTGCGACTTGGTGTGAAGCTAACGTGCAGCCCTGGTAAGCCTTGGAAACCCGTTTGTGCGAAGCCGATAAGCTTCTCTAGAGCGAATCCGGAGATCTCCTATCTGATTCTTCTTTTTATTTTTATTTTAATGAAAGATTTGAATACCCTAAAACCCCTTCCACGCAGGATTTTACTATTTTAGGGTTAGCAAGCGAGCTTGTCCTACGTCTATTTGGTACCAAAGTCAGGTTGTCCATCACGAGTAAAGAATAATTTATTGAAGCCTTGCACGAGTTGAATGGATTCATGATGGCTAGAATGAGATCGTTCGTGGATCGGCCAAAGCTCATTGATTTGTATCAAACGATTGGTAAGATTAGATAAGCTTGGGAGTAGGACAAGCTCGCTTGCTAACCTTAAAATCAAAGTGCTTCCATGCCTATGAAAGAACCGATGGCGCCCGTTGTTCATGTAGATCTAGTTATCCACCTTGATCTTGTGCCGAAACAACGTCCGATTGAAGAGTTCATACCAGTTGCTGAGACCGTGGCAGATCTCGAAACCGTCAAAGAGCCCACGATCGTAGAAGTCCAAGCATCCATGATAGACCCTATCGAACCGACAATCATTGAAGCACATGCATCTGTGATCGTCCCTACCGAGTTCGAGACCATTCAAAAGTTCGAGATCCATGGGGAACAAACATACTTGATAACGCTTATCAATGTTGACAAAATTCGAGGTCGAACTTTTTCAAAGTCGAGGAGATTGACGAAAAATTCAGATCCGCATGTTTGGACTATAATCGATCCAATCGAAGAAAATCATAAAAGAAGAAATGGGCTCATGAATGGGCTTTCAAATGGCCCATAAAGAAAAGGAAATTAGACGAAACAACTAAAATTTTGGAGAAGGGATCGAATACATGACAAATTCGATCGATCGAATTTAAATTTCGATCGAACTCTTATTTCAATCGATCGAATATCGACGACGATATTCATAGATATATGAATTTCGATTGATCAATCGAAATCGCGCAGAAGAGTCTTAATTGTTTTAAACTTCTAAATTCGAACTTTAAACTTTAGGGGCTTAATTGTATTTTAGTTAATATTCGTTTTAGGGTTTTCTTTTATTATAAAACTCCTATATAAGGTCTTTAAAACAATGTGATTGAGGAGTTTTTTTTTATAAATGAAAAGAGAGTTGCTTTTGTGTAAACCGTAGAGAGCTTGTGAAAAGTTTTCAATCGAGGGAGTGAATCCTTCAAACCTTGAGGAGTGAGCAATCGTTTCTCGTGCGACTTGGTGCGAAGCCGATATAAAGCCGCGGTGTGAAGCTTCAAAAAATCCTTGGTGGAAAGCCTTGAAAACCCGTTAGTACGAAGTTGACAAGCCTCTCTGAAGCGAATTAAGAGATCTCCTATCTTATTCTTCTTTTTATTTTTATTTTAATGAAAAATTTGAATACTCTAAAACCCCTTCCACGCGGGATTTTATTATTTTAGGATTAGCAAGCGAGTTTGTCTTGCGTCAGATGGTCACATGTGATTTGCACATGACACAAATATTAAAATGTGAATGTAAATCACGTGATCTTCAGTCTTGGCTCACGTTCACTCTTTTGGGATGTGTGCTCCATGGAATCAATATATGATCTAAAAATTTATGGTGTGAAAGACCGATAAAAATCAATCTCCTCCATCTAAATTAAAATAGCCAACAATTATTGTGACCTTAGATTGAATAAAAGTTTATTTTGTGGATCATCAAAGGAAACCATTTAATATTCATTTCAACATATCTAAATCGGTCGTAACAGATAAACCACCATGATTAAGGGGTACAAAATTTTGGTCATAAATGACCCCTGTGACAGACTCCAATACAACGTTGGAAATTGGATGGCATAACATCATTTAATTACTGATTTTGAAATTAACTAACAGCCCCATCATGGAAAGAAAGGCACCCATGAATTCTAATCTATCAAACGGCTGAAAGAGACTACTAGGACTTAATGGTCAGGTCTAAGCAGGTTGCACCGGATTTCTAATTCAACCATATCTCAAGCCCCTAGATATAAGAGAATCTTGACTGACCGTCAGAAGTAAAAATCTCAAGAGTCACCAATTTACAAGGGCTGGAGATGTGGTTGAACTCGAAATCCTTGTGATGGAGATCATTATTCATCCTAATCTTTCACAAAATAGATCTTGAGATCATGACGCATCTATCAGACGGTCACATATTGATTTCCTGTGGCTCACAACTCTAAAAGTGACCGCCTAATGACTTCACCCATGATCATGATCACTTTTTGGGATGTGTCATATGAAATCAACATATGACCTTCTCATAAATGCCCCATGATCTCAATATCTTTTGTGTGAAAGATTGGGACAAAAAAAAATCTCCATCAGCTGATTAAGGCCGACCATGTTTTTTTATAGTGGATATGCATGTGTATACACTACAAAAAATAAGACTATTAGCGGCAATCAAAAACTACCGCTACTGACAAAAAATTGCCACTATTACCCTTGCCGCTAATAGTCTTAATAGCTTTTTTTTTGTTAATAGTGGCAATTTTTTACCAAAAAAACAATCGCTAATAATCTTATTTTTTGTAGTGATATAACGCTACCCATTTATTGGGTAGAGCGATAGTCCCACATGGCATGGGTATCTAGCCTTGGGCTATATATAAAGCTGGGGCAATCCTCACCTTACAAGCTGGCTTTATGAGGTTGAGTTAGGCTTATGGGATTCTACCTCTATTAGCACTTGGGTACCTATGTTCGCTCCCACACCATCTTTGAAAGCTCCCACGTGTTGACCCCTTGAAAATCATTGATTGCTTCAAATTAGATGATGGTTGTTTTTCACCCCGATCTTCCACATAATAGATCTTGAGATCATGAAGCACCTATTGGATGATCTATTTTTTATTTCATGTGTCACAGATCTCGAAACAATGGCCATAAATTCACGTTTGAGTTGAAAGGTGCTCCATAATCTCAAGATCTACAATGTGGAAGATCGTGGTAAAACACGGTCTCCATCATCTGATCCAACACAATCAATGATTTTCAAGGGGTCTAGAACGTGAGCACTTTCAGAGAATGAATGGGTGCCAACAGAGGTACGCCTTAGTGCTCACTCAATCTCTAAAAGGGCCCACGTGTGCAACCCCTTCAAAATTGATGATTACTTTGGATCAGATGATGGAGATCGTGTTTCACCCTGATCTTGCACACGCAATGGATCTTGAGATCATGTCGCACCTATGAGATGGTTAGTTATTTATTCCACATGTCACATATCCCCAAAAAATGCCTCTTGAATCTTATGGCACACATCACGCTTAAATGTGATTTTAGGAGTATTTTTTGGGGATCTGTGACACGTAGAATAAAAAATCGACCGTTTGATAGGTGCGATATGATCTCAAGATCCATTGTGTGGAAGATCGGGGTGAAACATGACCTTCATCATCTTATCCAAAGTAATCAATGGTTTTAAAGTGGGCGCTTTAAGAAATTGTGTGGGCGCTTATAGAGATACCCTTTATTATTAAGAAGAAACCTATTTTAGAAGGCTACTATGCGCATGCCAATTTTTTCTTGGAGCACCACTTCATAAATTCTCTTAAAGCACGCCAACCTTTACTATCAGCACAGCAAATAATGAAAAAAAGTTAAATTCAGCTTTGGCAATATATTTGCAGGTGACGAGTACTATGGAAGGTTGGAAACCATTGAGGCAGGGGGCTGCAGGAAGACATGTTAGCCGCTAGTAGTGCCATGGAAGCCACATCTACCTCCATTGATAGACTAATTCACTACCATCAAGTGGCTGATTTTGATTTCCATCCAGAGAAAACAAAAGATCAAAGGTCTTATACAAACTTTTCATTTTTTAGAAACTAAATTAAAGATCAAAGGCCGTGAAGAAGGGCACCTCAATCTAATGCGGCCTAATGAAAACCTTTAAACCATATAAAACATTATACATTGAATTCAAGATCATAAACTTAAAAAAAATAGTCTCTACATAAAAAAAAATCCTAAAAAGGTTCATAAATTTCCAAGGTGCACCAAGTCTTCTTCAAGGAATCTACTACGTTAGTTCTCAGTGGCGGTAAGAAAAACGAAGTTTGAGTTGATCCCTGGGTGATGGAGGAAAGCCTTCCGACTACTAGGTCGATTCTTCAGGCTTCTATTGGAACTTTAACTGCTGTATGTATCTGTTTTCCATTTGTTTTTTGCAGTTATATTTTTTCTTGTTTTCTGTTTTGGTTTGTCATGGGGCTTTGGAGTGTTTTTCAGTGAGCTCCTCATTCACTTTCAGCTCCCTTGTGGTGTTGGTTTGGCTCTTTTGTGCTTGTTTTTGCAGCTGCCAGTTTCAGGGGTGATGGCAATGCCGAAGCTCCCTTGGCAGTAGACCACTGCGTACTTCATATTGTATCATTTCTTTATTATGAATGGCAGGGTGAGGTACCTATGGCTGAGTTGGGGATTGTTCTTTTGGAGGAAAAGAGTAGCTCTGTGCTCTGGCGCAAGGTACTTTAGTATGGGACTGCGTTTGGTTATAAGTGCTCTTAGCTCTTTGGGAGAGTAAAAGAGCTGAATTTAATTATATTTAAAAGAGCAATTTAAACCTGCTTGTTTAAGAAGGCTGCTCTTTGCCTCCAAAGAGAAATCCCAAGCACAGCCATATAACTTCATAGTTAATTATACGTAAACAAAGGCTGAATGAGGAGAGGGAATTTTCAGAGTTGAAAGATCTCCTAGGTGGCATGAGATTGCCCTCAACATGTCTTACAGTAGGTCTTGGAGTTGGTTGAACAATAGAGGTGTCTTTGTTTCGTCTTTTTGTGTGTGTGTAATTTCTCGCTAGAAGACGGCCAATCTTGTAATCATGGACAATTATCTCTGCTAGAAATTTTATCATAATCATGATCAAATTTAGAAATGCTCCTTTGTGCCAAGAAGATTGAGTGATTCGGATGGACGGACGTCCGTGAATAGACTCACGGACATCCGTGGTCACGGACATCAATGAGTAATTCACGGACATCCGTGTTCCGGCGGTTCCGATGGTTATAGGAAGTTAGTGGCGGTTCCAGCGGTTATTGGAAGTTGGTGTCTCAAGGACATCCTTGATCAAGGGCATCCTTGGTTAAGGACATCCTTGGTCAAGGACATCCTTGCCCCGATAGTTTAAAAATGATATGTGTAATTTGGGATGTAAGGTTTTGGAGAGAAAAATTCTTCACGCTAAAAATATCTTCAAAGTTCCCCATTTCCTTCTCTTTGAGATATTCTTGTTTTTGTTCGGAATTGATATAAATCTTAAAGAATATTTTGCCTTGGTGTTTCAAGCATGTATTGGCTCGTCTGAATCGAGTGGGCTCGTGTGAATCGAGTGGACCATCGTGAGAGACGAAGGTTGAAGGCGATAAGCATTGTCACTATGGAAGGGATGATCGTGGGATGCGATCAATGTTGGTGAAGAAGAGTGATAGAGATTTCATTCTTAGAAGCACTGTAATATATTTTTTCATAGTGGATTGTTTGCCTTAGATCTGAGATAGATCCCGTGGTTTTTTCCTGTGAAAGGATTTTCCACGTTAAAATCGTCTTTGTTATTTTTATGGTTGTGTTTGCATTATTTCTCTTTTTATATCATCATTTTCCCGAATTTTCAATTGGTATCAGAGCCAGTACACTTTGTCTGATTCTCACGACTCGAGTGTCATGGCCAACTCAGGGTATCATGATCTTTCTTGAGAAGTTGCATTTACAACTTGACCTTATTTTCGATGGTCCTTCTGATCTTACTTGGCTAAGTAGTTTAGGAGGAGCAAATCATGGTGTAACTTTTTGCATTGCATGATAGATTGATGTATAGGACTTAGATGAGCGAAAATTTGATGTAATTTCTTTTAATCGAGTCCTTGTAATCTAGGTTTTATCATGATTGTGACAAAGGGGGAGATTGTTAGAAATTTTGTCATAATCATGATCAAATTTAGAAATGCTCCTTTGTGCCAAGAAGATTGAGTGATTCGGATGGACGGACGCCCGTGAATGAACTAACGGACATCCGTGGTCACGGACATCCGTGAGGGATTCATGGACGTCCGTGTTCCGGCGGTTCCGACAGTTATAGGAAGTTAGTGGCGGTTCCGGCGGTTATTGGAAGTTGGTGTCTCAAGGACATCCTTGTTCAAGGACATCCTTGGTTAAGGACATCCTTGGTCAAGGACATCCTTGCCCCGATAGTATAAAAAGGATATGTGTAATTCGGGATGTAAGGTTTTAGGGAGAAAAATTCTTCACGCTAAAAATCTCTTCAAAGTTCCCCATTTCCTTCTCTTTGAGATATTCTTATTTTTGTTCGGAATTGATGTAAATCTCAAAGAATATTTTGCCTTGGTGTTTCAGGCATGTATTGGCTCGTGTGAATCGAGTGGACCATCGTGAGAGACGAAGGTTGAAGGCAATAAGCATTGTCACTATGGAAGGGATGATCGTGGGATGCGATCAATGTTGGTGAAGAAGAGTGATAGAGATTTCATTCTTAGAAGCACTGTAATACATTTTTTCATAGTGGATTGTTTGCCTTGGATCTGAGATAGATCCCGTGGTTTTTTCCTGTGAAAGGATTTTCCACGTTAAAATCATCTTTGTTATTTTTATGGTTGTGTTTGCATTATTTCTCTTTTTATATCATCATTTCTCCGAATTTTCAATCTCCATCATTTTTTCTGCTAAAATATTGGGGCGAAAAATTATTATCATCTGATTCAAAGCAGTAAATGAATTTTTACTTTACTTAAGTGAGAAGTGAGGTTGTTGTAACATAAAGTGCTATGGCAATGACACCAGCAAAACAAAAGACATCTTAAGTGTCTTCCATTGTTTGCCAAGAGAAATGGCTGGATGCAATAGAGTGCACAAGTGAGCTCCCTAACAACTTTCCTTTATGACTGTTTTTTTCCCCCTCTTTGATGACAACTAAGCTCCCTAGCATTAAATGAATTTGAATGAGAAACTGTGATGTCGATTATAGGCTATGCAATCTCCCAAATAAAGGATGCTTGCACACCTGTTGTGACGACTCGGACCCACATACCAACGATGTTATTTGGTTATGGACTTAGGGTCCCCGCCTCGGTTTTATTCCTGGCATGGGTGTTACGTTTCGCCACCCCTACTCAAAACGCGTTGTTACATGTGATGAGTACTGAAATATGATGATATTTCACCCCTAAATACCTATATTTAGCTGTCCGATGAAGGCTATCTGATGAGAATTATTAGATTTGAAGTGTTTCAGGTAAATACAAGCCAAGTGTGGAAAACAGCCCAAGAATTCTGAAAATAATGTCAAAACACTGTAACTTTGGGTCATCGAGAACTTGGTGCGACTTGCGGCTAAATTTGGACTTTCAAGACGGCCGAATTATAAAATTGTCAAAAACACAAAAGTTGTAGATCTTTTCGTTAGCTTTCCAACGGCGTAAGAATCACCTCAATCCGAGTTCGGGACAGAAAGTTATGGCTAAAATACCGAAGCAGTGTTTGATATAAAAAGTGTGCTGAAATTCACGGATTTCTAGGGGTCGATGCATCGACCCTTTTGGTCGAATAATCGAGGAGAAGGAGAGTCTGACACGGAATTGACTACTTTAAAGCTGATTTTCGACCCTAAATTGGCGACTGGAGAGACTTCTGCGACCGGGAATCTATTTAAAGTGACTCAAACACTTCGAGGGAGAATTATAAATTAGGGAGATAGGAGATTAGAGTTTTAGTTTTTTGCTTTTCTTTTTCATAGTTAGACATAGAAATAGGGAGTTTTTATTTATTCCTTTTTGAGAGCTTTGTTCCTTTAATTTTCAGTACTCATTCCTCCAGTTTATTATATTTTTGCTCAAGTTTATTCCTGTATTATTCTCGTTTCTGAAGACCATCGTACTTTTAGATCAAAGTAATTTCTTTTGAAGTTGAGGTATTTTTAATTCATTAAATTAATGTTATTTTCTCTTCCTTATTTATTTATGTCATTTAATTGCAATATGTGTGGCTAAATTCATAAGGATGTGAATCTAATGATTCCCATCCGAAGGATGTACTTTTAATAATATAAATTTAGGATTAAAATATGAGATCTTATTTTATGGTGTTGTGCTATCAAGAACGGATGAAATCTCCGTCATTAATCGGGATCGCGTGTGTCGAGCCATGCCGGGGATCTCAGATCTGTGACGGTAATTTTACCTAATCATTGTTATATGGTCTTTTTGCTTTCATCGTGTGGATCTAATTACGATTATGATCCGGGATCGAGTGTGCCGAGCCATGCCCTGGATCTTGGATCTGTAATGGTAATTTTATCTTAATTACCCCATAATCTGAAATCGAGTGTGCCGAGCCATGCCCTTGATTTCAGATCTATGGTGGTATTCTTGTTGGAATTTTCACCCACTTTAGGGATGATTTTTATTTGAACCTGAGATCAAGTGTGTCGAGCCATGCCCTTGATCTCAGATCTATATATGAAAATCATCTAAGTCCTGATTGCAGGGATGCAACGTGGAACCTGTTGGGGTGTTGACCATTTATCTTCCATAAAAGATGTTTGTTTTCAATGACATATCTCATAGCTTGATCCTTAGATTTATATTATGGGAAGAACAGACCAAAGGTGGGAGGATTTAGTATCTTCATCTTTATCTTTATTTTTGAATTATCAGTTAAGTTTTAGTTTGTAGTCAGTAATTATCATCTCATCAAACCACCTAAATCATAAGACTGGTAGAATACTGTTAGATCTTAGTAGATTTCTGGAATTGCTTGTCTTTTTTAGATCTTTTAAAATTATCCTCGTGGGAACAATCTCGTACTCCGCACCCATTATATACAATCCGATTCGTGCACTTGCGAGTAAAATATCACAATTAAAATTCACATCAACATGTAAGGCCGGTCGCACCTCATAGCCCAGGCTCAAGACAAGTTTCTCTCCAATGTGAGACTATCACACTTCTGCACTATAACTTTTAGGCTTACAATTAAGCGAAAAGGGTTTCCATTATTGCCACCATAAACCCTTTCTTGGCAACCATAGGTTTGCACGTGCGTTGTTCCATCAGAGGGTCATATTTTGTTTGTTCCAATCTTTCACACAATCGATCTTAAGATCATGGCGACATACTATAAGAGAATTATATTTCATATTAACTATGCGATTTATTCTTTGGTAGATTGGAACGAAAATGTTCTCCATTGTCAGATTCAAAGCAGTCAATGATTTTGCAAGCGGAAAATGCTATTTAATGGCCTCAAGAAAAAAACTTACAACAATTGAGAGCACTGGTACGTGCTCGACACTTTTTTCCATGGTTCAAAATTGCGGCTGATAATTCAGATTATCGGCCAGATTATATCAATTTCGGTCGGCACCGAAACGATAACTTAACAATAAGTTATCCTTTCGGTCGAGCCAAAATATTGGAAGTTCAAATTATCTGCAAATAATTTGATAATCACCAAATTATTGGCTAATAATTTCAACTTATCAAACGATAATTTCAACCTTTTTTAGAGTCTTGAAAAAAAATGGCATTGAAATTCGAAAAATTTCGGTTTTGGATATGCACGAAACCGATACTAAAACTAATATTTTGATCCTTGCTTTTTTCTTCCTGCATATAAAAACAGAATTAAATGTTGTGTGAATAGGAAAAGTTGATGCGTGCTTAGGGAAAAACTATTTTATTTAACCAAAAAAAATGAGACAAACAAAAAACTTTTGTTGATCCAAAAGCTGCTATGAACACACTTTTTGCTAAGTAATACATGTTTTCGATTTATATTAGCCTCAACAAAACCAAATTTATTACTATTTTTCATTAGTTAGTGTGAGGGAAGAAAAGAGTCGTGTGCACATAGCAGCCCTCCAATTTAATAATGGATAGGTCTATTCATGCTAAATTATTGAACATAACTATGTGTGAAAATCATCCATTGACTGCTTTGAATAAGATGATGTAGATCATTTTTTCAATCCAATTATATTTCACACAACGAATCTTGAGACTATCGGTGTGTCATTAGATAGTTAATTTTTTTATTTTACGTGAAATAAAAACTGATGTTCCTATGGGCTCAATATCTATTATGTGGAAGATTGGGGGTGAATCCATCATCTGATTTAAAACAGTCACTGATTATCGGACATAGGTGCCCTCAATAATTTGGCTGGCAGTCTTTTATCAATACAAACACCAAACAACAGTTAAAATGGGTGCACATGCTTAATCAGGTGGTCCATTGCACGTAAATGATGTATCCAATAGATTGCTTGGAGAATCTAAATAGATCAAATTTTTGGCTAAGGCCTTTCAAGTACGTCTGGCCAAGGTGTCCAAATCGGATTCGGTATCGGATATTTGTCCTTAGAAGATTGATACAACTGGGCCAATATCGATACTTATCGGCCTATTTTTATTTTTATTTTTTTAAAAAAGGAAATAAAGGTAATGGTTGAAACCGATACCGTATTGGCAGATACCCGGTATGTATCAGCCAATTTGATATCGGTTTCCGAGTTGAGATACTGATAGGTATCGAGCCCGATACATATCAGTTTGCCCAGAAACCGATACATATGGCCAATACATATCGGTATCAGCCGATTTTTTATACCATGAGTCTGAGAATAGGCCAGGCCGAGCTTTTGGTTGACCCAATTGTTCTAAACCCTAGAAACTAAGCCCAATATAGCCCGTATAGAAAATCAGGCAAGGTTCGAACTAGGTCCTTTTGGACTCAGGATCTTTATTTAAGCTCAACCCCAATTGGGTTAGGACCGTGTCGGGTTTGGGCCAGCCAGGCCTCTCCCTTAGTTTAATTGGCTTGGTCAGACCGAGCCAGTGGTTCAAGTCTAACTGTCATCGACATAAACCACTAGGGCAAAAAGATGTTCCTTTCTTCACGAATAAAGTGTGTTCATAATGGCTTCTTCGATATCCAGAACTCATCACGGCATCATTGAACTTTTTGGGGTTGTTTCAACTTGTAGATAGCCTTTTCCAACCTACACATTTTACCTTTCTCCCATTGAAGTGAGAAACATGCAGAATGAGCCAGATATACTTTTTCCTTCAAATTCTCACGTAAGAAGAGATTTTTAACATCTAACAAGTACAAAAAACAATCTTTGCATGCTGCGTGGGAGAAAAGAATCTTGATTGTATATAACTCTACTGTGGGAGAAAATGTCTCTTGGTGATCAACATCTGTCTGTTAGCAACCAATCTGAGCCTCACATCTTTCAATCGAACCATCTGGGCCTCTGGCCCATATTTGACTGTGCAGACCCCTTTGCATGATCTATCTTTTATCCTTTCAGAGAGTTTCACAAATTTTCAAGTACCGTCCTACTCCAAGGCTTTCATTTCCTTTCGGAGCTTTCTTTTCACTAATAGAGTTTCCCAAAGTCTCACCTGGGAGTAAAAAAATAAAAAAAATAAATAAACATTGATAACATTTAGAGAATGGAAGTGCAGGGCTCTCCCATGTATGTTCTCCAATGCAAGCTTAAGGCTGTCAAGTTGAACCTTAAGCCATGGGTCCAGCTATAATATTCCAATTCCCTTAAGAGGAAGGTTGATGCGCGAACTACGTAACTCCTAAGCAGCCCCATCACTAGGGATGAAATCAATTAGGAGTTACTAGAAATCACCCCCTTGAGGTAACCCTATGGATTTATATCCCGTGCTGACCTGACATGTCCATGCGCCTCTGAAATTATCCGGCCCCCAGGCTATAACAACTAAAATCGAGACGGTTGTTTTTCATTTCGACTAGGACAAAGCTCTCGGTCTTGATGGCTTCCCGGCAGCCTTCTTTTAGAAGTGCTAGCAAAATGTGGGTAGTGATCTCACGAATGCAATTCAATCTTCTTCAAATCCAAACAACTCCTCAAATCTGTCAAAATTGCACTTTATTGTCTTTGGTTCGGAAAAATGATAATGCCTCAAATTTTGATGATTTTAGACCCATTTCATTGTGCAACTAGACGTATAAAGTCTCTAAAGTTCTTGCGATGAGATCACAACCCATTATGCAGCTTATCATAAGCCCTTGCTAATCAGCTTTTATTAGAGGTCGCTCTATATATGATAATGTTCGGAATTTCCATCTCAAGACACTATGTGAAAAAGACAAAAAAATCACTGCCTTAAACAGTGATTTTTTCAAATAATCACCGTCTTTGACAGTGTTTTTTTCAAAAAATCACTGCCTTAAACAGTTGTAAAAAAATGAGTGATTTTTTTTACTATTACACAAAACAGTGGTTTTAATGTAATTTTTTTAATGCTTAATATATATATATATAAAGAAAAAAAAGCTATTAATTTCATATTTCAATACATCTATTTAACTCAAATGCAAATCATTCAATGTCATTAATAAAAAAAATAGATGTCCAATTCTTTTATTCAAACAAAATGTTGCATCTCAACCTATGATCCAACCATTCAAATAAGCCAAACATTTTATACTCTACATCCCTAATCCTTTTATTCAAATAAAAAGAAGAAAAGAAAGAGAGTTAAAATCTAGGGACCCCATGGCCCATTCTCAAAATAAAAGAAAAAAAAAAAAATTTGCTTCGCCTCTCCTGCTAAGTGTCCCCAACCCTTAGTGATCCATTTGAGCTAAGCTTGAAATCGGAAAGCTTCACCTGAAATAAAAATGAGAACATCATTAAAAGATCAACATCATGACTTGGTGACTTGGTACTCGGGTACCAAGTCACCTACCTCTTTTTGAAATGTCATGACTGTTGCAAGAATTTACAATGTTGAAAAGAGAGCGGAAAGGTTCACATGCTGTAGCCACCAAACAGTAGCAACATAGGAATGCGGTCAAGACAGAATCAACAGTTTTTCTTCTATCTGGGTTGGGTCACAAAGAAGCAAACAATGGCCCTGAAATGAGCCTAAAAAAGGGGAATATAAAATCCCATAACAAGCTAAATCAATTAAATGCTATTGTGGAGGTCAATCACATTTATGAAACTTCTGATAGAAATCTTAAAGTGAGACTAACTTTTAAACCCACCTTCACTCCAAATTATTCTCTGCAAACTAATTTAGTTAAGTTTCCTAGTTTAACTACTATTCTTTAACTACAAGAGAGGAAATAGGGGGAACAATGAAATAGACGGGATTTTCATATATCTTGGCTAATTAAATTTCACTTGAGATCCAAGACCCATTGAGTTCTCGGGTCACTTTTTGGTTGTGTACCATGATGGACAGATCTTTGGTGCAAAACATTGGATCAGAAAACAATCTCCATTACCTCAATCAATGCAGTCAAAAGCCATCTAAAATTAATGGCTATAATGTAAATCCAGTATACCATTAACTTTAAACAACCTTCGACCACTTTATATTGGACGATGGAGATCACATTTTGACCCAATCTTTTGCACCGTATCTATTGAGAACACGTGCGTCAAATCAGATGGAACATATGGTGGTTCAACATGGCACATATCCCAAAAAGTGACCTAAGTACCAAAGAGCGTCAACACTAGGGTCAAGTACCTAATACCAACTCTCCTTAAAAAAATTGTCCATGCTGAAATTTTCCCAACAGGCAATATCAATAATTAGATTGTTCAGACATATGCATACCAGTGATGTTTGTGCTCAAGCTTTCTTGGCAAATTCTGCATGTGGCTTCACCAATCAAATTCTTCATGTCCCTGAAAGAAATAAACAATTTTGATCATACCCTTAAATAGCTATATATCATTGATGCTAAATTACTAGCTATCTGAAATGTAATTTCATCATATTCCACGTCTAATCACCAACACGACAAACAGCTACTAGTTATATAGAAACAAAAGAATGTAGAGAAGCTATGTTATGATGACTGCTAATAGCATCATCAGATTTGATGGTAAGGGAGCTCCTTTCATTGACTTGGATCATCAAATTGATGGCCACACACAAAAACTGCACCAAGAGAGCAATCCAGTCAGATCAATTGCCCACTAATCGATGGCCACAACCAATAGAAATAAATACAGCTGTTTCACACATCACAAAGGCCCACTAATTGGATGTCAAGGAGCATCTAATTGGTGCAATTTTGGGCTGCAGACTAAAAAAATGGGAACTTATCAATTGGATGGACTAGTCAATGAACATGAATACATGCTCATAGCAAAGATGGGCTTCTACCAACTCTGCACGCAAAGGGAGAAGTAAACTATATATATATATATATATATATATATATATATATATATATATATATATATATATATATACTAACATGCGGCACTCAACGTTGGTTCCATGGTTGCAGAAAGGGCAGCTGAATCACATCCATGCTGAAGAGAGTGCAAATACTCCCAACATGTTAGGCCAAGTGTCAAGCGCCTTGGGATGAAGGCAATTGCAGATTCAACGCCCAAAGATTGCCTAGACGATAAACTTTGAATAGAGGTAGAATTTTGGAAGTTTAGTACACTGTAATTTTACTTTTGTTTGCATTGCAGATAGACTGAATTTAGTAGGACTAACTTTCATATGAATTTTGGTCAGAGTCCTTGTAAATACAGTTTTTGAAAATTGTAAATTTGTTGAGTCCTTAGTCGTTTGTATTGTAGATCAAGTTATCATTGAATAAGAAAAGCTACTCTAATAAGAAACCACTTAAGGAGAAAAGCTAAACAGATTAAATGAACAAATTAAATAGAAGAGCTTTTCTCACCTCAAATCATTTTTTCAAAATGAAAATTGATGCTGATAACTGTTGGTTAGATCTGACAAGAAGCCCAGGGTTAGAAGGGGAACCCACACACAAGTGCGCATGAACGCACCTGAACCTGCACCCGCACCATGGGATTAGATCAAGAAAGTTCTAATCACTGATCATTCGCCCAACAATAGTGTGCGATTTCATGGACCCCACCGAGAGACATGATATATTGATATCCATCTCGGCCAAATCCCAAATCACAAGACATCTCTTCCAACACATCTTGTTTCAGCCAAGATTTTAAGCACAGCCTTTTGGGTAATCGGTAACTAGTATTCATGATTCAATATAGGTAAAAAATTTGCTTACAGTTTAATAACTAAGAAATTGATGACTTGTAATTTCAAAATAGAAACAAAACTCAAAAAGAATCATGAGTTTTTAAAACTAAATGCCATTTATGACGGCTTACAGCTTGAGCACTTGTGGGCAATGCTTTTACTAGAACACAGAGACTGCTTTCAACAAAACTGATTGACATTAAGGATGCCAAAATGCATGTCTGATGTGCCAAATTCCTCACTCAAAGTCAGTTCACTTTCTTTTTATCAAATTAGATACCTCCAATCTGTCGATGAATAGAAACATTTGTGTCACTTTATATGGTGGAATCTGCATTTGATTAAACAAATGGTAACCATGCTCTTGGCTTTCATAGGTTGTAAAATAGTTAATAATTTATATCCAAGCTAGATGTAACTGAATCATCACCATTCAAATTTGCGATTGAACATTGTTTGGACAAACCTAAATGAACTCCACAACATTTACATAGCCTTAAAAAAACAAGGGTAGTACTCACAGCTATATACACTATGGGATCGACTCTCTTTGCCTTAGGCCTCAGATAAGACCCCCACCTTCTCACTTTTAAGCCATACGGCAGTCTTTACTGATTCAAATTATCGAGTTGGCAGACATCTCACGACCTTTTGTGCAACCCAAAAAATATGTCTGTTGGAGGATCCATACCATTGGAATCCAAATACTTCAATATGAACCCTATTTTCGAACTAAACAACGGTCCATATTAAACTTCACAAATCAAATATTGAACCCTCGGATGAGCATGCTTTTTTGGTTGAGTGATCTTCACATAAAGTTTAGCTACATGGAAATTTTGGATTGGCCAAAAAAGGGCAGTAAATATATACGTTGGTTCCATGGTTGCAGAACGTCAGAAATATATACATCCAAAACAGAACGTCAGAAATATATACTCTTGTCCTTTCCTTTACTGTGATTCATCAACTCATATGGTAAGCTTACAAGTAAATAAATAGAATTGCATAAAGACAAATTAACTAGGTAGTAATAAAAGATGAGTAACAAATTCTAATAACAAATGGAAGTTTACAAATGTGCGCCACATGATCATTTAGTTAATCTAAACCATGCAAACACATGTACTAATATTCCTACAATTTTTCCATCAAAATCAAACTATTTCAAGCCTAAGTCCATGAAATTTGACTAAGTCAAAAGAAAAAAAGATCTAAAACCATTAATTTTTGTCAAAGGTCAAGATACAAAGAAGATTTTTTCAAAAGGCAAGAGCCTTTGGAAAGCTTTCCAAGCTACTAATTTTCTTAGAGAGTACCTGGTGAAATGGTTAACATGCTTAGAGGCTGGATACTAATGGTATATCAATGACAATCAGGAGAGTACCTGGTGAAATGGCAGTACTAATTTGCTTAGAGGCTGAATATATGTGCCTTACAAAGGGCATTCGTTTGACAAACCCAAGCCCTGCAGTGTAGAAAAAAAAAAGTCAGGAACAGAATTATGGAAAAAGTACTTTATAGATATGCCACCCATAAGTAATATGGCCATTTGATTAGTTTACTGTGATTTAATTAACTTTGAATAATTTTTATGAAACACATAATAGTTTCACATGACACAAATTCCAAATTTAACCTAAGAGCTTCAGCTGTCTGATCACGTACCTATACTTAGGGGTCTCAATGGGCGGGGACATGTCAGGTCTTAAACTGTAATATCCCTGATATTTTGACCTAATTTCATTTACCTCGATAAGCGTGTTCGAAAAATTTTACGGGTTTTATTAGAATTTTGGTTAGCTTTGTATTTGATGAGAATGATGGTAAAATGGTATTGTCAATAGATGTGTGTAAGTCATGAAAGTGATGACTTACACAATAAGGTTGATATTTGTGTTTAACACCGGATAGGTTTAAACTTAAGTGGATAAGTTACATTTATAAAAATCTAGATATTTATGTTTAGCTTTTAGTTATAAGAGAGAGAGTGCAAGAGAAGTTAACTTCTCCATCTCGTTGGAAATCAAACCTCTAAGGCTTTGTCTCCTTGTTGATCTTAGATCTAGTGAGCTTGAGAACTCCTCTTTCCATCTCAACCATTAATTAGCCTTGTGCTTAAATTTGGATCAGTTTGAACTATTGAAAGAGAAGAGAGATGTGGAGAGTGAGCAGTTCCTTATAATTTTGTTGTGGCTGAGGCAGTGACAACCTCATTTGAATGATGAACTGTTTTGGAGATTTAAGCCGTTGAACTTCGAAGATTGGTTTCGGTGCGTGCTTTGGTACAACGGAGGCAACGGCTTAAACTACGAGAGGTAGGCCTTTAAACATCCTTTTGTCTTTTGAATTCAATTTATGTTTAGAATAGTATGTAGTATGGTTAAAGGAGATCTAAGGGCTGTGTTTGGAGATGAAGAAAAGAATGGGCATGTCAATTAATGTACCTGAACGAAGAATTCATTGTCGATTTAAAAATCGACTGTCGAAATTGGAAATCGACCGTCGATTTGAAAATCGACAGTCGAAATGAGAATTTTTAGCCTGAGACAAAATTTTGAAATTCGATGGTCGAATTTAAAATCAACCATCGAATTTCAAATTCGACCAACGAATTTGAATTCGATGGTCGAATTCTGTCCTGTTTTTTTTGCTTTTAAAAGTTGGTTGGATTTTTCTTCTATGAGCTTTTGGGTTGATTTTTAGGTTCTATATTAACACAAAGAGTGTTAATATATATATAAGTTTTGACAATTGGGAGTCCTTGGAGAGGACTGCTTGTTCATGCTTTTGAAACTTCTTGGTTAAGGTAGGGGAATCCTAATTATTATTTGCATAAATTTATAAGCATAAACTGTTATAGACAATTTCTTTTAGAAGCATAAAATTTGGAAATTCCTTTGCACACAGTATAATTAAAACTTTGAACATATGACACAATCCGAAAATTTGTAAACCTTGTCATAAATAAGAATCTTTGGAAATCAGAACCTCAGCTAAATTTTGAATTAGAACCTCAGTTAAATTTTGAATCAGAACTTCGAATCAGAACTTTGAAAAATCAGTATATGATATGAATAATAAGCTTTGATATGTGTTAGCATTTGCATTTGATTTAGGGTTCATAAGTACGATGCCCTAGATTCTACAAACCGTGTTGACGGTAAAAAACTTTGGCGCAAGTTTCCCTCATAGCGTAGGGGCTTGTTGCATTTTCGAAATGGGTTCATGAACGACGATGGTCAGTAGGGTCTTCCCATCGGTCACGTAGTCCGCTCTCATGCTATAGGAAATTTGGGAGATAAAATTAAGTTATAAATTTAAGACAAGAAGCATGCTAAATCAGAACATTTTGAACACTTTAGATTATATTATCAGTTTTGACTCAGGATTAGAACTGGAGATTTAATTTGAAAAAGCATCATTGAAAAACCATATTTGATCCGATTCCGTCTTTTGAAAACCTTTACTTATAAAGAAATGCAAATAGATCTGTTTTCCTCTATTGAGCTTGGCTGTTAGCTCACCCTCGACTATACGTCACAGGTGCTGAGACTGACTTTGGGTCAGAGGATCCGGAGGACTCCGATTATATTCTCGAGGAGGATTTGGACATACCAGTTGAGGAGTTCTTCCCGTGATCTTAGATTCTGTATTTTTGATATTTTGTCTGGATATTATTTTGTAATGTTGAGCCTTAGGCTATTAATTTTGTTCTTTTGATATCACTTGAGGAACCATTATGGTGAACCTCTATTTTAGGTGATCGGATTGGCCATCACCGGTAGTTTTTTTTGGTTCCTCACAGTGATATATCTAATTTTGTTATATGAAGCTTTTGTTTTTGGATTAACAATGTTGCCTCTGTCTTTAGACTTTTGTTTATGTTGCCGGCTTCTGTTTGTTACGGCTTATTGAGATATCAATAAGTTGATGAACCGGCCTTTCCTATACCTTAGGGATTGGAAAAGTCGGGTCGTCACATAAACATTTCAATTTTCAATCGGGCTTTTGGAACTAGGGCATACCCAGCCCGAGTAATAGGCAGGGCCTATTTTTTATTCAAACATACATACCTCAGTGCATAATAGGCCTATTTCGGGCCAGGAAATGGGCCGGCCGACAATTTCTATATAGTTTATATAGAAATTTGCTTAAATGGGGTTGGGCTGGGCTGGGCTTCAATGGGCTGATTTTTAATCAAGCTTTTAGAAAAACTCATTACCCGACTTGAATACTAATTGGTGGGGGGGGGGGAATGTGATACCATAAAACACCAGAGAAAATGACAAGACACACTATAGATGACAAAAAGATACAACACAACAGTAATAATAGGTACATGAAATGGGGAACTAAATGAAAAAGCTAAAATAGACCATAGGACTCACTTCAAAAATTTCTTCTGATGATCCAAGGAGAAGTTCTTGAGAGCTTCCCAAAACATCTCAATAACATTATGTTGCTGCCAAAAGAAACTCAAGGATTAATGATCATTTAGTATAAGATGAATATTGGTACTAAACAAAAAATGAGTTGCATGTTTATGTGAATATTCTTTTAAAAGTTTTGCAGAATTCAGTGCTTCTTTTTCTGATCAGTGGAAAAATATTAGTCATACTTGTACTATGCTACTTGCCTAGCATGATTTAAAAGCTTGAAGGAATAAAGAAATGCACTAAATTTGTGT
Source organism: Chloranthus sessilifolius (assembly GCA_021018995.1). Classification (NCBI taxonomy): domain Eukaryota; kingdom Viridiplantae; phylum Streptophyta; class Magnoliopsida; order Chloranthales; family Chloranthaceae; genus Chloranthus; species Chloranthus sessilifolius. The sequence goes on along the minus strand of JAJIZI010000016.1, from coordinate 679,685 downwards.
GAGACGATATAAATTTGTAGGGAACCAAGATCATCAATCAACTGAATATTGTTGATCATCAATCTTTTTCTGATCAGCTGAATATAACAAATCCTACCATAGCAATCAACCAAGCTTTATAGGGAACCAAGATCATCAATCAACTGATCTGAGAAATTTATATTCCACAATCAAAACATTCCAATGATTTACCTGTCACTCAATGAATCACTCTATTTATCCAGTGATAAGGATATTGTTGCCCATCAGAGTAAACTAGACCATTTGGAGCTGAGGCCCTGTTAGATGCCAAAGTACTTGTCGTAGACCATATAAGCCATTATTATTATTATTATTATTATTATTATTTTTGGATCAAAAAAGGTATTATCATTGAATGTATAATGGACTCATTCATATTGATTAATAGGGTTCCATATTGACATCTTACATTCAAAGGAGAAAAATTAAGTAGCTGAGTTAACAGTTTAGCAAATCATATGTTTTTAAGTTTGAAATAATTCACATTTTAAAACATGATTTTTTTGCTTCTAATGTTTGTTCCATACTTCTAGTTCTTTATTTATTTATATATGCTAACCTTATTTCCCATAAAATAAAAGATGTAAGAATATGCAGATGAAAAAAACAGAACAAACTAGAATATTTGGGTTCTTGCCTTCTCCAAGTCAAGTCCCTTGCTATCAACTCAAAAAGTTGTATATTATGCTAGAAAATTTCATATTTGTTGTTTGACCAACGGATTTCCAACTAAATCAATGAGGGAGGTATGGATCAAAAGATGTCTTCACTGTAAAATCATTCTACAAATTTTTGTTGGAGACTGCTTGCCGATTGAAGTTAGACCTCTGTTTGGAAGAGTGGAGCACATTTGCAAGTACTATTTTCTTTGTGGACGCTGTCTGTATAGAAGTATCATTGTTGATCATGTGCAACATAGGGGTATTCACTTCGTTAAGCAATGTGTAATATGTCTTACTAGCGAGGAAAGTGTGGACCACCTGCTAGTTCACTGTTGTGTCTTAAGAGAGAGGAAAGTGTGGACACCTGTTAGTCCATAGAATATAGGATGCACTTTTGTCTCTATTTGGAATATGTTGGTCTATGCTATATCCCTTACACAAGCTGCTAGCCTCAAGGAGGGTAGCCCGTTTTGTGGTGGGGAGTATTTGGAAATTGTCCCAATATCGATTTGGTGGGCTATCTAGTTGTAGAGAAACATAGGGCGTCCGGAGATTCATAGACCTCTACTGATGATTGTTAAGAGGGCTTGGCATTTGCTGGCAGGCTGGGTTGCATCTACTAGTTGTTTCAGAAGGGCTACAGGGGAGAGTACACACAGCAGTTGGGACATGTTAACTGGTTCGTTCACCTAGGCTGTTGGGATGAGACCTCTTTACTGTATGGGGTTGCATGGAACAAAGGTTCATGTCCTTTTTTATTTAGTTTTTGTGTCAGTCCTGTTTGACCTGCTTCGGTCTCTCCTGCTTGCATTTTTCTTGCTTTCTGGCTATTAGACCGTTCCTTTATGTCATTTATAGTAACTAACATATCTTTTGTAAATTTTTCAAATTTAAATGCGGATGTAGCCCCCTGGCTCAGGCATAAGGTGTTGACTAAATTCTTTCTATATTTTGAGGGACAAAAACCTACAGATCGTGATGGAACCAAGGCCATATGATTAGGGGTCAAATCTAGTCATAGGCCATGTGCCACTTGACACAGTTTTGTGTCCCAAATTTCTAGACAGCAAATCTGATGGGTTTTTGCTGTGAAATTTTGTACAGTGTTGGGGAACTTGTCAAAATTTGACCCAAAATTTTTATGAATTTATTGGGGTGATTTGTGCACATAAAATTATAGGCCAATTGAGGCACAAAATTTTGGTGCAAACAGGGGGCATATCTGCTACTTTCTACCCTGAACTCCGTGTAGGTCAAACGATGGGGAGTAAATTTCTGAAAATCGACTGGGTGATTGGGAACTCAGTAATTTATTTAAATTAATTTTTTCCTAAGTCATTTTACACAGATCAACACTCATCTCACTGAGCTCTCTGTTTGGTATTTAATGGGATACGTTTAGTGGTCCATCATGCACAGAAAATTTTTCTAATATGATCGGAGGTATTCCAGATTAGAGGCAGAACAATTAGAGGTCTTATTAAGTCTAATTATATCGATCTATCGGTACGATTGCCGTAGCAACTATCCTATTCGCATTAATGCTAATTTCTAGCCTTATATCAATACCATTCGATCTAGACACGTAGAGCCATCCGATCAAATCAAGTTTTTACAACACATCAATTTCAACTTATCATTTCAGAGAATGTAATCTCAAACTAACCTATTTTTAACCATTAAATTATTATTTCTACATACTTTTGAGACCAATTTCACAAAGATTATTAGTTAGTCTTCGTGTTTCTGCCACATCTAAATAATTAAATGTGATTTTATTATATTATACACATCCCTGTTTTCTTATACACATTACTTTTCCCCTTAACTATTATATTATTATATCTTTTTGCTTTTACTTTATACAAACCATCTTACTAGTCATTATTATCCACTGCAAGTTTTTATAGGCGGCTCCAAAAATGACGGTGGGATCTTCTAAGTTTGTATATATATATATATATATATAGAGCGTATCAAATTTTCTAACTGTTGCTAGGAAATGGCCAGCTGCACAAGAAGGGACTAGTGGGTTTTATCTTTGATTTTTAGGATCCCCGACCCGTGTTTAAAAAAAAAAAAAAAAGGAACTGGTCACGTTTGATCCATATGAATGGCACCATGAACATGAACCGTGCCACGTGATGCGAAGCCCACTTGGTTAGTTGATGTGGCGCTGAAGATTTGCATCAAAAGAACACCATTCACATCACAAAAGAACAGCTGCACCAAAAAATTTTTTATATATATATATATAGCTCCTTCAGTCAGTATGGAGAACAAAGCAGAAAAACTAAGGCATCGGGGGGCCAATCTGGGCAATTTGGAGCGAATGAAGGGGGGCTGATTTCCCAACTTGGATGGATTGACCTCTGCCAGTATCCGTGGATGCCAAATAACAAATTATAAATATATACTTTTATATTAAATATATCGAATATTATATTCGGTGTCGATTCCATGCTTCTTTAACTTACCAAATTAATCTAAGAAAGTAATATACAAATCACATTAATATACTATTATTATAATCCAATAAGAGACATGGGTACTCAATTGACGCTATTATATTATTGTAATAATTTTCCCCCATAAATGTTGTATGGTTATAAAGACATTTGCACTTTAAGTGGTGTACTTAAGTGCTATTATTAATTTATTATAATAATTTTCTTATATATCAGTTGAGTACACAGAGTCTTATTTCGAACATAGTTTTATCGATCGATCGACACTTATATTCATTTGATCGATTCTGGATCGAATTGAATTGCGGTTCACTTTAAATTACTTTAAATTTGATCAATCAATTTCAAAATTGATCGATCGATTATAATCCGAACATACCACCCGATTTATATTATAATTCCACATTTGCACAACTAAAAATTAAGTGCACTTTAATCACTTTTCGATTGATGGTCGTGATTTACTTAATCTTTAAAATAATAATATTTGTAATTAAATATTTAATAATAATTATTATATATACACATATAATATGTTTCTTTTATCGCTTCAACGCGACCACTTCGATAACACGAAATGTTAGGAATTCGATACCTCGTGAACATCGAATCCCGATCTTTTCATTATCGAGAATACACTTATGACTACCCCATTTTATATTGTATTGAAATATGTGTATATATATATATATAAACATAAGAAAACATAATGTAAATCTTTCTGCACGTCTGACTTTCTGTGTTTTAATCTGAATTACATTATATGAGTTATGAGTACGTTAGGACATATGTACGAGAGTGTATGAGATCATGTTTACGCTTGAGCGTGGTGACGCACTGAGATGGTATCGAAACGAGAAATACATCGTATTCGCATGCCTTACAACTCATGGTGGAATGAGACCCATGACAAGTGGTGAGTGCGAATTCAGTATAATCTCGTATACGATGGCATATATGGTGACCCTATCATTTCGAGTTCAAATATGAGAATATAAGTTATGAGTTAAGTTACGAGGTTCAACCATAGGCCTTAACTGTAGTGAGGTTTCTTTTACGGTCACGTGAAACTCGATACATTGGCATCCATGTACGGATACAACCCTCTATGGTAGTATGGGCTGGCACATGAAGTACATCCAGGTTACTACGGAACTATTTCATTTAGAAGTATGATTTAGGGAAGTTACCTCACTATAGTTTGCCTAGAATTAAGTATATGGGTATGATAGGACATAAGTACGAGATATGATAGGTTATGAGCACGATAATAAGACGCCGCTGTGTAGGCCAGTAAAAGATTAAGAATATAAGTCTCTGTACGTGTCGTTCCTTGCATAACCACCGTAAGGGTAACAATGTCTTTCAGTCAAGACAGATTTCTGAGAGAGATTATGAGTATGAGTATGTTATAAATAACTTTGGCCATTATGTCTCCCTATTGGCTGGATGGTAGAGTATGAGTATGACATGATGATACTAGATTTATTAGCAGCATTTGTTTTAAGAGGTAGCTAAAAGACACGTTGGTATTAGGTGCAAGGTTCACAATTTTATGCATGAGGAACATTTTTCATTAAATTTGTAACATACTGAACACATGGTCATGGTCTAACGTAGATTTAGCTTAAAGATTATTTCATTAAATGTTTTTTTGGGATCTAATTTCGTATGAGAGCCTTCAAATGGACAGGTAAACAACATTTAAGCAACGGTCCACATTGAGACACCAAACGTATTTTCAATTGTATAAATGCCCCAACGGTTAGGCGAGCTGGCCAAGTACCCGCCTTAGGAAGTGGGAGCCTGGAGTTCGAATCCCCCCTTAAGTGCACTGTAGGGATTTAAATCCCGTGCTGACCCGACATGTGCTACCTTGGGGGGCGCATGTGCCTCCTCTGGGATTAGGCCGGTGCTCTAAAAAGTCCAAACACCCAGGTTATCGATTCTTTTTTCCTTATAAAGGCCCCTATTTTGGTTACAGTACTCGAAATGCCCTTATCTTTACATCATGGTCTTAAAATCATACGACTTATATAATGTTCCATGTGGCACCCTAGGGAGTTGGATGGTGGAGTATGAGAATGACACGATGGCGTTATAATATGGTTGTATGATACTATGTTAACTCTCTCATAGTAGCTTGAGTAGCAACTCTGGCACAGGTCGTTTAAAATTTTACGAGTATGTTAGTTACGCTCATGCAATGTACAGACGTATATACGAGAATGATAATAAAACATAGTATAATATGTTAAGAGATATGGTGAGGTATGTTAGGATATGAGTGTCCGGATCATGGTCTTGGATTTATGATATGATATAAGTTTTACTATATACAAATAGTTTTATCTTTTCCTTACTATCTGTTTTGAGATATTATGTTTATCACCCACAAGATGCACCCATAATGCACCTGAGTAGTATAAGGTGGATTGGTGGTGTATCTATTGAGTTTACGTGACTGAGTAAACTCATCCCACAACAATCTAACAGCTGCAGGTGATTACTCTAGTGGAGTAGACGCCGACCATCCTGATCCTGCTGACACTGATTTCATTGATCTCGTAGGTGTTGAGTACCATGAGCCTTGGGAGAGTGACAGAGCTGAGTACCAGGAGGGCTACGGTGCTGATTTTGATCAAAGTGTTGGATATTGATCATTGCAGACTCGGTAGTAGATTTGGTCCTTAGTATTATCATTGATTTTATGATTTTCCTTTATCAGATTTGTCTTCGACCTCTATTATTGTTTTATTGGTGAATTATTCAGATTCATTACTTTTATTCCATTATTTATGACTGCTTATTATTCCACCTTTATGTGTTAGACTTCACGGATTTCGTGAAACCCGAATTGCGCGATAGCTCTGATTATGTGTATGTCAGCTTAGCATATCTGGGATATGTGCGGGTCACAACTCGGAATTCTAGGCTCTCGGAATGGGGTAGAATTTCGGGTCATAACATTTAAACGCTTTTTGATTGCTTAAATGTCGGTCAGGAGTTCATCCTATGAACAAATTATCTCATAATCTTCTATGTTAACATCATAATATTTGTGCTATATGATGATCATATAGCAAAATTATTGCAGCTCCTACCGTCCTTTAAATATGGTTGTCGACAGATTACATTGACTAGATGCTCGACCTACCTAGCCCTTTTTTTTTATTGGGTCGGGGCCATAAACTAGCTTGACCCCTCGGGACTGGATGAGACATCCGACCTGACCTTCCAATCGGGTTGGGTCAACGCTACCCAGTTCAATAATTTATACATAAAAATCGAGTCAGGTGCACCATTGGGTTGGGTTAGGTCGGACATATGTCATTTTTACATCAGATAGCCAAAAATTTTGCCCGACCCGACCAAATCAAGTCAAGGTCAAATATTTGGCTATTAGACAGATCAAGGGTATTAGTCCTACGTAGGTCTGCAGCAGAGCCGAGCCAACTCGACAACTCGGCTCATAAATGAGGGCTTTTGCTCTCTTAAACTCGGCTCGAGAGTCAGAGTCGAGTTTTTATTTAAAGATCAGTTGAAGGAGAGCTGAGCTAGAGCTGAGCTTACAAGCTTAGCTCAACCCGACTCTGCTTGATTAATAGTATATAATACTTTTATATATAATAAAATATATTATATATATTTTTATTTGACTTTTTTCCCTTATAATAATAGTTACTTTATAATGGATAAATATGTAATAAATAAATAATCCTCTCTCTCTCTCTCTCGCTCGTTCTCTCCCTCCGTAATCATGAAAGCTCTTTCTCACTCGTCTCAATGAACAACCATTAGTATGGTAATTGAACAACCAATCAACACCTACGACTAGCACCTATGCTCTTAATCAATATTTAACACATTATATTTAAACACTTTTTTCTCCAATTGATCCGTTAAATCCAAAATGACTAAAGGATGAAAAGATATTAGGTCTTTCATTTAGTAAATTTTATTAAAGCTTTCATCTATTAAAAAAAGAAGATAATGTTTAAAACAACATTAGAAAAAAAAAAATTATAATAAAACTTATTTAGCTCGAAGCTCGGTTCTGCCTGACCTGAGCTCAATAGAGCCGAGCTAGAGCTTAGACCTTTTAAGCTCGAAAGGCCAGAACCAAGTTCCAACTCGACTCGTATAAGGTAGAGCCAAGCTAGAGGTAACCCAAGCTTGGACTCGGCCTGACTCGATTGTAGCTCTAGCCCTACCTAGGGCTGTCAACGGCCCGGGTTTCAGCTCAGGCCCAGCCCAGATGAGCCAGGTTCGGGTCTATTTTTTTATGCATTTAATAAACGGATCGGACCGGGCTAAGCCCGGATAAGAAATCAGGCCGGGATTGGGCTGCAAAGTGTAAGGCTCGGCCCGACATGGAAAAATTAGGTCTTTTAAAAAAAAAATCTTTAAAAATTATTAAAAATTCGACCCGGCCCAGATAGCTAATCGGGCTGAATTCGGGCTGCAACATTTTAAAATCGGGCTAGGCTCGACCCGAGTTAGGTATCAAACCGGACCCAAAATTTATCTTTAAAAAAAAAATAGGCCGGGTGGAAAACCTGGCCTGAACCCGGCCGTGGACAACCCTAGCCATACCCAATTGGAACCATTCAAAATCTCGTCCACAATTCCATCCTCTAATTTCAAAATATTTAATATTAGGGTACTGGACGTAACGGCTCACTTATCTTTGCCAGACTGGGCATGACTTTTGAGTTGACCCGACTCAAAGGTTTGATTCGGATGCTTCATGCCCTACCCAATCCAACCAAGATCAAAATTTTGGGTTTAATTTCAGTTTCGGAGGGGACCGAAACCGAAATTTCGGTTGATTATTTCAATCTCAAACAAAAAATGATCGAAATTTCGGTGCCATATTATCATTTCGGTGGGGACCGAAATCAATAATTTTGACCGAAATTTCGATCATTTCGGCCGAAATTTTGATCCTTGAATCCAACAGGTTTAATTTAGTGCAAGTGGGTCAGATAGTGACTCGACTCAACCAGCTATGCATGTAGTTAGAATAGTGGGTCAGGGTGGCCAAATCTTACCTTTTCTGCGTATATAGAAAACAGATTTTGTATGCGCGTCACTCTATTTTCCTATCAGACGGTGGGCAATGGCCAGGTCCTAGTAGACTTTCCATTTTAGGAGCCAAACAGCTTCCATCTTGTAGGCGTGTCACTATTTAGTTAGAAGTCAAATCTTACGTTTAGGGCAACAAGGTACCTTCGATTGTTGTCTCTTCTCTTCTTCTTCCAACTCTTTAAACTCTCTTAGTTTTTAAAGTTCGTTTACTCAACAAGCTACCTTCTTCGATTTCTCTTTCCTTTTCTTCCCTCTCTTGATTCTATTGTTAGAAGCTAATTTTTTGTGCAAAAATCTACCATCCATTGATCCATCTTTTGGCTCTTCCGCTTCTACCTCTCCCCTTTTTCGAATTTATTTACACGAAAAAAGAAGAAAAAAACCAATCCATGTCAATATCATATAAGAAACCGAGGTTGTTTTTGTTATATTTATTATTAATATAATAAATATTTTAATAATTTAAAGAAAATAAAATTTTATTTTGATTTCTTAGTTTTGGATTGGGTTGTGGGCAACAGCTATTCTCAAGTTATATATGCAAATTAATAGTTCTACATTGGTAAATATAAAAAGTGTCTAGGCTATATATAGAAATATTTCACCTTCTATTATTGTTTGACAATAAGAAGAGAAGAGTGTTTCTAGCGGCGAGCCGCCGCGTTCGCGCTATGCTGACAACAAATATAGCTGTGATCATGCTAGAAACCATTCACACGAAGGAAGCCGAATTCTACCTTCAACTTATGGAGGAAGGAAATAAAATGACACAAATATTGACATCAATGGCGAAAGACCACATAGGACGAAATTCAGCTTGGGCCGGTCGAAAGAACGTTGTTCCCTATGGTCATGAATTATTTTAAGTCAAACGGGGCGAATACACTCACAGTGTCGATCTAGATAAACGAACGTGTCTGTGCTAACATTGGGCTATCCTTGGATTATCATGTTCACATGCGATCGCTGCATTCTTGCGTCGGAATGGGGAAAGAGAGATCCCTCAGTTTTGTGAGCATTGGCTTACCAGTACTTTGTTTAGGGAAACTTATTGATAACACTTTGTTCCGACCGTTGATAAGTGCCACTAGACTGTTCTAAGGGAGGACATCGAGGTTTTACCTCCGTATAAGATACATCAAGTCGGTCGTTCGAAGAAAAGGAGGATTAGATCCAAAGGGGATGTTTGACCACTCTGGTGTAAAAATTGTAATGAATACGGACATAACCGCCGCTCGTGTAAATTTGTTAGAATATGAATGAAATTATAAAATTGGTGTAAATTGTCGCCTTAAGATAAGGAATTACGGCCAGAGACAACCGCTAAGTTAATATATCGGTCCACTATTGAAAGATAGTTGTCCGCTAAGTTACCAATACAGTTTGCTATTGTAAGGTAGCGGATCGCTATCTTGCAATAGCGGTCCACTATCTTAAGAAAGAATATCATCCTACATCCGTACAAAAATGAGATAAAAATTTGAGGGCTAAATAAAGATTGAATTTCCCTAAATATCTTAGCGGTCCGCTATTGTAAGATAGTGGACTGCTAACTTAAGTTAGCGGTCCACTATTGTAAGATAGCGGTACGCTATCTTAGGTTAGTGAACACCTATTTTAAACACTTAAATGTGGATTTAAAATTTTTTTATATGGGTTTAACCATTTAAGTTAGGGTTTAGTACTCTTGATAAATGAGCATGAACAACGTCAAGATCCTTCCGTATTGCAAAATTTTCGCTTGTTAAATAGGCTATATGATCTTGTAGAGATGCTTGCTCTTGTAGGGTCTTTTTATCTCTCTCGAGCTGCTCAATAGTCATAGCTTGTCCTTTCAAAATCGTGAAGGTGCGCTTGAAATCACCTTTCATCTCTTTAATCGTCATCCGGAGAGATGTGCACTCTTTCCTTAGCTCGGTTACTTCATTGATAAGTTGGAATTGCCTAGCCAGTTGTTCCCTGGTTGGCTGCTGCCTACTTTTGGTTGCTTGCCTTTTAATTCTGGCTGTTGACGTATAATGACCTTGTACTCGTCATTATCGTTATTGTCATTATCGCCATCTTCATCCTCATCATCATCACCGTGAGGCTTTTAGACTCTTTTTTCTAGACATGTCTCGTAAGTTGGGACATCGTCTTTATGTATCCTTTTTTGGGTCTGATTTTCTCTTTCCCGTTCTCTTACCATCTCTTTTTCCATAAAGAAGAGACGCATTGATCTATACTGTAACTCATGTTTGTCAGCATCGAGTTCTATGATGATTGGAGATTTAAGAAATTTCTCTCAAAAAAAATTTGTAGTCCGGCTGAATTTCAGAGCTTCCCATCTCATCATATTCGGAAATGGACTTTTCAGCGAAGTACGAGGGGGCGACTCCTGGAAAGTGCTCCAATGCCCAAATCTGTAGGGCGATAGTGCACCTATAGATATTATATTGCTCATTTGGCGACGTTTTGGTCGTTTTCCTTCTGACTATCGCGTTCGATATGCACTCCACTAACTTTTTATAAACTATCAGGCCTCACGGAAACTCGTTAAACTTTTCGAGGTTATCGACTAAGCCCAAGTGTTGACTATCCACTTCCTGATATGTGTCCGAAAGTAAGGAGCAGACAAGAAAGAACAACGATAATTTCAAAATTCCATAATTGGAGAGTTGAACACTATCCTCTATTTTTTCAATACGACCCCTTTTGGCCGGCTGCCCCGGAAATAATTTGTATCGAATGGTTTTTTACTCTAGCACTGCCACATGCTCAGACTCACGTCAACATGTTAAGGCCTAAAATCAATGTTATATCGGACTCCTGCAGCACTACTTTGGTGTTCTTGACCTTGAATACGTTATTTTGAACTCAGAAGCTCAAAATCGCGTCAATCAAGTCTCCAATAAACACTAATTTCTCATAAATCCTAAATAGATGATCGAAAATTGATTCATCTAGTATCCTCCTCCTCTCTTCATTGCAATATATATAAAATTTTCTAACACTAACTCTAGTACACTTCCCGAATGCCTTTAGAAACTTCGTCATCTTAGAATCAGTTACTGAGATCTGTAAAAAAGATAAGAAACACTTAAGAAAAAAAAAAAGATAAAAACAATCCGCTATCTTACCGCTAACATGCTGCTATCTTAAGATAGCGGCCTAAAAATTCTCAGTCGCTATGTTGCCGCTTTGCCATGACTTTCTCGATTTTTGCAAAAGTTAAAGTTAAAAGTTAAAAGCAACAAATTAAATAAAGTATAAATATATAAAGCATTTTAATAGTCAGGGGTTTTTTAGACATTTCAGAGGTTGGTGTTGATGTGGAAACGGCTTGGCTTGAAGCTGGCCTATCCTGCAAAGTTTGAAACTATAGGACCGTTTATGCAAATACGCAAAGTTATAGGCCAGAAATGCAAATTTTCCTAAATCTATGCATCAAAAGACCCAATTCCTCCGACATTCATAATCTATGGTCAAAATCAAATGTTATAGAAGGTGTAAAAATAGGCCTAAAAATAAAATATTTTGGCCCTCTTCAAACAAACAGTCGGGCTGCCATATATACCACAGTGGGTTGTGGTATACCACAACAAGTTGTGGGTATTGTCACAGTGAGCTGTCATGCCCTGAAGTTCACAGTTTGAGCTTTTTATTTATGGAACGGAAATCAATCGTTCGTAAACGAACATAGTGCGATTGATTAGAGAAACGAACCCTAATTCGGCTGGTTCGAAATCGATTGATTAAACATGAATTCGATCGGTTGCCTTCGATCGTTCGGATCGTTCCTATGCTCATAAACAAAACCGAAAGGAAATAGTTGTCTCCTAAGATTCAGTAAACAATAACTAGAAATTATAACTACTGATTATGAGGTCTGAAACTAAGGAGATCATATTCGAGTTTAGACGGTGATTGCTTACCTCTTGAAGCGTAACTTGAGAACTACAATGACTATGCTTGAAATTCTAAAGTTTTACGCTATACGATTCTTCTTTTCCTTCGTATGGATGACGGTGATCAATGTGCCTTATGGAAGAACACCTTAATGGTTTGAAGAAGAAGGGTTGAAGACTAGGGTTTTTCTTACAGAGGAAAATAAGAATAAAAAACTAAAGGGTTGGAATTCCTTTAATAGAGGGTATCCAATCTTTTTCTAACTTGTTGGGGGTCATCCCATGTGGAGCCAACACACCAAGTGTGGGTATATAGGCTTTTAGTTTAAAGTCCAAAACTAGGATTTTACTCCACTTAGCAAAGTTTGATCCCTAGACCTCTTGCTTATAAACCAAGTCTCTTACCACACTATGCTATCACATAGCTTGTATAATTATTCACACAATTATATATATGATTCTTTCAAGCTAAGATGTGTATCTTAAGTTTTAATTTGTTCCAAAAAATATTGAGGCGTGCAATGTATATCATATTAAGCACAAACATATATATTAGTGTATTAAGGTTTGAGAAAATTTAGGTAATTATATTCTCCCCCCTTAAAAGAATTTTCGTCCTCGAAAATTGACATGCCTTTGTTAAAAAAGGTACGAGTACTAATCGCAAATCTCTGTTTTTTTCGTTCTCATGTGGCTTCAGCAAATGAATGATTCCACCAGTTAACAAGCACATACATATAGCAGGGACTAACACTTATCAGGTCAAGCTCTCGAAGTTGTAGCTCGCGAAATTCTTCATCCCCAATATCAAATGAAACAAGGACTTTGTTGCTCATCAAATTGTGAGGGAGGATGTTTCTGGAAATCCAATGGAGAGCATCATTTATGAGCATATTAAAATAGTTGTCGAAATTCAGGTAGTAAGGTATGGTGTCTTTGCTTCTTTGCTTCTCCAATATCGAGTGCCAAGTGTACATACCTCGATGTGTGATCTATTAGCTCAATAATCACCCTGCCTATATTTTCCGGTGTTCGGGGAGAACCCGAATCCCAAAGCTCTGACACAATGATGGGTGGTTTGATTTGGGCAAAGAGATCGCTCTCAATGGTATTTGGACAAGCCAATGAATCCATTACAAGAACCGACGGCCCCGAAATCTTTAATCTTGCTGACTTTCACGGTGCTTGGGAACCCAAGTTATCAAATTGGAAACTTGGGACTTGTCTGGTTCAACAGAATCCATTATATTTATTGCAGGAGTTCGATTCCAAAGGATGATGCTAACGGTCGAGTGGGCAAGGTGAGCGTTAGCAAATTGGGGTTTAGCTATTATTGTGAGCCAAGATTTACATGCACACCTGCATTGCAGTCCGGATCTAATGGGTAGTTAAAGATGATTTCGTTAGGGATTTCTCTGATCTTGGTTTGATCTAGAGCATTTCTTATTATTATTAATAACAGCCCTAAATGGTTCCAGAAACTCGAACAAAGTCAACAAACCACCCATTAGAAACTCTCGATCAACCAGTAGCGCTCTCTCTCTCTCTCTCTCTCCCCCCCCCTTTGGATGCCCTCTTTCCTTCTTTCTAAGGATTAAAACCACCTTAAAAAGGCTTGATTAAAATCTGGCAGTATAGAGTAGGGTGGGTGATTAATCAATTATCTACTTATTATCAAAGTAGATAAATTGATTAATTAGCCAGAAGTTTCCACAATGACCTGATATCCATCCATGAAAATGACCTACTAGCATAAAAATTAGTTAGCCAGAATATGTATGCCACTTAGCATAAGAGTGAGATGGTCATGCCTCTATACGTTAGTCTCTATAGACGATAATCTACCATGATGTGTGGGATTTCGTTGGTAAATATTCAATTGGTGAGAAAGCAGCGTGCCCAGTAAGCTTCAGGGCACTATAATGGTGATCAAGCTTTATGCTCATGCAATGTGGGATATTTATTTCATGCATGATCATTATCAAACCAGATTCAAGTTGGATCTTTCGAAATCGATAGGGAGTAAAATCATGGGATTCTAACAACATATAGATGAAAATGCATTAGTTCCTGAGAAACAAATTAATGTAGTTTCGCCAATCCCACTTCATTAACTAAATGAAGTCACACATGATTTGGAAATTTATTCAAGTTTGTTCATAATTTTGAACAACTAAACTCAAAAACAATAAACTATCAAAATCTAAACAACTTATATACATAATTTCCTAGGTGTAACCATAAATCTAGAATGGCAATCAGCTGATGACCCATGAATCAAAATTCAAAGAAAGTACCATTGAAGAAGTTTCTCACTCATCCCTCATCAAGAAGCTAATGTTGTCCTCGGGCAATTGTCAATAGTGCAGGCTAAAATGTCACGGTAATCTCGTGAGATTGTGAAGGAATCATAAACTTTTCCATCACTGCTTTTCTTGTATTCAAACAGCAGATTTGAATGGTCAAATGCGGAGAGTTTAACGAATCCAAAGTCATAATCTTGGTAAAGGCTCCATGTAGTTTTGAGCGTGGTGAATTTTGCAAGACTGGCACCTCCACCACCAGCAACTACATGAATAGTACCATTCCAAGGACCCGTGTAGTTGAACTTTTCTTTATTTGTGCATATATTCTGTAACAGCAGAAAGACAATAAAATTAATTTGTGCAGGATCGGAGCCATCTTCTCTTACATCGTAAGGGAAGTTGGTGTTAGAAATGATTTAATATTCAAGCAAGAGGAACTATATTGTGAGGCTTAGGGAAATAATAGCATGGTATTAACACCACCAACAAAGGTGGTTCCCTAACTACACCCACAATCTGTACTTTTGCTCGTCACTCGAAACTATCCAATCGATGGGCTACAGTCTAGATAGCCTAAAAACAGTACTAATCAGATGCCACCAACCCCCTGATCAATTGCTTACTACGGATGGTCAGTGAAGTACATTTTAGGATCATCCAATTAGTGCAATTTTCGGGCTATGGCGTTCAAGAAGTGGTTCATTGTATGGATTGCATGAAGCATGCATGTATGGTTTGTTGGTGATGTGGCATATCACTAACTTCAACAATGCTAGAATATCTATATAAGCAAATGAAGATCTGATATCTGTAGACTGATTGAATCAAATGAACAAAAGTTTAACTTTTCAACGAACAACTAATTGAAATATATGAAGCAAAAAAATACTAATAGAAAAGGAAGTCAAGTGGCCACAAAACAAATCACTTTTAAAAAAATGAATGTAGGAGAGCTTCAAATTCAATAAAACAAATGCAAATAGAAAACATCTCAATATCATTAAGTACGGGGAATACCTGGTAGATCGGGCATGTTCTTTCATAGTTGTGAACATGACCATAAAACGCAAGGTCAACCCTGTACTTATGCCATAAAGTTTGAAGGCTCTCTCTTCCCATTGGTTCTTCAAAAGATCCTTGTTCAGCATAAAATGCATTGGACGAATAGCCCAGAACCCGGTGTGCAAGGAATATTAGCCATGGCTGCTTTTGTCTATCAACCGATGCTAGGCAGTGCTCAATGAATTCATATTGCTCTGTCCCCTCTCTCCAATCATGTTCAGTGTCGGCTATGCAGAAGCGGAACATGCCATAATCCGTTGAATACCTGGAAAATAATAGATGGTATTTTGCTATGAAGGTTTGTCTTCTATATAAACAAAGAACTAGGCAAATTAAGCATTTCAAAATGGGAGTTGGGAAAGTGATTGTGCCGCAAATTGTTGGTGAATGAATTTAAGCAATTTGAGAACGGAGATCTAGTAAGCCTAGAGTACAAAGCTGAAACTCATTGAAAGACAGAACAGAACTTAGCCTGAACAAAACCAAAAAGATAGCCATAGTGCCTCAAAATGCATACTTAGAGTTAAACACCAGGGTTATTATATATTACATGTAGTAGCTGGAAGAAACAAAAAGTTTTAACAAGATGATAGAATGAAGCATTATATTTTAGCAGGATGCTAGAATATATGTTAGCAGGATGCTAGAATGAAAAAAAATTCTGTAGAGAAGCCAGATGAAGGGTACGCTTAGTTATCAAGGATGCAAACTTAGTGGAAAGAAATAAATATCTAGGCACCTATGGATGAATTTTAAAGCGCTTACATACGTAATTCTCAACGGTACTGGTCATTTATCTTCTTGTTATGGAGCCATAAAGAATTAGGCATGTTGAAATATGATTATATTATTATGGTAGTGCCAATTCCAGAGACTAGATCTGATGCGGGACAACGACCCTCAAATGCGTGAATATGATTTTAATGCAGATTTTGCCGAAATTAAATAAATTAACTCAAGTTAATCGCAAAATTATCTTTGATACCTTTAGGGTTTGCAGAATTTTGATGGGTAGATCACACGAGATCCAGATAGGGTCTAGTCCGATGCACAAGTACGTTTAGAGTTGAGGCGAGATTGACCTAGAGATAGGACTTTAGCTTTTCCAGGCTTAGGCGCTTGTCTTCAGTCCGATGTAGATTCACGGATTCCAAATGGGGTTGTGTAAGGGATTTATGGTTTGCAATAGGTTTACAGTTTTCTAGCAGGTTTAAGGGTTTCGGATCAGTTTATGGTTTGGAGCAGGTTGTTGGCTTTGTTTGATGTAGGGTTTCCAAGGTTTAGGTTTTGGGATCGAAGGAAACAATTAGGCTAAGGTTTAGAGAAGCAAACACAGATCGCGAGATAACAGTATAATCAAGCAAAGCAAATCGATGACAAAGATAAAGAAAATATATGGGAATCACTCTATTGGTCTCGCACCAAACCCATCACGGGGAAGAAAACTCTCTTCACAAAGCAAAAACTCTCATTCAATAATCAATCAACTAATCACATTGTTTAGCTTAAGGACCTTATATAGGAGGTCTTACAATAAAAGAAACCCTAAAACGAATATTAAATAAAAGACAAATAAACCCCTAAAATAAAAGTTCGAAACTAAACTTCTAAAACAACCCGGCACGATTTCGATCAATCAAAATTGAAAATCGATCGAAATTGAAAATTGATTGATCAAAATCCAAATATTATAAAATATTGCCGTCGACATTCGATCGATCGAAATCTTCATCTTTCTCCAGAATTTTCATCTTTCCTGGCTCTGACTTCCATTCCGCTTCTTTCGACGCGGTAAAAACGATGTGGTCCGAATCCAATGTCCATGTAAGTGGCGTCCTCGTCAATTCCCCTGAACCAAAAAGGTTTCATCACCGATGAAACGCGCTCATGGTAAATGTCTAGCAGGTCGGGGTTCAAGCGGCGAACTTCATTCTCGTGGACCCAAGTGTTTTCGAACTCCGGTTTGCCGACCTATTTAACCAAGTACTTCTGGAATCCCCCGTCATGATTATATCCTCTATCTCATCTGTTCTCTGTCTGCTTGGGGAAGGAAGAGGTATAGGTTGCAAGGTTGGGTTGGGACTAGGACTCGGAGGTGGCTGGAGTGGATTTTCAGGAGGTGGGGTGAAACCCAAATAAGGAACCAAGTCCTCCACGTTGAACGTTGAACTAACCCCCGTACCTGGAGGAAGCTCGAGCACGTATGCATTAGGACCACTCTTAGCCAGAATTCTAAAAGGCCCAGCGCCTCGGGATTGGAGCTTCTTTGCGGATCCCGATGGGAATCGCTCAAGCCTAACCCGGACCATCACATATTCACTCATGTGAAATTCTTTAAAACGCCTGTGAGCATCTGCAGATTATTTATATTGATTGTTGCTTGAATTAATTTTTTGTTTAATTTCGACATGCAAGTTATGAATATGTTGTGCAAATGCATCGGCAGACTTTGACACTCTATGGGATGCAGACATGGGGATCAAATCTAATGGGGTCCTAGGCCTATGACCATGTACTACCTCAAAAGGACTCATGCCTACAGACTTATTGACAGAATTATTATAGGCAAACTCAGCTGTGGATAAGATGGTACCTCAGGTCTTAACATGATCACCGACAAGACTACGAAAGAGATTCCCAAGGCTTCTATTGGTGCTTTCGGTTTGGCCATCCGTTTGAGGGTGGTAAGCTGTTGAGAATTGGAGCAATGTGCCCATCACGTGCCAAAGGGTCTTCCAAAAATCGCTAGTAAATTTAACATCCCTATAAGACACAATGGTTTTGGGCAACTCATGAAGACGCACTACCTCCGCGAAAAATAGTTTAGCAATATGGGATGCATCGGAGGTTTTGAAACAAGGAATGAAGTGGGCCATCTTGAAAAAACGGTCCACTACGACAGATGGAGTCGTGCTTCCTATGGGTCCTAGAAAGTCCAAGAACGAAATCCATAAAGAGGTCTTGCCACGGTGTGTATGGCACGGGTAACGGGGTGTACAAGCCGGTATTTTATTTGATCTGTTTTGACACTTGACAAGTACGACAATGTTTGACAACCCGAGCGACATCTCTTATTAGGCTAGGCCAAAAGAACCTATTCTCAACGAGCGCAACAGTTTTATTACGCCCGAAATGTCCGGCCATCCCTCCAGCATGTAACTCTCAAATGAGAAAGTCACGCAATGAAGTGCGAGGGATGCAAAGGCGATTGCCTTTAAACAAGTACCCATCCTGGATGGTGTACAGTGAGTGTGTCGGTCAGGTTACTAAGGAGAGCAGTGTACTCAACCCCAAAATCTACGCACTCGGGATACTCATCTTTTAACTTTTCAAACCCGACGACCTCGGTGCTCATTGTGCGCAAAGTCACCACTCACCGACTAAGTGCATCAATGGCCCTATTTTCAGCACCGACCTTATGCTTTAACACGAATGTGAACCCTTGAAGGTACTCGACCCACTTCGCGTGCCTTGGCTTCAACTTCTTCTATGAAGCTAGAAAGCGTAAGGCTTCATGGTCAGAGAACAGCACAAATTCCTGCGGTCTAAGGTAATGTTTCTAATACCAAAGAGATCGAACGACCGCATAGAACTCCTTGTCATAGGTAGAGTATTTTTGCTTTGCCTCGTTAAAATTTTCACTAAAATAGGCCACAGGACCCTCTTGGCTAAGCACTCCTCCTATGCCTACACCCGATGAGTCGCAAGCGACTTCAAAGACTTTATAGAAGTCTGGCAATCGCATGACGGGTGCACTACTCATTCGCTGTTTGATCTCAACAAAGGCCTTAGTCGCTGCTTTATCCCATTTAAAGTCCCCTTTTTTCACGCAATCAGTGATTGGGGCCATGATGGTGCTAAAGCTTTTGATGAAGTGATGATAAAAAGTAGCCAAACTATGGAAGCTATGGACATCGTGTATGTTCTTAGGCTCGGGCCACTCTACAATGGCTCTAACCTTTTCGGGGTCCACGACCATTCCATTGGCCGAGATAATAAATCCCAAGAAAACAACAGAACGGTGCATTTCTTGAGACTTGCAAACAACTTCTCGCCCTTGAGGGTTTCACAAACCAGTCTAAGGTGGGTCAAGTGTTGTTCATTGTCATGATTGTAAATCACAATGTCATCGAAATAAACAACAAGGAATTTGCCTAGAAACGGCCTCAATACTTGGGTCATGAGTCGCATGAAAGTACTCGGGGCATTAGAAAGCCCAAATGGCATGACCATCCACTCATAAAGACCATCATTAGTCTTAAAGGCGGTTTTCCACTCATCATCGAGGCAGATACAGACTTGATGGTAGCCACTCTTAAGGTTTATCTTTGAAAAGATAGTGACACTAACCATCATATCGAGCATATCATCGAGCCTTGGTATGAGAAATTGATATTTAACCGTAATCTTATTGATCGCATGGCTATCCACACACATGCGCCACGTACCATCTTTCTTAGGAGTGAGTAGGGCAGGTACGGCACACGGGCTCATGCTCTCTTGGATGAACCCCTTCTGAAGGAGCTCATTGACTTGTCGAGTTAACTCGGTGTGCTCAATCGGATTCAACCTATAGTGGGGCAGGTTCAGTAAGGTAGATCTGAGAACCAAGTCTATGGCGTGCTGGATATCACGCAGAGGAGGGAGTTCGTTTGGTAAGTCTTCAGGGAAGACATCCATAAATTCTTTTAAAATCGGCTCAACCTCCTTGGGACACGCACTCTCTGATTCGGGTGCACTCTCAACAGTGACAACTACGTACACCACAATCTCATCTAACGATGCTTTCTCGAACTCAGAAGGACTCACAATATTAATGGCTTTAGAAAATTCGCCCTTCTTTTCGACGGTATTGGTCGATGGTGTTTTGAGAGGCAAAGGGTGTAAAGTGATCTTTTTGCCCTTATACATGAACGTGCATATGTTTGATCGACCAGAAAGAGTCACGTCCATGTCGTAGAGCCACGACCTTCCCAAAATGATATGACCCACATCCATCGGCACCACATCACACCATAAGGTGTCCGAATAAGAACCTAACTGAATCGGTACACGACACCTTTTCAACACGAGAAGGGATGAAAAATTGACTCATGCAACCTTATAAGGTCTCGGGTGGGCTTCAGGTGTAAGCCCTAAGCGGCGTACTGCATGAGTTGATATTACGTTAGTACAACTACCGCTACCCACGATGACCCTACAATTCTTTTCACCAAATCTGGCAAAGGTGTGGAAGATGTTCTCCCTTCGTCAGTCATCCTTTTCTTCCCGTTGAGGCTGTGCGAGGGCACACCTCACAACTAAAGCATGACCAATGGCATCACCCTCCTCATCACTGGGTGTGCTAACCGATTCAATTACTTCCTCTTCAACCACTACCTCATCATCATCCTCCTCTCCCTCAATGAAGAGAGTCCTTTGGGGTTCCGTCGTAGGGCATTGGGCGGCAAAGTGTCCCATCCCATGACATTTATAGCACTTTACTTGAGAATTAACCCTTGAGGATTCTCCGGCTATACCTTTTCCCCTTTCAAACCTCGAATTGGTAGGGGGGGTTGTGTAGGCTTGGGAGGAGGATTAAATCGTCCCTCACCGGATCGTTGACCGCTATATTGTGACTCGGTCCTCTTCACCACCGTAGTTTTCAAGTACCGTTCAAGATCTTGCACAACGGCATAACATCTTTCAAGAGTTTCTACGGGGTGAGAAATCAACTCTTTTTGCAAATCAAGTCGCAATCCGGTGCGGAATCTAGAGAGTGATTTCAGGTCTTACGATACTTTTGTCCTCATCATGAACTCTTCGAATTTAGCAATGTAATCGGTCACGGGCATACCACCTTGACGTAAATTTTGCCACTGGTCGAAGAGGCGTTGGTGGTATGATAAAGGAACATACTTCTCAGTAAGTCGTTCCTTCATGTCATCCCAACGGGTAATGGGAGGACAACCCGCATTTACCCTGATGCGCTCAACATTGAGCCAGAAAAGCCGAGCTTGACCAACCAACTTGATTTTAGCGAGTCTAACGCAACGGTCGTCATTCATGGCATACCAATCAAAGTGTTGGTCTATGTCAGAAAGCCAATCAAGGAAGATGGTAGGGTCCATTCTTCCATCGAAAGTCAGAATCTCAACTCGGACATTCTTAAGGAGTTGAACTTCGGGGTCATAGTCATCTCTACGATGATCCCTATGGTTCTCGTTGTCTTGGCGACCATTACGTTCAAAGTGAGAACACTCACGCTCTTGGTGTTGATTTTCCAGCCCACCCATCGCTTCTAGTTGGTTGATTCAATCACGTAATCTATCATTAACAACTCCTAGGGATGCTTGGGCTTTCTCTATGGTACTAAGACGTGGATTAATCGCACCTAATTCTTCTCGCATAGCTCTAAGAGTATTAAGAACCTCATCCGAAGCCATGGTGATCACAAGGTCTATTAGGGTTTTAATATGAAATGCAATATGGACTCACAAAAGAAAACAATGCAATAAAATAAATATATCAAGCAAAGATGCCCTAACCTAGAAAACCTAGGGCTTTGATACCAAAATTGACGCAGGACAACGACCCTAAAATGCGTGAATATGAGTTTAATGCTGATTTTGTCGAAATTAAATAAATTAACTCAAGTTAATCACAAAATTATCTTTGATACCTTTAAGGTTTGCAGAATTTTGATGGGTAGATCACACGAGATCCAGATAGGGTCCAGTCCGATGCGCAAGTACGTTTAGAGTTGGGGTGAGATCGGCCTAGAGATAGGACTCTAGCTTTTCCAGGCTTAGGCGCTCGTTTTCAGTCCGATATAGATTCACGAATTCCAAATTGGGTTGTGTAAGGGATTTATGGTTTGCAATAGGTTTACGGTTTTCTAGCAGGTTTAAGGGTTTCGGATCAGCTTATGGTTTGAAGCAGGTTGTTGGCTTTGTTTGATGTAGGGTTTCCAAGGTTTAGGTTTTGGGATCGAAGGAAACAATTAGGCTAAGGTTTGGAGAAGCAAACACAGATCGCGAGATAGCAAGTATAATCAAGCAAAGCAAATCGATGACAAAGATAAAGAAAATATATGGGAATCACTCCCTTGGTCTCACACCAAACCCATCACGGGGAAGAAGACTCTCTTCACAAAGCAAAAGCTCTCATTCAATAATCAATCAACTAATCACATTGTTTAGCTTGAGGACCTTATATAGGAGGTCTTACAATAAAAGAAACCCTAAAACGAATATTAAATAAAAGACAAATAAACCCCTAAAACAAAAGTTCGAAACTAAACTTCTAAAACAACCCAGCACGATTTCGATCGATCGAAATTGAAAATCAATGATCGAAATTGAAATTCGATCGATGGAAATTGAAATTCGATCGATGGAAATTGAAATTCGATCGATCGAAATTGAAAATCAATTTATCGAAATTCAAATATTATAAAATATCGCCGTCGACATTTGATCGATCGAATTTAACTTTCGATTGATCGAAATCTTCATCTTTCTCCAGAATTTTCATCTTTCCTAGCTCTGACTTCCATTCCGCTTCTTCTTTCGACGCCGGTAGAAACGATTTGGTCCGAATCCAATGTCCATGTAAGTGGCGTCCCCATCAAGATCTAATTCAAAAGCATGTTCTTTTCTATTGTGTTCATTAATCGAAAGTGGCAAAGACTGGCTAAGATTGAGAATGCTCCAAGTAATTTATTTAGGTCCTGTTTGGCAACACTTTTCCAAAAGGCAATTTTCAAGGGGAAAATGTTGTTTGAGAAGCAACATGATGTGTTGTTTGAGAAGCAACATTGTCATTTTCTTCTTTTAATAAACTCATATTTGAGAAGAAGCATCAGGTTGCTTCTCCAAAACACCATTTTCAGAAGCAGTAACGCCTATTTCAGCTAGAGAGGCATCATATTTCAGACAAATTTCTCTCTCCTCAAATAGATCCCTTCCTCTGAAAAGGGTTTTTCATATGCGACTTTGCCAAACAGGGCCTTAACTTGAGAGTAGCACTTCTCATCCAAATTTTATTTTGGTTATATATCTCATCATTCTACAGTTCTACTTGCTCCCTATATTTCATACTTTTGAGGTCTTCCAATGAGAATCAGGAGGCTAATACAGGTTCTTGTTGCTTTATATTAGAGCAGCCAACTAATCCCAGGGGCACGTGCGCACCCCAAGTTAGCACATGCCGGGTCGGGTCAGCATAGGATATAAATCCTTAGGGTGGCCTCATGGGGGGGATTCGAACTCTGATCTCCCGCTTCATGAGGCGGGTACCTGGCCAGCTCGCCAAGCCCCTTGAGGTTCATATTGTTGGAACATATTTCTATATATAAGGTAGTTCTGTACTTTATCTCCTTGTATATATAAAGTAGAGGGACAAATAACTTTCTATTTTATTAGACCTAATATAAAAGGGCGCTGACCTTTACAGAGAAGCAATTCTAACAATAACTCCACTACACACCTTTCTTAACTTGGTATCCTACATATATTGTCCAAGACAACTCATCTCTGTACATGTCAGTGGTGATTTAGCATCAGCATCGTAAGCACAGGAATAGATAGAGAAATGAATTGTTTGAAAGTTCTTGATGTAAGGAAATTTATGATTTTTTCCAGATTTTCTGTCCATAGTATCATAAGCATCATCATCATATTCCATCTAGTTAGGATTGGCAGTATAGTATCAGCAACCCTTCTTCAAAACAAGGTTTCTCGCGAAAAACCATTACACCATCCTTTCTTCAAAATGAGGTTACACGAAAAAAAACAGTTTAATGGTTTTTTGGAGAATGCGCTTCATCCGTTATTTTTCCTTTGAGTAAAATTAGCATGGGAGGATATGACATCCCAGACCCACGTGCCACAATATTGTTCGGTTCTGGCCTAGGTTCCTGTGAGGACCCAACCTGCCAGACCCGACCTATTTCTTGGCCCAATCCAGGCCCATGCTAGACCCAACCAAAACCCCCATATAACTCTATCTTGTTGCCCTGCTTAACATCAAATCCTTTTCCCTGTCCCGTCCGCTGAAATCAAAAGCTTAAACACGAAATCCCATTGGAACGGGATGGAACTCGGACTGGTGCTACAGCCCATCGCCATCGCCGTCCCAACGACAGGCTCGCCTGCACAAGTCACCACCTTCTTCATGGCACCACCAATCCCCCTTTGGTTATAAATAGGAGTCAACCTTCTTCCTCCACTATTCAAGAGCTCCTTGGTAAGGCTTCTTCTTCTTCTTCATCTTCTTTTTTTCTTTTTATTTTGGCCGGCTCAATCTCCGGTGACGACCATCAGAGCAATTGTTGCCGTCCATTTCGATATTCTCGAGGCCGTCGTAATCACTCGCGCCTTGCCTCTGCAACTGCGATCAGTGTCATTTCCATCGACGGCAGTGCCGATTCCAGCAACCCGATCCTCGTTCCCTCTACGCATTTTCCTCTCTTCTCTGCCAATCTCTTCTTCTGCTTCCCGTGCTATCATCAGCCCACAACCCATTTTTCATCTCTGTTTTGTCACAGAACAGTGACATTAAAATGTCATTTTTATTTTTAAATATATATGTAAATAACATATAAAGTATGAAGATTATATAACTCGTTTTCCTCTGTTTTGACTCAGACCTGTGCCCATAAAACCTTCTTATTATTCACTCTCATATCATGGTTATATATATATATAGTATAAGGTATAAAAACCTATATAAATATATATTTATTTATGTATATATATGTTATATTTATTATTTAAAAAACCTATCCATTATTTATTTTTTTTAATTTTGCCATTAAAAATGTAAGGGTTTATAACCCATAGGTTGTTAGAGATATTTTTAGCTTAGTAACCAATTGTAATATATTTTCTGAATATGTTTATTTATTAGGCTTAATATCAATTAACTTATTGTAAAATATATTTTATTAGTAATCTCTACTCTATCCGACTTCAAATATTTATTAAAATATATAGCCCTATCATGGGTTATCAAATATTTATTAAAATGTATCCCCGATCGTCGTACTCTTTCGGCATGTAAAGATGCCATTCATTTCTGAAACTTGAACCATCCAAGTTGATACCCTATTGGCTAACCTTTCCGTGAACTGACTCAACCTCTAACTCATACCTCTCACGTAGTCATTCAACTCATACCCTTGTTCTCATGCAGGCAACATGTTGAGCAACCCAGGCTTCAACCACTCCCATCGCAATCACCAAGGAAGCGCATATCAAGGCTAGTGATCTACCCTTATCACCCGATTTTGTTTAATTAGTACTATGTAAATACAACATATATATATATATATATATATATATACGAGTACATACAACCCTATATTTATGAATTGAAACCCTTAGGTAGTGTGAGACATCTACGAGACATTTTTGCATGTTGATATTATAAATATGCTCAGCTGGGATGCGGTGAAGCTGATGGGGGAAGGAAGGCTCGCTTGGAGGGTGTCGATGTTTGCCGTTTTCTGGTGCATATGGCGTGAGAAAAATCTCAGAATTTTTGAAGAGATATCTAAACCTGTCGGTATGATCATAAGGCCGGTTGAGGAGCTGGTCAGGTTTTGGGTTGGGCGGGGGAGGGTTGGGGACAGCTGCTGTAATTTCTTGTGGGGCTCGGGTTAAGGGGGCTTCGTTCCCAGTTTTTTGTTTGCTTGTGGATCTGCTTTCTTTCTTTCTCATAGCTTTTCCTTTCTTTTGATTGTGTGTCGCGATTGTATTGGGTTTCAACACCTTGCTGGTTATTAATACAATTTTCATTACTGATAAAAAAAAAATATTATAAATATGCTAGTATACCTATACAAGAACTTGTTCTTTTATCTCTACACAATCATGATTATTAATTGAAATTTCGATATGAAGTTAATCGTAGTTGATTCTTGATGGTATGTTATATTTTCGAGCACATGAGCAAGCATAGTTACTGCCTGATTTTTATCATAAACCGGTAGAAGGAGAAAATGGGTTATGAAAATGGATTGATCTGATATATCCCTTTTCGAAAAACATCATGAAATACCGTTTTGGTTATGGAAGGCATCAACTATTGAGCAAATGATTTTCCACTGCATATGTTGTCCATTGATATAAGTATATAATATTTCTTGTGTGGATCCTCCCATTGGGCAGCATGGGTTTGGGACGAATGTCCACGAAGTACATAATTGCCTATCGACCTGTCACAGTAAGGTGTGAAATTCAGATATGTAATGTGATGTGGTAAGGACAACCTGAACGGAGGTCAAGTCCAAAAGGGACACATGTGGTTGTACCATGGATCTGGTACTATAGTAGTAGGACCTACACCTATAAGTGTGTAGCCGCTGAAATTAAGTTATTTTCTTTTGTTTTTTTTTCAAAGAAAAACTTCATGTTCTTTTATGCATACATCTCATTTCCTACTTGATGATAACTGCAAATGCAATGTCTTGAGAACGAAATAGCGAAATTGCATATATATACAACTTCTACTGAAGTCAAAAGAATGTTCATAAATGAATTTGTTTCTCTTCTTGATTGTTAATACGTAGATTACTAGATATTATTGGGGGGCTACTTGTTGAGTTTATCTCACTCCCGTTGTTAATATTTCAGCGGCGGATCGAGTTAACCTTTGGGCATCTCCTCAAGCACAGATGTTGAGTTCTTTTGAATTGTAATAGTATTCACGGTGAACAATGATTTGTAATAATGATGTACCATTCTTCTGAGATTATGAATGAAATACCAAGTTATGTGTTTTGTTTAACCTTTAGTTATGTTTTGATTATTGAATTTGCTCACGCACAGAAGTTCGCGGTGTATTGGATTTTGGGGCGTGACAGTTTGGTATCAAAGCTTTAAGTTTAGCGAAACCCTAGGAGACCTTAGGGAGTGGACCCATAGGCTAGGATTAGGATGAATAGCCACTATCCGAGTAAGACATGGTGCCCCTTTGGTGTTCAGGAAATGAAGACGAGGAGGACAGCGAGAAAAACAACTGGATTACCTCGATCATATCATTATTGGATGGCCAGCCGTCATATACCCCACGGGGTGTTCGAAATCATCAATAACAACATATACCAAGGACGTCACGTAGAACGCATTCTTCCTTCCCCTATCTTGCCCGAAGAACGACCCTTTGAGGAAGAGGTGGCAGACAACTTTGAAGACCCCAAAGAGGAGGCATACCATCTCAGCGAAGGAGAGATGAACGACCTAAGCGAGGACGAACGAGATGCAGAAGAATTGGACAATGATGATGAAAAAGTTGTAGAACATGACGTTACCCAAGTCTCTGACTACATTGAATCAGAAACGACCGAGGAAGAACACTCTGGGCATAACGATACCCGTTTGGCCAATATTAAACTAGGATAGATAGGAAATTCGTAAGAAAATGTAACGATCTACGAAAGAAAATCTCAAGGCCTTTAAAATAGGAATTAGACTTGTAGTGTCGAATCCCTTTTTGTTACAATTTAGATTAGATGTGAACTCTTTGTAGCAACTACGCAAATGAAATCTTAAACTATGAAAGTTTTCGTGACAATCATGCTTATGTAATCGTCAATCTATGAATGACATGAATTGTTTTCTCTTCTTTTACTTGATTGAGTCATGAATATATTATAGTAATTACAATATTCTCATAAAATAGATGAAGTGATTAGACTATATTTTATTTTAAATATGGATGGTACGAAGACGAGGCATCAAGACGCCACACACTAGGAGACCGAAATGCCCGCAGGCAACCCATCGATTACACCTACATCTGATACTACTGCTCAGGCCTTGGAGGCTATTGTCGTGGCACTAACTCATCTGGTCCCTAACGGGACTGGTTCGACATCAACCGGCACGAATCACATTGACCGTGGAGACAATTTAGAAAGATTCAAGAAATTGAACCCCCCGACCTTTAGAAGCACCACCAATCCTTTGGAGGCAGAGCGATGGATTGAGGATATTGAAAAGATATTCAAGGCAATGAGATGCACAGAAGAGCAAAAGGCTAGATTTGCCATCTTCTTGTTGTCTAGTGGGGCACACTGTTGGTGGCAGCTGGTGGAAAGTTCAGAGCTAGCATCAAGAGAAGTCGTTGTTTGGGACAGATTCGTAGGAATATTCTTCGGGAAGTATTTTCCCCGACACATCCGAGAGAATAAAGGAGCTGAATTTCTTAAACTTGAGTAAGGCATTATGACTGTGGCCGAGTATGAGGCCAAGTTCGTCGACCTAGAACGATTCTATAGGCACCAACTCACAGATGAAGAGAGGGCGCAGAGATTCAAATATGGCCTTAGATATGATATCCGGGAGCGCATCTCTCTGCTATTCTCAGAGGACTACAAGCTATCGGTTAGAAGAGCCTTGAAGGCGGAAGAAGATATCAAATGGAACCGCCCAACCCACGAGAAGCGTAAGGGCATGGTGAGCGGAGACTGGCAAGCACCTTCTTTCCAGCACGCAGCGCCAAAACGACCCCGAAGTGAAGATATACGAGCTGGATTCACGAGGCCGTCATGCACGATATGTGGGAAGAACCATGGCAACATACCATGTCGGTACGCAAAGGTTACCTGCTATCACTGTGGAGAACCAAGACATGTATCACTAGCGTGCTCCATGCCGCCGAGACACTGCTTGGGGTGTGGAAGGACAGGACACGTAGTAAAGGACTGCCAAGCATCAAGATATTCCCAATTTCATAGACAACCACTCTCATCTCATCAGCAACAACAACATGTGCAACCAGTTCAGTTTCATGCTGGATGACCTACCCAGCAAGGACAACAACCACGCTGAAATGCACAAGGGCGAGTGTTTGCCATGACTCAACAAGATGTCGAAGCCTCGGAAGCTGTAATCCAAGGTAGTGTCCTAATCTTCGAAGCCACAACGAAAATTTTATTTGACTCTAGATCCACACACTCATTTGTATCACCATCCTTCGTACAATCCTTGAAATCCAAACCTCAACCTCTAGACTTTGCACTCACCATATCTACCCTGATTGGAGATTCCCTAACTACTAATATTGTATACAAAGATTACGCCGTAGAAATAAATGGTCGGCAACTAGCCGCCAACCTGATTCTGCTCGATATGGTAGACTTCGATGTTATTCTGGGCATGGATTGGCTTGCTTCTCACCATGCAAGTATTGATTGTTTTTGAAAGTGAGTCAGTTTTTGCATCCCTGGTCAACGAATGTTCTCATTTCAGGGTATTGTTAGGACTCCTGATTCACCCATCATTTCAGCCATTAAAGCTAGACGATTTCGTTCAAAAGGTTTCTCAGGATTACCTAGCATATGTCATTAGCAAGGATAAGAGTGAGTCCAAAATAGAGTAAATTCCATTGTCAATGAATTTGTTGATGTTTTTCCAAATGAATTACCTGGATTACCTCCCATCCAAGAGATCGAGTTTGTGATAGATTTACTCCCAGAAACACATCCCATTTTGAAGGCTCCTAATCGCATGGCACCAACGGAACTCCAAGAGCTTAAGAAGTAGTTGGAGGAGTTACTAGAGAAAGGACTCATCTGCCCAAGCGTGTCACCTTGGGGCGCTCCGATCTTGTTTGTGAAGAAGAAAGACGGATCCAGGAGGCTATGCATCGACTACCGACAGTTGAACCAAGTCACCACTAAGAACAAGTATCCGCTACCTAGAGTCGATGACCTCTTCAATCAACTTCAAGGAGCAACGGTTTTCTCAAAGATTGACTTGAGGACAAGCTATCACCAACTAAGGATCAAGGAAGGCGACATAGCGAAGACGACATTTCAAACCCGTTAGGGATACTACGAGTTTCTAGTGATGCCCTTTGGCTTGACGAATGCTCCAGTCGCGTTCATGGACTTGATGAATAGAGTTTTCAAACCCTTCTTAGATAAGTTTGTAGTGGTGTTCGTTGATGATATTTTAATCTACTCTAAAAACCGGATCGAACACGAGGACCATCTAAGGGTAGTTTTGCAAATCTTGAGGGAGCACCAATTGTACAGGAAGTCGAACAAGTGTGAGTTTAGGCTAGACGAAGTATCTTTCCTAGGACATGTGATCTCGCGAAAGGGAGTGTCTGTTGATCCAACCAAGATTGAAGTTGTGGTAAATTGGGAGAGACCAAGGAATGCAACGGAGGTAAGAAGCTTCTTAGGACTAGCTGGATATTACCGACGCTTTATGAAGGATTTTTCCAAGATAGTAATTCCAATGACAAAGCTCATGATGAAAGGAGCTAAATTTGAATGGGGTGATGACTGTGAGTAAAGCTTCCAAGAATTAGAGAAGTTGACAACTACACCAGTACTGACAATTCCATCAGGAAGTGGAGGATTCGAAGTTTATAGCGATGCTTCAGGAAAAGGTTTAGGTTGTGTACTTATGAAGCACAAGAAAGTCGTCGCCTACGCGTCTAGACAACTAAAGCCTCACGAGGAGAATTACCCAGCCCATGATTTGGAGCTGGCAGCGGTCATCTTCGCATTAAAGATTTGGAGGCACTGATCAGTGCCGAAATGTGACTATATTTCACACCTTAATTCCTACATTTAGCTAGCCGATGAAAGCATCTGATGGTTGTTATGGAGTTTCAATGTTTACAGGTGTTTCTGACCGTTGGATCATTAAAGAACATAAAAGAGAACAATTAAGAATTACGCAAGAACCGTGGATCAAAAAGGTCAAAAGAAGCATCGAAATCCGTGAAGTAGCACAACATTCACCAAGAGAATGGAGACTTTACCCATATATGTCAATCGATTGAGATACAAGTGTCAATTGATTGACAAGAGAGATAGTTTTGCCCTATTTTTCGAATTTGAGGTCAATCGATTGAGAAAGAATTCTCAATCGATTGACGTAATTAGGGAAATGTTTTGCTTGTCCCTATATAAAGAAAGCTACGGCTTTGTTTTATGGATCTTTTCTCTTCTCCATCCCTTCTCTCACTCTTGGGCTCACATTCTTTCTTTTTCTTTTTAGGGTTTTCTCTGGGTAGATTGTACTTAGGCTTTTACATTTCTTTTCTTTTACAGTTTGTGGAATCATAGATTGTATTTAGGAAAAGCATTGTACAAATATCTTTGGATAAATAAAAAGTGCATATTTATGAAATCATTCTGCTAAAAAGTATGCTTAAATTGAATATCTTTTGAATACTTTATTATGACCATTGATCTACGTTATCAACAACCATAATAGCAAGATCTGTACCTCCAAGCCGATCTGGGCTGCAGAGTGATTATATGTTCATGGTCGTGATTTAAGAATCTTGAGATACGCTATGCTTTTTACATGATTCATACCGCAATGATAGGCTGAGTCATCGTTTTTAGATAGGGTATGCCGGATCGATGATCATGTTTTCTTATAATTCATTTTTCTAGATAAATGATGGTGTGATTGATGTGTTATGGAATTGTGGATTTTAATGGTAGAAAGATTATAAATCTGGGGTAGCAAATTCCTTGTTCATTCATAGAATTGTCATTTTATTGACCAGAAATCGTCTTGCTCAGATTAGTTATTTTTCTTGCATCTAGAATAGTGTGGTAATTGTTTAGCAAATTGAACTTTCTCCCTTGGTACTTCCTTGAGTGTTTTAAATCTCTTTAAGGATTAATTAAATTTCACGTTTTCCTGTGAGTTCGACACCCTTGATATTATCGTGCTATAACTGATCTTGTGCACTTGCAAGGGTACACCATTCAATAGCTTGTGCACTTGAAGTACATTTTCACAGAAAATGAGCTGAACATGCGACAAATGTTGGATGGAGTGTCTGAAGGACTACGATTACACCATTCAATATCATCCTAGTAAAGCGAATATGGTAGCAGACGCATTGAGTCGAAAGTCAGCAGGAACTCTCGCCACACTGATGATGAAGTGGAAATTACATGAAGATTTCAGGAATTTGAGCACGTCTATTCAAGAAGTGGAACCCAAGTTTCTGTGTGCAAATTTGAGCATGCAATCCACGATAGTCGAAAAGATAAAGGAAGGACAACACGAAGACCCAAAGATCCTAAAGATGCTAGAGGAAGTCAAGAAAGGAGAAAGACTAGAGTTCAAAGTGACCTCAGCTGGCTTGCTGAGGTATCAAGATCGATTGTGTGTACTAGGCATTGCGGAAGTGAAGAAGAAACTGTCAGTCGAGGTGCACAAGTCTAGATACGTAGTGCATCCAGGCAACACAAAGATGTACCAAGATCTAAAATGTCACTTCTGGTGGAATAACATGAAAAGGGAGATCGCCAAGTACGTCTCAAGAGTTAAGATGCCTCACGTGTCAGCAGATCAAAGCTGAAAATATGAAGCCTTCAAGATTGTTACAGCCATTGCCGATACCGGAATGGAAGTGGGAGCGCATCAACATGGACTTCATCACCGGGCTACGATTCAATTTGGGTGATAAGAGACGGACTCATCAAACATGCACACTTTCTACCCGTCAAGGTTACTCGGACGACGGAGAGCCTTGCGAAGCTATACATCAAAGAGATTGCCCGATTGCATGGTGTACCTATGGTAATTGTATCTGATTGAGACTCAAAGTTTACCTAAGGAATTTGGAGGAAAGTTCAGGATAAATTGGGCACGAAGTTACATTTCAGCACTGCTTTCCACCCTGAGAGAGATGGACAAGCAGAAAGGACGTTTCGAACGCTGGAGGATATGCTACGAGTGTGTGTAATGGACTTCAAAGGAACTTAGGATGACCACTTACCCTTAATCGAGTTCGCCTACAACAACAGCTACCAAGCAAGCATACAGATGGCACCCTTCTAAGCCCTCTACGGGAGGCCCTGTCGAACGCCATTATGTTGGAGCGAAGTTGGAGAACAAAGTCTGCTCGGATTAGAGCTAGTGCAACAAACCACAAAGAATATCAAGCTCATCCGCGAACGTCTACTCATTGCCCAAAGTCGACAAAAAAGTTTTGCCGATCATAAATGACGGGGACGTCGACATCGTAGACATTGGATATGGACCGTTTTGTGTATACCGACGTCGGAAGAAGCGGAATGGAAATTAGAAATAGGCGAAAGATGAAAAATTTGGAGGAACCAGCAAATTCGATTGAGCCAATTGCAATTTCGATCGATCGAAAATTTCAATCAATCGAAGTCCAATTTCGATCGATCAAACGGCAGCGAGAGGAAAACATATGTTCTGGAGTATATAATTCGATCGATCGAATTATATACTCGATCGATCGAGTTTCAATTTCGATTGATTGAATTTCTACGGCGAACTTTTGAATATGTTTTCCGATCGATCGAATTTCAATTTCGATCGATCGAACTTCACTTTCGATCGATCGAAATCGCGCAGTTTTTTTATTTTGGTATTTTTAAAATTTTGAACTTGATTTTGAAGGGCATACTTGTCCTTTTGTGTAATATCCCGATATTTTTGAATCCGAGTTTGACTGATTTCGTGCACAAGTCCGGCACGGTGACCAATGTCGCCATGGTTTTATTTAATAATAAGTCATTAAATAATATTTGGGTAGCTTTGTGTGGAAGGATTAGAGTTCAGAGTGTGATTGGGCAGTTAGTGTGAAAGTCATGCACCGACTTGCGGTGTGCCGCTCACCACCAAAACCCAACCTTAAGATAAGAAGATAAAAATTGCAACTAAATATCCTTGATATTTAGTTAGTTTTTCATTCGGTTATAAGAGAGAGGAGGTTGGTTGCTTAATGGCCAAGCTTTGCCATTTGAATTTTTTGTAGAGAGAGAAAGGGAGTGAGAGTTGAGAGAACCGACCCAACCTATTTGAGCATCGTCACCTTTGAAACCCTTGCGGTATTTCGATTGTGCAATCACCTACAAGCTCTGCAGACACTCAACCTTTCGCAACGCCAGGATTGATCATCTCACAATCTTCGTTTGTGTTTTGAAGAGATGGAGATCAATCGTTGAAGAAATCCGACGATTTTGCTTCAAAACCCTCTTCGGCATTATTTCTTAAAGCTGTGGGATTAATCGGCAAAAAGGTTAGTTTTTCTTTTGATTTTAATGGTTTAGATTGTAGAATAAATCTTATTTTAGTTTAGTGTATATGTGTGTGCAAAAATAAAGCGAATTCGACAAGATTTGAGGGGAAAAATAGACCAAGGAAGCAACATAAAGGGTTCTGAACCCGAGAAATTCGAGGGTCGAATTTGGTCTGATGTGTCGACACTGCTTTGGTATTTCGGTCATAACTTTTTATCCCGAACTCAGATTGATGCGATTTTTGAGGCGTTGGAAAGAAGACAACGAGCCCTATAACTTTTATGAACAAATTGTGAATCGAATGTTATAAAGGTCAAAAATTAGGGTGAAGTAGGGACAAGTTTTCACATGAGTTAACGTTACCTTAAACTTGCCTGTTTCGCCTAGCTATGAGAAAATTTTAGAAACTTTGGCTTATATGATAATTAGTCGGTAACATGTGTATACATGAATGTTTGTAATGTAGATTAAAGATTGGAGATCGTTGAGTGAGCTTTTACTTTGCCTCTGATATGCTCGACTCTAAACTAAGGTAGGGAAAACTTGGTATCATGTGCATTATTTCATAAACATGTGTGTTATGTTATGATACGTTCTTCGATCCGATTATGTGATTTCCGTTTATGATTTTGAAGAAATGAGGCATGTGTTTATGTATGACTTGGAAACATGTGAGAGTTATGGAATCTTCGAGATTCATTTGATGTGTATAAGAGACTTTCACACTTTGTTCCGACTTCTGATGTAAATTATAATTATCACTTCACACGGTGATAAGCTATATGTATGCACTTTTGGATTTAAGGTTATGTGAATACCCGACGCCAAGCGTATAACCGTGATCGACGCGAGGATATCCGTGTCCCAGACGCTGACCAATCCGTACACCCTTTGTGATATGTGCTTTGTGATTCCTACCGTATAACGGTAATTATGTTCTGCCAAGTGTCCAACTCTACGGGACCTTGGATTTATGTGCAAATGACTCATGTGAGTGACGATGGTGGGTATTCCATCGGGGGCTTGAGGCTATAGTTCCTCATTCTAGTACTTTAAGTAAACACTTTTAAGTTTTTCTTCTTTCTTACGTCGGAATAGAAATGTGAGCATGTTCATGATTCCATTAGCATTGCATATGTATGTTAAGGTTATGAAATCACCTCTCTGCATGTGTTCAAAACAACTTTGTGTACGTTATGCCATAAGATGTGTTTGATGTTATGATAAGCATGTTATTAGTTTTTTTCCTACTGAGCTTGGATGAAACTCATACCCCGACTATACGTCGCAGGTACTAACACTGCCTTAGGATCTGACGAACGTGATTTGGAGAACTCTGACTACATTGCTGAGGAGGAGTTGGAGACCCCAGAAGAGGAGTTCCTTCCTTGATCGAGATTAGTCATTTTGGTACTTTTGGATTATAATCTTTTTGAATATTGGGCCCTAGGCCATTGTTTTATCTTTTTGGATATCACTTGAGGAACCATCATTAGGAACCATTGTTTAGGTGTTTGGATTGGCCATCACTGGTGGTTCTTTCTGGTTCCTCTTGGTGATATTTTTTATTAAAGCTTTTAAGCTTTCGGTTCTTGTTTTATTAGCTTTGCTTCTATTTAGATCTATGCTTATGCTGCTAGCTTTGTTTGAAATACGGCCTATACCTTAAGGATTGGAAAAGTCGGGTCGTCACATTTTCGTATTTGTTTTAGGGTTTTATTTTCGTTTGAAAGGACTCCTATATAAGGTCCTTAAGTTAAACAATGTAATTAGTTATTGATTATGAATGAAAATAGTGTTTGCTTGTGTGCTTGAGATGAGCCTCTACGAAGAGTGAATCTTCTTCCCGAGAAGGGTTTGGTGAGAAGCCAAGGGAGCGAAGCCCACGATCTATTTCCCGAGAAGAGTTTGGTGTGAAGCCAAGGGTGTGAAGCCCACAATCCATTTTCTACCTCTGTCTCTTTTATTTAACTATTTTCTGCTCTTATCTTATTCCCAAAGCCATAAATCCAGCCACCCTTTTGTCAAAATTTCCAAGCCATGAATCCTAACCCCATCGGAACCATTGATTCGAACCCATCTCACAAATCCCTATTTCAACCATTAAATCTCCAAACACTCAATCCCATAAATCATAGAAGAACTTGAGATCCCACCATTGAACCACGAGTAAGCGCCCTAATCTGGATAAACCTAGAGTTCTATCTCTAGGATCGATCCGCGCTGCAACCTAACGGATCTAATGCCCGGACTGAACCCAATTCGAATTATACGTGAGCCTCCAATGGAATACTGCGAACGCCAAGGTATTGGTTATATTATGTGAGTTTTATTGTTTAATTTAATTCAATTTAATTTTGGCAAAATCAATCATCGCATGCCTGTAGTTTAGGGCACCATCCTGCGTCAATAAACGAAAAGAACGCGAGTTCAACATTGGGGATCGTGTACTTCTCAAGGTGTCACCAACCAAGAGAGTGTTTAGATTTGGGAAGAAAGGAAAGCTTAGTTCTAAATTCATCGGACCGTTTGAAATCCTACGGAAAGTTGGAAAAGTTGCATATCAATTAGCCCTACCCCCACCCCTCGCTAATGTACACGACGAATTCCATGTTTCAATGTTGCGACAATATAAGTTCGACCCCTCACATGTGCTAGACCCCACTCGCGTATTAGACCTCGAGCAGCTGAACATCCAAGAAAACCTCTCATACGTCGAATCACCTGTGCAAATCCTCGACTGGTAAAGTCATCGCGTGAAATCCAAGAGAGTACCGCGGGTAAAAGTTATTTGGAAACATCACACGGGCGACGAAACGACATGGGAACGCAAGGATGAGATGCGTAAAGAGCACCCATACTTGTCTAACGACACTAGGTAAATTTCGAGGACGTAATTTTTATAAGGAGGGGAGAATGTGAGGACCCAACCCGCCAGACCCGACCTATTTCTTGGCCGAAAACAGGCCCATGCTTGACCCAACCAAAACCCCCATATAACTCTCTTGTTGCCCTGCTTAACATCAAATTCTTTTCTATGTCCCGTCCACTGAAATCAAAAGTTTAAACACGAAATCCCACTGCAACGGGATGGAACTCGGAATGGTGCTACAGCCCATCGCCATCGTCGTCCCAACGACGGCTTGCCTGCACACGTCACCACCTTGTTCACGGCACCACCAATCCCCCTTTGGTTATAAATAGGAATCAACCTTCTTCTTCCTCGACTATTCAAGAGCTCTCTAGTAAGGCTTCTTCTTTTTCCTCGACCATTCAAGAGCTCTCTAGCAAGGCTTCTTCTTCTTTTCTTCTTCATCTTCTTTTTTTCTTTTTATTTTGGCGACGACCATGGTCGGTTTTAAATTGTACCCTTGCAAGTGCACAAGATCAGTTGTGGCACGGTAAAATCAAGGGTGTCGAACCCACAGGGAAACGTAAATTTTAATTAATCCTTAAAGAGATTTAAAACACCCAAGGAAGTACCAAGGGAGAAAGTTCAATTTGCTAACAATTACCACACTATTCTATATGCAAGAAAAATAAACTAATCTGAGCAAGAACAATTTATGATAAATAAAATGAAAATTTTAGGAATAATCAAGGAATTTGTTACCCCAGATTTATAACCTTTCTATCATTAAACTCACAATTCCATAACACATCAATCACATCATCATTTATCTCGAAAAATGAATCGTAAGAAAACATGATCATCGATCCGGCATACCCTATCTAAAAACGATGACTCTGCCTATCATTACGGTATGAATCATGTAAAAAGCATAGCGTATCTCAAGATTCTTAAATCACGACCATGAACATATAATCACTCTGCAGCCTAGATCGGCCTGCAGGTACAGATCTGACGATTATGGTCGTTGATAACATAGATGAACGGTCATAATAAGGTATTCAAAAGATATTCAATTTAAACACACTTTTTAGCAGAATGATTCTATGATGAAATTAAGTGACTGTGGAGTTAATCATAAAAATGTTACTTATTTGGGGATCGCATCCTCCTTGAACAAATGATTTAGCCACTCGAAGTCATTCTCTTAAATATGCACTTTTTATTTATCCAAAGATCTTTTTACAATGCTTTTCCTAAATACAATCTATGATTCCACAAACTGTAAAAGGAAAAAAATGCAAAAGCCTAAGTACAATCTACCCAGAGAAAACCCTAAAAGAAAAGAAAAGATGTGAATGCCAAGAGTGAGAGAAGGGATAGAGACTAGAGATTAGAGATACTCAAACCAAGCCGTAGCTTTCCTTTTATATCAGCTAGCAAATCTTTTCCCTAATAACCTCAATCGATTGAGTTTTAATCCTCAATCGATTGAACTTGAATTCGAACTAAGAGGGGTAAAGTTGTCTCTCTTGTCAATCGATTGACACTTGGCTCTCAATCGATTGACATATATGGGTAGAGTCTCCATTCTTCTGGTGGATGTTGAGCTACTTCACGGATTTCGATGCTTCTTTTGACCTTTTTGGTCCACAGTTCTTGCGTAACCTTTAATTGTCCTTTTTTACACTCTTTAACAATCCAACGGTCAGAAATACTTGTAAACATTGAAACTACATAACCACCATTAGATGCTTTCATCGGCTAGCTAAATGTAAGAATTAAGGGGTGAAATATAATCACATTTCGGCACCGATCACACCCCCAAACCTACACTTTGCTAGTCCTCGAGCAAAGAGAAGGAAAAATAACTAACAATTTAGCAAATAAAATGAATACCACTTTCGTAGGGAACACGGTTGCATTTAGCCTATGCAATAAGCCTTTAAACCCCTAGGTGATCCCTAGTGGAGGAGTTGTGTCTCCTGAAAGTTTTCAGCGAAGATACCTACAAACTTCATAAACTGATAACTTCTATAATTGTAACCATACCCTTAAGTAGTTAAATGTTCGTGAAACCTTTAAGATGCTTCTGGCCATGCTCATTTTATTAACACTCATTCAATTCAATTCATTGCTTTTTCCAATACTCATGATTCATGCCCAACATGTCATGTGTTATTATCACTGCTAAAATTCTTTCATCTGAGAATAAGTTTAAACTCGAAGTCTTTAGATTCCATGTCTAGACTCAATCCTCACCTTAGGTATGCACTCAAAAATGAAATCGCTCCGATGAATAGTTTTACTTTTCACCCATATGTGAGATGGAATTACAACACAAATTAGAAAAACTCACAAGTTATAAGGAAGACGGTGCATCAAAGAATTTTTAAAAGAAATCTCATTAGGAAAGATATTTGTATCTTAAGCATGCATATACCAAGCACCATAGACATTGTATAATCACTCTTCACAAGGCATTTACCACTCATGATTTGATCAAGAAGGTCTTTTCTAAGGTTGTAATGGGGCTCGGATAAAGGTTAAGAAAGAAAGGAGAAATTGGATTCAAATTTCTTTGAGAAATCGGAAAATGAAGCATATTTGATTTTATGATTTTTCACACTTTCTTTTTCGAACCTTTCAGAAGCTTTTCCTTTTTATCACTTTTCTCCTTTTTTCTTTTTCTTTATAACACCACTTTTACATATTTCTCTACCTCTTGCATAAAGATATATTTTCTTCTTTGCTCTCTTTTTTATTTTTCTGCCATATACTCATGCAACTACTATTGCCATAACTTTCTATTTCCTTTCTTGCTCTCCTCCCTAATTTCTCATAAATTAAAGGGTAAGGTCATTTCAAACCGGTGTAGGGTATGATTAATATAGCTCACAAGAAATATTTAAGGCAAAATCTTTCAATTGACGCTCAAAGGGGGTGCAACAAGATAAATCAATATATGGTGGGATATTTTGGGCACAAAAGAGCCAAAGATGGCCTTTGATCATCTCCTCTCATAATGGTAATGATACCTATTTGCCTTGAGTTTTTACACAATGATTTCTAGCACAATGATATAACATATGCGAAATCAACAAATCGAAATAAACTATATGAGAATTCACTAATTAAGAATGAAGTTCAAAGATACTCCAAAAATTTTCAGCACTCATAAAAAACGAGGACAAAGTTCCAAAGCTCTTTGGGTTTTAGTCTTTCTTTGGGATCTTAGGATTTCAAGTTTTGTACTTAATTCTCAGATTTTGGAATTAAAGCAACATGATGGTACAAAATTTTTAGTCATAGATCATGAACATCATTATTCATCATTAAAATTTATGAGCATTTGTAAAACAATCATGGCATGATGACAATCTCTAACGGAATTTCCGATCATCTACACTTCAAGGCCATGAAGCCACATTCCGAAATTTATAAGTTTTACTGCTCATCAGTCGATCGATTGACTCAATTTCCTCAATCGATTGGCTGCTGCAAACTTCCAATAGGCTGATGGTCATCAGTCGATCGATTGAGACAATGGTCTCAATCGATTGGCTGATACACTTTTTAAAATCCGAGAACAGCCCTTTTTTTTAATATGAAATCTACACATCTGAATCGAAAGAAATACCCCCTCAAACCTGAATTGTCCAATGTCCTCATTGGCTGGATATCTGGAAAGTGAATGAGACCCCCAAACCTATTTAAATGCAATAGAGGACCAACAGGCTAACCAGGTGAAAAGCATTGTGACCAAAATATAAAACACAAATAGTCAACTAAATTAAACTTCTAATAAACTTGTGCAATTTATTACATTTATTAAAAATTGAAGGAAAATATCCTAATTCTAAAACATAATCTCAAAATAACCTAATCTAAAACATGAAAATAAAATAAAAACTAAAGGACTCTTAAAACTAGACCCTAAAACTGACAGTCCTAATCCCTTAATCATCATTGGAAGCGCTCCCTCGCTTTGGCTGTGGGAATGCATAGTGCACATCTCCTCTGTAATTCCACCCTCGACGGGTGGTGGAATGGGCGCTTGTGGCGGAGATGTTGGTGGGGTAGGAGGCGGCGATACAAGTTGCGGTTGCGGGTTTAATTCCGCCCATGAGCAGGTCGGAATCAAATTTAACATTGGATCATTACCGGCTTCGATGGAACGAGCAAAACTCGATTGGACTTCTGGATCTAAAACAAGGTCAAGATCAATGATTTCTCGCGTTGACTTATCGAGCGGCTCCCGTGGCGGTTCTCGACGGAGTCTTTTTCGCGTCGGTTCCATCAATTTCTCGACTGCCGAGAGGGTACGGTACCGGATGGGAGCCATAGCAAAAACTTGGGGAGGACTGAAAGAAAATTTCTGACTAAGGTGATTTAAAAGACTTCTAAGAGAGGTATAAATAGAGAAAATTTTGTGATTTAAAAGACTATCTAAGAGAGGTATAAATAGAGAAAATTTTCTAAAACACGGACTCTCTAAGGACTCAACGAAACCTCCTAAACTACGGACTCTAAGGGGACTCAAATCTCTCTATTTTCGGAGTGGAAGAGGCAATTTCTTCAGAAACATACATCAGTCAATCGATTGACCCCTGAGTGTCAATCGATTGACATATGATGTCACGTTTGATATATGGTGCACGGTCAAAGCGTCAACCTTGGCAGAAAAGCCCTTCAGTAGGTTCACGCAATCGAACACAATGTTCAAAAAATTCTCGACTCGCGGAAGGATCTTACGCTCTCATGTCAATCGATTGAAATACAAGTATCAATCGATTGACCTGTCACCATAGACCGACAGAATTTAGACTGAAAAGCCTTTGCTGATTTGGAGACTTCTTTCAAACAATTGATGTTAATTGACTACCACAGTTGATCGATTGAAAAAGGCTTTTCAATCGATTGACTGCTTGGAAATTCTTTTTCGAAAATTTGAGAATTGAAGTTCTCAATCGATTAAGATTAAAATCTCAATCGATTGGCTGATGAACATATGCACCAATCCGAGAATACACAAAAAAATTAACACACTAGAATACTCTGATTTTCATTCATTCTATCATGATTTGATTACAAAACGTGCTCCCATAAACAAAATGGCCAAAATAAAACAAAACCAAACACAAACTACAATTCACAAAATCAAAACAAACATGATCGCAAACACAAAAATAAAGCAAACTTAAAAACAAACACTAACACACAAAACAGAACACACTAAACATCATCATCATCATTTTCTGGATCTCCCTCTCCATCCATCACCGCTCTCGCTCCTGCGATGAAGTCCTCAGCTTGCCCAGGGAATGACTCATAGGCAATCCGCACGAGAAGGGAACTCTGAAATCGTACACGTCGATCAATACCTCCCACAGTGGCACTCAACCCATCCATCCGCGCCTCGAGGCGAGCTACTGCTGCCTCGACGTTAAAATCGGGGACCTCTTCGGGATGAGGTCATCTAAGGCCGCCGCGTTGGCGTTGTGCGGGGTTTGGTCGGGGAGGAGGAGGTACATCATCGACGTCGATAGGTGGTGGCGTAACACGCAGAATGGCTTTGATGATCTTGTCCTAAACGTTCGTGCTATAGTGATAAAATTGCATATCACCCATCTCTGCATCATCGTAAATCGGGCACCCAACTTGATCCAAAAGATGCATCACGTAGTGCGGGAAATGCAAAAGAATGGCTTCTCGCTTTTTCGGTGCGGTGGTGATCACGATGTCGCTGTGACACCGATACATCCCTTCAAGCATAAATCCCGAAGCATCAAACCAAGTATTCGTGTGTGCCGCATAAAGCGCCAACACTCTATTCTTCGTCCTCTCGCTCTTCGTGCCATGCGGTAACAGATTGTTCGACATAACAATGTCCCAAAACAAGATGTCCATCGGTAGGACGGCTCATTTAGTGGACAAACCGGACCCGCGCAGTCCTCCACACATGTTGTTGATCATGAGGTCCTGGCTGAGATCAACAGCGGGATTGATGTGGTGGTTCAATGGGCGAACCACATAGAAATTAAATGCACGGGCGAGATTGGCGGCGTGCAAGTTATACGTCCAGTTGTCAATCTCGAGGCGGATGAATGGCAATCCCGTTGGGGATAGTGTTGCTGATACCCACTCCATGTTTTGATAAAATAGCCGCAGGATACGCAGCGAAGCATCTATAGGCGGAGGAGTGAGCAACATCTCCAAGTGCAGAGCCTCGATGAATTCAATCGAGTAAGCGACTTCTGCAATGTGACGATATTTGGCTAGATCGAAGAAATTATCCGTTTGAAACTGGCGATCCACGTACTCGTCATTGGGGATGCGCATAGGATTATTGGTAGGACGAGGTGGTCGGTAGATTAGTGGACCAGGTGCCACCATTTTGATCGCATACGAGGAGAATATAGATCACTGCAAAAGTCGGATTGGAGGTGGCTTGCGACGAAGGGGACCACGGGTGTCCCCATTATATAATGTGATCGTCAATCGATTGACACCGGTTAACCTCCACCACGTTGCGAGAATGTGAAAGGGCATTTGGAATGCGGATGCGACGTGGTACAATCCACTCAAGCACTCTTAATGTCAATCGATTGACATAGTGGTGTCAATCGATTGACAACAACCTTTTTGCGAAAAGTCGCACCGTTTAGGTGCCTTGGGAACTGGCGGAGTTAATAGGCAATCAAGTCAATCGATTGAGAGGATAGTCTCAATCGATTGACGTTGATGTGCCCCTAAAATTAGCTACAATCGACAAGATGTGTCGATTGGCGCTCCAATTTCTGAAAACTGGTAAGTAACTAGAGGTACTGTCAATCGATCGACAATCAAGTCTCAATCGATTGACATAGTAGATGTGCCGATTGGTCAGGCACACGCATGCAGGGCTGAGATGATGATGATTTGGGACATCAATCGATTGACAGCGCAAGTATCAATCGATTGAGTCAATAAGGTCAATCGATTGACTTTTCTGAAGTCAATCGATTGAGAAAGACTCTTTTTCAATCAAAAACACAAACAAAAATAAAACACACTGGGTTGCCTCCCAGGAAGCG
This sequence comes from Chloranthus sessilifolius, assembly GCA_021018995.1. Classification (NCBI taxonomy): domain Eukaryota; kingdom Viridiplantae; phylum Streptophyta; class Magnoliopsida; order Chloranthales; family Chloranthaceae; genus Chloranthus; species Chloranthus sessilifolius. The sequence continues at coordinate 635,234 of JAJIZI010000016.1, read as the reverse complement.
CTGAGTTTATCTGTCGACAGCTCGACCACTTCATTGTTCACTTTTCCGAGTCACTGAGGTACATCTCTTCAATCCTGAACTGGGTCATTGGCTCAAACATTGGTTTAAGTCGTTGCCCATTGACTTTGAAAATTCGATTGTCCTTAAAATTTCTAATCTCAATCGCACCATGCATGGTAGTGGATACAACCTGAAACGGTCCTTCCCACCTTGATTTCAATTTTCCTGGATGGCGCTTAAGTTTGGAGTTAAAACAACCAAACCTTTTGTCCGCTGCGGAACTCCTTCCGAGATATTGATTGATCGTGCAACTTTCTATACCGTTCCTTATATATCTTCGAATTTTCATACGCGTTATAGCGTAGCTCTTCTAGTTCGTTCAGCTGTAACCTTCGATTGGATCCTGCCTCTTGCATATCGAAATTAAACTTTTTTATAGCCCAAAATGCCTTATGCTCCAATTCAACTGGGAGATGGTATACTTTCCCATATACAATCCTAAATGGCGACATTCCAATCGGTGTCTTGAATGCAGTACGATATGCCCAAAGAGCATCAGATAGCCGATTCGACCAATCCCTCTTGTCCGGTCGTACCGTCTTTTCTAAAACTCCTTTGATCTCCTGATTCGACACTTCCACTTGACCACTAGTCTGCGGGTGATACGGCGTTGCTACCTTGTGGGTGACGCCATATTTCTTCATTAAAGTGACAAAGTGGCTGTTGCAGAAGTGTGAATCGCCATCACTAATGATTTCTCTTGGGATCCCAAATCTGTTAAACACATTTTCTTTCAAGAATTTGACCACTACTTTATGGTCATTCGATTGGATTGCCACACTTCTATCCATTTTGAAACATAGTCAACGGCCACCAAAATGTATGAATAACCGAACGATGGGGGAAAAGGACCCATGAAGTCGATCCCCCAAACATTGAAAATCTCAACAATCAAAATCGGGTTCAATGGCATCATATTTCATCGTGAAATATTTCCAAGCTGTTGACATTGTTGGCACTCTTTACAAAATTTTGCAGTGTCCCGAAAGATAGAGGGCCAGTAGAATCCGCTTTGAAGAATTTTTTTTGTGCGATCTTTTGTCCTCCGAAATGGCCTCCGCAGGCTCCAGCATGGCAGAAATTAATGATACTTAGTTACTCTTCTTCAGGCACACATCTTCTGATGACTCGATCTAAACAGAATTTGAACAACTGTAGTTCATCCCAAAAATAGTATTTAATCGGGGAGAAAAACAGATTTTTACAGTGACCAGATAATTCACAATATTGGCAAACCAAAAAACTTTTGTAGCTATTGTATCAATTGTCATTAACTGCTCATCCGGAAAGGTGTCACGGATAGTCTCAGATATAGATGATTCTTCAGGCAAAATTTGTGACAAATGATTAGCCACAACATTTTCGACCCCCTTTTTATCTTTAATTTCAAAATTGAACTCTTGGAGGAGCAAGATCCATCGGATCAACCTTGGTTTCGTGTCTTTTTTCGCCAATAGATACTTCAATGCATAGTGGTCTGAAAAGACCACTATTTTCGAACCGAGCAAATATGAACGGAATTTATTCAATGCATACACCACAGCTAATAACTCCTTCTCGGTTATAGTGTAATTAAGTTGTGCATCAATCAATGTTTTACTGACATAGTAAATCACATGGGGTAATTTGTTTACCCTTTGCCCTAAGACTGCTCCAATTGCATAGTCCGATGCATCGCACATGAGTTCGAACGGTAGAGAATAATCAGGTGGTTGGATTATCGGAGCATTTGATAATAGCTCTCTCATTTTCAAAAATGCCTTCATACATTCATCATCAAATTCAAACGGAACATCTTTCCCAGTAAGGTACACAATGGTTTAGCCACCTTGCGAAAATCCTTGATAAATCTTCTGCATGACCTAGAAATGATCGAATTTGTCGAACACTCTTGGGTGGTGGCAAATTAGCAATTAAGTCGACTTTCGCCTTGTCGACTTCGATTCCTTTCTTGGAAATGATATGTCCCAACACAATTCCTTGTTGAGCCATGAAATGGCTCTTTTCCCAGCTTAAAACAAGATTAAATTCTATGCAACGTTGTAATACTTGTGTCAGGTGATTCAAGCATAGTTCAAATGTCTTCCCAAAAACCGAGAAATCATCCATGAACACCTCGATAAATTTGTCAACCATATCCAAGAATATCGCTAACATACAACGTTGAAAAGTGGTCGGCGCATTGCAAAGTCCGAAAGGCATCCTTCGATATGCAAAGGTACCATACGGGCAAGTAAATATTGTCTTTTCTTGATCCGATGAAAACACAGGCATTTGATTGTATCCCGAGTAACCATCAAGAAAACAATAATATTCTTGTCCTGTAATTTTTCTAGAATCTGATCAATAAATGGCAAGGGAAAATGATCCTTTCTTGTGGCAATGTTCAATTTCCGATAATCAATACATACACGTCATCCAGTGGTTTCACGTGTAGTCACCACCTCTCCTTCAGTAGTCTCTTTCACTGTAATTCCAAACTTTTTGGGAACAATTTGGATTGGGCTTACCCAATCACTATCAGAGATCGCATAGATGATTCCAGCATTGAATAACTTGATTATCTCTTTTAGAACGACTTCTTTCATGTTTGGATTAAGTCGTCTTTGTGGTTCTCTCGATGGTATACTATCATCTTCTAGATGTATTTTGTGTATACATACTAACGGATCAATCCCTTTAAGATCAGCTAAGGTCCATCCGATAGCTCCTTTGTGGTCTTTAAGCACTTTCAACAAATCATACTCTTTCCCTTCCAATAATATTGATGAGATAATTACCGGCAATGTTTCTTGAGGTCTCAGAAAAGCATATTTGAGTGACTCAAGCAGTTTCTTTAATTCAACGGTTGGTGGCTACTCAATTGATGGAGTCAGCTCGTCCTTTACCTGAATGGGTAACGGTTCAACCTTAGTCTCAATTTCACATAACTTATCGCCTTCACTCGATGCATTCGTCCTCTTCTCTTCTTATTGTTTCTTTTCAGATCCTTTTTCCTCATAGATGGCCAACAAAGCAATTTCAAATTCTTCTTTGGAAAGCATTGACGGTAAAGCTTCGTCCACTACTTCGTCCACCTGATCGATGTAGAAACAGTCAACCTCATCCTTATTGGGAAAATGGTTCATCGCATGAAATATATTGAGCCTAACTTTCATGTTTCCAAAAGAAACATCCATGACTCCCGTTCGACAATTTATGCAGGCATTAGCAGTTGCAAGAAACGAACGTCCAAGAATGATTGGAACTTGATTGATGGATTTAACTGGTGGTTTCATGTCCAACACAACAAAGTCCACTGGAAAGACAAATTTGTCTATTCCAACCAAAACATCATCGATGATACCCCTAGGTCTTCTTTCTGACCTATCAGCAAGTTGGAGTGTAACAGTCGTGGGTTTCAATTCGCCTAATCCTAATTTCTCATACACTGAGTATGGGATCAGGTTAACACTTGCTCCTAAATCCAATAATGTCTTACCAATTGGTTGCCCACCTATAACACATGGAACAGTTGGGACTCTAGGGTCCTTAATTTTTTGAGGTGCATCCAATTGCAATATCGAGCTGACTTGTTAGTCAAGAACACTTTGTTTGAAACTTGAGTACGAGCCTTTCTCTTACGAGTGCATAGATCTTTGAAAATTTTTGCGTACTCAGAAACTTGCTTGATTGTTTCAAGTAATGGAAGATTTATCTTTACTTGCTTGAATGTTTCAAAGATTTCTTCATTTTTGACGATCCTTTCCCCATTCTAGATGGAGGTGTTAGGCACTCAGGGAATGGTGCCTTTGGGATATAGGGATGGGATTTTTCTTTTGGTTCTTCTTCAGGTCCTTGTTGGACAATTTGAGGAGATTCTTTCTCTTTTCCTTTCTCTAACCCTTTGCCTTTTGTTACTTCTTTTTCTTCTTTCTTATCAGATTCCACTGGCATTTCCACTTGATTATCAACCGCTTGCCCACTTCTCAACACAGTAACAACTTTCAACTGTTAACTATTCGATAGTCCTTCATCAGGTGACGCTTGGCCTCGAGGATTGTTGATGGGTTGGCTAGGAAGCCTACCTTCCTCTCGTTGACTCAATTGATTGGTCAATTGGCTAAATTGGTCCATCATTATCTGCTGAAAAGCTTGCATATTTCGCATAATCTTTTCTTCCAAATCAGAATCTTTCGAAGCGGTGGTATGAGATTGATTAAAATTCTAATTGAAATGTTGGTTTTTTCGGTACTCAGAATTTGGATGATAATAGAGAGAATTCTGTTGTGGACGAAAGTTTTGTTGTCCACTCGTTATGTTGGATCTGTACTGCTGGTTCACCTGTCCAGTTTGGTTTGATCCTCCCCATCCTTAGTTGGGGTGATTTTTCCATTCCGGATTGTAGGTGTTTGAGTACATGTTTCTACCCTGTCACTGATAAGATTGAGTCAGATTCACCTGCTCGTGAGGAGCAGGTTCATCAGGGAAGAATGATAAGGTAGTTGGACACTCATTAGCCATGTGGCCTGGGTGGTCACAAATTGAACAAGCTGTGAGGTTGATGGGACTTTCAGCTTGCTTGGTTGCAGCTAACAACATGTTCATTTATTTGGACATGTCAACTTTTGTTGATAGATCTGAGGTATTGTTGTTGACATCATATAGTCCATCTCTGGTCAAATTATGAGATTTAGTTGCCACATCCAAGTTAGTTCACCCCATTGTCGCATTTTGTATTAAGGTTTGATACAACTTCTCAAACAATGCCCACAGTTCATCAGCCTCTTTTATGGCACATGATCCTCCACAAGATGCATCAACCATGCGTCGTTCTTCTGGAATCAGTCCATTGTAAAAACTTTGAATCTGTTGCCACCTTGGAAGTTGATGATTAGGACAACTTCTAATCAATTCCTTAAAGCGTTCCCAACATTCATGAAATGTTTCTATAGGTTGTTGGGAGAAGAATTGAATTTTCTGACGCAACTCAATGGTTTTGGTCATGGGAAAATATTTTTTAAGGAATTGACGGTGTAATTCTGCCAAACTCTAGATAGATTGTGGTTCTAAAGAATAGAACCAAGCTTTTGCCTTATCTCTTAAAGAGAAAGGAAAGAGTCGTAGCTTAGCTATCTCGTCGGTGACATTATGAACTCTGAACATTTTACACACCCCAGTGAATTCATTTAAGTGAACATGTGGATTTTCATTGGTCAATCCATGGAAAATTGGTAACATTTGAATCATTGCGGATTTTAATTCATAATGGTTTCCTGGAATTGGGGCATGCATGATACTATCCTGATCCTCGTAAAAACCAAGATCATTATAATATTCCAATGTTCTTAGGCCCTCATCATGATTATTATTTCCATCATTTCCATTATTGATGTTTTGATTGTTCTCGTTCATTCCTTGCCTTTGATCAGCCATGATTTCAGTATGATGATACTGATTCCTTTGGATTCTACGATTCTCTCTGCAAGACCTTTCAATCTCAAGATTAAATGGTTGCAGATGCGGGTGATGAGATCGAGTAAAGCTCATACACCAACACCCAAACAAGGATTGATGAATCCACAATAAACTCACAAATTTCAGCTTCAATTGATTGAAGCAATGGTCTTGATCGATTGAAACAAAACACAACAATATTCCAATAAAGACTTATCTGTTAATCGATTGATGTGTTAAAATCAATTGATTGAGGTTTAAAAGTCTAGCTGGACAGCACAAAAATTCCAGCTGAGAAGGCAAGCAATAGAGGTTTAGTCAATCGATTGGCAGAGATATGTCAATCGATTGAAAGAATTTTAAAATTTTCCACAGCAATAATATTCCAGTCTCAATCGATTGACAAAGAGTTTTCAATCGATTGATTTCTAAGATGAACAGTAGCCAGTATCAGAAGAAAAGAAAATTAAATTTTGATTATTCTTTTTATTATTATTATTTTATTTTATTTTTAAATTAAAATTCGAATTTCAAAAATCAAAATTAAATTTGAAAATTAAAATTAAAATTTTAAATTTTAAAATCCGAATTTTCAAATTAATAATTCAAATTTCAAAATTCAAAGTTTTAAAATCTAAAAACAATCCCACAAAATCCTACAAAATCTTACTTAAAAGAGGAAAAGAAGAATAATAAAAGACTCCTATAAATCCTAAACAAGAGATCCTAAAAATCCTCTATTCCCTAAAAGAACTCTACAAAATCTTATCAAAGAGAATAAAATAAGGGAAAGAAAATTTTGCAACTCAAAAATTAAAATGCCAATTTTAAATTTAAGAAATCAAAATTCACACAAGAAAATCAAAATTCAATTTAGAAATTAAATTTCAAAATTCAACTTGCAAATTTTAAAGTTCAAAAATCAAAAATCAACCTTCGAGCTCCAAATTTTAACAATTTCAAAATATTTCATCATTCAACTTTTTTTTTTAATCCTAAATTTCAATTTTCAAAATTTCGAAATTAAAAATTCAGATTTTTATTTGTTGGAATTTTAAAAATTAAAACTCAAAATTGTCAATCGATTAACTCTTTGGGCTCAATCGATTGACAAATCAGCAACCAAATCTGCAGAACACAGTCGATCGATTGAGGAGAAGATCTCAATCGATTGACTGTGAAGCAATTTCACACAAATCTCTTTCCAAATTATAAAAATTTTGCCGATTTCCCTGGCAACGGCGCCAAAAACTTGGTCGGTTTTAAATTGTATCCTTGCAAGCGCACAAGATCAATAGTAGCACGGTAAAATCAAGGGTGTCGAACCCACAGGGAAACGTAAATTTTAATTAATCCTTAAAGAGATTTAAAACACCCAAGGAAGTACCAAGGGAGAAAGTTCAATTTGCTAACAATTACCACACTATTCTAGATGCAAGAAAAATAAACTAATCTGAGCAAGAACAATTTATGATAAATAAAATAAAAAATTTAGGAATGATCAAGGAATTTGCTACCCCAGATTTATAATCTTTCTATCATTAGACCCACAATTTCATAACACATCAATCACATCATCATTTATCTAGAAAAATGAATCGTAAGAAAACATGATCATCAATCCGGCATACCTTATCTAAAAACGATGACTCAGCCTATCATTATGGTATGAATCATGTAAAAAGCATAGCATATCTCAAGATTATTAAATCACGACCATGAACATATAATCACTTTGCAACCTAGATCGGCCTGCAGGTACAGATCTGGCGATTATGGTCGTTGATAACATAGATCAACGGTCATAATAAAGTATTCAAAAGATATTCACTTTAAGCACACTTTTTAGCAGAATGATTCCATGATGAAATTAAGAGACTATGGAGTTAATCATAAAAATGTTACAATGTTGTAAACTCGAAGTCATTCTCTTAAATATGCACTTTTTATTTATCCAAAGATCTTTTTACAATGTTTTTCCTAAATACAATCTATAATTTCACAAACTGTAAAAAGAAAGAAATGCAAAAGCCTAAGTACAATCTACCTAGAGAAAACCCTAAAAGAAAAGAAAAGATGTGAATGCCAAGAGTGAGAGAAGGGATAGAGACTAGAGATTAGAGATACTCAAACAAAGCTGTAGCTTTCCTTTTATATGAGCTAGCAAATCTTTTCCCTAATAACCTCAATCGATAGAGTTTTAATCCTCAATCGATTGAACTTGAATTCGAACAAAGAGGGGCAAAGTTGTCTCTCTTGTCAATCGATTGACACTTGGTTCTCAATTGATTGGCATATATGGGTAGAGTCTCCATTCTCCTGGTGGATGTTGAGCTACTTCACGAATTTCGATGCTTTTTTTGACCTTTTTGGTCCACAGTTCTTGCGTAACCTTTAATTGCCCTTTTTTACACTCTTTAACAATCCAACGATCAAAAACACCTGTAAACATTGAATCTACATAACCACCATCAGATGCTTTCATCTGCTAGCTAAATGTAGGAATTAAGGTACGAAATAGTCATATTTCGACATCGATCAGACCATCAGAGCGATCGTTTTCGTCCATTTTGACATTCTCGAGGCTGTCGTAATCGCTCACGCCTTGCCTCTACAACTGCGATCAGTGTCATTTCCATCGACGACAGTGTCAATCCCAACAACCCGATCCTCGTTCCCTCTACGCATTTTGACGGGGACGCCGACAATGTAGACATCGAATATGGGCCTTTTCACGTGTACCGACGTCGGAAGAAGTGAAATGGAAATCAAAACTAAGCGACAAGGGAATTCTAAAAATGTAGAGGACGGGTACAAACTGCAAGAAAAACAGTGTCAAGTGAGCCCTCGCTCGAGCGGTTAAAATCCTCGCTCGAGCGACCACTTAAGCTCGCTCGAGCGAGCTACAGTGACGGAAAATTTTTGTTTTTCATTTTTTTTTACCTTTTTAGTCTTTTATTATTTTAAGACTCTTTTAATTGCAAGTTTTATATCGTTGAGGGTTTTCTTAGCCTATATAAAGGCATTGTAAATACTCTATTAAGATTAATTATTGATTATGAATGAAAAGAGCTTTTGCTTATGTGTGCTTGAGATGAGCCTCTACGAAAAGTGAATCTTCTTCCCTAGAAGGGTTTGGTGCGAAGTCAAGAGTGTGAAGCCTACAATTCTATCTATCTATCTCTTTTATTGTGTGATTCTACAACCCTAAATCGACCATCTTCTTGTGAAATCCTAAACCCTAAATTTCTCTAAATCCTTGAATCGATCCGATTCAACAACTGTAGAGCCCAGCAGAGTTATTAAACCTTCCGCACCTGATATTCAGAGGAAATCAGTGATCTCATCATTGAATCGTGAGCGCCCTAATCTGGAAAAACCTAGAGTTCTATCTCTAGGATCGATCTGCGCTGCAACCTAATGGATCTAGCGCTCGGACTGAACCCTGCCTGAATTTTGCGTGATTCTCCCAAGGAATACTACGAAAACCTGAGGTATTCGTTATATTTTGCAAGTTTTATTGTTTAATTTAATTCCAATTTAATTTCGGTAAAATCAATTATATCATTCACGTAGTTTAGGGTGTCGTCCTGCGTCAGTTTTGGTATCAGAGCCCTAGGTTCTAGGTTAGGGCATACTGTGTGACATTGCATTCATTGCACTTTATTTTCATCACATATTATTTCAGTTTTGGCCAAAGTGTTCATCTTGCATTCCATTCTAGAGCCCGTCAGTAGTAAACTGTATCACCATGGACATGAGTGAGATTGCCGAAGCTCTTAACAACACGAGGGCTGACCTAAAATCGATCAATGATCGAATGACTGTCTTAGAAGCAACCCAAAGGACTCTCGAAACATCCAATTAGAGGTTGTTAGACCGAGTCAATCGGTTAGACGAGGGTGATGAGTACTTTGAACCACCCCGTGAGCGTAATGGTCCACGTTTTGAATGAAATGGCTACCAACATATCAGAACCGGAATCATAGGTTTGATCATCATGGAGATGACTACGACCCGAAAGGGAGACTCCTCAAAAATGTCCGAGTTGAGTTCCCGACTTTCGATGGAAGGCTAGATCCTCAAGTCTTCCTCCACTGGTTATCCGATATAGACCAGCACTTTGAGTGGTTTGGCATGAGCGATTAAACATGTGTTAGACTTGCTAAGATGAAGCTCATAGGCCAAGCCCGACTCTTTTGGGTCAACGTTGAACGCATCAGAACGAATGCGGGTTGTACTCCCATTACCCATTGGGAGGACATGAAGGAACGACTTATAGAGAAGTACGTCCCTTCTTCATACTACCACTGTCTCCTTGACCAATGGCAAAATCTGCGCCAAGGTAGTATGCCCGTGTCGAATTACATTGGCAAATTTGAAGAGTTCATGATGAGAGCCAGGGTATGCGAAGACCCCCAAGTCACTCTATCCAGATTTTGTACCGGATTGAGACTTGACTTGCAACAAGAGTTAGTCTCCCACCCTGTTGAGACTCTCGCCAAGTGTTACACCGTCGTTCAAGACCTTGAACGATATTTGAAAATGACGGTGACTAGGCGATCTGATTTTCACCTCGGTCAACTCCGTACTGGCGAAGTGAAATCTAGTCTTTGAAACCCATGCATGCAAACCCACATCTACCAATGTGAGGTTTGACAAAGGTAAGGGTGTAGTTGGAGAATCCTCGAAGAATGGGTCTCATGTCAAATGCTATAAATGTCAAGGGTTGGGACACTTTGCCGCCCAATGCCCTACAAGAGACCCACAAAGGAATCTCTTCATTGACGGGGAAGGAGAAGAGAGTGAAGGAGTTTATGAGGAAGAGGACTTTGAATTGAATGCCACACCTAGTGACGAGGAAGGTGATAGCATGGGTCGCGCTCTAGTTGTGAGGTGTGCCTTTGCACAACCTCAATGAGATGAAAAGGAGGATTGGCAAAGGGAGAACATCTTCCACACCTTTGCCACATGTGGGACAAAGAGTTGTAGGGTAATCGTGGATAGCGGAAGCTGCACCAATGTGGTGTCAGAACATACCGTCCCCTGCTTAGGGCTTGCACCTGAAGCCCACCCGAGACCTTACAAAGTCGCATGGGTTGACTCCTCATCCATTCCTGTATCTCAGAGGTGTCGTGTACCCATACAGTTGAGTTCATACACTGACACCTTATGGTGCGATATGGTGCCGATGGATGTGGGCCACATTATCTTAGGGAGGCCATGGCTCTATGATTTGAACGTGACCATTTTTGGGCGATCTAACGTTTGTACGTTCAATTACAAGGGCAAGAAAATCACTCTTAATCCTTTGGCTCCCAAAGCACCATCAGTCAACAAAGTTGAGAAGAAGGGAGGTCAATCCAAGGCCATCAATATTGTGACCCCTTCAGAGTTTGAGAGAGCATCGAAAGATGAGAGTGTTGTGTATGTCGTTGTTACTGTTGAGAGTACTTCTGAGTCAGTCTGTGAGTACCCCAAGGAGGTAGAGCCCATCCTGAATGAATTTGCGGATGTCTTTCCCCGAAGACTTACCCAATGAGCTCCCTCCCATGCGTGACATTCAACAGGTAATTGACTTAGTTCCCGGATCGACATTACCGAACCTGCCCCACTACAGGTTGAATCTGGTTGAACATGTCGAGCTGACCTGAGAAGTCAGTGAGCTCCTTCAAAAGGGGTTCATACAAGAGAGTCTGAGCCCGTGTGTTATACCAACATTACTCACGCCTAAAAAAGATGGTACATGGCACATGTGTGTGGATAGCCGAGCAATTAATAAAATCACTGTTAAATATCAGTTTCCCATACCGCGGCTTGATGACATGCTTGACATGATGGTTAGAGCCACTATCTTTTCCAAGATAGACCTTAAAAGTGGCTATCATCAGGTGCGTATTCGCCCTGGCGATGAATGGAAAACCGCCTTCAAGACCAAAGACAGTCTTTATGAGTGGATGGTCATGCCTTTTGGGCTTTCTAATGCCCCGAGCACATTTATGAGGCTCATGACCAAAGTACTGAGGCCATTCCTTGGCAAATTCCTTGTCGTATACTTTGATGACATCCTGATTTACAGTCCAGACAAGGAGCAGCACATTATCCACCTGAGGTTGGTTTGCGAGACCTTGAGGGGAGAGAGGTTGTACGCGAATCTCAAGAAGTGCACCTTCATGCAGCACTCTACTGTATTCTTGGAATTCATTGTCTCGGTAGACGGGATGGTTGCGAACCTACGAAGGTTAAGGCCATTGTGGAGTGGCTCAAACCTTGAAATATTCATGAAGTCCGTAGCTTCCACGGTTTAGCCATGTTTTATCGTCGCTTCATCCGGAATTTTAGCATCATGGCTCCCATTACCGATTGCATGAGAAAAGGGGAGTTCCTGTGGAGCAAAGCCGCGACGAGGGCCTTTACCGAGATAAAAATGGTTACTGCACCCGTCATGCGCCTACCAGACTTTTCCAAAGTCTTCGAAGTAGCATGTGACGCATCAGGTGTAGGCATAGGCGGAGTACTGAGCCAAGAAGGCCACCCTGTGGCCTATTTTAGTGAGAAGCTCAATGAGGCTAAGCAGAAATACTCCACCCATGACAAAGAGTTTTATGCGGTCATCCGATCTCTGTGGTATTAGAAACATTACCTGAGACCGCAGGAATTTGTGTTGTTTTCTGACCACGAAGCCTTACGTTTCCTTGCTTCCCAGAAAAAGTTGAACCTGAGGCAGGCGAAGTGGGTCGCATAAGGCTGGTGCCGAGAACAAGGCTGCTGATGCGCTTAGTTGTCGAGTCATGACTTTGCAGTCTATGAGCACCGAGGTCATCGGATTTGAGCAGTTGAAGCAAGATTATCCTGATTGCCCAGATTTCGAGGCAGAATACACTGCTTTCCTTGAAAATCCGAACAACAATAACTCCGAATATATCCTGCTGGATGGGTATTTATTCAAAGGGGATCGTTTGTGCATCACTCGCACTTCATTGCGTGACTTCTTCATCTGGGAGTTACATGCCGGAGGGATTGCTGGACATTTTGGGCACGATAAAACCAGTGCGCTTGTTGAGGATAGGTTCTATTGGCCTAGCCTTGTGAGAGATGTCTCTAAGGTCGTAAAAAGCGATTATAGTACATGCCAAGTTGCAAGCATATAAAACAAAATGCGGGCTTGTACACCTTTACCCATCACACCCGTGGCAGACGTCTCTATGGATTTAGTGCTTGGGCTTCCAAAGACTCAGCAAGCACGATTCCATTTTGTGGTAGTGGACCGCTTTTCCAAGATGGCCCACTTCATACCACATTTAAAACCTCCGTCGGCTCACATAGCCAAATTATTTTTTCGGGGAGGTTCTTGGCGTCTACATGGTTTACCTAGATGATTGTGTCGAATCGAGATGTGAGATTTACAGTTATACGCAAAACTTTATGGCACATGATGGGTACCATGCTCTAATTTTCGTGACTATCATCCTCAAACGGATGGCCAAGCGAGTCCACCAATAAGAGCTTAGGTAATCTTCTCCGTTGTCTTGTTGGTGATCACCCTAGGACTTGGGATTCTATTTTGCCTTTAGAGGTTGCATATAACAATTCGGTCAATGGGTCCCTAGGTATGAGTCCTTTTGAGGTGATCCTTGGTCATAGGCCTAGAACACCAATTGCTCTCTAATTCCCATGTATGCATCCCATCGAGTTTAGTCGGTAGATTCATTTGCACTGACATATACATGAGTTGCATCTAGAAATTAGAAAAAAAATTAATCTTGCAATGAATAATACAAAATATCTGCGGATCATAGGCGCTTCAAAGAATTCGAGGTTGGAGATTACGTCATGGTTGAGTTAGGCTGGCGGTTCCCATTAGGAGCCATGAAGAAACTCAAGCGTGGCGCTAGGCCTTTAAATTGTGGTGAGGCGGCCTAATGCATATGTTCTCGAGCTTCCACGATATGAGGGTCTCTACATTCAATGTGGAGGACACTGGTTCCTTCATTAGACCCACCCCTCACAACCCCTTCCAGCGACCCCAGAGCCCAATTCAGCCCACCCTGCAACATCTACCCTTCCTTCCCACACAAATGTAGTGAGATGAGATCGAAGGGATACTAGATGATATGGCGATATCCATCCATAGGTGGAATTCAAAAAGTACTTGGTCAAGTGGTTACTGAGCCGGACTCAAGAGAACTCATGGTTGAAGAGCGAAGTCTGACGTTTGGACCAGGAAACATGCTCAGCTATCAGCAGCCACTTCATGCCGGTGATGAAGCCTTTTGCAGGAGGTGTGGCGGGAGGCATATCGTGAACATCGGAATATGGACCTTTTGGCGATGTCACAAGCGTCGAAAGAAGCGAAATGAAAATCAAAACTAGGCGAAAAGGAAATTCTGGAAATGTAGAGGACGGGTACAAACCGCGAGGAAAACAATGTCAAGCGAGCCCTCGGCCGGTTAAATCCTGAGTGAGGCCCTGGCTCGCTCGGCGACCACTTCGCTTTCGGCGGTTATAATCCTCGCTCGAGCGAGCTACAGTGATGGAAAGTTTTTATTTTTCATTTTTTTTACCTTTTTAGTCTTTTATTATTTTAGGACTCTTTTAATTGCGAGTTTTATATCGTTTAGGGCTTTCTTAGCCTATATAAAGGCATTGTAAACACTCTATTAAGATTGATTAATGATTATGAATGAAAAGAGCTTTTGCTTATGTGTGCTTGAGATGAGCCTCTACGAAGAGTGAATCTACTTTCCGAGAAAGGTTTGGTGCGAAGCCAAGGGTGTGAAGCCTACAATTCTATCTATCTACCTCTTTTATCTTTGATTGCGTGATTCTACAACCCTAAATCGACCACCTTCTTGTGAAATCCTAAACCCTAAATTTCTCTAAATCCTTGAATCGATCCGATTCAACAACCGTAGAGCCCAGCAGAGTTATTAAACCTTCCGCACCTGATATTCAGAGGAAATCAGTGATCTCATCATTGAATCGTGAGCGCCCTAATCTGGAAAAACCTAGAGTTCTATCTCTAGGATCGATCTGCGCTGCAACCTAACGGATCTAGCGCTCGAACTGAACCCTGCCTGAATTATGCGTGATTCTTCCAAGGAATACTACGAAAACCTGAGGTATTTGTTATATTTTGCAAGTTTTATTGTTTAATTTAATTCCAATTTAATTTCGGTAAAATCAATCATATCATTCACGTAGTTTAGGGTACCGTCCTACGTCACATTTTCCTCTCTTCTCTGCCAATCTCTTCTTCTGCTTCCCGTGCTACCATCAACCCACAACCCATTTTTCATCTCTGTATTATCACAGAACAGTGACATTAAAATGTCATTTTTATTTTTAAATATATATGTAAATAACATATAAAGTATAAAGATTATATAACTCGTTTTCCTCTATTTTGACTCAAACCTGTGCCCATAAAACCTTCTTATTATTCACAGTTATATATATATATATATATATATATAGTATAAGGTATAAAAACCTATATAAATATATATTTATTTCTGTATATATGTTATATTTATTATTTTAAACACCTATCCATTATTTATTTATTTTAATTTTGCCATTAAAAATGTAAGGGTTTATAACCCATAGGCTATTTTTAGCTTAGTAACCAATTGTAAAATATTTTCTGAATATGTTTATTTATTAGTTTTAATATCAATTAACTCATTGTAAAATATATTTTATTAGTAATCTCTATTCTATCCGACTTCAAATATTTATTAAAATATATACCCCTATCATGGGTTATCAAATAATTTTTAATGTGTTTGCCCTTTCGTAATATTTTCGGCATTGCGACACGACCCGATCGTCGTACTCTTTCGGCATGTAATCTGAAACTTGAACCATCCAAGTTGATACCCTATTGGCTAACCTTTCCGCAAACTGACTCAACCTCTAACTCATACCTCTCACGTAGTCATTCAACTCTTTTGTTGAGACATCGCTTAGTGCTAACACACCCTTGTTCTCATGCAGGCAACACATTGAGCAGCCCAGGCTTCAACCACTCCCGTCGCGATCACCAAGGAAGCGCATATCAAGGCAAGTGGCCTACCCTTATCATCCGATTTTGTTTAATTAATTAGTACTATGTAAATACAACATATGTATATACGAGTACATACAACCCTATAATTATGAATTGAAACCCTTAGGTAGTGTGATACATATACAAGACGTATGTTGATATTATAAATATGCTAGAATACCTATACAAGAACTTGTTCTTTTATCTCTACACAATCATGATTGTTAATTGAAATTTCGATATGAAGTTAATCGTAGTTGATTCTTGATGGTATGTTATATATTCGAGCACATGAGCAAGCATAGTTACTGTCTGATTTTTATCATAAACTGGTAGAAGGAGAAAATGGGTTATGAAAATGGATTGATTATAGTATATATCCCTTTTCGAAAAAATCATGAAATACCATTTTGGTTATGGAAGACATCAACTATTGAGCAAATGATTTTCCACTGCATATGTTTTGCATCGATATAAGTATATGATATTTCTTGTGTGGATCCTCCCATTGGGCAGCATGGGTTTGGAATGAATGTCCCTGTTAGTGCTTCCTTATATGAAGTACATATTGCCTACCGACCTGCCACGGTAAGGTATGAAATTCAGATATGTAATGTGATGTGGTAAGGATAACCTGAACGAAGGTAAAGTCCAAAAGGGTCACATGTGGATGTACCATGGATCCGGTACTATAGTAGTAAGACCTACACCTATAAGTGTGTAGCTGCTGAAATTTAGGTATTTTCTTTTGTTTTCCTTTCAAAGAAAAACTCCATGTTCTTTTATGCATACATCTCATTTCCTACTTGATAATAACTGCAAATGCAATGTCTTGAGAATGAAATAGCGAAATTGCATATATATACAACTTCTACTGAAGTCAAAAGAATGTTCATAAATGAATTTGTTTCTCTTCTTGATTGTTAATACGTAGATTACTAGATATTATTGGGGGGCCACTTGTTGAGTTTATCTCACTCCCGTTGTTAATATTTCAGCGGATCGAGTTAACCTTCCGACATCTCCTCAAGCAGAGACATTGGGAGATCTTTTAAATTAGAGACAGCCAGGGAGTTAGTAAGGATTTGTGTTGGGTTGTAAGGGACTTTTGAATTGTAATAGTATTCATGATGAACAATGATTTGTAACAGTGATGTACCATTCTTCTGAGATTATGAATGAAATATCAGGTTATGTATTTTGTTTAACCTTTAGTTCTGTTTTGATTATTGAATTTTCTCACGCACCGAAGTTCGCGGTGTATTGGATTTCGAGGCATGACAGTACCCTCCCCGGTTATGTTCCTGGTATGGGCCTAAGTCCCCACCCAAAACACATCATGACACCGCAATCACATATAGCCTAGGGTCGGGACTTTTCCCTATCCGATGTGGTACTATCACAGAGGAGGATTGGTTTTCTTATGTGAAACTTTTGGATGCACTTTTGTGTGATCTCATGAAGGATTGTAATTGCAGTGATAAAAAAACCCTAAAACTGTGACAAGCAGTCACCATTGGTGGCTGCACATGTATGTGAAGTTTCTCTTCACTTCATTGGGTATTTGAGAGGTGCCATCCACCCATTCCATCTGGTATGAGTCTAAGCAGAAAATAGAAGGATTTCTGTTCCTGTAGCTATGCTGCATGTTTTTTCTGTCCTTCCTATGGCTGACCTTCATACTAAGAACCATGTCGAGCAGAAGGAAAATGAAGGGGGGGGAGGATAATGTTTTACCAAGCAATTGGACACACCTGAACCATTTTATGCATTCTCCCACAACATCTCGTGTTAATGCGCTCTATAGGACTCGAAGGTACCTAAATTCATGCCTAGGCAAGGGTAAATTATATGCTGATCATGGATAATTCAATGTGGAACTTTCTGCTAATGCAAATTATGTCAAACACATATCTTCGACAATAGTAGACTGTACTTTTGTGGGAGGAGATCTGGTGACATAGAAGAGTAAAAAGCAAAATGTAGCATCAAAATCTAGTGCAGAGCATATAGGGCCGTGTCCATGGGGCTTGCAAAGATTTATGGCTCAAGACTCTTCTTACTAGTTCGAGAAATAGAGTCATTTACCTATGAAACTCAATAGAGACAATAAGGCTGCCACCCATACTCCTACCAAACTAATTTATTATGAAAGAACAAAGTGATTTGTATTTACTAGCGGAAATATTTACTGTAGTTTGTATTGTAACATATTTATACTTTTATAAGGGTAGTTTGATACTATCCTTTATCTCTTTTTATATACTTGTAATGCCTCTAGTCTAGAGGAGCAATTTTGTAATGTTCTTTAATTAGATCTAATATAAAAGGGTGCTGATCTTTGGAGCGAAGCAACCGTATTCCCTTAATGTTTTTCTTCTTATTCTTCTTCGTTTCTTCTTCTTCTTCGTCTTCTTCTTCTTCTTCTTCTTCTTCTTCTTCTCTCTCTCTCTCTCTCTCTCTCTCTCTCTCTCTCCTAACAACTCCATTACACACCTTTTACCAGTTAACACATCAAATACGGATTGCTAGTGTTAGTGTCATCAAGGTGATGTTAAATTCATTAATATGTAGCTTAAGTGTAATGTTCTATAACAAACTTTAGCTGTATAGAACTACAATAAAACATAAAAACTATTAGTAGTATAAATACCATAAAATGAAAGATAAAATATTTTAAGGCTTTTTTCATAAGCTGCGTTGACAAAAAATTGAGTGCCCTTCTCGCATAGATAAAAATTTATGTTGAAGAGTTCAATAACAATAGGAATTAGTAAGTTGAGCACATGAGCCTTTTACCAGAGTAAACATCACCACACACACACACACACACATATAAAAGAATTCTCTGGTACCAGAATTTGGCCCTGTTCTCTGCAGGAACATAGAACATGGTTTCAGCTAACACACCACATTCTCCACCTGAATCAATATTCCCATAAAAGGATCCTGATCCAGGCCAATCACGATCATGATTACCACTGCAAGAAAGGAAAAAAAAAAAAAAGACTTTCATTTAATACGCCTACAAAAGAGTATAAAGCTTCTTAAGTTATATATATATATATATATATATATATATATATATATATATATATATATACACACACACACTATGAATATTAAACTATGAAGACAAACCTTCCAATCATATACGGAACAGCTGAAGCAATGGGCTCAACCTGTGAGATAAACTGATCCCATTGTGAGAGATATCCATTTGCATAACTCAAATCTCCATTATGGAAAACAATATCAATGTTCTCCAAGTCCTGAATAATCTGGTTGGTGGTATTAAGAGAACCGGGCTGAAAGTGGTTATACTCATTGGAACCATCAACCTCTGCCTGAAAGTAAAAAGTGCTTTAGAAGCCGCCCATATATCACAGGTTACGGAGATTAACTCTCCAGAAATGAAAGAAATCTAAGCACCCTTCATTACATCAGATAACACATTCAAATAAAGGATCATGAAATATGATCAACCTGTTAGAATATATGATATATTCATGTATAAATCATTCTTCTAATATATAAATAGTATAGTCATGTATACATATTTCTTTCATATGTAAAGTTTTGGAGATTTACGGTCCAGAATGTATGATTACCCTAATGACATGTTTTTATTCTCGTAAGTTTTATTCTATTTCAAACAAAACCACTAAGAGATTTCTCACCTTTCCCATATCACCAAATATGACTACCCGCTGTAAAGAATCTTGTCCAGGATAAGGAGATGCCCTAAAACGATAAGTTTGACTCCAAACATACGAACCATTGAATAATCTATGGCCCAGCTTGTAAGTATATCTGCAACATCAAGATTGAAGCCCAATAGACCTTGAGAATTTATTTGTCGAGGAACATACAATTATATTAAAATAGAGTGATACTCTTTACTCCTCAAGGATAAAGATCCAACTATGGTGTAATGGTGGCACCACCATAGTATGATGATGTGTGCCACCATAGAATCACACAGTTTATATTTTAGGTAGCAGTTTACACAACCTGCAAATGATAAAATAGTCCGAAGAGTAAATAGGGAATTTTCCTTCAATTGGTTGAATTTTTACCAATCAGAAAAGGAAATTATTATACTTATCAGGTAAGTTTGAAATATGAATACTAGATAGATTTTGCAGACTGAAGCAACATATTATACCATACATGAGCATAATATACTACATACGCTGAGTTGGGCCACAACTCTTTCAGAAAGCCTGTGTGTATGAAGCCAGGCTCTCGCCATCCAACTGTGCGTGCTGGTGGACCTATACAATATGGAGAAAAAACAGGGATTAATTATGAGAACATGTTGCACTTATTTATTTCAGTTAGGGATGCAGATTTGGTTAACTGAATCGAAACCAAAATTTTCAGTTTTTGGTTCAGCAAAACTGAAATGATTTGGTTCAGTTAACTGATTCCTTAAAAAATCAGAACCAAAATCAAACAGTAACCAAAAAAATTGGTTAGGTTTGGTTTTTCAGTTTCGTTTCAATTTATTCAATTTTTTTCATTTTTCGTTTTTTTATTTTTATTTTGGGTCAGTTTTGTCATCCTACCCAACAGGTATCCGGTTTCAGCCACCCCAAAAAAACAAACCAATTTGAGATTGGTTTCGGTTTATTCGATTTTGGGTTGGTTCCGTACTGGTTTTTGGTTGGTTCGGTCGACCAGTTGTTTGGTTGTTTTTGGAACTTGCACCGCTAATTTCAGTAAACATAATTTGGAGTGTTCAAATTCATGTGAGTTTGGCTAAATTAAAAAATTTAGGAAAAATTATTTATACACAAAAAGGACAGGAAATGGAAATTCTTCTATAACCCAGATACATGGAAATTCTTCTATAACCAAGACAGGAAATGGAAATTCTTCTCTATTCCGAGAAAGTAATTAGATGCACCAAGGTAAAATGTGAGAGAACCCAGATACATGGGAACATTTAACTAAAGATCAACCCAAGTGAAATGGAGTCATTATTGCTCCACTCCAAGAGTCAAATAAGATACTTCATACACCTCAAAGTCCATATGATGGAAATATTTTGAGGTCCTTAACTCCTTATACTCATTATCCCTACAATTGAATGGACATATTCACCTTATCATCAATTATAAAAAACTAATGATGGGTTCTATTTGGCAATGGAAATGGCACTTGTAACTAAATAAATAAATTAATTAAAAACCGAAGCACCTATTACATTTTTTACTTCATTTATGTCTTTTGTTTCATAAACATGCTGAATTCAATTTGGAGATCCAAATACATATTAAAAAAAAATTATATTCCAAGAAAATAACTAGATGCACCAAGGTAAAATTGGAGAGAACCCAGATACATGGGAACATTTAACTAAAGATCAACCTAAGTGCAATGGAGTAATGGTGTCTCTATTTCTCTGCTACAAGAGTCAAATAACATACTCCATACACCTCAAAGTTCATATGACGGAAATAGGTTATTTGAGGTCCTTAACTCCTTATACTCATCATCTGTACAATTGAATGGATGTATTCACCCTATCAATTATCCAATCAATGATGCGTTCTATTTGGCACTGGAATTGGCACTTGTACCTAAAATTAAATTAATTAATTAAAAACCAAAGTACCTACTACATTTTTTTACTTAATTTATGCCGTTTTTAATAAACATGCCGAATTCACTTTATAGATCTAAATACATATCTGAAAAAAATGATATGATGCAGTCATCATTATCATACGCATCTTTTTTCCTTTTCATCATGGTGTGATGAATTGTTGGAACAATATTAAATAATAATATAAGCATCTAATACAAGACATGTAATGACCCTGAATTCCGTTGATGTTGAATCGTCGACTCTTGAGGAGAGTAGGACTACTCTTGTCCGGGTTTGTCAAGTGTCCTCATCTCGTCAGATGACATACGTCAATTTTCGAGGACGGAAATTCTTTTAAGGAGGGTAGAATATAAGACCCTGATTTTTTTTGCTAACGTTGAATCGTTGACCTTTGACGATGATACGACTGCTTTGACCGGTTTGACTTTGGTCAAAGATTTTGATGACTGCGACGCGGCCTTTGACCAACTTATCTTAGTTGGGTAAATGCACCCAAACCATGGATCAAAATATCGTCCGATACCGATACGTATCGGTATTGGACTTGAACGATACATTGAATGTATCATTCGATACATTCAAATGTATTGAATGTATCGAACGATACATTCAATGTATCGTCCGATACAGACCGATACGTATCGTCCGATACGTATCGTTTTGGAGCTCGGACGATACGTATCGGTAACCCGATATTTTAACCCATGACCCAAACACAAATCCGAAAACCAATTCCTAACTTGAACTTTAAAACGAAGCTCGAACACGTATGAGAGGTGTGTGTTGCACACGACTCGAAACCCCAAGATCGGACCAGGTTGGATCCCACCCCTTTTCAAGCGCCATAGTTATGACTATGGGCTTAGTTGATAAATAAATTAAGACAAGTGGGACGGCGTGTGCGTGATCAAGGGCGATCATGTGCACCTTAGAGACAAACCCGACCCGAGCCCAATAAACCAAATTAATAAATATAAATATATGTAACCATGTGTGAAAGGTTCACACAAGTAAGTTTGCAAATAGTTGCAAAAGGCACGAGATGGTATGGGGGTTAGGAACCTGCTTTGTAAACAAAAGGTCCAGGGATCAAGACCTTGCTGAGTAAAAGTTAAGGCATTATTTTGGACCTTTTAATAAAAAGCTTATACAGTATTTTCAAGTGCGCTAGCTTTGCACCGAAGCAACTCCATCAGCTATAAGAAAGGGCTTATATGCAGAAACCAAACAAAACCTGCGTGAGAGTTCTGCTTAGACACGAGATGGCATGGGGGTTAGGAACCTGCTTTGTAAACAAAAGGTCTAGGGATCAAGACCCTGCTGAGTAAAACTTAAGGCCTTATTTTGGACCTTTTAATAAAAAGCTTATACACTATTTTCAAGTGCGCTAGCTTTGCACCGAAGCAACCCCATCAGCTATAAGAAAGGGCTTATACGCAGAAACCAAACAAAGCTTGCGTGAGAGTTCTGCATGAGAGAAAAGAAAGGGGTCGAGTGAAACAAGAGAAGAAACCCCCATGCTCCTCCTTCGTTTTGCCCCTTTTGAGATCCCGACCATTGATCGCAGCCTCTCGAGTTCCTCTTCTCACTCAAGGAATTATGTTGCCCTGTCTCGTACCGCAAGAACGCCGATTTCGAAACCGATTGATAGATAAGAGGTGGAGATCGGAACTCCGAACAAAAGCTACTCTTAAGCGTCAAGTTCCCTCAATTTCTATGATCGTGAGCATCGCATGCGTGATCTAAGAAGGTACGTAATGTAACTTGATCGTGCGGATCTCGATTTCTGAGATTTAGGCCTTAAATTACATATGTTTGGGTCGCGTGTAAGGGTTTCGAAGATCGGACGCGTGCGATGCACGAACGTCGATTTTTCCGATAATCGATCTCCGAAATCCATTGCATGCATGAGATTAGGTGATAGGATTTCTAATCTGATGAAGTAGAAAAGAAAATTTAGCATGCGATGGTGTGTGAATCGAGACATGGATGATTTAGATTTCGAATTGTTTGAATTGGGAAAGAAAAAGAAGATGAAATCGCACACAGTCGCTACAGCGACATTGCAACCTCGCTGTAGCGAGGTCTTTCCTGAACCACTCGCTACAACGAGTACCCCAAGTAGTTTTTAGGCAAAAAAAATTCAGGTAAAACTCGCTGCAGCGAGGTTCTGAATTCTGAACACCTCACTGCAGCGAGCTGCAAACTCGCTGTAATGAGTTAGAGCTAGGTGCCGACACCAGCTCGGTATTTCGATCATAACTTTTGACCCCGAACTTGGATTGGCGCGATTCTCGTGGCATTGGAAAGAGGACAACGAGTTCTATAATGTGTGAATTAGCAATTCCACAAATCCAACGTTTTAAAGGTCAAAATTGAGGGGAAAGTTTGGACAAGTTCTTTATGACCCCAAGTTAGTACGAACGTGTCCATTCCACCTCAGTTTTGAGAAAACACTTAAGTCAAAGTTATTAGTAATTAAAACAATCCTTAATGCATCATCGTTTCTGTGATGTAGAGGAAGGAATCGGACCATCGATTAGGATGTTGCAACGTTTTTGTGTGACTTTGGAGTAAGGTAGGGAAATTTCACTATGCAATTGCATTTGACTTCGATTCATGGACTTTATGATTGGAAATTAAAATTTAATCTTGAACCTGAATTTTGGAATTTATTTGAGTTTATACTCTTTGAAATTTAATGGAACTTGAACTGAAAAGTTATCTCTACATCGAATCTTTGAATGTGAACTTAGAACTTGAATATGAATGTGAACTTCGACTATGATCTTTGAACACTAATTTGACATAGTAAGGGAAGTTCAATGCTCAAATTCATCTTGGAAATTCATGTATTTTAATGATAGGACGTTATATGAACTGACATGAACTTATGCGAACTGATCTGAACTTATATGAACATTGATTCTGATATGAAACTGATATGAACTGATATGAATTGATATGAACTTAGAATCTGATATGAATTATGAGCATTGAATTTGATTGAACTTAGAACATCGAATATGAAATTGAACTCTGAACATGAATTTGGAACTACGAACTTCGAAATGAACTTTGACTATGAATTCGGTATGTGACTTTGAACATGACTTTGAATCTGAACGTTGTACATTGTATTGAATTCGAATACGAACTCTGAATCTGATATGAACTTGGAATCTGAATTATCGACTCTGAGCTTTGTATGTGAACTCCGAATGTGAGTTAAAATTTGTGAACTCTGAATTCTGAATTCTGAATTGTATGATGATATGAGCGGATCCGTGATTTGGACCGACACGGCGATGAATCCGTGATTTACCAGGCACGGCGGTGAATCCGTGATTTGGACCGGCACAATGGTGAATTCGACTCGGTCTCTTCAGCTATGATTTAAGTGAAACATTAAGTAAGAAGCTACATGTGAATGAGAAAACAAATACGAAATCAAAACCATGTGAAATTTCAGATTGACACTAGCGAACCATAAGTAAAATTCCATTTGAACTTCAGAATCGACACTGTGATCGAGATGTGAAACTCCACCTTAGACTTATGACTTCAAAATTAAAGATCTTTTGAAATCTGTTTTCCATTTGATTCGAAAATGTCATTGAAGTTGTTCTCTGCTTTGATTTGAAAATGCAACTCAAGTTTTGATACGAAAAATGACCTTTGAGTGAATATTAAGAGTGCTTTTGAATTCCATCCCGACATTTATGTCACAGATGCAAAGATTAGACAAGTTCCTTGAGCTTGAGAGCGGGTCCACTACGTATCGGAAGTAACAAGAGAACTTCCAGTTTTTGATTATGACGCGGGACAAACGCTAAAATCCTAATATGCGAATTTGGGATTAACTTTTAGAATGAATTGAATAGCGGAAATATTCAAAATCAAGCAACACGTAAAATTAATTCAATGAAATTAATAAAACAATTAGATTAATCCATTTTAGCGTCGCATGCGTAAAATTTCACGACCTAGAAAAACGACTCCAATGAAGGAACTCGGAATTCGTTCTAGTTTAGGGTATCAAGCGATAATTGCAATATCGGATTTGATTCCTCGGGGATTTTGAAGATGAAACTTGAATAAATAGTTCAAAAGGGGAGATTAATGATATCATGGAATACGATGCTTTTGGGATTTTTGTTCTTTTATCAATTGAAAGAAAGAAAAATAATACCTGACAACTAGAGAAAAGATTAACTAAAAAGATATATTCCAAGGCTTCACACCAAGGGTTTTCTGAAGCTTCACACCAGGGCTGTACGTCGGCTTCGCACTAAGTCGCACGAGAAACGATTGCTCACTCCTCAAGGTTTGAAGGATTCACTCTCTCGATTGAAAACTTTTCACAAGCTCTTTAAGGTTCGCACAAAAGCAACTCTCTTTTATTCAATAATCAAAAACTAAAACTACAATGTTCTTCTTAATGACCTTATATAGGAGGTCTTACAGTAAAATAAAACCCTAAAACAAATACTAAATAAAAGACAAATAAGCCCCTAAAACTTAAGTTCGAAATAGAAAAATATAAAATTTAAACTAAGTTGGCACGATTTCGATTGATCGAAATTGTCATTCGATCGATCGAAATTGAAATTCGATCGATCGAAAATGAAAATCGATCGATCGAAATTCATATATATAAAATATCGCCGTCGGCATTCGATCGATCGAAATAGGACTTCGATCAATCGAATTTTCCATGTGCTCCTTCCTTTCTCCAGAATTTTCATCTTTACGCCTAGTTCTTGTTTTCGCTCCGCTTCTTCTTGGCTGGAAAATTTGTTGCGGCTCGAATCGACAGCTCTTGATCTTGGCGTCCCGCATCAGATTAGGTATATGTGCAGTTAGACTTAAAATGTGCTAGTGATTAGTTTTTAGAGGCAAGTTGTAATTTAAACCACTGTTTAGGTGATGGTCGGCCGTCACCGGTGGTCTTATGGTTTAGTTTATGTTCTGTATCTATTTAATGGAATCCCAGTTACTGCCATGGTTAGTTATATGCCATATGATATATGTTTCTTCTGATTTTCCGCTGTGAATATGATATCAACTCTAATTTCCATGCATCTGTGTAAAAAGAAAAAGTTTGGTCTGATTTTTTAACACCGGACAGTCCGGTCTTCCTAGAAATTCGTGTTTTCGTCTAGGGGAAAAATCGGGTGGTCACAAGACATAGGTGCAAGCTACCGAAGTGAGTGAGCAGAGAGTAGAGCTTGCATATAAACAAATAATAGGGTTTAAAATTTCTTCCAATCTTTGTAACCTATATTATATTCATTCAATTCACCAGGAGCATGGTTCAAAGTATCGACCGATATGATACATATCGGTATTGACCCAAGTTGGTAGCAATAGATATGGGGATTTTTGTATCCAATAGAATCGGATCTAATAAGGCTAGAACTGGGAGTAATAAAATTCAATTCTAACCTCTCTTTAAAAAAAATAGGTTTACGTTTTTGAGTTCAAGAGATAGTGGAGGAATCTTTATAGGGTTTTGGGCATTCTCATGTGATTTTAGCAACACAAACACATAAAAATGCATCATTTAGCAGACCAGCATCAGGTTTAAAGATTTATGGAAAACCCCTTTCAAAGTATTATTAATGACTTTTTTTCCATTTTTATTAGAAGGTATTAATGACTGAATACTATGTGTAGATCAAACAGATTCAGTTTTATGTATACAAAACATAGAACAAGTGAAAAAAAAATGTCTTTAAATATTTGTTCATGATTTGTTACATACATTCTAAATTTTTCCAATTTTTTTTTTTTTGGGGGGGTGGGGGGGAAGGAATTGTGGCATCCCACGTTATGGCCAATTCGTATCTGTCCTAAGGTAGCCCAATACTGCCTCTGTAACCGATAAAACTTTTCCCCCTAGTACAATCCAACATGACACAACTCATGCCTCGACATGGTCATGGGATCCACACTAGATATGACAACTATCCCAAATATTATAAATTAAAAAAAAGTCCAGTGACTAAAATATAATTTAATATCAAATATTATTGTTTAGTAAAATATGTTAAGACACTATATAGTAGTTGTACAAATAGTAATGACAATAATGTGATGCAGCTTGTTCTTACTAATGAGATGATTATTTATATAGGATTATTAGAGCTTCTAGAAAGCCCAATTAATGTCCAGATTTAATTTTATTTTAGGCATTGTAGATAATAGTAAGTAATAAATGCCAATATTTTACTTTATTATCTAAAATTATAAAAAAGTGTATTAAAATACATAGAATTGCCAAATATATGTAAATGATAGTAATTGGTAAAAAAATATAAACAATATATATACACACACACACACACACATATATATGTGCGTGTGTGTTTGTGATATATATATATATATGGAAAAAGGTGAAAGTACTCCAGTGCAGTACCTTAGGTAGGTACTCCAACATCACATTTAGCTTCACGTGGCCACTCAAAACACTGTTTTGGTGCCATATGGATCTTCAACAGGTTGTATAGATCAATTAAAAAAAAAAAAACTAATTCAAAACTGAATTTTAAAATCAAAAGTCAAATTTTCACTGTGATTCAATGATCTGGATTTTAAGCTCAAAAAATACGCGGTGAAATTGTTGTTTTGAATTTTTTTTTACATAAATGACCTAAAGAACGCTACCTTGATCCACGTGGCACCCAAAACATGTTTTGATTGCCACATGGATCTCCATGTAGATCTTAGAATACAGGAAGGGTACTCCACTGGAATACCTTCCCCTGGTCCAAAGGCAGTCTCGTGACTAACACTGCAGTTTTCTGTAAAGGAGTCTCCTTATTACAAAGGATACAACCACAAATGAATCATTGAATATATTATAGTCTTCTTTTTTAAATTCTCTCTCTCTCTCTCTCTCTCTCTCTCTCTCTCTCTCTCTCTCTCTCTATATATATATATATATATATATATATAATTAATGTTCAAAGAATATGTAAGTAAACTGTAGAGCTTTCAAATAACGATAAAAGGAAATAAACTACCATTTTTTATTGTTTGCCTTGATGTCAATTATTTAAGGAAGCATAGGATGCATCACAGTTGATCTACTATTTCCAAATACTGTAAACGAGACCACAAGGGCTTACCACACATGGTATTACGATTGAAAGTCAATGTCCCAGCTGGGGAACGTTTGGCATCGCCTCCTTCAGGACCCCATTCAACGAAAGGCTCTGCTTCAGAAATACCATATCCACTTGTCCAAGTTACAGTCATCTAAGTATCAAAGCAAAAAATCACATAAATATCCTCAAATCATTAATGCCTCCCAACCGATGGTTAAATTTAAAGAATTAGTATGCAATTAAAAGAACGACTACCTAATTATATAAAAGAGACTACCTCATATTTGGCATAAGAAATATAGCGAAATTCTGGCAAGTGACAAGCACAAATGTAGAGATTAATGTTCTGTATTCGCTCTTTGAGCGGAAGGTTAAATAGTTTAATACTAATATCAAAGGAGTGATCATCAGTCTGCTTGCTTTGACAAATGACTTGACAAATTAGTTCTCACAGTCCGCCTCTCATGCACACTAAAAATGATATGAAGATAATTACAAATAATGTAATTCTATTAATATAAAATATCATCAATATCTCTAACGATTAGTAAGAGTTAAGACAGTGGAAATCAAAGCTAAGTTCAGCCGTCACCGATAATCTTGATAAATATGCAAACATAAGCTTTGGTGAAAGCAACAATATTCTAACAGTCCAAACTAAATTTTAAAAGCTTTCAAAGTCTGGATGGTGGTGATGATGATGATGAAATCAATTATAAAAAATAAAAACAAAAAAAAAAACCAACTTACTTCATTCCAAGACTTTCCTTGAGCTAATCTTGGGTAAACAGGTGCCTTTGGATTCGCAAAAGTTACAGTATTCGAGATAGCGATCAACTTCGGCTGTTATTTAAAAAAAAGATAAAAAATCAACTTCAAGTTAACATTTATCTTAGTATAAAAAGTAGCCCTATCCCCACCATGACTTGCTAGAAATATATATAAAGATCCCCCTCTGTATTTAGTGTCGCTGGAAATGATTCTCAAGATAATGTATATATGAAATTATTGATTTGAAAATACAACCAAATTTTAAATTCAAATTCCACATTAACTACCACTTCTTCTATGTCCATGATTCGTTTACAAGATGAAGATTACCAACATATGTTGCCAGATATATGCACAAGCAAGTCAATTATTTGTATTATATTACAAGTGCAGTATGTTTGAGGAAAACATTGGTGTGAACTATTTAATTAACATACATTCGAGAGTCCACCAGAAAATAGTGCAAATGAGAAATCCCCCCTCTGATTGATCAATTGAAGCTTCAATGATCCATTCCCTGAATTTGAGTAGCCTGGATTGGAGTAATTCGCAAATTGGTACTGCAAATGAAGTACAATCCTTTAATATTTTACATTATAAAAAAATTTCCCCTTCAAATCAGTCAGTTTCTGAAAGTAATATCTCAAATGATGAAAATTTGGTGGTGTAACAAAGGTAGTGTACAAACCTTAATAGGTGCAGAACATAATAGGGGAGGTACAACTCTCCTATTTTCAGATGCACAGGTGGAAGCACTGAAGATAAGAATGATATATTTTATTAGATTGAGAATGTTCCAAAATAAATAAGCCAAAACTCACCTTTATTTCTTTGGAATTCATATTAAAGCCAGAAATAATAAGGCATACAAGGCAGTTGTTCGTTGTTCTTCCAATAGGCAAATAAGTTATGAAAATTAATCGTTACCTAAAATTAGCAGGAGAAAAAACTCCAACCCAATCGTCATTAGATGGGTTTGGTGAACTATACTGCAAAGTCACCCATTCTTTAGTTTGCCCCTGAAATTAATAGAAGAAATCTAATTTTCAGTACAAATATCTTTGCATCGTCTTCAATCTATTAAAGATGATATAAAATTCAACAATGAAGCAACAAACTCTAGCATGATGGCATATACATGAAAACATCCACCTAACATTTTAAATTGTGAGGATCTAGTGAAGTATACATTTAATTATCCTGATTAGTAATTTCCAGATATTTTAATGCACAGCTCATCACTTCTTGCACTCAGAATGCGAATCTCACTTATAAGTGGAGGTTTTCAACTCTAAGCATATATGAATAGTCCATCAAATGAGTTAGAAAAGAATTAGAAAGAGTGATTGCAATACTGCACATTTATACTTAGTATGGACTATTCAAAATTTAACACTATTACGGAATTTGGAGGCTTTTTCACTAATCTAGAAGAGTAGAATTGACGCAGGACGGTTCCCTAAACTACGTGAATGATATGATTGATTTTGCCGGAATTAAATTAGAATTAAATTAAACAATAAAATTCACAAAATATAACGAATACCTCAGATTTTCGTAGTATTCCATGGGAGAATCACGTATGCTTCAGGTAGGGTTCAGTCCAAGCGCTAGATTCATTAGGTTGCAGCGTAGATCGATCCTAGAGATAGAACTCTAGGTTTTCCCAGATTAGGGCGCTCACGACTCAATGATGGGATCACTGGTTTCCTCTGAGTATTTGGTGCGGAAGGTTTAATAACTCAGTTGGGATCTACGGTTGTTGAATCGGGTCAATTCAAGGATTCAGGGATAATTAGGGTTTAGGATTTCACAAGGATGATGGTCAATTTGAGGTTGTAGAATCACACAAGCAAAGATAAAAGATAGATAGATAGATAGATTGGCAGGCTTCACACCCTTGGCTTTGCACCAAACCCTTCTCGGGAAGAAGACTCACTCTTCGTAGAGGCTCATCTCAAGCACACACAAGCAAAAGCTTTTTCATTCATAATCAATAACTAGTTACATTGTTCAATTTAAGGACC
The DNA here is from genome assembly GCA_021018995.1 of Chloranthus sessilifolius. Classification (NCBI taxonomy): domain Eukaryota; kingdom Viridiplantae; phylum Streptophyta; class Magnoliopsida; order Chloranthales; family Chloranthaceae; genus Chloranthus; species Chloranthus sessilifolius. The sequence continues at coordinate 604,157 of JAJIZI010000016.1, read as the reverse complement.
TTATATAGGAGTCCTTTCAATAAAAGAAAACCCTAAAACAATTAATAAATAAAAGACAAATAAACCCTCAAAACAGAAGTTCGAAATTAAACTCCTAAATTAACTAAACAACCCGGCGCGATTTCGATCGATCGATTTGAAATTTCGATCGATCGATCGAATTTCATAATTCTATGAAAAATCGTCGTCGACATTCAATCAATCGACTTGAAAATTTTGATCGATCGAATAGTCCATTCGATCGGTCGAAATTTCACTCCAAAACTCTAAACTCTGTCGATGCCATTCGATCGATCGAAAATTTTGATCGATCGAAATTGTTGTATTCCTCCAATTTTCTCCAGAATTTCATCTTTCGCCTAGTTCTGATGATTTCCATTCCGCTTCTTCCGACGTCGGTACACGCGAAAAGGTCCATATCCGATGTCTACGATGTCGGCATCCCCGTCAAGAATCAATTTCCTAGAATTCATCTTGCATGTGTATGCCTACTCTCTAATCTAATTCTCCATTATACCACATCAAATCATACAAACCTATATTGAACATATTAATAATACAAGCTCGATGAACTAGCTATACGGCAAAAAAAAAATACAACATAAATGGATGATTCATATATTCACAGATAAGTATGTTTCATAAATATAAAAATGTATGGTCTGCATAGGTTTAGGGGGCGTGGGTCCTAACTATCAGTTGAGGCCACTGATCGTCCAATTATACCAGGGCGAATACAAGGGTGTCGAACCCACAGGGAAGAGTTAAATTCAATTAATTCACAAAGTGTTAAGTTAGAAAATTTTGCCAAAGGCACAAAGTTTTGTTGATAAACTTTCAACATCTACTCAAGGAAAATGAATGCAATCTAAACAAGAGCCTAAACAATAAACACAGTTAATAATCAAAGCAACAATAATGAGATATCCAAGGATTCTGCTAACCTAGATTCATAATTTCTCTAATAACAATCCAATCATTTCCACAGGATAATTATTTACCCTCATTTTACTACAAGCAAAACAATTTGACAAGATATGATTAATCGGGTATTGCATATACTATCCTAGCACTATGACGCATTCAAATAATGACATGAATCATGCACAGGTATAACATATCAAAATGAATAACCACAACAATTTAAATCAATCATATAGCCTCCTATATTGATCTACAAGATCGATATAGGGTGAAATAACCCTTCTACGATCGCCGATCTATAAGATCAACAACTACAAACGAGTACTCAAAGATTCGCAATATGCACAAGAGATTAGCCGTATGATTCAATAATTGTAAAAGAAATGACGGAATTGAAAAAGATTAATTACTCATCTAGGGTCGCTTCCTCCTTGAGAGAGGGGTTTAGCCGCCCGTCCTCAATCTGTATGCAAAGCACAAGTTCGAAGCCATCAGCAACGCTCTTCAATTACAAAAAGTTTGGATCTTTTTGGACAAGGTCCGAAACCTTACAATGCCTTTTAAAATAAAACTTACAATGACAGCTGAAACTAGGCCTAACGAAGAACTAGAATGACTAAAATCCAAGATTACAATGATAAAACTTCACGATTACAAGCACCAATTATTAAACCCTAGCTAAAAAATGAAAAGACAAGAAGAAAATTCGAAAAAATGACTAAGGATAATCGACTAAGAACCCAAAACATCGTTATGTTTTTATAGGGTGCGGGCTGAAAATCTTCCATTTTAAGGTTGATCGATCGAATTCCAAAATTCAATCAATCAAATTTAAAATCAGAAGTTGGCGGGTAAAAATATCTTCAAGTCGATTGATCAATTTCCATTACCGGTGATTTTATATTTGGTTGTTCAAGATTTTAAACATTAGTAGACTTGGGAAAAGAAGGTAAATGAAGATTATTTTCTATCACGTTTAATTAACTACTAATTATTTGAAGATTTAAATTTGTAAAATTATTTTGTTTATAGAGATTTGATATATCTACTTTTATTGATGGGTTTGTTGATTCAACAGGTTTGATAAAAGCAGTGGCTTCAAGAGTGGAAGTAGAATTTGATTGAGTTAATTGTAAAGCATCAACTGGTAGATGAACCGATTGAACAATAGAACCATCTGATTTCTGCCAAGATTCATGGCATTCTTCAAGGATATAAATCATTCTTTCTTCCTGAGTCGTTTCAGGAAATTGGGTTGGCTTGAACCAAGTAACAAAAGGAATGATTTGATGGGAAAATTATACATATTTGTAAATTTCAATTTTGAATTCTTGTAATTTTTCTTATGAAAATCTTGAAAAATACCATGCACGAAATGATGCATATTTAATTCAGAATTAATTTATTGACGAACAATTTTAATTCTTTTAGTTGTGATTGATCTAAAAAACTTTGCTAAATTGATAAATTCATCTCACTAGTAGGAGATTCCTTCTGCAGTTGAGTATATACTCCATGAGGAATTTGTTGTTCTGAAATATGAATTCCTTCAACATTGGGTTGAAAATAATCTTTCTTAATAGAAAATAATATTGGTATCACAAAATTCACCTAATTTCATATTTAGTATCAAAGCCATGTTTATTGGCTAAATCCGTGGTAATTACATATGAGAGTATGTAGAGTCGAAATATTAATTATGTACATATAGTAAAAAGTTATTCTATTTATATACTATTAAACCTTTTTTATCTCCTTCTCTGATTTATATGGGTATAAGGAAGCTCTTTGACATTTACTACTGCGCTTATGGGTCGTCACCCAACTCGCATTGGGGTGGAGGCTAAAATGCATTGGATGACTTGGTGCAACACCTTGCACTCAAATGGTCATGGTACACAATCCATGGACCAAAACAACGGGCTAAACCATCTAGCCAATCAACAGCATGTTGCTCTTGGAAATGAACAACATGGCTATAAGGCTGAAACAACAATCCTCAACCACCAATATCAAGGGGAATTTGGCGGTATAGCAGGTAGCATTATACATAAGTTCAATACAATACAATGAGATAACCTAAGGCTAAAAATGGGGCAAACATCGCAATCCTTATCTTCATTAGTAGCAAAAACAAGCAATAGGGTATTACAAATTTACAACCCTTCAACAAACCATCAAATAATCTGTAACGACCGAGATTCTTCGCTTATTTAGTCCTTAATTATTTACTAGATTTGTAATTATGATTAGTTTGATTGAATTGATGCATGTGATTAGTTGTTGTGCATGAAACTAATGCTTACTTTATTTAATAATGACTCATGATAATTAATTAATCTAATTAGTAGTTATTTTTTTGTTGCGTTTATCTGTGGATCTTTATGGATTAATTCACTTAATTGTGATCATGGATATGTGATGTGGTGCAGCTAATCAAAGAACATATGAAGACAGCTACGCGGATAAAGAAAGGAGAGATGTGGAATTTGCTAAGGGAGATCTAGTTTTTGCTAAAATCTCACCTATCAACTGAGTGATGAGATTTGAAAAGAGAGGAAAACTAAGTCCAAGGTATGTTAGACCTTTTGAAATATTGAAAAGGATTGGAGAGACGGCTTGTCGGATTCAATTACCACAAAATTTGGCCGGGATGCACAATGTTTTTCACATATCAATGTTGAATAAGTATTTCAAGGACCCTTCACATGTGATCGATTTGGAGTCATTAGAAATTGAGGACATGACCGTCATTGAGGAACCAATTTCGACTCTAGAGAGAAAGGAGATTATACTATGTAATAAGAAGATTCCATTGGTTCTGGTTAATTAGAAGCACCACTCACGAAAAGAAGCTACTTTGGAGCATGAGGATGATATGAGGAAGGGATATCCACACCTTTTTACTTCAGGTACGATCTAATTTCGAGGACGAAATTTTCAATGAGGGAAGAATGTAACGATCGAGATTTTTTGCTTATTTAATCCTTAATTATTTGTTAGATTTGTAATTATGATTAGTTTGATTGATTTGATGCATGTGATAAGTTGTTGCGTATAAATATAATGCTTACTTTATTTAATAGTGACCCATGATAATTAATTAATCTAATTAATAGTTATTTTTCCGTTGCATTTATATGCGGATCTTTATGGATTAATTGACTTAATTATGATCATGGATATGTGATGTAGTGTGATGTCTCCAAGTGAGCGCATTGATCCGGTGTATGAATTTGGGGACGTCACATAATCGAAGAAGACCATATAGAAGTCACGAATTGAATCGGGCCAGTAATAAGTACACAAGGCATAAACAACAGAGAGAAGCCTCGAGGCCACTGCAACGGTTGGGTATAGGGTCAACTCTAACAATATAAGCATCAAAGTCGGTGCAAACAATGAAGCACCAACACAATAACAAATGAGAGTACCAAAGGTGTGAGGACCCAGACCAGCCAGACCCGACCCATTTTCTTGGCCCAACCAATCCCTTATAACTTCCTCTTGTTGCCCCTGCTTAACACCAAACCCTTTTCCCTAATCAAATCCGTTGCAAACCCAAGGATGGAGCTCGAATGCATGCTGCAGTCCGTCGCAGGCCTGGCGACAGACTCGCCATCATCATGCAACCATCCTCACACACGACACAACCATCCCCTCTGGCTATAAAATCTGAGACAACCATCTCCTCTTTCCCCAATGATCCAAAGAGCTCCGGAAATGTGCTTCATCTTCTTCATCTTCTCATTTTCTTTTTGTTTTCGGCCGGCTCAATCTCCGGCGACAATCGTCAGCGACAACTGTCGTCATCCATTTCGATGCTCGCACAGTTGTCATTACCAGGCGTGCCCTTGCGACTGTCGTTCACCTTCGCAATCGAGATTTGCGTCAACTCTGTCGACGACAATGCCGAACCCAACGGTGAAATCCATTTCCCCTCTCTGTGTTTTTCCCCTCTTCTCTACCAACCCCTCTCTTCCTCTTTCTCCTGTGTCATGCCCAAGCCACATCTCGGTTTATGCCAGAATAGTGGCATGAAAACCTTCTTCATCTTTTTTTTTGCATAACATAAAGTATTAACCACGTATATAATTATGTATATTATACAAGTGATTTTTATCTCTGTTCTGTCACAGACCAGTGACCTTACAAGCCTTTTATTTTATTTTATATATATATATATATATATATAATAGAAGGTATAAAACCTATATATATTTATTTATAGATATATTATATTTATTAAGACTTATCCTTTTATTTATTTATTTTATTTTTGCTATTAAAAATATAAGGGTTTATAACCCATATGTTGTTAGAGGTATTTTTAGACTATTAACCAATTATAAAATATTTTATGAACGTATTTGTTTAATATCAGTTAAATTATTATAAAATATATTTTATTAGTAATTTCTATTTTATCCGATTTCAAATATTTATTAAAAGATATATCTCTATCATGGGGTATCAAAATGATTTTAATGTATTTACCCTTTCATAATATTATTATTTTTTTTATCAGTAATATAGGATATATTGAAACAGCAAGACGTTGAAAGACCAATTCAAACACGACCAAGAACGGGGAAAAGAAACATAAACAACAAAGGCCACACAGAACACATCGAAACTTCACACAAGGGCCCGACCCACTTAGCCCGGGCCCCAAGTAAAAAAATCGTATCTATGCCCAGTTCCGCCCCTAGGCACCCAAAGCCACACTAGATCTCTGACCGCCTTCATGATCATCCCCACAGGCCATCTTTTGTTATCAAAAATCCGCATATTACGCTCGCGCCAGATACACCAAAATCCGGCCATCATAGCTGCCATCCAGTAATCCCCTAGATCACCCTCCATTTCAACAGCAGACCACATCATGAATTGAAGATCTGGCGTTGTCAGCATAACCCAACTCGAGCCAAACGATTTGAGGATAGCACACCAAATGCCATGGGCCACGTGACACTGCAGAAAAAGATGAGCAGCAGTTTCCTCCCCCATGTTGCACATAACACAGTAGTTAGCAATATCCTTACCCCTTCGGATAAGTTGATCCATCGTAAGGATTCTATCTTTAAACATCGTTCAGGCGAAGACTGTAATTTTCAGCGGTGTGGTCATCTTCCATAGGCCAGCTCCTTGAAATCTAATCAACGAACGGCGTGATCTATAATAGGATCTAACGCTGAAAGTTCCATCAGAACTCGGGTCCATATCCTCTGATCAAGGCCATGGGGATTCCACAGCATCGCATAAAGCTTCTGGATGAGCAAACAGAACGACGTAACCTCATCATCCCTCAGCAACCTAAGAGTAGTAACCTCTCACATCCTACCCCCCTGCGTATCTGAAACAAACTCGTCAACACGGATATGACGTAAATATCCGGAAAGGAAGACTTAAGCAGACCTCCCTCCAACGAGGTATCCTCCCAAAACCGAATCCGCGTACCACAGCCCCGACAAAACCAAAGACCTCTAGAGAAAATCGTCCAAGTGCTACAGATATTTCTCCACCACACAGACATACCCCTATGCACCGTGGGGTCTCTACCCCAACTACCCATAGATAGCCCATATTTCTCAAACAGCACCATCCGCCACAAACTCTCATTATCTTCCACCCGACCCACTCTCCAAAGCCATTTACCAAGGAGCGTGAGGTTGGTCCACTTTAGACTACGGATACCCAGTTCACCACCGCCAACCGGTAGCTGGCAAGTATCCCAACTCACCATATGGTACCGCTTGTCCAAACCCGACCCCTCCCACAAAAAGTTCCTTTGAAACTGTTCCAGGAGGTTGATAACTTCCACTGGGCATTTGAACAAGGACATATAGAACATAGGCAGCGAAGAAATGACCACCTTGACTAACAGGAGACGACCTCCACTGCTGAGCAGCTTCCCTTTCCACAATGACAATCTATTCTCAAATCTCTGCACCATAGGCTGCCAGTCACGAGCCTTGGGATATCTGAGACCCAAAGATAGAGCCCAGGTATTTGATTGGAAACTTCTCAATTGAACAGCTGACCACCTGTGCGAGCTCTATCATCAGAAGATCAACCACACCAATACTCGTGATCGCAGATTTAGAAAAATTGATCCGCTGACCCGAAACCGCCTCATAAATCAAGAGGGCATCCACTAACGCTCTGAACTTCGCAACCTCAGGCTTTCCAAAAATTAAAGTGTCATCAACATATTGTAAATGAGAGATGAATCTACCCTGCGCTCCCACCTCAATTCCAGATATAAGGTTCATATTCCTCGCACGCACAATAAGCCCAGATAACGCTTCCCCCATTATATTAAATAGAAAGGGGGAGAGCGGGTCCCCCTGTCGGATGCCTCTAGAACTCTTAAAGTACCCAGCTGGGCTGCCATTCATCAATACCGAGAACCAAGTCGAATAAAAACATCCTCGCATCCATCTCCTCCAAGTTTGGCCGAATCCCAACTCACCCAATCATACGCCTTCTCCATATCGACCTTCCAGAGAGCCGCAGGTCTGCGCTGATTGTGAGCGGAATGGATGGCCTCTTGAGCCACCACAACCAGATCAACAAGTTGTTTACCAGCCACGAACGCACCCTGATTGCCCAAGATTACCTTGTTCATAACCAGCTTAAGACAGTTGGCTAATACCTTGGAAATAATCTTGTAAAGGGAGTTGGTGAGACTAATTGGGCGGAAATCAGAAATATTCTACGCCCCCTCAAACTTAGGAATGAAGGTAATAATGTGGAGTTAAGACTCCGCCCAATGAAACCAAAATCGTAGAACTCATGCATAACCTCCATCAGATCGGCCTTAATGGTGTGCCAGAAAAACCGGAAGAATTTCATGGTAAAACCATCAAGACCCGGTGCCCTATTTCTGCCCCAAAACCTGATCACCCGCCAAACTTTGTCTTCATTGAATTGACCTTCCAAACTGACACAATCATCCACCGATATCGCCTGGAAGTGCAGCCCATCCAGTTGAGGTCGTCGCAATCCCACATCCGTATACATTCTTTTATAAAAGCAACAATGATTTCTCGGATATGCTCCTCACCCGAGTAGGTCACCCCATCAATAGCAAACCCACGGTAACCCTTCCAAATGCCTTTCAATAGTGTCGAGCCCAACCCGTGGTTGCCACGTGTCAACCTACCCATATCCCATCGAAAGATACTGCCGGTCACATGCCCCTTCACAGTAAACAGCCCCGACATCCTCCCACTTTTGACACCACAAGTCAACCCCTCGACATCCCCGACACACATCCAATAACTTCATCTGGACGATGACGTGTTGAAATCACGTTAGACCTCACCCTCGAGGCCCCATATATACCTTTCTTCTTTGCTGGAAAACCCTAAACCCCTTTCTGTTTGCAGGAGCTTCCATCCTCAAAAGGCAAGTAAGAGCCTCGGACTGCATCGGATCCCAGGTACGAAAACTGCCTTTCTCCCAAACATCTACATCATCTCACCTACCTCCTCAGACTGCAAGTGTGCTATGTCAGAATCGTTGTACGACAACATCTAAACCGTAGACAACATCGACGTTGAAAGATTGGCCAGATCTACACCAGTCTGCATCTCACCGTTCTCCAAGCTCGGGAACCTAAGGTGATTACTCTACTCCGGCGACCCCTGTAGTTCAGGCACCTCCCCACTAGTCTCCTTCAAGCCAAGTACCTCCTCTCTCCGTTCATCCATCAACTCAACCGAGATAACACCAACCTCACAACCCTCTGTTATGCCAGAGGTTTCTCCATTGACAAGACCCCACGCCGATCTGCCACCCTCTTCCAAGCCCCTTGTACCAACGGCGAGATCAGCACCCATTGCTCCACATTCATAATCCGTAACAGAACAATGAGTCATCCCATAGATTCCGATGGAGCAAGAAGCCCTCGTCGGTGTGGACGACCACCTTTGTGGCCCTAAACCGAATGACGGGTTTGCAGCCAAGCGACTCTCCGAGGTTCCCGACAATATCCGGCCGGGTCTTACCACCCAGCCCCTTACTGGATTGGCGATCGGCTCGACTTTTTCTGTGGGACAACCGAGTATGTCTATGTCGGTATGCTGGGGCCCCAAGGATTCTTCACTCGTCTGCAGCGAAACGAGCACCCGCTCCAGCAATGCCACTTCTATGAAGACAGTAACTATTTGTCCGCCGACCCAAACATCGCAGCAACGGGGGATGTTATCCAACAAGTCGATGTCGACGAGGATCCGGGCATGGTCCGTGTCCCAGAGATCGTCGCAGCGTCAGTCAACCCGAATGAACTGGCCACAACGGTCCCCGGTCCCTTTGAGCACCTCCATGGACCATGCATGGAACGGTAGCCCGTGTATAAGAATCCAGACCCCTTCCCTCTCTTAGTGAACTCGAAGATCTCCAATTGCAGGATCCCAAGGCCCGCATACAACTAGGCACTCTTGAATGTGGATAGTTTTTTTAAGACAAAAGTTTGTGGCTGCCTTCTCCGATCAAAAACGCAATAGAAACTTTGTCTTGGAGATTGTAGATAGTGTTGGTCTTTCTGTTAATTCTCATGTATTTAGTATCCATCTGTGTAAAAAGAACAAAGATAATGTATCTTTGGTTGTGTACAATACCACCCAGTAGAAACGAAGGTTTCGGGCAAGAGAGAGAAACTGTGCGGAATCAAAACGCAGTGTCCCCAATGTGAGTGCCCTTCTCTATAGGGATGGACCACCCCCAGTGGCGGTGCGTAGTTGATCCCCCGAAGAGCCAATTTCTCCCCTTCTAATCCCCACTATCTCGGCGTAAGATATTCCAATACGACGGTTGGTCGATGCCTGGATTGGAGTCTTCATCCGGTTGTAAACTTTCCCGGCGATCGACCAACCATGCTCCAAGTCGCGAAGTTGCGACTCGTTAAGGACCGGCTGTTTTAGATTTCCCCTCTGGGGGAAGCAATCATCCACAGATTTCACCGAAATACCCTCGCCCCTAGTAGAGTCGCAGCCGATCCGGTGACAGACCACTCGCTGTCGGAAATTGACATTGCGGCACCGAGCGCAAATCCAGTCCCCCACCCTAAGCACCAAGCACTTCATTCCTTCAAATAAATTACAATTAAGAAAAGATTTACCAGAGTAGAGAAATCTAAAGAAGAAAAAGAAACTTCCCCAGATATACAGAGCCCCTAATTTCTGGTTTGAAATTAAAATATATACCTCTAAAACAAAGCCATCAAGAAATAGACACTCAGATCTCTCTCTCGCGGTCAAAAGGAGAGGCACTTTCGTAATATTTTCGGTATTGCGTTATGACCCGATCGTCGTTCTCTAACGACATCATCTTGTAGTCATGTCATTCATTCCCGAAACTTGAACCATCCAAGTCGAGACCCTATTGCCTAACCTTCCCGTGAACCGACTCAACCTCTAACTCAATACCTCTCATGTATTCATCCAACTCTTTCGTTGAGACATCGCTTAGCACTAACACACTCTTGTTCTCGTCTAGGTAACACGTTGGGCAACCCGAGCTTCAACCACCCCCATCGCAATCATCAGGGAAGCGCATATCAATGCAAGTGACCTACCCTTGTCACCCTATTTTGTTTAATTAGTTAGTACTATTTAAATACAATGTATATACAAGTACATATAACCCTATAATTATGAATTGAAACCTTAGGTAGTGTGATACATCTACGAAACATTGTTGTATGTTGATATTATAAATATGCGAGTATACTTATATAAGAACTTGTTCATTTATCTCTATACAATCATGATTGATAATATAATTCTGATATAAAGTTAATCGTAGTTCGATTTTTGATGGCATATCATATATTTGAGCATAGGAGCAAGCATAAGTATCGCATGGTTCTTATCATAAACTAGTAGAAAGAGAACATGACTGAAAAATGTTGCTCGTAGTACATATTTCTTTTCACAAGGCTTCATGAAATACCATCTTGATTATGGAGAGCATCTACTATTGAACAAATAATTTTCTACTGCATATGTTGTGCATCTATATAATTATATGATACTTCTAGTCGGATCCCCCATTGGGCAGCATGGATTTGGGACGAATGTCCGTGCTAGTGCTTCCATATATGAAGTGCATGTTGCCTACTGATCTGCTACGGTAAGGTGTGAAATTCAGATATATAATGTGATGTGGTAAGGACTACCTGAATAAGAGGTAAAGTTCAAAAGGATGACATGTTGTACCATGGATCCGGTACTATATGAATAGAACCTACACCTATAAATGTGTAGCCGCTGAAATTAAGTTATTTTCTTTTGTTTTCCTTTCAAGGAAAAACTCCATGTTCTTTTATGCATATATCTCATTTCCTACTTGATGATAGCTGCAAATGCAATGTCTTGAAAACTAAATAGCGAATTTGCATATATATACATCTACTAAAATCAAAGGGATGCTCATAAATGAATTTTGTCTCTCTTGTTGGTTATTAAGACGTAGATTAGTATATATTATTAACGGGGCACTTGTTGAGTTTATCTCACCCCCCGTTGTTAACATTTCAATGGCGGATCGAGTTGACCTTCGGGCATCTCCTCAAGCAAAGACGTTGGGAGATCTTTTGAATTAGTGTCAGCCGAGGAGTTGCAAGGTTTTGTGTTGGGTTGTAAGGGACTTTTGAACTGTAATAGTGTTCATGATGATCAATGAATTGTAACAATGACGTACCCTTCTTTTGAAATTATAAATGAAATATCAGGTTATGTGTTTTATTTACCCTTTTAGTTTTGTTTTGATTATTGAATTCGCTTGCGCACTAAAATTCGCGGTGTATTGGATTTCGAGGCGTGACAGAAGGTGAGAGGGGCACACACAAAATCAAGTCCTAATATGCATCATCAAGACAGGTGGTACCATGCACCTACCATACAAATAAAATGCTTGAGTGCACAATAAACTTTGGCGCAAAAGAGGAGTAGCAAGGATGCCGTTGTAAAATGCAACAAATTGAGTCCCAAGCAGTCCAAAATATAAACGTGGCATGCAAAGCACGCTACACACTCCTTAAAACGAAAAGAAGTGCAGGCAACAAGGCAGAGGCAGCACATGCTCACTAAATGAGCTGACAAAAGTTTTGTTTTCAGTCTAAACCATAACACTGAATTCATGGTGCTACCATCTTCTCTTTTTGTTTATTATTTTCTTTTTCACTATTAAAGAACTCAAAAGGAGCCTCTCTAATCCAATATTAATGACAAGGATCCCAGATGTCAGCATTTGCACAACATGTGGAGATAGCGAGGATATCACATCGAATATGCTTTTTGTATGTGTAATTCAGGTTGAAGAATGGATAAGGGGCTACTGCTGTGATGGTTTTGTGTCTACCATGAAACCTCTGGTTTGGCTCTGGTTTGGAGATTTTAAAAGGGAGAAGAAAGGGATGAAAGGCTGGTTTATAGAGGGTTGATTTTATCGAGAAAATTGCAGTAAACTGGAGATGGATGTGGTTTTTTTGCTGGGTTCTAATAGATGCACACTGGTTGTTAGCAGCAGATAAGGAATGCAACACCATAAAATCTGATGTGTATTTCTTTTCCTCTCTTCCATCATCTATAGCAAGCACACACAGGCACACACACACACACGCGCGTGCACGCACACACACACAAACGCGCACATGCGCGCACACAGCACACATGCAACACACATTGTTCTCCCCTTTTCTTTACTCTCTCTTTGTTTGCTTCTCCAATGCAATGTTAGAGGGAAGAAGGGGTGTTTTGAGCTAGTTTTAAAAGAGATTCGGGGCAGGTGTTTCAAAATATACATCAATAATATAACTCTAAAGTACTCCAATTCCATCCACTATTTTAACCATCGATGTTTTGAACATGTTGTTCAACAAAATAAATATGAGTTTCAAAAATTTATTGAACATAACTAAAAATCGTGTAATCCAATCAATTGAAAGTGTATAGAAAGATATTTAATTAATCAAGAACATCTAATCAATCAAATGTTCTATGAAACGATAGAAAATGAAGCCTACCTTGTGAAAGAGAAACTGATTCAACTTTTTTTGGTCACTAGGAACTGAGTCGATGTTTCTGCCATGCTGCTGATTGCTCTTGCACAGCAGTTTTGGCTGTGTTTGGGATTGGTCTTTGGAGGCAAGAGCAGGTCTCTGCTCTGGTGCAGAGCACTTTAGTATGGAACTGTGTTTGGTTGTAAGTGCTCTTAGCTCTTTCGGAGAGTGAAAGAGCTGCATTTGGTTCTCATTAAATTAGCAATTTAAACCTGCTCTTTTAAGTAGTAGCTCTTTAGCTCCAAGAGCAATCCCAAACACAGCCTTTAATTCTATTATCTCTGTGTTAGTGTTGAAAGTGGAGCTCTCAAAGTTTGGGATGCTCTCATTGTGGTAGGTCCTCCTCTTAAGTGCCTTGCTTAAGTGGTTTATTGTTCCCCACAAAATTTATAGATTAAAATATACAAGAATACAACAAAAGTGAATACGATAAAAGGTCACCTGCAATCCAAGAAGAAGCGGAGAAGCTTTGACAAAAGCCGAATCATGAAGTGCAAATGTAGTCATATGAACAGCAATTTTGGAAAGCGGCTGCTCCCCAGTTGGCCGCGCCTCCCCATAGCTTTCAATAGCCAACAAAAACACCAAAAATGCCAACCCACATGCCTTCATCATAGAGAAAACCTGCAATCAAACAGACCAATAACACGTGAAAAAACCCAAAACCAAATACAAGAAACCAACATCAATTCTATAAATCAGATAGAAAATTCCATTACATAGACACCAGCAAACACCACTAACCAAAAGGACAAGCTGATTACATCATGTCCTCAAAAGACAATCTATAGTCTGGACATAAACAAACCTAACAATAAAAGACAGCCCAATTCCATCTAAAAACCGTGCAAGATTTAACTTTTCAACAAAATTAAAGAAAGAAGCATAATATAATTTTATTCCCTTTTCCGCAAGCAACAAAGGAAAAACGAACACCTATATAATCCAAAATCAAACTTTATCATAAACAAAATTCCAGAAGGATTAATGGAGCACCACCAGATCATAAAATTATTGAGCTAATGAAGATCTATTCACCTCATCAATTCTTGGTTCACCTCAATTGTTTGAAGAAAATCACAATTCACTTTTGTTAAAAGTAATGTCTTTGTCCGCATGGTCTTGGTCCTATAGACTATCGTGTTATGAGCGTTTTGTACAAGTTCTAAGATGGGAGGAGTCTGGAATTGGTGTATGGCACAGAGGCAGTTGTTCCATTGGAGCTCTCAATGTGTTTATTTCAAAATAGAATCAGAGATTATTCTTGTTCATACATAGTTCACTTTGTTAAATAAAATAAAAAACTGACACCATAGATACCAGAACCCCAAAATTTGTAAGTTGTTTTTTGACAAGATTAGGTAACTATTGTAAGCTTGATAATCTTTTTATGTCCAGGAACCCAATAGTCTATATTCTACTAATGCTCAACCCATCTGCAACTGATGAAAAGAAGATAAAAAAAAAAGACATCAGAGACCAAATGGACATCTGAAAATTAATTCTAGATTGAATTTTTCAGATTCTCTGTTAACGAACAAACACAGGTCAATTGATACCATAAAGTTACTTCCTTCATTTTTTATCCTTTTCACAGACTTCTACGTGCAAACCAAAACATTTATTGTAAAAAAACCCCTTCCTACACACCCCACACAAAAAAAAATTATTATTATTATTATTATTATTATTATTATTATTATTATGCCTATCAAAAAATTAATAATAAGAAAATCAAAGTTTAAGGAAAACCCATGTTCAAAAACCTTATAATCTTTACCTTAATCTAATGGTCCAACAATCCAAAATTGATCAAATATAAGAAAAGAGAAAATAAAAATCATTAAAAAAATTAATTTATTTATTTATTAAAAATAAAATAAATAAACTTTGGACATTAAAAAGGGTTTAGAAAGAAATATTTTAGCTAAAAGAAGTAACTTTGATTCATTGGCTATTATGTTTTTTCAAGTATTATATGATATCCAACACAATCCAAGTCAACCTGATCAATTGGTCGGATCGAGCAATAATCCAAGTCAACCTGATCCTGAGGCCCTTGATCCGACTTACCAACTACGGGTGCACCCAACCCGACCGGCAATTTTAAATATCAGAGAGCAAATGGACATAAAAATACTAATTCAAGATTGAATTTTTTAGTTTGTCCATTACCTAACAAACACAGCCTATAATACAAGAATAGCATGTTCATTTTCTTTTTCTTCCTTTTCACAGAGTTAATACTTATGTATCAACACATTGTCTATAAAAAAACACCTTTCCTACAAACACACTCCTAAAAAAAAAAAAAACAAATTAAATTACCCAACAACAAAGTTTACCAAAACCCCTGTTGAGAAACCTTATAACCTACCTCAAATTATGGTCATAGGTGGTGCATTGGCAGTGCACCTAATACTAATTCTTTTTCACCCCTTTTTTCATGTTTTGAAGCGTTTTTTAAGAGAGAAATGTTCTAAAACTCCTAAAAATCCATCCTAATTAGATATTGACCAGATAAGGTGGCGAAAAGGTGATTCATAATCTGTCACAAAATTCTCTGAATTGATCAAAATTTTAGAAAAGTCCTCATATGAGGGGTCTGGCAAACTTTTTGCCAAATGTTAGCTTGATTTGTTGATTCTCTGATTTTTTCCGAATTTGATGAATTTTGAGAATCTTTATCATTGTGATACATGCTTTAATCATACTTTTTATTATTTTTTAATGATCACATTTGTAAACTGTTAATGCATGCCAACTATACATGTGGACTATGTAGTATCTTCTACCCCCAGAATTATTTTCCAAATTTTTCAGCAAATGTTTCCATATTTTATAAGAATTAAACAGAACTGACACCCCATCGAATGATTTCCGAATCCGAACTTGGTTACTAAGTTCATCTCCCCTTCTAACGTCAAGCACCTTTAACTTCCACAAGTATCAGGGGTCCTGAAAACTGTTACAATCATGATACATAGTTATATGGGTGAAAGGTGCTTCACAACCTCGGTAAACTTATAACGTCAACATTAATGCGAGCAATACCATGCCCTCCCCTTAGATTATGTTGCTAAATTTTGCATTCCAAGTGTATGAGAAAGTGTTACAGTTAAACTGCAAAAACATAGTGTTAGAGCTTGATCGAGAGTTTGAATTTTGTGTAGACAACAAAACCTGTATTATATAAACCAATCTTGTGTTTAAGGAATTGGAGATCAATAGTACGTAAATAAATCAAACCCAGATTTATAGTAATCAATAAACATATCGGTTTAGGCCTCAAAACTAAAAGCAGGCTATAAAGGCTTAACAAGTTAAAGCCTATAAACCCGGCAGGCGGCCACACATCTCTTTTAACTATAAATCATGAGTGGTAAAGTGGACTACATGTCTACTTGACCGACTGACATGCACACATGTGCAATGCATAGGAGTCCGTGCACATCAGGCGACATGGAATAATTCACTATCCCGTCCATGATGATCGAACCATCCATCATAGATTCTATGATTATATATTACTTCTATTGATAATTTATATAGTTATTAAAAGATATATATTATTTATTTATCCAAAAATATTACCTTCCCAGCTAAAACTAAGCTTCGCCTAATCAAGGATCGTAATGAAAAAAGACCCAAGGTTAATCTGTACAAAACGAAACAAAGTAAATTTACTCATTGATATGAGTTCGTCATAGAATGTATATATGGGGAGACTAAGCAGTTTTTTGCATGGCGCAAAGGCACTGCTTCTTTATACAAAAAATACTTATTAAAAAAAAAGAAGAAGAAGAATAGAAGTTACCTGCAAAACCTTGAGCTTGGATCCTCCTCCTTCTTCTTCTTCTTCTTAAGTTTTTCTTCTAGTTTTCGCTTTGATCAGAATTTCTTACTTTTTGAAATTAGAAAAGGACTCCTCCACCAAATCACAACTCAATGCATATATTATAATAAGGATATAGAGTTTCCTTCGCATCCTATTCCTTAAATATCTCCTAAAATCGGGAAGTTTTAAAACTTAGGACACTGTTATACTGTAGACAATTTTTGTTAAACAATTTTGCAGACAGCTTATATGGCGCAAGGCCATTGGATGCATACATAGTGGGGCCAAGGACTGCCTCAGGCACTAAGCGCCACATAAGCTGTCTCCAAAATTGTCTATCAAAATCTGTCCACACGTTTATAATTTATAATTTTCTAAAAACTTATCTTTTTAATCAGGAAAAATCTGGTGTGTTTGAATAAAGATACCTTTTTTGGGACAGAATATTCTTCCGGTGCAACTAATGATTCCACCATTAATGTTGTTGACAGCCTTGAATCAGCCTAAGTTATACATTATGATACACTAAGTTCTAATGAGGTTTGTTATTTGAATTCTTTAAAAGGATTTCACCCTAGTTAAAGTAAGAAAGAGAAACAAAGAGACATTAGCTCAATTGGTATGCTCCTTCCAATATGAGTGGGTTCCCTCCAATGGGAGTGGGTTCTGCACTATTTTCTACCCTCGTCTTTACAAGGTGTGAGGGCAAAGTTGTGGGCCAGCGGAGCTAATAGCCCTACTTTTCTGGGCAAAGCTGTGGGCCAGTCAGGCCCATTGGCAGCCCTCCCCTTCGCATGTATAATATATCAGCTTCTTAAGAGCCAACTTTAATAAATATATTCTATTAAAGTTAATTAACTTATTTATCCTTTGGATTATTTAAGGAGAGATGCTCACAGGTAGGGCTGCAATGAAGCCGAGCCGAGCCAGAGCTTGGGTCAGCTCTAGCTCGGCTCTACCTTATACGAGTCGAGCTGGAACTTGGCTCTAGACCATTCGAGCATGAAAAGTCTAAGCTCTAGCTCGGCTCTATCGAGCTCGTCAAGTTTCGAGCTAAGTAAGTTTTATTATAAATTTTTTATAATGTTGTTTTAAACATTATCTTTTGATTTTAACGGATGAAAGCGTTAATAAAATTTAATAAATGAAAGCTCTAATACCTTTTAATCCCTTAGTTCTTTTGGATTTAACGGATTAATTGAAGAGAAAAGTGTTTAAATTTAATGTACTAAATATTGATTAAGAGAATAGGTGTTGGTCGTAAGTGTTGATCAGATGGTCAATTACCATGCAAGTGGCATGTTCATTGAGAGGAGTGAGAAAGACCTTTAAGGATTGCGGTGAGAGAGAGAGAGAGAGAGAGAGAGAGCAAAGTTTAATAAACGAACATAAGGATTAAATATTTATTACATATTTATCCATTATAAACTAACCATTAAATGAATCTTATTATACTGAGAAAAAAGTAGGAAAAAAATTTAAAATTATATATAATATTTTTAATTTTATATAACGTTATTATATACTATTAATCAAGTTAGGTTGATCCGAGTCGAGCTGTACAAGCTCACTTCTAGCTCTACTCTAACTCTCGAGTCAAGCTTAAGAGAGCAAAAGCTCTCATTTTCGGGCTGAGCCGAGCCATCGAGATGGCTCTACTCTGTTGCAGCCCACTCACAAGAAACATGAGGGGAACCAACAATTCAAAGTTATGGGCCTCTTTGTAGTACGGGAATCACTACAAAAAACAATACTATTAGGGGCAACCAACAACTACCGCTATTAACAAAAACTGTCGCTAATACCCTTGCCATTAATAGTCTTTAATAGTTTTTTATTAATAGCGGCAGTTTTTTGCTCCAAAAAACTGCCACTAATAATCTATTTTTTGTGGTGAATCTAAAAAGGGAGTCATTACTTACACACACTTTTTAAGTGCTTGCACCGAAGTTAAAGAAAGACTTTGTATTTTAGAGACATGTGACATGTGAAAACGCAATCTAGGCTGTCTGATTTAAAGTTCATGATCTATAGATCCTTACTGGATAAGATTGGAGCAAAACACGATATTTATTATATGATCTATTGTTGTCAATCGTTGAATCAAATAATTGTTAGATAAAAATAGGAACAAAAATCCGAAAATGATGAAATGGACAAGAGAATTAGACTCGAGGCACGTGATCGTTGTCTTTAAAACGTTATTCGCTCTCTACTCGAATAAATTCTCGAGTTTGCAAAAGGGTTCCAGCGAGACGTTTTCAGAATACGACGAACCCAATCTCTTGAATGTGATCCGTATTGGACCAACAGTCATATTTTGGACGGCTCAGATCTGACCGTTAGATCTATCTGGTCAAAAAGTCAAACTTCTCCTTGCAAGGATGTGCACATAGAAAGTATGTGCGCGCCTAAAGCGTCAATTGCCATACACGCTCTTCTCTTTTTATTGTCAAACAATAATAAGAGGTGAAAAGTTCTATATATAGCATAGACACTTTTTACTTTTACCAATGTGGGACTATTCATTTGCATACAAAAATGAGAATACCTATTGTCTAAAAATTAACTCACAAAACTAAGAAAGAAATTAAAAGCAAGTTTTACTTTTTTTAAAATTATTTAATATATTTATTATAATCTAAATTAATAAATAAATATAACAATAATAACCTGAGTATATTTAATTACATGATGAAGATTTTATTTCATACTAATCTTATCCACTAAGGATCTATAGATTATAAACTTTAAATCAGACGGCCCAAATTGCATTTCATATATCACATGTCCTTAAAATAGTCTTTTTTTAATCTCGATGCAATCACTTAAAAAGCTGAGTGCAAGTACTGGCTCCCATCCAAAAATTGTCTACAATCAATGGAAGCCTCGCGGTGGACCTGAGTTTTTGCACGTCTCAAGGTCCATGCTGAGCGTCTCTGATGTCGGCGCCACTCCTAGTCCACCGAGTGTGTGGCTAAAAAGCGCACGTCATTGTCTTAAATGAAGAAATTTTGTCCACAAGCCAACAATTCATTGCATACAAATGAGCTAGCTATGCCACATTCTTTTACTTTGATCAATGAGCTAGCTGTGTCACATTGCTTTAGAGAGAGTGGACTTTCGACTCTTTTACTTTGACGGCTGTTTCTCAGCATACTCAAATTCTTAGAATTTTCTGGGATGTATTCTCTAATCAAATTCCTGGTGTTCTCATATTCAGATTCTTGTGTTCGTGAGTTTTCACTTTCCAGATTTAACTTTATGAGCTCAAAATTTATTTATTTCTGAGTATTTTGCTCAGAAATTATTCTGTTGCGTTCACTCGAAAAAGTTCATCACGATATTTTGGAGAAGCACTCAAACACAAGAAAGGCTCGGAAAGTGCTCAGAAACACCACTTTATGAGTTAGAAAACTCACATTCCAAACCTTTCTACACTCTCGAAAGAGCATTTAGAGGCACATTGACCTTAGAGATAATACAATTATGTTATATATACAATTGAGCATTTGCCAGAAGGAAAGGAATGATATGGGCTTGCTCAGGCGCTAATAAGATGTCTGGACGAAGGATCAAAATTTTGGTCCAAATTATTAGTTTCGGTCCTCAATTTGGACCGAAATTTTGGTCATGCCCGAAACCGAAATTTGGACCGAAGTTTCGGTCATGCCTGAAACCGAAATTTTAATCCTTGGTCTGGGCCCCTGCATTTAGTACACCTAGGGCAGTTTTATTGTCATTAATGAAATATATTTTTCTGTCATAACTGTCTCATAAATCCTAAATGCCCATTTGATGCAGTTTAAATAACTAATTTTTCTCCTTTTTGAAATACGCTTATAGCAAAATGAAAATGAGCCTGAGTCGGATTACCTCGTAGTGAGTGGAAGAACAATTACACAAACAACTCCGCTATGTTACTGTCTTTCAAATGTGACCCAAGTTCATCAATCAAAATGTGCAGCCAGTGGCAACAAGGTACCTGTTTTTTCAATGGCACGAATATTTTTACTTTATCTAATCCACCGTATGGCCATGCATATGCAACTAATAAGGAAGCACACCACATCCACCAATAAGATGTTGGAGAAATTGGTTACAATTGCAACAAAGGATAAAGATTAGAATGAAGAAATATGCAGATCCAATTCGAGACACATTGAATATCGTTGTCTTTAAATCGATATTTGCCCATACCACTATGATCACTAATAGGTTACCGGCAAATCGGTTATAAGATACAACAAACCGATAGCATATTCATGTAATCGGATTTGGTGAATCTGATCATGAAACCAGAACACCAAATAGCGCAAGATAAGAAACTCTGAAACAAAGCTTTAAAATCGGGAGAACATAATAGAAAACGCAGTGAGTTGAAATGAGGGTCTCGGGTCCCTTTTATAAAAAACAACATATGCGAAACCGTTTTGGGAATGGACATATCCGTTGACAATAATTGAACGGCCATATCCGTTAAAGGTAACTGAACAGATTTAAAAATCAAACGTTTAAAAAATAAAATCAAACGTTTAAAATTCGGTTACACTTTTGTCTAAAA
The DNA here is from genome assembly GCA_021018995.1 of Chloranthus sessilifolius. NCBI lineage: Eukaryota > Viridiplantae > Streptophyta > Magnoliopsida > Chloranthales > Chloranthaceae > Chloranthus > Chloranthus sessilifolius. The sequence goes on along the minus strand of JAJIZI010000016.1, from coordinate 582,761 downwards.
AGATTAATTAAATGCACCGCACGGCATCGCCATGCCATGTACACGTGCTCGTGCCTGTGCTCGTCCCGATGCCCCCTGCGTAAAATCTACAAGCCTTGAGCCAAACTTTCAAATTATATTTCAAAGCCCAACAACTATTCACACAATGTGGGACTATTCACCACAAGACAAAAAACCAAAACAACTAAAAGTTAAGTTATATTTTAAAATTATCCAACAATCCCCTAAAATTTTAAAATATCTACCGATCCCCCACTATTTCAAACTATCTAACAATCCCCGACTATTTTAAAGATTTAAAATAGAGTAAAGCCATAAATATGTGCGTAAATGAAATGTCTTAAAGACTTGAATTTTCACTTTAGTGAAAATAATTCAAGGTTTGTCAATGTATTTAGTAAAACTAAGTTTTGAATTAACAGTCTTATACGACAAATCGGAATTATGTCACACGCATATTTCACATATTTAGTATTTAATAAAAGGTTAGCACATTTAAGTCCTATGCTAGCACCCTGATTTTCATAATTGTTTATGAGATAAAGTCATCTCTCATTGAAAGTGACTCCACCCTACTTATATAAGTAGACTTACAAGAAATGTCTCTCCCTGTAACTTTAACATCTTAACACATAGTGTTATAAGACTATTAAGAGTAATGTTTAACCTCCCATTATCTATTACAGCTAAAATACTACTCTTCCTGGGATGTATATGAGATTTATTTCTCATCAATGTAGTATTATTTAGCAGCCACGTATTTACGATTTATTTTTTCTTTGAACTTAAACATTGATTAAACAAATATTAGGTAGGATTCCCATCATAAGTGATTGTTTAGATTTAATGGCTTTAAACCCATCCCGATTTATGTCTTGTGAATCTCATCTCTGCCAAGGCTTTTAATAAATGAATCCGCCAGATTTTCTGCAGACCCAACCCAAATTACTGAAATAACTTCATTTCTAAGTAATTGCTTTGCATATCTATGTCTTAGACTAATATATCTATTTTTTTTATTATACGTTTGACTAGAAGCTTTTGATGGTGTTGTTTCACTATCATAATGTACAGAGATAGGTAGTAATGGTTTAATCATAATTAGAATTTCTATTAGCAAATTCCTTAACTACTCTGCTTCTTTTTCACTTGCCACTAAGGCAATGAATTCTGATTCCATAGTAGAATGTATGATGCAAGGTTGCTTCTTTGATCCTCAAGAGATAGCATCACCTCCAAAAGTGAATATTCATCCACTTGTGGACTTTGATTCATCCGAAACAGATATCCAACTTGCATCGCTATATCCTTCTAACACTTGAGGATATCCAGAAAAATGCAAATCATAATTAATAGTACCTTTTAAATATCTAAAAATATGAGAAATAATATTTCAATGAATAAAACTAGGGTAATTGATAAATATACTTAACTTACTTACCGCAATGCAATATCCGACCTTGTACAATGCAATATCCGACCTTGTACAAAGCTATCAATAACACTTGCATATGCTAATTGTTGCACGCATCTTCCATCATATTTAGGTAATTTAATATTAATATCCAAAGGTATATTGGCAGATTTCAAATTAAAGTAATTGAATCTTTTCAAAATAATGAGATTGAGTTAAAGTTAACGTATTCTCATTTCTTACAATTTTAATTCCTACTGTCTTTTCCATGTCTTTCATGCTAAAAGATAAACTTAAAAAGTTTTTAGTGTCCAAAATAATTTCTAAATTAGTTTTAAAAATAAGTAAATCATCGACATAAAAATTTATAATACATACATTTGTCGACTTCATTAGTTTTGAATTCAAAATTAGTAATGGTATTATCAAACTTTTCATGTCACTGTTTTGGTGTTTGTTTTAACCCATATAGAGGTTTAATAAATTTACAAACTTTCTTTTCTTGTCTAAGGAGAATAAATCATTTTGATTGTTCCATATAAACCTCTTTCTTTAAATCACCATTTAAAAAAGTAATTTTAACATCCATTTGATAAATTTGTAACTTGTGTATAGAAGCTAAGCCAATTAGAAATTTTATAGTAGAAATTCTAGCAACTGGTGCATATGTGTCAAAATAGTCAACACCTTCCTTTTGCCTATATCCTTTGACAACTAATCATGCCTTAAATTTTTCTATAATTCTATTTGTTTTAAGTTTTCTTTTAAATATCCATTTACATCTTATGGGTTTAAATCCTTTTGATAAGTCTACTAATTTCTGCGTTTTGTTTTCCATTATTGAATCCATTTCACTATTGATAGCTTCTTTCCTAAATGCATTTTCTTTAGATTTCATGACATCGTTAAAAGTGATAGGATAATCGTTTACATTTAGAAATAAATGTTTCTTAGTACTTTTGTTCTTATTTCCTTCAATCAAATAGATATAATAATCTTTTAAAAGACTAATTTCAAATCGGTGTTCGTTTACATCAGTCGAAAAGTCAATAACATCTTTATATTTAGAAGATACTCCGTCTTCATAAATTTGACTTACAACATTTAATTTATTAAAAAGAATAGTAAACTTAGATTCATAGAATATAGCATCTCTAGATTCTACAATAGTATTTTTATCTATACTATCATGAGATTCCATAACTAGAAATCTGTAAGTTTTTACTATTTTGTTCATATCCAATAACTAGAAATGTATATTCAATAGTTCTTAAGTCTATCTTAGGTCTTTTATGATCTACTAATCTAACAAGTTTCCTACACCCTCACACTTTAAAATAGGTTAGACTAGATTTTATATTCTTTCAAGGTTCATAAGGTGTAGTTAAAGTTTTCTTATGTAAAATTTTATTTAAAATATGAATAGCAGTTAACAAAGCTTCACCCCATAAATTTTATCTGAATTAGTATTGACCAATATTGCATTAGTCATTTCTTCTAATGTTTTATTATTTCTTTCGACAATTCCGTTTTGTTGCGTCGTGTAAGGGGTCGTCACCTCATGACGAATTTCATGAACTTTATAGAAATTGGAGAACTCATTTGACATGTATTCTCCACCCCTATCAAATCTAATGATTTTTATTCTTTTATTTAATTGATTTTTACTAAAGCTTTATAGATCTTACATTTTTTTAAAGCCTCGCATTTAGTATTTAATAAATATATATGAGCATACTTCGAAAAATCATCTATAAAAGTAATAAAATATCATTTTCCTCCTCTAATAGGAACATTATTTAAATCACAAATATCAATGTGTATTATATCTAATAAACATGAATTTCTAATAATATTACAAATTTTTTTTTTAATAATTTTAGTCTTAGCACATATACTACAAGCACTACTATAAAAAAATTCATGTTTAGAAATTAAATCGAAATTAGTCATGCATTTCATAGATTTACAATTAACATATCCTAATCAATCATGTCATAAATTAAAAAGAAAGATCGAGTAAGGAGAGATTTTATTGATTGAATCAGTTACATTCAGTTTGAACATGCTTCCCGTGACATTATTTTCCAACAAATTCACAATTCTTAGATAAGATAAATTTACCTCATTCAAATACAAGTTTGAAATCATGCTTGACTAGTAAATCACCCAATACAAGATTCTTGCGAATATCGGGTAGATAAAACACATCAATAAGTGTCATAACTCTTTCGAATGTGAAATTCAATCACTTTTCCGCGCCCTATGATCTTCGTCGTAGATAAATTCCCCATAAAGAGATCTTGATCATCATCAGCCTTTTCATACGTCACAAGCATGTCACAATTATTACAAACATGTTTTGTGACACCCCTGTCGATCCACTATTCATTGATGTCACCAATCAGATTGACTTCCGAGAGAATAACTACAAAGTTGTTTTTATCTTTCACTGCATTCGCTTAATTCTTTAACTTCTTGAAGAGGCGACAATCCCATTTAAAATATCCGAGTTTCCCATAATGATATCATCCACCATTCTTCGGTACCATGGTTTTGGTGAATTTTTTATTTTCCTTAAAGTGAGAATATCCTCTCTTCTTCTTTAACGGTTCACTAACAACCTTAGACTCAACCAAATGTATATTTAATGTCACATCAATGTGATCTTCGATTTTGTCCCTAACTCAAGATTTTTCCTCAATACGTAAATGAAGGAGAAGATATTCCATATAAATCTTCTCATTATTACGCTTAAGAATTTCCAAAATAGAGACAACTTGGCAATTATCACACTAACCAAAAAATTCTCATCGAAATAAAAACCATTAGCGATCATATAATTTATAACTACTTGAAAATCATGCACTTAGCTAAGAATAGGTTCATCATCAACCATCTTAAAATTAAAAAACTAATTGATAATGTAAGAATTATATCATGCATCTTCAATTTTGTATTTCATCTCAAGTGCATCCCAGAGTTCCTTCGAAGTGTTATAGACGCAGTAGACGTCGAACAACGAATCTGACAATGCATTCAAAAAACAGCCCTGACAAGTATAATTACCTTCTTCCCATTTGTACTTTTTACGATCTTCATTGAATGTTGATGATCTAATAACAGTTGAGCACAACTTTTTAAGAACGTACACAACTTTCAGTACAATTAATAGAAAATGCAATTTATGTTGCCACTTTTTAAAGTTTGAATCATCGAAACTGTCCAACTTGTGGATGTTGTTGGACAACGTGAGATAAATTTTATCAGTGAAAGCGAGAGAAGTCAAGGTTGTGATATGAGTAATTTCGATTTAAAATTATTGAAAAAATTGATTCCAATTGCAACAAAGGATAAAGATTTGAATGAAAAAATACGCAGATCCGATTCCAAGCACAGCACGTTGAATATTACTGTCTTTAAACAGAGATTTACCCCTACCACTATGATCACCAATAGGTTACCGATAAATCGATTCCAAGATACAACGAACCGATAGCATATTCGTGTAATCGAAATTGATGAATCTGATCACGCAACCAAAACACCAAACAACGCAAAAGAAAGAACTCTCAAAAAAAGCTTTAAAATCGGGAAAACAAAATAGAAAATACAGTAAGTTGAAATGAGGGTCTCGGGTCCCTTTTATAGAAAACAACAAGTGCAAAATCATTTTAGGAACAGACATATCCATTGACAATAACCGAACGAGCATATCCGTTAAAGGTAACTGAACAAATTTAAAAAACAAACGTTTAAAATATTATTATACTTTTGTCCAAAAAGATTAACTAAATGCACCGCATCGCCACGTGCTCATCCCGACCCGACTCAACGCGTGCGCGCATGTGTTTGGCTAATAGGGTACACGACAATGGAAGCTACAAAAATCGGTGCCCCTTGAGTGAAGGCTACAAGCCTTGAGCCAAACTTTCAAATTATATTTCAAAGCCCAACAAACAAACCCTCCCACCCCTCCTCACCGGGGGCAAAAAACAAAACCCTCGAAACCTTTCCAATCAGTCCTCCATGTGAGACCACACACGATTTTAATGGTTTCACAATCGCGATAATCTCATGCGCCTGCCATCTGCTGACCCATTCGAATATTCAATCTCAACCCATCAATCTTCTTCAGCCACCTGGCTCCTGCGGACATTGTCAAGTGCAACTTACCATGGTCCCAAGGCTTTGGTAGCGCTCTCCCGGCGAGAAGAAAATCAATCGGCTTATTATTGGATTCAATTCTCTTTATAAGGCCCAGAATGGCTTTCCTGTCTTCAGCTGTGTTGGACTGCTCTTGAGAGGTTCTTCACCTGTTCCCTCCTCATCGTCATCCTCCTCCCCATACTCAACAAGCTTGACCAACGTATCTGAAAGATTTAGATTATGCACGTTAGATGTATTAAGACTGAAAGATTAAGATGGAATATCACTCGCGTTTCACATGCCTGACAGTGACTAAAATACCCCTTGTGAACCCTTTCATTTCAGCTTAAAATGCCAGGTTCTATGCCAACATAGTTCAGACGTATACTATTGTTTAAAATTGTCAGGTAGCATATCACTCATTTCACATGCCTGACAGTGACTAAAATACCCCTTGTGAACCTTTTCATTTCAGTTTTAAAAGCCAGGTTCTTTGCCAACATAGTTCAGACGTATACTATTGTTTGAAATTGTGTCAGGTAACATTACCGGAGACGGGATCATGTGCTGCTTTCTTTGGAAGAGTCTCTTCAGCTTCTGCTCTTGGAAGTGGTAGTGATAATGGTGATGAAGAGAACTTTGGTGGAGGCGGAGGCATGGCTCTTGCTGGGGATGACAAAGAAGAAAACTTTGGTGGGGGTGGAGGCATGGTCCTTGGAGGAGGTGGTGGCATCCCATCAGAAGACGGCTGGGCCAACTTTTTTGGAGGTGGCATCGTTGAAACATTCCTCACACCCTGATTCTCAGAAAGAACACCTGGCTTAATAAATTCTGATCCTTGTCGTGAGTTCTGAAAAATCAAATCCAAATTCTGCATCCCCTCAATAACGATTTATTTTATGGGAAAAGAATTAATGAGTTGATGATATATTTTGCAAAATACTTATATCCAACCTAGATATTAATCAATCATACATAGTCCAATCCATGATCAAAGATGTTGGACCATGCCCACATCCTAAAAATGGCAGCATTAATGAATGTGGACAGTGTTAGAAACACTTGTGTCTAGACTAGAAATAAGTGCTTCACAATTAGTTCTCTCCCAACAATAATACCAACAGATCATATCCTGCCAAATAATCAAACAGAAAATGCATATCTTTGAAAACATAGTGCTTAATTACGAATTAATGGCCAATCGAAGATGTCAAGGTTCCTGAAAGCTTGTGGAGTAGGCTATTTGCTAAGGGTAAATAGTAGGAGCATATGCGAAAAGGATTAGAGACACCTGAGTCATCAGAACTGTAAGTTTAGGTTAGGGTTTTTAGATTTAAAGACCGAGATATAACTTATAGGGCATATAAAAAATGTCAGGATTTGTAAAAGGACATTTATAGAAAACAGGAAATAAATAGTCATAAATGGCAAGGTTCTCTTCTATTGTGAAACATGGCAAGCATACTCAAAGCAAAGGAAACAAGATTCTCAGATTGGCCTTTGAATCAAAGCTCCAATATGCAAGCACCCCCCTCTCATGGTGACTCCTGAGTCCAGACAAAAATCCTGTGAAACATGAAACCAATTGTCCAAGAGACAAGTCCAGAAGAGGCCTGTCAGCTTCATAGAAGGTCAGAGAAAATACCTGGAATAATAAGTAGAAAAAGTCAGCATAGTCAAACCAATAATTCATAAGTGCGTGTGTGCATATGTATGAAACATGATGTTCTACTTAAACTGTGCAAAATTCATACATATATAAACCTCATCCATCAATCAGTAACTGAAATCACTTTCATGTGGAGACAATGTATGACAAAAGTTTTGAGAGAGGAAGAGAAATTTACATACATCTTTTCCCGATTTGACAGGGACAAGATTAGCTATAGCTATATATATATATATATATATATATATATATATATATATATATATATATATATATATATATATATATGCTGTGATTAATGATAAGACTCCTGAGCATCTCAAAAAAAAAATGATGAGACTCCTGAGTCAAAGCTATGCTTTAGTTGAAACAAAAAAGGAACATAAATTTGAGTCAGGCCAGGATTGACCAAAATGTAAAAAAGGCATTTGTGATGACTACGCCATGAATGGAGAATTAATCAAATCTATTAGTATTAGGGTTGGCATAAGTATTTAAATAATCATAAGTTCATAACATTAGCAAATCAAAATATGATAAAATTAAATCATCGGATGGTCTCAGGGATTTATATAAGGCATGCCCATACTAAATTAGTTCAATTTTAGTGAGTGAAAGAACGCTGATCCTTCATCCCAACATTGTCGAATATTTAATTGACACCAATGTTTTAATAGGCAGGGCGGGAGGCGAAGTGTTAGATCCCTTAGAGGCATTTAATATAAAAAATTAAAAATAAAATACCAAAAAAAACACTTCTAATAAATAAGAGAATTCTGAAACATTAACCATAAAAAATCTAGCATCAAATGCATTAATATAGTATAGATTATAGAAAGCAAAGTTCAAACTTTTTTATTCGACGCTCTCCAAGACAACACAGTTCAGAGTTCAAGCAAAACTTTTTCAAAAGTTCAAATGATTAAAATATATACTAGACAATAAAAATTTCAAGTACATAGGGCTTTGCTCACCTTCAAAAAAGGTGGAAAAACCTTGAAGAAAACACAATAAAAAAACGAGGATGAAAGAAACTTTTTTTTTTGTTGGACAGTTGCAGAAAATTTGTGAAGAGGGAGACACCCAGGGAAAAATTCTAAAGAGAGCAAAATGTGTTTTGACCTTTAATTTAAGATCACAGTCATTGAATAGATTTATTTAAGCCCATTTAGATCTAAAAGACTATGCATCAAAGGGGAAAGGCTGAGCCTTGGCTCGAGGAGTACGTCTCCCACTCCATTTGAAACCCTAATTGGTGCATATAGAGCTTGTATTGTGTTACACAACAAATCCAGATGGGTACTAAGTACTAACCCCATAATTAGGGCGGTCAAAGGTCGAGTCAGATGCTTCATGACCGACCCCACCTCAACGGGTCAAGTTTATGTGCCTGACCAGGTTAAAAAAAAAAGGGTCGGGCGGGTCCGGTATTGGGTCAACCCAACCTGTTGACAGCCCTACCCATACTCAAGTGTAATTTATTTTGAGATTGTTTGGAATAGTTTATGCAATGTTGAAAATCAATTCTGACAATATATTAGTCTTTGATCAACATAGAGTGCATACTTTAACACCTAGTACATGAAATAAACCACATAACAGTATTCACACTAGAAACCCACTGGCCACTGCTGGCCACCAGGATTGAGATTTTATATAAGCAATTTATATTCATTAGGTTCACCAGTTTAGCTTTTTTTTTCTTGTTTTATTAGAACGGAGACCATCATTAATTATAAACCCATGAACAGATATTACATATAAAATGGAATTATACCCTAGTATCAGATCAAAAATTTCAACACCAATATCGCTCATGATCCTTTCCTCGTTGATAAATATGACTAATCATATATTCAACTATAACTGGAAAATGAAAGTCATACCTGATTACGGTTTGTAGGTCCCTTGGAAGCAATCGGTAACTCCTGAAATTTCCTCCTCTGTGAAGGTCGTTTATCCGTTTCCGTTATTGAGCTTGAACTCATCTTTGCTGATGTACTGACAGCCGAAGTCGTGTGAGTAAGTACAGAAGTGATGGGAGCAGGAGGCTGTCTCAATGCTAAGGCAACTTGCTGCAATGGTGTGGCTTGGGGATATATCCCACCATATCCACTATAGCTTGTTCCTCCAGGTAATGATGAATGGGGATAGCAAATTGTGTTTGACTGCATCTGTCCATAATTGAGCATACCCCCATTTTGGGAAACTGTTCCTGGAGGGAAGACGCCCGGGACCACAGAGGGCGTAGCTGAAGAAATTAGTCCTGCAGTTGTCACAAAAGATGAAACTACTAATGGAGTTCCCACGGTTGAGGATGTTGAACCAACAGCTGCACCTGCATTTAGTTCCGCTTCCTTCACAGGGGTTTGACTTCCAGCCAATAGCTGCTGTGGGGGTGGAACAGCATTATAGACGAGGGTTGAAGCTTTACAGGATGAGACCCTGTACCAGAAGAGAGTTTACCCAATTATTATGTGCTAGATCAGATAGCCATACAAAGAAACCCTAGAGAAAAAAATGGTCTTTGAAAAAATAATGGATAGTTTGTGCTAAAAGCAGCACAACAGAAGGTTGTGGCTGCAATGATTATGGCAGACTGGTGGCTAAAACTTAATATAACAAGATGCGTGTGGGAAAACCATCTCTTGACAGCAAAAGCCTGATGTGTACAGTCCTTGTGTAAAAAATCATGCAAAAATTGGTTCTATTATGCAGTGTTTTACAAGGTAACCATATCGAAGTCTAGGTTAAATATGAAAAATAATAGGTGAGTTAGTTATTATCTGACAGATAATAGTTAAAGAGATGTTTCTATAAGACGGTTAGACCTCTCATATTATATGGTGCGGAATGTGGCCGAGATGCATATGTTGAGATGGATGTGTGGATTAACGAGAAAGGACAAAATACAAAATAAGTACATAAGAGAAAATTTGAGAGTGGCACATATAAAGGGAAAAATTACTGAGTGTCACTTGAGGTGGTTTGGATATATGCATCGGAGGCCAGAAGCAGACCTTGTATGAAGGGTTGAGACTCTACAAGCACAAAGGATGTAAGATAAGAGGAAGACCAGTGAAGACATGGAAGGAAGCAGTGAGAGAGGATAGGAAGGATTGCGAAGTTTCAGAGAGATTAGCGCTAAGCAGAAACAAGTGACTCGCAAAGCCGACCCCAAATAGATGGGATAAATCTATGATGATGATGATGACATATAAAGAAAACAGTGACCATTGCTGGAAGATAATTAGACAATTGGAAGAATCCACTAACTGAAGCAGCAACGGGCATCATTCATGTAATGCCAAACAACATCTATTATGTAACTGTTCTAAATCATACGATATATCTATATGGATGTCAATCAATGGTGAACCATTAGGTAATTTTAGGGCCTAGCCCAGTCCAGCCTTAGGTTGCACTCCATGAACAGCATGGAAATCCCACCCTCAATTCAGTAATTCACATGCCAACATATGAATGAGTTATCCCTGAAAACTGAAGGATTAAAACCACCCTACTTCTACTGGTACCCTATCCTCTAACCATGTTGTAGGTTTTAGAGCCCACAATCAAGAAGAATAAGGCTATAAACAACGGAAATTATTACAGCACAAAATAGAGTATTATTGCTACTAACCTGGAAGCACCACACTCAACACTGATTGTATCCAAAAGGTTTTCGGCCAGGAGCTTTGCATCTTCAAGACCCTTCGGATTATGACTTGACAAATATAAATGTAGAGGTTGTGATATTTCTGCATGTAAAGAAATAGACTAAGTAAAGTTGTCCATGATAAATTCAGATATATCTTGCATGAATACAGTTTTGCTGTTAAGTCACAGTGCACAACACAACCTTCACCATGAGTTTCAAGGTTTCCTGAACCCCGTCCTCTCAGTAAGACCGTTGCTCCTGTTTCATTCATAATGTGATTTATATACTGGTCCTGCATGTACAAATCCCAACCACCAGCAGCACAAAAACAATCTCTCCCAATCGTATGGAGATGTCAAAGAAAGCTTCAACACATTAGAACCTCTTATCTTTCATCATATACAACGAAATTTCTCAATGCACAACTTAACTCGAAATGAGTAAAAGAAACATGCAAATGAAAACCATACAACATAAAATCATCTATTATTCCTAATGTAAACGTACAAGGAAAGAACAAAAATCGAAAGTGCAATGATGGAAAAGTTTAAAAAGAACAGGTGAATAGAAAAATCATCTATTATTCATGAATCCTTAAAATCACTGATTAAAAAACTAAAAAAAATCATCAATTAAATCTAACAAAAAGGTGAGCAGTCCTATAAACTGGAAGCAGACACCGGCAGAAATATACACAACAGATACGTGTTTGACCAAAATACAAGGTTACTCCAAAGAACTAAAAAATTATAAGAGAGAGGTACAGAAAAAAAGGCTTACATTTGGCCCACGAATGCGAGCTGCAATGTTTACTAATGGGCCGGCATCAAATCCCAAAACCACACATGCGTTCAGGGGGTGAGTGACCTGTGTCAATTGTCAAACCAATAGAGACAATTCATACTCCCAAAATAGTAGCATTATAATTATCGTTATGCAAATCGAGCATACCTGCCCTCCAGTGTTGCTAACTGAAAGGAAAGGGGTAGAGGATAATTGTGTATTATGGCCTTGTTTCAGTATTTCCTCAACCATGACCGCTGCACGGTCAACAGCTTTAATTCGCTCTGCTGTTTCTTTTAACTGTAAAGGCAGTGCCACGGGGAGAACAGGAGTGAGGATTGACAAAGCAGAAAATCTTGGTTGGTACGGGAAAATACCGACCAGTATTAACCTTTTAGTGGTGTATATATCAGCCAGTATTTTTAATATACCAGCTGATTTAAACAGAATGGTACATACCAGCTGATTTAAACAGAATGGTACATACCAGCTGATTTAAACAGAATGGTACAAGTACAGACCGTGAATGGTACACGTACAAGAACCGATATTTTTTGTAGCAATCACTAACATATTAAAGAGAATACAGTGTAACTCTCCTTGATTTCAACAACATATTACCCAGATTATTAAAGCCATGATAGACAAAGGAAAAACAATTGTGCTCTATTTGATTTCAAGTTCAAACGGTATGGTGAAAAACAGTTGTTTTCCACTATGGGGCATGGTTCGACGTTATAGTTGAAAGGATAACAGATTCATTAACATATCAACTGCCACAGCTTTACTAATAATGCAACATTTCGTGCAAGTGTATGTGATCCATTAGATCTGACGAGGAATCCATTTACATTAAATGATTTAATCAAACATACATCAAATGTCATGGCATAAAAACCTCAAGGGGTTAGGGGAGCTGGTCAGGTACCTGCTTCCAAAAGCAGGAGACCTGAGTTCGAATCCCCTCCCCCTCTTGAGGCCACCCTAGGGATTTATATCATGTGCTGACCTGGCATGTGCTGAATTTGGGGTGGTGCGGACATGTGCCCCTGGGATTAGGCGGGTGCTTTTAGAGGCCCGGATACCCAGGTTATAAAAAAAAAAATGTCATGGCATAAAATCTGTGTGAAAGTAGAAAAAACATAGGAATTACGAGTGAGTATCACCGGCAGTTATAAGCTGAAATGGCAGCATAAATAAGAAGCTAGTAAATTTCTCTTTTTTTTTTTGTTCCATCTGATACATAATGTCATTAAGCACACCACGCTATATAGTAGCGGCATAATTTATATACTACATAATCTGTATATATACATATATATATATATATATATATATATATATATATATATATAAGATGTTATCCACCCCCAACATATCCAATAGGAATTCAAGTTATGGGACATTTAAGGCTGAAATTAAGATGGGGGAAATCCTTTAATCATCATGATATCTCAGATTTCTGCGAACAGTAACCAACCAAAGCTACTGTATGCATTTATTTTTTTCAAAGATTTTAAGGTAAAGTTTTCCATTTATCCTATGTGTACTATCTGGCTTGGTCCTGGCTAATTCTAAAGATTTCAAATTTTCATTGTTCTGAAATAGTGAATTGAAGGAATCTTGAGTACATAGGGTTGACTAGCATTGAGTGGGACGCATTAAATAGAAAAAGAAAAAAAATGGGGTAAATTGTTCCAATTTCCCTTTGTTGTATCTACTCTCTAGTTTGGATCTTCCACTTTCTCTTGTTTCTTCCCATTTTTCCGTACTAATTGAAAGAATTGTGGGAAGGAATGCCTCAAAGGATAGTCCATCAAGGAATCCGTGCCCACTAAACTATTAGATGAGATATTTTTACTTTGATGCACAGTACTCATACTCAATGTTTTACATATCAGTGTTGGAGACTATATCGGCCACCCTTTGGGCTGGCAATGATACGCATCGGCTGCAACCGAGGCAAAACAATAAGAAAGTAAGAAAAATACCAATATATATCAGCATTCAGCAAGTATCAGCCAATACCTTGGGGATACCTGCATGTGTACTGGTATTGCCTCAACCAAGGGCTGATATATATTTGTATCAATAGAGTTATTCGACCATGTTCATAGTAAGTATTTTCTTATTCTCTACTTGTTTGATTGTTTAGTTACTTTGACACTTGTCTACTTAGCAAGTGGGTAACTAAGTGGTACATAGATAGTCAACAATTTGGTATTGTTATTCACTTATTTGTTAAGTGTTAATTACTTGATTTATTTATTTGACAATTGTTGTGAAAATCTTCCTAGCTCCTTATTTCACATTTTTATATTTATTTTATTTGTTCTTTACTATCCTTTCTCACCAATAATTCCTAGTGGAAGATTAGCCTTTCTGCAATGATATCACATTATCACCAGAAGCTCTATCAGTACACACAAATTAATAATTAACACACCGTAGGCCCTCTCATAACAAGTCAATGTCATTCCATCTTTGTTAGAACAGGTTTACAGGTACATTACATGAAGGAACTCGAAACCACAGTTGAGACATTATAGGGCTTTATTCAGTTCATTTCATTCTTTGGAAAACCTTTCAGCTTAAGAAAGGAGAAGTTGCAGTTAAGTACCAATAGAAGTCTCAAATTACTAATACAAGATCAAGTCAACTGTGTGAAATTTGAATGAACAGGGTAGAACTGATTATAATGAATCATCACTTACATGAGCCCCAGCAGAAATGTGAAGGTATAGTGGTTTGTCATTATCAGGCAATCCATTTGGTGGGCGGTACTTTCCACTACAACAGTGATTTAACATAAAACAATTGAGATACTAACAAGAGAGTGAAGAGACTGCTTAAATGCTACCTATTAAGAAATATGTTTTCCTATAGAATCAAGCAACTTACTCACCGAGTTATGACCACAGCACCTGTGATTTTCTGAATCTGAAAGCCAAAAAAGTCATCCTTCAATCTTTTTAAGGCAATTAAAGAAAAAAGCACTCTAATCTTGGACGCCAGAATAATTACCATTTACGGATTTACTAATTTACCTCTTCTTGTGTCTGACGTTTTGTCAGCTTGTATCGGACAGTAGGTTCAGCATCATTTATGACAATTTCTCGTGCAATTAATTCATCCTGAATCTTCGGCTGAAAAAGTAATATTCATCAATAAAAAATAAAGCACTGATGCCCCATATACAAAGTAAAATAATGCAGCAACAAAAATCATTGCTAACAATCAGATCGGGAGCTCTTTTTTTTTTTTTTTGAAACACATAAAAACCTTAATTAACATATAATCCAGAGTAAAAAAACCAGCTATGCCCATAATTACCCTTACAAAGCTCAAAAGGTGCCCAAAAAACGAACCCAAAAAAGGGAACACAAAACCTTGTTTCTAACTATTAGACTTTCTACAAAGATCTTCACTGACCAGACATGGAGTTTCCCTCCATGAATGTTAGCATAGTCACAAAAGTCTCCAACCTTTTCAAAAAATCAGAAAAAGTCGGTGACTTGCAGTCATCCCGACTTTATCACCGATTAATGGCGATTTTATTTTATGTGGTCTGATTTTTCCATTTTTTCAATTATACTTGAGGGGGAAGAAAATAGGTTTCATACTATTTTTTTCATAAAAACCTTTAGGTTTTGCCTATTTTGTTCATTAAAATTATTAGCCCGACATATATAATGATATACTTTTATACTTTTCTGGATTTATTTTCTTTTCTCCGTTTTTTTCCGACTTTGATCGACCTTGACTGATTTTTGCTGACTTCAACCCTTGTCAATTTATTGTCGACTCCCGACTTTGTGACCATGAATGTTACTGAATATTTTTTACCATGTCATTGAGCTTAAGATGCAAACCCTAAGTTTGTCGCAAACTGTCGACAATGATATAAAAGTAAAAGATGCATATAGATTAACTTGTGACTTGCTTAACCACCAAGTCTCAAGATTGACACACCATAGGTAACTACATATTCAAAAGATAGCTATTCTTAAACCCACATTTGCATTTGCAATGAACAAATTTATGGACAATTATTTAAAAAGAAAGACATTATTTACAGAAAGTAAAGACATAAATTACAAAGAATAATAACAAAAAATAGAAGTGCAGAAAACTCTCAATAGCAGCTCACTTGATTTAACTTTTGGACTATTGCAATAGCGTTCTGGTGGATAGCAGGTGCTTGAAATATAGGAGAGACAGTTGTACTAGTAGCTGGAACTGGATTTGTTAGAAGAGCACCAGAAAGCTGAGCCACTCCTGGGAAAGTAATCCCAACAAGAGATCCTAAATTTCCCAATGGTAGTGCTCCAGGTACTGCTACTCCAGCTGATATCAAGGACTCTGCAGGCTGATCCCATTTTCTCTTTTTCCTGTTAATAGTAGCCAAAAATTATTATTCTCAAAAGGACTTTTTAAAAAAATTGAGAGAGAAGTAAATGATGCATAAAAACAAATACTAACAGCAATCCATCAAAATGGTGTAAAGAATTACGAGTTAAACATACAGCTAAATATGATCCAATTATAATAATATGCAAGAAACTATAAAGTTAATCTCCAATAAGATAGACCCAAAGTTTTATCGAGAGAGAGAGAGAGAGAGAGAGAGAGAGAGAGAGATGGATCCAAAGTTGCCGAGCACTCAATGTGAGCTGAAGCTAAAAATTTATGTTCCTCATTACAAGAGAAACTAATTTATGTCCCAGCGC
Source organism: Chloranthus sessilifolius (assembly GCA_021018995.1). Lineage (NCBI taxonomy): Eukaryota > Viridiplantae > Streptophyta > Magnoliopsida > Chloranthales > Chloranthaceae > Chloranthus > Chloranthus sessilifolius. The sequence continues at coordinate 566,355 of JAJIZI010000016.1, read as the reverse complement.
AAAATACAAGTGTTTTAATATAGGAAACTTTTCTCAATTGACAAAATGCAATAAAAACCATTTCATGCTTCCAGAAAACATAAAAGATAAATTATAATCATCCACTTTAAAGGAAATCGATAACTAAGAATGTATTCAAGTAACTCTTTAAGATGAATCCCTTAATCCATGAATAGAGTGGAGGATCCCTGACCAATAAGTTAGTTATAACAACATATTCCTGGTAGATTTTTTTTTTTTTACGAAATGATAATTATAGAGAAGGGGTCCATCAGAAAGGCACTTAAAGAATCCATGAAAGGAATTACCAATTCTAGTAAAGCTTTCCACATGTCTTTTTGGGCAAGTGAGCTGTCAGTGGAGTTAACCTTATGGAAACGATGAAAATAAAAAATAAATAAACTCAGAAATATCCCTAGCCTCTTCAACCTATTGATGAGCATCAGCAACTAGTCTGTCTCCATTTGTTCATATAAGAAAGTCCGAAATTCCAATGGGGACTAAATCAGTGGGAGGACAAGATCCAAATTCCATAGCAAAATATCCAGATATTATCAGTATTCGAGCCACTACAGCTCCAATGGAATACCGCATAAACCTATCATATCACACCACGTCGAAATATCCATCTAAGGAGGCTGCTCCACGACAAAATAATACTATTGGCCATTAACTGCAGGAACCTAAAAATAATCTAGAAAAATTAAACCTTGAAATTTTCAACAGGTATTAAAAGATGACTTCAATCCTTCCCCATTTCAATATCCATGTGCGGTCACAAAATTTTATCCCAGTCTAATCTATAGAGTATACTGCGCGTAAAAGGAGGTCATTTGACATAAGAATCCCCAACCTCGTATGTTTAGAAAGATTATTGATACAAATTAATAATTATTATGCATATTTATCTACATAAAAAATATAAGAAGTGATATATAAATAGGGAAAGCTTCAATTCCAAAAAAAAATAATAATAATTTAAAAAAAGCCATTTGAAGATTCAATTACGGTGGCTCCACATCCGAAACAAATAAAATTATCCAACAGCCCCTAACAAAAAGAATAAGGGATTGAGAAAAATCAAATTTTGCCAACTATAAAGCATAGAAATGTAAAGCCTGAACTTTATTTTGTTTTTAAGGATAGATCAATTTAACATACCCTATTACAAAACCCTAACTGATAAAAAATTTCAATTTAGTATAATTTGATCGAGCATCCTAAATCATCTCGATTCTTACCAAACAAAAACGAAGGATGCATCGGAGGTTGAGATCGAGGTCAATATCGAGATTAGAAACCCTAGATCTAACGGCCAAGCAGAAAAATAAAAGCCCTAAATCAGATATTATGGTTAGGGTTTTGGAGACTCACCTTTGCCTTGCAACTGCCGCTGTCGCCATGGATTCCTCTGTCATGTTTTCGGGGGCGACTGAAAGCTGAAAAAGCAGTGTTGTTTTTTTCCTTCGATGTTTTTTTTTTTTTGATAAGTTTTCCTTCGATTGGATTGCTTTCGTTGTTTTATACATTGTAATGCTTATATGTTATATATATATCAAATAATGGAGGTAAGGATCGAAATTACCTTGTAAAACGGATATATACAAGATTCAGTATGCATTCATCATAATCATGGATTATAGTGAATCCTGCATATATTAGCGGCCTTGATTAACCCTCTAACTTCGTTTATACTCTAAAATATATGGAAAAGGCACCCATGCCTTTAGAATCACTGTTGGATTAGGACTCTTGATTCCCCCTAAGGATCACCTAGAGGTCTCAATGCGGGTCCGGGCGGGTTTGGGTCGGATCTGAATGAAGCTCATATGATTGGGCCCCTTGGAGTAAGGCTACATGGTCCGATTACTAATCAGACCGAGCTAGTTCAGCCCATTTATGAAGCGGACCTATTTACCCTACCCCATACTCGAGCCATTGGGAACCAAGTCAGGCCAGATAGCAGACCGGCTATTAAATTTCTATATAAAAGAATTCATTTGATCATATCGGGCAAGTTCAGTCCTAGTTGGAGATCGACGTAAACGGGTTGATGTTTGATTAGGCTTTAATAATTAGCCCATATCCAACCCAGCTTACTAATTAGGCAGGGCGAGACCAGCTTGCTTATATGTTGGGGTTATATAATAGTCTCACATTAGATAAAGAAAAGTCCTAACTTTAGGCTATATGTGATGTCATGATGCGTTTTGGGAGGGGACTCAAGCCCATGTCTGAAACAAAATTAGGGCAGAGACCTAAGCCCAAAATCAGACAATATTGTGGCATGTGGGTCTGAGTCGTCACAGAATTGTTTCAGAACCGAAGACGACTCTTCTATACGGTGGGAGGTTGTAATTGTCTCACATTGGATAGAAAAAAGCTATAACCCTGGATTATATGTGATTGCGAACACTACATGTCATGACGTGTATTGGGTGGGAACTTAAGCCAATGTCAGAAAGGCGGAGACTTAATCCCATAACCGAACAATATTGTGGCATGTGGGTCTGAGTCGTCACAGCTTACCTACCCTCGACAATATATGGCCCATTGTGAGTTGGATCAAGCTAATCCAGGGTTCAAGCTTATCCTATTGAGACCCATAAGTTCACCGAAGTCGGGGCTAAGTGTGGTTTTATACCCTTCTTCATAGTGACCAAATCGTTTGACAATAATTCGGCAAGGATTTGGCAAGTTCGAGGAAATATTCGAAGGAAAAATGGGGAGCAAAATTAATAAAAAAGATTTGAAACATTTTAAAGAATAATAAAATTATTAAAAAATACCAAAATTTTTTAAAAGAAATGGGCAGATATTCGCAATTTTTTGTGAACACGTGAATTTAAAATTTTTTTACAAATAATTCAATATTAATTCACATAACTGTATATTCATGAATTATGCGACATTTTAATAGTAATCGGTGGTTTTTCTGACTATGCTCTTCTTTGGCGTAAATAGTGACTTGTTTGACTTAGAAAGGTCAAACGCAAAGGAGCAATTACTCCACAAGTCCACAGAAAATATCGGCCGTTTTTTGTGAGTGACATATCTCTATCTGCGTCTTACCTATATATGCATTGCCTGCATTAAATTAGATGATAGGAGATTGATTTCCATCTCAATCTTTCATATGATTGATCTTGACACTTTGGGAATATCAACATCAGTTTTATTTTTATTTTTTATTATAAGACCATCACAGTTTTATATTTGGGAAATTTACACTTTCAGCCCTATATGTTTGCGTATTTGCAGAAACGGCCCTATAGTTTCAATCCTTGCATAAATGGCCAGCTCCAAGCCTAGCCGCGTGCACGTCAGATATCTATATATATGCTTCTCTATGCAAGCATTGAATCTAGAATTTTTGTATCATCTTTTAACAATTTTTATCTCTCTTGGAAAGTGATTTCGAGATTCCACTAAAGGTCGTATAACATAGAGAATACAACAGGCTAGGTAAGATATCGAGTACAATATCTTTTAAGTTATTGTTTTCCCAATTTCTCAAAACATTGTAGGAAGTCCAAGATATATAAGTTATCGGTCGATATCTTAAGATATCGGACGATAAATTAAGATATCGACCGATAACTTATATCATCGACCGATATCTTAAGTTATCAGTCGATATCTTAAAAGGTTTTTTTTTTTAGTTTTTGGATTATGGTTTACGTTAAAAGTCCATCCATCGGCTATATATCTTAGGATATCGGCCCAATATCTTAGGATATCGAGCGATAACCTATGATTGACAAAAACTCTAAAGTTTTCATTCCTTTAATTTTTTTAATAATATTTTTAAACAATTGTAGCGCTAAGTCAAGTATAACTCTTTATAAACAACTAATTTTAATTTTAATTTTGTAAATATTGTAGGTTGAAATGAATGTTCCCCTTCTTTGCCATTTTGATTTCGTACGCGTGAGAGAAAATACTTACAACGGAGGACATCGGAGGATTGTCACTGTCACGGAGAATATATCATTTGATGAGTTTATAGAGAAAATGTCAAATTCGGACACGACCGGAAGAACATTCTATTACACTTACTGTTTCATTACGCATAGGGAATGAGCTTGTATTTGCCGAATTGTTTGACTCTGATGATCTTATAAACTTATTTAGAGCATATCATATCGGTGATGTTGTTATAAATATTTATATCGAAAAATCATTAGTCACTACTGTAGCAGAAATTTTGCCGTCTTTAGAAACATTTCAACCGTTTAAGGAAACAAACGAAGATGATCATGGTGTGGGAACAGAACATTTGATTGAAAATCAAGGAATACGGTATGAAGAGGAGAACATTGTTGCACCGATAATAGCCGACGATGATAAAAAAATAAATATAGGATTTTGCCCCTACAGTAAACTTTCAGAGCAACCCTATTCAGACATTCCGATGAGTGAAGGCAATGAAGATCAAGGATATTCTCATCAAATGAATTCAATGCATGATACATCTCAGTTCAACTTCGATTCGGTAAATCAGTGGGAAACGTTTTTAGTCGGCCTTAGTCCATATCAATGGCCTTCCGAACAAATAGCTTCGGAGCCAACGATAATCGAGCCTTCAACAAAACAACCTCTCATACATCAAACATTCCCGCATCGGCTAACATCAATTCAAACAACTGCACATCAACCAAGCGTACATCGACGGGCTCAATCCCAATCACGTAATAACCATCCAGTCGATGACGGTGATAGTGATCCTGAAAATAATGAAGCCCCGCCATCTCCCACTTCGCGTGTTTATACTAATTGGGGAATTGACCAACCTCTGGTGGACGAAGACTATCAGCTTAATGACTCGGAAGGGGAGTATATGGATTCAGACGATGAGGAACTGTATGAAGGGGGAACGATTACCATTGGTCAGGCGTTTAGAAATAAGAAATCATTTCAAAAAGTTCTTAAAGAATTTGCGATGACAAATAATTTTCAGATTAAACCAATAAAAACCAGTCCTCTTCGAGTAACTGAGGTGTCTTTGAAGTAGGATGTGCTTGGCGAATACATGCATCGAAATTAGTAGGCGTGAACCGTTTGTTGTGAAAATTTCCACGGAACACACGTGCGGAATGCCGACTTTGGAAGCGGGCATCGCCAATGTATGCGACATCGTGGATAGCTTCATTCGTTAGAGATAAACTATTAAAGGGTTTTGGCGAAACTCCTGCTTCAATAATTTTTAATATTGAATAAAATTACGGTATAACAGTAGGTTACTGGAAAGCATGGAGAGGAAAAGAAATGGCGTCGACTGACATCCGAGGTAGTTGGAAGGAGCAATTTAAGATGTTACCGTCAAATGTTGCCGAATTACGGGGTCGATCCGGACATCTGGTGAATTGTGTCTCGAGCACGATAATGCATTTGAGATTCTTCGTGGCATTCGGACCTTGCATTGAAGCTTTCGTAATACTTACGAAGAATAATTGTAGATGGAGCAGCATTTGCGTGGGCGATATAAAGGGAGTGTTGTTAATAGCTACGGAGGATAGGCGGGAATAGACATTTATTTCCTATAGCGTTCGTTGCTGAAAAGAAAATGAAGACCATTGGACATGGTTTCTTGATCTATTAGGGAGACGTGTAATCGGTGAATTTGAAGAACTGTTTGTTTTGATATCAGACAGACAGAAAGTTTGATGGAAGCAGTGGAAAAAGTTTTTCCTAATGCCTTTCACGACTCATGTATCGACACCTTGCTCTAAATCATTTGATAAATATAAGGATACAATCTCTAGACCGCTTTTACGGGTTCTTTGTAGTGCATTTTCGAAGCAAAATTTAAAAGAATTATGCGAAAAATAGAAGACGACGTCCGTAGGAATCTACAAAATGGATTAAAGAAATTGGTGATCATTTCGCAGCTTATTTCAAGGGAGGCGTTATGATATGTTGACAACTAATATAGTGAAAGCATAAATAGTGTGTTGAAAATAGCGAGGAGGAACGATTGTGAGCATATTAGAAACTATTCGCAAAAAAGTAGCGAATTTTATTTTCGCCGTCGGAGGAAGGAAATAAAATGACACCGATGGCAGAAAAACACATAAAAAGAAATTCAGGATGGGCCCGTTGAAAAAACGTCATACCATATGGTCGTGATATATTTCAAGTTAAACGTGGTGATTACACTCACAGTGTCGATCTAGAATTGCGAACATGTACATGTAGACGTTGGGCTATTCTTGGATTGCCGCATTATCGCGCCGAAACAGAGAAAGAGAGATCCCCCAATTTTGTGAACACTTGTTTACCAGTGACTTATTTAGGGAAACTTATAAAGAACACTTTGTCCCGACCGTTGACAAGCGCCAATGGACTTCGCAAATAGAAGACATTCAAGTTTTGCCTCCACACAAAATACGTCAAGCCGGCCGTCCGAAGAAAAGGAGAACAAGATCTAAAGGGGAAGTTCGACCACTACAATGTAAAAATTGTAACAAGTACGGTCATAATCGTCGCTCGTGTAAATTTGTTAATATTTGAAATTAACTTATATTACATCAAAGGTTGAGATTGAAAACAGATTTAGATTAGATTAGACCTAGTGGCAATCGAGCTTCCAAATGATTTCATTATAGAAGAGTATTTTTTTTTTCTCTTTTTCTTTCCTTCAATATAAACAGATTAAACCTCAATAAAAGAGCGATCAACATCTACCAATTAATTAATATATTTTTTTAGAATTGTGACTAAAATATATTGTTGTGCTTCTTAATAAATCATTCATTCATTCAAACAGGATTTGAAGTTGCCAAATTCGCCCCTAATCTACTAGTGATTGGCATAAAGCCAAACCAAAGATATCAGGCTTCACAATTCAGAAAGGTATATCTTAGATCATCGGCCGATATCTTAAATCATCGGGCGATGATTTAAAATATCGGCCGATGATTTAAAATATCGGCCGATGATTTAAAATACCGGTCGATGATTTAAAATACCGTCGATGATTTAAGATATCGTCCGATAACTTAAAATATCGGACGATGATTTAAGATATCGGACGATAATTTAAATCATCGGCCGATGATTTAAGCTATCGTCCGATATCTTAAAATATCGGCCGATAATTTAAATCATCGTCCGATGACTTAAATTATCGGCCGATGATTTAAGATATCGGACGATGATTTAAGATATCGGCCGATGATATAAGTCATCGGCCTATTGCAATTGCTTCAAGAGAGGAAGGCTTCATTGATACATCAGGCAAGGTGATACAAATAAGATAAATAAATTGATAACAACGATAATGAAAATTATACAAGTTAATAAAAATTAATAAAATTAAATAATTTACAATTTCATCAAAAAATATCTTTACAAAACACTAAATTTTTTTACAGATATTAACTCTTCTTCCCAAACGTGCACATTCGATGTCCGATTTCGGCTCTAAATTGTTGCATATGTTTATCGTCGAAATCAATAGGCCGCTTTTGGGAGAAGTATTCTATATACTTTAAAACGTATACACCGCAATCCCAACCGTTTTCTTGGATCGGGAGAACGACACTGTTGAACGCCGATACCTTCCACTGTTGATCGAAAGCTGACTTCAAACCGATAGCGTAAAGAAGGCGCGGAAGGTGATTCAATAGACATTCTTTATGCGCTTCAAACCTTTTTGAGCACTCTCGGTCTGCTGGATCAATTAACTTTATTTCTCGATCAACTAATGAAATTATAGCCAACGCCCAATAGCTATGTTTTTGGCTATGCATCGGAAGATAAATCTACACATAAACGGAACCGAATTTTTAAATAATAAATTTTATTTAAAAGCCGTTAACGTTAAATAAAGCGAAGTTTAGTATTCAAAAACGTCTGTTCCACAAATCGATCGCGTGAATTCTGGGATATTATTTGTCAATAGTGGTTCCATCGGCTTTGAATTGTTACGAACATTCCATTCGTTATCGAGGCCGAAATCATTTGGTAGCGACTATTACCTTCATTATCGATATATTTTTCAAATTTTTTCTCGTCTGCCATAAACAAGGTCTGATTGGCCATAAACAGTAGAAGAAGTTAATCAAGAGTCGTAATTGAAAAGACAAATAAAAGAAACAAACGAGCTTCCAATAAATATTTGAAACCTTACCAGAGCAGACGCAGAAGCGAACCAGCTTTTTTCGGCATTGGCCGTAAACATTGAATCGTTTATAACTTCAAGGACTCTCGAGTATGCGTCGATGACTTCATTGTCGAGCCACAAGCGTCCTTTGAGAACCTTCAAAAGACCAACTGTGATCTCAACACCGCTGATAATATTGACGATCACATTGTCCTCGTTCTCCGGCCGATTCCAAAAACTAAGCATATACTTTTGCTCCATTGATATTGCCTCATCCTCCTCCTCCTCTACAACCAATCTTCATTTTTTTATTAATGCTTTAGTGGTCGGAGACTTTCTCTTCTTACGAGCACGCAAGTCATAACCTTCGGCTTCATTTTTTGTAGATGATAGTTTCACTATAATTATTTTTAGTGATGACTCACGAGAAGGTCGAAGAGGAGCACCATCATCACCCACATCAACCAAGGGTTGTTTAGTAGGCCGAGGGATGAGGTTTTGGGCGCAATGGGTTTGGGGCGATTGATTTATTTGTAAGTTGAGGAGCGGGTTTTGGTTGATTGTTGTCTAGGTGGATGAGCGAGGGTTTTGGGGCACTTGGTGATGGCTTGGTTGAGGCATTGGTTTTGGGGCCTTTGGGTGATGGCTTTGTTGAGGATCGGTGGGTTTTAGGCGATGATGGCTTTGTTGATGAGTGTTGGGTTGAGGGACGATTGATTGAGGGTAAGTGGGTGAAGGAGCAGAAGGTGTCAAAGAGCACAGAGGTTAAAATATTATCCTGCATAATTGCAAAAAAATATACATTACAAAAAATAAAAAATAAAAAAAAATTGCATTATCGACCGATAATTTAACTAATCGGTCGATAATTTAAATAGTCGATCGATAATGTACATTATCGGTCGATAATTTAAATTATCGACCGATAATGTAACTTATCGTCCGATAATGTACATTATCGATCGACTATTTAAATTATCGGTCGATAATGTATATCGTCGGACGGTAAGTTCCATCTACGGACAACAAGCTAATTTTGCATTAAGTTGTAAAGAAATAATTTTGTTCTAAATTTGAAAAGTCTTGGTTTGATACCTTTCTTAAATGAGAGATGACCGCATCAAGATCCTTCCGTATTGCTTTATTTTCTTCTTGTAAGGCCTTCTTATCTCTGCCTAGTTGTTCAATGGTGAGTGCTTGCCCTTTAAGCAGCGTAAATGCACGCCGGAATTCTTTTTTCATTTCTTTTACAGCCATGCGGAGCGTCTTGCATTCTTTTCTTAGCTCCGTTACTTCTTTGGTTAGGTGCGGTTGCCTAACTGGCTGCTCTCTTGTTGGCTCGGGCCTAATTTCTGGTTTGCCCTTTGGTTGACGTACAACGACTTCAAAATCATCGTTATCATCGCTATAATCTTCGTCATCCTCATTGTCGTCATCTCGGCTAATCGGCTCTTCGGCTCTTTCTTCCGGACGTGTTGGATGGCTTGGGATATCATCATATTCATCTACATTTTCTTCGGAGTAAGACTCTTCTCTTTCTTCGGTCTCTTCCTTTTTATTTTCAATTTCTCTTCGAATTAAAAAGTATCAAACTCGTTTATACTGTAATTCGTGCTTCTCAACTTCAAGCTCTATAATCACTTTAGACTTAAGAAATTTTTCTCTATATAAATTAGGATTACGGCTGAATTTCGGGCCTTCCCATTTCATTAGCCTTGGAAATGGTTCTTTAAGCCCAATAGGAGCAGTGGCGACTGTAGGAAAGTGCTCAAACGCCCAAATCTGTAAGGCGATAGTGCATCCATAGATATTGTATTGCCCCTTTTCTGACCTTCTCGCCATTTCCCTCCTGCCACTCGCTTTTGATATACTATCTAATAAATTATTGTAAACTATCAGGCCCCACGGTAACTTGTTGAACTCTTCAATGTTATCTACTAATTCTAAGTACCGTGTATCTACTTCCTGGTATGTAATAGGAGTAAAAAAGAACATACGAAAAATAATAATGACAGTTTCAAAAAATCATCGTTGGATAAATCAGCACTGTCAATAATTTCTTCAATACGAGATCTTTTCGCCGGCTTCCCCCGAAAGAATTTGTATCGAATAGTTGTTTCCTCTTTTACGGCAACCTTCTCAGACTCAGGTTCCGTCAGCATGTTGAGGCCTAAAATCAAGGCTATATCGATCTGTTGCATGAGTACATTGGTGTTCTTGACCTTGAAAATATTCTCTTCAACCCAAAAACTTAAAATAGCGTCAACCAAGTCTCCAACGAAACCTAATTTCTCATTCATCCTAAATAGATGACCGAATACTGAATCATCTAATATTTTCTTTCTCTCTTCGTTACAGTGCATGTAAAATTTCCTAACACCAACTCCAGAACATTTTCCGATGGGCTTTAGAGTCATGGTCATTTTCTATAACTTAGTAGGAACTGCAATATAAATAAAAAGCAATTAATAAATAAAAGAAGTGATTTTGAAAAAACTACTAATCCCCTAACCTACCGATAACTTATCGATAATTTAAGTTATCGAGCCGATAATTTAAGTTATCGATCGATAACTTAGATTATCGACCGATAATTTAAGTTATCGGTCGATAACTTAGATTATCGGTAAGTTATCGGATTAGGTGGGAAACATTGGGGATGACTAAATGTGTTGAAATGTAAAAAAAATAAATTACCTGGAATTGTAATGTGACCTTTGGGACCTTTTACCGCTTTGTCGCCGCTAAGTCGCCGCTCTCTTGTTTTTTTCAGAAAAGTGAAACTTAAAAGTAACAGTAACTAATGAAATGTAAAAGTAGCTTTTATACTCTATGTTAAAGGGCGGTGAAATTTTTTTTTTATATTATTTAAAATAGGTCCTTGCTGACGTGGAGGAGGCGGAGGCGGCTAGGCGTGGAGCTGGTCATTAATGCAACGGTTGAAACTATAGGGCCGTTTCTGCAAATATGCAAACATATAGGGCCGAAAGTGCAAATTTCCCTTTATATTTCTACAAAATGGAAAGTTGATGGTGTCAAGACCTATCCGGTGAAAGATTGGGATGAAAATTGATCAGCATTGTCCAAATCAACTTAGTAAAGGGTTTGGGCGCCCTTAGTAATTGGGTAGGCGTGAAGAGAGATTCCCTGCCCATCCAATAAATCATTTTATGTGCGTTTGAGGTAGCTCCTTTATGTTTAGGAGCTGCTCTTTCAAGGTTGGAACTGTGTTTGGATTAGCTCTTTTGAGGCAAGGAGCAGCTCTTTCGCTCTTTGGCTCCGGTGGAGAATTACTTTTACATTTGATGGCATAGCTCATCTCCCCATATGCTCTAACGGGAAGTTGTTTTAAGTAAAAAAACTGCTCTATACTAGAGCAGATTTTATCTACTTTGACGAAGGCAAAGAGCTGCTTCTGCTCTTCTAAGAGCTAACCCAAACATTGTCTCATTTACTCTAATGGGGAGCTGTTTTAAGTGATAATTAGGGCTGCAACAGAGCCGAGCCAGCTCAACAACTCGATTCGGCTCGACCTGAAAAATAAGAGCTTTTCTCTTTAGAGCTCGGCTCTTGAGCCGAGCTGAACTGGGCAGTTTGTAGCTTGAATGAACAGAGCCGAGCTCAAGCTAAGGTCGACTCGGCTCTATGGCTCGATATATATATATATATATATATATATATATATATATATATATATATATATATATATATATATATATATATATATATAAAATTAACTTTGAGAGGTCTATTTTGCCCTTCAAAGTAGTCATTTAAGTTTATCTAAAGGTTACTTTGAAGGATAAAATAAGAACTTTTACTCCCCACTTGCCCTAATTTCATCTACCATATTTTTCATCTTGACTTAAATATTTTATCAAGGGAATAAAATAATTATCAAGCATATTTCAAAAGCTCAAATTATTATAAAATATATAATTTTTTGTAAATTTTTTAAAAAGATATGCACTAAATTGACTTCACTCAATCGTTCTAATTTCATCAATATTCATCATGCTACATGGGTTTGAGAAAAATCTTAAACCCATCGCTTGACAATCAAATTAACCAAAAAGGAGATAGACAACAAGGAGATACAAATCAAATCATAAGTACAATTTTAAAAGATATCTACTAAAAAGGTACACGATTTTTATTTTGAGTTCAACTTCACATATATCTTGTTTATTTATTTCATATTTTGCGTACATGTGTTTAATCATTCATTTAAATCTTTTATAAAATAGATATTTAATTGAGTAGAAGTTTTAAAAAGTACTATGAAGAAATTTTTTATAATAGAACATACTTGGCTCGAAGCTCGACCTGAGCTCGGCTCGAGCTCGGAGAGCCAAGCTAGAGCTTGAAATTTTCGAGCTCGAAGAGCTTAGAGCCGACCTCCAGCTCAGCTCGTATAAGGTAGAGCCGAGCTAGAGTTGACCCGAGCTCGGGCTCGGCCCGACTCGATTGCAGCCCTAGTGATAATCATAAAACCAATGTTTTAAAATCATACTGAACGTTGAATCGACGAAGGCTTCAATTCGGTCAGAGCGAGTCGAATCGGATCGTTCAACAATTTTATATATATATATAGGGAGCCAGTTCCGTCCTCCATGGGAGGACGGTCACCGTCCTCCAGGGTCTACGTGGACGTACAAATGGCACCCAAAACACTCTTTGGTTGTCACATGGAGTATGCGTGGATGGTTTAGATCAATTTTATAAAAAGAAATTTCTAAAGAAGCTTTTTAAAAGCATAAGTCAATGTTTGGCTATTATTAATGGTCTACATTTCACGGCTCAAAAAACACATGGTGGAGATGAGTTTTCAAAATTATATTTTTTTTAAAAATGATCTAAGCAATGCACTCGAGGTCCATGTAGCATTGAAACAATATTTTAGATGTCACATGGACCTCCACCTGAAACTTTGGAGGAGGACAGCAGCGAGTTGTGAACATTAAAAATAGGGAATGTTCCTTATCCAATTCAATCAATCATTGATGATTTGATTCTTTTATGTGTCAATTGTACATATACTAGAGAAGAGGGAATCAGACGTAGTATAAAGAAGACATCTCACTCTGTTCCTTATGACTTTGGAAATCGAGATAGGGAAAATTCATAGCATAATTACGTTTTGAGTTTGATTCGTGACTTTAATGATATTCTCGATATAAACTTATGAAGTATTAGCATTGAACTCATTGAAATTATTGTATCGAAACTTGAAATCTTTTGAATATTACACATTAAAATTTACTTCGAACTATAAAACTTTTGCATAAGAATGATTGAACTTTAAATATTTATTTTTGTATTGAATTTCAGATATTGAATTAAATCTTCATATTGAATCTTATGAATCAACTTTTGAACTTTTGGAACCTTTGGGCTCTTTGGACTTTGAATTATGAACCATGAGCATTAAATTTTGTGATAGAAATTGCATGTGATTTATAGAGATTCATGTGGAATGAATCCTGTGCTTCGGCACTTTTGGACCTTTGGACCGCACAAGTATCCCTCACAAGCAGGAGCTTGGGCACTTTGAAAAATTATTCTTAGAGCGACGATGATTAGGATTCCCATCGATTTTGATTTCGACTCTAGCGCTATATTTGCGATCTAGAGATTATTTAAGTTATGGATTTAAGATCTACATTGAATAAGGAATTGCATGCGAACTCTAAGGTTTAGTCTCGTTAAATGTTACATGAAAATCATTATGAACATACGTGTTTCACTCTTTGCACCTTAGAAATTATGTTTTGTAATTTAAGTAACTATTTCGAATCTATCATTAGAACTATGTTTTGATCATATAAAATATAATTGTGTATTGTACTATCCTACTGAGCTTAAACTGTTAGCTCACCCTGACACTGTGTCACAGGTATTGAAGTAGTTTTGAACCCTGAGTTAGAAGAAGATTCGGACTTCGTACCAAAGGACGAGGGAGACCTTCCTCCTGAGCAATTTTATCCGTAGATTTCTTTTGGACACTTAGATTTGGTATAGTTTAAATAATTTTTTTGAGCCTATTATTATTGTTTTGGATGTTAAGCACCACTGTTTGTGTGACGAATGGCCATCACCAGTGATTTTACTTTTTCATTTAAGCTTTTATTATGGACATATATGCAATGTTTTAATCTAATAGCTTGCTTTCTATTGATACTAAAGAATCTCTGTAATTAGGTTATGATATATGATCTAGCGATTCGAGAATCTCCATCAAAGTGGCGGAAAGCTGGTTACTTATGATGTGGAAAGGCAAATGATTTGGGATCATAAAATTAGTAGGGTTCCAAAATATACGCATGAACATGCTACTTATGTAGGGAGCCCCGTGTGATGCGAGCACGCTGCGTGGCCATCCGGGTCAGCCGTAGGGCCATCTTGCTTCTCCGTATCATGTGCATCGTTGGTGCTTCGAAGTAATGCAGACGGCACCAAGTGCGTTGGTCGTGGGCCACGAGGGCGTCGCGACACGTTGGGATGAAGGGTTGAAACTTGGACGCGACATGGTCGTGTGGGGGAGTGATGCAGACTGTTGCAACGTATTGGTGTGGAAGGATGTGTGTCATGTTGCAGTATGTCAAACCAATATGTTTGAGGTTCTTTCGTCATTTGGCTTAAGTTACTGTTTTACCCTTATATAGGTTGACATGAGTTGGGGTCCCCCGACCCAACACATGCACTAGCCTTGTGGGCTTATGTGAGTGCATCAGGGCCATGTTTGGTGCATGGTCGTACTAACTATATCGTGTACTAGGGCCATTGTGTTTGAGGTGATTTCTAACTACTCTCGCGGTACGGGTCTTCACCCAAAGGGGGCTCCTTATATGCTCGTCGCTGTCTATTGCATTATCAATCGTCGTTGTTGGCTCTAACTTGTTGCGTTGCTTCGCAGACGAAGTCTAAACGCAGAGGTTGAGGTGAAGCTTGAGTAGGACAAATATTCCACCCTTCGTAGCATCTGAGAATCTGCATCGCATGACTCAATTGAGGCTTAATAGGCTGACTTAGCGCATCGTGCGTTAGGTGCCACACGGGATGACATTGTTGGACGAGTGATCCCGTGACATTTGGTATCAAAGCCACTGTGATGGCTGAGATGGAAGGGACAAGCAAGGATTCAAGACAACAGACGACAAGGGAACGGTTGGATAATTTAGAAGCTCAGGCATAATAGTTTGAGTCAGTGATATCCGTCATGACGTTGCATGGGGAGCGATTGAATAGGCATGAGAGAATCAATGCCGCTTTGTCTGTGACCGTAGAGCAATTGGCAGCTGAGGTACGAGATATAAATGTCACGTTGGAGGAGGTACATGACGATATGAGTGTGTTGAAAAAGCTCATTCTCCCAATGCTAGCTGGGATGCCGACAGGGACGCTGACACCCCGGTTCAAGTTTTCCGAGCCAGAGATGTTTAAGAGTTCTCGCGAAGCGAAAGACCTCGAGAACTTTATTTGGGAAGTAGAGGAATACCTTGAATCACTGGGGGACCTCGATGCTATAGTCAAGTTAAGGATTGCATCGAGATACTTGGTTGGTGATGCCAAGTTATGGTGGAGGCACCGTGTGTCTGAGGTGTGTATGGGGAGTGGAGCAGTTGATTCTTGGGCCGATTTGAAGGAGTTGCGGGCTCAATTTCTACCTACCAATGTCGGATGAATAACACAAAAAACATTGTCGACGTTGAAACACACTGGACCGTTGCACAAGTATATTAAGACTTTTACGAGCCTGATATTAGACATTGATGATATGAGTGAGAAGGATCGAGTCTTCTACTTCATTGATGGCTTGGCACCATGGGCGTAGCGGGAATTGACTCATAGAGGGATGAAGAACCTAGATGAGACGTTGGTTGCTGCGAAGCGGCTAACTGAGCACCGCCATGAGAGAGAAAGGGCAAACCAAGCATCCAAGGACAATGTTGACAAGCAGGGGATGAAGTTAAATGATACGGGGCAGTGTGATTCGGTTAGGAGAAGGGTAGTAGGTATGAAAGAAAGAAAGATGATAGGCCTAGTAAGAAGGGCTGCTTCTTGTGTGGTGGGCCGCATTTGGTGCGGGAGTGTCCATAGAAGGCCGCCTTAAACGCGATAATCACGGAGAAAGGGAAGAATATAGTTGATGATGAGGAGTCCATCGCCAGAGTAGGGGCGCTCCGGCTGATTAATTGCTAAAAAAGGGATCCACCTCGGTCTTGTTGGTGTGGGCCGTGGGCAGACTTAGACACCAACAAGTGTACAGATTTTGAAGTGTGCAGTTTTGGTCATGTATAGTTTTGCTACAGAGGGTGAAGGTAGGGAGTTGTCGAGGGACCGTGACAGTGTATAGGAATTGCAAAACTTTAGAATGTGGGGGGAGGGCATGTTATGATGGAGGAGTGCCTTAGCGTCAATGAGGACATTGGCGATGCCATCCGGGTCAGCTATAGAGCCATCTTGCTTCTTTGTGTCATGTGCATTATTGGTGCTTCGAAGCCATGCGGGCGGCACCAAGTGCATTGGTCATGGGTCAGAGGGCGTCGCGCCACGTTGGGATGAAGGCTTGAGACTTGGGCGCGACACGGTCGCGACACGAATGCGACATGGTCGTGTGGGGGAGCGATGCGAACTGTTGCGACATATTGGTGCGGAGGATGTGTGCCATGTTGCAGTATATCAAACCAATATGTTTGAGGTTCTTCCGTCATTTGGCCTAAGTTACTGTTTTACCCTTATATAAGGGGACATGAGTTAGGGTCCCCCGACCCAACACGTGCCCTAGCCTTGTGGGTTTATGTGTGCATCCGGGCCATGCTTGGTGCGTGATCGTCCTAGCTACATCATGTACTAGGGCCATCGCGTTTGGAGTGGTTTCCAACCACTCCCGCGGTGCGGGTCTTCTCCCGAAGGGGGCTCGTTATATGCTTGTCACTGCCTATTGCATTATCAATTGTCGTTGCGAGCTCTAACCTGCTGCGTTGCTTAGGCGAAATTCGAATGCAGAGGTTGAGGTGAAGCTTGAGTAGGACAAGCATTCCACCCTTCGTAGCATTTGGTAATCCGCATCACGTGACTTAATTGGGGCTTAATAAGCTGATATAGCACATCGGGCGTTAGGTGCCACATGGGTTGACACTGTTGGACGAGTGACCCCGTGACACTCTCACACTCGAATATGCCTCTAGAGGCGAAAATATGAGCAAAAGGTTTAGGAGGAACTTAAAACAAAGGATGACAAGGTAATCTACAATCCAGCCACGTATTTATAGGGTCACATGCTAATTAATTCTCTCCATTCAATAGTTTTCGAGATGTTCATATGTTCTACCCATTTTTTATATGTCACTTTGTGTCAGCTTATGTTTGTGAAATCACTCTACAATAACAATAATTATCATGGTAGTATTGTAACACAGATTCTAGTAATTGGAGATTTTTGTCCTGTTCTGCTAGACCAGAGTGGTTTTGAACTGAGAAGATGTGCAAAGTCTGATACAAATGCCATCTCCTCATTCTCACGTAGATTTATTGAGAAGATATGTTTGGGACATTAGCTTTAGAAGGAATCTCAGGGATATTGAGATTGATGGCATAACAGGAATCTCAGGGAAATTTATGTTTAAAAGCTTCTATAGGTATCTGGTGAGACGTCCTCTGTTAAGTCATCAGTTTGTCGGGGTCTAGAAGATGAATGCTGCACCGCGTGTCCGTTCCTTCAGATGGAGTCTGGATTGGGGAAGAATACTATCATTGACCAAACAGTCAACAGAGGCAAATGCATCCCTAATAGATGTGTGATGTGTATGCAAGAGGAGGAGGATGCCAAGCACTTGTTCAATCACTGCTGGGTGGTTATAGAGCTCTAAGTCCTAGCGATGCTAAGTTTTGGGATTTCGTGGGTTTCGCCTTGTTCGGTGAGAGAGTTGTTCGCTACATGGGAATAGCAAATTTTTAGAGGACCTCCTTGCTAGGAGTGTTGTGGGCTTCATGGTTGGAAGTGAATGACCGATTATTTCAGAAAATTAGAAGACTGACTGCTTGTATCATGCGGAGTGCCGGTGAGTGGGTTCTGAGCTGGGTCATGCTGGATAAATAGGGGTGCACGAAGGGAAGGGCTAACCTTTTGGAGGCATGGGTTGTCATGAGTTTTGATACGTAGGGTCAGGTGCACCAGTATTTTCTCCTGCTTGGGACGACTCTGTCTTGAGGGGTAGGGGGAGGTACTTTTTTGGGGGTTTCTGGGAGGCTTTTTTTGCCTTCCTTTAGTTTTTTATATTTTCTCTCTCTCTCTCTGGCTTGTACTTTAGCTTCTCGCTAGGTGTGTCTCTTTGTAATCTCTTTTTTCTTAATATTTTTTGCTTTATTGATTACAAAAAAATGATTGATGGAACATAAGATCATAATTATATTTATATATAAGAATTTTGGACTTGCTCAATTTATTTGTTTGATATTGACTTATAACTTCCTCTATAATCTAATGTACATCATATCTTTTATCTTTTTCTGATTTCTTTATTTTTCTCCCTTTAATTAGTTTGGTTCAAGCTGTCTATGTTTTGAGTCTTGAACACCTTCTGGCCTCTGATTTGTTGGTGATGGCTCATTTAATTCAGGACCCTAAGCCCCATTTCAATTTATTCTGGTTTATCCTTTTTTTGCTTTTTTTAGTTTTAGGAGGAAATATTCCCTAATCATTAAACCTAAGAGCTCAATTTTTTTCTTTGAGTGTGCAGTATTTTTAGCTCAATATTAACTAAAAACCCAAAATAGGGTGAATGCATCCATTCATCGTCATTATTATTATTATCATCATCATCATCATCATGGTAGCCATATCCCATCTACTTGGGATCGGCTGTTCAAGTACTATTACTCCACTTCTATTTGATCAGCGTTAAGCTCTTTGTAACTTCGCACATGTCCCTCCAGGTCTTCACTGGTCTTCCTATTCTCTTACTTCCTTGTGCTTGCGGTGTCTCAACCCTTCGTACATGATATGTTTCTATTCTTCGATGGACACGTCCAAACCACCTTAAATGACATCTTCTAATTTTTTCTTTTATAGGTGTCACTCAAATTTCTTCTTATGTACTCATTGCTATTTTTGTCCTTTCCAGTTACTGCACTCAACTAATCATTTGAGGGAGACGCCAATAGAACAATCACTTAGCTGAATATGATTTAAGAAAATGGATAAAGATGGTGACTGTGATGTAGAGAAAAAAAATAGAGATGGAGAAGGGATTTAGTTTATTATGGGTACAATAATGGGATGACAGTATGAACATATTTGTTGTTTAAGATGAAGAAATGTTGGAGAGAGGGAGAGAGAGCGGGAAACGTGTACAAAATTATGAGTTAATTTCTCAAAATACTTATTGAATTATTAGTTGATTTTACAGATAAAAATAAAATAAAATTTATTAGTTGATTTCTGAAACACCTAAAGCCTAATTTAATACGATGTGATAAATAGATATTAGAGGCAAAAGTCATCCAGTGACTGATTGGATTAGTATTTATAATAATACATCCTAAGGGTGAAATACCCACTTGGAGGTAATCACAATGACCATAGTAGTAGATTACGTAGAAAACATTCTAACATTATCAAAACAAATTGTAAAAAACCACAAAATGAAGAATCCTACCCGAGTTCTTCAAATTCTAGGCCTATATCACCTTTATTGTGCATTTACCTACCCGTTTGGATAAGATATCCATTCCTTCCTTCACCTTGTAACCAACTAGTACTACCTTCACAAGTCCGTCATAAACTCCATTAAGAATCTTTTTGAAATGCCATCTTATTGCAAGCAATATAGAACTTTAATTATATTTGAGGCACCCACACCCTAATATACAATAATCCATTATCTCCAATTTCTGAATATCTATTTTCTGATAACAATTGGACTACTATTATTGTGTTTTGTTTTCCTAATGTGTACCGGGATTGTAGGTGGCACAGAACTTTGTAAGAGGATTAAAGAAGAAGAGTTGAGGACATTGGACAACCTTACAACAATGTATTAAAAGACCCTTAGCACTTAGTAAACCTACCAAGAGCTGATATAACTTGGTCAATCTTCTAGGCATCAAGAATCTGAAATTCTGTATTCTCTGGCCCAGTAATTAGAAACATCAATGACTATGAGGATAGAGATAAAAATGATCTTGAATATGGTGAAATTTGTTGAGAAAGCCATCTTGTTTAACTATTGTGGGCTTTGTTCCTAGAGTCTGATTTAACCACTTGAATTCTGAATTCAGCATGTATTCCAGAAACCAAACAATAGATTGAACAGATTTGAACTGAACTCTACTGAATAAGCTGCTGTAGAGTAATATCCAAAATGGCCCAAAACCGGTTAGTCAAAGTAAAAAATGAAGTTGAAAAATTGGTGACGAAGCATCTATAAAATTGACAGATGTTTTACATAACACTTAAGGGAATGAACGACTTTCTATGGCATCACGAATGATTAGATTCACAAACATTATGCTACATTCCCTCTCCCCACTCTCGCTAGTTACCTAGGAGATGCAACATGAAGTTTCTGCATCTAACATCCTCCAATACTGCAATGGACGAGGTAAGATTTGTAAATAAACCTCACATGTATGCACAAATGTACCTCCACTTTTGTGCTCAAAGACCTTGATATGTGACAATTGGTCAATTTTGCCTAATTCTTTAAAAAGAGTACCACCTACCTCAACATTGAAGTGGTATGAAAGATAACTACGATCATGTCATATTTTTGCAACCAACCAATTAGGCAATATTGACCATAATTGGGTGTGTGTGTGTGTGTATATATATATATATATATATATATATATATATATATATCCCTTTTATCCAAAGCAGGCCCTAAATAGATGGGCAAAGGCCATGATGGTGATGATATATCCCTTTTACAGTGTCAAATCTTATGTTATTTTTGGAAAAAGATTCTCATGCATTGTCACTATGTTATTACTTATGTATGTGCCTGTAAAATTTATTTACATGATACCTTCCATTTTTCATTCATTGCAACTGATTAATAATTTCCTTCCCTCTTCCCAACCTCTCGACTCTTTAATTGGTGAATTTTGAATTTTAATGTTCTACTTACACTTCAAGTTTCTTAATTTTGAAATAAGGGTGTTATTGATCTTCTAAAGTTTTTCTTTTTTATTTTGTGTTCGTCTTTGCAAGGTGTGTCTCGACGAGGAGTAGAAGCTGCAACATATAGATAATAAGCTGTTTTATTACCCGAAGCATACGGAAATCAGTAGATTTTAACAAAAGTTGAATAATTTCTTGTGGCAAATAACATAGATAGCAGCATTGCTATATTTTGGAGTGTTCTAATGGTCATTGAACCTACAGTATATTTATAGACTGGAGTTTTTTATTTGCTGAATTTATTCTTTTGTTTAACTTGTAACTTTCTGATTAATTTATATACATCAATTTTTTATTTTTTTATTGTCGTATTTTTTATAATTTGATCTCTTCCTTTTTCTTCCCTTAAATAGGTTGGTTCGGATTGCGTATGTTTTTATCTTTCAACACCTTCTGGTCACTGAGTCGATATAATTTAGGATCCTAAGGTACATTTCAATGTGTTCAAACAATTTAATATGTCGGAAATTTACATGGTTGCCTATTATTCACCACTTTTAATCACACGATGAAGATTTTTTTGTCTCAATCTTTTATACCATAAATCTTTAGATCATGATCTTCAAATCAAACAACACACATGATATTTTCAAGTTGCTTGTGTACCAAGCAGTAACCCATGAACCAAGTCACCTGGCACTTGGGCTGCTTACCTGATACCAACTCTTTTAAGCTATGATTGGACCTATTTTCATTTTCAATAACTTTCAATTAAGTTATAACTGACCCACTTAAGGCCCACATGTCTCGAAAAGTGACCCATGAACTAAATAACCTTGCACTCTAGGCACTTACATAATGCCGACTCTAGTTTAATTTAGGGAGCCATTACTTATTTACTTGCACTCGGAAAGTTGGCCTTTGCACTGAACTTAAAAGAAAGACTTACAAGTTTGGCAACGCTGATATGTGAAAACACTTTCTTACCCGTTTGACTGAAGGCATTGATTTAAAGATATTAATTGCAAAAGATTAGTATGAAATGTAATCTTCTATCATGTGATTAAATATAGTCAAAGGCTATTATATCTTATTCAACAATTAATTACAATAGATCATATGATGAGTATCATGTTTTGCTCCAATCTTATGCACTGGAGATATATAGATCAGATGGCCTATACACTACAAAAAATAAGACTATTAGCGGCAGTTTTTTTAATAAAAAATTGCTGCTATTAGTCCTGTTGCTACCAAAAATTGCCACTACCAAAAATTGCCTTAACAGCAAGTGCTGCTAATACACCTTATTTTTGTAGTGATATTGCATTTTTAGATGTCACATGTCCCTAAAATACCAAATCTTTCTTCAATTTTGGTGCAAGGGCCAACTTTTCGTGTGCAAGTAATGGGTTCCTCAATTTAAGCAAGGATTAGGCCTATTTTCATACTTTCAATTCTTCATTTAAAATTATCCACTTAAGGCCCATATGAACCTATTCAAATACCTAAGCCACCTATTGTAGTTCATCCCACAAAAATCAAACCATCCATCCAATCTTAACCATCCAGGTGGAGTTTACAATGCACACTGCAATTACAATCTATGATGCTCTCTTAGTTTGATTAAGGGGATGTTTGGAAATTTTTCGGAAAACATAGAAAATGAATTTATAAATCCAATGGATTCCATCTCTTTGGGAATTCATAGGAATTCATTGTTTTCAGGTGTTTGGAGAAAATGAGCACCATCGATGGTGTACATCTCACACACCCAATAAATCCAACTTTCTATTGTGAGGAAGATTGTTGGAATTGTCTCACATCGTTTGTGGGCAGACCCTTACCCATTGGATTTTCATGGTATCAAAGTCATTCTTTCTCCCCACGTCGCCCATTTTTTGTTCATGTGATTTGGCACAATCTCGCCAACACGTGCGGGGGCGTGTTGGAATTGTCCTACATCGTTTGTAGGCAGACCCTTCTTGGACTCTTTATATGTTTAGTAACCCTCACCTTACAAGCCGATTTTGTGAGATTGAGTTAGGTCCGTTGGATTTCTTTCAGAGATTTCATGAGAGAAAGAGAGAGATTTGGGGAGAGAGACATAAATTAAGAGAGAAAGAGAAACGTATTGAGAGATTATGAGAGAGAGAGAATCTAGGAGAGAGAAAGAGAAATCTAAAAAAGTGAGATTTAAGAGAATATCTAAAAAAAAGAGTTTCAGATAGAGAGATTATGAGAGAGAGAGAGAGAGAGAAAGAGGAGCAATATCTTTGGTGTACACAACACACATCAAATAAAAAATTAGAGTAAAAAATTAGAGAGAATGGACAAGAGAGAGACCGGGGAGACAGAGAGATATAGAAGCGAGACAAAGATCGGTGAGAGAGAGAGATATTCGGAGGGAGAGACATAACAATGAGAGATAGAGATTCGGAGAGAGAGATTCGGAGAGAGAGAGAGAGAGAGAGAGAGAGAGAGAGAGAGAGTTCTCACACAACAAAAAGAGGGGAGGGGAGGGAGGCAAAAACAATTCGATGAAATCTTCCTATTTCAGAGGGATTTGTCTTTTTCCAATAGAAAATAAAAATTTGAATTTTCCTATTCTTTCTAGTGTTACAACTTTGTTGCCGGTATTTTATAATTTTTCTTTCTTTTTCCATGATTTCTTTTTCTTTTCCCCTATTCAAATGCTAAAGTTTTTAACTTTGAGATGGACTCCTTTTCCCCTATTCAAACACTAAAGTACTAAATCAGCCCCAATACATCAGCCCCTATTTAAACCCGTATTGGGGCTCTCTTGAGTATTAAAGAAGAAAAATTACGAATTTCGTGATAACTTTATCTGAGGGGCCTGATTCAGTACTTTTCTGATCAACTACATCAAAAGATAACAGCCTCACTTGCTGGCATATTAGGCCTTGTGGTCCCACTTGGTACACATTTTTGTCTAAATCATCTCATCTAACTGGTTAGGTATCATTTGAACTTTACCGAAATAGATGAGATAAGGGCTTGATGAAGACTTAGCGCCAAAAACGAATCCTCTTATGTGCAGCCATATTAGGCTAACATTAGTTTACATGAGATTTGTCACTTTGGAGGTTTGGATTGGTTAAGAATACGCGCAAAGCAAGTGTCCCTTGTAACAGTTTTATCTATTGATATAGGTGACGCCCTACTAATCCTTAAATCAAAATGTATTAACCCCTTAGAGGCTACTATATAACAAAGGTTGGCATTCACAAACACTTGGGTTTTTGCCATAAACTAGACCCATCGTGAAGGGTCAAGCTTGATTTGTCTAACCCAACTTGGTCGGGTAAGTCCAAAGTCAGATCGACTAGACCCATCTGACCCAACATTTCTATATAAGATCAAGAAACAAAAAGTTTTGAATTGGGTCGGGTCAGGTGGATACCTTTGACCTAGGTCTGAGTAAGGTGCACCATCAAATTGGGTTGGGCATACACCCTTAACTCATGAGGCGGCCAAAATTTTGACCCAACCCGTTAACAATCCTACTTGAAAGTACTGTTGTTCTTGTTTTTTAATTTTTTTTAAAATAATTAGTTTTGTTTTTAAGCACCTTGCAAGCTAAAGCTAATAGATTATCTTCAATGGATCTAGTTTTGAACAAGGTATATACGTAACGCAGGAGCCCAGAGCCCAATATTAGGTGACTTAATATTTGAGTCACTTTTTGGGATGCATATTGTGCCAAATCATCATATATGTCATCTAACAAATATATTACAATATAAAGATTTTTAACGTGAAAAATTATCTACATCATCTTATTTAAAGCAATTACCATGTCATCTAAGATGGCTACTATATAATTCTAACAAACAATTAATTATCGACCCTTTGACCATTGTGAATTAATGAGGATTTCTACTAATCCAATCTTTTGCACCGTAAATCTTGAAAACAAGAGAGCCACAAGGTCACCTGACATGAGTCGGGTTCAGCACTTACTACGAACTCAATAAAAAAAAAAGGGTGAATTAGGTCCAAAACTTTTACTTTTCGAACCTATCTCTTATTATCTGAGAGGGTCAGGATCTTTAATTGTTTTAAAAATAATATATATGCACATTTTAACCGCTTTTATTGGGCAAAAATGTTCTTTAGCTAAAAGCGTGTGTGGGCATCTTTTTGGTGATCGATAAGCGGCGACCAATCGAACTCATACAAAACCACGCCGGATTGAGTCTCATACGAGACTAGGAGTTTTTTTATAAGATTGTGAGGTCTCGTATGAGACCAATCAGTCTCGTACAAGACCGATTAGTCGAGTCGCGGTTTCATATGAGACCGATTGATCGTGATCTCATATGAGAAAAATCGGTCTCACCTAAAAACAAATGCGCGCGTACTCTCAATTAAAGAGCATTTTCACACATTAAAAGTTAACACAACATGCATATTTTCAATTTGAAAAAAAGAAGAAAGGAAATAGGGTTAAGGGTTCAGACATAGGGCTCTCAATGGCCCAATGTCCCCAATTTTGGCCTGCCCGCCCCGGAATTAACAATATTTTTTTATGATGCCAACCCAGCCTAGTACCCAGGCTAAGCGTGTTGTGACTCGAATTGAACCGAACTAAGCTTGGGTTGAATGTTCCAACACCCGTCCCATGCCTATCCCAAATACAAAATAGTAAATATATATATTATACAAAATCATAGGCATTTTAGTAAAATGCCAATTACAATTGGTAGCCTTATAATGCCACATTCATGAGCCTCTATAAGATTAATATAATTACTTAATAAAATTTATTTCACCTTATTCAAACTTTTATAAAAAAATATTTATTTTAAATTGATTGGGAGACATCATTAAGTCTATAAAATTTATTCACAAAAAAAATTGATTGGAGTTTTTTTAACTAAATGTTATTTAAGAAAAAAAAACACTAAAAAAGCCTAAGCCCAGCCTCCCCTGTTATATGTTGGAAAAATTAAAATGTTGATCTGAAATAATACATGGAACCGGTTCGAGGCACAAAAAATATCGCTGTCTTTAAACCAATATTTGTCCCCACCACTTCGACAAAGTGCTCACCAACAAGTTACCGACAAACTGGTTACAGGGTACAACGAACTGGCTGTGTATTCTTGTGATGGATTTGGCGAATCCGATCACGCTATCCGAATACCAAATATTGCAAGAACGCTCTGATCAAGACCTTTAAAGACATAACAAGAGAGAAGAAAGAAGACTCTTTTTGTGGTATGTAAAACAATGATTTTAGGTTCCTTAAATAGAAATCAAGTGGTGTGTTAATGCACTTTTTTCTTATAAAAATGTGCAATACGCATCCCTTCGAAAAAGATACACCACTTTGGAATGACTCTTCATTTTGAAAAGACACCACTTTGAAAAGACCATTCATTTTGAAAAGACATCACTTTGAAAAGATACCTTAATTGAAAAGACACACCTTTTGGGAAAAGACAAGTATAATAAACTTTTAAATATCTAACACTATAGGCCGGACTTGGGCTGAGTACATCGCAGCCCAGATTAGAGTCGGGCTAAAAAAATTGGGTACCCAATTGTAATGACCCAGAAAATTTGAATCAGAAACTAACCGCATTGATGTACGTGCCTGGCACGGAAATCGAGACAGAAAAATTAAAACTTTGAAAATAATATTAATAGAAATAATATTAGCCTATAAGTAGGTTAGTTCACGTATGAAAACTCGTTTCGATCCGAGTCAAGTACGATGTCGAGACGGTACACTACGCCGCATCGACATGTTGGTGTTTCACACCGAAGTAAAAATTAGAGAAGCAACTGAAATATCTAAGATATTTCAGTTGGTAGCTTATAAGAGAAGGAAGAGGGTTGGAATGATTACCCTTCATCTTCTCCTTCTTCTCTTCCCTTTGAGATCTGCAACTAGGTTATAGGTTTGAGTAGATTCTTTGAGAAAACTAGGTTAGGAATACCCTAGGTTATATATTTGTTTGACATAGAGTGTGAAGGGGTCAAATACGACGGTCCACATTGAGTCTGGGAAGGTGCGCTGATGCTGTGTGTTGAAGCGGAGCTTAGTTTCGTCCTATTCGAGTTGTAGCTGTAATAAACTCCGAGAGCCGGATCCAAAACCCTTCGAAATCGTGTTTGCCGAAACCCCGAAAGGGCCCACATCGAGGTGAGCTCTCTTGTTTAAAATGGGCAGTTGGATGCCCTAAATATAGGTTCTGTATGAATATTTAAGATTATAATGAATTTTTGGAAGAAAAATAAGTTAGAAAAATTTGTTTGGTGAACTCCATTAATGACTGAAATTTCGTCATTTTTGATCGATCAACAAGGTGTTGATCGATCACAAAGAATGGAATTGATCGGTCAACAAGGTGTTGATCGATCATCGAGTCAAATTGATCGATCAACGGTGGTGTTGATCGATCAATTCTCTATATATAGTAAAGGAACATTCTTGGCGAGAGTTGGTGAATTTTGGGTTAATATTGGTGATCGATCAATGGTGGTATTGATCGATCAATTGACTGGGTATTGATCGATCAACAGTGGTGGTGATCGATCAATACAGAGCCCATTGATCGATCAACCAACATGGTGATCGATCAATTGTGTACAATATATACAAACAGGTTTGTGCTTTGGTGATCGATCAACAAGGGTGTTGATCGATCAATAAAGTTCATTGATCGACCAACAAGGTATTGATCGATCAATAAACCCTGCAGCTTAGAAAATTTATAGGTAAGAACCATTGGACATTGTGCGATTCTGACAATCGCCACTCTAACACCTAGAGTAACATGTTTATGGTCTAGGATCGTATCTAAGATGCCTTGAAAAGCTTTGGATTTGCTTAGAAGGAGCTTGATCGAGGTAGGGAATTCAACCTAAATTGCATTTATTTTTGATCTCATGGATTATATCTGTCATACATATCTCAGCATAGTTTAATTCTGTTTTAAAAGCATGTTTAGCATATGTATGAGTATTCTATTATGTACTTGATCCGACATTTGATATCCGTATCCGAAATCTGAATTCTGTTAAGTATGATAAGTATGCATGGGACTTGAGCTTAGATATTCAAGAAAATCCCACCACTCGGTATATCCGTTCGAGCACACTTGTGCATTTGCTTTGTAATCCTCGGTACAATTGCACTCCATGTGTGGGGCATTGTTGCAATTTCGAAATTGTTCATGTGAACGACGATGGTTGGGATTATCCATCGGACCAAATCTGGCTACCACGTGCTATACTCACGGGAGTTACTTAAGTATACTACACTAAGTCATTATATGTTGTATTCATCAATTCTGTACTGTTTTGGATAAATGTCTCATGTTTTATACATCTGTTTCATATTTTCAGTTTTGTTCTTTGATGACCATGTTATGCAATTAGAATGCAAATTCATTTGGAATTCTTCTATTGAGCTAGGATGTAGCTCACCCTGTTTTTGTAAACATTTAGGTTCTGAGGCGGTGACTCAGTGCGAGAGCGACCGGACTATCGGCTGATCCCGAGGTGAGGTTGAGGACGAGAGGCAGACGTCGGTGACGACTTTTACCCATAGACTGGGTATAGCTTAGACAGTTTTGGGGTTTTAGGTTTGTTTGGAGATTTTGGATTATGTGTGCCTGGTGGCCACTTTTGTATTAATTTTTGTAGATATTTTATTTCTTTTATAGTGTTATTATACATTCTATCGGAACCATCACTGGGAACCATTGTTTGGGTGATGGATGTCTGTCACCGATGGTTCTTTTTGGTTCCTTTTTGAGGATGTATACTTTTTACATTTATAAATGAAGGTTTCTTTATTGTTCTTACTTTTAGATTGATTCGTTAGATGACTCTACTCACCGCTGTGGGATTTTATCTGTATATTTCCGCTTTATATACAGATATTGTGTGATTTGTCCTAGGGATCATCCAGAGCATGATCCTGATGGCACGGATTTCTGAGCACAGAAATCCGGGCTGTCACACCAATGCCCTAACTTGACCCATTGAGAGACCTATTTAGACCCTCACACATAACAAGAGATGGTGGGCCCTTGTTTGGTAAATATATGGAAGGTTGGACCCTCCCAAGTAAAACTTTCTAAAAATAATAGCAGCTCCTCGCCTCATTTACTCTGGCGGAGAACTGTTTTAAGTGATAAAACTGCTCTATGCCTGCTCTATCCTAGAGCAGGTTTTATCTGCTCTGATAAAGAGCAAAATCTGCTTCGACAGAGAGCAGGCAAAGAGTTGCTTCTCTTATAAGAGCTAACCCAGCCACAGCCTAACTGTGAACCGTAGTCAGAGCGTGTCCTCTCCACGCCTATCTCACGTGCAAATAACTGCCATCAACTATAAGCTTCTATTTTCTATACGAACAGTTTTCTCTTGAGCTTTCCGTTTTTAACACCCAACAGGTCCCTCTCTCTCTCTCTCTCTAAATCGAGGGAGAACATGAAGAAGAGCAAGAACAACAACAATGGTACAAGAGGAAGCCGTCAAGATCAAAGGCCGCGCGAAATCGATAAACTCCCTTACGAAATCATCTCCACCATCCTTTCCCAACTACCCATCACCTCCCTCTTGCAATGCAGGTCCGTATGCAAATATTGGCTCACCATTATCCGAGACCCCCAATTTGCTACCGAGCACCTTGCCTGGTCTACGAGTACTAACTCGAGTATCATACTCTGCTCTGGATTTCTCCACGATATCTTTGATAAACTGTATCTGCTCGAATTCGATGACTTTAAAACTTGCAAGGAGATAAGTTGGATCCGCACATGGTTCGGCAGTCACAAATTTTTTGAATTCGAGATCGTCGGTTCTTGTAACGGGTTGATTTGTTTGTTTGAATCCATTCACTCTGTTCCTGTGTATGTATGTAATCCCTTTACAGGGGAGTACTTGCCGCTGCCACGACCGACCGTACGTCGCTCACCTATCAGTGGAGTAGTTTTGGGATTTGGGTTCGACGCAAAAGGTAAAGTATATAAGGTGGTAAGAAGTCTGCAAATTCCGGGGGTAAATAGTCTAAATGTCGAGGTATATACACTTGGCACAGGATATTGGAGACGTAAAGGCAATATACCTTACAGGCTTCGCTGGGGAGGGATGGACGCGTTTGTGAATGGGGCACTTCACTGGATATCCGGAGACGATGACAGTACAATGGACCAACAATACATAGTTTCGTTTGACCTGGGGGACGAGGAATTCCGTGTGATACCAATTCCAGAGTTCGGCCCGCTAATTTTGGGTGGTAGACGTGTTGTGGGGGTAATTGAAAGTTGTCTTTCAGTAGTTTGTTGTTCTTTCCTAGAATTTGTTGAGATATGGGTGATGAAAGAATATGGTGTAAATGAATCCTGGAGTAAAGATTTCGTTATCAGAAGGCCTATGCCACTTGGTTCAATCACAGACCACTACAAGCCTTTAGGAATGCATATAGATGGTGAACAATTACTCTGTCACAATGGCAGAAAGCTGGTTACCTACAATGTGGAAAGGCAATGGTGTAAGGATCTTGAAATTAATGGGGTTCCAAAATTTGATGCAGCGTACGCTTATGTCGGGAGCCTCGTTACACTTGAATCTGCGTGTGGAGGAGAAAAGATGAGCAGAAGGGACAGGAGGAATATAAAACGAAGGATAAGGTAACGCAACAATCCGACCCTGTATTCATAAGTTCCGAAACTAATTGATGTGCTATATTCAATTGTTTTCAACCTATTCATTTGTTCTACTCATGATTCAAAAATTCGGATGAAACCGATACGCATCGTTTTAGAAGGTCAAAGGGTCAATACTTTGAATGTATCAACCAATACATATATATTGGTATGAATTGGACGATACTTACCAACGTTGTCCGAAACCAATGTGCATAGGACGATACTTATCGATTTTGGAGCCGGACGATACGTAGTGGAGAACCGGTATTGTGAACCACAATTCTACTCATCTTATCTATATCATTTTGTCTGCGTATTTATGTGAGGGTATGTTTTGAGAAATCACTCTGCCAGACCACGACAATTCATCATAAGTATTGCTAGTAAGAAGCATGGCAATTGGAGATTTTTGGTCCTATATTGACTCACCCTTAGACCTTTTACATAAGTTATGGTGGTTTAGTCGAATGGGACATGTTCTCTCCCTTTAGCTATTTTTAGTATGTTTCTGCATGTCAATTCTGGTACAGAAAAGTTTGGTACAACGGCTCTCTTCTCATTCTCAAGGAGATTCTGAGTTTTATTTCCTTATGAAACCAATGAAACCTTTGTCTCATATGGGTTCTTGTTTTTGGTGGGCTCATAGTTTTCTCTATATGATTCTCAAGTTTCTATTTTCTAGTGAAATTAGGAGTGAAACAGCATGAATAAGCTCATGTGTGCATTAGTTTGTAGATAGTGGGATATATAGAGGAAATTTGATAATGAGGTGATGGAGAATCACTTGCTGGTTTGTTTCAAGTCATGGTGATTAGCAGAAGCAAAATCTGAAGTGAAATTCAAAAACATCATTCCTCATTCAACTGGAAGACATATTTTGCTCATAAATAATTACTTTATGAGTTAGTATTAGGTAAGTGACCTGAGTGCCAGGTCACTTGGTTCACGGGTTACTTTTTGGGACACGTGCCCATGGGAAAATATCATGGATGCTGTCTGGTTTTAAAACCGTGATCTAGAGATTTACGGTGTTGAAGATTGGGGCATGAAAACATTTGTATCATATAATTTAAAGTAATCGGTCCTTTTTGAAATTTGGCGTTGTCAGAATTTACATGGGTGCTGTTAGTTTAAAAAGGCACCGACTGCTTTGAATCACATGATGGAAATGGTCTTCTTCTCAATCTTTCACACCATACGTATTTAAATCATAGTCTTCAACTAACATGGCACACATTATGTTTCCACGTGGCACGTATCCAAAAAGTGACCCCTGAACCAAGCCACCTGGTACTTGATCCATTTACCTACCACTAAATCATAGAACGATTATTTATGAGAAAAATGTGTCTTCTAGTAGAATGAGGAACCATGCTTTTGAATCTCACTTTAGATATTTCTTCTGTTAATTGTGTGTTTTGGAATGAATGAGTGTGACTTCGAATGAAGGGACATTTTATATAATGGCTGTAGGGCATACATTACTCTACGGTGCATGGTGTTGGGAAAATGAAGAAGCGACTAGAAGACAAACTGCCATGCAAACATGCATATGCTAAGAAGGATGCATAGAGTAACTAAGAGGATTAAAAAAAAAATAGTCCTCACCTTAGGTCTAAGTGCTATAGTGATAACCTATAGATTTTTACTACATTATAAATGAGGCAGAATGTCAAATACTTTGAGAGTCCAATAGGTTCTCACACTTATATCTATCACTTCCAAAAGCCGTTTGAATGTGGACGTTCGATAATGGAGTATAGCTGTAGTGCATTTCAAAATAGTCAAATAAGGATTGGATGCCAGACATCACAGTAGATTCACAGTCTGACAGATTGGCTGTTGGGTAGGTGTTTTGACTTCGAGCTATAGAGGTGGGGATTAATGAGCAGGTTCTTTAGCCTGAAAATCTCCCAGCTCAGTATCTGAGAAAGATAAGTACGATTTTAATGCCTTCAGGATATCAATAGATATTGAGATGTTATATTTCAAAGTAATTGTAGAAAGAGTTGCTGTATGGTGTTCACTTGATATCAATTATATTAAAACATGCTATTAGGTTATGGACTTGAAGCATGTTCTCTGTCTAGACTGAATGAAGTACTTAGAAATGCTATAAATCGTGTTCATGTATAGCTAATATAAGCTTAAAAGCTCTGCAAATTTTAACTCAGAGGACAAGATATAAAATACTCCAAATATTTTAATATATTACATGTTGTTAGAGATTCAAAGTGTTGTTAGTTTGATCAATGAATTTTAATATATTACGTGTGCCCATATATGTAGAATTGGTCCAATGTTCACATGCAAAAGTATTTTTCTTGGAGTTCTAAATGATTCGTTCTTGGCAGATTCTAGCACTCAAGACTAAACTAGTAAGATATGTAGGCACCCCCTTTCATACAGCTGGATTTATGCTCAATGGATTGCACAACAAATTGAAGTTTCACATTTTATCTAAATTAACCTACCACAACTCCCAAGGTAATAAGCTTAATTATATATGCTACTGTTTAAGATTTTTACTTCTCAACTTTTTTCAATCAATAAATATTCTTCATTTAAAAAAGAAATAAATATACTGCATTGTGAAGTCATGTCACAATGAAGGCAGATTTAGATGGGATTTGGCCGCCAGGAAATGCTCGGTAAACTCATTAACCATATTCTGCATGTAAGGAGAATCAATTCCCGTTTAGGTTGTCTTCATTGTTCAAACAACTGTGGTGTTTGTATGGTTATTTGATGAGTCAATTCTATACACAGGGAATCATTTAGACACCATGAGGTGTCATGTAGTGGAGGCCATTGCTTGGTGCAATGGTAAAAGGCTTGGGCTGGCTGTCAAGCCTGAAGACGCGGTTGGAGTTTGAAGAGCATCCGTTTGTGTGAAAAAAAGCCAGAGAATAGGTCTGTATCCCATCTGCTCCTTCCACCACCTGTACGTATGCGACCAGAACTGAGTAATGGTCTAATGCAGGTGTCATGTAGTGCACAGAGCCTTAGTTTAGATCATATTCATTGCTAAAATTGCCTGGAAAAATTTCTCTATCCTGTGATTAAAGGCTACAAACACCTAATGATGAAGTTCTAAAAGACCTTTGCCCTCTAAATTTCCTTCAAATGCTGGCTTCCACAGTGCTAACATTCCTAAAAGTTGCCTACTGTCGATATTTAGGGGGTACCACCGTACAAGGCTTATGATTCTAATGACCCCATATATTCTTCCACTTTTTCAGTTTTAGTTAGGAATTTGTATTCTAGCTTCAATCTCTTGTTCTCTTGTTTGTATCTCCAATTGATCAGTGTCCAATTCAGTGAGCATGGTTGGGATTGTAGTTTTTTATTACTAGATTGGTATTAACTTGGGAAAGGAGAGTTTGAATAAACCATTAGGGGGAGTCTAAAACACCCTTAAAAGAAAAATTGGTATCAATAAAATTTGATGATACATTTGGGTCTCTAACCCCCTATATTTCATCCTCTTTTTAGTCTTATCACTTTATTTGCCTCATATTTTCTCTCCCTTTTTTTTTCTCTTACAAGTTTAAACAATACCAAGATACACCATCAAAACATGTGTCCTAAACTTGTACTCCTAGGATTTTTATCCCAATTTCCAATGGGACTTCCCTGTTGGAAATGGAAAACACAATTTTGGAACTTTCTACTCGTAGAATTTTCAAAAGATTCTCTCTGTCTCTCTCTTACAAAATTTTCTAACATCCTCTACAACTCTGCAATGTGTTATATAGAGAGCATTGGGCTCAGCTCCCAATGAGTTACATTCAGGTAGAATTGCAAAGGTTTGAAGGTCAACAGATCAGATTAGGCCTGAAATCTTAGCCTGGGATAATAAATGGATTGTACTTGGGCTTAAGTTTGAAAACATTTTCCATTAGATTCAAAAGATCAGTGTCCTTAATACATTTGTCTAAAATTGCCTCTCCCTTACATGTTTTACCTTTTAATTACACACTCAGCTAGACAAGTACGGACTCTAAGCAAATATTACTCCACTAAAACTAAAGAAAAGTAATCTATCACAACAAAATTCTCTTACATAGGATGGTGGTTGGGGCATCTCTATCATAGCCATTTCACTTTGATTTTTGGTTTGAATAGTCCACATGATAGAGTATCATGATGTTTATTGTCAAGCTAAATAAACTTAAGCCTGGTCTACAAGATGACCTATCACATGGACAGTCAGCATAGATGGTCATTTGTATCACCAAAGCACTGTCGTATGTGTGCCACATGTACAATTGACACGATGGTCTACAAGATGACCTATCACACCACGATTACCTAGAATCAAAGCAGTCAACGAATTCTAACCGTCCAACATTTACCACTTAAGAATAGACGATTGCCTACAGCGAACTATTGTCGTATTATTATAAGATCACCTGACATGATAAAACAGCCTGCTTAGCCAAACAAGACCAAGTATGTATTAAGCTTCTATTAAGTAAACTATGCCAAGCCTAAAATTAAGGCCAAATTAATGAATCGGTAGAAGTGGCTTGAAATTTTTTATATTTTATTTTTTTGATAGGTAATTTTTTTATATTTTAAATGAAGGCATGACCCAAAGTTCCAAACCAATTATGTCCAGCCCATTTGCAGCATTTTAGGGCAACAGTCAGGCCTCGCATAAAGTCCTTTTAATAAATGAACAATATTGGGTCTTAGAATATCTCATTTATTTGGGGTAGGCTCTACCCGTCTATTTCTTCACTCGTTTTTATCTGATCTTAAAATCTAGATCTACTTAAAAACTAGCCCATTTAAGATCCATCTGAACTCCTTCACACCCTTATGCCCACCTAGTATACCTCATACCACAAAAATCAAACCAATGAACTAATCTTAACCATCCAATCGTTTACATAATTTTTTATTATTCATTAGAAAATCTAAATATAAATTACAGGTTCTGCCAGTGGATAGAATTTAGATAGACTAAGTAACACACCAACAAAAAAGGTGAAATATAGTTCAAGCTTTTCCAATTGGATGACTGCCCGGCTAATTGGAATAGAGGCCACAAAATCTGCTGGCTAGTGGCAGAAAAGGAGCATGATTTCCCTCATTGTTACTTGCCAAAATAGTCAGCCTCCAGTAGAAGGTACAGAGCTATTTATGAGCGCTCATATGAACTTTGACTGAATTGCCTTTATTTGACTATGGTTCCTTTCTTTGCAACTACTATGGTTTATACTTGCAAGAACCATTGATTTCTTTGAATAGGAGGATGGATATATTTTTAGTCCCAATCTTCTTTAACATAATAGATCTTAAGATCATTTGATTACTATGAGACAGTTGGCACATTTTGATTGCCATCTATAATACTGACATGTTGACCCTAGGTGGTGGTTTGATTGGCCATTGAGAAAAACACGTTAGTTAATTTTTTCCTTACAGATACACAAAATTGCATATGAGGGGGGACCTTCGTATGCCTTCGTCGTTACACGTCGTGACATACGATGACGGGTGTGTTAAACATGTCGTGCAATCAAACATGCCCATTAAGATATTTCACCCAACATGCATCCCAAAAATTGATCCAAAAATCATATTTGATGGTACCAAACTCCATGATCGCATCACGTTTTGGGATGTGTGCTATGTTAAATAAATATTTGACCGTCTTATGGTCGGCCATGATCTCAAGATTTGGAAGATTGAAATTAAAAATGATCATCGTACTATTCAAA
Source organism: Chloranthus sessilifolius (assembly GCA_021018995.1). NCBI lineage: Eukaryota > Viridiplantae > Streptophyta > Magnoliopsida > Chloranthales > Chloranthaceae > Chloranthus > Chloranthus sessilifolius. The sequence goes on along the minus strand of JAJIZI010000016.1, from coordinate 529,701 downwards.
AGTACTCAACTGTGAAAGCTCTGGTTGCAAAAAAAGAATCTATGGTTGCATTTTATGAGTCCCTTATGATTATTTCGCTGCTAGCTGACAAACTAAAGCCATCCCTCTTTCTCCGCACGTGCCTCTAACTGCATATAAACTGCATATAACTTCCATAAACCAACTACCAATCCTCTTCAAAGCTTTCGCTTTCCCGCATACACTTCAGTCTCTCTGTTTTTTTAAAAAGTCCCCCCTCTCTCTCTCTCTAGACAAACAAACACTGTCTCTCTGAATCTTTCGTTTTCCTGCACACGCAGAGTCTCTCTCTCTCTAGCCGAACACTTTCTCTCTCAAAAACCAGTTTCCAGTAACAAAAACTAAACAGAATCGAGAGAAAAAATGAAGAAGAGCAAGATCAACAAAGGAAGAAGAAATCAAGAAGATGGAGATGCGAGCCAACAGGATAAGCTCCTTCCCGAAATCATCCCCATCATCCTTTCCCGCCTATCCATCATTTCCCTTCTCCAATGCAGGCCTGTATGCAAATCTTGGCTCACGATGATCCGGGACCCCAAATTTGTTACTGCGCACCTCGCCCAGTCTTCCCGCACCAACCCGAGCATCATCCTCTGGTCTGGATGCAATGCCCCGATCCCCAATAAACTCCATCTGATCGACTTCGACGGCTTGAAAACCTGCAACCCGATGAGTTGGATCAATACCTGGTTCCGATATCCCCAATATGTGACTTTAGAGATAGCGAGTTCGCGTAACGGGTTGATCTGTTTCTACCAATACAATAATTTCTATTGTCTCGTGTATGTCTGTAATCCCTTCACGGGCGAACACTTGGCGTTGCCACGATTGTCATGGGGCATGAACATCAAGGTGGGGTTCGGATTCGATTCAAAGACTAAAGAATACAAAATTGTAAGAATAGTGCACATGCCGGGGGATGATACCAATAGTATACGTGTTGAGGTGTATACGCTAGGCATGGGATATTGGAGAAGTAAGGGCAATATACCATACCGACTTTGCTGGGAAAACATGGATGTGTTTGTGAACGGGGCTCTTCACTGGATATCCAGTGACGATCCTGATGATTTGACGGCCCACTGTAGCATCATTTCGTTTGATATCGGGGAAGAGGAATTCCGCGTGGTACCGCATCCAGAGTTTCACCAAATCAAGAATCTTGGTGTGAACGAGGGTTGCCTTGCCACTTCTTTTTTTTTGCCTAATGGATGTGTTGAGATGTGGGTGATGAAGGAGTATGGTGTGAGGGAGTCGTGGTGTAAAGATTTTGTTATGAGTCTAAATCTGATCACGAAGCAATTCCAGCCTTTGGGTATACATAGAAATGGTGAATGTTTACTCCGTCACGATAGTGGAGAGCTGGTTGCTTACAATGTGGAAAGCCAAAGGTTTAGGGGTCTTGAAATTTACGGGGTTCCGAAATTTGATATGGCATGTACTTATGTGGGGAGCCTTGTTACACTTGAATCTGCTTGTGGAGGAGAAAAGATGAGCATAAGGGATAGAAAGAGCATAAAACAAAGGACGACAAGGTAATGGAACAATCGAACCATCTATTCTTTAGTCCTCATACTAATTAACGTGCATTCTGCTGAATTGTTTTTAAGATGTTCATGTGTTCTAATCATCTTGTCTATATCACTTTTTTTTGTCTATCCAGTTATGTTAGCTTATGTTATGAGAAAGAACTCTGCAAGACCACCACAATTTGTAGTAGGTACAGTTAATAAAGAATATGGTAATTGGAGATTTTTGGTCCTATATAAACTCGCATTTAGAAATTGATGCCTAGGTTATGGTGGATTTGTCCAATGGGGTTTGTCCTTCACCCTTATCTATTTGAGTTTGTTGCTGCATGTGCCCTTCTGGTAGATGAAAGTGGTTTTGAGAAGATATGGAAAGTCTGATACAAGGCGACCTGCTCAAGTAGATATGGAAAGTCTGATACAAGGCTATCTTCTCAAGAAGATATGGAAAGTCTGATACAAGTCTATCTTCTCAAGTAGATTTTTGAGTTTTATTTTCTATTAAATCAACTACATTTTGGTTAAATTTATGCTGTTTTTGGTGTGGCCACAATTTGCTTCCTATGGGTTCTCAAATGTCTATTTTTCTAGAGAAACCACATGAATTTGCTAGTGGGTGTAGTGGAGTTTAGAGAAAATGTGGTAGCCATATAATGGATAATTGCTCACTGATTTGTCTCAAGTGCATAAAGATCAGTGGATGCAAAATCTAAGGTGAAATTAAAAAACATTGTTCCTCCTATAAGTAGAAGTCATATTTTCTTTAGATAATTATTTTATATAGTCAACTGAAGCATGAGACATACTTCATCAATCATTCAACATTTTGAATGAGGTCGTTAAGTTAAAGGTACCGAGGCTCAAGATAGAGAGTGAAAGGTAGTCCATGTGTTGGTTGGATGGTATTAAATTTGTTCTAATCAGGATATATAAAATGGGGCATAGCTTAACTAGGTGTTTTGGGAAGCTGTAATCTTGTTAAAATTTTATTGATGGCCTCTTGGTAGGTTTGAATATATCGCAGCTTAGAAAACAGGAGTTAAACCAATTGACTATGATGAATACAATCGTAGATTCCAAAAAGACTTAAGTGGGATTTAAGTAGGCTTTCCTTCCTAAAGAGGGTATAAGTAGGTGACGCGGGACAACGACCCTAAAATGCGGAATATGATTTTTATGTAGATCTTGCCGAAATGAATGAAATTAAATCAAGTTTAATCGCAAAGTTATCTTTGATACCTTTAGGGTTTTGCAGAATTTTTGATGGGTAGATCACACGCGATCCAGGTAGGGTCCAGTCCGATGCGCAAGTACTTTTCGAGTCGAGGCGAGATCAGCCTAGAGATAGAACTCTAGCTTTTTCCAGGCTTAGGCGCTCGTCTTCTGTCCGATGTAGATTCACGGATTCCAAGTTGGGTTGTGAAAGGGATTTGCGGTTTGCAATAGGTTTATGGTTTTCGGATCGGTTTATGGTTTGGAACGAGTGTTGGCTATGTTTGAATTAGGGTTTCAAAAGGGTTTAGGGTTTTTTGGGAAAGCAAGGAAACAATTAGGATAAGGTTTTAGAAAAGCACGCAGAGATTTAGATAGCAAATATAATAGAGAAGATAATAATGACTTTGGGGAATCACTCCCTTGGCCTCACACCAAACCGATCTCAGGCAAAGATTACTCAAGCATAAAAGCATTCAAATAATCAATCAACTAACTAAAAGGTGTTTACAAGCCTCTATATATAGGCCTCCAATAATTAAGTTTGAAATAAAAGAGTTCTAATACTAATAAAACACAAAAAAGGGAAGTTTCGCATAAAATCTCGTCTGAAGTCGTGCCGTAGCCCGCTCGAGCGAGGATTATCATCGCTCGCGCGACCTTAAGTGATCGCTCGCGCGACTTTAAAGTCGTCTAGGTAGCTCGCGCCGGAGGATTATCATTGCTCGCGCGAGGGCTCTCTGCGGCGTTGTTCTCCAGGCTGTTTGTGTCCGTTTCTCCTCTAAGGCTACAGTACTCTGGCTTCCTCTACACTTCTTCCGACGCTAATAAAAATGATGTGGTCCAAATCCGATGTCCATGTATGTGGCGTCCCCGTCAATTCCCCCAGACCAAATAGGTTTTATCACCGATGAAACACGCTCGTGGTAGATGTCAATCGACGGACCTCATTCTCGTGGATCAAAGTGTTTTCTGACTTCGATTTGCCGACCCATTCAACCAAGTACTTCTGGAATCCCCCGTCATGTGTAGAGACGGCATGATTGTTGATTATATCCTCTATTTCATTTGTTCTCTGTCTGCTTGGGGAAGGAAGTGGTAGAGGTTACAAGGTTGGGTTGGGACTGGGACTAGACGATGGCTGGAGTGGATTTTCAGGTGGTGGGGTGAAACCCAAATAAGGAACCAAGTCCTCCACATTGAACGTTGAACTAACCCCCGTACCTGGAGGAAGCTCAAGCACGTAGGGCCACTCTGAGCTAAAATTCTAAAAGGACCAGAGCCTCGAGATTGGAGCTTCTTTGCGAATCTCGATGGGAACCGCTCAGGCCTAACCCGGACCATCACATAATCACCCACGTGAAATTCTTTAGAATGCCTGTGAGCATCTGCAGATAATTTATATTGACTGTTGCTTGAATTAATTTTCTGTTTAATTTCAGCATGCAAGCTAGGAATATGTTGTGCAAATGCATCGGCAGACTCTGACACTCTATGGGATGCAGACATGGGGATCAAATCTAATGGGGTCCTAGGCCTATGACCATGTACTACCTTAAAAGGACTCATGCCTATGGACCTATTGACAGAATTATTATAGGCAAACTCAGCTATGGGTAAGATCGTATCCCAGGTCCTAACATGTCACCGACAAGACTACGAAGGAGATTCCAAAGGCTCCTATTGGTGCTTTCGGTTTGGCCATCCGTTTGAGGGTGATAAGTTGTAGAGAATTGGAGCAATATGCCCATCATGTGCCAAAGGGCCTTCCAAAAATAACTAGTGAATTTAACATCCCTATCAGACACAATGGTTTTGGGCAACCCATGAAGACGCATTACCTCCGCGAAAAATAGTTTAGCAATATGAGACGCATCGGAGGTTTTGGAACAAGGAATGAAGTGGGCCATTTTGGAAAATCGGTCCACTACGACATAGATGGAGTCGTGCTTCCTAGGGGTCTTAGGAAGTTCAAGCACGAAATCCATAGAGAGGTCTTACCACGATGTGTGTGGCACGGGTAACGGGGTGTACAAACTGGTATTTTGGTTGGTCTGTTTTGACACTTAGCAAGTACGACAATGCTTAACGACCCGGGCGACATCTCTCATTAGGCTAGGCCAAACGAACCTATCCTGTACGAGCGCAATAATTTTATTACGCCTGAAATGTCCTGCCATCCCTCCAGCATGTAACTCCAAAGTGAGAAAGTCGCGCAATGAAGTGCGAGAGATGCAAACGCGATTGCCTTTGAACAAGTACCCATCCTGAATGGTGTACACGGAGTGTGTGCCGGTCAGGTTACTAAGGAGAGCAGTGTACTCAACCTTAAAATCTGGGCACTTGGGGTGCTCATTCTTTAAATTTTCGAACCCGACGACCTCGGTGCTCATTGTGCGCAAAGTCATCACTCGCCGACTAAGTGCATCAGCGGCCCTATTTTCAGCACCGGCCTTATGCTTTAACACGAATGTGAACCCTTGAAGGTACTCAACCCACTTCGCATGCCTTGGGTTCAACTTCTTCTGTGAAGCAAGAAAGCGTAAGGCTTCATGGTCAGAGAACAGCACAAATTCCTGCGGTCTAAGGTAATGTTTCCAATATTAAAGAGATCGGACGACCGCGTAGAACTCTTTGTCATAGGTGAAGTATTTTTGCTTCGCCTCGTTAAGTTTTTCACTAAAATAGGCTACGGGGTGACCCTCTTGGCTAAGCACTCGTCCTATGCCTACATCCGATGCGTCGCATGCGACTTCAAAGACTTTGGAAAAGTCCGGCAATCGCATGACGGGTGCACTACTCATTCGTTGTTTGATCTCAGCAATGGCTTTTGTCGCCGCTTTGCCCCATTTAAAGTCCCCTTTTTTCATGCAGTTTGTAATTGGGGCCATAATGATGTTAAAGCTTCCGATGAAGCGACGATAAAAAGTAGCCAAGCCATGGAAGCTGCGGACATCGTGTATGTTCTTATGTTCGGGCCACTCCACAATGGCTTTAACCTTTTCGGGGTTCGCGACCATTCCATCAGCCGAGATAATAAATCCCAAGAAAACAACAGATCGTTGCATGAAGGTGCATTTCTTGAGATTTGCAAACAGCCTCTCGCCCTTGAGGGTTTCACAAACCAGCCTAAGGTGGGTCAAGTGTTGTTCCTTGTCATGACTGTAGATCAGGATGTCATCGAAATAAACAGTAAGGAATTTGCCTAGAAACGACCTCAACACTTGGGTCATGAGTCGCATGAAAGTACTCAGGGCGTTAGAAAGCCCAAATGGCATGACCATCCACTCATAAAGACCATCCTTAGTCTTAAAGGCGGTTTTCCACTCATCACCGGGGCAGATGCGGACTTGATGGTAACCACTCTTAAGGTCTATCTTTGAAAAGATAGTGGCACTAACCATCATATCGAGCATGTCATCGAGCCTTGGTATGGGAAACCGATACTTAACCGTAATCTTATTGATTGCACGACTATCTACACACATGCGCCACGTACCATCTTTCTTAAGAGTGAGTAGGGCAGGTACGGCACACGGGCTCATGCTCTCTTGAATGAACCCCTTCTGAAGGAGCTCATTGACTTGCCGAGTTAACTCGGTGTGCTCAACCGGATTCAACCTATAGTGGGGCAGGTTTGGTAAGGTAGATCCGGGAACCAAGTCTGTGGCGTGTTAGATATCACGCAGGGGAGGGAGTTCATTTGGTAAGTCTTCAGGGAAGACATCCGTAAAATCTTTTAAAATCGGCTCAACCTCCTTAGGACATGCACTCTCTGATTCGGGTACACTCTCAATAGTGACAACTACGTACACCACACTCTCATCTAACGATGCTTTCTCGAACTCAGAAGGACTCACAATATTAACGGCTTTCGAAGATTCGCCCTTCTTTTTGACGAAGTTGGTCGATGGTGTTTTGGGAGGCAAAGGGTGTAAAGTAATCTTTTTGCCCTTATGCATGAACGTGCATATGTTTGATCGACCAGAAAGAGTCACGCCCATGTCGTAGAGCCACAACCTTCTTAAAATGATATGGCCCACATCCATCGGCACCACATCACACCATAAGGTGTCCGAATAAGAACCTAACTGAATGGATACACGACGCCTTTTTGACACGGGAATGGATGAAGAATTGACTCATGCGTAAGGTCTCGGGTGGGTTTCAGGTGTAAGCCCTAAGTGGCGTACTGCATGAGTTGATATTACGTTAGTACAACTACCGCTATCCACGATGACCCTGCAATTCTTTTCACCAAATCTGGGAAAGGTGTGGAAGATGTTCTATCTTTGCCAGTCATCCTTTTCATCCCGTTGAGGCTGTACAAAGGCACACCTCAGAACTAAAGCAAGACCAATAGCATCACCCTCCTCATCACTGGGTGTGCCATCTGGTTCAATTACTTCCTCTTCAACCACTACCTCATCATCATCCTCCTCTCCCTCGATGAAGAGAGTCCTTTAGGGTTCTTTCATAGGGCATTGGGTGACAAAGTGTCCCATCACATGACATTTATAGCACTTTACTTGAGAATTAATCCTGAGGATTCTCAGATTACACCTTTTCCCCTTTCAAACCTCGAATTGGTAGGGGCGGGTTGTGTAGGTTTGGGAGGAGGATTAAATCGTCCCTCACCAGATCGTTGACCGCTATATTGTGACTCGGTCCTCTTCACCACCGTAGTTTTCAAGTACCTTTCAAGATCTTGCACAACAGCATAGCATCTTTCAAGAGTTTCCATGGGGTGAGAAATCAACTCTTTTTGTAAATCAAGTCGCAATTCGGTGCGGAATCTAAAGAGTGATTTCAGGGTCTTCCGATACTTTTGCCTTCATCATGAACTCTTCGAATTTGGCAATGTAATAGGTCACGGGCATACCACCTTAGCGTAAATTTTGCCACTGGTCGAGGAGGCATTGGTGGTATGATAAAGGAACATACTTCTCAGTAAGTCGTTCCTTCATGTCGTCCCAACGGGTAATGGGAGGACAACCCGCATTTACCTTGATGCGCTCGACATTGAGCCAGAAAAGCCGAGCTTGGCCAACCAATTTCATCTTAGCGAGTCTAACGCAACGGCCGTCATTCTTGGCATACCAATCAAAGTGTTGGTCCATGTCAGAAAGCCAATCGAGGAAGACGGTAGGGTCCATTCTTCCATCGAAAGTCGGAATTTCAACTCGGACGTTCTTAAGGAGTTGAACTTCAGGGTCATAGTCATCTCTACGATGATCCCTACGGTTCAGGTTGTCTTGGCGACCATTACGTTCAACGTGAGGACACTCACGCTCTTGGTGTTGATTTTCCAGCCCACCCATCGCTTCCAGTTAGTTGATTCGATCACGTAATCTATCATTACCAACTCCTAGGGATGTTTGGGCTTGCTCAATGGTATTTAGACGTGCACTAATCGCACCCAATTCCTCTCGCATAGCTTTAAGAGTATTAAGAACGTCATCCGAAGCCATGGTGATCACAAAGTCTATTAGAGTTCTAATATGGAATGCAATATGAACTCAAAAAGGAAAAAACAATGCAATAAAATAAATATGACAAGCAAAGATGCCCTAACCTAGAAACCTGGCTCTGATACCAAAACTGACGTGGGACAACGACCCTAAAATGCGGAATATGATTTTTATGCAGATCTTGCCGAAATTAATGAAATTAAATCAAGTTTAATCGCAAAGTTATCTTTGATACCTTTAAGGTTTTGCAAAATTTTTTATGGGTAGATCACACGCGATCCAGGTAGGGTCCAGTTCGATGCGGTCCAATAATCAAAATTTTTTATGTGTCCGTTTCTCCTCTGAGGCTACAATACTCGGGCTTCCTCTACGCTTCTTCTTATGCCGATAAAAACGATGTGGTCCAAATCCGATGTCCATGTATGTGGCGTCCCCATCAGTAGGCTTATTGTTTATGGAGGTCCCTTGGTGTAGAGGCTTCCCTCCTAAAGAGGGTATAAGTAGGCTTTCCTTTACTTTCTTGCCCATAGAGTAGGGTTCTTGATAGGACAAAAAAAAGAGACAATATGAAACCAGAACACAGATCAACTGCACACAACAACAATCGATATATGTGGTTCATTGCTATGTGACTATCTTCATAGGCAAGGACTTTTACTTGAGTGCAGATGTTTTCAACGAGTGTTTCACTATATGTAGGAAATGTTTGGTTAGGGCAGGGGAAGCTCACAAGCGTGTAATCAACATGTGATAGCGAATTTCATATACTATGTTCTGTCACTTCATTGTTAAGTGTGAAACTCATAACCCCTTAAGGTGCCTTACTGTAACCAATCTGTACCTAGGAACATAGCTTCCTCATATATTGGCATCATTACCTCTTATGTAGCATGAAATTGTTCCTCCAATTCTTTCTTTTGTTTTTCTTTGTCTTTTCTTTTTTAAAATTGTGTTTGCCCATTATTTTTTTAAACAGGATCGAAGCAATTGTTTGAAACACTAAATATGTTATTATGTGAAAAAGGATATCCAATCAGGGTAACTGAATATACTATAATGCTTATTACCAGTAAAAAGGAAAATACTATAACATTTATTGCAGTAATTACAGTTATACACATCTAAAACCTGAAACATCCATGTTCTCATAGTGGAAATATTATTAGATTCCATTTTACTAAAATTTCTTTATGTTGTGCCATCGTTAGCTGAACAAATTTGATCTTTTGTTATTAGATCTTCTCCAGATTGATAAAAGTCATGTATAAACATTTCCTTCTCTGTCCAAGCTTTTCTATCCTTGTCTCAATCATAGTCACAAAAGTCTCTGACTTTTTCCAAAAAGCGGAAAAAGTCGGCGACTTGTAGTCATCCCAACTTTCTCGCTGATTAACCGTCCAAGCCGCGACTCGGCTGATTAATTGGTGTTGTTTGTGATGTGGTCCGAATTTAATTTTTTCACTTAAACTTAAGGGACAAATCCTTTAGGCTATTCTTTTCAGTTTGGCCATAAAAAAGCTTTAGGTTTTGCCTAGTTTGTACTATTTTGTTCATTAAAATCATTGTTTTTAACTTGAAATATATTATAATTTACTTTTTATATGTTTTAATTTTTTTTTATTTTTCCGATTTTTCCCTACTAAGACCCTTACCGATTTATTTCCGACTCCTGACTTCGTGACCATGGCCTCAATAAGAAAATGACTTAAATTTTTTATTTTCCTCATAGATTCAAACTGCTTTTCAGCCGGAATTGAAAAGATGGGACAAGGGGATGATGATGAAACCCAAACTGGTTATTTGAAATATGTGATTATTGTCTTTGATATTGCTCCGCTACTCTCCCTCATAGTTTTATAGTATGATTGCTGAATCGTCTACATAAGATGCAATTATCTATGAGAAAAGAAAATAGTAGGCAAAAATCAAATTAAATGATTGTGTTAGAATATATAATAGTACATTGTAGGGGTTAAATTGCCCACTCGTAGAGAATTACAAGGTGGTCCTGGAGACGTTGCAAGCATGATCTTTAAGAACCGACATCGATTGCAAGACTAGGCTTTTTTGAAAGCTCTACACTTTCATGGGAGGAGATATTTTTTGCTTTAATTTCTCAATCAGCGATTTTTCCAATTGAAGTGACAATCAATTTCTATGCATTTACTGTGTGCATGGTAAATAGGGTTAGTGGAAATAGATAGAGCATTTTTATTTTCATAGAATAGAGATGCGAGTTTTGGGGAGAGGACTAAGTCCTTTAGATATAATACAATCATGTTAGTATTGTTAAAACTGATGGACTAATATGATAAAGGAACTAAAGAAGAAAATACCCATTTATGGTTTATGGGAGAGAGAGAGAAAAGAACTTCACCTTTATTATGAATTACATGAGATAGTCTCCTTATATAGAGGAGCCACTTACATTCACTAAGGATACCCCACACATAACTAATCACAACTACTTATATATGTAGACACTAAACTCCATACTTAACACTATTGTCTTCTACACACCCTACGTATATTACTATCTCCAACACTCCCCTCAAGTTGTATCATCAATGACATAGATGTCCAACTTGTCTGCAAATACATAACAAAAGATACATGTTTATACACTTGCACTCACCAACAACATGGTGCACTACCACACTCAAGTAACCATGTGGTGCACATCACGGTCCTTTAACAACTTGGTGCAATACTGCACTCAAGCAGCCATGTGGTACACACTTTGGTCCAAATAAATGTTGTCCTTGGTACTATCCAACTGGCTCTACGGCCTACATCAATGCCCTATCAATCTATGGAACGAATCCCTGATTTCATGGAATTTTTGGCAGCGATGACTGCAGATTTCTGGGCAGACATAATAGCAACCTTCACGGATCTCAATACAACATATAAATGATAAAATCTCCAACAGTAGAAACTATCTACCATTAGTGTGCAAAAAACTCAAAAGTGAGTTGAAATCCACTTAGGCATTTCACCAAACATCTGTCGGGCATCTTTTTAATACATTGTTTGACGGGGACGCCGACAGCGTAGACATCGAATATGGACCTTTTCGCGTGTATTGATATCGGAAGAAGCGGAATGGAAGTCAGAACTAGGCGAAAGATGAAATTTTGGAGAAATTTTAGAGAATTGGAGGAACAAGACAAATTCGATCGATCGAACTATGTCGACAAAAAACACTATTTCTTGAGTGACATATATATATAATTCGATCGATTGAATTTTATATTCGATCGATCAAATGTCTATTTCGATCGATCGAATTCCAACGGCGATATATTGATATATATGTGTTTCGATCGATCGAGTTTCACTTTCGATCGATCGAAAGCATGCAGAGTAATTTTATTTCAATTTCGAACTTGAGTCTTAGGGGCTTATTTGTCTTTTATTTAGTATTTGTTTTAGGGTTTTCTTTTATTGTAAGACCTCCTATATGAGGTCCTTAAGATAAACATTGGAGGGAGTTTTTGATTAATGAAAAGAGCTATTTGTGCTTGAGTGCTTGAGATGAGCATATACGAAGAGTGAATCTTCTTCCCTAGAAGGGTTTGGTGTGAAGCCAAGGGTGCGAAGCCCGCAAAATCTATCTTCTATCTATCTATTTCTTATTTTCTCTGCTTCTGTTGATCCCACAACCCTAACTCAGCCATCATCCTTTTGAAAATCCCAAAACCATCCATTCCAGCCTTTACCTAAAATTGATTGATCAACTACACCGTTATCCTCCCCTTAGCCATTAAGCCAGCTTGCATCAAAATTCCCAGAAAATCCGTGATTCCATCCTTGAATCGTGAGCGCCCTTATCTGGAAACCTAGAGTTCTATCTCTAGGATCGATCCGCGCTGCAACCTAACACCCGGACTGGACCTTGCTCGAATCATACGCGATCCTCCAATGGAATGCTACGAAAGCCTAAGGTATTCGCTATATTTTATGGCTTATTGTTTAATTTAATTCAATTCAATTTCGGCAATCAATTAATCATTGCATTCACGTAGTTTAGGGTACCGTCCAACGTCATTGTTCTTTTTCTTTCTTCTTCAATGGCTGCTACAATAGTCTTTTTCTTCTTCTCCCTTCTCACTCTATCTTTTCTTTCATTCTTTCCTCATATTTCTTCCTTTCTTTTTTCTTCTTCCTTGCTGCTACAATAATTCCTACATGGTCCTTTTTTTTCTTGTCTTCAATGACTGCTACACAACAACCTCTTCTTGTTTCTTCTTCTCCCTCTTTCCTCCCTCTAAAAAAAGGTCAAAGTGACAAGGGACATAGAGAGGGAAGACAACTCAAATAAAATGGATTATGGATGGTTACAGTGATACCAAATCTGAACCATGGATGGAGGAAAAAGAGTGTTGGAGAAACCCTAAAACTAAGGGAACTTGCGGAACTAACCCGCTCTGATACCATTTTAATACTGATAGACTAATATAATAAAGGAACTAAAGAGAGAAACCCCCTTTAGGGTTTATGGGAGAAAAAGAGAGATGAAGGTGAGAGGGAGAGAGTCCTTTAAAAAAAAAAATGGCAGGGATGCCACATCGTAGACATCGGATATGGATCTTTTCGTATGTACCAACGGCGGAAGAAGCGGAATGAACATCAGAACTAGGCGTAAAATAGGCGAAATTTGGAGAATAGGGAAATACTGGAAATTTCAATCGATCGAACTGTAAATTTCGATTAATCGAAGACAAATTTTGATCGATCGAACTTCGTAGGGAAATACTAGTTCTGGAGTATATAGTTCGATCGATCGAATTATATACTCGATCGATCAAACTACATTTCGATCGATCGAGTTTCAAATTCGACCGATCGAATTTCAGCTGCGATTTATGGATGTATGTTTTTCGATCGATCGAGTTTCACTTTCTATCAATTCAATTTAAATTTCGATCGATTGAATTTCACTTTCGATCGATCGAAATCGCGCAGCTTATGTTTTGGTATTTTTTTCTAATTTTGAACTTAACTTTTAGGGGCATACTTGTCTTTTTGGTATTTGTTTTAGGATTTTATTTTCTTTTGATAGGACTCTTATATAAGGTCCTTAAGATAAACAATGTAGTTAATTATTGATTATTGAATGAATGAGCGTTTGGTTTTGAGACTTGAGATGAGTTTCTTCGAAGAGTGATTCTTCTTCCCGAGAAGGGTTTGGTGTGAAGCCAAGGTGCAAAGCCCGCAAAATCTATCTTCTTTCTACCTATTTCTTATCTTCTCTGCTTGTGTTGATCCCACAATCCTAACTCAGCCATCATCCTTTTCAAATCCTAAACCCTAGCTTTTCCCTAAGCCATTAAATCGATCCGATTCAATAACCGTAGCCTCCATCAGACTATTAAACCCAGCCATATCAAAATAACTAGAAAACAAGAGATTCCATCATTGCACTGTGAGCGCCTTAATCTGGAAATCTAGAGTTCTATCTCTATGATCAATCCGCTCGGCAACCTAACAGATCCAACGCCCGGACTGAACCCTGCTTGAATCATATGCGATCCTCCAATGGAATACTACGAAAGCCTAAGGTATTCGCTATATTTTAAGGCTTATTGTTTAATTTAATTCGATTCAATTTTGGCAACCAATTAATCATTGCATTCACGTAGTTTACGGTGTTGTCCTGCGTCAAAAAAGGTGAGAGAGAGAGAGAGAGAGCAATAGCCGACTACATCTTTACTATAGTTGTGAAATGAATTACATGAGGTGCCATTTACATTCATTAAGGACACCCCACACATAATTAATGACACCCACTTACTTATATGTGGACACTACACTCCATACTTAACACTATTGCCTTCTACACACCATAAATATATTACTATCTCCAACAAGTTGAACATGAGTAGTGAAATTTGAGTAGATATTCAGCTTCCATGCCAGATGGGACGCAATTCAACGCTTCTCGAAGCTCCAATAAACGAGAGTGGGGCTTACAAAGATACAACAAATAGAAGCAAATCAACGAGCATCCCCACATGACATAGAGAGGTAGTTTGCTAACATTGAATTCCTGTTTTACTAATAAAAGTTGGGATAGTTCTGTTCTGTTATGTGCGTGTGTGCCTTTTGCTTTCATTAAATAAATGACTTTTGTTATTGCGAATGGGTACAAAGATTGTAGGTGCCCCACAACCTAGTGAGAGGGTGAATTAGTTGAGATTAAACAACGACACATCAAGAAGGATGTTGGATACCCTTACAAACATATAGCAAAAAGACTCTTAGTGCTTTGTGAACCTTACAAGAACTTTCAGGCATCTAGAATCTGGCATTATATATTCACTAAGTGAGAAATCAAAAAATTTAAGGACAATGATGATAGCTCTAGAAATTGATCCTGAATGGTGTAGAATTTTTGGGAAAGTGGCCTAGTTGAATTAGAACAGGTTATGCTCTAAGTGTGATCTGCAACCACCTGAATTCTGAAGTCAGCAAGCACCATTTGAAGCAATAGTTTGAACAGATTTGGACTGAACTCAATCAAATTAGCTGCACTAGCCCAAGCATCAATCATTACACTGAAAACTGAGCTGGAATTTATTGGAGAAGCATTGATAGATAATTCTCTTTGGGGATAAAACATATAGTTGTGAATGTTAGATTGACGCGGGATGGGAACCCTAAAAGGCGTGAATAATTATTTAATGCAATTTTGCCGAAATTAAATAAAATTAATTCAAGTTTAATCGCATGCGAGATCCGGCTAGGGTCCAGTCCGATGCTCAAGTCACGTTAGATTTATGGCGGGATCGGGCCTAAAGATAGAACTCTGGCTTTTCCAGGCATGGGTGTTCGTCGTCTATCCGATGTAGATTCAGCGGTCCACACTAGGGTTGTGGAATTGGTTTGAATTAATGGCTCAGAGGAAAATTAGGGTTGTAGGATGATTTAGGCTTTAGAAAAGATGGATAGGATATATTAGGGTTTAGGCAACATAATAAAAATAGGGAATAGAAAAGATACAAAGATAACTTTGGGAATCACTCCCTTGGCCTCACACCAAACCCATCACGGGGAAGAAGAATCTCTCTCCACTAAGCAAAAGCTCATTCAATAATAATTAAAAAAAACCCTTAATTGTATTTACAAGCCTCCTTATATAGGCAACCAAATAATAATTCGAAATAAAGAATCCTAATACTAATAAAAGACTAAAAAGGGAAATTTTCACAGAAAAATTAAAATTTCGTCGCTGGGGAGGAGATTTCCACGGACGTCCGTCGCCTAGGGACAGTGAGGGCTCAAATTCACTAACGTCTGTCACTATTCACGGATGTCCGTCACTATTCACAATCACTATTCACGACACTGTTTACAGACGTCTGTCATTGGATGATGGTTTTGTGTCTCTTTTTCTCCCCTGAAGTTGTGGTACTCGAGCTTCCTCTTCGTTTCTTCCGACCCCGGTAGAAGTGATGTGGTCCAAAATCGATGTCCACGTATTTGGCATTCCCGTCAATTCCCCTAGGCCAAATAGGTTTCATCACCGATGAAAACGGTTGTGATAGCTATCGAGCAAGTCGGGGTCCAATTGCCAAACCTCATTCTCATGAATCCATGTGTTTTCCGACTCCGATTTTCCGACCCATTTGGCCAAGTATTTCTGAAAGCCTCCGTCGCGTGTGGATACGACATGATCATTTAAGATATCCTCAATCACATCCGGTTGCTGCTTGCTTGGAGAAGGGAGAGGCACCGGGTTCAAGGTTTGAGTGAGGTTGGGACTAGGAGAGGGATGGAAAGGATGCAAGAGGTGGGGTTGAACCTAGGTAAGGAACCAGGTCCTCCACATTAAATGTCGAACTAACCCTCGTACCTGGAGGAAGCTCAAGTATATATGCATTAGGACCACTCCTAGCCAAAATTCTAAAAGATCCAACACCTCGAGATTGGAGCTTCTTTGCGGATCCTTATGGGAACTGCTCAGGCCTACTTCGGGCCATCACTTGATCACCCACCTGATATTCTTTGAAACGCCTGTGAGTATCAACAGATAATTTGTATTGAGTGTTGCTTGAATTAATCTTCTGTTTAATTTCGGCATGCAAGCTATGAATGTGTTGTGCAAATGCATCGGCTGACTCAGATACTCTATGGGACGCTGACATGGGGATCAAACCTAAAGGTGTCCTAGGCCTATGATCATGTACAACCTCAAAGGGGCTCATGCCTATTGACCTATTGACATAATTATTATAGGCAAACTCAGCTATGGACAAAACGGTATCCCAAGTCCTAACATGATCGCTGACAAGACTACGAAGGAGGTTCCCAAGACTCCTATTAGTACTTTCGATTTGGCTATCCGTTTAAGGGTGGTAGGCCAAATTAGAGCATTGTGCTCGTCATGTGCCAAAGTGTCTTCCAAAAATAGCTAATGAACTTGACATCCTTATCCGACACAACGGTTTTGGGCAACCCATGAAGTTGCACGACCTTCACGAAAAACAACGTAGCAATGTGGGACGCATCGGAGGTCTTAGAACAAGGTATGAAGTGGGCATTTTGGAAAATCGGTCCACTACGACAAAGATGGAATCGTGCTTCCTTGGAGTTTTGGGAAGTCCAAGCACGAAATCCATTGAGAGGTCTTGTCACGGTGTGTGTGGCACGGATAACGGGGTGTACAAGCCGGTATTTTGCTTCCTCTGTTTTGACACTTGGCAAGTACGACAATGTTTGTCAACCTGAGCTACATCTCTCATTAGGCTAGGCCAAAATAACCTATCCTCTATGAGCACAACAGTCTTATTACGCCCGAAATGTCTGACTAACCCTCCTGCATGTAACTCCCAAATGAGAAAGTCATCCAATGAAGTGCGAGGGATGCAAAGGCAATTGCCCTTGAACATGTACCTATCATGGATGGTGTACACGGAGTGTGTGCTGGTTGGGTCACTAAGGGGAGCAGTGTACTCTACCCCAAAATCTGGGCAATTGGGGTACTCATCCTTTAATCATTCGAACATGACTACCTTGGTGCTCATACAGTGCAAAGTTGCCACCCGACGACTAAGCGCATCAACAACCCTATTTTCAACACCGGCCTTATGCTTCAACACGAAAGTGAACCCTTCGCGTGCCTCATATTTAGCTTCTTCTGAGAGGCTAAGAAGCGTAAGGCTTCGTGGTCGAAGAACAACACAAATTCTTGCGGCCTAAGTTTGTGTTTCCAATACCATAAGGAACGAACGACCGCATAGAACTCTTTATTGTAGGTGGAGTATTTTTGCTTCTCATTAAGCTTCTCACTAAAATAGGTCACTAGGTGACCCTCTTGGCTTAGCACTCCTCCTATGCCCACACCCGATGCGTCGCATGCGACTTCGAAGACTTTGGAAAAGTCCAGCAAGCGTATGATGGGTGCACTACTCATCCTATGTTTGATCTCGGCAAAGGCTTTCGTCGCAGCTTTGCCTCATCGAAAATCCCCCTTTTTCATGCAATCAGTGATTGGGGCCATGAGGTGCTAAAGCTTCTGATGAACGACGATAGAAAGTACGTTCTTAGGTTCGGGCCACTCCACAATGGCTTTAACCTTTTCGGAGTCCGCAACTATTCCATCAGCCGAGATAATGAATCCTAAGAAGACAACGGAATGTTGCATGAAGGTGCACTTCTTAAGATTCACAAATAACTTCTCGCCCTTTAGGGTCTCACAAAGTAGCCTAAGGTGGTTCAAGTGCTGATCCTTGTCATGACTATAAATCAAAATGTCATCGAAATACACATTAAGGAATTTGCCTAAAAACGACCTTAACACTTGGGTCATGAGTCTCATGAAAGTACTCGGGGCGTTAAAAAGCCCAAATGGCATGACCGTCCACTCATAAAGACCGTCCTTGGTCTTAAAGGCAGTTTTTCACTCATCACCGGGGCAGATTCGAACTTGATGGTAGCCACTTTTGAGGTTTATCTTTGAAAAAATAGTGGCACCAACCACATATCGAGCATGTCATCGAGCCTCGGTATGAGAAATTGATACTTAACCGTAATCTTATTGATTGCACGGCTATCCATTCACATGTGCCATGTACCATCTTTCTTAAGAGTGACTAGGGCAGGTACGACATAGAGGCTCAGACTCTCTTGGATGAACCCCTTTTGAAGGAGCTCATTGACTTGCCAAGTCAACTCGGCGTGCTCAACCGGATTCAACCTGTAGTCGGGCAGGTTCGGTAAGGTGGATCCAAGAACCAAGTCGATTGCATGTTGGATGTCAGTATGGGAGGGAGTTCGTTGGGTAAGTCTTCTGGGAACACATTCGCAAATTCATTCAAGATCGGCTCAACCTCCTTGGGGTTCTCGCTCACCGACTCGGGAGCACTCTCAACAGTGATGACAACTAGACCACGTTCTCATCCAAAGAAGTCTTTTCAAATTCCGAAGGGCTCACAATATTGATGGATTTAGATGTCTCGCCCTTCTTCTCAAGTTTGTTGGTCAATGGTGTTTGGGAGGCAAAGGGTGTAAAGTGATATTTTTGCCCTTATACATAAACGTGCATATGTTTGATCGACCAAAGAGAGTCATGTCCATGTCGTAGAGCCACGACCCTCCCAAAATGATATGGCCCACATCCATCGGCACCACATCACACCATAAGGTGTTCGAATAAGAACCCAACTGAATCGGTGCACGACACCTTTTCGACACAGGAATGGATGAAGAGTCTACCCATGCAACTTTATAGGGCCTCGGGTGTGAGCCCCAAGCGGTGTATGGTGTGAGTTAACACTATATTGGTGCAACTACCACTATCTACGATGGCCTTACAACTCTTTTCACCCAATTTGGTAAAGGTGTGAAAGATGTTCTCCCTTCGCCAGTCATCCTTCTCATCCCGTTGAGATTGTGTAAGGGCACATATCACAACTAAAGCATGGCCACTATCATCACCCTCCTCATCACTGGGTGTGCTGTCCGGCTCAAACATTTCCTCTTCAACCACTATATCACCTTCATCCTCCTCTCCCTCATTGAAGAGCTTCCTTTGGGGGTCTTTTGTAGGGCATTGGGCAGCAAAGTGTCCCATCCCATGACATTTATATCATTTAACGTGAGAGTTGCCCCTTGAGGATTCTCCGACTACACCTTTTCCCTTTTCAAACCTTGCATTGGTAGGGACATGTTGTGTAGGTTTGGGAGGAGGGTTTCCAACATTAAATCGTCCCTCACCGGAGCGATAACCATTGTGTTGTGGCTCAATTCGCTTCACCACTGATGTTTTCAAATATCGTTCAAGATCTTGCACGATGGCATAACATCTTTCAAGAGTTTCCACAGGGTGAGAAATCAACTCTTTTTGTAACTCAAGTCCCAATCCGGTGCGAAATCTAGAGAGAGTGATTTCAGGGTCTTCCGATACCTTGGCCCTCATCATGAACTCTTCAAATTTGCCAATGTACTCGGTCACGGGCATACCATCTTGGCGTAAGTTTTGCCACTGGTCGAGGAGGCGTTGGTGGTATGATAAAGGAACATACTTCTCAGTAAGTTTTTCCTTCATGTTGTCCCAACGGGTAATGGGAGGACAACCCACATTCACCCTTATGCGCTCAACATTGACCCAGAAAAGTCGAGCTTGCCCAATTAATTTCATTTTTGTGAGCCTAACACAACGGTCGTCATTCGTGCCATACCAATCAAAGTGTTGGTCCATGTCGGAAAGCCAATCGAGGAAGATTGCAGGGTCCATTCTTCCATCGAAGTTTGGAATATCAACTCGAACATTCTTGAGGAGTTGCCCTTCAGGGTCGTAGTCACCTCTTCGAGGATCTCAACGGTTCCAATTCTGATCATCTTGGAGACCATTCGTTCAAAGCACGGGCCTTCACGCTCTCGGCACTGATTATGGTGCTCATCAAACCCATCTAACTAGTTGATCCGATCACGCAACCTATCATTAGAAGTCCCTAGAGTTGTCTAGGCTTGCTCTATGGTATTTAGTCGCGCATTAATCGCACCCAACTCTTCGTGCATAGTTCTAAGAGTATCGAGAATCTCATTCGAAGCCATATTGATCACAGATGTCTATTAGGGTTCTAGTATGAGATGCAATATGGACTAACAAAAGAAAATTAATGCAACAAAATAAATATGATAGGCAATTATGCCCTAACCTAGAAACCTAGGGCTCTGATACCAAAACGGATGTGGGACGGGAACCTTAAAAGGCGTGAATAATGATTTAATGGAAATTTTCCGAAATTAAATAAATTAATTCAAGTTTAATCATAAAATTACCACAATACCTTCTGGTTATGAGAATTCAAATAGGTAGATCACGCGAGATCCGGCTAGGGTCTAGTCTGATGCGCAAGTCTCGTTAGATTTATGGCGAGATCGGGCCTAGAGATAGAACTTTGACTTTTCTAGGCTTGGGCGTTCATCGTCGATCCGATGTAGATTCAGCGGTCCACACTAGGGTTGTGGAATTGGGTTGAATTGATGTCTTAGAGGAAAACTATGGTTTTGGGATGATTTAGGCTTCAGAAAAGATGGACAGGATATATTAGGGTTTAGGCAACAGGATAGAGATAGGGAATAGAAAAGATAAAAAGATAACTTTGGGAATCACTCCCTTGGCCTCACACCAAACCCATCACGGGGAAGAAGAATCTCTCTCCACTAAGCAAAAGCTCATTCAATAATAATAATAAAAATACCCGTAATTGTATTTACAAGCCTCCTTATATAGGCAACTAAATAATAATTCGAAATAAAGAATCCTAATACTAATAAAAGACCAAAAAGAGAAATTTTCGCAGAAAAATTAAAATTCCGTCAATGGGGCGGAGATTCCCGCGGACATCCGTCAAGTGCCCACAGACGTCCGTCGCCTAGGGATAGTGAGGGCTCAAAATCACGGACGTCCGTCACTGTTCACAACACTGTTCACAGACGTCCGTCACTGTTCACGACACTGTTCATGGACGTCCGTCATTGGATGACGGTTTTGTGTCTTTGTGTCTCCTTTTCTCCCCTGAAGCTGTGGTACTCGGGCTTCCTATTCGTTTCTTCCGACGCAGGTAGAAGCGATGTGGTCCAAAACCGGTGTCCACGTATTCGGCATCCCTGTCATAGATGCACAAATGTAGGGGATGTGACATGAAGCTCTAATGCATCTAATGTTGACGAGGTAAGATTTGTAAATACACCTAACCTGTATGCACAATGCACCTCCACTTTCACACCCAAGTATACTCTTTTGCCACAATTGCAGTAAATTATGCCTGATTAATTGAAAAAAATCTAGCACCCACCACAAAAGGTGAATAGGTGCAAGATAGCTTCCATCATATCACATTTTGCGACCAATCATGCCTAATTAATTTCACTCACTCTCTCTCTATATATATATGTAGAGAGAGAGAGAGAGGTTTTTCCTATGCATTGCCATTCTCTCTCTTGTTTCTTGCTGCTTATGGATTTAGAAAATATGCTCTTTACTTATCTATGTCATGACAACTAGTTAACAATTTCCATCCCTTTTCCTAAGGTGTCAAATCTATTGTGAATCCTCAATTCTGATGATATTCTGTTTATATTACTACCACCTTTCAATTTTGATGAAATAAGTTTGTTGTTGACCTTCTCACACTTTTCTTGTTCACTCTGTTTTCTTCTTTGTAAGGTATCTCTCCACAAGGAACAGGAGCAAGAGCTGCAAAAATCACATGGTTATGGAAATCAGTAAGTTGAATGGTTAAGAATTTGTTTACAACCCAAATCATACGGAAATCACTAAGTCAAATGATTATGGAATCTGTAAGTTGAATGGTTTGTCTTTCTGATGGTGAATGGGCGTAGATAGCCGCATGAATGGTTATGGAAATCACTAAGTTGAATGGTTGCTGTCTTTCTGATGGTGAATGGCCATAGATAGCCGCATGAATGGTTATGGAAATCACTAAGTTGAATGGTTTCTGATTGTGAATCGAATGGTCGTAGATAGCCACATTGCAAGGTTTAGAAGGAATGCTATATTGTTCACTGATCCTGAAGTACATTTGTTTGTAGGAATACTGTTTAGATCTGATTAGATAGTGACAATTGATGGAAACTAAGATCCTAAAGTACATCTATATATAGGAATTTATGTTTTGCTTCATTCATTCTTTTCTTTTTGACCTATAACTTCATTTGTAATCTACATCCTTCAAATCTTCTACTTCTTCCTCTCCTGATTTCTTCATTTTTCTTCCTAAGTAATATATCTTCATTGCAAGTACAAATGGCATATTATGACATGACTGCTGTTTACATGGAGATAGATGGTGCACGAAAACTAGTAGTATAAAGGAACCTATGAAATCCTTGGGTAATCTGCAGCAAATATATTGGCAACCAGAATGTTTAAAGAACCTATGAAAATCCTTGCTATCATTTGTATTATGTACATATATGAGGCCTATGTTCAATATTGTAGGAGCCGAATCTCTGTTTTAAATGTGGCTTCTTTTTTTAAAAAATTGGAACACAGGCATGAAACAAGCAGTGAGAACCGAATTTCGATGTGTCGAATGAGAGGACTATGAAGGATTGCGAAGTTACAAGGAGCTTATCACTGAACAGAAACAAGAGGAGGCATAGGACTCGCAAAGCTGACCCCTAAGATAAGGCTGTGATGATAATAGAAATTTGAATCTATATATTCTATTTATCAAGTGGCAGTGTGACATAGTGATGTGGAATTTCACATTACTAGGTGACATAGTTAATTTTTCTATAACAATTTCAAAGTTGTGATTGTGAGTATTACATTAAACCTTAATATCAAAAGCAGCTAACGTCCTGCACGTGGAGTCCAACTACTTTGATGGTATATAGGGGTCGAGATTTCTCTTTACTTTTGTTATAGCTTGATTATAGTATATTAGCTTGGTTCCGTCTATGCACACGAGGGAACAACGAGATTTTTTTAGGGGTGAGAGATTGAGGGAGCATAAACAGGGAATTTTAAGAGTATCTGGTAATGAGTACCAGTATTTGCAACCAACAATTCTTCCTTCACAATTATGATTGAAAAGTTGACCTCTACATTTGCTAGGGGCCTTGACATTTACAAATGACACCTTTTGAATGATTAAAGCAGATGATTGAGCCTATTTAATTTTTTATTGTAATGTCTCATTAATCCCTAAGGCTGCATTTGGACCTCTAACAAAGTCGCAATGTTTGTGACTTTTAAAAAAAATAAAACAATAATTTTTTTTTTTTCCAAAGTTCGATATGTCCAATTCGCAATTTGGTGGGTGAATGTGCGAAAATTAAGTAATATAGCTTTATACCCCTCGTTTGTTTCATTTTTGGCTGCGGGCAAGATTAATTGGGAATAATTCTTTAGAATCTTTACTACATAGGTAATTGTTGTTGATTATGTTGAGGAAACTCCTTACCTCTGTCAGTGACTTTGGGTGGCTATTCCCGGACAGACTTTGTCCATTACTTGCAATTTGGATATTTTGAATCTACAACCAGTGTTTGGCATGTGAAAACTATTGACGATTGTAGACCATAGGGGTGTATTCGGTTTGGTTTCATCGGTTTTAGACCAAAACCACAAACCAAACCGGTCTTAATCTATTTTTAGATTTTCAAACCGTCCAACTCTTAAACCAAACCAACCCGATTCAATTCGGTTCGGTTTGGTTCGGTCGGTTTTGGTTTTTCTGTAAGTTCTACTTGAACATAAAAAATTTCTCAACTTCTCAATCGATTTTTCTATAAGTTCTACTTTACCACTTTACGATTTAGGAATAGGCTAAAGACAAGGGTAGGGTTTTATATAAAAATATGCATTTTACTTAAATGCCCTTTAAAATTAATTAAAATCCCTGCCTATATATATATATATATATATATATATATATATATATATAATTACTTACAAACTACATTCGGTTTGATTTCGGCTTGGAACCAAAATCAAACCAAACTTTTCAGTTTTCCTTTTTTCCAAACCGGACCAAAGCCGGCAGTTCGGTTCGGTCCAAAAAATGCACAACCCTAGTAGATCAGGTCTTGAAATATCATTTTTTTGGCTTTTGTCTTGTGTCTTTTCTTTAAAAAAATTCGACATAATATTCTTGAGATAATGAAATACTTTTATCTTCTCATATTATTTTAACTCCAAGAAGAACATTCGCTTCTCCCATATTTCATATCAAAATCTGATAAGAAAATAAAAGATTTTGGCTTTAAACCAAATGAAACCGATAGATGTATATATAGTAAATTTATACAAAATAGAGGAGTCATTATATCATTATATGTAGATGATATGTTGATCTTTGATACACATCTTTGTTTAGTGATAGAAACTAAAAAATATTTAAAGTCAAATTTTAATATGAAAGATATGGGAGAAGCGTTAGTACTTCTTGGAGTTAAAATAATAAGAGGAGATAAAAGTATTTATGTCAAGAATATTATGTTGAATTTTTTTAAAGAAATTTAATATGTTTGATTGTTCACCTTCTCCTATCAAGTGATCCAAATAAGAAATTAATAAGAAATTCTGGTAGAGTGAAATCTTAAATAGAATATGCTAGAATCATTGGAAGTCTTATGTATTTGATGAATTGTACTAGACCCGATATAACATTTATAGTAGGGGTATTGAGTAGATTTACTAGCAACCTAGGGTCAGAACATTGGGAAGCTATTCATAGGGTATTGATATACTTGAAAGGAACTATGGATTATACTTTACTGATACTACTTGGATTTTTGACTCATCGGATTCAAAATTCACAAGCGAATGAATTTTTACTTTGGTAGGAGGAGCAGTATCGTGGGAGTCTAGAAAATAAACATGTCTTTCTGATTCAAGTATGGAATCAGAGATATCGTTTTGTCTACAGGAGCAAAAGAGGCAGAGCGGCCTCGAAGCTTCATAAGACAAATTCCTTTGATTCAACATATATATGCAATTAATATTTATTGTGACAATAAAGCTATTTTACATATTTTAGGTAATAAGAAATATAAAAGGAAATCAAGGCATATAGGCCTTAGATATAACACCATTCGACAGATGTTGAGTGATGGGGTAATCGTCTTGGACTACGTACCAACTTCTGAGATGCTTGCATATCCGTTTGCAAAAGCACTACCCAAATATACAGTATTGAGAACATCGACGGAGATGGGCCTAAGACCGATATTTTTAAAGGTACAGTAGTTGAATCTCAACTTAGTAGATTTGGAGATCCTAAATCCTAAGTTCAACGAGATAAGAAACTACTTCGTGACCCTTGAAAGTGCACAAATGTATATTACCTATTGGCCATCCCTATGGTGTTAAAATTTGTGTACATTTCTTGTAACGTGAGAGAGTGAGTTTAACTCTTAATAGTTCTGTAGGCATTCATTTGCTGGGGTGATAAAGTGTTACAAGAGTACCCATGACAGATTCAACTATATGAGTATGAAAGTGAAGTTGATTCAATAGAGATTTTGTCCTCTTTTTGAGATACTCATGAAATCAGGATTTTAGCACATGACTAAAAAGCGCAAACCTTATGTCACTAATGATTTAGGTCATAGTAAGCGTATACGTAATTCTGATTTGTTAAACATGTTTTAAGTTCAAAGCTATAAGGTACTTAAAGTCCTTACAAATTTGAGTTGTATGTACCATGGATCAAAATCTTGGTTTCAGTTTCGGTTTCGCTCACCACTCGAACCGTAAATTGGTCAAAATTTGGGCAAATTTTTTATAAATTTTGGTAATTTTCAAAAATTTTCTTTGAACTTTGCTGAACTTTATTTTTTTTAACTCTTTCGCATTATTAGAAGACGTATTTGAACTATTGAGAATAAATCAGGCAAAATGTCCACAATATTTGAGGAAATTTGGCAAGATCCAGCTAAATCTGGGAAGATTCGGCGAGATACGGCTAGATACAGAAAAATCTGACGATATTCGAAAAGTTACGGTAACTTTGGGAAATAATCCATCAAAGTCCAGCGAGAATCCGTCAAAATTCGACAATTTTTGGTAAAATCCGATGAGATTCATTAAGTTATGGTACGATACGACCAAATTTCGTCAAGATTCGATAATATCCGGTGAAATTTGGTCAAGCTATGGAAGGAGAGAGGAGAGGAGAAAAATAAAAAATAAGCTAAGTGTAAAGGAATGAAATTCGGGTAAATGTATGGGAACCAAAAAAAATTTGAAGCAAAAGACCGAAAAAAAAATCCTAAATCTCGACCGATTTTTTTGGCCGATAATTTGAAATTATCGATCGAGATTTTGAAGTTTTCGGCCCCCACCCGAAAATATCCAACTTCTTGTTTCGATAGGGGCCGAAACCGAGTCATCTCGGCTGAAATTTTGAAATTTCAAATTTTTAGCCAAGATTTTGATCCATGGAATGTACTACGCGAAGGTTCAAACCGAATGGTATCTTTGATGATGCTTAGTATCATCGCTTTGATACACATTTTTTCTTATATTTTGAAACAAGTTGAGGAATGCTATATATATTAGTGTAATAATATATATTTTATTGTTTCAAAATTAAGTTTATATATTGATAATAGTTTGATGGTAAACTTGTAAAAATTATTCTCTCCAAAGATGTGCCTTTTCAGATTTTTATTTATCTCTTTACCGTTAGTTGAAAAGACACAAGTCTGACATCTCTTCACCGTAAATCTAAACAGACACAAGTCTGAAATCTCTTCACCACAAATCTAAAAGACACAATTTATCTGAAAAGACACAATCTGAAATCTCTTCACTGTCATTTGAAAAGACACAATGGTTCAGAATTTTCTCTATAAATAGAGATAAGATCTCCATTAAAAAGACACAATAGAAATAATATTCTTTCTCTCTTACGTTCTTATTTTCTTTATTTAGGAATCTTATTGTGTATCAAAAAATCTATGTGGGAGGTTATTTTTCTAGAAAGTACAATCTAGAAAAGACATACAGTTCTTAACAAAACTGGACTCTGTTGTATCCTGAAGGCAGATTTGTTGGGAACCCAATTGCATTTTTGTTTATCTGACGGAGTGGGGGCATCTATTGTCTTTAAGACAACGTAGTGAACTATGTGCCTCGGAGCTATTTTCAATACCTCCCATAGCAGCCCTCAAAATAAAAGAGGCAGTGGACTGGTCGTTAGTCTACTAACAATGTAATCGACATTTGACTGTTTGATAGGTAGGGCATGTTCTCAAGATCTATTTTACGAAAGATTGAGATGTAATGATCTCGATGGTCTTATTCAAAACGGTCAACACTAGAACCACTAATCACAATCCTGGATTGGAAGTACACATACCCTGCAAAGGTAATTTAACTATATTTTCCAAACTTATCGTTGGACAATCCAGCGGGAAGCTAACTTTCCCCCAACTTATTGGGGAGAGATATTTGCATCCTAAGATTATACCCCCGCAACCGTTCACACTGTAGACTCATGTCATCTAAATATGAGCATCGGATATGTGGCGATGATCTTAAGATTTAATATTTGAAAGTTTGGGATAAAAAGCAACTTCTATCATCTGTTTCGAGGTAGTCAATGTTGAAATCATT
This sequence comes from Chloranthus sessilifolius, assembly GCA_021018995.1. Taxonomy (NCBI): domain Eukaryota; kingdom Viridiplantae; phylum Streptophyta; class Magnoliopsida; order Chloranthales; family Chloranthaceae; genus Chloranthus; species Chloranthus sessilifolius. Next base: position 501,868 of record JAJIZI010000016.1, on the reverse strand, counting down.
AGTTGCGCCAAAAGAATCTTCAATTGCTAAAGCACATACCATTTAGTAAAATTAAAATTAAAATTAAATTATTTTTTGGAACTTATTGAAGGACAATTCCTCAGCAAGTTGAGGTTTATACTAGAAAGACGAAAATGCTCTAAACGTAGTGATGGACAATACATCAGTAGGTTGAGTTTTTTAATAAAAGATGAAAATGTCCTGGACTTATCGATGGGCAATACATCGGTAAGTTGTTGTTTAATAAGGAGACGAAAATGTCCTGAACTTATCGATGGACAATACATCGGTAAGTTGTTGTTTAATAAAGAGAAAGACGAAAATGCCCTGAACATGTCGTTGGACGATTCATTGGTAAGTTTAATCATTTTTGTAAACTGGAAAATGCCCAAAACTTATCGTTGGACTATTCATCGGTAAGTAAAACTTTCATTAAAAAGACTAAAATGCCTTATTAAACGTGTTTTATAAGAACTTGTGGAAGGGCAGTTCCGCGACAAGTTGAGATACGACAGAAGAAGGAAAAGATACACTTGAAGACCAAAACGATGTCGAGGTCCATCTCTCTCTCTCCCTCTCTCTCTCTCTCTCCTCTTTCTCTCTCTGAAACCTTAATATTTAAAGTTAATTAGGGTTCCTTCTATGTGCAAAACCTTCCTTATCCAAACATTTGGCGATCGTTGCTTAGGGTTTGCGTTTCAAAAGAGGGTTTCTGGTGGTGGTGATTAATTAGGGTTTTTGTTGGCAGATGAGATTTCTCTATCACTTCCACTAATGGAAACAATTGGGTGGGGATGAAGAAGTAGAGTTAGGTTTTAACTTTGTCACCAAATTCTCGAAATTATTGAAAAAATCCGGAATCTCAAATTTAAGGTTCTTCGAATTGTTCGCGATTTTTGAAAAATTCATATTTTTTTAGAAATTCACGAACTTCACGAATAATTTGTGAATAAATCATGAATAGTTCATAATTTTTAAATATTTTTTCTTAAGTTTTTATACTTTTAATCTTTTATTTTATTTTATTTTTGTCCGAATATTTCCCCGAACTTGCTATTTTTTTTTCAAATTTTGACCTTGTCAAATATTTGCCGAACCCTCACTTGCTAAGAATATATGCATTATTTTGAGATTCCACCATATTTTTAGATTTTTCAGACTTATTATACTTTTGACAACTAATTTTTTATAACACAGAAAATTAGATGGATTATTTTTCAGACTTATTATACTTTTGGCAACAAATTGCTTATAACACAGAAATTTAGATGGCAAGCTAGTTTTCCCAGCTCTGTAATGATTAATAAAAGGGTGTAATGGATTATTTTCTACATGTATGCTTTCTTTATGAGTTGTCTTTTTTATTTGGTTTAGGCTACATGGATTAATTTCTTCTTCTTCTTCTTCTTGTAACAACCACATTAATTCTTAGTTTCTCGTTATATGTACTAGCAAAAATGCACGTGTGGCTAAAAATTGAAGATGTGAATTTCATTGATGATATTGCACTGCTATTGATACACACATTTTTATCAACATTGTTAATATGTGAGTCATCATCGTCATCATCATCATAGCCTTATCCCATCTATTTGGGGTGAGCTAATATGCGAGTATCTAAAACAGATTGAAAAAAAATATATAAACTAACATTGATGAGAACTAAAAACATAAATAAAGCGATCGATCAAAATATTCAAATTCTTTGATGGTCCCAATTTCTTAAGCTAACATCAGTTCACAATGTGCTCTAAGTGGATGACTTGGATTTGTCAAAGACATATACCACTTAATTTAGAAAGCACACTTTTGTGGTTTTACAAAGCGGTTGTTAAAGAATCCTAACAGTTTTAATCTCTAAAATTGTGTAGTTGCTAGAATTAGCATTAAAGTATAGAGTTGGTGTTATGTGTACAGGCTGTGCACATAGATCTCCCACCTACACCATCAGATGCGTGGAACTCTGGATACCCATCCCCTCAAAGATTTAGGTTCTCCAAATTTATGTACATAGAGTTCAGATATAGTAATGGGCACATCATGGTGACGGTGTTTATTGTTAAGAACATGCAAAACAAACTCTAAAAACCAGTTGTTGAAGAACAACAGAAAATATAAAAATTGATTGTTAAAGAACTGGCAAAGAAAGCTCCAAAAGAATTGGTTTTTTGAATCTGATCAAAAAAATTGACCCCTAAAATCAGTTATTAAAGAACAGGAAAAAGATATAAAAATATTTGATAGTTAAACAACAGAAACCAGAAATAAAAACCTCTGCCTATGATAAGCGGGCAACGATGTTTGGGATTGAATAAGGCTGTGCGAGAACATATCAATTGATATGATATGCATTAATTTTTTTTTTTGAATCACTTACTAAAGAACAGGAAAATAGAAATAAAAAATAGTAGGTAGTTAAATAACAGAAAAAACCTATTATCAAAAGCAACAATGTTTTGAATCGATTTCCTTCAATAAGGCTCCCCAAACAAAAAAAATTACTTCTCCTTATGATCAGATGTGAGAGGGAAGATGTCTTGAATAGGTATTGAATCAAATCTTTGAATAAGGCTGCGCGAGAACATATCGATTGATATGATTCATTAAAAAAATAGCAGCCAAAAGCAATCGATTATTAAAGAACTAAAAAACAAGTTACCTCTCTGTTGGAAGAATTCTCTGAGTTCATATCATCGAGCACGAGATATGACCTGAGGACCAAATCAAATAAATCTTCAGTTCACTCTGTGTCATCATAATTCCAATTCATTCTTAATTCCCATATCCAAAAGATTCCATCATTGGCTGTGTAGGGATAAAGTTTAGAACTCCTAAAAGCTAGGTTTGATCAGCCTGATACTCTAATCAACTCTGAGGATTCAAGTTAGCTAATAGATGCCCGTTTTGTTTAGAGGCGGAGGAGATCATTGACCATTTGTGCATTCAATGAAAAGTGGCTGCTGGTGTGGCCATTCGGGTTAGCCGCAGGGCCACTTGTGCCACTAGTGCATCAGGCATTGGTGGGTTGAAGAGGGGGCATCGTAGGCGCGTCACCAAGCCATGAGGGTTTCGCCCTAGATATTCCGAGAGCTTCAGTCGTGGGCCATGAGGGCACGCGGCATGGTGTCAGATTATAGTCGCGACACGGACGTATGGTGGAAGATGTGGGGCATTGTGAGCGTATTGGTGTAGTAGAGGCGTGGTATGTCATACCAATATGTTTGAGGTCCTCCCGTTATTTTGCCTATGTTGGTGTTTGGGGAAGTGATGTTATCAGCTACGTGATGTGTCGCTAGCCTAAGTGATCCCCTATGGAATGCGTACGATAGCCTTGTGGGCTTGTGTTCATGCATCAGGGCCTCGCAAAGGTGTTGGGTCGCTCTAGTCACGTCGTGTGTTAGGGCCATCGTATTGGTGCTTCACAACCACTTCCACGGTGCGAACCCATCCCCGATGTGGGGCTGCCCCTATACTAGTCGCTACGTATCGCAATATCATTTGCATTCGGAATCCGCATAGTTTCTAACCTAATGCGTTACCGTGCAGGTTTGAAACGTAAGTAGGCTGATCTAGTCCGGGAAGCTAGTTGCCGCACAGAGTATACGTCGAAAAGAGTAACTCCGTGACATTTGGTTTGGAACAGCTCTTTGAGTTTGGTCATAGTGTGGATAATTGATCTGTTCTCCTTTCCAGAAGTGCGGAAAGGTCTTATGGAATTAATGCCCTTTGCCATTGCTTGAGGGCTCTGGAAGGAGAAATTGCGGCAGCTTAGAGGACAGGGTGAAATCCGCCTCTCAAATTCATGACAAGATCAGAAATTAATTGCGCTTTTATTGATCCTACTTTCAAGTTTCATGCTGGATTGGGTAACTGAAAGTGCAGAAGCGAGCATTTTGGATTCCCCCTCTGGAAGGTGCTCCCAAACTCAACTTTGGCGGTTATGCCCGTGGTAACCTGGGCATGGCTGGTGGTGAAGGAATCATCTCCGTTCCTGCAAACAATAATTTGGAGATGTTACAGCTGTTACTTTGGATTTTGCACCAACAATGACACTGAATTGAAGGTAGCTGTAGGTAGTTTTCGAGGGGACCATTAGGATTTTCATCATTTATGATTTTCTGAACTCCTTACCTCTTTGAGATCGAAAGAGGTTTTGAACTTGTTGGGTTTGGATCGAAATCTTCTGAAGAAACCTTTCGGGTAGGTTATATGGTAGATTGAAGAGTGTTTTATGTGATTTTATGAAATCTCAAAAATCTTAGTTTTCCGTTAGATATCTCGAAATTTGGGGTTCTAGTTTTCTGTGCTATCACTTGGATGAGCACCGGTTTTGTGCTAGGAGTCTTCTAGTTTTGATCCCGAGTGATTTGGTTGGGCAGTGATAGATTTATGCTTCTTTTATGTGTTTGAGGATCATTAATACAAAGGCCTTAGGTATCTCAATGATTCCGCTCTGAACCATCTCACGCAAGAAGTGAATGTCAACCTCTACATGCTTAGTCCTCTCATTCAGAAGAGAGTCAGCAGAAATATCTATAGCAGCCTGGTTGTCACAATGTAAAGGTATAGGAATGTCTGAAGGGGAGTCAATCTCAGTAAGGAGAGAACAGCGCCACAATAACTCACATGTACCATGGGCCATAGCCCTAATATGTTTAGCATGTGAAATATAAGGGTCTAATATGTTTGCAAAATTCACAGGTTTGACACTTAAACATAAGACCATTACTAATCTTTTTGAACAAAGGAAAAAATTGACAAAAACTCTGCAAATTAGCATGTCCTAGGTGGGGGTGCCACAAGGCCAAACTATCTTTGGTATAGCTAGGATTAGGAAGAGAGCAAATAGAAGAGATGATGATGATGTCCTTGGCTGTGCAGCTCCAAAAAAGTACTGGTCGTCCCTCTCATGTCCCATGCCAAAAATCTGCCTCGTAGTCAGGTCCTGTAAAACACAATAAGAGGGAAGATGGTTACAGTGCAATGCAAAGATTTTGTTAGAGAACTAACAAACATCGAATTAGTGGTAAGTTGATGAACAGGACAACTTCTATTTTGCTGAGAGGGGAACCCACCCAGTTTAAGAAACTGGAGTGCGAGAGCCATCAGCAAGACATACCTCCCTATGAGAGGTGAGTGGGGCAATAGAAGCAAATAAACGAGACTCGCCATTGACTCGAAGCTCCTTAATCAACCTATGTAGGACCAGCAGAAGATGAAGATGCGTGGAAAGCAGATGAGGTACCTGGCTGGGCAGGAGAAGAAGTAGCTTGAATAACCTTTAGAAGACCCGAAGATAAGCAAGCTCGGCATGGAGCGCAACCAAATCATAAATTGCAGTGGGGGCGACAGTGGAGGGAGCTGTCGTGACGGAAGCACCAGTAAAGTCACCATCAATGGTGGATGAGGCAATGTAGGCACTGTGAGCAAATCTATCACCACAAGGAGGATAACTATGTAACTTAAAAGTTAAAACACCTAGATCGATCATGTCCATGTTTGTGGCAGTGTTCGTAAATAATACTAGGGTCGCTGCAACCCCCTCGTCCTCCTCTGCCACCGCAAACTCCACTTCCTCAGCCAGAAGAAGAACCGATAAAGGTTGAATGATCAGCTGGAGTAGATATTGAAGAAATGGTACATCGTCGCTCATCACCGTCAATAGTTGCATGCACAGTCCACAGTGATGGAAGAGGATTTGTAGCTAATAACTGAGCACACAACTACTCGTACTCTGATTGAAGCCCCGTAAGAAAACAATAAATATGTTGTCTCTCCAATCTACGGGCAGAAATCCTAGCTCCCTTGTCAGGGAACTCAGATGAAGGCTTGTACAAACTGAGCTATCTCAATCCATAGAACTAAAGTGCCAACCCAAAACAATAGAGTTGTCTATTTCTGTAACGCCCCAACGCCACGTGGCAAGATATTGTCCTCTTTGGGTGGCTCCACTTTGTCTCACCAGCCGTTCTTGGTCCCACCAGTAGCCCTTTCCCTTCAAGGTTTTATTTTTTGGCATGGGTCGGCGAGACACATGGCCGCCGCACCCACCCAAAACGCGTCTTGCAAGTAAGAGGGGGGCTGTTACTTATGTCCCAGGGTCAGGACAACTATTTACTCGATGTGGGACTTTACAATTTCTCATTTGGAAAGAGAGGGATCCCCAGGAGGAGGTCAAATAGTAGTTCCCAATATATGACCAAGCTTCCTGCAGCTGCCCACATAAAGTTTGACAGCTCTAGACCATGTAAAAAAATTGTAGCCATTCAATTTAATACTTGTGATGGGAGGGATGGGGATTCGCGGATACGATAGAAATTGTTGATTTAGGCAACATAGGACAAGCGAAAGATGCTAGGGAGTGGGGAAAATCAACCACAGCCAAATTAATGTTCCAACTAATCGATAAAAGGCTAATAAAATGTGGGTAAATCCAACAACATTAAAAAGAACGGTGAGAAATATTTAAAAAGAGAGAACAAGGACACCAAAGTTTATTGTAGAGAATTCAATTCTCATCCAAATAACATGAGGCTAGACTCAAATGGTCGCTAAGATCAATACCAGCCCATTGTGAAACATTGCAGGTGGAATGAAGCAGCCCAGAGTCCTCAGTACCCAAAAAACTGTTTACATGTCATATTCAAGGGAAAGCTTCGAAAACGAAAAACGAGGCATCAATCCAATAAAAATAACAATCTAATTCTTTGGGAAGATAGATTATACCATTTCAAGGCTAAATATATAAAATAATCGATCTAAGCCATCCGATTACACATAAATGCATGAAAAATGGGATTCATAGTTGCAGACTAGTCGAAATCTTACAAAATGTTCTCAAATCACGTAGATATAGAACAAAGAAGAGAGAATTAAAAACGGATCAAGATGTTGCCTTTCCCGAACAATTTCGAGCTGGTCAAAATTTTAACCCGCTAACGTCAGCATGACGTCACGCTGATGTCAGCACAGAGAAGGGTGACATCAGCAATCCCTGATCTGAACCTTGGCTCTTGGATATCAACTTGACTTCAGTGAGATAGGGTTTTCTTCTTTTTCAAGAAGAAAAGGAGAGAGAAGAAATTTGCACAATAGTGACTTATGGTAAGAGAACCCTACTAGCCTTTTATACTAACCCAAAGTATGAGAATGCCCTTATACACCAAACACCCCAAATAGTAAAGATACACACCATACTACTCCCATACTGAGAAATACTAATACACCCAATACCTACACCCCACAAAAAAATGAGATAGATGAAAGGGAAAAATAGCATTTGCTTGAAGTTGCTCGTGCTTCGTTACTTCATATGCATGTTTCTGAACATTTATGGGGTGATATCGTTCTCTTTGCCGGATTTCTCATTAATAGAATGCTTACTCTTATGCTTGAGAATAAGTCTCCTAACAAATTATTTTGTTCTCAAAATAGTCATTTCTTGTTCCTCCTCATGTATTTAGTTCCGTTTGTTTTGCTCATGTCCCGCCATCTCATCATGATAAGTCATCTCCAAATGCTAGCAAGTGTATCTTCATTGGTTATCTTTCAATAAAAAAAGATATCAAATGCTATGATCATATCTCTGGGAGAGTCTTTAGCACTACGGATGTTACCTTTTCTGAATCTACTTTGTTTCATTCTCCTCCAAAGTGTCCTCTTCAGGTGAAGAGTTCTAAGGAAGATAGTACAATACTAGTGTTGCTCCATCTCCAAAGTAATGTTACAAATGATTCTGATAAGGAAGCGGAAATTAAAGTCGACAATTAACACGGGACTGAATCGCAAGCTAACCCTAAAATAGCATAATCCCGTGTGGAAGGGTTTTAGGGTCTTAAACCTTTGATTAAAATAAAATAAAAAGAAGAAGATAGGAGATCTCCGGATTCGCTCTAAAGAGGCTTGTCGGCTTTGCACCAACGGGTTTCCAAGGCTTCGCACCAAGGCTGTACATTGGCTTCGCACCAAGTCGTACGAGAAACGCTTGCTCACTCCTTCGATCGAAAACTCATCTCAAGTTCTCTAGAATTCGCACAAAGCAAAACTCATAATTTTCATTCATCATCAATACTAATTCTCATAAGCGACTACAATGTGTATTTATAAAGAAAAGAAACCTTAGGAATACTACTTGAAATAAAACTCCTAATCAACCATTAAAACTTTCTAATCTAATGGTCATAATTGATTTCACCATTAATCCCATTTTTTTATTATGCGATCACTTTTGAAGGGTCAAACGATGTTCGATTGACGTGAAATTAGTCTTGTTTGAAAGCTTATCGAAGTAGCTTTTCAACAAGATAAGAATCACATAATTCCGACACATATTGATAGACTTATGACCACTTTTCTGATGATTGCGCAGAAAGTGACGGGATTAACAGTCACATATCACATATATGTGCCTGACCCCTAAATAATTCAAATAAAGAAACTAGTCCTAAAACAAGTCACTTATTAAAAGAATTCTAATAAGAAAGGAAACTAAACCTAGATAAAATATTACCTAAATTAATGTGCACACGGGTCTTTAACGAGCCTTTTGAAAGCCCATTTATGGGTTCATTTCTTCCTTGCTGGCTTCCTTCGATTGGCCCGGTCACGATGCAAACATGCGGATCTAAATTCCCCGTCAACAATCAAGAAATCAGAAGCGGTTATAACGAGAAGTTGTTACTATAGAAACTAACACTTTGACAAGTTTGGAAGGGCAAAACCTTCCTTTGAGGTGAATCCTTTAAGAAGATCTCTCCTTCTTAGACTACAGATCAAGCTCCTTCTGAAGTGAGCTCGCCAAATTCGGATCCTTCTCAAAATGATTTGGATCTTCCTATTACCCTCTGCAAAGCTTCCAGGTCTTGTACACGACATCCATCTATAGTTTGTGTCTTATCATGTCATCTCTCTTAAATGTTTTTTTATTCCTTTCTTCCATAAATTCAATTTCTGTGGCATCTAAAGTTACTATGGCGTCATCCCAGTTACAATAGGAGGCAATAGTACAAGAAATGACTGCATTAGAGAAAATAATACATGGGAAAGAACTTCCCTACCAGAATGGAAGAAATTAATTGGGTGTCAATAGGTTTATACTGTGAAATATATACTCTCTAGAGAAAGATATGCAACAAGGCTAGTTGCAAAAGGGTTTACACAAACTTATGAGAGCGACTACGGACTACCAGGATATCTGTGCGTCGATATCTAAGTTGAACTTTATTCAAGTGTTGCTATCATTGGCTGCATAGAATAGTGGCTCCTCTACCAATTAGTTGTCAAAAATGCTTTTCCCATGGTGACATAATGGAAGACGTGTACATGGCACCACCACTCGACTTTGCATTTTAAGGGCAGAAGAATCTTGTATGTGAACTGAAAGGGGCTATCAATTGATTGAAGTAATCCCCACATGCTTGGTTCGAAAATTTCAGTAATGCCATCATTAAATTTGGGTATGGTAGAAGCCATTATGATCCCGCCCTTTTTGTAAAATAAGGAACTCACCTTACTGTTTTCATAGTATGTGATGATGATATCATGGTCATGACTGAGGAAGAGGAATTTATGAGACTCAAGTATTACTTGAGTCATGTGTTTAATATTAAGGACCTTGGTCCTTTTAGATGCTTCCTAGGCATCGAGGTCACTCGATCAAAGACACGGTAAACTCCATATCATTACCACTTAAAGAATCTCGCAGTTTTGCTTGCTCATAAATGACTAAGGTAGTACAAGCAAAAATTTTCCTATTGTGAAACGGAACTCTGACCTATGTAATGCAATTTTAGTGCTACGTGCAAGCATTAGTCATCATTACACACTGTAGCAGTATAATTCCTTATAGGTCATACAGGTCAATATGAGTATCTTACGATATATTCTTCATTGCCTGTTTGGATTTCATCTACTTAGAACTGTATTTTTAAACATTTTAAGGGTCACAAGATAGATAACGACTGGTGAAATTGTTTTTATAAATTTGCAAAAAAATAGATAAATAGATAATGGAATCTTAAAATAAAAAGTTCAGATGAAATAAATAAATATCTATGCTGCTATTATACTATAAGTAAAAAAGAGTATTATTTCTATCAATTTTCAGTTTTCATTCTTTTAGGAATAGAATTCCCAAAATCTGCTCTATTTATCCTCAAAATACCTTATCTACCCCTATATTTTATCCTCTTTTAAGTTTATCACTTTTTGTTCCTCCTCTCTCTCTCTCTTACAAGTTTAAACAAACTAAGATACACCATCAAAACAGCCATTCTAAACTTCAACTCCTAAGAGTTCTACTATGGATACAGAGTTATGAAGGGTTTAGCACGAGGTTATTGCCACTAACATCTACGATGCAGATTAAGACTGCTATGTTGGGTCGCTTTTGTTGGTTTCCTTGTTGTTTCTCGTGCTAATTTGAATATATATATATATATATATATATATATATATATATATATATATATATATATATGTTTGTACTATTACTTGATCTTAATTTATAATTAGAATCATTTGATCAAGTCATTCTTCTTTATAGCATGCTCACGCAATCCACTTCCATTTTTACTACTTTTAAAAATTACAATGCTGTTGTCAAGCCAATGAGGTGGGGGGTGAGAAGGAATTAAGGGTGGGGAATGGGTTGGCTAGTCTGGGTGGGTTTGGATTCCATGATCGCGATGTCTGAGCCCAATTTCTACTCATTATAGAAATTTGAAAGGTTTTCTCTCTCTCTCTCTCTCTCTCTCTCTCTCTCTCTCTCTCTCTTCCCCTCCCCTCCCCCTCCCCCTCCCTCTTCCACACTTTTCTTAAATCCTTTACAACTCTGCATATATTATACAGAGAGAAATGGGCTAAACTCCTAGTGAGTTGCATTCAGGTGTGATTGCAAAGGTTTCAAGGTCAACTGATTAGTTTAGGCCTGAAATCTTAGCCCGAATGATAAATGGATTCGTACTTGCGCTTAAGTTTTTAACATTTTCTATTTTAATTAGATTCAAAAGATCAAAGTGTCTGTAATACATTTATCTAAAATTGCCTCTACGTTATGCATGTTTTACCTTTTAGCTACACACACAGCTAGACAACTATAAACTCTAAGCAAATTTTACTCCACTAAAACCAAAGAAAATGAACTAGTATAACAATAATAACTTGGCTGAGGACCAAGGATGGAGGTTGGGCTGTCTCTGTCATAGTCAGTTCACTGTGACTTTTGGTCTGGATAGTCCACATGTTAGATAATAAAAACCATTTAATTACCAAAAATAAAAACCATCCAATCAATGTACATTGTTGATAATGGAATCCTTACATACTATAAATTTGTAGCTTTTTGAATGTCGATTGATCAAGATTGTCCGATTAACGTGATGCTTGGCCTTAGCCGGTCAACAAGATAACCTATCACATGGACAATCCGCATAGATCATCATGTGTATAGCTAAAGCACTGTCGTATATGTGGTGCATGCACAATTGACATGTGATCATTGGGCCGGACCATCCATATGTTGGACCTTACTTGGTATTGGTTGTATCATATAAATCAAAGCAGTTAACGAATCCTAACCATCCAATCATTTAATTTTGTGCAGAAGAATAGACTCTTGTTGTTAACAAATTATCGTTCATCGGACTATCAAGCCCACCTAATGGATAGTGCACATAAGACATCATCGGACTATCAAGCGCACCTCATGATAGTGCACACAAAACAGCCAGCTCACCCAAACAAGATCAAGCATGGATAAAATTCTATTAAGCAAATTAGGCCAGGCCTAAGATTAAAGGCTCATTAATGAATGGGTAGGATTGGCCAGAAATTTTTTATATTTTAAATTAGGCATAGCCCAAATTCTCAAACCCATATGTCTAGCCCAGTTGCAGCATTTTAGGGAAAAAATCAGGCCTACTTCAAAGTACATAGAACAAATATAGAGCATTGATCATAAAATTTATCATCATATTATTACAGCCTTGTTTGCAGGTTCTATTTCTTCCCTCTTTTCCATTTAGTCTAAAAATTTATATGCGCTTAGAGCTAGCCCATCACATTCCCTCAATAGGTACTAGCCAAAGTATCGAGCCTTTATTATTAGAAAGTACACAGCTATTTATGACCATAGTTTCTTTTTTGACTGGGGTTTACACTCTATTGCTTTGAATGAGATGATGGAGATCAATTTTTTAGATCTTCGGATCATTTGACTATCACGAGAAATGAAGTTGTTGATTTCCCATGGCACTCAGTTCCAAAAAGTGATCCGAGAATCATGTTTTGAGATGTGAGCAATGTTAAATGAATATATTATACCCTCTTATGGTGTGCACAAATCTCAGGATTCATTTTGTGGAAGATTGGTACTTAAAAACAATTTCTATGGAACGAATTCAAAACAGTCAACAGATTTCTCATGTTTCAACTCTAGTTGGCAAAAGAGAATCTATGGTTGCATATAATGGTTCTTTTATGACTATTTTATGGGTAACAACATGGACAACACAAAAATTTTCTTATTAAACACACATTTCTCTCGATTTTTGAATCAGACGATATGATGATCATTTTTCTCCCCAATCTTCCACGCAGTAAATCAGGAGTTCATTGACCTACTATCAAATGGTCAGATCTTGATTCCACCTAGTACACATTCCAACTAGTGAATATGATCATAGGGCATACATCAAATATAATTCTTGGGATGTATGCCACGCGAAATTAAAATGATATGACGTTTGATGGCAGGCTCATAATCTCCAGATCGCTTGTGTGGAAAATTGAGGGAAGAAAAATCTTAATCGTCTGATTAAAAATGAGTATGATTTAAGCACATGACATGTTGGTTGAGAGGTAAGAATCCTCGGTTGTAGACGAAGGTACGATCATAGTTTAACGTCTCGGGTTTTTGAGTTGTCTTGGATAACCCTAAAACCGAGACGTCTTGCATCCCAGCGAGACGTCTCGCATCTCGGCGAGATGACGTGAAATGAAAATCACCCTTTTAATGATCTTGCACTATTAAAATATGTGTTTGATATTACACCATTAAAGAATACTTTACGTTTAAGCCAAGTGACAAACATTTTTGATCAATCTAAACAATCCGAGTGCCTGTTCATGATTGGAACACATCTTAGTTGAAGAATCACACGGATAAATCATTTGTATACCATCCGATCAATGATTTTCAATACTAGCGGTTAAAAAATAACAAGAATAGTAACATCAGTGTGCATAGATTTGGACACATTGTAATAATCATTCACTAGATTATCACATAAGCTATAATAAGATAAAATAGTGCTGTATATATAAAGAGAATGAGTAATACACTTTCAATATTATAAAGCCTAATACCTTATATAAATTATAATATAAATAGAGAAATTTACAGGATCAACCTTGTTAGATACACCTTCTCCGCCAAAAACCCTATATTTTCACCTTTAACCAAATCGACCAGCTCCAAGCCCAGCCAGTTCCAACTACCACAAAAAGTCTTAAATACCCTTCTTACACTTTTTATGGTTCTACATCGTTTAAAATTTAAAAATTTACACTTTTTTATATTTATGCGATGTAAAGCAGCATCTATGTCGTCTGATTTGAAGGCCACAATATAAAGATCGATAGTGTCAAAGATTGACACGAAAGAATAAGTGATATCGCCTCTTTTAAAAAAAATAAAAATTGACTCTTTAAATAGTCAGTATCGATTCTTTAAACAATAACTAATTGTAATTACTTACGATTATATTTATAATTTTATTTATACAAAACAATTCATTTTGATGTGTAAAGAGTTAAAATATAAAAAAAGTAGTTGGGTTAAATGAGTATATTTGACTTCGGTTTAATTCAATATCACAAGAAATAATGAAGAATAATATATTTATAGATAGCAAATCTTAATTTATTTTTAAAATGGGATTGTATCTTTCATTCTATATGATAATTTGTAGTATAGTAAATATATTCATGAATAAGATAAATTTGTAAAAAAGTTTATTCTCTTATAATTTAATTTTTAACCCATTTACAATTTCATAATTCTATCTAATCTCTTATCCTTAGTGTACTCATCTTTATATTATAAAATTCTTTTACTTGCAACCTCTATTTATTTACCACTACAATCAATGAAAATATACAACAGTATTAAATTTAAACAATATAATCGATTATGAAAATTTGTTTATCATATCTTTCTATCTTCTTCTTAATTTTCTTCTTTATTTTATAATTTTAAAGAAGAAAAATGAACAATAAAAAAAGAAGATAAAAAGATAGAATACATAATTACAATTGATTTAGATAATTATGATTGGTTGAGATAACTGATATGTGATAGTTATTAAGTAAAATATACCCTAAAAGGCGATACCTACTGTTTAAATCAAGGATCAAAATTTCAACCGAAATAATTGAAATTTCCGTCGAAATTATCAGTTTCGGTCCCTACTGAAAAAATAATTTGAACCGAAATTTTAGTAATTTTTATATGGGACTCAAAATTTTAGTTTTGGTTCCCTCCGAAACCGAAATGATACCTGAAATTTTGATCCTTGGTTTAAAGAGGTTAAATAATCGGTATCGACTATTAGAGTGTACTTTATTTTATAATTATCACATATCAAGTATCTCAATCAATTCTAATTATCTAAACCAATATTTATAATAGAAATTTATCTATTTTATCTTTATATCTTCTTGGTCTTTATTCATCTTTTTCCGCAAGATAAAAAGATAGAATAGACTAGCGGTTGCGGTTAAAAAACGTCGCACCGCCAAAGCCCTGGGCTAGATGACGTCTCGGGCGAGATTTCAAGCTGCTAGGTGACAAACTAAGCGCTCTAAATTCAGCCCTCTTTCGCCACACGCGCCTCAATAGCAGGCAACTTTCATAAAACAACTGCATGCAGGCACGCACAGGCGCTCTCTCTCTCTCTCTCTCTCGCCTCAACAAGCGCTTTCTCTCTCTAAATCCAGTTTCCAAGAAGCAAAATAGAATAGGATTCAGAGAAAAGATGAAGAACAAGAAAGGGAGAAGAGGAGGAAGAAGAAATCAAGGATACTTAGATGCGAGCGAATTCGATAAACTCCCTTACGAAGTCATCTCCAACATCTTCTCCCGACTCTCCATTATCTCCCTCTTACAATGCAGGAGCGTATGCAAATCCTGGCTCACGATTGTCCGGGACCCCGAATTCGTTACCGCGCACCTTGCCCGGTCTTCCGACACCAACCCGAGCATACTCCTCGTCCGGTCTGGAGGCCACACCGCGATCCCCAATAAACTTCATCTGATCGACTGCGAAGACTCCAAAACCTGCAACGAGATGAATTGGTTCAATACCTGGTTCCGAAGCCCCAGAGAGTTGGAGATGGTGGGTTCGTGTAACGGGTTGATCTGTCTGTACCAACCCGTTTTTCACTCTGCTCCGGTGTACATATGTAATCCCTTCACCGGCGAATACTTGGCATTGCCGCGAATGCCCAGGCACCCGGTGATCGATCGAGTGTTGATGGGGTTCGGATTCAATTCAAAGACTAAAGAATACAAGGTGGTAAGATTGATGCAGATGTTAGGGGATGATACTGATAGTCTACATGTTGAGGTGTATACGCTTGGCACAGGAAATTGGAGAAGTAAGGGCACTATATCTTACAAACTTTGCTGCGAAACCACGGACGTGTTTGTGAACGGGGCTCTTCACTGGATATCCTGTGAAGATCGCGATGATTTGATGACCCACCGATGCATCATATCCTTTGATGTTGGGGACGAGGAATTCCGTGTGGTACCGAATCCAGGGTTTCAGGAAATTCAGGATCTCGGTGTGATTGAGGGCTGCCTTTCTGCGACTTTTTGTTCGGCTACAGGATGTATTGAGATGTGGGTGATGAGGAAGTATGGTGTGAAGGAGTCATGGAGTAAAGATTTTGTTATGACTCTGCCATTTGATCCGATCATGAAGCAATACCAGCCTTTAGGAATACATAGAAATGGTGAACGTTTATTCCGTCATGATAGCGGAGAGCTGGTTACTTACAATGTGGAAAGCCAAAGGTTTAGGGATCTTGAGGTTTATGAGGTTCCGAAATTTGATTTAGCATATACTTATGTGGGAAGCCTTGTTACACTTGAATTTGCTTGTGGAGGAGAAGAGATGAGCATAAGGGATAGAAAGAATATAAAACAAAGGACGACAAGGTAATGGAAGAATCCAACACTCTATTCTTTAGTACTGTTAATAAAGAGTATGGTTATTAGAGATTTTGGTCCTATATTAACTCACCTTTAGAAATTGTACTTAGGTTATGGTGGATTTGTGTAATGGGGCTTCATCTTGACCATATCTATTTGAGTATGTGGCTGCATGTGCTCTTTTGGTAGATGATAGTCGTTTTGGGTTGAGAAGATATGAAAAGTATGATACAAAGGCTATATTCTCAAGTAGATTTTTAAGTTTTATTTCCTAATTAAATCAACTAAATTTTGATCTAATTTGTGTTCTTATTTTTAGTGTGGCCACAATTTTCTTTATAGCGGTTCGCAAATGTCTATTTTTCTAGAGAAACCTCCTGAATTTGCTAGTGGGTTCGTAAATTTTCAAATAGTGGAGTTTAGAGCAAATATGGTAACTTTGTAATGGATAATCGCTTACTGACTTTGTCTCAAGTGCATAAAGATTAGCGGATACAAATTCTAGAGTGAGATAAAAAAGCACTGTCCTATCGTAACTAGAAGTCATATTTTCAGCAAATAATTATTTTTTATAGTTAACTGAAGTGTGAGACTTCATCAATCATTCAACATTTTGAATATGGTCCGTTTAGGTAAAGTTACCGAGTCCTCTAGATAGAAAATGAAAACTAGTCCATGCGTTGGTTGGATTCGACTCCATATCTTCTTATTAGGATTTATAAAATGGGGGCATGGCTTAAGGAGATTTTTGGCAAGCTATAAACTCGTCAAAATTTTATTAAGGCCTCTTGGTAGGTTTGAATATATCGCAACTTAGAAAGCATAACAGTTAAATCATTTGACTATGATAGGTAAAATCCTAGATTCAAAAAAGACTAAATGGGCTTTAATGTGCAATGGCATTCCATTTAGGCTTGTCGATATCATAGATGAAATCCTAGATGGGAGAGATAAGATACCTCATCTTCTTAGGATCTATGGAGATCCCTTGGTCACTGTTATCATGGACTTCCTTGCTAAAGAGGGTATAAGTAGGCTTTCCTTACTTTCTTGCCCATAAAGTAGGGTTATTGATAGGAAGGAAAACAACGATAGTATGAAACAAGACCACAGATCAACTTCACACAATAATAATCGACTTATGTGGTTCATTGGTATGACCATATCCACGGGAAAATATTTTCACTTACTTTCTTGAGTGCAGATGTAAGAAATGTTTGGCTAGGGCAGGGAAAGCTCACAACGAGTGTAATCAAAATCTGATAGCATATTTCATATATTAAGTCTGTCACTCCTTTGATAAGTGTGAAACCCATAGCCCATTAAGGTACCTTACCATACTCAATCTGTACCTAGGAACATAGCTTCCTCTTTTATTGGCAAGCATTACCTCTTATATAGCATGAAATTGGTCCTCCAATTCTTTCTTTTCTTTCATTTTCATTTTCTTTTCTTTTATTATTATTATGATTATTTTTCAAATTGATTTTTTTCATCATTTTTTAAAAAGGATTGAAACAATTGTTCGAAATATTGAGTACGTTCATATATAAAAAGGCTATGAAGCAAGTATAAGTCCAATCAGGGTAAAATAATCTACTATAATACTTACTGCAGTAATTACAAATATTACACATTTAAAAGCCGAAACATCCATCTTCTCATAGTGGACTAAAATATATTGGATCTCCTTTTACTAAATATCTGGATGTTGTGTTGTCATATTTGAACAAAGTTGATTCTTTGTTGCATGTGAAGTGGCACGAGTCTAAAGCATGATCTTTCCTATGGTGAAGGGGTAGTTGACTTTAGTAAGGATAATTGTTCTATGGCCAAGGAATAGTGTTCATCATTGTTGACATGGCATGAGTCTTCAAGCATCATTGTTGGAATTAAATACTGACTTTGATAATTAAGTTGAGAATTATATACTCTTGCTATAACTTCCATGACTTTGGTAATTACGCTGTTCTATTTTCATCATTGTTGCTATTGAAGCCTATTTTTGTTGTTATTGCTACTCGATTCAAGTACAATTTCTGCTGAAGTCCATGTTGCAAAATTCTCACCAATTAACCTATAAAATGTGAAGTAAACCTGATCATATTTGCCTAATTATTTGTCAATCCATACACATGGTTCACAGTTCACCTCATCTCTAATGAAATTAAGCGAGAATTAGCTTATATCAATTGAGAAATTCACTAAATGAGTTCAACAATTTGTGAGGGGGTAGAGAGAATTTGGTAACTGAGGACCTACTCAAATAAATCATCAGCCAAATGTGTGTCATCATAATTCCCATATGCAAAGGATTCCATCATTGGTTGTCTAGGGACTAGGGATAAATTTAGTACTCCAGGATATTAACTAGAAGTTAAAGAAAAGGATAAACCACAATATTTTAATGAGAAAAAATCATTTCATTACTGAAAACAGGTAAACTTACTAAAATGGTGCTAAATTTCATTGAAAAGATGAAATAGATGCATATATCAATTCTCAAAAATAGAACTTATCATTCTATGATTTGCCAACTTGGAATTGCTGAACGGTGTTGGCGTGTAGGGAGAAATATCTTGGTGTGTGAGTACATATTATCTTTCTCAAAATGTAAATATATCAATTAAAATGGGTATGAGCATTTTAGAACTCATAACCCTAATTCTCTCAAAGTTTCCCTTTTTCTCTTGTTCTTCCTCTTCTCCACCAATTCGTAAGCTAACCTAATCCTAATCATTGATTCATCACCTCATAAGCTAATTTTGTATCAGAGCTGCTGGTTTTGGACTCGAGAAGTTGCTGACGTCAGCATACGTCATGTTAGTAATGTTACTAGAGTTAGTTAGAGTGTGGGTGTATCTATTAATATAGGGTGTGTATGTAACCTCTCACTTAATATAAATATTAATGCTGGTGAGAAATGTGTAACTCACTAAGCCTCTCTCTCTCTCTCTCTCTCTCTCTCTCTTTCTCTTTCTAATAAACCCTAAATGGGTATTTCTCCTCTTTAGTTATTAGCTAGCTTCTTTATTTCTACGCGTCACACTGTCACAGTTTGACTATGAAACACAAATTTTTTTACATGAAAAATAAGCTCAATTTTTTTTTATTTGAGCTTATTTTAGGTTGTTTTCGAAGGAATCTTTAGGGTTTTCATCATTCATGATTTTCTAAACTCCCTGCCTCAATGAGATCGAAAGGTGGTCTGATACTTGTTGGGTTTGTACCGGAATCTTCTGAAAAATCTTTTCGGCTAGGTTATATAGCAGATTGTGGTAGAGTTAAAGTTGATCTTCAATTTCTTGTTGCCTATACTCTATGAGTAGAAGTAAGGATCATCATGTGATCGTGCTCCGAGCTGGAGATTGGATTTGTGGACTTTGTCATAATGTAAATTTCCGCCGGCGGGCTATTTGTCATCGAAATGGATGTCGGGCCAGCCGGGCTTTGGGAAAAGATGTAGCACCGGCCGATAATGATTACCAGAAAATGGCTTCTGGGAAGCAGAAGGTCTTAAGTGAGGCACAATGCCGGGATATTGATCGTGGTTGGTCGGTGGTCACCAGGAAGAACCGGTCAGTGCCTACGGTCCCGGCTGTCGGTCTCCACCCCAAACTGTCGTTTGCGGATGTGGTTGTTTCATGCAGGGAGGAATCTGCGCCGACAAGGGCCCTCTTCGTAGATGACCCTCTTTCGGGTGTCCTTCACCTACAGTCTACACAACTGCGGGCTCTGGAGACTAATCTAAGACACTTCTGGGTCGTTATTCATACAAATACGGATTGTTTAGCATTGTTGAATGTACATCGTTGGGTGAATTACAATTGGGAACTTGAAAAGCGACCTAAACTATCTACAATTTCTACTTCCTTGTTCCTACTACAGTTCGGGTCAGAGGAAGGTGCTTTGGAGCTCCTTGGCAAAGCGCGGATTTTCATTGACGGGTGCCCGGTCTCTTGTCGGCGCTGGGAGCCATTGGTGAGCGAGGTTCGTGTTCCGGTGGAGGAGGAAGGGGTTTGGGTGCATATCTTTGGGCTTCCACTCCATGCGTGGTCCCCGGAGGTGCTATTGGAGATTGGGAACCGATGTGGACGGTTCATCCGGGTTGACCAACGTTCCGCGGATCTCTGGACCACGACGCACGCTCGGATCCTCATTGCGGTCGACTCTGTCGCTGCCATCCCGCGTCTCATCAAACTGCGGATTGGCGGCTTTTGCTATCAGCTCGTTGTAGAGCTCGAGAGGGTCGAGCGGACGGTCTTCGACTATCAGTCTCTCCAAGCTATGCCGGGGTTCGATTCCGTGGGTCTGTGCATAGTCGGTGATCCGGTAGTAGAGGTTCAGCTGGTTCGGGATCCAATCGGACATGGAGGGGCTACGCCGGATGGG
Organism: Chloranthus sessilifolius; assembly: GCA_021018995.1. Lineage (NCBI taxonomy): Eukaryota > Viridiplantae > Streptophyta > Magnoliopsida > Chloranthales > Chloranthaceae > Chloranthus > Chloranthus sessilifolius. The sequence continues at coordinate 481,260 of JAJIZI010000016.1, read as the reverse complement.
ATACCGACGGGATGCTCGCAGACGTGCTCTCCCACGCGCACGTCGAACGGGAGGGGGGGCCTCCGCCCTCCGACGGATATGTCGGGTCATTGCGATGATCGACTCGTCGGATTCACTCATCCTCTCATTGTTGGGGGTCGGAGGATGGGGTCACATTGATCTGAGGTGGCTATGGTGACGGAGTGGCAACCTCCGACCAGATCTACGGCTCAAATCGATGCGTGCGAGGATGTCGAGAAGGTACACCTGCACAAACATAGGTTAGGTGAGATCAGAGGTCTGGCGGCGGGGACGGAGGCCCTCGGAGAGCGTACCTGGGATCCTATGGTACATGAGCTCGGCGCCTTCCTGATGCGGAGTCCTTTGCCTGTCAAACTGAAACCTTTTAGGGTTTATCGACGAAGGAGGAAAGGTGGGTTGGTACCTCGGGATGCGGTGGGGTATCGATGGCCGACACGTCGATGGTCTTTCGAAGTTTCCCGAATCGCTCGGACTTCGTTGCTGATGGAACTATGTAGATCCCGCGACCTTTATATGGGGGTGTTGACGGGTTTGCAATCCCGATCGATGACACGTGGAGCGCTGACGTGGCACTTGGGGGACTTAAGTTGCTCTGGACCCGATTTGGATCTTAACGGGTCTCGGGTGCCCTTTTTGCCCACGGGTCGCTCTTACTGGCAGGAACTGGGTCAGGTAAAGGCTCTTGGGTCTCCAACTCAAGACGCTAGGGGGGTCGGGCAGACGGAGTTGTGGGGCCGGGTTGATGCGGGCCCGGTTTCCCCCTTACAACTTAATACAGGGGAGACTCGCGGGACCACAATTAGAGGAGAGTTACATTCTAATGAAGGGGGACACATCCTCAGGAGCGGCAGACGCGAAGGGGCCTTGACGGATGAGTTGGGGGATGCTGCGGACATGGCTGATCTGTATGAGCCCTCGAATCAGGCGGGGGATGGGCTCGCTGTTGAATCCCGACCCCACAGGGACATACGACCACTGCCACTGTGTTCTCATGGGGTTTTTGGAGATGACGATGGGTTGCCCATGGGAGATGAATTGGAAGTTGATAGATTAATTGATGTGGGTCGAAAACTCGGCATGCCTTTTGATGGATCGCACGACGAGCTACGGGCGGTGTTTGGTTCGGTTGTCTCTACTCGTCAGGTAGCCAAAAGCAAGCGGCGGGGTGGATCCAAAGAGCTCGCACGACTGCAATGGGGGATGTCGGATGGGACAGCGGTGGGGGGTCTGTAAGTAGGGACCGGATGGGCGGGCTACACGGATGATGATCATGAAGATGCTTACATGGAATGTCAGAGGAATTAGTAACTGGTCGAAGCGGGTCGGGGTTAAGCAGGTCATTGCGGCTGCTAAGCCGGAGGTGCTCACTTTACAGGAGACAAAGTGGGGCTGCTGCAATCAGAGGAAGGTTACGTCCATCCTCGGCAGGGTTGGATGGGACTGGGTTGGGGCAGACTCCGCTGGTGCCTCGGGGGGCATTTTGGTTGCTTGGCAAACCAGGATGTTTGACAAAGAAGAGGAAGAGGTGGGACTGTACTCGGTCTCGGTTGTATTGCGAAATAAGGCGACGGGGTCTCGATGGGTTTTTGCTGGTATCTATGGGCCATCTTTGGACTCTGAACGGCGCGACTTCTGGTTTGAATTGGCGGCTATGGCGGGTCGGTGGAATTATCCTATATGCCTAGGGGGGGACTTTAATGCGATCAGGTGGGAGTTTGAGAAGAGGGGTGGTATGCCTAATGCGAGAGTGATGCGGGACTTTAACACATTCATTTCCGACTGGGGGTTAATGGATCTCCCGCTCTCGGGGGCTCGCTTCACGTGGTCGAATCAGCGGGCGAACCCGTCGCTTTCCAGATTGGGCAGATTCCTCGTATCGGCAGAATGGATTCAATTGTTCCCAGGGGCGAGGTTGGATGCTCTTGCTCGGCCGATCTCCGACCATCGCCTGCTGTTGTGCACGTCGGATTCAAGCGGGAGGGGGCCGATCCCGTTTCGGTTTGAGAACATGTGGCTGTTGGAGGAGTCCTTTCGCGAACATGTTACATTGTGGTGGCGGGAGAGGACTTACACGGGAACTGCCGCATACCGATTTCTCTCCAAGCTTCGTCACTTGAAGGAGAGGATTAAGGAATGGAATCGGACGGTGTTTGGAAAGGTGCAGGCCTGGAAGGAAGTCCTGCTGGGGAGGTTAAAGACTTTCGACGATCTGGAAGAAGAGAGGGATCTAAGTGGGGAGGAAAGGAGGAACCACTGGATCAAGATGGAGTTTGATAGCGTCTGTAGGTCTGAGCAAATCTGCTGGATGCAAAAAGCCAAAGTTAAGTGGCTAAAGGAGGGGGATGCGAACACTAAGTATTTCCATATTGTGGCGAATGCTAAATTTCAGTCTAAGGTCTTGAGGAGGATTGTGGTGAACGGGGAAACGGCTGAGGGGGAGGACCAAGTTCTTGAGAAGGTGGTTGAGTTCTATAAATCGTTATACACAGATGATGGGTTCACGCGTCCTCAACTGGAGGGGGTGCCTTTTCAATCTATCTCGGTAGTGGAAAGGGAGGTGTTGGAACAGAATTTTACGGAGGAGGAAGTGTGGCGTGCTGTCTGATCGGGGGGACGGAATAAGGCACCTGGTCCGGATGGGTTCACGATGGAGTTCTTTCGGGCTTTCTGGGATCTCATCAAGGCGGAGCTGATGGATATTATAACTGAATTTCACGCGGATGGCTTCATCGGGAGGGCGCTTGGATCCACTTTCATTTTCCTCATCCCAAAGCGAGAGGGGGCTGATGACATCTCCGACTTTCGGCCCATTAGTTTGACAAACTGCACCTATAGAATCATGGCTCGAGTGCTGGCAAACAGATTCAAACCTCTGATGGCCACTCTTATTTCGGGGAACCAAGGGGCCTTTGTGAAGGGAAGACAGTTGGTCGATCTGGTTGCTGTGGCGAACGAGACTATCCACTCTGCTCATCTTCAGCGATGCCCCGCGGCAGTTTGGATAGTGGATATGGAAAAAGCCTATGACCGGGTCAGTTGGACGGCGCTGGACTACATGCTTGGAAGGATGGGATTTGGTGATCATTGGCGAACATGGATGCGGGGCTGTTACTCCTCCGCATGGTTTTCGATTATGATCAAATGCGGCCCCAGCTGGGTACTTCAAAAGTTCTAGGGGCATACGCCAGGGGGATCCTCTATCACCCTTCCTCTTCAATGTGGTGAGTGAGATACTAGCCCGCTTGCTCCACCAGGCTAGGGAGCGACAATTAATTTCGGGGATCCAGGTGGGAGTGCACGACAGCTGTATTACACACCTATAGTATGCGGATGACACGATCCTCTTTGGGAAGGCTAACGACGCTGAGCTCCAGGCGCTCGGGGATGTTCTTCAAGTATATGAGGCCATCTCGGGCCAGCACACTAACCTTCTTAAATCCTCCATTACGGGCATTGGTGTCGGTCAGGAGGAGTTGGAGGAGTTGGCAAATTCCGTTGGATGTCCCATCACACCAATGCCTATTACCTATCTCGGGCTCCCTTTGGGCATCCGAAAATTATCAGTTCGTGATTGGCAATCGGTCGTCCATCGCTTTGAGCAACGGCTGTCCACCTGGAGAGGGAAACTTATGAGTAGTGCTGGCAGGCTGGTTCTCATCAAGGCGGTTTTAGCTTCTTTACCCATTTTCTATATGTCGATGTTTCACTGCTCGGCGACGGTAATACACAAGCTTGAGAGGATCCAATGATCCTTTTTGTGGGAGGGATCGGGATTGGGCCGGAACTGTCATCTCGTTAGATGGGAGGTCTGTCAGTTGCCTGTCGCATGTGGGGGGTTGGGTATTCACTGCCTCAGGCGGACCAACAAGGCGCTGCTTGGGAAATGGTTCTGGAGAGCGGGTACGGATGTCGACAGAGCTGGGCTGTGGCGGAGGGTGCTGGTTGAAAAATATGGGCATGCCCCCGGTGACTGGGGTATATGCCCGAGGGCCCGAAGTGGCGCATCGGCTTGGTGGAAAGGGCTGTGCCGGATCTGGCCCAACTTTCGTAGAGGACTGGCCTTCAAATGGGGATGCGGTACCAGAATTCAGTTTTGGGATGACGTATGGTTAACACCCTACAATCTGAAATCCACGTTTCCGGCTATCTATGCTCTCTCGCCCAACCAGGGGGGGATGATTCACCAATTTGTCACAACTGATAATGGGGCTGTGGTCTGGAATATTAATACGCGGAGATCTCTGAATGACCGTGAGACGGTGGAATTCGCCAGCCTTCTTCAGCTACTGTACGCGCAGCAGCGGACGCAACGGGGAGTGGATCAGAGGGTGTGGGCTCCGAGTCCAAATGGTGAATTTACGGTGAAAAGCCTGTACAGTATCGAGACTCGTCGTCCGCTGGTGCTATTCGAGGGGCGATGGCTGTGGAAAGTTCCTGTCCCCTACAAGGTCAGATTCTTCGTGTGGACCCTATGTAAGGATAAAGTTCTCACGCGGGATCATCTGATGAGGAGGGGGATTGATGTTGCGACGACCTGCGTCATGTGCGGTACGGGTGAGGAGACTGCGGCGCACCTCTTCCTTCACTGTAGTATGGCCACCTCCATCTGGAATGCTGTACTCAGACTCTCGGGCCTGAGTTGGGCTATGGCAGCGACCCCTTACCAGCACCTACTGAGCTGGGCCCCGCGCGGGGGATATGCAACAAGTCACCTGCAAACTAGATGTGCTGTTTTCGCGGTTTTTTGGTGCATCTGGCTGGAGCGAAACGCCAGAATTTTTGAGTCTACTAACAGACCTATGGGTCTCATTGTCAAATCCATCATGGACCTTGTCGGCTTTTGGGGAAGGGATGGTACGAGGGGGAGTGGACATGCTTTCACTGGATGGGATCCAGGCTGAGGGGTGGTCTCCTACTTGTTAGTGGCTGCGCCTTTGCTCCCCTTTCTATAGTGTCTGTATATTTTCTTATCTCCTATTTTCATTTCTCCTCTTTCTATTTCTCGCCCCTTGCGGGTTTCTTTTGTCAGTTTTTCTGATTGTATTGGGTTCTCAGCGCCTTGCTGTGTTTCAATATATGACTTTTTACTGATAAAAAATAAAATAAAATATAGCAGATTGAAGTATATCATTTTATGAAATCCCAGATTTAGTTTTCACGCCAAAGTCACAAAATTTGGGGCTCTAGCTTTATTTGTTATCGCTTGATAATTCTTTCCTGTGCCATGAACTTCGGTTTTGTGCTGTGAGTCTTTTAGTTTTGATCCAGAGTGATTTGGTTGAGCAGTGATATATTTATGCTGTTTTTTGTGTCATTATATATCCTTCTTGAGAAGAGATTGATTTTTGGTCTTTGATATAGTGGAGCAGTAATTGCTTAGATTCCGTGAATTGGAGATATTTGTTATTATTCTTTGTCTATCTCTGTAGAATACTCCTGAACACTGTAGGAGAAGGTTTTTATTGTTTATTTATTATTATTATTTTAGTGTTGCACTAAATACATTGTATAGTGTTGCATACATCTCTTGTGGAGTACCTGCAACAACGCAAATTTATTTTTTGTTCTGGTGTTTGCCTTGGCATTGCATATTTGTTTTTTGTTGTGGTGTTTAGATTTGTAGTGGAGTACTCGCAACAGTGCAACAATGCAAATTTGTTGTGGTTGCTGATTTGTAGTGCTAGCATCGTTTGCCAGATTACTTGAGGGCTGGCTGTAGAACCTGTGTTTGTTAGTAGTTCCTGTAGTATTGCAGTCCTGGTTGGGGTATCTGCCATAGAAGGCTGTGCTAAGATATTTATTTCTCCTAGTGCAATGTTAGTGTAGGAAAGAGTTTCTTTGTTGACTTGGCTGTAACTCATAAAAATGGAAAAAATGGAGTGCGCCTCGTGTTAACTATAAAAATGCAATGAGTATAATGCTTTGTTCTACTCGGCTGGGTTTGATAACCGTACATCAACCAAGTTGCATACACCTTCTCAGGCTCCATGGTTCATATATTCTAGAGCAACAGATCACGTGTCTACTACATCTCTCTTCCAATCTTTATTCTTTATCATCATCTTGTAGTGTTTGTGTGGATGATAGATTCCATGTTCTAGTTATCGGGAAAAGGGCTGCTCATGTTGCTCATCTGCCTCTTGAGTCCACCGTAATATTCCAAAAATGCAGATTAACCTTCTTTCAGTCAGCAACAGCACTATGTCTGAATTGTAGTGTGCCTTTTTTCCTTAATTATTGTGTCTTCCAGGACTTGTCGACCAAAGAGGTGTTTGGTCGTGGTCGCTATGAGAGAGGATTATGTGTTTGAGGATCATCACATGTAAAGATCGGTAGTTACTGCTTGTTCTTTGAGGATATTCGACTATGACACACTCATTTTCTCCATCCCCCCTTACAACGTTTGCATCTCTTGTTTTCACAAAAACTTAGTTCTGTTGATACTTCCAATATGATGTGTGTCAAATGGCAAAGCATCATAGAACATCCTTCTTATTGGTGAAAAAAATTAATATTTCTTTTTCACATTATGCACTCTGGTTTTTTGCTCTCCTTACTATTATTATTATTATTATTTTGTTTCATTCATTGATGATTGCGCCCGTTTCACTATTCCATATTTGTTGAAGTCTAAAGATGTAGTTGCTTGTCTTTCGTGTCTTTCACAAGTTGGTCCAAACTCGATATTATGCCATTGTGAAAGTTTAGAGATCTGATAACGGTGGAGAGTATGCCACCCACCATCTTTAGTCCTACCTTTGCAATCATGGTCTTGAGTGACAAACCACTTGCCGCTACACCCACAACAAAATGGGATAGATGAAAGAAAAAGTTAACATTTGCTTGAAGTTGTTCGTGCATGTTAATTGGTATTGCATGTGTTCCTAAATGTTTATGGGGTGATGTCGTTCTCACTGACAACTTTTTCATTAACAAAATGCCTACTCCTATGCTTGAGAATAAGTTCCTCGCCTATTGTTGTATTCTTAAAAAGTTCATTTTTCTGTTCCTCCTCATGTATACAAATCCCTTTGTTTTGCTCATATTCCCTCATCTCGTTGTGATAAGCTATCTCAAAAGGGTTCATTGGTAATCCTCCCACTCAAAAAGGATATAAATGTTATGACCCTATCTCTGCAAGAGTCAGTCACTATGGATGCTACCTTTTTTAAATCCATTCCATTTTTTTCTCCTCCAAAGCGCCTGCTCCGGGGGGAGAGTTCTAAGGAAGAAAGCACTGTACCAGTGTCAAGTGATGTTGATGAGGAAGTTGAAATTAAAGTGGGCGAGCATTGACTCCTAAGTCGCAACAAAGAGAAGTTGTTACTGCATGAGCTGACACTTTTAGTAAGTTTGGAAAAGGCAAAACCTTCATCTAGGGTAAAGCCTTTAAGAAGATGAAGAAGACGGCCTCTCCTTCTCAGACTAAACATGAAGCTCTTCCTGAAGTACGCTCGTCAAGTAGTGATCTCCTCTCCTCAAAATAATTTGGATCTTCCTATTGCTTTATGCAAATCTTCCAAGTCTTGTACTCGCCATCCATCAGTGAATTTGTGTCCACTCCAATATATTTTTCATTCCTTTCTTCCATAGATTTGATTTATATTCCATCTAATGTTACTATGACATTATTCCAGTCCCAATTGGAGGCAATGATAAAAGATGAAGGCATTGAAGAAAAAGCAATACATGGGAAATAAATTCCCTACAAGAAGGAAGAAATTAGTCGGGTGCAAAACTGCAAATAGGTTTATACTGTAAATATAGATCCGAGGGCTCTATGCAAAGATATAAAGCAAGGCTGGTTGCAAAAGGGTTATGCAAACTTATGAGATCAACTACAAGGATACATATGCCTTGGTAGCTAAGTTGACCTCTATTCAAGTGTTGCTATCATTGGCTGCATACAAGAGGTGGTCCCTTTACCAATTAGATGTGAAAAATGCTTTTCTCCATAGTGACCTAAAGGAAGATGTGTACATGGCACCTGACGGGGACGCCACATACATGGACATTGGATTCGGACCACATCGTTTCTACCGGCGTCGAAAGAAGAAGCGGAATGGAAGTCAGAGCTAGGGAAAGATGAAAAATACTGGAGAATTGAGGAACAAACGTAAATTCGATCGATCGAATCCTTTTTCGATCGATCGAACTAGGTCGACAGAAATACGTGTTCTGGAGTATATAATTCGATCGATCGAATTTCCATTCGATCGAGTCTCAAATTCGATCGATTGAATTTCAACAGCGATATTTTATAAATATATATGTATTTCGATCGATCGATTTGCACTTTCGATCGATCGAATTTCAATTTCGATCGATTGAATTTCAATTTTGATCGATCAAAATCGCGCCGAGTTGTTTTGGAAGTCTAGTTTCGAACTTAAGTTTTAGAGGTTTATTTGTCGTTTATTTAATATTAGTTTTAGGGTTTTCTTTTATTGTAAGACCTCCTATATAAGGTCCTTAAGCTAAACAATGTAATTAGTTGATTGATTATTGAATGAGAGCTTTTGCTTTATAAAGAGAGTCTTCTTCCCCGTGATGGGTTTGGTGTGAGACCAAGGGAGTAATTCCCATATATCTTCTTTTATCTTTGTCATCAATTGACTTTATTCGATTATATTTGCTATCTCTCGATCTGTATTTGCTTTTTTAAACCTTAGACTAATTGTTACCTTGCGATCCCAAAACCTTCAACCTTTTGAAAGCCTAAAACAAATAAAGTCAACACCCTTTCCAAACCATAAACCGATTCGAAAACCATAAGCCTATTGCAAACCATAAGTCCCTTTCACAACCCTATTTGGAAATCGTGAATCTACATCGGATTGAAGACGAGTGCCTAAGTCTGGAAAAGCCAGAGTTCTATCTTTAGGCCGATCTCGCCTCAACTCTAAAAGTACTTGCGCATCGGACTGGACCCTATCTGGATCTCGTGTGATCTACCCATCACAATTCTCCAAACCCTAAGGTATTAAAGATAATTTTGCGATTAAACTTGAGTTAATTTATGTAATTTCGGCAAAATCTGCATTAAAATCATATTCACGCATTTTGGGGTCGTTGTCCCGCGTCAATTTTGGTATTAGAGCCCTAGGTTTTCTAGGTTAGGGCATCTTTGCTTGTCATATTTATTTTATTGCATTGCTTTCTTTTGTGAGTCCATATTGCATTCCACATTAGAACCCTAATAGGACTTTGTGATCACCATGGCTTCGGATGAGGTTCTTGATACTATTAAAGCTATGCGAGAAGAATTGGGTGCGATTAATGCACGTATGAATACCATAGAGCAAGCCCAAACATCCCTAGGAGTTGGTAATGATAGGTTACGTGATCGAATCAACCAACTGGAAGCGATGAGTGAACTTGAAAATCAACACTAAGAACGTGAGTGCCCTCACTTTGAACGTAATGGTCGCCAAGACAACCAGAACCGTAAGGATCATCGTAGAGATGACTATGACCTTGAAGTTCAACTCCTCAAGAACGTCCGAGTTGAGATTCCGACTTTCGATGGAAGAATAGACCCTACCGTCTTCCTCGATTGGCTCTCCGACATGGACCAACACTTTGATTGGTATGCCATGAATGATGACCGTTGCGTTAGACTCGCTAAAACGAAGTTGGTTGGTCAAGCTCATCTTTTCTGGCTCAATGTTGAGCGCATCAGCGTGAATGCGGGTTGTCCTCCCATTATCCGTTGGGACGACATGAAGGAATGACTTACTGAGAAGTATGTTCCTTTATCATATCACCAACGCCTCCTCGACCAGTGGCAAAATTTACACCAAGGTGGTATGCCCGTTACCAATTCCATTGCCAAATTCGAAGAATTCATGATGAGGGCCAAAGTATCGGAAGACCCTGAAATCACTCTCTTTAGATTCCGCACCGGATTACGACTTGATTTGCAAAAAGAATTGATTTCTCACCCCGTGGAAACTTTTGAAAGATGCTATGCCGTTGTGCAAGATCTTGAACGGTACTTGAAAACCTCGGTGATGAAGAGAACCGAGCCACAATATAGTAGTCAAAGACCCGGTGAGGGACGATTTAATCCTCCTCCCAAGCCTACACAACCTGCCCCTACCAATTCGAGGTTTGAAAGGGGAAAAGGTGTAGTTGGAGAATTCTCAAGGGTTAATTCTCAAGTAAAGTGCTATAAATGTCATGGGATGGGACACTTTGCCGCCCAATGCCCTACGAAAGAATCCCAAAGGACTCTCTTCATTGAGGGAGAGGATGATGATGAGGTAGTGGTTGAAGAAGAAGTATTTGAACCGGTTAACACCTCTTGTGATGAGGAGGGTGATGCTATTGGTCATGCTTTAGTTGTGAGGTGTGCCCTTGCACAGCCTCAACGGGATGAAAATGATGACTGGCGAAGGGAGAACATCTTCCACACCTTTGCCAGATTTGGTGAAAAGAACTGTAGGGTCATCGTGGACAGCGGTAGTTGCACCAATGTAGTGTCAACAAATGTCGTACGCCGCTTGGGGCTTACACCCGAAGCCCACCCGAGACCTTATGAAGTCGCATGGGTCGACTCTTCATTCCCGTGTCGAAAAGGTGTCATGTACCGATTCAGTTAGGTTCTTATTTGGATACCTTATGGTGTGATGTGGTGCCGATGGATGTGGGCCATATCATTTTGGGAAGGCCGTGGCTCTATGACATGGACATGACTTTTTCTGGTCGATCAAACATATATACGTTCATGCATAAGGGTAAGAAGATTACTCTACACCCTTTGCCTCCCAAAACACCATCGACCAACACAGTCGAAAAGAAGGGCGAGTCTTCGAAAGCCATTAATATTGTGAGCCCTTCTGAATTCGAGAAAGTATCGTTAGATGAGAGTGTGGTGTACGTAGTTGTCACTGTAGAGAGTGTTCCCGAGTTTGTGAGCAAGTGTCCCAAGGAGGTTGAACCGATTTTGAAAGAGTTTATGGATGTCTTCCTTGAAGACTTACCAAACGAACTCCCTCCCCTGCGCGATATCCAACACGCAATAGACTTGGTTCCCGGATCTATCTTACCGAACCTGCCTCACTATAGGTTGAATCCGATTGAACACACCGAGTTGACTCGGCAAGTCAATGAGCTCCTTCAGAAGGGGTTCATCCAAAAGAGCATGAGCCCGTGTGCCGTACCCTGCCCTACTCACTCCTAAGAAAGATGGCACAGGACGCACGTGTGTGGATAGCCGTGCGATCAATAAGATTACGGTTAAGTATCGGTTTCCCATACCAAGGCTCGATGACATGCTCGATATGATGGTGGGTGCTACTATCTTTTCAAAGATAGACCTTAAGAGTGGCTACCATCAAGTCCGCATCCGCCCCGGAGATGAGTGGAAAACCGCCTTTAAGACTGAGGATGGTTTTTATGAGTGGATGGTCATTCCATTTGGGCTTTCTAACGCCCCGAGTACTTTCATGCGACTTATGACCCAAGTGTTGAGGTCGTTTCTAGGCAAATTCCTTGTTGTTTATTTCGACGACATTTTGATCTATAGTCATGACAAGGTTCAACACTTGAATCACCTTAGGTTGGTTTGTGAAACCCTCAAGGGCGAGAAGTTGTTTGCAAATCTCAAGAAGTGCACCTTCATGCAACATTCCGTTGTCTTCTTGGGATTCATTATCTCGGCCGATGGAATGTCGCGGACCCCGAAAAGGTTAAAGCCATTGTGGAGTGGCTCGAGCCTAAGAACATACATGATGTCCGTAGCTTTCATGGTTTAGCTATTTTTTATCGTCGCTTCATCAGAAGCTTTAACACCATCATGGCCCCAATCACTAATTGCATGAAAAAAGGGGACTTTAAATGGGGTAAAGCAGCGACGAAAGCCTTTGTTAAGATCAAACAACAAATGAGTAGTGCACCCGTGCGATTGCCGGACTTTTTCAAAGTCTTTGAAGTCGCATGTGATGCATCGGGTGTGGGCATAGGAGGAGTGCTTAGCCAAGAGGGTCACCCAGTGGCCTATTTTAGTGAAAAACTTAACGAGGCAAATCAACAATACTCCACCTATGACAAGGAGTTCTATGTGGTCGTTCAATCTCTTTGGTTTTGGAAACATTACCTTATACCGCAGGAATTTGTGCTTTTCTTTGACCATGAAGTCTTACGCTTTCTTGCTTCTCAGAAAAAGTTGAACCCAAAGCACGCGAAGTGGGTCGAGTACCTTCAAGGATTCACATTCGTGTTAAAGCATAAGGCCGATGCTGAAAATAGGGCCGCTGATGCACTTAGTCGGCGAGTGGTGACTTGCGCACAATGAGCATCGAGGTCGTCGGGTTCGAAAGGTTAAAGGATGAGTACGCCGAGTGCCCAGATTTTGGAGTTGAGTACACTGCTCTCCTTAGTGACCCAACCAGCACACACCCCATGTACACCATCCACAATGGGTACTTGTTTAAAGGCAATCGCCTTTGCATCCCTCGCACTACATTGCGTGACTTTCTCATTTGGGAGTTACATGTTGGAGGGATGGTCGGACATTTCGGGTGTAATAAAACAGTCGCGCTCGTAGAGGATAGGTTCTTTTAGCCTAGCCTAATGAGAGATGTCGCCCAGGTTAAACATTGTCGTACTTGCCAAGTGTCAAAACAAACTAAACAAAATACTGGCTTGTTCACCCCGTTACCCATGCCACACACACTGTGGCAAGTCCTCTCAATGGACTTCGAGCTTGAACTTCCCAAAACTCCAAAGAAGCACGATTCCATCTATGTCGTAGTAGACCGATTCTCCAAGATGGCGCACTTCATTCCTTGTTCCAAAACCTCCGATGCATCCCACATTGCTAAATTATTTTTCGCGGAGGTAGCGCGTCTTTATGGGTTGCCCAAAACCATTGTGTATGATAAGGATGTTAAATTTACGAGCTATTTTTGGAAGACCCTTTGGCACATGATGGGCACATTGCTCCAATTCTTGACCTCTTACCACCCTCAAACGGATGGCCAGACCGAAAGCACCAATAGGAGCCTTAGGAATCTCCTTCGTAGTCTTGTCGGTGATCATGTTAGGACCTGGGATACCATCTTACCCACAACTGAGTTTGCCTATAATAATTTTGTCAATAGGTCCATAGGCACGAGTCCTTTTGAGGTAGTACATGGTCATAGGCCTAGGACCCCATTAGATTTGATCCCCATGTCTGCATCCCATAAAGTGTCAGAGTCAGCCGGTGCATTTGTACAACGCATTCATAGTTTGTATGCCGAAATTAAACAAGAGATTAATTCAAGCAACAGTCAATATAAATTATCTGCAGATGCTCACAGGCGTTTTAAAGAATTTCACGTGGGTGATTATGTGATGGTCTGGGTTAGGTCTGAGCGGTTCGCATCGGGATCCGCAAAGAAGCTCCAATCCCGAGGCGTTGGACCTTTTAGAAATTTGACTAAGAGTGGTCCTAATGCATACGTACTTGAGGTTCCTCCAGGTACGGGGGTTAGTTCAACGTTCAATGTGGAGGACTTGGTTCCTTACTTGAGTTTCACCCCACCTCCTGAAAATCCACTCTAGCCACTACTAGTCCTAGCCCCAACCCAATCTTGCAGCCTGTATCTCTTCCTTCCCCAAGCTGACAGAGAACAGATGAAATAGAGGATATAATCAACGATCATGCCGTCTCTACATATGACGGAGGATTCCAGAAGTACTTGGTTAAATGGGTCGGCAAATCGGAGTCTGAAAATACTTGGATCCACTAGAATGAAATTCGCCGCTTGAACCCCAACCTGCTAGACAACTACCACGAGCGCGTTTCATCAGTGATGAAACCTTTTTGGTCTAGGGGAATTGACGAGGACGCTACATACATGGACATTGGATTCATACCATATCGTTTCTACCGGCGTCGAAAGAAGAAGCGGAATGGAAGTCAGAGCTAGGGAAAGATAAATACTGGAGAATTGGAGGAACAAATGTAAATTCGATCGATCGAATCTAAATCTCGATCGATCGAACTAGGTCGACAGAAATATGTGTTTTGGAGTATATAATTCGATCGATCAAATTATATACTCGATCGATCGAATTCCAACGGCGATATTTTATATATATGTATTTCGATCGATTGATTTTCACTTTCGATCGATGGAAATCGCGCCGAGTTATTTTAGAAGTCTAGTTTCGAACTTAAGTTTTAAGGGTTTATTTATTTTTTATTTAATATTCGTTTTAGGGTTTTCTTTTATTGTAAGACCTCCTATATAAGGTCCTTAAGCTAAACAATATAATTAGTTGATTGATTATTGAATGAGAGCTTTTACTTTATGAAGAGAGAGTCTTCTTCCCCGTGATGGGTTTGGTGTGAGACCAAGGGAGTGATTCCCATATATCTTCTTTTATCTTTGTTATCAATTGGCTTTCTTCGATTTTAATTGCTATCTCTCGATTTGTGTTTGCTTTTTTAAACCTTAGACTAATTGTTTCCTTGCGATCCCAAAACCTTCAACCTTTTGAAAGCCTAAATCTAATAAAGTCAACACCCTTCCCAAACCATAAACCGATCTGAAAACCATAAGCCTATTGCAAACTATAAATCCCTTTCACAACCCTATTTGGAAACCGTGAATCTACATCGGACTGAAGACGAGCGCTTGAGTCCGGAAAAGCCAGAGTTCTATCTCTAGCCGATCTCGCCTCAACTCTAAAAGTACTTGCGCATCGAACTGGACCCTATTCGGATCTCGTGTGATCTACCCATCACAATTCTCCAAACCCTAAGGTATTAAAGATAATTTTGCAATTAAACTTGAGTTAATTTATTCAATTTCGGCAAAATCTGCATTAAAATCACATTCACGCATTCTAGGGTCGTTGTCCTGTGTCAAGCACCACCAATCGACTTTGCACTTCAGGGGGAGAAAGATCTTGTAAACTGACAAGGGCTATCTATGGATTGAAGCAATCCCCACCTGCTTGGTTCAAAAAGTTTTGTCATGACATCATTAAATTTAGGTATTGTAGAAGCCACTATGATCACACCCTTTGTGTAAAACGGGGAACACATCTTACTACTCTCATAATATATAATGATGATATCACAATTGCCAGTGAGGATGAAGAGGAAGCTATGAGACTCAAGTAGTTCTTGAGTCGAATGTTTAATATTAAGGACCTTAGTCCTTCTAGATGCTTCCTAGGCATCAAGGTTGCTCGATCAAAGGCCGGAAGCACACTCTTGACCTGCTCAAGGAAGTTGACATGTTGGGCTGCAACCTTGCTAGTTCCCTTATGGATGTGAAACGTAGAATGAATCCTGAAGATGAAGCACTCAAGGATATTTGCTTATATCAGCGTCTTGTGGACAAGTTAATCTATCTCACCATCACTCAACCAGATATTGCCTATGCAGTAAGTGTGGTCAGCCACTACATGCACGCTCCTCAGAATTGCCATTTGTATATTGAATATCAGGTTCTCAGGTATCTGAAATCCAGTCCTGGAAGGAGGTCTGCTATATGGAAATCGTGTTCTCCTTGATGTCAATTTTTTTTCCTAATACAGTTTCTGCTAGATCTTTTAGCGACATAAGATCCACAACAGGTTTTTCTACATTCCATAGGGGTAGCCTAGTTACCTTGAGCAGTGACAAACCCCACATTGTGTTGAAAAGTGCTGAAGGCTGAAGCAGAATACATTCATCCTAGCAGAATACACAGCCATGTACAAGGTGCACTTGAAGGAATGTGGGTTAGGTTCGTCCTAGTAGACACTGAATAACATATGAATCTCTCTATACTATATTGTAGTCATTAAATTGCCCTTCACATTGCTGGGAGTCTGTTCTATTACGAGAGAACAAAATACCTAGAATTTGACTGTCACTTTGTAAGGGAGAAAGTGGAATGTGATGAGTTCTGTCCTCAAGTTGCATTGGAAAATCAACTTGCAGACATTCTTACTAAAGCTGTTGGGAAGACTATATTGCAAGATATTACTTCCAAGTTGCATGAATGCATGATACATATCTATGCTCCAACTGGAAGGGGAGTGTTGGTATGTGGGAAGAACTATCTTTGTGTGTGCGCAACTTTCTCTGTGGGTTAGTATGTATCAATGATGAACATATTATGCTGGGGAACATCAAGATCGAGAGCATTGAAGTTGAACTGCAACAGAATTTCAGCTTCAAAGAAAAAAAAAATTATTTTATTTTTTATGAACAGTGCCCGTGAACAGTGTCACGGATGTCCGTGATGAACAGTATTGGACGCTCGTGAAACAGTGACGGACGTCCGTGATTTTACACCCCCACTGTCCGTATGTCATAGACATCCGTGGGCGTCGTGACAGAGTTTTCTAATTTTGACGAAATTTACCTTTTTTAGGATTTTATTAGTATTAGGACTCTTTATTTCGAATTTTAATTATTGGTGGCCTATATATTGAGGCTTGTAAGACTTTTTAATTAGTTATTGAATATTTTGAATGCTTTTATGCTTGAATATTCTTTGCCTGAGATGGGTTTGGTGTGAGGCCAAGGGAGTGATTCCCAAAAACTATCTATTTATCTTTTCTATTATCTATCAGTCTTCTTTGAATCTTTTACCTTATTGATCTTTGCTTGTTTTTTTAAATCTCAATCTATTGATTTAGATTCGAAACCCTAAACCTTTTATGAACCCTAAATCCATCAGAGCCGAAACCCTTTTCGAAACCATAACCTAAAACTAAATCATAAACCTATTACAAACCATAAATCCCTTTCACAACCCTATTTGGAAACCATGAATCTACATCGGATTAAAGACGAGCGTCTAAGCTTGAAAAAGCCAGAGTTCTATCTCTAGGCCGATCTCGCCTCAAATTTAAAAGTACTTGCGCATCGGACTGGACCCTATTTGGATCTCGTGTGATCTACTCATCACAATTCTCCAAACCCTAAGGTATTTAAGATAATTTTGCGATTAAACTTGAATTAATTTATTTAATTTCGGCAAATCCGCATTAAAATTCATATTCACGCATTTTAGGGTTATTGTCCCGCGTCAGTTTCGGTATTAAAGCCCTAGGTTTTCTAGGTTAAGGCATATTGTGTGGCATTTTAATTTATTGCATTTTATTTCAGTTTTGTTTGTGCACATCTAGTGTTTGATAAAATTCTTCTTCCATTGTGGTTCATGTTTGCATGTCATTTAGCACTCGTGTTAGTAAGCCTGTTCCCCATGAGCATGAGCGAGATTGCCGATGTCATTAGGGACATCAAAGCCGAAATGTGTGCGATTAAGAATGGGAGCTGCTACACTCCAAATTATTGGCAAAGTCCTAAAAGTAGTGATGGGACTAGAGCCAGGGGATACCCCCTTCATCGCGAACCCGAGTACGATCCCGTTGAGAAGTTTTTAACATCTATTCGGGATGAAGTTCCAAACTTTGAGGGATGGATGAATCTTCAAGCCTTCGTGGAATGGCTGTCTGGTGTAGAAGAGTATTTTGATTGGTATGGCGTACCGAATGAGTATAAAATTAGGCTAGTGAAAACATAGTTAGAGGGAAATGCCAAATTTTTTTGGACTCTCTTAGAACGTCGTACTGAGTCTCTTCGGAATAAATTCATCTCCACATGGGAGAGGACATGAAGGTGGAACTTATCGAACAATATGTTCCTTTCACACACTGTCACCTTTTACGGAGTTTGAGAACTAAGACAAATAAGTGTCCTGATTGTCTTGAGTGTCAAGGGTTCGGACACTTTGCATACCAATGCCCCACAAAATTTCCCACTCCGAGTTTATTGATGAAAAGAGTGAGTCCTAAGGAGCCTGAGAATAGGGAAGTGGAAGAAGTGTACGACCCTCTACCGTGATGAATAAAGAGGAGATGGAAGAAGCTGACGAAAGTCTCGTTTGTTTTAATGAGACTTCTATCTCCCTTGTGGATAATGATGTTGGGTTGAGTACACGCGAGTCCATCGAACTGGCTACGCAAGAACTTTAGTGTCAATTGAATCGAGTACCCCAGAGTCTTTGGTTTTGGTCGAACCGAGTACGCACGAGTTGCTAGAGCCGAGTGCACCTGAGCCATTAGTGTCACTTGATTCAATCACACATGAATCGGTTACATGTGAGTCGTTAGCGTCACATGCATATGAGAGTATCGAGTCCATAGACACGCATGCACATCATAATCTCGAGTTGCATACCACTATACATTTCGAGTCTTATTGTGAGTCAACTGTCGAGTTTCATTCTGCATTGCATGCCGAAAGTAAACAAAAGATTAATTAAAGCGACAATCACTACAAATTATCTGTGATACTTCGACTATCGAGAGTACATGGGCCAATGATGAAAGAGCTTGCCGCTTGAGTTCTCGTAATCCCGACCGATATCACGATCACACTTCATCGGGGATGAATTCCTTCAGATCCGGGAGGGTTGATGAGAAACTTCAAAAATATTTGGTAGAGTGGGTTGGCGAGCCGGGTTGTCAGGTTCATTAAGGAGAGGTTTACGGTGTGCGTCCTGCTATAATCAGCCGAGATGAGGATCATACATCATCAAGAGCCGAGGTTGTTTGGGCTAGTTGCAAGGAGTTCCACCGTGCGAGTTCCGATACACTTGATCAGTACCACGTGCGTGTTTCATTGTTAATGAAACATTTTGAGTGGAGGAGAATGACGGCGAACGTCAAGATCGAGAGCATTGAAGTTGAACCGCAACAGAATTTCAGCTTCAAGGAAAATTTATTTATTTATTTATTTTTGATGAACAGTGCTCGTGAACAGTGTCACGGATATCCGTGATGAACAGTACCGGAAGTCCGTGATTTTACACCCCCACTGCCCGTATGTCACGGACATCCGTAGGGCACTACGGACGTCCGTGGGCGTCGTGATGGGGTTTTCTAATTTTGACGAAATTTACCTATTTTAGTGTTTTATTAGTATTAGGACTCTTTATTTCAAATTTTAATTATTGATGGCCTATATATTGAGGCTTGTAAAGACTTTTTAATTAGTTATTGAATATTTTGAATGCTTTTATGTTTGAATATTCTTTCCCTGAGATGGGTTTGGTGTGAGGCCAAGGGAGTGATTCCCAAAAGCTATCTGTTTATCTTTTCTATTATCTATCATTGTCTTCTTGGAATCTTTTACCTTATTGATCTCTGCTTGTTTTTCTAAATCTCAATCTATTGATTTAGATCCGAAACCCTAAATCTTTTATGAACCCTAAATCCATCAGAGCCGAAACCCTTTTTGAAACCATAGCCTAAAACCAAACCATAAGCCTATTACAAACCATAAATCCCTTTCACAACCTTATTTGGAAACCGTGAATCTATATCGGATTGAAGACGAACGCCTAAGCTTGGAAAAGCCAGAGTTCTATCTCTAGGCCGATCTCGCCTCAAATCTAAAAGTACTTGCGCATCGGATTAGACCCTATTTGGATCTCGTGTGATCTACTCATCACAATTCTCCAAATTCTAAGGTATTTAAGATAATTTTGCGAATAAACTTGAATTAATTTATTTAATTTCGGCAAATCCGCATTAAAATTCATATTCACGCATTTTAGGGTTACTGTCCCGCATCATATTATCTTGGTCAAGATGCATATATATTAATAGAAAAGGTATGAGTATTTTAGAACTCAACCCTAATTCTCTCCACTCCGTTCTTCTCTTAGTGTGTGTCTCTTTCTCTGACGGGGACGCCGACATCGTAGACATCGGATATTAACCTTTTCACATGTACCGACGGCAGAAGAAGCGGAATGGACATCAGAACTAGGAGTAAAGGGGCGAAAGATGAAATTCTGGAGAATTGAAGGAACACAGCAAATTCGATTGATCGAATTGCAATTTCGATCGATCGAAGTCCTATTTCGATCGATCGAACAGGAGCGAGAGGAAAATACTAGTTCTTGAGTATATAGTTCGATCGATCGAATTATATACTCGATCGATCGAATTCCAACAGCGAAGTATTTGATATAGGTTTTTCGATCGATCGAGTTTCACTTTCGATCGATCGAAATCGCGTAGTTTAGTTTATATTTTATTTTTTTTAATTTCGAACTTAACTTTTAGGGGTATACTTGTCTTTTTGGTATTTGTTTTAGGGTTTTATTTTCATTTGAAAGGGCTCCTATATAAGGTCCTTAAGATAAATAATGTAATTAGTTATTGATTATTGAATGAATGAGCTTTTGCTTTTAGAACTTGAGATGAGTTTCTCCGAAGAGTGATTCTTCTTCCCGATAAAGGTTTGGTGTGAAGCCAAGGGTGCGAAGCCCGCAAAATCTATCTTCTATCTATCTATTTCTTATCTTCTCTGCTTGTGTTGATCCCACAACCCTAACTCAGCCATCATCCTTTTGAAATCCTAAAACCCTAGCTTTTCCCTAAGCCATTGAATCGATCCGATTCAACAACCGTAGCCTCCATCAGACCATTAAGCCTAGCCATATCAAAATAACCAGAAAATCAGAGATTCCGTCATTGAACGGTGAGTGCCCTAATATGGAAATCTAGAGTTCTATCTCTAGGATCGATCCGCGCTGCAACCTAACGGATCTAACGCTCGGACTGAACCCTGCTCGAATCATACGCAATCCTCCAATGGAATACTACGAAAGTCTAAGGTATTCGCTATATTTTAGGGCTTATTGTTTAATTTAATTTGATTCAATTTCGGTAATCAATTAATCATTGCATTCACGTAGTTTAGGGGGTTGTCAAATGTCTCTCTCTCTCTCTCCTTCTCCACCAATTCCTATTCTAACCTAACCCTATTTGTTGATTCATCACCTCATAAGCTATTTTTTGTTCTCAAAATTAAAACCAAGGAATAAATTTTACTCTAGAATATTTAGTAGAAGTTGAAGAAAGGCTAAACTGCAATACTTAATGAGAAAAAAATTTCATTATAGAAAATTTGTAAAATTACTAAAAGGGTGCTAACTCTTATTGGAAAGACGAAATACGTATATATGTTTTTTAATTCTTGAAATAAAGCTTATCATTGTACGGCACATCGACTTATGGAATCAATGGACGGTGCAATGATAAGTGAGCTCCCCGCTCCCCTCTTTTCAACGGACAAAATATGCCCTTGTCTTCGGATATGCAAAGGAAACTTTGATAAGTGGGCCTTTTCGTCCATGAAAAAGATTGGAGCCCACTAACTGCTGGACTGCCCAACACAGCACAAGTCACTGGATCGTTTATCAATGAGTTTTAGTTTTTATTATTTATTTTGCTTAAATATATGTTTGTTTCTTCTTTTTAATGTATATTAGCACTTTTTTGTAATTATCCATTGCAAATAGATTATTTCTAAGACGGGCTGTATCTTCAGGTTCAAGGGGGGCAGCAACAGCAGGTGTTGCAGCTATGGTAAAGGGAGGGATAGAGGGGTGGGGTAGGCAAATGGGAAGGTTAAGGGGACAAATCATGGTGGAGTTAACTCATAAACACCCGTAAAACTAAAGGGAGCGGGTCATTTTCTATTTGTTAAAAGGGCAACCTTGCCCTTCTAACAAATAGCTATATAAAACCTAATTTCACCTGTTTCATTTCTCAGTTCCTAAAACATACAGGTTAAAAACCCTAGCTGTGTGCGACTCCTCTTCTCTCATTATAAGCTCGAGCAGACCTCTCATTTACCACAACTCGAAGAAGAAGACGACCGCCAAACATTTGATATTTTATTAAAGAAAACCCATGTTGCCCTTCTTGTCTGCCATCAGCTCTTTGCTACCTCTTGAAGAAGGAGGAGGAAGGAGCAGGAGGAGGAGGAGGAGGAGGAGCAGTAGCTGGAAGAAGGAGCAGGAGCAGGAAGGAGCAGGAGGAGGCAGGAGCAGGAGCTGGAGCAGGAAGAAGAAGGAGAAGGAGAGCAGGAGGAGGGGAGAAATATTATGAGAGATATCTACCATTTGTTTTTAATGCAAGCCCTCGCCCCCCTTCTCCTCTGCCATTAGCCCCTTGCTACCTCTTGAAGGAGGGGAGAAATATTATGAGAGCCATCTGTCCCATAGACTTTTAGATGCACACCGATTTACATACTTATTTGGTAATTATA
The DNA here is from genome assembly GCA_021018995.1 of Chloranthus sessilifolius. Taxonomy (NCBI): domain Eukaryota; kingdom Viridiplantae; phylum Streptophyta; class Magnoliopsida; order Chloranthales; family Chloranthaceae; genus Chloranthus; species Chloranthus sessilifolius. The sequence continues at coordinate 459,173 of JAJIZI010000016.1, read as the reverse complement.
TATATATATATATATATATATATATATATATATATATATATATATATATATATATATATATATATATATATATATATTACTGAGTCAAACTTAGCTGACTTTCGAGTTGAGTTTTCAGGTTTTCGAACCATGATTTGCCTGTTTGAGATGTCTGCCTCTCACCCGCCATCAACTTATGTAGTATAGTTGAACTAAATCTATGACATTGTGACCTTAACAGATTCTATATTTTGACCAAATCTTCAGTAGATCGCTTCATGCATTCTGTCTTCGTTTTGCTAATATTTGGACCCCTTAATTCTAAAGCTTTATTGCTAAGTTCCAACTTATCATTTACTTGTTTCATTGTCTGGCTAATTACCACCATCATTCTGAAATAGCATACACCATGGCACCTTATCTTATATTTCTACAATCAATTTTCATCATAACCAATGCAAACGAATAAGGACTCAAAGTTGATAATTGATGCACCCACACCCCAACTATAACAGTGAATTCAACTGTCTCTAGACACGAAGTTCTCACCCTTCTCATTGCCAACTCTTACATTAATAATATCAGTATCATCAAAAGTGTAACCCAGCCCAAAAACTGATGGGCATTAGACATGGTGGATATATGATGCCTAGTTTTTGGTTTGAAAAATAGAAAGAAATGAGAAAAAAAAATAAAAATTATCGTGTACCTGTGTGTGGGACATTTGTAGGTCTTGTATGGAGTTGTAATTTTAAAAACACAAAGGAAATATAGATATTTTGAAATCACAGTAGTACAGACCAGACAACGTTTGAATTGTGGTACACTCATGCAAATAAACAAACGCCTTCAAATATTTCTAGATATTTATAGTAATAGGGCCCTCATCTCCAATTTTAGCTTAAAGGATCATCAAGCTCAAACTTGTTGGTTTTTTCTGCTTTCAGGAATTTTCTTCCGTAAGGGGAATGCCACTTCTACTGGCTTGGATATATGCAATAGAGAAAATTTGAGAGTGGTGGTGTTATGGAAAAAATGATAGAATGTTGCTTGAGTGGTTTGGACATGACCATCAAAGGTTAGATGCAGACCGTTTATGTGAGGGCACCAGTTAGGTCAAATAGGATCGAACCAGGTTGGAGTGGACCGGTTCAAAAAAATAATATTAATTTAAATAAATATATAAGTTAAGTAGGTCAAGTTGAGTCAAGGCTGAGAAAATTGACCTCTAAGAGAAAGCCAACCAAAGCGCAACTAGAGTTCTCCGCGCTCCGAGCGCTAATAAAAAGAAAGCCTTAGCGCTATACTAAATGAAGCAGCAGCTATCACACCATATAATTTACGAAAATCTAATAATTTAGCTTGAGCATAAGTATTTTTTAATATTTAAAATAGTAATAAATTAAAAAAACAAAAAAGAATCCTAGTTCACTTAGACTGTTAACTTCCTTGAAAAATCACCCTCTAAAAGTTACCTAAATGAATTAAACTATTTAAATAAAGTACAAATGTTTTCTAAACTTATTAAATTATATGTATTTTTTATTACAAAAATGAGAAGTAAATGAGTTTAAAATAAAAAATAGATAAAAATATAAGTTGAAAACTGAAAAGAGAGTCCAAATTAGATAAAGTCTATAATTAGCTAGTTGTTTTATTAGGTAACATATCAACTATGAATATAAGTATATATAACAAATTTTTAGATGAACCGACACGGTTTTATGTGAACCAGCCTTTTTAAATGGAAAGTTTAGTAAAAGATCAATTGGCTCATCATGGAACCTAAAAAGCAGTTTTTCGGGTTTTAAGCGGACTAAATTGGCTAGGATCTCAGTTCCGATCGGACCAAGTCGATCCGGTTATTGTCATCATCATCACAACCTTATTCCATCTATTTGGGTTGGCTTTGCAAGTCCTATTTCTCCATCTTTTTCTGCTTTCTAATCAACTCTAAACTCTGTGACTGTGCAATCCTTCAGGTCTCTTCTCACTGCTTCCCTCCTGGTCTTCACTAGTCTTCTTCTTCACCTACTTCCTTGTGCTTGTAGCATCTCAACTTCGTACAAGGTCCGCTTGTAGTTGAACCTGCCAATTCGGTCCAGTTTTTAAATCATTGATTGAGATTCTCCAAGCACAAGGAAACAGTAGAAGAGGAAAACCAATGAAGACTTAGAGGGAAGTAGTGAGAAATGGCATAAAGAATTATGGAGTTAAAAAAGAGCTTAGCTTTAGTAAAAAACGAGTGCAGAAATATGACTTGCAAAGCAGACCCCAAATAGATGGGGTAACTGGTAAGGCTATGAGCCTATAACGATGATGATGACATTAGTTATTCATGGTTTTAATGATCTCCATATATTCATTCAAATTGCATTTCCTCATAAACATCCAGCAGATTATTTATCTTAGTAACCTGTCACAGGTCTTCTCCAGATTGATAAAAAGCCATATATAAACATTTCCTTCTCTTTCTAAGCTTTTCATTAGCTTATCTCACTAAGAAAATGACTTAAATTTTTTATTTTCCTTGTACAGATGCAAACTGTTTTTCAGTTGGTATTAGATGGATGGGGCAAGGGAATGATAATGAAGCCCAAACTGGTTATTTAGAATATTTGATTATTGTCCTTGATATTTTGCTCCACTAACCCTCCATAGTTTTATAGTATGATTTGTTGAATCGTCTGCATAAGCTTCTATTATCTATGAGAAATAAAGATAATGGGCAAAAGTCAAATTAACTGATTGTTTTGGAATATATAATAGTACAATGTACTCGCAGAGAATATATAATAGCACTCGCAGAGAATTATAAGGTGGTTCGTGGAGCGTTGGGAGCACAACCTTTAGAAACCAATATCAATTCCGAGACTAGGCTTTAATGAAGAGCTCTACACCTTCATGGGAGGAGATATTTTTTCTTTAATTTCTCAATCGGCATTTTTTCCAATTGAAATGACAATCATTTTCTATCCATTTACTATGTGCATGGTAAATAGGGTCAGTGGAAATGGATAGAGCATTTTTGTTTTCACAGAATAGAGATGCAATTTTTGGGGAGAGGACTAGGTCCTTCAGATATAGTACCACCACATAAAGTTCAACATGAGTAGTGAACTTTGAGTGGATATTCAACTTCCGTGCTAGATGGGACACAGTTCACTGCGTCTCTCTCTCTCCCCCTTTTTTTCTTGATCGGTAAAATGGTAGATCAATAGATTAGTGAGAAAAGAATGTACAAGGGTGCCCCCTAGGGTAGTGAGAGACTAGTTGGGGGGACCCAACAGGGAGAAAATACTTACAACCAACAAAAAAAAGAAAGAACCAAAAAGGAGAAGAAAGGTGTCCCCCCCAAAGGGCAACCCAGGGCATCCCAGAAGTGGGCTTACATGTACAGATTATCCCATTCAAATAGGTAATCTTTCCCATCCGCAAATAGCACCCCTGGAGCCAGTCGTATCCAACAGACGGCCAAATCCCTCACGTGCCTCTTAATCAGGTCCTTACGCTGGACAACGACCCTAAAACTCGTGAATGGTGATGAAATGAAGATGTGTCAAAATTAAACTGATTAATTAAGCAAAAATCTCAAAATAATCGCAATACCGTAGGGTTTCGTAGATTTCTGTGTGATTGATCGTGCAAGATTCGGCTAGGGTCCAGTTCGATGCGTGAATCCAGTAGATTCGCTGTGTAGATTGATCCTAGAGATAGAGCTCTAGCTTTTCCAGATTAGGGCGCTCATTCGTCGATCAGATGTGAAATCACAAGATCTTACTAGGGTTGGTTGAATCAGATCGGCTTAATGGTTCAGATGAAATCTAGGGTTTGGATATTTAGCATGATCAAATAGAAATGACTGAAATGGGTTTATGGAATCGAGGATAAAGCATAAAATCAAGAGATATTAAGATAAACAAGATTAGAAAATAATGGGCATCGCACCTGTGGCCTCACACCAAACCATCCCGGAAAAAGAAGAATCACTCTTCGAGAAACCTCATCTCAAGCTCTAAGCAAAATAGCCTTTTTTCATTAAACATCAAATTATTTTTTTACAATGCTGATAAGGACCTTATATGGTAGGCGTCAAAGAATTGAAAAGCCTAAAACATTAAAACACTTAAAAGGGCAAGTTTTGCCAAAAAAAAATAAAATTCCGTCTTTTGGTGGACTCGATCAATTGATTCTAGAATCGATCGATCGAGTTATAAATAATAAAATCGATTGAAGTCTCGGTCCACAATCAATCGATCAAAAGTATGGATTCGATTGATCGACTGAGAAGAATAAAATCGCCAAAAGTTCAAAAGCCACTGTCCTCAATCGATCGATCGAGTATCTGGGATCGATCAATCGACTAAATCACGCCCCAATTCTTCAATTTCTTCTTAGGTCTTCAATTCTGGCTCCCTCTCCGTTTCTTCCGACACCGGTATACGCGAAATTGTCCAAAGCCGATGTCCATAGTGTCGGCGTCCTCGTCCCCGTTAGGTCCACTGGCTTTTTGGCACGTCTAAAATTTCTGTTCTCCAAATAGCCCAAGGGACTGCCTATACCATAATATCCTGGTAGTACCTTCTGATACCATCAAAGGGTATTCCATCCCAAGCCGGAATGATGGACACAAAATTGTTAGGAAAGGCCTAGGCGAGGTTAAAGGTGGCCATCTCCATGTTCCACACCTTTGCAGCATCCCAGCACCGAAGAAAAAGATGGTGTGTGGTCTCTTCCTGGAGACACATAACACACTTATTCTTATGGAGAGACCCTTCTTAAGAAGCTCATCAACTGTAAGAGCTCTGCCTTGACCCGCGGACCGACCAGAGAACTTAATTATGGGAGGGACATGATACGTCGTAATCAAGCTCACTTGGGCTTGGGGACCACCTGAGAGCATAATATGGAATACTAACGATTTTGTAGTGAAGACCCCTTTCGAATTGTGCATCCATATACGAAGATCTTTCCCACAGGAATTGCGTTGGGCCTCAGCAAGCTGGGAGAGAAGAGAGGGGAGCTGTTCTATTTCATCTTCCTTGAGGTTGGGGCTTACGAAGATATAGCGGCTGGAAACAGATCAGCAAGCATCGCCACATGACAGAGAGAGACAGTTTGCTAACTTTGAATTTCTATTTTATTGTGTTAGTTCTTATATATTATATGTGTGTTTTGTATGTTTTTTGGCTTTCACTATACAAATATAGCGGCTGGAAACAGATCAGCAAGCATCACCACATGACAGAGAGACAGTTTGCTAACTTTGAATTTCTATTTTATTGTGCTAGTTCTTATATATTATACAAATGACTTCTGTTCTTGCAAAATGTGTACAAAGATTGTAGGTGGCACACAACCTAGTAAGAGGGTGAATTAGTTTATAGATTAAACAAGAACACTTGTCAAGAAGGATGTTGGACATAATTGGCGTGTATTTGTTAAGTGCGTGCGTATGGATATATTGACCTATGTATCACTTATGGTGTGTGTAGTATGTAATCGGATGTATACAACATACTGTTATTATTAGTATAAAGGCTAGTCGGGGTTCCCTTTAAACCTAATTAGACCATTCTATTTTGTTACTCTCTTCTCTCTTCTTCCTCTCTCCTATAAACCCTAGCCCTAAACTCAAGTTGGTATCAGAGCCTTGAATCAAGAACCTAGCAGAATTCTCTCTCACTGTGCTTGCTGACATCATCCTCTCTTTGCTGACGTCAACGATGATGTCACACTGACATCAGCGATCATACCTTGACCTTCTCGGAACCTGCCAGAAATTGCAGGGTTTTGCTCGGTATCTTCTGGTATTTTTCCTCTTCTGGATCACAGTCGTCGGTGAGTCCTGATAGGGTTTCTGGAATCGGGCCCTATCATCTTCTTCCTCTGGCCAATACATGCCAACTGGATAACCTTACAAACATATAACAAAAAGATTCTTTAGCGCTTTGTGAACCTAACAAGAACTGATAATTGTTGGTAAACCTTTGAGGCATCAAGAATCTGGGATTACATGTTCTCTAGGCAAGAAATAAAAAACTTTAAGATGGTGAAGAGCTAGAATTTGTTGGGAAAGTGGCCTAGTTGAATTAACAGGTTATGTTCGAAGTGTGATCTATGACCACCTAAATTCTAAACTCAGCATGCACCATTTGAAGAAAGCAAACAATAGATTGAACAGATTTGTACTGAACTCTATTGTATTAGCTGCACTAGCCCCAGCAATAGGTCATTACACTGAAAACTGAGCTGGAATTTGTTGGAGAAGCATTGATAGATAATTCTCTTTGGAGACAACAACTTTTTGTAGAGTTGTGAATGTTAAGATGCACAATTGTTACCCCACTCGCTAATCACACAGGGGATGTGACATGAAGCTCATGCATCTAACATTGACGAGGTAAGATTTGTAAATACACCTCACCTGTATGCACAATGCACCTCTACTTCACACCCAAATATATTGTTTTGTCACAATTGTGTTAAATTATGCCTGATTGATAGAAAAAAGTAGCACCCACCACAAAAGGTGAACTGGTGCAAGATAGCTTCCATCACATCACATTTTGCGACCAATCATACTTGATTAATTTCACTCTTCATATATATATATATATATATGCTTTATGATGTTGAATCTAGTGTTATTTCAGGAGCACTTTTTTCTATGCATTGCCATTCCTCTCTCTTGTATCTTGCTGCTCTTTAAATTATAAAGTATGCTCCTTATTTATGTATGTCATGACAACTAGTTAATGATTTCCATCCCTTTTCCCAAGTTGTCGAAGCTTTGGTGAATTTTCAATTCTGATGATATTCTGTTTACATTACTAGCACTTCTCAATTTTGATGAAATAAGTTTGTTGTTGATCTTCTCACACTTTTCGTTTTTACTCTGTTTTTGTCTTTGTAAGGTATCTCTCCACCAGGAGCAGGAGGAGCAAGAGCTGCAACATGTAGATAATAATTTGTTTTACAACCCAAAGCATACAGAAATCACTAAGTCGGATGGTTATGGAAACCATTAAGTCGGAATGGTTTGCGTCTTTCTGATGGTGAATTGCCGTAGATAACGGCATGAATGGTTATGGTAATCACTAAGTTGGTTTCTGTTGGCGAATAAATAGCCGCATTTCAATGTTTAGAAGGAGTTTTAAATTGTTGACTGGTCCTAAGGTACATTTCCTTGTGGGAATACTGTTTAGATTTGATTAGATAGTGACAACTGTTGGAATCGAGGATACTAAAGTACATCTATATCTAGAAATTTGTGTTTTGCTCCATTTATTCTTTTCCTTTTGACCTATAACTTCATTTGTAATCTACATTCCTGGAATCTTCTACTTCTTCCTCCTGAGTTCTTCATTTTCTTCCCTTTATAATTTGGAATTCAGCTCTTGGAAGTGGATTAGCGCTTCCTTCATTGGAATTGAATTCCCTTGGAAATGACACTTCTCTAGTTTGATTATGTTGTATGGGCAGTGAATTTCCTAGAATTGCAATTCCACTGTTTGATTAAATTTTTTGGGAAAAAAACTCCTGGAGAATTGGAAAAGGGTATTTTTGGCAAATGCTAATAAAATAAAATAAATTTTATTTTTTTTTCAGATATTTCATTCCAATTGTTTCATAATGACTATTTTGCCCCATGGAATTGGCACTTTAGTCATGAATAGGCATTTCATGACTGGAATTGATTTTAGTTGTGATGGAATTGGTGAGTGGAAGTAATTCCACTTGTGGTCCCCACTTCAATACACTTTGATCGTCTTAAGTTCCACCCTAGAATTGCCACTTCCACCTTACCAAACACACCCTTAGATAGTTTCATTTTGTGTAGGTTTCGAGCCTTGGAACACCTTCTGATCGCCGATGACTCTGATTCAATGGTGATGGCTCATGTAATTCACTACCCGAAGGTTCATATCAATTTGTTTAGATTTATTCTTTTTCATTTGTGATTAATTTTATGCTGATGATTAAAAAAATATAAAAAATAAATAAATATAACTTGACCAATAAAACTAAAAAAATCAATTCTCTTCTTGTAGAGTTGTAGGTTTGGGTAATATTGGTCTAATGTTAACTGAAATGCAAAAGCTTGTCAAACAATTTCAATCCGGAACAAGCACTAGGAAGCTGGTCTTGTAAGACCGGTGATAGGCTTGTTGAGCCCTACAATGGTACTATTTGAGCCATGTAGAACCCAAATTCAAAAGGTCACTGATCCCTTAGGGTTCACCATTGGGGCATGGTGAGTGTGCCCCCAATAGTCCACATAGTTCACATGGCACACAAAATATTGTTTAGGTGTTACTCGGAGTAAGGTTTCTTTGTTTAAATCACTTAAAAAAAATATTCAAAAACTTTCTCCCTTACAATTTTTTGAGTCTTAAAATTTGGACCTTTGAAGTTGATCATTCTTTTTAAAAAAAATATCCAAACCATGCAATGGACATTCATGTAGCACCGAAACAACGTTTCACATGAAATGTAAAGCTCTATGTTAGCCAAGGGGCACACATAAAGCTCCATATTTGCACACGAAAGTAGCATTTGGGTGCTACATGTAGAGCTCCATATTTGCACACGAAAGTAGCATTTGGGTGGTACCATGTAGCACCCAACTTGGAGATAAGAGTGTTATGACAACTTACCCAAGTCAAGTCTAAAAAACTAAAAAAAAAAAGGTGCTTTTCTACCATTAATTATTTAATTAGAATTCAATGCACCATTTTTGGGTCATGAACCATGATATTTGACCTATAATTTAAAGGATACAAGAAATTTAATTATTTTTTTATTTTTAATTTTAAATCCTAGAGAGCAGGCGGTATACTGATCCCTAATAGTTGGACTGTCGAGCACGAGACAGAGAGCATTGATACTAGAGTGTGCCAAGAATCAAAATATCGAATTTCGTTTCGGTCATGATCGAAACCGAAATTCCCCCCCCCCCCCTCCCCCTCAGTACATTTGAAATCCGAAATTTATGATTTCGATTTCTGTTTCAGTAGGGACCGAAACGTTATGGCCGAAATTTGATCCGTGGTTTATGCAGCTTGGTCTAGTAAGAGACCCTGAAGAATCATATTAGAGCCATCGTGCATTCTCATACAGGGCTGATCGGTCCTATAATGAGACCGTGAGGTCACGTATACGACCCCATCACTTCTCTTCTTTTTTTTTGGATTTAACAACCCCATCATATCTCAAGTATAAAGATGATCTAATTTAAGTCTGAGCAGACTCGTATGAGACCGGTCAGACTTTTACGAGACCGTGAAGTCGCGTATGCGACCCCATCATTTCTTTTCGGTTGGTTTTTTGAATTTAACGACCCCATCATTTCTGAAGTATAAAGATGATCTAATTTGCTTGTATAGAAACGTGATGTCTGGATCAACTGCATTGTGGACTTGGTTACCAACATCATCACTTGAGAATTAAGAACAGTGAGGAAGGTTTGCCCTTAATCATGTAGAAGCACAAAATACAATGGAGCACAAAAATATATATATATAAAGAGAGAGAAAGAAAAATATGAAAATACGCCTCATTCACATTTTTATTACAGTAAAGGTGAAGATTAATCTTTATTATGAAAAGCGCCCCATACGGGCCAGTATTAGCGTGCAATCGATGCTTTATCATATAACTTAAAAGAGACTTTACGAAATTGCCCCTTATAAGTGAAGTTCTCTTACCTTTATACCCATGAAAAACAAAAAAGTTACAAACACTGCCCTTTCCTATCCTTCAATGCTCGATGGCTTTAGGGGCTCGTCTTCTCCAATCACCTAAAGGGGGATATGCGCTCAAAGAAGAGGGTTTACCACTCGTCTTCTCCAAAATGTCGAAACTGAGTTTAGGGTTTTGTATCTTCTTCTTCTCTTATTCAAGTTGTGGAAGAAAACCAACAAGTTGAATGAAAAACTATTCTTTAGAACCTGTCGATGCTGCATGATTGTGCACTTCTCAAAGACTCAGATCAGCATGGGTTCATTCTCCTCCTCCGGTAAGCTAGGGTTTGATGTTAAGCTGATGACAAGAAATAAAATAACCTAACTAAAGGGAAATCTGGTTGCAAGGGCGAATGATGGTAATCATGTATATTAAGTGATCAACGAGTTATGTGAGTTTATGTGTATGGCTACCCGTTTCACACACGCTAAGGCACATTTGAAGAAAAAAAATAAGCGTATGATTTTTTTGGGATAAAAAGTCGGGTAGCTATGGCTACCCGTTTCACGCACGCTAAGGCACATCAGATGTATATATATATATATGTATATATATATATATATATATATATATATATATATATATATATATATATATACATCTGATGCGACATGAAGTCATTGATAGCTTGAGTCATGAGTTTCACATAATTATTTTTCATATATATATATATATATATATAGATATATATGTATGGGCCATGACTTGAGCTACCATATATGGGAAATGAATTTGTAACTCGACTCTCGAGTTATGGGACATAAGTCCATGACTCGAGCTATCAGACGAAGAAAGGAATGTTTCCACATGGCACAAGTCCTTAAAAGGACCTGTAAACCAACTCACCAAATGATAGCTCAGTTAGTACTCCCTCCTTTGTGAGGCTTGAGGTCGTGAGTTCTATACTCCACATTTACTTTTTCTTTTATTAAAATAAGGTGAGATTTATTCCTCTATGCGTCGCACAATGTGAGTACTTTCTTGTCATTATTCTCCTAGTGTTATTTATGCCGCATATATTGGAAAAAAAAGTTTTGAGACTTTAATAGATCAAGATTTGTAGTTGGGGATATGAGATTAACTCAAATTACTAAAATCATCAAATATCTCATCTAACGGGCAATGGTTGAACACTTCAACTAGATCTGTAGCAATAAGATATGCTAGAATCATATTCATGATTACATGTCAATCTCACTACCTTCATCGCATTTAACTATTATAAAACTTAATGTGAAAAAACTCAAATACTCTTGCTTTCTCTTCAAAATGTTACCTAGTTTCTCCAACTGAAAAACAAAAAAGGTCAGTTTGCTTTCCTGACCGAAGTTGAAGACTGTAAGTTTGGTCTGGCTGGCCCTGTCAGCCCGACTAGCCCAGCCATAAAATTTTAGAAAGCCTGCCCCACTCAAACATCTTTTATATATACATATATAAATTATATTAATATAAATATACAAGACATATATTATTTTCTTTACAATCACTTTATGAAAATAACCCTTAGTATTATAGTTACATTCATCAAACATATAGTTATCAAGACTTTTTAGTAATTTGAATATTTAGAAAGAGAGATTTTACTATTTTAGAGCTTTATTTTCGCTCCTTTGAAACTTTCGCTTTATCTTTAAGAACATATTTTTTTAAATAATAATGAAAAATAAAGCGCGAGTCCAGCCCGCCCCAACCTGCCTAAATTAGGGCTAAAGTTGGGCAGCCTAAGTTAGGGATGGGCTAGGTTTTATAGTTGCTCGGCCCGTTAACAGCCTCAATTAAAGGTTGGTGTTACTGTCATACCCCTTTATGTTACAACTAAGGTGTCAAAATCTGTATTAGACTTTGCACTACAAAAAAAAAGACTATTAGTGACACTTTTTTGCTCAACAAAAAAACTCCAAAAAACTGTTGCTATTAATAAAAATACTATTAAGACTATTAACGGTAAGGGTATTAGCGGCAGTTTTTTGTTAATAGCGACAGTTTTTGACTGCCGCTAATAGTCTTGTTTTTTGTAGTGCTGGTATCGTTCCATGGAGGACCAATACGACTTGGCCGATACATATCGGCCGATACCGATACGTATCATTCTATTTTTATTTTAAAAGAAAAGAAAAGATAATAGAGGTATCGACCAAAATCGATACCGTATTAGCCGATACCTGATACTTATCAGCCGATATTAGTCGATACCGAGTTGAGATATTGATAAGTATTGTGGCCGATATGAATCGGTTTGCCGAGAACCCGATACATATCGCCGGCCAATACATATTGGTATCGGCCAATTTTTGATATCATGATTACAACCAACTCAATTAAATCGAGAAAAAATTGTTGACTGTTAGTGGTATCATGGGATGAAGATTATTTTCGTCCCAATCTTTCTCCTAATAGATCTTGAGATCATGAGCCTATCTTAGATGGTCAAATGTTAATTTCACATGACACACATTTCAAAAGTGAGTGTGACGATGAAGTACCATCAAATGTGATTCACAATCACTTTTTGGAATGTGGATCATGTTGAATCAACATCTAATCGTCAAATGGTAGCCCATGATCACAATTTGTTTAAGTGAGTTGTTGTAACATAAAGTGGTGTGGTAGTAATGTCAGCCTAATTAAAATACTAAAATATTCTTTGAGCCCCTTTTTACTACATTTTGAAAGTTTTTTTATTTTCTCATACCTATAAGGTGTGCATGCATTTATTTATTTACATATATAGAGAAACAACAAGCTTTGAAAGCCAACATTAGCATCCAGGGACCGCTGCGGGCTTCCAAAGAACTGCAATGGAATTTTGGAGATTACCGTTTCCCGATTTAGTTAAAATAATTAATTACATTCCTCACATGAATTTGTTTTTTCACTTTTAAAATGCCCGAACGCATTCTAGATATTTCACTGCTCTTTATAGTGTGCCGCGCGACATTTTGCATTAAATTATAAAGTAAGAGTATTTTGGTCATTTAGCAAATGAGATAAAGGAACTAGTATAAAGTATAAGTAAGACGTCTTTAAAGTTTAAACTATATTGTAAGAGTATTTTCAAACATATTAATAAACATACGTCTTTAAAGTTTATTAATAGGATGTCTTATACCCTTGTAATTTTTATTAAATAAGGGTGTTTTTTTTTTCCCTTATCTCGTAACTTATGGTATCCCAAGCATAAGCTTGGACAATTCCCTAACGGATGCCCTCGCCTTCTAGGGCTACTTAAATAATGTGAGTGAGGGTTATGCCTAATGACCTCAGTCCTCACCTCTTTTTATACCATATAACCCACCTTCGCTTTTTAGACCATATAACCATAGTTTCCAAATTGGAAATCCGAAAATATGGGCAAGGGAAAAAAATACGTTTTAATCGTGAAAGGAACGACTTTTAAAAATGGCGATTAAAATAAAAATCTATGCATATAAAGTACTTCTTTAAGCCATTTCAAAGTCGTCAAGTGCCAACCTTTGGTCTGCACAAAGGTCATAAAAAAATGTCCTGACCAGTTGGAACAGTAAAAGAGTGTATAGCATGTTGCACCATGGTGTTAAATATTGTTGGAGACGAGAAGGCTCGCTAGACGATAAAGGTACTACCATATCTCCTGAGAGACGCTGGAGAGACACAAACCCTTCTGAGATGAGTTCGTCTAGGATGTTATACTAATTCATATATAGAAGTGAACCAAGTGTCACTTTTGTAGACGAGGCAGTATTTTGGCTGATAATGTGCTCTATTTTAATCAAGGTGTCAAAATCGTATTGGTTGTCCAACACCGATATGAGTATACGACTAGGCCGATTTAGAAAAAAAAGAGAAAAAGCCTACGTCTCGACTGAAATTGAAATGTATCAACTGATTCCTGATATTTATCAGACACCCGAATTGGGATACCGATACGTATCGATATCAGGCAATTTTTGATACCTTGATTTTGATACAATCGTAGGCCGCATCCAATCTATATAATAATCGATGAGTGGCTATCATATTTTATCCAAGCGTGTGTACTCACTAAGAAAAATAAGACTATTAACGGCAGCCAAAAACTATTGCTATTAACAAAAAATTGCCGCTAATAGTCTTAATAGCTTTTTTGTTAATAGCTACAGTTTTTTACAGCAAAAAACTGTCGCTATAGTGACTCTAATATTTGTGTTGTTCTTATTTGCTAGTTTAATTTAAAGTTTATCGATCGAATGGTTTGAAAGCTTAATTTAAAGCTTATGATTTTTTAGTTGAGATATATGCTTAAATCAGGGCTTTCTGACCTTTTCTTCTGTTTCAGAGTTTTTCTCAAAATCTGTGTATTTAAAAAAAAATTTGAGTGAAAGCGACATTAATTTTCTAGCAAAATACTCAAAAACGTTCAAATTCTGAGCTGAGAAAGTTAGGCAAAATACACATTTAAACCGGTAAAGTGAAAACTCAAGCACATAAAGCTGAGTTATTCTTGGAAAAGCTTAGAAAATTTAAGATTTTAACCAAACTTATAAACACATTTAAAAGAGCTAGGAATCTAAGTAGGCTCAAATTAATAGGATTATGAGCTAATAAAATTACGAGGTTTTCTAGGAAAAGTTCATAATCACTATTTAGATTGTTCACAAATACCGCTACATGTTGTGTACTTTAATGTTACTTTGATGGAACACTCATTTTCATTTTACCGTGTCTCCCCAAAACATGAGAAGTCTCGCGTATTGCCCAATCGGATACGTGTCAAATTTTAACGATTTAAAATCACGTGCTGCCGAGATTTTGATTGACCCGATTATTTTCATCTCAAAATAGTGCCCGAACTCTGGCCGGAGACAAAATCGGCCGGGCCGGCTCGGCCTAAGTCTTTTGAGGCTCAGGCCTTTCATTTTCAAGCCCAAAGCCGACCGAGTGTGATTGAAGGTCATCTAAGGATTTCGGTGCAAAAAATTGGCACAAAGCAATGACTCCCATTATTAAGTTACTATTTAAAAAAAATTTAATTTTATGTACGGGCCACTTTCAAATAAAAAAGATTTTCTTGATTTCAAGAGTATAATTGATGATGACTCATCAGAGAAAAGATTATAATTGATTATAATTTAGAGAAATTTTCTGCTCTAATTTGGAAGGTTTAGGGTTTTAGGCAAACAAATGTATATATAGCACATAATACTAGAGAAATTTCAGAAAGATATAAAAAAAGGGGCCTACGTTTGAATCTCTTCTCTACGGTATATAGGTTCCTTTTGTTCTTCCTTTATTTAATCTTCTTCTTAATGCTAAATCTATGGTGGATTTTCCAAATTTCTTCATAAAGAATTTGATAATATTTCTTGTTCATTAACATTTTTATACAATTTTATTTTGAAGTTGATATTGGTTTTATTATTTATTTATATTCATTTTTTTCAAATTTAATTACAGTTAAAAAAAGGGTTTTAGACATATAAACTAGGAAGTTTGTTAAAACCTGTAATAAGGGTTTCAGACAAAAACTATATACGGCATATATGTTTGAATCTCCTCTCTGTCCTATTTCTTTTTTCCTTTTAATCTTGATAAATCTGTGTGATGGGCTTTTATTTGTTTTGTTCCTTTTTTTTATTTATAATAAATATTTTTAAATTCCAGGAAAAAACGGTATCGGACTGTTCCGATATGGGTCGTATCAAGATTCCACTGCAGTTTATCAGCGATCAGAAAAAGAGGAAATCGATTTTCTTAAGACGAAGAAAAGGGTTGAAGAAAAAAGTTCTGGAATTCGCTACCCTCTGCGACGTAGACGCATGCATGATATGTTTCGGCCCGTCAGGGGAACCCGAAACATGGCCCGAAAACCGTCACGAAGTAGAACGTGTCGTAAACCGTTACAGAAACCTCGCGAAAGAAGATGGGAAGAGGCGAGAGCACAATCTCTCAAGCATTTTCATGGAGAAGAATATGAAACTGGAGAAAGAACTCGCCAAGAAACGTGAAGAATCGTACCCAACGTGGGACGACCGACTCAACGACTTATCTGAAGAATCGCTCCGACAGTTAGTGAATTCACTCGGTTCCAAGTTGGAGAGTCTGAGAGAGCGAGTCGAGTTCTTGAAGAGTAAACAAATTGAGGTATTTGTACAGCCGGTACCACAGAAGCAGACCCTAGTTCAGGACATGCACTACAATGCGGGCTTTGGTTCTTCGTATGTGAAGCCGTTGGGTCATGATCAGATGGCTATGAAGTATCCTTACCATCCAACGGTTCTTGACCACAGTGTTGGATTGTACGGTAATGTCGGAGTTGGGGGGCTTGAACCATTATATCATCAGACGGAAGGCTTTGATTTTGGGCAGTTTGGGTACGTTGATAACGGTGGATGGCACAGTGGAGGGTTGTACGTGCCGCATGTACAGAATACTCCAATGTATTTTACACATCAAATTCCACCCGTTCACACTGACTACAATTTTCAAGATTTGCAGCTAGCTGGCCACGGTAGAGAGAAGTATCAGACGATGTGATTTTTATTTATTTTATTTTTATTTTTATTTAAAGACAACATCTTTTGGTTATAGTTTTTGAATTTATCCAAGGGTTTTGAATGAAGAAAGAGTTTGTGTGGTTACAATTTTGTTAATTTTATTATGTACAAGCTACCGAAGAACGAGTCCTGGAGCCGTCGGATTTGGGAGTCCTAACATCTAAAACACCTAGTATAAAATTATTTGGTTGTGTGATCAACTTTTGGAGCCATTGCTTCCACATATAATGTTTAAAAATGTGCCCCACTTTTCTAACCGTCAATTAAATGATCATATACCATCAATGGATTAAGATTTGAGTGATTCATACCTTCAAAGTGATAGATCATAGATTGAAGGTGGTGTTTTAGGGAGATTTAAACCATCTGATCTTTGAAATTTAATATCCACCATTATTTTCAATTTTAATGGCTGATATTAAAGATCATCAATCGGATGGTTCACATCCACTTTAGACTGAGTGAGTCATGTTCCAATGGTCCGGTACAAGTGAGAGATATATCACAGATTTGCAGCCCATGAATATAGGAGAATTTTGACTTTATTAGCATCTTATAAACTGAAACAGTGAAAGTCAAGATTCTCCTCCATCTAGTTGAACATGAAATCTAATTCAATCAGTTGGACCTCACCATAGTCCCCATGACCTTATGAGCAGTCGTTAAGCAATTCCATTCCCTCTAGGAATATTATAATAGTGGACCTTAAACAGCAAACTAACAAGGGACTGCTTAGGTGGCACGAGGCTAGTGGGTGCCCCGACCAGCATTGATGGGACCCACTGTGCTTGCATCTCCCTTACACATAAGGGGTCCGTTAAATAGTCTGTTGTTAGTTCACGTGCTGACTTATTTACTAAACGGGCAGCGAGCTCCAACCACGTTACCTGGACTGGATCTAAGGATTTCCGAGATAGTTTGTATTGTTCCTTTGTCCACTTAAAGTCTCTCCTCAGCTCTGTAATTCTTTATTTATTTACTCAGTGTGGCATATTGACACAGTTAAAATAATCTCCTTTACGTGCTGAGCTCGCGGATCGATTAGTATGGTAGTTGATATAAATATGTTATGATGCCCCATAATTAGATTGTTTGGGAAGAGATTACGGCACATGATGAAGATTATTTTCACGCCAATCTTATCCACTAAGGATCTATAGATCATAAACTTTAAATTAAATGACTCAGATTGCGTTTTCACATGTCACAAGTCCCTAAAATACAAAGTCTTTTTTTCACTTGGGTGCAATCACTTAAAATGCAAGTACAAGTAATGGCTCCTTTTTCTTGTACAGATTGTTTTGGTGCATACGTACGGAATCTTTTAAGTCACTTGATAGGAGTGTAAACGGGTTGTGTCAATCCGATGGGTCAAAGGACCTGACCCGTGCAGTCGGGTCAGAAATCTCAACTTATTAATTAAATGGGTCAGGTGGAGTCCTAGTTTCTTAACTTGAACCCAACCCGACCTGACTTTCTACTATATATGTTTAACATAAGGTAGCTCAACCGACCAGACCCGATCCAGTTTTTGTTGATAAAGTCAGGCCCGGTTCGTATTGAGGATTTAAGTAAAATGGATAAGTTGGGTATGGGTAAACCCTCAACCCAAACTCGAACCCCACCCATTTTGTAGCCCTAAGCGTGTAGGAGAAAGTTTGCCATTAACACTGAAAATGCTCTTAAGGCTTACCTCATTGTAAAACTCTAATCAACGTCGTCATTGAAAATTAAAGAGCTATAAATTTATAAATTCAAAGATTTAGAGAATAGCTACAGATAAGTTTAATTTATTTTTTTCTTATAATATTGCATATATTTGATTGTTAAAATTTTGCCTTAACCGTAGAGAGGATTTTAATTCTCTCCAAGGAAATCATCACGGTGTAAAATATTTTTCACCGGACATAAAAAAAATCATTGCTTTTTCAATAGCTCGTACATGAGTGTTTTTAGAGATCTGATTGGTGCAAATAAAGGTAATCATCAAATAATTGGAACGAGATCATGGCTTTTGGTGTGAAGCACACATAATATCTTGCCATATTATTAAATGACAGGCTAAATAACATCAACAAGATGATTAACACAATCCTATCAATTTATACTTTTTTTTTGTTTTGATAAAGGGAGTCATTACTTGTACATGTTTTTCTAGTGATTGTACCGAATTTTAAAAAAAGACTTGCAAGTTTGGCGACCTCTACTATGTGAAAATATCATCTAAGTCGTTTGATTTGAAGGCCATGATTTAAAGATATCAATTGCAAAAGATTAGAATAAAATATAATTTTCATCATTTGATGAAATGGAGTCAAAGGCTATTATATAATTTAATAGTTGACTACAATAGATCATATGACAAATATCGTGTTTTGCTCCAATTTTATATACTAGAGATCTATTGATCATGAACTTCAAATCAGACCGCCCATATTGCATTTTTACATATCACATGTCCTTTAAATACTAAGTCTTTCCTTAAATTCGGTGCAATCAATTGAAAACCGTGTGCAAGTAATGGCTCCCTTTGATAAATGGCATTGAGGTTTTAGGGGCCTCACCCTTTCTATTAAAAAAGAACAAGATAGCTGATCAAACGTGAGCCAGAAACTCACTCGGATCAAGACTTTCCCCAAAGCTAGCAGAGGGGAGCACCAAAGAGAAGAATAATTACAGATTGAGAAGGGAGGACATGGACACCAGATCCCAGTTCCTCCAACAGTGTTGAATGGAATAGGGGCACAGGAATTGAGATCTCATAGCCCACTGGAAAGGCTTGATTTTGATTTTATCTGATAGAGCTGAGGGGGAATAGCTTTTACCCTTGAAGATTCTACTATTCCTTTTATTCCATAAGAACCAGAGGACCGTTATTAACGTGAGAGATCAAACACCTCTTCCTCTGGAAGAGAGACCATCAGCTGACCAAGTGCTCATCATCCGAGGAACTGTAGAAGGCATAGCATAAGAAAAACCAAACCAGCAGAAAATGGAGATCCACACGATGATAGATCGATAAATGTTGATTGTCCTGATCTATGCCATACATTTGTAGCTTGTTGATTGATCGAGATCCTCTGATCAATGTCATTGAAAGATTTCATTAAATAAGGCCAATTAGGGATTAATTGGGCACTTCTTTTTTATATCTGCTAAATATGTTTATGTGATTCTGACCTTTTGATCATCACAACTGATCGATATCTTACCTTACCCAATTCAAAGCCGGTCTATCCATAGGCAGTCTGCATTGATGGTAACATTTATGGCCCGATTATTGTTGGATGTATGGAAGCCGAGCAGCCATCACCCATCAATTTGTTGACCGTACCGAGTAGTAGTCATACCATAGGAATCAGGCGATCAACAAAACTTAACCATATATCATATATTTTCGCACATACCAGTAGCTGTGTGCTTGTGACAAACTAATTATTGTTCGTCAAATTTTTTTTTATTTTTTTTTCAGAACTTATCAAAATGTAACTCTATTAAATTTTAATGATCAAAATAATAAAAGATCATTTTTACTGATCAAAATATTTCAACTGAAGCGTTAAATGGGTTATCTGGTTATACCAAGTCATTATTTAAGATTATTTTAATAATATATTATCAAACACATCATGATCCACGTTTGCACTCCCAACAGTGCACATGCCGCCCAATGTCTTAGCCGAATTTTTGTATTAAAATGTCCTAGTACGTAAAAATCACGTCTCAATTTTTAATTATAAATATACGGGCAGACTATTATGGTAATTAGTCCTTTTAATTAAGGCGTGACTCAAACCTATAACGTTCAACATATTTAAGGTCCACATCGATATTAGACTGTATAGAGTTCGCAGAGGCATTCCATGCATGCAGGTCTATGTGCACCCACTAAAACTCTAAAAGTACTCCCTACCAGTTAAATTAATCTATGGGAAAATTAGCAAAACAGGATGCAGAATAGAAAGTTTCGGCTCAATATCTCTAACAAAAAG
Source organism: Chloranthus sessilifolius (assembly GCA_021018995.1). NCBI lineage: Eukaryota > Viridiplantae > Streptophyta > Magnoliopsida > Chloranthales > Chloranthaceae > Chloranthus > Chloranthus sessilifolius. The sequence goes on along the minus strand of JAJIZI010000016.1, from coordinate 438,943 downwards.
TTTCAGCAAATTGGGACTTTGTGTTTTTTGAGTGTCTCAAAAAACGTGAATTAGGTTTTCAAATGTTATGTAATACCCAGAATACCCTCCTATAAACCCCTAATTTTAGGTCTACTGTTTATCTTTCACACTTCGCTCGAAGGAAAATCTCCGAAACTTTATTCAAGAACACCATCTTTGATAACTGCACGCCAAATCATAAAAAATCAAAATTTATAGCCTGCTCAAGTCATCTTCAACCTCGAGATTGCATGTTCAAAACATAGCCATTATACATTTACGTCATTCACTCATTACAAAAACCTACTTCTCCACCATTCCATCCAACGATTAATCAGGAGCAGAAACCCATTTCAAAACATGTAGATAAGTATTCTTTATTCTAAACTCTCTGTTATAAAAGTTTATTTTAAGATGATGAATGGGTTTCAAGGGAGTTTCAGGTTAACAAGGAGTAGTGCTGCATATGTCAGATGGGTTTCATGCTTTGATGGCAGAGGTTTAATTGAAGCAATAGAGATGATCTGATAAATAAAAAAAAATGATGGCTTGCTTGAATTCATTGTAGAAGTAAACATTTGCCTTTCTGCAAGATCAACCCAAGACATAAAAACGATGAGTTTGCTTGAATTCATTATAAAACTCGAAATCTATCCTAAAAAACTTCTCTCAGAAAGATCAAATCATCAATTCAAGAGAACGATAATAACAAGACGTTCATGGAGGAAGCGGGCGTTGCTTCAATCATGGCATCTCTAATCACCAAAACACACCCATGAGTTAGTTCTCTCAATCTCAGCGGCAATCCACCAATTTTTTATCCAGAGAGATGAAGAAAGCTCTGTTAGTTTTAGGGTTTTGAGTTAGATTGCCCCTTCAATACGAGGGCATTGTCGTACTTTCAAATGTAAGAGAAAGTTCACATGTGCAAAAAATTTTAATTTTTTCAAATATTTGGACCCAAAAAATCCTTGTAGTCCTGATTACTTAAAACTTTTTTGTTTTGATAACCTGGGTATCCGAGCCTCTTAGAGCACCCGCCTAATCCCAGGGCACATGTGCACCCCAAATTCAACACATGTTGGGTCAGCACAGGATATAAATCCCTAGGATGGCCTCAAAGGGCGGAGGGGATTCGAACTCAAGTCTCCTGCTTTTGGAAGCAGGTACCTGGCCAGCTCACCTAACCCCTTGAGATTGATTACTTGAAACTTTGTGAACCAGTATATGGCACAAATATTTTCCGTTTTGAATCTCTTTTTTCTAAAGTGCCCATTATCTATTATCATAAGGCTAGGTGGATGCTTTTAGAGTTACGTGTGACGGGGCCAATACTCGAACTTGCGGTGTGGTGCGTGTGGCACGACATGTGGTGCCAGGAGGGCACGCGACATGGGGCCTGGGTAGGCCTGCGACGTGGTCGCGCATTTGAGGACGCCGACACGGTCAAGATGAGGGCACGACGCGCCACCAAGGTGGGCTAGCGATGCATGAGGCGTTGCGGTATGTCAAACCAATAGGTTTGAGGTTCTCCTGCCATTCTGGCTGAATGACTGTTTTACCCTTATATAGGGGAAGAGAGCTAGAGAGCTATTCCCCCGCACACGGGGCCTTGCGTTGCCAGAGGGGGCGCAAGTGTCTCCTAGGCCTGAAAGGGTGGGCCTAGGACGTCGACGCAGCGATGCCGTGTGGAACCCGAGGGAGGTTGATGTATGGCCCCGGACTACGCGTCGCGGTGCATACGGTTGGGCAACCTCGCGAGACAACACCAAGGCGCTACGTGGGACTCAGTTGAGCACGACAGCATGTGGGCTAAAGACGAACGTGTGCTAGTAATTCGGAACGCACACGAAGGCAAACTGCGTGGGACTCAGTGGGGCACGCGAGCACGAGGCACAAGGCTGTGGGCTTGGTTCGGCAGGCGAGCGAGGTACTAGTGCAGTGCACAGGGTGAAGCTTGAGCAGGCCAAGTTAGCGCAGCGGTGCAGATTGGCGTGTCGCAAGGGACACGATGAGTTGAATGGTAGGCCGTGAAACAGAGGCAACCATGTTGGGAGGAGTTCCCGTCCTCTAGGCGGGTGGTATCAGAGCTGATGTGCAGATGGGTTGGCTTCACACGCTGTAGCGGCATCCATGCTGGTTGAACGTCGAAGGACGCCTCGCGATTTATTGTTATCGGCGAAGTAGGACCTAGCGTGCGTTAGGTGCCGCACGGGACTGAGGTTGCGAAAGTGCGACCCCGTGACATACGATTGGTGCAAACAGAGGTACCCTTCCGCTAATCCCTCGCATTATTATACAATTAAAAGATTAGTGTGTCAAGATCTTGGCGTGTAGGTTGTATCAGAAAAATCAAACCAATCAAGATCTAATGTGGCTTATGTGTTTTGCCAAGTGGATAGAGTCAATATATATATAACATGAAAAGTGTGGGCATTAGAAGTCTAGCTACTTGAATCGGGTTTTATGTTCAAGGAAATTTGCAGCCCTTGATAATCTATCTAAGAATGTTGACTTGGTTTTTGTTTTTACAAGATGACTTACAGTCAAGATTCTTCTATATTTAAGGGCTGCAAATTTAATTAAACTTAGAATCATATTCAACCAATTGGACCTGACCATTGCTCTCAAAGAGTGATACTTGAACCCAAAAATTTGGTTGAACTCTATATTAATTAAAGTGAACTGTACTTGAAGCTTCCACAAAAGAGTGATACTTTTAGAGCAGTAACATTTGAATGGGATCTAGAAAAAAAAAAACCGCGGCACGATCATTAAAAGCGGCATGATTCCCTAGATGGGTATCGGATCCAGCAATAGCAAGAGGTACTACTGAGCTGGTAGGATTAGGCGCTCAACCTGTACACCACCAACAGTGCTTGGTTTAATCTCCACCAGCCGACACAGTCAAGCTTTAAGAGGTACTAACACAACTATTTATGAACACGTAAATAAGTGAAAGTATTCATTTGACAACACTAATTCAGTGCACTAACTATTTATGAATATTTCCCAGCTATGCTAACTAATAGCTAAGAAGTTCGTATTAGGTAGGCGATTTGAGCGGCAGATGCGCTTGGTTATTGGTTTACTTTTGTGGGTGTGTGCCATCTTGAGTTGCATGTGATCTAATAGCCATGATCTTCGGATCACTAGTCCAAAAGATTGGGAGGAAAAATAATCTTTTATCATCTAATTCAAATGAGTCAAATGTAGTCTCAAATTATTAATATTATATGATATTTGACTATTATAGAAAAGAAAAAGGAGATGCTTTTTTCATCCTAACCTTCTACACTATTGACCTGATGGGCGGGTAATCATCCGGAACAAATGGTGGTTGCAGATACTGTTGCAAAAATCTCCATACTTCATCAAAAATTTGGCAAAATTCTTGGAATAGGTGATCTATTGAACTATTTGCTAAATATCCGTTTATCATAGATTCTCAGAAACTTCTGTTTCTTTTCCTTTTGAATTTGAAATTTTTTTTTTTTCCTCATTATGAAACATGCTTTAACTATATTTTGTATTACTTTTTTTATAATCTTTAATATTACGACGGATAATGCAAAAGACTTATTTTATTATTTAGGAACATTCTTTTTACCTTTAGATAAGTTAATATATATATTTTAATAATTTATTTTTTATAATTTCTAATATTTAACTTTTTCCTCCAATCCTTACTAAATGCATCTACACATCACCCATCCCAAATGGTGACCTAACTACAAGAGCATCCGTGCTTGGGTTGTTTGCAAAATACTAACTCTCAATGGTCTTTACAAGCCGAGATTGAGCTCAGCCCGGCCCAGCCAGGCCACGGATGGGCAAGTTCCAAAGACCCAATTAAAAATTGGACCTTTTAGGTTTCGCCCAAACTCGGCCTGACTCCAGTAGAAGAGTTAATTCATATAGAAATTGACAGGTGACCAGTGGCCAAGACCGGCCGATAGGGCCAGGTATGACTTAAGGTAAGCTAAGCCTGATTAGTAATTAGGAAAGGTATGGGCTAGCTTCAAGAAGCGTGATTACGGTTGGCCTGTTTAAGAATCAGACCAGCCCATTGAGACCCCAACTTTCTCAAGCCCAGCGTTGAAACTCTTTATCGATACGTGTCTCACGTGAAGATAACTTCCATAAACTATAAATTCCACTTTAGGCTTTCGTCTTCTACCAGCACACACACTCTCTCTCTCTCTCTCCCCCCAAATACAACCATGCTTTCTCTCTCTAAAACCAGTATCCAAAACTAATAAACTAAAATAGCATGCAGAGAAAGCGACGCTCTTAAAAAAACAAAAACACCGAAGAAAAAATGAAGAAGAGCAAAACCAACAAGGGTGGAAGAGGAAGAAGAATCGAAGATCGAAAGGGCAGCGGATTCGATAAACTCCCTTACCACGTAATCTCCACCATCCTTTCCCAACTACCCATCGCCTCCGTCTTGCAATGCAGGTCCGTATGCAAATACTGGCTCACCATTATCCGGGACCCCCAATTTGCTACAGCGCACCTTGCCCGGTCTACCAGCAGTAATCCGAGTATTATACTCTGCTCTAAATTTCACACCAGTACCCCCAATAAAATGTATCTGATGGAGTGCGATGGCGTCAAAACCTGCAACCAGATAACTTGTTTCAATACCAGTTTCGGCAGCCTCAGAATCCCCGATTTGGAGATGGTGGGTTCGTGTAACGGGTTGATCTGTTTGTACCAACCGGTTAATTCGGTTCCGGTGTACGTGTGTAATCCATTTACCGGGGAACACTTGGCATTGCCGCGTTCGACCCCGCCCCTGTCTATTGCCGGAATCATGTTTGGGTTCGGATTTGATTCGAATAATAAGGAATATAAGGTGGTAAGGTTTCGTGTTTTGGAAGGTGATGATCGTTTAGATGTGGAGGTATATACCCTTGGCACGGGATGTTGGAGAAGTAAAGGCAGTATACAGTATAAGCTTAGCTGGGAAGCGACCGACGTGTTTGTGAACGGGGCTCTTCACTGGGTATCTGAAGAGGAATACGGTACAATGTACCATGAACACATCGTTTCGTTTGATGTCAGGGACGAGGAATTCCGTGTGATACCAAATCCGGATTTTGGGCCAATAAATGGTGGTGGTGGTCGACATGTTACGAAAGTGGGGGTGACTAAGGGCTCTCTTTCCTTATATGATTATTCTTTGGTAGGATATGTTGATATATGGATGATGAAGGAGTACGGTGTGAAGGAGTCGTGGAGTAAAGCTTTCGTTATCGGAGGTCCTATGCCAGTCCATCCAAGCAACGATTACTACCAGACTTTAGCAGTTCATAGAAATGGAGAAGCTTTACTCCGGCATAGTAGTGGAAATCTGGTTGCATACAATGTGGAAATGAAAAGGTATAAAGACCTTAAAATTCATGGGGTTCCGAAATTTAAAGTAGCATTTAGTTATGTGGGGAGCCTCATTACACTTGAATCGGCGTGTGGAGGAGAAAAGATGAGCACAAGGGACAGAAGGAACATGAAACGAAGGACGGCAAGGTAATTGAACAATCCAACCCTGTATTCATAAGTTCCCATGCTAATATTAATGTCTTCCATTCAATTGTTTTCAAGATGTTCATATGTTCTACTGCTCAACTTTTCTGTAGCATCACATTGTCTACTCATTTGTATCTTGTGAGAAATCACCCTGCCAGACCACCACAATTGGTTCATCGTCGATACTCGTAATACAGAGTATTGCTAATTGGAGATTTTTTGTTCTACATTGACTCACCTTTCATCATTGAACTTAAGTTGTGGTGTGTTTCCTAATGGGGTTTATCCTTTTCCTTTATCTATTTTAGTATGTTGTTGCATGTTCTGTGCTGGTAGACCAAAGTGGTTTTGGATCTCCTAATAAAAGGGCTATCTTCTCAAGATGATTTCTGAGTTTTATTTCCTAATAAAGTCAAATGAATCTTGTACTAATTTGTCTTTTTGTTGTTGTTTTGCCCACGGGTTTCTCTATATGATTCTCAAATGTCTAGTTTTCTAGTGAAATTAGAAGTGAAACAGCATAAATATGCTAATGGTGTGTAAATTTTCGGGTAGTGAGATTTATAACAAATTTAATAACTATTTGATGGACAATTGCTCATTGGTCTATCTCAAGTTGCATAATGATTTGTGGAAGCAAAATCTAAAGTGTGATTCAAAAGCATTCTTCTTCATTCAACTAGAAGACATATTTCCCTCAAAACTAATTACTTTATATAGTCAAATGAACCATCAGACAGATTTCATCAATCACTCAATGTCTTAAATGAGGTAGTTTAAGTAAAACTACCAGGTCTTCAATATAGAGAATGAAAAACTGTCTATAAGTCGGTTCAAAATGATATGGTATTTTTCTATCAAAATATGAAAAATGGGGCATAGCTTATGAAAATGTTTTGGCAAGCTATAAACTTGTCAAAATTTTACTAAATCCTCTTGGTAGGTTTGAACGTATGGCAATCTTCAAATTCGGTTTCACGACCTAAAATTCCAACCAAGGTGAGTCAGAATTTCATTCGTGAATATGTGTACCAACTTATCAAGCTTAAACATAGTTATAGATTTTTGGGTCAATTTTTTTTAAGTAAATCTTACTAAACATCTCATGCACTAAAAATCCTCCTTAATACTCCAGAGTTAAACATCGAAAACTATATAAAGCTCATCAATGAGACTCATTCGTAACGAAAACATAAAAAAATTCAACCATGACAGTTTTGTCCATTAAAAGTCATCCATATATAATGAATGAACTAATGTCAAAAGCATCAACTAATTATCTGAAAGACAGAGATAAAAATAACTAGGTCAAAGTATTTGAAATAACTGGAGAAACGTTGATGTCCTATAATTCAACTCAAGTAAGGAGGGAAGCCATCTTCCGCCGACACATCTACGTCTTTAGTGTAAGGGTCATCGGCAGTCCAATCCTCTGCATATAAATCATCTCCTGCTACGATCCCCTCATGGTCGTATTCTAAATCATCACATGTCATTGTCGGGGTAGGGGGAAGTAAGCTTTAGGGAAAGCTTAGTAGGTGCGAAGGAAAATGAACTCACCCTTTAACATTTTACTAGATTCATCTCATTATATATTTAAAAGCTGAATGTTTCGCACATGTGGAGAGCGCACACATGCGAGGTTTGAGAGAAGAGAAGCCAAGATTTTGGCTCATTTGCTCCTAAGGAGTCCCAGCTGTAGAGAAGTGAAGTTTTTTTTAGTCATTTTCTCCTATAAGGAGCCCCAGCCGTAGAAATGGTCGTTAACATTCCAGATCTGCCTTGGAATAGAAAGAATTAAACTGAAGATGTTTGCTAAATTTCTAACTGAAATGTCAGTCCCTTGGTCTTCTCCTCTCCCTAAATATCCAATGGTCCATCACTCAATGTAATCCTTTATGCAATATCCTGCAATTCTCTATATTCCTGTAATCCTGTCTATGAATTCGTAATGGTCTTTTTTTCTTTTCTTTTTTTCTAAAGGGTACCATTATTTACAATCCAAGATTATTCCCTCTAACTTGGGTTACGTGCTTAAAGCGCTGACCCCTTTGAATTAGATGGCGAATATCCTTTTTTGCCTCAATCTTTAAGATAATAGAGCATGAGATCATGATCCTACCATCAGAAGTGTATTTGATACTATGTTGCACGCATCCCGAAAAGTGATATGGGAACCACTTTATGTATGCCATGACCATGTTATTTTTTCGGATGCCTGCCACGTGAAATCAAAATCTTACTGTCTGATGGGATGACCATGATATCAAGATCTACTGTGTCAAAGTTTGGGACAAAAACCAACCTCTATCATTTGATTTAAAGCAGTCAACAATTTACGCAAGTGAAACCCAGGTTGAGAAGGAAGAATCTTTGATTGTTAATAAAGGCACCCTTTTTTAAATCGTTATGTCGCATAGATGTTTGGATGATTGGGGGTTTCTTGATGAGGGCTGTTCCAGGGTGCCCAATGGAGTGCAGGGGCTGGTTTGCACTTTCATTGAAACAACGAATCCTATATCATAAGAAGCATCTATGGTTTCTCATTCCGGCTTGGGCATTGCATCAACCATAGAGAGAACTAGAGTTTTCGTTTCTTCCAAAGAAACTCAAGGAGGGAAGGCATCAAAGGATCATTTTTTAATTTCATTCTCCTTCAAGATCAGGTCAGAGTATCAGCAAACAATAAATATCACCTAGCAATTAGTCTTCTGCACCATTTAGTAGATTACTTGCCATTGGATTGAGTGATCAAATGGAGTTGGTCGGGTCAACTCTATACCTGACTTGACTTGATTTTTGTACTGGGTTGGGCACACAAACTTGAATTGCTGGGTCAGGTCGGGAAAAAATCAGGTTGTTTTTCGGGGCGGGTGTCGGGCATATACCTTTGACCTATTGGGTCGGGTCGGGTTGGGCAAAAATCAGGTCTGGTTTTCAAGACGGGTGTCGGGCTTATACCTTTCACCTATCGGGTCAGGTTGGGCAAAAATCAGGTCGGGTTTTCAAGACGGATGACGGGCTTATGCCTTTAACCTTTCGGGTCGGGTAGGGTCGGCCAAAAATCAGGTTGGGTTTTTGAGACGGGTGCTAGGCTTATACCTTTGACCTATCAGATTGGGTTGAGTTGCGAAAAAATTAGGACGGATTTTCGAGTCGTGCGTAAATAGCTTTGACCCGTCGAATCAGGTCAGGCTAGGCAAAAATCAAGTTGGGTTTTCAGGTTGAGTGTTGGGCACCATTCGGGTCATTTCAGGTTTCGTCGGGTACACCATCAGGTTGGGAAGAGTCGTCGGGCATATGCCATTTTCCCATCTAGCCATGGGATCGATTGTGCATGTTATTTAATAAAATAACATGAATTTAGGTCCAAATAGGCCTCGATTGGGACTCGATCCATTTAATAAATTAATAAAAAGGTTAGGACCTGGCTCTCCTGGCTGTCATTTAAACACCAAAATGGTGTTTAAATGATCTTACACCATCAATGGTTTAAGATATGAGTGATCTGAACCGTGAAAGTAATAGATCATAGATTGAAGTGCAACAAGCACAAAATATGGTGATTTAGGGAGATTTAGAACATCCGAGCATCCGATTTGGACTATAATATCAACCATTATTTTCAGTTTTAATGGCTGATATTAAAGTTCATCAAACGGATGGTTCACATCCACTTATATGCATGTTTATTTCAGCTGAGAGTATGTTTCAATTATATTTTAAATTTATATTGATCACATGTGCGCCACATGGCATAAGGATAAATCACACTTCAGAGGTGTGAAATATATAATCTAATTTTAATGGTGTAAGACCATTTAAGCACGATTTTGGTGTTTAAATTTCGGTAGGGAGCCATTATCGCAATGGGTCACAATCTGCAGCTCTTGGAATATGACCTACACCCAAGACCTTCCCAATCAGTTACATCTCAAAATTACGCGAAGTAAAATCTATAATGTTTTTACCCTTGAGGTGAAGTGGTGTTCCAGATGGACTTGTCAACATCATATGTCCTCATCTTTCTCATGTTTTACAGAGATCCCTGGGCCAAGGATGTGCTGAACTTCCTTACTAAAAAGTGTATAAGTAGGCTTTTGTTACTTTCTTGTCCATAGAAAAGGGTGGCTCTTGATAGATTGAGAAAAAATAAAATCAAAAGGAATGGAACAAGGACATAGACCAACGCCACATGATAACAATTGATTTATGTGGTTCATTGCTATGTGACTAAATCAACGACAAAGACTTTTACACGCGCATGGATGATTTCGACGAGCTTTTCCACTATATGCAGAAAAGGTTTGGCTAGAGCAGGGCAATTGACGGAGAAGCTGACATCGTAGACATTGGATATGGACCTTTTCGCGTGTACTGACGTCGGAAGAAGCAGAATGGAAATCAGAAATAGGCGAAAGAGGCAAAAATAAGAACTGAAGGAACTCTGAAATTTCGATCGATCAAATTCAGTCGACAGAAACACAAGTTCTGGAGTGATATTTCGATCGATCGAATCACATAATCTTTCGATCGAAAATTTCGATCGATCAAATGTCAACGACGATATTTTATGAATATGAGTTTCGATCAAACGATTTTCAATTTCGATCGATTGAAATCGCGCCGAGTTGTTTTAGAAGTTTAGTTTCGAATTTTGTTTTAGGGGTTTATTTGTCTTTTATTTATTATTTGTTTTAGGGTTTTCTTTTATTGAAAGGACTCCTATATAAGGTCCTTAAGTGAACAATGTAATTGATTATTGATTATTGAATGAATGAGCGTTTTGCTTTGAGACTTGAGATGAGTTTCTAAGAAGAGTGATTCTTCTTCCCGAGAAGGGTTTAGTGCGAAGCCAAGGGTGTGATGCCTGCAAATCTATCTTCTATCTACCTATCTATCTCTTATTATCTTTGCTTGTGTGATCCTACAACCTAAATCGACCATCAGCCTTTGGAGATCCTAAACCTTAGTTTTTCCCTAAACCATTGAAGCGATTCGATTCATCAACCGTAGCCTCCATCAGACTGCTAAGCCCAAACCAAAAACCAGAGATTCCATCATTGCATTGTGAGCGCCTTAATATGAAAATCTGGAGTTCTATCTCTAGGAACGATCCACGCTACAACCTAACGGATCTAACGCCCGGACTAAACCCTGCCTGAATTATACGTGATCCTCCCATGGAATACTACGAAAACCTGAGGTATTCGTTATATTTTGAAGGTTTTATTGTTTAATTTAATTCCATTTAATTTCGGCAAAATCAATCATTGCATTCACATAGTTTAGGGTATCGTCTTGCGTCAGAAATTCACAGCAAGCGTAATCAAACTTTGATGGCTAATTTCATATACTGAAAATATTTCACCATACACTTATGACAGTGTACGCTGGTCTTATGGATTAAATAAAAAAAGTCAGAATCTAAAAAATCTACATCTAGCACAATAACTATGGTATCCGAAACAATTCATTATTAAGCGTGATAACCTATTACCTTGTTGTAACCAATCTACATATGGCACAATAGCTATTGTATCGGAGGCAAACAGTTCATTATTAAGTGTGATAACCTATTTCCTTGTTGTAACCAAGCTGCGCAAGGGATTATAACTTCCTCATGTATTAGCAAGGCATTACCTCCTATGTAGCATGAAATTTGTTCTCCAATTCTTTCTTTTGATTTATTGAATTGTGTTTGCTCGTCATTTGTTTTCCTTTTTTAGATTTGAAACATCTGTTTGAAATATTGAATATGTTTTTCTGTATGAAGGCAATGAAGCAAAGTACAAGTTTAGTCAGGGTAATGAATATACTATTATACTTGTGAAAACAACAATCTTAGCAAATACCATTATATGCTTATTTAAAAACCAAAATGTCCATGTGCTCGCAGTGGATTAAAATACGATTACATTTCCATTTGCATTAGGATCTGTTTGATAACTTGGAATCCAACTCTTGGAAGTGAATTAGTACTTCTATGCAGTGTTGTCAAATCGGTAAGATTTGCTATTCAAATCTTACATCAACTCGTACCCTTACCGATTTGAATCAAGCCCCCAAATCGTAAATCCCTAGAATCGACCCAAAAAGCATCGAATCGTACAATTCAAATCGAATTGTATGATTCGATGGGGTTTCGCAAGTCACGCCAAAATAACTTACAAGACCCAAAAAATCTCCTTTTTTTTGCTTTTTTCTTTACAAAGACCCCTAAAGAGTTTTGAGAACTCTGTAGGGTTATTTTATTGCACATAAGTGTTCTAAACACTTCTTTTAAGAGAGATTTGGTCTCTTTGGATTTTTTTAGCGCAAATCTTAAAATCCTAATATCTTCTTCATCTCTCAACGAAATCAAAATTCATTTTTTGTTCGTCTTCTACACTGAAATAGGAGCTTCCACATACAATTTCTCAAGGGATTGGTGTCTGCACCACTGGCGAATAGGCGGGCTGCCTGTGAATACGTCAGGCTCCGCCTGACAATCCATGAATGCATTAATCATCTATTTTTTTTATTCTCATAAAAGCGTGATTGCATTATTCATCTTTTTTTCCATTCTCATAAAAAGCATGAATGCATGAATCATGATGTTATTTTTTTTTCATTCTCATAAAATATACTCTCTTTTGTGTTTATACTCATATAGTCATATTATAGATCATAAACTTTTTGTTATCGATTTGCAAAGGACAAACGATGAAATATTGAAATGAATATAGTTTTTTTTACTTTTTATAATTCAAATGTGTTGGAAATGGTTTCTATTTTATATGTTGGCATTTTTATATTTTTCGAATTTTTTATATATTTTTTCAAAAAAATCGATTGAATCTTACGATTTGCAATTCGATTCAAATTTCCGGGAAATCGATTTACGATCCGATTCACGAATTGACAACCTTGTTCCATTCTCACTTACTTGGAGTTGCATTCCCTTGGAAATGATACTTCTCTTGGTTGATTATGTTGTGTGGGAAGTGACTTCCCTATAATTGCAATTCCACTGTTTGATTAGATTCTTTGGGAAATAAATTCTTGTGGAATTGGAAGAGGGTAATTTTGGCAAATGCTAATGAAAGAAAAAAATTGAATATTAAGATACTTCATATCAATTGTTTCATAATGACTATTTTGCCCTGTGGAGTTACCACTTCAGCCATTTCATGAGTGGAATTGATTTTAGTTGTGATGGAATTGGTGGGTGGAAGTGAATTTCGCTTGTGTGCCCCTCTTCTTCCATACCCTTAAGTTCAAACAGAAAATGTGAAATTGGCAATTCAATTCCACCCTAGAATTGCCACTTCCACCTAATCAAACACATCCAAGGCTTTGTTTGATAACGTGGAAGTGGCAATTCTAGTGTGGAATTGAATAGCTAATTCCACATTTTTTGTTTGATAGGAATTTAAAGGTGTGGAAGTGAATTGATGTGGACCCACACGTGGAATTCGCTTCTACGCACCAATTCCTTTGTGGTTAATCTTCAATTGCACGCATAACTTGGCTGAACTGCCTTTTCCATGGGCAAAATAGTCATTACAAAATAATTGGAATGGCATATCTTAAGATTCACTTTGTTTCTTTTATTTGCATTTGCCAAGAATACTCTTTTCCAATTCTATAGGAATTTATTTCCGAGAGAATCTAATCCAAACAGTAGAAATGCAATTCTAGGGAAGTCACTTTCACACAACATAATCAAACAAGAGATGTGTGTCACTTCCAGTGGAATTCAATTCCAAGGAAGTGAGCATGAAATTTGACGGGGAATTTAGATCTGCATGTTCGGATCGTGGCCGAGCCAATCGAAGAAAATCAGCAAGGAAGAAGTGGACCCATGAATGGGCTTTCAAACGGCCCTAAAGCAATGATTCGCGGCTATCTCAGTCGATCAATCGAGGATTTCGATCGAAATTGTAATTCAATCGATCGAATAAAACTTTCGATCGATCGATCAAGTACCACTTTCGATCGATCGAAATCGTGCAGAGTAGTTTTAATTTTAATTTCGAATTTAAGTTTCAAGGTTAAACTTGTCTTTTCTTATTTAATTGTTTTTAGGGTTTTCTTTTGTTTTATGACCTGCTATATAAAGGTCTCTATAGCTTTGTAATAGAGAGTTTTTGAATAATGAAAATTAAGAGCTTGCTTTTATGCAAACCCTAGAAAAACTTGAGATGAGTGTTCGATCGAAGGAGTGATTCTTTCAAAACCTGAGGAGTGAGCAATCGTTTCTGGTATGACTTGGTGCGAAGCCGACATACCAGCCTTGGTGGGAAGCCTGGGAAACCCGTTGGTGCGAAGCCGACAAGCCTCTCTAGAGCGAATCCGGAGATCTCCTATCTTATTATTCTTTTTTATTTTATTTTAATGAAAGATTTAAGACCCTAAACCCCTTCCACGTGGGATTCTGCTATTTTAGGGTTAGCGTGCGATTCCGTCTTGCGTCAAAATTTCTAATCGAGTTCCAAGAGCCGAATTCCAAGTTATCAAACATAGCCTAAAGTTAAATTTGTTTACATTGTTACCTAAACAATTTTGATCTTTTATTGCACGTAATATGGCCTGATTCTTAAGCATGATCTTTTTATGGCAAAGGGATATTGGACTTTGATAATTCATTCTAAAATTATATATGTAATGTCAGAACCACTCACTACATTCGATAATGTAGCAGAACTGTTCATTAACCATAGGTCCTTAGATGATGTCTGATACCATGCCTTCCTCATGAAGAAGCTTGATCTCATGTCTTAAAGCCATAACTGTTGGATCACTTTAGAAATTTATTCCCATGGAATCTGTTGGATCTCCAAGAATATTTGATTTTCACGAATCTGATCACAGTGCTCTGCTTTGAACTCATGAAACTCAGATATTCCTACTAATCTTATAGTGGATTAAGTTGTAGTACTATACAGCCATATGTATTGGAGCACCACTTCCACCTTGCTGACCTCTGAAGTACCAAATGAGGCCACATGGTGTACATGACACAGCCTTGGTCGTTAATAAGAGCCATTATCATAGGGGATATCCACAATCCCTTATTATTGTTAAATTGTCCTACTATTCTGTATGAGTTAGAGAACACATTTTGGAGAATCCGAGGTTTCCATCTGAGAACATATTTCACGAAGTGTAGGAATGCAAAATAGCGTACATGCCTAAGCCAACACCTAAACAGTAAATGAAGGAAATAAAGAAAATATAACTTCAAGAGTTAAGACAATGAAGTTCTACAAATATTTACTTTGATAGAGTATATTACAATCATATATCATATGAACAAATAATCAACCAAATTTAATTTAAACTTTGAATTAAATATTAATCAAGCTCCTAAATAAATGCATGAGCACAAACCACAATTGATAAACCAAGTCTCAGTCCTCATACATATCCTAAAATGTCTACAAGAAAAATTACCAAGAAACTAATAATGACATAGGAAAATTTCAGTCCCTAAATAATAAGTAAATTTGTATTTATTGGTTAAAACGTTGGCTTTCTTATCACGGATTTTTTGAAATAAAAAATATGGAAGATGCTTCTAATGCTTCTACTTGTAGTTGATAAATTCTTCTAGTTTCAGAGCTTGAAGAGGATGAGAAAATTAAAATAAAAGAGATGGGCCCCATATTTATATAAATAGACTTCTCCTACTTAAAGTAGGAGAAGTCAAACCTTCTCTCTAAACATTGACACACTCAAGTTGACCCCTGCGTAGGTCCAATGTAATCTCTCTCTCTCTCTCTCTCTCTCTCTCTTTTCTTTCTCTCCGTCTCTGACGCACACAGGGACCCACCTGCATGGGTTTCTCTCTTCTTTCTCATTTTCTACCTCCTTCTCTTTTTCCCTCTCCGACCCACATAGGGACCCACATGCATAGGTCCCTTGCTCATTCTCTCTTTTTCTCTCTTTTTCTCTCTTTCCTTCTCTGACCCATGCAAGGGCCCACCTGCGTGGATCCCTCTCCTATTCTCATTCTATCTCTTCCTTTCTCTCTTCCCACATGACCCACGCAGGCACCCCTGTGTGGGCCGCTCTTTTCCTCTTTATCTCTCTCTCTACTTCCATGACCCATGCAAGGTGGATTCTCTTTCCTCCCATTTCTCCTTTTTCCCCGTCTCGTCTTCCCTTCTTTCTCTTTCCACTTTTTTCAACTCTTCTTCTCTGTCTCTCTCTTCTTTTCTCTTTCCTCTTCTCCTACTTTTTCCTTCTTTTTCTCTCAGTGGACCCACGCAGGGTCACCTACGTGGGTCCCCATTGTCTCTCTCTTCCCTCTGGCGGGGAATGCCAAGATCAAGAGCCTTGGAGTTGTGCCGGCAACAAAAAACTTCAAGGGAGAAAAAAAATAATTTGATGAACAGTGTCCATGAACAGTGTCACGGACATCCGTGATGAACAGTGTCGGACGTCCGTGAACAGTGACAAACGTCCGTGATTTTGACTTCTCACTATTCGTAGGTCACAGACGTCTGTGGGCATTGCGATGGAACTTCTAAATTTTGCAAAATTTGCCTTTTTGTGTTTTAATAGTAATAGGACTCTTTATTTCAAATTTTATTTTGGTAGCCTATATAAAGAGGCTTGTAAAGACAATTTGAGGAGATTATTGAATATTTGAATGCTTTTATGCGTGAATATTCTTCTACCTGAATGGGTTTGGTGTGAGACTAAGGGAGTGATTCCCAAAAGCTATTTTATCTTTTCTATTTCTATCACTGTTTTCTTTGAATCTTTTACCTTATTGATCCCTTCTTGTTTTCTAAATCTTAATCTATTGATTTCGATCCTAAAACCGTAAACCCTTTTTTAAACCATAAATCCATCAGAGCCAAAGTGGTTTTCGAAGCCATAGCCTAAAACCAAACCATAAGCCTATTACAAGACCATAAATCCATTTCACAGCCCTAGATTGAGCTCGTAAACCTACATCAGATCGAAGACGAACGCCCAAGCCTGAAAAAGCCAGAGTTCTATCTCTAGGCCGATCTCGCCTCAATTCTGAAAGTACTTGCGCATCGGATTGGACACCCTATTCGGATCTCGCGTGATTTACCTACCAGAATTCTACGAACCCGAAGGTATCGAGTTAATTTTGAGATTAAGTTTGTTTTAATCTATTTAATTTCGACAAATCCGCATCAAAATCATATTCACGCATTTTAGGGTTACCGTCCCGCGTCAGTTTTGGTATCAGAGCCTTAGGATTTCTAGGTTAGGGCATCTTTGTTTGTCATATTTATTTTATTGCATTTTATTTCAGTTTTGTTTGTGCACATCTAGTGTTCAATAAAATTCTTCTTCCATTGTAATTCATGTTTGCATGTCATTTAGCACCCGTGCCGTGTTCACCATGAGCATGAGCGAGATTGCCGATGTCATTAGGGGCATCAAAGCTGTAATGTCTACGATTAAGAATGAGAGTTGCTACTCTTCAAATTCTTGGCAAAGTCCCAAAAGTTGTGATGGGACTAGAGTCAGGGGATACCCCCATCATCGCGAACCCGAGTACGTTCCCGCTGAGAAGTTTTTAACATCTATTCGAGACGAAGTTCCAAACTTTGAGGGATGGATGAATCTTCAAACCTTCATGGAATGGCTATCTAGTGTAGAGGACTATTTTGATTGGTATGGCATACCAAACGAGTACAAAACTAGGCTAGTGAAAACAAAGTTGGAGGGTAATGCCAAAAAATTTTGGACTCGCTTAGAACGTCGCATTGGGTCTCTTCGGAATAAATTCATCTCCATATGGGAGGACTTGAAGGTGGAACTTATCGAACAATATGTTCCTTTCACACACCATCACCTCCTACGGGGTTTGAAAACCAAGACAGATAAGTGTCCTGATTGCCTTAAGTGTCAAGGTTCGGACACTTTGCTTACCAGTGCTCTATTAAACTTCCCACTCCGAATTTATTGCCTGAAAGCGAAAGTTCTAAGGAGCCGAAAAATATGAAAGTAGAAGAGGAAGTATATGACCCTAGAAACGTGATAAGTGGGGGAGATGGAAGAAGCTAACGAAAGTCTAGTTTGTGTTGAAAATACTTCTGTTTCCCTTGTGAATAGTGATGCGAGTACACATGAGTCCATCGAACTGGGTACGCAAGAACCATTAGTGTCGCATGCATATGAGAGTATTGAGTCCATAGATACACATACACATCATAGTCTCGATTTGCATACGCTTCACATTCTGAGTCCTGTTGTGAGTTAAGTTTTGAGTCTCATTTTGCATTGCATGTCGAAATTAAGCAAGAGATTAATTCAACCAACAATCCATATACATTATCTGCTGATACTCACATGCGTTTCAAGGAATATCAGGTGGGTGATCAAGTGATGAATCGAATTAGGCTTGAGTGGTTACCATCGGGATCCGCAAATAAGCTCCAATCCACAGGTGCTGAACCTTTTAACATTCAATGTGGAGGACCTAATACCTTACCTGAGTTCAACCCCACCTCCTGAAAATCCTTTCCAGCCATCTCATAGCCCCAATCGCCTCCCAAGTTTGCAGCCGATATCCCTTCCCTTCCTCCGCAGGCAAAGAAAAGAGGTAATTTAGGAAATTTTAGATGATCTTGTGGCATTCACCTGCGGCAGAGTGAATATGATTTTGATGCGAATTTTATACCAAAATTAACGTGGGACAGCAACCCTAAAATGCGTGAATATGATTTTGATGCGGATTTGCCGAAATTAAATAGATTAAAACAAACTTAATCTCAAAATTAGCTCAATACCTTTGGGTGCGTAGAATTCTAGTAGGTAAATCATGCGAGATCCGAATAGGGTGTCCAATCCGATGCGCAAGTACTTTCAGATTTGAGGCGAGATCGGCCTAGAGATAGAACTCTGGCTTTTCCAGGCTTGGGCGTTCGTCTTCAATCCGATGTAGATTCACGGGCTCGAACTAGGGTTGTGGAAATAGCTTTATGGCTTTGTAATAGGCTTATGGTTTGATTTAGGTTTATGATTTAGAAAAGGCTTTGGGCTCTACGTGATTTAAGATTCTAGAAAGGGGTTTAGGGTTTGGGATCGAGAAATCAATAGATTAGGATTTAGAAAAGCAAGCAGAGATTGATAGATAGCAAATATAATGAAAGATCAAAGAAAATAGATGGCAAAATATAAATTAGAAGATACATGGGAATCACTCCCTTGGCCTCATACCAAACCCATCTCGGGAAGAAGAGTATTCAAGCATAAAAGCATTCAAAATATTCAATAATCTCCTTAAATTGTCTTTACAAGCCTCTTTATATAGACTACCAAAATAAAATTCGAAATAAAGAGTTCTATTACTAATAAAACACAAAAAGATAAATTTTTGCAAAATTTAGAAATTCCATCGCGATGCCCACGGACAGCCGTAACCTACGGACAGTGAGAGGTCAAAATCAAGGATGTCCGTCACTGGTCACGGATGTCCGACACTATTCATCACGGATGTTCATGACATTGTTCACGGATACTGTTCATTAATATATATATATATATAATATTATTTTTTCTCCCTTGAAGCTGAAAATTCTGATGCGGCCCAACTCCAAGGCTCTCGATCTTGGCGTTCCCCGTCACCCTCTCTTTCTCTCTCATTGGGACCCACACAGGGTCACCTGCGTGGGTACCCACTTCCTCTCTCATTCCCTCTCTTCCATGTGGCCCATGGCGCCACGCAGGGGTTAACCTGCATGGGTCCACTTTAAAAAAATTAATGTAAAACGAGGAAAAAAATGACTGCTTCTTTGCAGCCAGTCCTCCTTTGAACACCCCAAAATTGCCGAAATGGCCCAATTTCCTTGAGTTGTGTGAGTCTAACTTACGTCCCTCAATTCTCATTGGTTTGAGGGTTGCGTAAGTGATAATCTTCACCACTTACGAGAAAATAACCGTCGCATCTTATCGATACGCATGACACTTGAGACTTATGTATCTCATTTTTACCGTGGATCTCATTGAGAGATACAAAGACTGTCGGATGGTAACCGTCACGGTAACCTATAACTAGCAAGTCCCGGATCATTTTCAGGGATCAAAAAATTTAATCTCAAAGCTTTGTCGAAATTCTGTGCGAAGATCCTGCGAGATACTTTACTTAAGGTATCTCTCTCTTCATTTTTCTACTTTTCTATCTTTCTTCTACTTTGGGTCTGCTACTTATATTATGTGGGCCTACTGATGGCCCATGTCTAAGTCATTCTAATCCGGATCACACTTAGGTTATGTGGGCTTGTACTTGGCCCATGCCTAAGACCCTTACGTACTTGGGTCATGCTTAAGTTATGTGGGCTTATATTAGCCCATGCCTAAGACCCTCATTTATTTGGGTTGCACTTAAACAATTTGGGTTATGACATCCATGTCTAAGACCCTTATATGTGATGGTTGCTATTATCAATTGCAAATTGATCCTTCATATGTTAAGGGTTGTGTCTTCGAATTTGAAAAAAGTTAACCATCGCTTCATGTGATCATAACTACCACTAATATATATGAGTAATACACTGTACGATCGCGATCACGACAAACCGATCATTATTTTGATCGATCTTCATAGTGATCGACTTCAATCAACCATTGAATCACATAATTGTAATCATAGCCATCACTTTGATTAATTGTGATCAAAACCTTGATATTGGGGTTTCCCTCGCGGTTCAGGTTATCATTCCCTTAAATTAAGGGTTTGAACCTTAACCTCGAGATTGGAAATTCCTCTAAAGAGATCGGGTTCAATCCAACGGTAAGATCATCACCTATAAATAAAATAATGGATTTAAGGTCAAAATAACTACTAGTTATTCTAGAATCTGACCAAAATCCATCGTGATTGAATCGTAAAGGGTTTAGACCTAGATTATGACCCACTATGAGGATCAATCCTGAATTCTAAGGAATTCGACAATTCTGACTAAGGTCAGGTATCCCTATAATTAAAAATGCTAACCATTTCGATAATCAGTCATCGGAAGTTTATGGATCCAATGTTCGAATTCATCTTCGAAACTCGGCATCAACAACGTGTATTGAGGTTCGTCTACGAACTCCTCACACCATACTGCTCCACACCTACCAATTGGACGTGTCCGACTTTTAGCGTAGAGGCTCTTTCATCTATCGTTGAGTGTTTATCCCTTAACATACTAACACTGGAGATGAAGGCGATGATGATGATGCTGACGAAGGCTTAAAACCTAGGATTTTTATTATTTTCAGTTCAGAGATGTAAATAATCTCATTTTATTTTGTAGCATTAATCAAAGGTATTCATTATTGATGTAAATTAATGGGGCAATCGAAGGCTATACCTAGAATTGTGAAGTCCACCATTTATCAATAGAACCCTCTCCTAGCAAGGGGAATTTTGCTGCAATCTATTTGTAAATGAATCTATTTCTATGCAAATTTGTTGTGTGCAGGCTTTAGGTGATATTACTTAATAAGTTTTACTACTAAAAAAAATAAATAAATAATTTGTCCCACAATTACCCCAATTGACAAACCAAGTCTCTGTCTCATACACATCCAAAAAATGTTTATAAAAAACCTTACCAAGACGAGTAACAATGACCTGGGAAGCCATTTTCAGTACAATTCGAAATTTAAATTTTAAGTTCCCCAATCATCTAATTAACTAAATTGACTCTTGGAAATTTTCTGAACGGCCATAGCACGAAATCTACTATACATAAATGAGAAAAACTAGTGAATAAGAACAATGAACCTCACATGTGTCGCACAAAACATGAAATATATTGCAAGTTAATTAAAAAACTTAATGCTCCCTGTCTTTTTTAATAAACTTTCATGGTATCATCATGATGACTTCATCATCACCTGATTTTGAAGATCATCGAAATCTGCCGCTTTCTTGGATTGATGCAACAATTCAAACGCGATTGTAACAAAAACGATGTAAAATGCTCTACTTTATTTAATTGGATAGCTTTATAAGCCGTTTCGCCATCCATTTGGAAACCAATATTGGCAAACTGAGCTTTTTGCATCGCCATCCTCTTTACTACCATTAAAAAATACATTTCAAATATGAACAAACTCCACAGGTGTACAGCCCCTCAAACATCCGGATTGATCAACCAATTGACCTAAATCCAACAATAGTCAAGCTCAATGTTGAATGACCCAAGACCCGAACTTTCAAAAAATATGGAGCACCCACCTTGGACGCTCCTAGTAGAGGCACTTTGATGCGGGACAAGACGCACGCTAACCCTAAAATAGCATAAATCCCGCATGATAGGGGTTATGGTTCTCAATCTTCAATTAGAAAATAAAATAAAATAAAATAAAAGAAGAGTAAGATAGAAGATCTTCAGATTCGCTCCGATGAGGTTTTAAGGCTTCACACCAAGGTTGTACGTCGGTTTCGCACTAAGTCATAAGAGAAATGAAAATTCACTCCTCGGTTTTGAAAGATTCGCTCTTTTGATTGAAAACTCTTCACAAGTTTTCTAAGGTTTGCACAAAAGCAAACTCTCAATTTTTCATTCATTAATCAACTATTACAAAGTTATAAGGACCTTATATAGTAGGCTTCAAAAAAAGAAAACCCTAAACCAATAAACACTAAAAGATAAGTTTGCCCATAAAATAAATTCTGTCTTTTGGTGGATCTTAATCACGCGACAAATCGATCGATCAATTCTAGAATTGATCGATCGATTTATAAAGTTATAAATCGCATGAAGTCACTGTTGACATTTGATCGATCAAAAATAGGGACTTGATCAATCGATTGAGAGACGAAATTCGCCAAAGGCTCTGAAGCGTTTGGCCTCAATCGATCGATCAACCAAAACATGCCCCAATTCTGCTTCATGGGCCATTTAAAAGCCCATTTATGGGTCCACTTCTTCCTTGTTGACTTTCTTCGTTTGACCCGATCACGATCCAAATATGCGGATCTAAATTCCGCATCTCACTTACTAATGGCACCCATGATGACTTTAAAATAAAAATCAATTGATGTGGTGGCATTACTAAGGCCACCCACACTCCATCTCAAGCCACATACATAGACCCGATTCGACATTTATGTGACCCACATCTGACATTTCTCCTAAATTAAGGCCAGACCAAGGTGATGATCCCGAGATCATCATCAATGGTAGGGATCTTATTAACCCCCCATATAATAGCCAATAAAATGGGTCAAACATGGACCCTAAGATCCCATGGAACCCATAGAACAAACACAACTCAAAGAGTATTTGGGCTTAGCATAGAAGTGTAGCAAAGTTGGTAAATAAGCCCCAACTCAAAGGGCATACACAGAATTTTCCTAAATTATAAATTAGAAATTTTATTAATTATCAAGTTCTAACACATCCTAGCCCTCATTGCTTTGACCACATCTCACACATTGGATTCCACCTTGGGAAAATCTAGAGCGAGAGATGGACTTGCACCACAAGATTCATGGAATCTTCTCTTTCACAAAAATTAAGGGCACTAAGGGCATTGAGAGTTGAGATGAAGACCAAATGGGTGGTCAAATGGAGACCATGTGGGCCACAATTGCCGCGCACCCTTTGAAAAAGAGACGAGAGAGAGAGGGGAACTTTGGTTGGTATTTGAGCTGGACATTGGGTGGGCTGAGATGACCATGCATGTGAACTTTTGAAAACTAGTCTTGTTTTAACTTGTTTTTTTATCGTTTTAAAGGTTTTCATAAAATGAAAGTTTGAGCTAAAGATTAGTGATGTCAGAAGATCGTGTGGGTGATTTAGTGAGCACACAAAATCATCTCACGCTACATAGAGTCGATCGAACGGCTTAGATTGCATTGCTCACATGAGATTGGTTCCATAGAGTAGAGTTGAGTGCATGTGCCATTGATTGGCTTAACATGACTCCTCACTCTTAACCATTGATGATATGATAGGATGATGATGAGAAACTTTGAAATTTTCGATTTAATTGACTATAGTTTTTATGAAAATCTCGCTTTATTTAACTATATATTTGGTTTAGTTGATGATAGTAAAACTAGTTTGAGAAATTAATTGGGTTAGATTTTATGGTTTATTTAATAGAGTGCATGTTATATAGACTCTTTGCATTGATTATTTGGCATAAATATGTTGTAGGAAATTTATCCATCTCATAATAAGCCCACTGTTTTGAATGATAAAAATCAATGGTGATTGATGCATGTGAGTGTTATCATGAATGTTAGCTTATCTTAACTTATAGGACATGCATAGCTTTAAATAGATTCAATGGCTAAATTAGAAATGAAGTTTTTCTTGATCATCACTGTTTTATGGTTATCACTTGATGAGATTTTGATATAAGCTTAGAAATTTATGAATGGTGATTGTTCTATTTGAATGATGATAGTTGTGTTAGTTAATTGGCTCCTCGTTGAAAGTGGGTAATGATAAACCGTAAATGATGCTATGAAAATTCAGTGCTAGAGTAAGATTTTTAAATGGTTTGATCAATGGAATACATTGATAAAGGTTGGGTGATTTGATCGAATGGTTTTGATGAACCCATCAACCAGCACCAAAATGTGCTACGCATATAGTCTATAGGTTCATTTATAAAATTTATAGAAAAAACCCTTAATAAGTGATGAAAATCTGATTTATTAACACCCTTGGTTGATCTGGTTATGATCACTGATCAGATCAGATTGTATAAAAATTTTAGTGACTTAAGATGTGTTGTTAAACACACCCGAATCGATCACTAAAAATTGAGAATTTTAGCTTTTAGCCCACTAGCTTACTGTTTTGGATATTGTTTTAAATAGAAAAGTCTAGGAGAAAAAATTTATGTAAGTACATAAAAGGGTTCTTTATGACCTAGTCAAATCTCATAATCAAACTCCCTGTAGTATGACCTACACGGAGTTCGGAGCAAACAGGTGCAAATCTGCCTAGATTGCACCAGAATTCTGTACCCAAGTAGGGCTATGATTTTATGTGTAAAAATCGCCCCAATAAATCCGGGATAAAATTTGACTCGTTCACCATCACTATGAAAACTTTCAAAGCTTAAATCTATCTGGTTTGATTGATAGATAATCCGGAAATTGGAGAGACAAAATTGTGTCACATGGCACACAGACAGTGATCAATTCAGACACCTGATCGAATGGCCCTGATTCTATCACGTTCTATACTCTTTCAGCCCTTGTAATATATAACAAAATTGTAGCTAACTTAATGAGCTTTCCAACAAGCTCTCATTTGTCCGATTTCAGTATCAATACAACAAATTATGGCCCGGACATCAGAGACTATAAAATCTAGTCTGATGACCGGTTATATTAAAAATACGATCTGTAATTTGATGGCTGTGATCAACTCTGATCAATTTTTTGAGTGCCATCACTTGTGAAAGATGAGGCTATCAGCCCTCCTCCACCCAGTTTTGGAAGCACTCTAAAACATGATGGGGATCGAAAATGACGGTAAATTTACCGGCAAAGGTTAGATGCTTTAAATTGAAAAATTTATAAATCTTGACTTCCCTTTTTGAAATCTGTGATATCGTGATCACTGATGGATCACTGTGATCTCTAATTTCATATGGTTACATTTTATTAGGATCGACTTAGTTGAATAAGTCAAGGAGTTGACCCGTAGAAGGCCCAAGGGCCTATGTGACTAGGAATGGACTATTTAAGGCTTACAGACACTAAGCCTCAACCCGTTGGCTTATAAAGGGTAGATCTTAGTTAATGTAAGACCCGATAACCCAACCCAACAATTGGTGGATCCAGTATTATTGGCACCCCTCAAAATTTGGAAACCACCACATTTGATTGTGGACTTCCTCAGAAAATTATATGCCTAGATTGGTTTATTTAGGGTCCAAAAGACCCAAGTGATTGGTCCACAGACCTATGAACCTAGATTAGGTTTAGGCTCAAGGTTCCGATCCAATAACCACTAGAGATAAGGCTATTGGCACCCCTCAAGTTTCGTAAAATCTACAACACAACTTATGGACTACCCTTAATATCCTTACCCAAGGGGTCTAAACCCCAAATAAATATATGATTTTAAAAGAATAAAGAGGACAATAGAAAATCCAAATGGACCGAATGCCCTTGACCTAAACTTAAGTGACCATTGTTAATGGTACCCTCACAAACCCAAGAATACTCTACAAGTGTTTAGTAAAAATTTCATAAAAACTCGATAAATATAATATTAGAATTAGTGATGGCTAACCTTTGACCCAATAATTAGAATGAAACCTTACGGATTAAGATTAAAGTATGAAACTAACCATAGGGGCATTGACGCAGGACGGTACCCTAAACTACGTGAATGATATGATTGAATTTTGCCGAAATTAAATGGGAATTAAACTAAACAATGAAACTTGCAAAATATAATGAATACCTCAGGGTCTCATACTATTCCTTGGGAGAATCAATGAAGTGGTTCACCAGCGCTAGATCCGTTAGGTTGGTAAATACAGATCGATCCTAGAGATAGAACTCTAGGTTTCTTTCCAGATTAGGGTGCTCACGATTCAATGATGGGATCACTGATTTTCTCAATATCAAAGTAAAGGTTTAATAACTCACGGGTTTCTTTCGGTTGTTGAATCGGATCGATTCAAGGATTTAGAGAAGTTTAGGGTTTAGGATTTCACAAGAAGATGGTCGATTTAGGGTTGTAGAATCACGCAAACAAAAATAAAAGAGGTAGATAGAATTGTAGGCTTCACACCCTTGGCTTCGCACCAAACCCTTCTCGGGAAGAAGATTCACTCTTCGTAGAGGCTCATCTCAAGCACACATAAGCAAAAGCTCTTTTCATTCATAATCAATCTCCTTAGTAGAGTGTTTACAAGGCCTTTATATAGGCTAAGAAAACCCTAAACGAAATAAAACTCGCACTAAAAGAGTTCTAAAATAATAAAAGACTAAAAAAAAAAAAAAATTTTAAATCCGGGCCGGCGAGGATTATAACCGCCGGCGAGGTCCCGCCGAGCGAGGATTATAACCGCCGGCGAGGGCTTGCTGCACTTCTCCTCATGCGGTTTCCGAATGTCCTCTCTCGCCTAGTTTTAATTTCCATTCCTCTTCTTCCGACGCTTAGACACGCGAAAAGGTCCATACCGATGTTCACGATGTCGGCCCCGTCAATTCTCCCGATCAAAATGTTTCATCACCGGCGAAACACGCATGTAGTATGAATCACGTATGGGGACCCGAACCAGAACTCCTCACAACTAACCCCGGTAACATCGAGTATCATCTCGATCGATTGTATCGGGCGGACGTAAGTATCTCACGGCGAACCAAGTAACCCTACCAACCCACTCTACCAAATATTTTCGTCGCTCATCAACACTTTGGACCCAAAGGGATTCATCCACGATGATGTGTATCGCGATATAGGCCGGAATGCAAGAAAACAAATGACAAGCCCTCTCATGATTGGCCCATGCACTCCTGTGAGTCGAATTTGTCAATCCTCCGCATCGTATAAACCAGAACTCTTTCACGCAGTGAATACCACAAGATCATCTAAAATTCTCTCAATTACCTCATCTCTGCTTGCTTGGGTAGGAAAGGGGTATTGGTTGCAAAGTTGGGATGTGGTTGTAACTAGGGGTTGTTTGAAATGGGTTGCAAGGGGGTATGGTTGAGCTCAAAGAAGGAACTAGGTCCTCCACATTGAACGTAGAGTTGACCCCTATATCAGCTGGAAGCTCGAGAACATATGCATTAGGTCCGCTCCTTGCCACAATTCTAAAAGGTCCAGCGCCGTGGGCTTGGATATCCTTTACGACTTCCAATGGGAATCGTTCAGGCCTAACCCGAACCATCACATAATCATTCAATTGAAATTTCATAAAAGCCTTAGGTAACTGCATCGATATTTTGAGAGCTTCATTGCATAAATTAATTTCAAGCTTAATTTCGGCATGCAATGCGGAATGAAACTCAAAAGATGACTTACAATAAGACTTGGAATGTATAGAAGTATGCAACTTGACACTATGATGTGCATGCGTGTCTATGGACTCGATACTCTCATGTGCATGCGATGCGAATGACTCACATGTAACCGACTCAAGTACTCTTGACTCTACCACCAACAAGGACTTGCACAACGGCTCTGCACTAATAAATCGTGTGTAAGGACTCGGTCGAATCGGGTGACTCAGTTGACTCACGTGTGGGCAACTCAATATCACTACTCACAAGGGAAATGGTAGTCTCTTTGACACAAGTTAGGCTCTCATCAGCTTCTTCCATCTCCTCTTCACTCATCACGGTACGGGGGTCATACACCTCTTCTACTCTCAAATTTTCCTGCTCCTTAGAACTCTCCCTTTTAATCAATAAATTCGGAGTGGAAAGTTCTGTGGAGCATTGGTAAGCAAAGTGTCCAAATCCGTGACACTTGGAGCAATCAGGACACTTGTCTGTCTTTGATTTTAGAAATCGTAAAAGATGACGGTGTGTAAGAGGAACATAATTCTCGACAAGTCGCTCCCGCATGTCTTCCCATTGTGTGATGGGCTTACGATTAGCTAAGTCGCGTAGAAGCTCAACATTAGTCCAATAGGTTTTGGCATTATCCTCCAACTTTGTTTTCACTAATCTAACTTTGTACTCATTCGGTACACCATACCAATCAAAATACTCTTGCACACTAGATAACCACTCCACAAAGGTTTTAGGATTTGTCGTACCTTCAAAATTTGGAACCTCATTCCGAATAGATTTTAGAAACCTCTCGTGGTCATTTAGGTTCACAATGGTAAAGGTATCCCCTAACTCTAGTCTCATCACAACTTTTGAGATTTTGCCCATAATTTGATGTGTAGCGGCCCCTATTATTAATTGCACACATTTGGGCTTTGATGTCCCTAAGGGCATCAACAATCTCGCTCATGCTCATGGTGAACACGGCTTATTAACACGAATGCTAAATGCCATACAAACATGAACCACAATGGATGAAGAATTTTGTCAAACAAGAGAGTATACTTTTGAACACAAATGAGATAAAATGCAACGAAAATTAAAATGACACACAATATGCCCTAACCTAGAACCTAGGGCTTTGATACTAAATCGACGCAGATTGACTCCTAAACTACGTGAATGATATGATTGAATTTTTGTCAAATTAAATGGGAATTAAACTAAACAATGAAACTTGCAAAATATAATCTAATACCTCGTGGTCTCATACTATTCCTTGGGAGAATCACGATAATTCAGCAGGGGTTCACCCAGCGCTAGATCCGTTAGGTTGCAAATACAGACGATCCTAGAGATAGAACTCTAGGTTTCTTTCCGCATTAGGTGCTCACGATTCAATGATGGGATCACCGATTTTCTAATATCAAAAGCAAGGTTTAATAACTCTCTTGGGTTTCATTATTGTTGAATCGGATCGATTCAAGGATTTAGAGAAGTTTAGGGTTTAGGATTTCACAAGAAGATGGTCGATTTAGGGTTGTAGAATCACGCAAACAAAAATAAAAGAGGTAGATAGAATTGTAGGCTTCACACCCTTGGCTTCGCACCAAACCCTTCTCGGGAAGAAGATTCACTCTTCGTAGAGGCTCATCTCAAGCACACATAAGCAAAAGCTCTTTTCATTCATAATCAATCTCCTTAATAGAGTGTTTACAAGGCCTTTATATAGACTAAGAAAACCCTAAACGAAATAAAACTCGCACTAAAAGAGTTCTAAATAATAAAAGACTAAAAATAAATAAATAAAAGAAAATTTTCGTCACTGGGCCCGCTCGAGCGAGGATTATAACCGCTCGAGCGAGGTCCCGCTCGAGCGAGGATTATAACCGCTCGAGCGAGGGCTTGCTGCGGCACTTCTCCTTGCGGTTTCCAGAATGTCCTCTCTCGCCTAGTTTTAATTTCCATTCCTCTTCTTCCGACGTCGGTACACGCGAAAAGGTCCATACCCGATGTCTACGATGTCGGCGTCCCCGTCAGGCATTGTTGAAATATAGCTCCCAAACTTTTAAAAAAATAAAAATAAAATAGGAATGAGTCAAATTTACCCGCTTAATATACATCTTGGTCAAAGATTGATTCGACTCGTGTGTTAAGCAACTTCTGGTCAGAACTACCCAATTTGTGTTAAAATAATAGGAACATATTTGGGCATTCAAAATGCCTTAGACTAATTTATGTGTTGAGAAATGCCTTTTCTTACGAAGGACAACAACTATAAGTCCCTTATGGGCTCTAAACTATAGCAACACTGGAAATGGTGTTAGCTGATTTGTGCCAATCCTTCTTAAGGATTGAGTTTGAATGATGATTAAATGCCATGAGTACTTAGGATTGATTTGATTATTGAATGCTTGAAATTGAAATTTTATTTAAATTAATGGAGAAGTTACAATATTATTGAGAAGGGCAATAAAACTACCAAAATTGGTATCGATGATTGAATATTGAAAGCGAATATTACAACCGAAAATAGAATATGGAATGATCTAAACCCGAAATTGAATAATTAAAATATTAATACCGAATATTGATATCGAAAGTAAGAAGATGATACTGATGTGAATACCGTAACCTCGCAAGGTTGACCATTGTTCATACGAACAGGCTCACAATGAGTAACTCATATTTAGAAGGGTTTGAAGCATCAGCTGAAGATTGGGTCTCGAAAGACCAACAAGGGCATTGATCCTTGTCTTCATTGACTAAATGGCGAAGAGTGCCAGCCTTTGTTCGCACGACAAAGGCAATTGATATTGATATTAAAACCATGATTGGTGTTAGCATCACACCGAAATTAATAAAATACTTCTAATAAGTTACTGGATTACTAATTAAGTTAATTAATGAACTATTAATCTGATTAAAATTTTGAATAAATTCCATAAAAACTAGATAATTCAATAAAAGTAAAAATAATCATTTCCAAGATCAACTTGAATGTAACATGTTTTTATAATAATATATAGTAGTGACCAAATATTTTATTCATAGATAGCAGTTGTATGATTATTCTTTCTTTTATGCACCTTGAACATTATTATTAAAATCTCACTAGTATATGTCATAATGTTGATTTTTCTTTACTCATAATTCTTGATGTTATACCATGTGATATTTTAAATAGTCATTTCCAAGATCAACTTGAATGTAACATGTTTTTATAATAATATATAGTAGTGACCAAATATTTTATTCATAGATAGCAGTTGTATGATTATTCTTTCTTTTATGCACCTTGAACATTATTATTAAAATCTCACTGGTTTATGTCATAATGTTGATTTTTCTTTACTCATAATTCTTGATGTTATACCATGTGATAAACTTTCTATTTTCTTAGTCGTAGTGCAAAACCCTTATGCATTAATTGAATTAAAACCTTAGCTACAAATAAACTTCTCTAGAAACTACAATTTTAATTCAACTAAGACTTTATTAAGCTTCACCGCTTATGATCTTTCATGACCCAAAAATTCCAGAGGTAGGTCGAGCCGGGAAGAGATCCAGGAGTGTCTATCAAGCTAATAGTTTTTAGCTCATTTTGCTTATAGAGCTACCAACACTTCCACACATGTGACGGGATCACATGTCCTTTTTTTTTGGATCTCTTTTTCTCACGTTTTGATTAAGTCCCTGGTTGCGTTTTGATAAATCTTGTATTGGGACTTTGTAAATATTTCCTTTTAATGGTGAGACTTTCAGACTTTTGGATTTTTAGATTTTCTTACTTATTATTCCGCAATAATTAAGGTTTTACCGAATTTCCTTGAAATTATCGGACGATTTAAATAGGTTAATAGTAATGGGAATTTTTCGCCAATTTATTTGAAACCAAAGGAGTGTATATGAGCTTCAAACTCCAAACGAAGTTCCACTTCATTCAAACCTTACTTATAGGCTCAGTTGGATCAAGTAATGAAATTTCGTCATAAATATTTTTCCCCTTTATAGAATATTACCGAATTACGCCAATTCAATGAGATGATGCACAACATTCCCCATATTTCTTCTTAGAATAATCTCTTTATAGTTTCCTAAACCTTGTTCGAATACTTTAGACCATGCACATATTCCCCATATCAGGATGGAACCCTTTTTCAAGAAGAGATATCTTCCTTTCAGAGCATCACTTTCTTAGTTCCTCCAAATTTCCCATGCTCACCATATTAGTTCTAGTGAGGGTTTATGAAACCTTGCATGATGCACGATAACCACTTGAGAGGGGTACTAGTTTTGACACAAAACTATCAAAACCTGCTTTAAGGCTGAAATTAGTCTTCCAAGGAGGTTGAATTAGAAATATCTCATCAAAATTTCTCTACTAGGGAACTTGCAGGAACACAAAATACTAATCGCGGCTAGTACAGCTTAAAAAGCTCAAAAGAAATATTTTATTCAACTCTAAATTAAATTTTAGTAGTAGTGGCCTTTAAATGGGCTTTTATAATGAATAAAATTAGAAATCCTAGTCTAACTCTAATTCTTAATTTAAAGAGAAAAATATCCTAATTTTTTAACAAAACTAACGCAGGACGATACCCTAAACTATGTGAATGTAATGATTAATTGATTGCCGAAATTGAATCGAATTAAATTAAATAATAAAACTCTCAAAATATAATGAATACCTTAGGCGTTCGTAGCCCTCCATGTGAAAAGTTCGTGTTTGGTTCGAGTAGGGTTTAGCCTTTGCACTAGATCCGTTAGAATAGCGGTGTAGATCGGTCCTAGAGATAGGACTCTAGGTCTTTCCAGATTAGGGCGCTCACAACTCAATGATGGAATCTCGAGTCCCTCTATGGTTTATGGGATCAGATCGAATCAAGGGATTAGGGAAAAGCTAGGGTTTTGGGAGTCGGGTATTTGGATGGGAGATGGCAAATTTTGGTTGTTTGAAATAAAGTTGGAACGATAGATTAAAAGAATAAACAGTAAAGATAGATTGTAGGCTTCACACCAAACCCTTCTCGGGAAGAAGAATCACTCTTCGACGAAACTCATCTCAAGTCCCAAAAGCAAAAGCTCATCCATTCAATAATCAATAACTAATTATATTATTTAACTTAAGGACCTTATATAGGAGTCCTTTCAAATGAAAATAAAACCCTAAAACAAATACCAAAAGGACAAGTATGCCCTCAAGAATTAAGTTCGAAATTAAAAAATTACCAAAATAAAAAATAAATAAAAATTGCGCGATTTCGATCGATTGATCGAAAAACATTTATAAATACTTCGCCTCTAGAATTCGATCGATCGAAGTTGAAACTCAATCGATCGAAATTGCAATTCGATTGATCGAATTTGTTGTGCTCCTCCTAATCCTCCAGAATTTCATCTTTCGCCTCTTTTGCCTAATTCTAATTTCCGCTTTGCTTCTTCTGCCGTCAGTACACACGAAAAGGTCCATATCCGATGTCTACGATGTCGGCATTCCTGTAAAAAACAAAGTCCTAAATAATAAGAAAATTAAACGCATTTCTAATAACACATACAAATCCTATTTGATAAAATAAAATAATAACATACATTAATCCTAATTCAATTAGAAGTTTTGAAATTCCTTACTTTCTATATAGCCTTTGAAAACTAACCACAACTTCTTCTATACTTGTTAGAATTGTGCATTTATTAGCTCGTTGGTAAACTACTTCGATAAGCTTTCACATAAGTCCAATTTTGCATCAATCGGACTTTGTTTGATGTTTGAAAATAGGCCATACATAAAAGTGACGGGATTGGAAGTTGATGACTCTGTGACTGTCCGATCAATAACTTTCAAGCATAGATTTTTTATCTCTCTTTTTTTTCTTTTTTTCTTCCAATTCTTCTTCATGTTATTTTCTCCACTCTTCTTTCTTGGATTTTATAGAAAATTAAACTTTTGCACTGTCATCATCACAACTTGTAGAGTCTTTACATACTCGTTCCAAATAAAATAAATTGGTCTATTGATCTTTTTATTCTCTATGTGGCCAAAAATGCTAGAAGTTGGTTTTACCTCATTTTCTTTTTAGTCTTTTAGACTTCAATCTCAGTATAAATTTTGTTATTAAGGCTCCATTATATAACCCATATATATTTTTGCATTTAGGCTACACTATGCAGACTTATGGCAGGTTTGAGGGGGATATCTCAAACAAATTTAGTGCAAAATTGGTGCGTTGGAGATAGGTAAGTGGTATTCAGTGTTGTGTGATCAATGAGAGCCACTTCGGTTAAAGAGTTGTTGTATCGGTAAGACCTACATTGCTGTATGGCGTAGAGTGTTGGGTAAAGAGTTAGGGATAAGAAGACAAACTAACAAAGTTGTGAGGCTAAAATGCATATGCTGAGATGGATGCATGGAGTAACAAAAAGGGTAAAATTAAGAATGAGTGAATAAGAGGAAGTTTAAAGGTAACCCCATATAAGAAAATTAAGAGAATGCCACTTGAGAGAATTTAGGCATGTCTATCGAAGATCTAAAATAATCCCCATATAAAGGATAGAAATGATAGAAGCACAAGGAAGGAGTAGAAGAAGAAAAATAAAGCCTTGGAGAGAAATGAGAAACGACAGGAAAGATTTGGATAGTAATGAGTGAAGAAAAAAGAAATGTAGAGCATTTGGAGAGAAGTGTAGCATCCAAATGCTCTACATGCCCGAGACCACAACTCCACCAAGAAGAAGAAAAAGAAAAGAGAGTTCAAGACTAGAAGGTTTTATATTTTTATTTATTTTTTCTCACTAACTTGGAAAATTTGATTACAATCATATAACAAACAATATATTGTCAAGCCTAATTTTTCAAATTTAAACGTAAATGAGTTGGTTAAGTTCCTAAAGCGTGAACATAAATCCTGCAATTGAAAAATAAGTTCCAACCTCATACACTATAGAATTCCATGGGCCTAACTCAACCTCACAAAACCAGCTTGTAAGGTGAGGATTGCCCAGATTATATAGAGCCCAAGGCTTCCAGCCCACAAGCGATGTGGGACTATCATTCACGCCCCCTCACGTGTAACGTGTCTCTTTACATCCCTGTAGTACCTGCTCTGGTACCATGTAGAATTCCATGGGCCTAACTCAACCTCACAAAACCAGCTTGTAAGGTGAGGATTGCCCAGGTTATATATGGCCGAAGGCTTTCAGCCCACAGGCAATGTGGGACTATTATTCATACACAACCTACAATCTGCTTGAGGGCACGTACCAAGACAATAGTGACCTAGGAGAACATCCAATGCAATATCAAAATTTGAGACCACGTAATTAACTAAGTTGTCAATAAGAAAATTCCTAAATGACAAAAGCAACCCTAAATCTCCTACACGTGATTTGACAAAAAATGTCCCAAAAAAAAGTAAATAACAAAAATCCACCTGGTATGTGCCACAAACCGTATGAAAACTCTTCCAAATTATGAAAAAAAACTTCTTAACACTAATTTCACAAAATACTAGGAAGTTGATAAAAGATAAATCATCTTGCCTGAAATTGATCTCTAGACTTTGAAAAGCATGTGTGCCTTATCACTTATAAGTTTTAATGCTTTCTTGCAACTTTTCACCATAAGTTCCCCTCTTTTCTCTTTATTGATCAGGTTAACCAAGTGAAAATTAACCTAAAAATTATTGGCAATGATGACATATGGTGCAGGTTCCTGTGGTCTCTAAATAATTATATTTATATTCCTCTCAAAATTTGCAAGCTATAAGCCTAAAATCTTAGTCTCTTATATATATATATATATGCCCATTACGGATTCAAGTAGTTCACTCTCTATCCATAGAGCTGCATCTTCTACATCATCATTATTGTTGCCTTGTCCCATTTTTTTGGGATTGGCTTTGTGGGTCTTATATTTCCACTTATTTGTGTTTGTTGTGAAATGCTTATTACTCTGTAATCCTTCATGCCGCATCTCACTACTCTCCAAGTCTTTGTTAATCTCCTCTTTCCTTATGCTTGTATCGTTTCTGTACAGGGGCTGTTTTAGGTATCATGGAGATGCCCAGACCATTTCCAAGAACATTATTTAATTATATATTGTATTGCGATTTCCACTGTCATCATCATCCTCATTTCCTTGTCCCATCTATATGGGCTCGCCTTTGTGACTTATTTTTCCACTCAATTTTGTCTAGGGCTTTACTTTTTATTATGCTACAATTCTCTGTGTTGTTTCTCACTATTTTTATCCAAGTCTCTATTGATTGGTCTTTCTTTTCTCCTCCGTCCTTATGTTTCCTCTCATGCACCCATTCTTGGTTTTATCTTTCTTGTTAATCCATGATCCACCGTAGCAGTTAGCATAGCATCTCATTTATGTGAACTCTATCATTTTATCCTCTTCTTCATGGTTCAATACTTTCTACCCTTCAATATGTAGGTCTTATTGCCATTTTATAGAAACGTCTAATCAAAGTGACTCATTGATCACACACCACACCACTTGCCTGTCTTCAATCACTCACCTTGCATTGATCCCCTTTGAGTTATTTGCCTATAACTCACCATCAATCTATATGGTGAAGCTCAAATACTAATACTTATGGCATTGTAGGATTAACATAATTTTTATCTGGACCAAATCATCGTTAGATCTCTCATGTTCGTGGAACTTGCAGTCGATGTATTCCATCTTTTTACTGCTAATTTTTTAACCCCCTAATTTTAAAGCTTTTTTGCAAAGTTCCAAATTATTACTTTTTTCTCTTCTTGCTAATTAGCACCACATCATTTGCGTATAGCATACCTCATCTTGTATTTCCACCATCAATTCATTCATAGTGAATACAAACAAATAAGAACTCGAAGCATATCGTTGATGCAGGAACTCAATTGTCTGACCCTACGTAGTTCTCAGTTGTTGCCAATTCTTACCTTAGTTATTGCCTTTTCATACATGTCTTGAATAATCTCGATATATTCATTCAAAATTCATTTCCTCACAAGCTTCTATTAGACCATCTGTCTCGGCAAACTATCATAGGCCTTCTCCAAATTATGTAAAAACTATATATAAACTTTTCCTTATCTCTAGACTTTTTGATAACTTGCCTCATATATAAACTTTTTGACAAAGCATTGATGATGAAACCCAAATTGGTTAGTAAAAATATTCGATTCTTTTTTCTCTTTTCTTTTTGGTTAGCAAACTACCCACCGAGGTATGCTTTCTCTTTTCTTTTTTGTCATTTTTGTATTTTTTCTTTCTTTTTAATATATCTTTTGTTACCGTCTAAAATATATATATATATATATATTCGATTCTTGTCTTTGATGTTGCTCCACTACTATCTCCCATAGTTTCGTGGTATGATTGGTTGAATCTTCTACACATGCTGCAATTATCTGTGAGAAATAAACATAAGAGGCAAAAGTCAACTGAATGATTTATTAATATAAATATATATATATATATATATATATATATATATATATATATATATATATATATATATATATAATAGTACATTGTAGGGATAAAATTAATCACTAGGTTGGAATTACATTAATGACCTTGATACTCGATATACAAAGAAGACATGTTCTAACATCTCCTATTTAAATAAGGTGGTCGTTGGAGCAAAGAAGGGTCGTCCTTTAAGACCAATGTTAATTGAGAAATAAAGGTTTCATGGGAGGAGACATATCTTGCTGTAATATCACGTTCAACAACTCCAAGTGAAGTGAAAACCAAGTTCTTCATGTTTACTTTGTGCACAGTAAACAGGGTTTGGTTGAAACATGTAGAGCAATTTGATTTTCACAATAAAGATGCAGTTTTTTAGGGACAGAATTACAAATTTTACAGGAGTAGTTGTCACTAAGAAATATTCAGCTCCTGTGATAGATCGGGACAGAATTCTTTACTTTATGCTCTAGGAGTGGTTTTTAGGTAAAGAAGTAGTTGTCACTAAGTAATATTCACCAATGAAGCCTATGACGTGCATCGAATATGACTGTGTCGCACCATGCACCACTCAAACTCGCAAATGTGCATGGATTTAATGTATAGACGCATCCACTGACGCCTATAGATGTCCACAGATCTGTGGGATCTTAAAGTGTAGACACATGTGGTGATGTTTTGTATTCTTCAAAACCTAACGCATCTTAAATCATAGTCACTGTTGGCAGAAAGAAAAACGTAGACAGTTTATCTACCCACGATTTTACAATCTGTGTCAGAAAAAGAAGTGATAGGTTTTATTCATAGACAGGATAGTGCACTATGATCTGAAGTGGTGACATTTATCTTCTTCAAAACAGAAACCATCTAAAGTTGTCTTCAACCCACCGTTCAGAAAAATAGCCAGTAAAGTGATATATTCGTCTCCGGCAATTACATATTAGGGTTGTGTAGGATGCGTCTGCAATAGCTGGAATGACATCTGATCCAATTTGCCAAAGCACATAAAGGAGCTCCATCTAGGTAAAACTATTATTTCTTTATTTTCATTTTTTCAGTGATTTTTAGTTATTTTAGAATGATTTCTAATCCAATCGGAAATTGCAGAAGTGTAAAAAGAATCAAGAGGGGCTCCATCCTGCTAAACCTATTTTTTGTGATTATATGTCTCTTTCCTATTCTATTTACTCCTCGAGATTCATGCTTGATGCACTCTTACGTGTATCATGCCTCCACGTGATCACTTAAGTGATCACGTGCCACCTTATTGGCTCCTGATTGGACCGTAAATTAAGTCCTACAATCCTCCTCGTCATGCCCATTAAATCCTTTACAGTTTCATTAATTTCAAGCCTATTATTGTGCCTTTCAATAGTCTTGTTACTATTGACTGGTTTATTCACCTTTCCTCCTCTTATTGGCTCCTTCTCCTTTCTCTTCTTCTTCTTCTTCTTCCTTGGGTTTCGAGTAGGATTAAATTTCTGCACTACATCGTGATGAGGAAAAGAAAACAATACATGAACTATTGAGGAAGAAGCAATAGAACAATCACTGAGCTGAATTGGATTTGGAAGAGAGAATGGCTGAAGATGATGACTGCGATGTAGAGAAGAGTGATATTAGATAATTACAGTGTAAAACAACTACTTAGAGGAGGAGAGTGAATTACAAAATGAACTGAGTCGTTTTTGACATATAAGTGAAAGAGCGACAAATGGAGGGAGAAGGGATTTGTTGTATTCGAAGTGTCAACATCGGTATCAATACCCAAGTGACCGATACATATCCATCGATACCATTTTTTTAATTCTTTTTTCAGAAAAATCTGAAAAAGTAAAAAAAAATTTGAAGATAGCCAGGAATGTGGCCACCGATACTAGTATTGGGATGGTATCGGTATCGGTTTCCAGTGAGACCGATACATGTCAGTATCAGACAATACTTGATACCACTTATATTATGCGTTCACTAAGGGGATGATATTAACAGGGGTGTCATTTAAGATGAAGAAATGTTAGAGAGAGAGAGAGAGGAAAAAAATTGGTGAATTATTAGTTGATTTCTCAACCCAATAAAACCTAGTGATTGATAGTATTAGTATTTATGGTAGTGTAGGGGTAAAATTACCTACTATGAGGAAATTACATTAATGCCCTTGGTACTAGCCACTAGGTATACATAGAAGATGGCGCGGGACGGAATCGCAAGCTAACCCTAAAATAGCAGAATCCCGCGTGGAAGGGGTTTAGGGTCTTTTTGATTAAAATAAAATAAAAAGAAGAAGAAGATAGGAGATCTCCAGATTTGCTCTAGAGAGGCTTGTCGGCTTCGCACCAACGGGTTTTCATGGCTTCGCACCAAGGCTGTACGTCGGCTTCGCACCAAGTCGTACGAGAAACAATTGCTCCCTCCTCAGGTTTTGAAAGAATCACTCCTTCGATCGAAAACTCATCTCAAGTTCTCTTGAATTCGCACAAAGCAAAACTCATCATTTTCATTCATCATCAATACTAATTCTCATAAGAGATTACAATGTGTATTTATAAAGAAAAGAAACCCTAGGAATACTAGTTAAGATAAAACTCCTAATCAACCATTAAAATTTTCTAATCTAACGGTCATAATTGATTTCACTATTAATCCTTTTTTTTATTACACGATCGCTTTTGAAGGGTCAAATGATGTCCGATTGACTCGAAATTGGTCTTGTTTGAAAGCTTATCGAAGTAGCTTTCCAACAAGACAAGAATCACACAACTCCGACATATATTGGTAGACTTATGACTACTTTTCCGATGATTGCGCAAAAAGTGACAGGATTAACAATCACATATCACATATATGTGCCTGACCCCTAAATAATTCAAATAAGGAAACTAGTCCTAAAACAAGCCACTTATTAAAAGAATCCTAATAAGAAAGGAAACTAAACCTAAATAAAATATTGTCTAAATTAATGTGCACACGGGTCTTTAACGGGCCTTTTGAAAGCCTATTTATGGGTCCATTTCTTCCTTGCTGGCTTGCTTCGATTGACCCGATCACAATGCAAACATGCAGATCTAAATTCCCCGTCAGATGACATATTTTAATATTATGAAAATGGGTGTAAAAAAAAAAGATTAAAAAAAAATGAAGAATCCTAAATGCAAATATTTATCATAGGATGGTTACCACCTAGTACTACAATATCAAAACTAAGAGAAATGTTCAATCATTCTCAACAGGGTGGTCTAATAATATCAAATATAGCATGCTCCTAATCATATGAAAAGGAACTTGAAATACTTCCAAGCTTATTTCTCCCAACTCTTGGACAAATCACCTTTGGCGTTTGTTTGACTAACCATTTGGATGAGATTTCTGTTATCCATGTCCATGGCCTTACTTCACCACCTAATACTGTTAGGCACGTTTGGTTGTGTATTTTTTCACTTCCGCTAAACATATGACTTGAATTACTAAGAAATACAAGGTACTAAGAAATACAAGGATTGGAGGGAGCAGACAACTTAGTATGAGATTAAACAAGTTCATAACCATATAACAAAAAGGCACTTAGCACATGGTGAATCTAACAAGAACGGATAGTTGTTGGTCAACCTCCTAGGCATCAAGGATCCGGAATTCTGTATTCTCTGAGCCAATAAAAGTGAAATGCAAGATAGCTACCATCACGTCACATTTTGCAACCAACCATGCCTAATTATAATATCTCTGTATTATATCTATCCCTTCTATGATGAAGCCTGTGTTATTTCAGCAATACTTTCTCTTATCCACTGCCATTATGTTTCTCTTCTTTTCGTTGCTCTTACTCAATTTTATAAAATATGCAAATTACTGATGCATGTGGCTATAGAATTGGTTTATATAATATCATCCATTTCTGATTCAAAGCAAATGATTAACGATTTCCTTCCCACCTCCCTATCTCCAGACTCTCTGGTGAATCTTCAACTTTAATTTTTCTGTTTACATTACAACCTTTTAATTTTGAAATAAGATTGTTGTTGATGTTCTAACACTTCGTTTTTTATTTTGTTTTCTTTTTTGGAAGGTATGTTTCCACTAGGAGCAGGAGCAGGAGCTGCAACATGTAGATAATAAACTGTTTTGTGACCAGAGGCATATGGAAATCACTAGATTTTGAAGTCAAATAGTTTTTTATGCCAAAGGCGTAGATAGCTGCATCGCTGTATTTAGAAGGGATGCTCTAACGTTCCTTGATCGTATAGTGCATTTATATTAAGGAATACTGTTTTGATCTGATCAGACAGCGACGAGCGATGGAATCAAAGACTCCTAAAGTACATATGCTAGGAATTTGTGACTTGCTCAATTTATTCTCTTCCTCTTTGACTCCTAACTTCCTCTATACTGTTGATTGGTGGAATCTAAGATCCTAAAGTACATCTTATTTAGGAATGTGCGACATGTTCAATTTATTCTTTTGCTTCTGGCTCATAGCTTCCACTATAATTTTTATACATCAATGTATTATTTAACAGGACATAATGGGCCAATCCTGCGTTGAGTCAAGTCCACAAATGACCGCACAGGTTCAAGGTCAACAGTTAGGGTCGCTCCTGATATCTCATATGGAATGGACTTGCGCCTAATTAGTGCTAAACCATTTTCCATGTTTAATTCAAAGTGCCCTCAATAATATGTATCTGAAAGAGCTCTATGTATGGTAACAAGTTTGGAACGGGATGATTGTGCACACATGGAACTATTTTTCACCATCTGTGCCACCTGTTGCGGAGATCCGGTGGGTTGGAGACTGCGTCAAAACACTATCTCTATAATGTGATTTTAAAATGGGTGGTAACCATACAAAATCCTCAATCCTGTTTTAGCCGTTTATTTTTTTCAGTGTTCCGAATACTTTGAATTAGATGATAGAGAATATATTTTGATGCAATTTTTGATCCACCAGATCATGTGAGGTGGTGCGCTTGCCCGAAGAATAATACCACCTCTACAAAATCAGTGACACAGCGTATATGAGCTCTATCTAAAATCGTCACTCCTTTATGTAAGCTTTAGGTTATAAACTCTACAAAATTCAAAGTTTTGGTTTCGGTCATCCCCGAAACTGAAAATGAAACCGCAATTTTGATCTTTGATCCACATAACTATATAAATATATGTGTGTGTGATCCATTCTAGTTAAAAAATTTGATAAAAGGCGGAAAAATTAGATGCACTCTTAAACCAAGATTTATAATTTCAATTTTTTTTGTTTTAAGAAATGGAGACTTTTGTGAGTATCATAGGACACCTCTATTTGCAACTAAATCTCTAAAACACTCACGTCTGCAGGTATCATTGAAAAAACACTCTTTTTGGTTGGATATTTAAATTTTTAAATAGTGGGGGATTGTTAGATATTTAAACGTTTATTATACTTATCTTTTCTCAAGAGGTGTGTCTTTTAAATTGAGGTGTTTTTTTTCAAGAGGTCTGTCTTTTCAATTGAGGTGTCTTTTCAAAGTAGTGCGTCTTTTCAAAAGAAGTGTCTTTCCAAAGTGGTGTGTTTTTTCCGAAGGGATGCATGTAGCACTTTGTCATAGAAAAATGGTGTATTAACACACCACTTGATTTCTATTTAAGGAATCTAAAATAATTATTTTAGACATCATAATAGAGTCTTCTTTTCTCTCTCTTGTTATGTATTTAAAGGTTTTTATCATAGCGTTCTTGTAATATTTGGTGTTCGGATAGCATAATCGGATTCGCCAAATCTTTCACAAGAATACACAGCCGGTTCGTTGTATCCTGGAATCAGTTTGCAGGTAACATGTTGGTGACCACTTTGTCGAAGTGGTGGGAGCAAATATTGGTTTAAAGACAACGATATTTCTCGTGCTTCTGACCAGTTCCTTGTATTATTTTGGATCAACATTTTAATTTTTTCAACAATTTTAAACCAATATTTGTATTAGCGAGTTTGAATTTTAGAGAAGCGGCTACAGACAATTTTAGGAGATAATGATAATGCGATGAGAATACAAGGCACTCATCAAATTCAAAGAGGTATGCTTACTTTTAATATCCTTTGAAATTTTGATTTTGAGGTTGATTTAATGTCACTTGTCGACATATTATCGGCATCGTTTGATGACTGGCCGCTAGAATGGCTGACTGGATCATCACAAGCGATGAGACTTAACGAAGACATAATTTTTTTTGTAATACTGCCCTCTTGGAAAAAGTAGTCTTCCTCTTAATTTATTAGATTTTGTTGCA
Organism: Chloranthus sessilifolius; assembly: GCA_021018995.1. Classification (NCBI taxonomy): domain Eukaryota; kingdom Viridiplantae; phylum Streptophyta; class Magnoliopsida; order Chloranthales; family Chloranthaceae; genus Chloranthus; species Chloranthus sessilifolius. The sequence goes on along the minus strand of JAJIZI010000016.1, from coordinate 395,738 downwards.
TTTGGTCCTCTTGATTTAATACGATTAGATATTTGGACATCGTAACACTATTCAACTAATGGTTCCTAGTATTATATTCTGTTTTGGATGGATCCAAAGTACTCATGATTTTTTCTCGTGCATTTGATTTCTTCACTAGATTTAAACTGCATGTTGAAAATTTCTTCCTACATAATATTAAATTTCTACAAGCGTTTGAAGTGTTTAGAGCTCCCATCTATTTGATAAATAGATTCTCAATCAAATTGTTCAGTCATGTATCGCCTTATGAGAAACTCGTTGGCAGAACTCCACATGATCCTATTTTGTGCTCTTTTCGACGTTTATGTTCCCGTATTTAAGGTCATATAACAAAGTTAAAGTTGTTCGGTCCAAACAATGTCTTCGTAGGGTACTCTCTTCACCATCAAGGATCCCGGTGTCTTGACATCAATATTGTGTGTATCTACTTGTCCCTATGAAGTCATCTTCACCCGTGAGCTTGTATCCACTTAACTACTTACACTTTGTTACACCGACCACCAATTTTTATATGATATTTGTATTGTGTGTTTGTGAGAGTTTGAAATCATATTTTAATTTTTATGAGTGCCTTCACTATGAAGGAGACGATTCACTTTGATTTGACATTATTTCGGGTGGAAATGTCACCTATTTCAAGGAGACAAATTAATCAGTTGGATGGGCATGAGGAACATGCATGATACAGTGCTTCCAAATCATTTTGTTTGAGTATATAAAAGAGACATCTAGTTTCTATTGTAACTTCTTAATTCAGTTACAGGTGTCTCTTTAATCCAAGGGTTTTGAATTGATTTGGGAGTCAATTTTGTTTCTTCTTTATTTATCTATTCCTCACTAATGGCGAATGATGCTCTAACCTTTTTATGGGAATCGACAATGTGTGAGTATGTAGTGTGTACAATACACATCCACACGTATATGTGTTAGGTGCGTGTGGGCACATCACACAAATTTGTGCACATGGTGTAAGTCACGTATAAGAGATACTTTATTATTATTATTTTTGTATGATGTGTGTACATGATTGTGTACTTGTACATGCTTATTATAAAATTGTTTCCTTTCAATGATGGAGATTGACAATCCAAGTGATAGAGAAAATGATCGAGTGGGCTAAGTTCACATGATCATGATTTATGGAACACTTTTAGTTTCTCATTACTATTCCTGAGAGGGTTGTCTCATGGAGGAGCCAATTCATTGAAATAATTAATTATTTTTTTTTTTCAAAAGTGACATAATTTTATTTTTTGCCAAGATGAATTTTGACACTCATGCATTAGATGTAATTATGTTTGTAAAACTTTATTACAATGATTAATAATTCTTTAACACAATTGTTTGATCATCAAATAGCCACAAAATAGTCGATTTAGTGAACATAGATATATGTCCTATGATTGATCAGTTGATCAAGCCTCAATCATATAGGACTTGAGTGGGTATGACTTAGAATCATTATCAATGATTTGGCCATAAACTTTTGGCAATATCGACTTATTATGAAAAGATTGTTAGGATCATGTAGAGATGATTAAATGATTCTACTTGAATATCTTTGAAAGGTAATGGGTTTTGATTTAATATTCTAAATCATTTGAAGATGATATTTCTCTAACGAAAGGATGACTGATTGAAAATCTAAATCAAATGATTTTCCATTAATAAAGAAAGTCATGATCTTATAAGAGATGTTAAGATGCAACTATAAATCTGATTTAGAATGTTGCTTGTATGGAATATAGGTAAAGAAATGAAGTTACTTAAGGGTCCATTGGTAGACGTACCAATAAAGATTAAGTCATAACTTCTAAAATTTTCTATGAAACTTGTTTTCTTATTAATTCATAAGAAAACAAATGATTTGTGGATCTAAACAAAAATGTCTGAAGAAACGCTTTATATGTTGATAATTGCAATTATAAGCAATTATGGAAAGTATTAATCTATAAAAATCGGGATGGGTTTAAAGTCATTTACCCAGACAGTCACTTACGATGGGAACCCTATTTAATATTTGTTTAGTCAATGTTTAGGTTCAAAGGGAAGAAGAAGTCGTAAATTTATAACAGACAAAGGAGCACTACATTGATGAAAATTAAATTTTTATAAACATCCCAGAAAGGGTAGTGTTTTATCTGTAATAGATAAAATGAGGTTGAGCATTGCTCTTAATAGATCTATAACATTATATGTTGAGATGTTAAAGTTACATGGGCATCTCTTATAGGTCTACCTATATAAGTGTGAGGGTGAAGCCACTTTTAATGAGACATGACTTTATCTCATAAACACTTATGAAAATCATGATACTAGTATATGGTCTAAATGTGCTAACCAATTTATTGAACACTAAATATATGAAATATATGTGTGAAATAATTCCAATTTATCGTATAAGATTGTTAATTCAAGATTTAGTTTCACTAAGAATCTACTGAGTTACTTTCACTAAACTAAAATTTCAAGTCTGTAAGACATTTTCATTTATACATATGTTTTAGGCTTTGCTCTGATTTCAAAATTTTAAATAGTGGGAGATTGTTGGATATTTAAACTTTTAAATAATAGGGGATTGTTGGATATTTAAACTTTTAAATAGCGGTGGATTGTTAGATATTTAAAAGTTTATTAAACTTATCTTTTCCCAAGAGGTGTGTCTTTTTAATTGAGGTGTCTTTTCTCAAGAGGTGTCTTTTCAATTGAGGTGTTTTTCCAAAGTTGTGTCTTTCCAAAGTGGTGTGCCTTTTTTGAATGAATGCGTATAGCACCTTTTCATAGGAAAATGGTGCATTAACACACTATTTGATTTCTATTTAAGGAATCTAAAATCATTGTTTTAGAAATCATAATAGAGTCTTCTTTCATCTCTCTTGTTATGTATTTTAAGGTTTTTATCAGAGCGTTCTTGCAATATTTGGTGTTCGGATAGCGTGATCGGATTCACCAAATCCTTCACAAGAATATACAACTGGTTCGTTGTATCCTGGAACCAGTTTACCGGTAACCTGTTGGTGATTACTTTGTCGAATTGGTGGGGACAAATATTGGTTTAAAGACAACGACATTTCTCGTGCCTCGGATCGGTTCCCTGTATTATTTTGGATCAACATTTCAATTTTTCTAATAATTAATTGTTAGACATTTAAAAGTTTATTAAACTTATTTTTTGCCAAGAGGCGTGTCTTTTCAATTGAGGTGTTTTTTTCCCAAGAGGTGTGTCTTTTCAATTGAGATGTCTTTCCAAAGTGGTGTGTCTTTTCAAAAGAAGTGTCTTTCCAAAGTGGTGTGTCTTTTCCGAAGGGATGCGTGTAGCACATTTTCATAGGAAAATGGTGTATTAACACACCACTTAAATTTCTATTTAAGGAATCTAAAATCATTATTTTAGACATCATAATAGAGTCTTCTTTCTTCTCTCTTGTTATATATTTAAAGGTCTTTATCAGAGCGTTCTTATAATATTTGGTGTTCGGATAGCGTGATTGGATTCACCAAATCCTTCACAAGAATACACAATCGGTTCGTTGTATCTTGAAACCAATTTGTCGCTAACCTGCTGGTGACCACTTTGTCGAAGTAATGGGAGCAAATATTGATTTAAAGATAACGATATTTCTCGTGCCTCAGACCGGTTCCCTGTATTATTTCGGATCAACATTTCAATTTTTCCAACATTTTTTACACCTAATTGAAATAAAATTTACATCCACGTGGTTTTCCAAGTGCAACTTACAAGTGTTTCACCTTCTTAGTCTCTTCTCTTAAGATTAAACAAGGAGATTGTTTTGCATCCCAATCTTCCACGATTTTAAAATCATAGGCTTACCATCATACGGCTAGATCTTGATTTCAAAATATATGCGTCACAAAAAGTGAGTATGATTACGATGAGGAATCAAATATAATTTACATTCACTTTTTTAAGGTGTATGCCGCGGAATTAACATCTGACGGTTTGATAGTAAACCTATAATCTCAAGATATGAAAGATTAGACGAAAGCCCATCTCTGACCGAAAGAAGTCAACGATTTTTAACTTTTTTTTATAACTTAGGATTACTCTAAGGGATGCCCTCGGCCCTATCATGTAATGAGCATTTCACGATCTACACACCCTATGGAGAATCCTGTTATTGAAGGGAGATGCCAACACTCGATCCTATGACCTATTGATAACAAATCAAAGTCTCCTACGAATTCTAACTTTGCGAAGTGATGTGGCTGTAACGAATAATGCTATGGCAGTAACAGTTCTCTTGAAATTTTGCCAGTAATGAGTACCTCAATTCGCATCATTTGTTCGCTAGTGTTTCGAGCACACGCTTTCATTAAGTGAGCACTTTCCTTAGTTAGGTGGGCATGATTAGAGGTATATTTTTTGAGGCCAGTGTTAGTACTAGACCACTTTATGTACAACTACATCACTAAAATAAAGGGAAAATATGTTTGACTTTTTAAAATCAAATGATCGAGATCATTTGTCGTCTCAATCATTTTTTAAGGCTAAAGCCTACTACTAGACGTCAAATGTTGATTCCATGTGACACATATTTCAAAAAGTAAATATGATCATTGCACCATCAAAGGTGGTTCACATTCACTTTTAAGAATTTGTATTATGTGGAATGAATATTTGACCATCTAATAGTCATGAACTGAACATCTATTATGTAAAAGATTGGGACGAAAAATAATTTCTATTGTCCGATTTAAAGCAGTCAATAATGTTTTCCTTTATTAGTGAGGTAGTTGTACCATAAAGTGGTGTGATAGTGAGAATAGCTTTTTTTTATCGAGATAATTATCAATTGTTCAATCGAAATAAAACTAGGCAAATTATCAAAACGTTTCGTACCCCTAATTTATTTATCAAAATAATGGGGTTTATTTTTTATTATAAAAAACTATCAATCCGGATAAAATACGTGTTACTTCAGGTCCAGTTCACCCAAGAGTGATTATTTTTCAGTTCACAAAACATGGTTCGTTTAGCGTATGTATCATGAGACGTTTTGGTTATCACAAATAAACTTCTTTATTTTGATGATTAGAAATTTAGAATACGAGGACGTTAACCCTTTAGGGTACGTTCGTTTCAATGTAAAGGGGGGATATTACATGTAAAGCTTATAATATCACCAAAACAGCTCTATTTTTTATACAAAGAATCGTTTGTTTCATCGTAATTTTTCGTGGATTGTGTCACAAAAATTATCTGTAATTTTTTTTACTTACAAGGGTGATGGCTCATAATATTAAATATTATTTGTAAAGTAAAAAGCAAACTCCAAAGGCTCTATTTTTTATAAGAAAGTGAACTTTATACTAAAATTTTATGATAAAATAAATATATATTTTACATGAAAAAAAATAAAACATGAATCCAGTCAACATCATTTTTCAGATAAAATAATTTTTACCGGGAATCAATTACAATCAACCAAACGCACCCTTATTCTCCCAGTCCCAGAGTACCTTAGAAATAAAAACGAAAAAAGTAAAATCCTGGGGGGCAGGTGACCGTTCGAACCAGACGAACATCGAAGTAGAAACGTTAACGCACAAAAATGGCGGTCGAATTTGACGAATCTCTGATAAAGAAGATCCAAATGGGTTTCCGAAAAGAAGCCGGTGTCTCCTCTTACGACCCCGACGAACCCTCGATCCTAGGTTTACCAACTCTAGACCACGTGATCTCGGGATTCGATCCCTCGCCTCCTTCTCTAGGGTGCACCGAATGCCATGGAAGGCTTCTCAGAGGCTTGCAATCCACTCTCTGCGTTTACTGTGGCGCCCAACAGAGAAGAGATGCCCCTCCCATCACCATCTCTTTCAAATCCACCGTCGGTTATCAGATGTTACTCGAATCCCTAGAGTTAGATGGATCCGTGAGTTTTATCTGTCGTTACTTAACATTGTATCCGATCTCCTCAATTTTTTTTTTTGCTGATCTGATTTTATATACAAGATAAGATCAGATTTTTGGAGTTAATTACAATGGTTCTTCTGTCTTGAGTGAATATCCCCTTTAACACACTATATATGCAATGGTTAATAGCAAAGAATTCAACTGTTTGAGTGTTTGTTTATTTATTTACTTTTCTTTTTTTTTTATTGAAATTTTGAATGGAGAAATAGTTTGAATGGTGATTGTATGATTTAATTTGGGGCGCTTGTTTATTGATCTGGACCTTCCAATCGATGCACCTCTTGGATTGGCCATAGCTTCATAACTGAACTGACAGGAGGAGGAGGCAGAATGCGCTGTTCCGAATCTATGTTGGAATTGGCCAGTGAAAAGATGATCATTGATGCTGGGAGTTGGGATAACATAGGGTCAACGGAGATGGTGGATCAGTTAGGGCTGAAGACGGAATCTCATAGAGAGCCCTATGGAATCAGAACTGATTGGATCTTTTAAATTTTCTGCATTTGAAAATCGATAAAGTTACTGCAGAGACGCAGTGGTTGACATTATTTAAGGGGCCAATTTTTTTTATCATTGGTGAGGCTAAAGACCTTAAGAAAGACTTTTCAAGCTTCTTTTGGTCTCGCTTGCAAGAGATGAATGAGGAGGCTAGTCATCTTGTCAAAGGAGTTTATGGGCAGTGTTACTTGTGGGAGATTTACTTCTATTTTCTTAATGAAGCTTTTCTTATGATGATATTTACTTTTAAATGTTCAAATCACCATAAGCACTGATTGCGACTTGTTCTCTAACCTTTTTCTTCCTCTTCTTCCCTCCATTTCAATTTCAAACTACAATATGAATAAAGGGAATATCCAATTTCAACTCCTGCGATAATAAACTTATGACTATACTATGAAACTATGGGAGAGAGTAGGGAGCAACGTCTAAGAAAAAATCCAAATATTTCTGAAAATTAGTTCGGGTTAATGAAAAAGTTTACAGAAAGGGGTAGATATGGTTTTATCAATTTGGAGAAGAAGACCTATGCTAAGGTGGCCAATAATATCTGGTGGACGCTAAGGAGGAAATGCATTCTGAATAGGTATATTAAGGTTATTCAAGGCATGTATGAAGGGCAATAACTAGTTTAGAACTATATATAAAGAGACGCTTAGTTCTCACATGCACCTTCGGCAACCGAAATAGTATATTGAAGAAAGGGATAGAAGTGATTAAGGAGGCAAACCATGTTTTTGTATGACTGGAAGGAACTTATCAATCACTACCAAATATTTGTATTCAAGCTATATATAAAAGTTCTTATCTCATCTCAGTCATAATTATAAGCTATTGAACATGATATATGTTTGTACTAGTACTTGATTTTAATTCGTAATTTGAATCTTTTGATCATGATACTATTTTTTATTGAAAGAGATATATGCTTCTAGTACCATTAGTTGTGGATGTCAGGTTTTGATGGAATAAAATTTGTGTTGTCATATACCATGGCATAAGCGCTATTTCATCACTTATGCTGTGGCAAGTATATGAGAGTATGTCATGGTATACTAAAGTATGCCCTGAAATATTCCATTGCATAGTGAAGTATGTCATCCCATACTCTCTATGCCATGGCGTACTATATATTGAATTTATTTATTTATAGCTCCTCTATACCTATAAATAGAGGCTCCCACCATTTTTCTATGACAATGTCAAACGTCTCTTTCATCTCTCTCTCTCTCTCTCTCTCTCTCTCTTATTTTCTTCAAGCTTTCCATCGGGTCAACTAGGCAACTATATTCAAGTATCAAAGGGCATGTTTGATGGCCTGTATGCAGCCATCACATTTAGCCCTCCTAAATGTGTTACCAATGTATTGGTAATACAGCTACATGGTCAACAAAGTGGACTTTCAAATGGTTGTTTGATTCAACCAACTTGTAGCTACAATACATTACTTATGTGTCATATGGTTGTTTGATAGTAGTTGTTGTTTTCTTTGTAAGTATTATAAGTTAAGTGAAAGTGGCTGAACCGTCCAAATCGTGGATGGCATCCAAGTCCGCTAGCTTCTCCAATGTACCTAAAAATTTGACAGGTTACAATCCATATGGTGTTAAACATTTGTAACCATTTTTTATATGAACACAATTGATTGTATGGTGTTTAACCAACCTTGGATTTATACTTGTTTGTCACTACTAGTGAACCATCTAATTTGTGACTGCAATCAGGGCCTGTACGATTGTCCGATTTGCGTGAAATTTTGAGAGATCGCAATCCAAAGTGTGCTAAACAATTGTAATGGTTTCCTTTTCTGTGTGAATAAGTGTTCACATAGTTTTGTTGTTTGGATTTGATATCTATGACCATTTGGGTATCTCTGTTTGCACCCACGTACTAGAGCCGTTTAAAACCTTTGATTGCTTCAGAGAAGATGGTGAGATTGTGTTTCACCCCAATCTTCCACACAATAGATCTTGAGATCATGGTGCACCTATGAGAAGGTCGGTTTTTTTTCCATGTGTCAGATCCCCAAAAAATATCCCTTGGATCATATGGCACACATCACGCTAAAACATGAAGTTTGGGCTATTTTTTCAAATAGAGGTACCCTTTCAATTATACTATCAAATGTATCCACCTGTTTCAATTGAAAATAATCTCAAGCAGTTTGAATCACTTACAATTTAACACAAAAAAAGTAGTTGGTACCACTTTCCAAATAGTTCACCTGAGCCGAATATAACCTGTTTAGATTTAAATTTCGAATTATAAACTAGATTTTCAAACAACACCCAATTCAGTTTATATATGTGGTTTAAGGTACCCAGCTACTGACATCACCGATATCATATATTTCTCACATAATGATACTAGGAGAAAAGAAATACACATCAAGATTTGAAGGAGTAAATTGTACGTTACGCGAGTCACATATAACGGCCCACTACTTACACATACCACAAAAAAACAACGATAGAATTGTCCCATCTAAATGCTCAAATCAAGGTGACTAACTGTCACTTGCATGCGTCCTCACCCACCTCCTTACCCTCATTTGCATTGTCAGAAGAGGGTGTTGCATTCCTCCTTGTATCTGCAACATCACATACGGGCCCAAATTTCTTTTCGTTCCTAACAAGGAAACACAACATATTACTTTTCTCTGATTTGTGGTTTCTGAATTGCAGCTAGCACTTAGCAGGTCTATTGGAGGGTCAGGGCTAGGGCACTGCTTTGTCGTCTGAAGAATGGATGATGAGGGGACTTTCGTAAGACTTATCGTCAACGCGGTGCCTGAGCCCTCAGGCAGGGTTGAGAGGATCCTGGTCGGTGCCAGAAACAAGCCCCAGGGGAGATGCTAGGGTTGCAAAGTTTTTTTGTGCTGCCCCACATGGCACATTCCTCTTTAGAGAAGTTGATGATCTTGTATCGCTAATCCAAGACATTGTTGCTCAAAAAAAGAAAAGAAAAAATAAATGATGAATGACGGGGACGCTGACATCGTAGACATCGGATATGGACCTTTTCGCAAGTACCGACGTCGGAAGAAGTGGAATGGAAATCAGAACTAGACAAAAGATGAACTTGTGGCGATTTGGAGGAACACTACAAATTTGATCGATCGAAATCCTCGATAGATCGAAGACCTATTTCGATCGATCGAACTATGTCGACAAAAAACACTTGTTTTGGAGTGGCATATATATATAATTCGATCGATCGAATGCCCATTTTGATCGATCGACCTTAGTTCGATCGATTGAATTCCAAGGGCGATATATATATATATATATATATATATATATATATATATATGTTTCTATCGATCGAGTATCAATTCGATCAATCAAATTTCAGTTTCGATTGATTGAGTTTCACTTTCGATCGATCGAAATCGCGCAGAGTAATTTTAACTTAATTTCGAACTTGAGTTTCAGGGGTTTATTTGTCTTTTATTTAGTATTTGTTTTAGAGTTTTCTTTTATTGTAAGACCTCTTATATAAGGTCCTTAAGAAAAATATTTTAGTTAATTAGTTGATGATTAATGAAAAGAGCTTTTGCTTGTGTGCTTGAGATGAGCCTCCACGAAGAGTGAATCTTCTTCCCGGGGAGGGTTTGGTGTGAAACCAAGGGTGTGTGAAACCCATCCCTTTCTATTTATCCTTTTAATCTATCTTCCTTACTTTAATTCAAACAACCCAAATCTGCCATCTCCCATCCAAAGACCCGACTCCCAAATCCCTACCCTTCCTCTACTCCATTAATTCGACCCGATCCCGTAAACCATAGAAGGACCGGAGATTCCATCATTGAATTGTGAGTGCCCTAATCTGGAAAAACCTAGAGTTCTATCTCTAGGACTGATCCCCATCGCTATTCTAACGGATCTAGCGCAAAAGTTGAACCCTACTCAAACCGAACGTGATCTTTTCACATGGACTACGAACGCCTAAGGTATTCGTTATATTTTGAGAGTTTTATTGTTTAATTCAATTCAATTTAATTTCGGTAAACAATCAATCATCGCATCCACGTAGTTTAGGGTATTGTCTCACGTCAATGAAGCATTGTTAAGAAGAGAAATTTTAGACCCGTATGAATTCAATAATGATAATAGCATGAAAAATCATATGTACATTTGAATATACTGTGTGCATGAAAGTAAACATTTAAAAGATAAAAATACAAGAAAGCAAATATAAAAAAACCCATTATTAATGCTCACTTGAAAGTAAACAAAGCAAGTACAAAAGAAAACCCTGCAGTCACTTAAAAATAACAATCTAAATAAGGCAAAGAACCATTATTAATTTGGGGCTTAAATGGAAATAAGAAAATATAAAAAAAGAACTCACAATCATATTCCACCTATTATATATATTATGAGGTTCAAAAGGTAAATAGAGGGTTGCAAAAAACCCTGGTCAAACACTTATTAAAAATTTGCCCCATCCCACATACGAGAAGCAATATCATCTCGATATTGACGCATCCGTTCACGTTGTTGTCTCGTTCGTTATGCACGAAGATCCGCATCAGTAACGTATTCGAACCCTTCCTCGTCCCGTGGAATTACTCTCTCTCTCTCTCTCTCTCTCTCTCTCCTTGTGTCATTGTAGAAACTTTGGGTCATTGCCCCGATAACCCATGATGAAATTGTGCAAAATACAACATGCATATACAATATTGATTTGTATTTTTAGTGGATACCGTATTGGAACTGTAAGGATGGGCCAACGTTGTTTTAAGACCCCAAATGCTTGTCCAACTACATTGTGCAATTGGGCATGCCTCTTGCTGAATATCTCTTTCGGCTGTCTTGGAGGATTCGAATTGTTGAATTTTGTCAAGTGGTATCGGGTGCCATGATATGGGGCAAGAAAACCTTGCATATTTGTGTATCCTCCATCAGCTAGGTAATATTTCAATGGTGGCTCGTGCAACCTATTGTGAGGTCTATTTAATGCAACCTTTAGGACCCTAGAGTCAGCAGTGGATCCCTCCCAGCCCGCAAGCACGTACTGGAATCGCATGTCAAACGTGATAGTTGCAAGTACATTTTGGCTTGCTCTAGACTTACGATTAAATAGTGAGGCTTGTCGCGCAACGGTACTCAAACTAGTATATGGGTCCCATCAATCGCTCCAACAACACCCTTTCAAAAAAAATGCTGAAACTTTATATGTTGTCACATGAATAAAGGTTGGAGTAAAGGATTACTGTGGAGGGCATATATTGAGGGGTACCTTGAACCAATGATAGAATCGGTGATCGCTCAGTATTTGGAGAGGCACATCCATTGTGGCGGGTAATATGAGATCACTATTAAGGCTCAACAAGGCATCTAGAACCTTGTTGAAATATTTGCTTACTGTTTGTCCAGAATGTTGGAATCGATTTTTCACAATCTTGTTTCGTTCGTTATGAGACAATATTAACAAGCAGATTGCAAGCTACTCTTCAATGAAGATCTCTCTTGCATCACACAATAAACTCCTCTCCTTTAACGTATCACAAAGAAAATAAAACACAATAGGTTTCTTTCGAAATAAGTCGTATGCAGTTTGGGGATGTCCATTATAGTTTCCTCTGTGTACATGCAACCCTTGAGGGCCGATATATGTTGTTGTTGCCTACGAGTCATAATATGGTAAACGCAAGCAGCTAATATGATCACCCCCCCACCCATCATCAATAAAGCCTCTACTTCTTCATCGATTGAATCCATAAGCCCCTACGCATTACACAAGTAATAAAAACATTAACAATGTTGCTAACAATGGAAAAGGAAATGGATAGTAGGATACTACGAATAAATGGAAAATGAAAATAGAAACAAAGTTGCAAAAAACTACGTTGTTAAAAAGGGCAATAGTAGAATACTATAAATAAATAGAAATGGAAAACAGAGCTGCCAACCAAGCGTACCAATACAACAAGAAAATAAAAACATTAACTACGTAGTTTGTAAATGACAATCATAAAAGAGTGGCTAATATGGTCCATGAGTGATAGCCTGATATATGCCAATCGTCTGCTCGCATCCAAGAGTAGGAAGGTCTCAGCAAGTTTACTGTCAGCAAACTGTAGGCATGCACTAATATATTGAGCTTCAAAGATAATTTCCTGCTCCCGCATGGCCAAAAAAATGAGCATCCACTGTTTCCCCAAACTCAACCTAGTTCTGTACAACATCATATCTTGGGTGTACTCCTGCATTATCTCGATGAGCCTTTCTCCAATATCGACTCCCCTCCTTTGACATGAGGTGGAGGCACCGTCTCCGCCTCGCCGCGTCCTCCTGGTTCCCGTTGGAGAGCTCTCTGCGGTATTATGGGTTTGAGAGCCTCGCATGCTGCTCTCCCATGGGTTTCCCTGCAACATTTGTCGAGGATTGTGTTAACAATTTTCATTTTAAGCAAAAATTATTGGTCAAACTTATAATATTGTTGAGGTCAAAGAGTTGATCTAACCTTCTCAAATGCAAGCCACACTTCAGGCTCCGCAGTGATCCACTTTGTGTCGTGGTCCCACCCGAACCCACTTCTCTTCAGGATAATATTCATTGCTTGGTAGTGCTTCCTTATCACCCTCAACCAATTCTACATGTTATTTTTAATCAACTCTACGCCCGTTGCTTGAAATTCAGGAAAACTGTTTAAATTGACGCCCATTTTTACCCAAGCAATGGGGCTGAATTTCCCAGCTCCTGACCTTCTCCCTTGAAAGCACTGATCGGTCAATTCCCCTATGAAGAGTTCTTCGAGCTTCTCCGTCCAATTAAAGTTTTGGGCCTGTGGGGGGAGAGATGAATTAGAGGTGTGTGCAGAAGAGGCAGCTGCAATCTATATTAACCAATAGTTAAATTGTTTTATATAAGGTGGCTATATAAACTACTACAGTTATTGATTTGGAAGGCATCTAATTTTTTGTCATATTTTAAACTTAAATGCGCCCTCAAGATTATATACTATCCCACGAACTAAATTTTTATTGTGTTTGACACTTAAATACCCAACACTTAAATGGTGGATTTATTACTTGGATTCTTAAATTATCGAAGACGCCATTTAAATAAAAAACAATCACTAGAAATGGCCCTACTTATGAAATATGGTACGTAGCTGAAATAAAAAATAAAGGTCTTGGCTAAGCTGTTTTGGGTGTGGCTGCTTAGCTTACACTGAATACGATATGGTACATAGCTGTCCGGGTTGAGCTGAGATAAAAATGATAGATAACTGCTTGAGTTGAGCTGAAGTACCATATTGTACATAGCTGAAACACTTGTACCATAAGAAATAGAGGCCTTGACTTTTATGGATTTGAGTGAGGACCATCTCAAGGTTAAACCAAAGGTCATTGAGTGCTGCAGTTTGGGCCACCTTAGTCCGTCTTAGAACCGCTGTCATGGGGGAATCCCAATGTTCATTGGTGCTAGTTCTATATGCATAAAAAGTAATTTATGTGACAGGTACATATGACATACTTGCAGGCTGATATATGTGGGTCCGAGTTCTAGGCTGAGCTCATATATAATAGGTGACTCGTTTGGGCGCGTGATTGAAGTTGAATCAACACAGCAAAAAAGCAATACTCACATCTATCAATGTACTCTATAAGACATTCTTTCAATCAAACATAAGTTCAAGCTTGATCAAACATAATTTAATGGCTGCTCTGTTTTCTCACAATCTTTTCTACTCTTTATAAACAAAAGATTGAGAATATAAGGAAGATGAAAAAAGCTATAGAAACCCATCTGAGTGTATATTGAGATTTTTTTAATAACATATATTTTTTTTTCTAATTTTAAAACGGATTCCAATGCATTATTTGGGTGAGCTGAAAGGGTACTTTTGAGGGTGCTGATTGTGAAGAAGCTGAAGAAAACATTCTCAGCTTGGATTTTTGTGTTTATTGGATTGGTGTTGTTGCATAGCCCACTTGTTTTTTGTTTGAAGAAGGTTGATGTGGTACTTGGTGTGTTTTCTGAAGATTTGTTCAGGTGGGTTTTGGTTTTTGATGAAGATTTTTTTTTTTGGAGTGATGATTTGGGATTTGATTTCTCAGTGATTCTGTTTGCTTTTTCTAGGTGATTTTGGTTGAGCTTTTTTCAGTTTTTGATGGGTTTAAGTTTTTCATCATGGTGCTTCAGTGGTCTATTTGGTAATTGAGATTTGGGTCTGCTGCTTTTTTTTTTAATATCTTTTTCTGGGCAATTATTGTTCTATTTGGATTATGGAATGGCAGTGGGTTGCTTGATAATTGAGGTTTGGGATTGTTTGTTCTTTGTCATAGTTTTTTTAATTTTTTTGACTTCAAGCTTGAGAATATACAAGTAGTTCGATTTTCTTCCAAAAAACTTTCTACTTTATCAGTTACTGGTGCACGCCACCATCAATTTCTAGGATTAGTAGTTCTCCCTTTTTTGAAGGAAAATGACAGTTGAGCCAAACCCTTTAGTCAAAATATTCAAAGGCCATTTTTCTTTTTAGTATTTGATGGCAACTAAATTTCTAGAGCTCTCTATTTATAAGGGTCATTTTCCCAAGTGTTCAGGATTCCACCCATCTCTCATACATAAAATTTTTGTCTTTTGATGGTTTTAAATCCAATTTTTACAAAACTCTTTGCAATGGGACATTTAAATCAAATCCCAGCAGTCTCAACCTTTCATGTATTATCCAAAATGAACTGAAGATCACAATACTTCAAAACTCCTTTCTTGTGACTTGCTTGTAGGCCTGACCCTGACTGTCAATGCCCTTGCACCATCTTATGTTATCAGATGTTAATGCCTTTTCGAATACACACATTTGGAATTAACTTTGTAGGTTAACAGATTTTATAAATCAGAATCTCTCAAATTCAAAATGCTTCTTTTTAACATGAGAAATCAATAAAACCTATTCATTCACAGTGTTTCCTCAATCATACTTTTGAAACCAGTCTGGTTAACAGCTGTATTCTGCAGTCAAACAGTCATATTGTTATAGGCAGGGATGTGTAGTTACCAATATTAAGGTCATTATGTGAAGCATCATTCTATTGTTGATTATAAATTATTTGGTTTCACTCTTCCCATAGGCATCATAAGGTTATTGAAGTTATAAAGTACATTTTAGCTATTGAATCCTCTACAAGCTGATTCTGCAGACATCATTCAAGCCTAAATCCAATTCCCACCAAGCGTTTGTTGGCCTTGGTTAAGCTGTTCACCCACCTGGATTTGTTTTTCATAATATCAAACCACCCTTAATTTTGCTTTGGATGGGCTTAGTGGTGGGTATGGGAATATGGAAGAAGTTCAGGAGGGTGGTGGGGGGAGACTGCTGTTTCCTTTTCAGGATTTGAGACAGGTTTCAAGCAATGAATTTGAGCAGAATAGAAGACAAGGGAATTCATCTGGGTATTGGAATGGAATGTTAGGAGGAGGGTCATGGTAGAAGTAGAAGAAGAAGCTAGTATCCGCAATTTTTATTTTTATTTTCAACTTAAATTTATGTTGGGTGACTTTGTTTGGAGCTGTTCAGAAGTAACAATAGGGTATTTTAGGTTGGCTTCAATAGGGTAGTGTCATGGAAAGAGTGAATTTTGACAGTGGGGCAAAAAAGAAAAAAGAGCCCAGATTTTTCAGGGCACCATGGATAAGAGAAACAATTTCTAGGGCATCAAAATGCAGTCTCATCATCATGGATGTTTCTCTCCAAAAACAGGGGAAGAAAAGGGCACCGAATTTTATATGATTTGGTTTGGAAATAATCTCTATTTGTATCAAGAGCTTTTAGAATGTAGAAGTTTGTATCGAAAAACAAAAACAAGAAGCCTGTTTATTTTATTTTTTTGAATTAAACAAACAAGAAATTTGGGTGGGATTGGTTGGTTACTTGGCATTCTATAATGGGTTGCAATGATAGCATAATATCAGAAAATGTTAAGAGGCTGCAGTGAAATAAACATTGCAGTCATTTATTACATCTATGCATGTTGATTTAGAAGGTGTAGTTAAAGGTCACTTGTATTTGTACTCGCTTAAAAACATCCTAGAGAGAGGAACTGCAATGCCAAGAAGGAACTCCTACTCTATTGAGGAAAACAGATCACAAAGAGTAGTGCTCAATGGCCACATGGTAAACATTTTCAACCCTTGGTGCAAGAATCTAATGAAGATTTGACCTTCAATGGGACTTAGAGGTGAGTCCTTGCAATGAGACCTTGGGGAAGTAAAATCTTGTGAGATAACTATTGTCACCGACTAAGTGCAATGGTACTAGCTTGATGGCATCTATCAACCCTTTTAAGTGTTAAACTTTCAAACCAAAAGATATCAAATTTCCAACCAACACATCCCAATATAACCACATATGGCATATAACAAGATCAAGTAAACATTACACATCCAAAAAACTAAATCATATGAAAAGCAAAGAACCCCAGTCTAAAAGGTATAATCAACACAGAGGAGCTGGCTAACTGAAACAAGAATGTGGACCTCACACAGATACAAGTACATCATGAATATGTAGATTTTTATCATGAAGCCCTACTTAAATGGTAACCTACAAAACATCTAAAATCTCTCCAAAAGAAACATGGTAAGAGCTAATAAAACCCATCTTAAGTCTAAAATTTATAATGGCATGATTTTCAAACCTTTGGATTAAGGATCACCCACTTGAGCAATAATTGATCAAGAGGCTCATCAATCTTAGCAAGTAGGTCAAAATTCACACAATAAGGAGGCATTCTTGTTTTACGAATAAGAGCACTCAACAAAACATTGAGCGATAGAATAAATAGAGGGCATTACAGAGATACCAGTGCAGCACAACACACTAACAATCTTGATCAAATTAAAATAAAGAGAGAGATTTCGATCCCCAATAGCAGAAAATTAATCAGGCAACCTTGTAGAGCTGGAAAGGTGATCTGAAGGTCTTCTTTGGAATGCCGAAAGAGAGGCCTACCATCAAGTGCAGAAAAAATTAAAAAGTAAATAATAATAAATAATAACAAAATCGAAATCCACAATTAGAGCCATAATTTGACCACTAAAATTTTAGGGTTTTATAAGATAGGGGTTTCTAAGGAGTACATACCTGAAACAAAAGAAATTTGGGAGAGATGGGAGGATTTTGTTGTTGGTCCTCTTTTAATAAAAGGAAACGATGGTCTTCTGAGATCCCTTGAAGATTTGGGACGCATTGTCAGGTCTCTTCAAATCTCCCATCGCCAAGAAAGCCTTCAAGCTAGAGAAGACGCTTGAATGCTCTAGGGTGTGCTTGAATGTACCTAGCAAAGAAATTGGTTAGGTTAAAGCCCTACAAGCCTAGATTGGAGGAGATCGCTCCATTGTAGAATCTTCTGGGGGCTACTAATCGCTCGTACCGTCTTCTCTCTCTCACGACCCCGTCCGAATCTCTCTGCAAAAAAGATGCTTTGAATATCTTCTGCAAGGTAGCTGTAGTGGTAGGACAATAGAGCAGCGGAAGAAAGAAGCAGCGTTAAAAGAGAGAAGTTAAGGCCCCAACAAATTCTTCTGTTGGGAGAAACGCGTAGCTACGATGGGTTACGAGGCTCTGGCCTCGTACTCAAAACTTCGGAAGCGTAACGCGAAATTCATGAAACGTGTATTTGACAAAAGCCCATAAAACGACAATTTACGGTCAACAGCATGTGAGAACATCATTTAACGCGTAAGATCGCCCCCTTATGTGCTATCAAACGTGCCCAAAGAATCCTTCAGTAATTAAGAGTTCAAGATTCAAGAATTATGTTTTTACCTTTTGTCATACAGAGTTGAGCATGTAATGAATACTAATGAGTAGTGACAAAGTATATACTAGTTTAGATCTTCATAACGGAATTAAATCTACATTACTACATCGAATCATTCCCTCTATTTTATCATTTTTTATAATATATATTTCTCTAATTTTTTTTGTTTCTTAAGTCATTCAAGAAAAAGTATGCCATCGATCATACCATTATGCCAAATCGCATAAGCCATTTGGCATGCCATTGCTTAGGAGCACTTGTGCCATTTGACAACATTTGGGAAAATGCTCTTCATAAACTTGATAATCTTGTAATGCTAGCAATGCCCAATTAATTCAAATTATATTGATTAGGTGATCCTAACTATCTTATGAATGTTGTTTTGTTTACATGTTAAATAATAATACAGATTGTTGCCTACATTTTATTCAGTTTGGTGATTTCTGTACTATTTAATGTTGTAAATCCCACCAATTTGGATCATTTTAGTGTGATATACAAAACGTTGGTTTCATTGGTACTCTAGATAGGCAAATATTGTAACAGTGAACACAAGGAATGGGACCTGAGTACTAAAGATAGTACTTCAGCAATATCATATACTCGCCCAAATATATTCTCATCCGTTTCATTATTCATTGAGCGTTTGATTGTAAATGGAAAACATATTGTAGACTAATTGTAAAACAACTCAGACAAATTTGGGATCCAGTTGAATTAGCAAAACTGTATTGGTTTTTAATATTTAAGGTTATTTTTTTGTTTTCATTTTCTTTTGATTGCTATAGATATTATATTTTTGAGTTGATTCATTCTAATATTATAAAATTATATTTAATTTTTGTAATTAAATTTTGTCTTTATGTCTTCCTTTAATAGTTCGTTGAAGCATAGGTATAAGTTCCACCTTGCCCAAAATTCAGCTGATTGGATAGCATGATTGTTATACATCTTCCATGAAAATTTTCTCGGATCAGTATGTGCAACACATGCATTTTTACTAGTACATATATTAATTATTTACTCATATATATCCTTATAACTAATCATTATGCTTATTTCTAACTTATTTCTAACTGTTAGAAATAAGATTATTTTGGGATGAACATCATATGGGTGTTCTGATAGTGAGATTAGGTCATGAAATAACATGGAAGCTATCGTATTAGATGTATAAGGTTAAAAGGGATTAAACATAAAATGAAAAATAAAACCTGTACAAGAAACAAAACAAAAAAGATGGTAACATTGGAAATCCCCGCCTTGGCCCACTAGGGAGACGGTCGACCATGTTAAAGCCTGCCTTGGCCCTAGTCTGACCCGGCCCATTGACAGCAGTATCATGCTAGTGAACCTGGTAGGTGAAGGCTGCTGTTAGCACTTGTGATGCCTGCAACATGGTTAGGAATGGGTTCAATTGGAGTCTGCACTAGTATATATGTAATAGTAATGAACAAAAGTGCATTACAAAAGATGAATGCCACCCATGGTTCAAAATCTCGGATGATACCGATACGTATTGTCCGATATATGTCAATATCAAAAGCCACTTATACATGATAACTTGGGTATGCATAGGCGAGACATACCCAATGCATGTCAATATAACCATTGTGTCGCTGATATATTCAATGTATCGGTGATATTCGGTACATATCGTCTCCCGTATTGATGGTGGATGATACGCATCAGAAAACTGAGATTTTGATCCATGATGCCACCTGTCATAAGATTTACATTACATGCCAGAAAACCTAAGCTTAGAAGCTCACTAGATGTTGGCCAATTAAGTCAAGAAAATTATAAGCAACTTTTGCAGACTCGTTGACACTTGACACTCGCGCAGAGTCATACACCACTATATGCTATATAGGTAACTCTTCCAGCGTGTTGACAACTGATCTAATATGAACCAGTTAGCAGGGTGCATGTGCTGTGCAATTGCGCTTAAAACCGAATTGCAGAGTGCACCCTTCCTCATTAGGTGGGAGGTTTTGGGATTGAGTCCCAGTTGTTTTTAGGACACGTTCCCCTCTTGATGGGGGGTGGTCTCAGGTGAAAAAAAGTGTATTTTTTGTGTGGAAGGTCTCCAGCTGATTCTTGATGGTTGTCAGGCATTGGTATGCCTATAACTGACTTCTCAGATTTTGGTCCCCCATTTAAATACAAAAAGAAGGTGCATATGCTATCATGGAACTGCAGTTTTTGACCTTCAACTTCGTGAGTTAAAAATAATTAGTCATGTAGTTTTTTTTTTTTTTTTTTAATTTACAATTTTTATTTTTTTCATTCTATACACACCACTTGGTATTGCTGCAAAATGCAAATAATGAATGTCAGAAGTATCAAGCCGCCACTAGTAAACCAGCAGTTTGTCTTCAGTAAGATGTGGAAAAATATATAATTCTGGTTTCTAAATTTGTATGTGTACTAATGTATGGAAAAATCTGATGATGCTATTGTTGCAGGAAGCTATTTCATTGATTAATGAACCAAATGAGTCAAGTAAAGGCCAGAGTGCATCAAAGGATGGGTTAGTTTTGTCCGATTTGTTGGATTTAGAAATAAGTTGGCCTGTGGATTTGGACACTGAGAGTAGCAGTACAAACAAAGCACCAACTCAGACCATGAGTTCTTTGAACTTATCGGGAGTTGATCTTGATAACTTTTTCTCTGAAGCAAAGGAAGATGCATCATCCTTCACTGTATCAGAGGAACAGCTATTACCCCCAAAACAAATTACTAGTACGGACAGTCATGTATACTCTGGTCAGGAAAGTTTTGGTTTGTTCGAAAATATTCAGGCTTCAGATATGGCAGTGAACACAATTGATACTGAAGGTGGTGAATTAGGTGACTCCTTTTCTGGTTGGGCGGCTGAATTCAAATCTGCCAATACTGAAGCCCTTCCTGTAGACACCAAATCATTTTACCCTTTTCTGGGTTCTTCTACAAGCAATCTTAGTAGCTCCGTGGATGCACCTTCTATAGTTGACCCGGGCATAGATATAGAATTTACATTGATCAACAAAGGTAAAGATGGGGAACTTAGAAATGATTCAGGTCATGGTTCCTCTATGAGTAACAACTGGGGACAAGATGATTTATGGCACGATACCAGTACAGAGTTACCTAACAAAACTGATCAATTAAATATAATCAGCAAAGCTGATGATGGTGTGCCAAAGAATGAACTGAATCAACTTTCATCCATTAGCGACAACTGGATGCAAGATAACCTATGGCAAAGTAGCAATGCAAAGGCATCCAAAAACACTGCGAACATTATGGGAAACGATGATTCATCGGATGCATGGCAAGATTTTACCGGCTCGGGGGATGCACTAGATCCTTTTTCAAGTTCTTGGGAACAAACTGGCAATGAACGTACGTCAGAAATGAACTCGGCGGACTTAAATGGAAACTTTCAAGAAATAGAGTTTGGTGGCTTTTTGCAAACAAATCTAGTTTCAGGGGTGTCGAACATTCAGGCAGGTCCTACTGATGTTAGCAATGTGCAGATAGAAGATTCCCTGTCAGACAGGTTTGTATGGATTACTTGTGCTGCCTTTTGTTCCATTCAAAATTCATGAAGACGTCAATTTTTTAATAGTTAAAAGTAAGAAATCTGCATATTAGTTGTTGTTACTCGAGCCAATTAACATGATTTAACTTGCACATTCCATGTGATAAAACAAACTCTGTTAAAATTCAAAAAAATTTTGATAAATCTTCGGTAAGTGTGCTGATGGTATGATATGCGAGTTAGAAGCACTTATTGTGACAGCGATGTCTACCTTGTGAAATGACTTAAATACTCATGATGAACTTAGACAAGTCTCCCTACTGGGTTGGGTTTTTACAATATTTTTTCCCTTGATATATATATATATAGGGAAATGATCTTATAGCTTGAGTCATGGGACAGAAACCCATGACTTGGCTGCATGTCATTTCATCTGCCTTTAATAAGTCAAGTGAAATGACATGCAATCAATAGGAGTGCAAGTCATGAGTTTATATCCCATGACTTGAGTGAGAGAATCATTATATATATTGCTTGATATTTTGTTGTAATTTTCTTTTATCTGTGGTGCACGTACAGGAAGGAGGGGACAGAGGTGAAACCTGTTATGGATGCCCAAAGTCAAATTGCAGCCAGCAAAGGTGAGAATTTTTCTGGAACTATGCAGTTTGAATCTTCCGATTTCAATGTAGATACGTTGCTATTGCAGATACCTGATCTTTCCTTCATGCTTGAGAGCAACCTTTCTATACCCAAAAAGGTTGAGGGCACTGATTTAATTTTGTGACGTTGAATACCAA
Organism: Chloranthus sessilifolius; assembly: GCA_021018995.1. Taxonomy (NCBI): domain Eukaryota; kingdom Viridiplantae; phylum Streptophyta; class Magnoliopsida; order Chloranthales; family Chloranthaceae; genus Chloranthus; species Chloranthus sessilifolius. The sequence continues at coordinate 373,179 of JAJIZI010000016.1, read as the reverse complement.
TTTTTCCATTTTGGTGTTTAATGTGGTGTTTTTAGTCAGATAATAAGCGTTCCAAATTCATCCAATCCCCCAATGCCTATCTTTACAATGATTGAAAGAGGAAATTTTATGATGTTGGATGCCAGCATTATGATTATGCTAGTTGTGCATGATATAGGTGTGGGATGCCTTACACGATTGAGCATGGATGGTGTGTGATGCACTAGATTTTTATCATTTTCAACCTCTCTTCTTGGAAGTGACGCAATTAGTGTTTAGATTTTGAGCCATGGCCTATACACAGCTCTATTATTTGAGGGACATTTTGACTTGATTTCTTCTTTGAAACAAGATGCTGTAATATAGAGCTGGTATTGGGTGACCTACTAATCTTACAAGCACGGCACCCACGCCTTTCATTGTTTGCATGTGGATCTCCCTGCTCTTAAAGTCTGTGTCCACATCACTTGCCTTGCCTGTCTGACCAGGTCAGCCACCTAATACTAAGCCTGTACTCTGTGCCACAGCATTAAAACACATGATTGCATGCAACCTGTAAGTGCACAAGGTTGATCAAAAAGCATTAAAATAAATAACTCTATATTTTCCCATCACTGTAAAAAAACGGTGATTAATGACTGTTAAAATGAATGTTGGAATGCAATTTAAGTCACTGTTCATTTTCCCACCATTAGACGTGGCTGTGGATTTTTTGTTTGACTACAAATATTTTGAGGCCATGGAGTTTTAAGCATGGTGTTTCTATTAGTGTGGCCAAATTCGAAATATTCGGAATTTGCGAATAATTCATAAATTTTTGAAAAAAAAAACTGTATCATATCCGAAATATTCGGAATTTCCGAATAAAATCCTAATTTCTTGAATAATCCGCGAATTTTATGAATTATATGCAAATTAAATGATTTTTTCCTGATTTTGGTCACAAACTTTTATTTTTTTATTTTTTATAATTTTGGTTAATATATTTTTTATTTTTTCCAAAATTTGACCGTATTTTCCTGAATTTGATAAATTTAGCCGGATTTCTTCGAATTTTTTTCCTAGCAAATTTATTCTCGAACCTCGACTTGCTCAGTTGTTCACTATGGCTTCTAGTCGGGAAGATTCTCCCTCAATTTGTGGCTAAAAACTACACATTTTTTAAAGATGTAGTTGCATGGCTTTCAATAAGAAAATGCTTGATGAAAAGTGAAATCCATTTTTTTAACACTTAATATAGAACTTGTATCGACACGATTCAAATTTCTGTGTCGTAACTCGTAAACCAATATCACGTTATCCCATTTTATTTGAGGTCAACTCCTTGAGTCCCTCTGACCCTCCACTTTGTAGGCAATGTAGCATGCATGTTTGATTAATCCAAATAGGTCTACCACTTGCACATAGTTGGCACGTCTCACTAAAATAATCACGCTTAGTAGAAGAGTATAACCATCCGATTAGTGCATTTTAAATTTTAACTATTAAAAGTATGTGCAACCGCTCATTTTAGAATGCATAAATGGTATGATCCATATCTCCAATGAGTAATTTTTGGGCTCAGTTTAGTTTAATATATAAACTATCATTTTAATGACTTGACAGTAGCAGTTTAAAGCTATCCACCACCTAGCCCAATCATTTATGAGGAGTCATGTGCCATTATTTCTTTTCTTGTATCATTTTTCTTTAATAGAGAGGAGAATAGAATGTGAAAATGGTAAAGAGCTCGTATAGAGCAACCAACTTGATGATCAGCAAATGGCGTATGAGCTGAGTCGCGTAGATACACACAGGCTTAAAGAGCATGGAGGTCGTAGGGTCTATGATGCGCATGGCTCACATGTACGTCTACGATCACTTAAAATCATTGTCGGTTAAATCACCCGTTTTTGAAGAAATTGCAATTGGCAATGTTTTGCTTTACCCAATAAATGACAAATTAATATTGAATTTTTCAACAAATTCTTTTTTTTTTTTTTAAATCACAAATCTCATTCTAAATTGCAATTAACTCGGGACTTTGCCAACAAATCACAAAATTTTCAAAATTTTTTATATTTTTCACCCTACTTAATATGATTTTTTTCCGGTAACTTTTTCGCTGAATTGTACCCCCGCCAACTTACTCTCAAATGCTAACTAAAAAAGAAATAAAATTAAAACAAAGGGAGCCATTACTTGCACTCGAGAAGTTGACCCTTGCACTGAATTTAAATGAAAGACTTGCAAGGTTGGCGAACTCTGTTATGTGAAAATGTCATCTAATTCGTTTAATTTGAAGACCATGATTTAAAGATATTAATTGCAAAAGATTAGAATAAAATATAATATTCATCATATAATTAAATGTAGTCATAAACTTTAAATTAGACGGCCTAAATTACGTTGTCAATGTCACATGTCTCTAAAATAGCAAGTATTTCTTTAAATTTGGTGCGAGAGCTAACTTTCCAAGTGTAAGTAATGGCTCCCTAAACAAAAGCACTACAAGCGGAGCTCTCTTGCAACTCGAGAGGAAAATTTTCACGACCAAATTGGTTAAAGGTAGGAGGTGGGAGAGATATTTGTGGCTACTAAATCAGTGGAAGTATGAAATTAATGGGTTTTATAAAATAGTGTGCATCTCTCAAAGTTTCACTAGCTTAATGGACGGAAATTACCTTGTCCATGCAAAGGCTGCGGCACGAAGCTTACAACAGAATTGAAGAGCTTGGGTGAAATGTGCTTTTAACCTAAAATTTTTCCTTTGAAAAAGAGTTGCCATACAAGACTCAACTGGTTCGAAGGATCGCTTTGTACGAATATGGCACGCTTGTCGAGCGAACCTGGTTATTTGGCTGTATCTAAAAGAACATATGTTGAATTTTACTAAAAAGCAGTGGCAATCTAGCTTCTCCTATCAGCAGAAGTTACAGATTTGATTTGCCTCAGCAATTATTTTTAATAACCAATTTTTTTATTTTTAAAAAGGTCTAATGTCCAGTTCACCTACTAGCAGCTAACTGGACTGAATTGAACCCTGAACTGGTTTGCGGTTCGGTTGCACCCTGAGCTAGGGCTCTCAACGAGCTGAGTATGAGCCAAGCCAGGGTAGGCTTGAGGTCGGCTCTTTATATTCGGGCCTAAAACTACTGAACTTGTGATCAGCTCTATCAAGTTTGAGCCGAGCTCAAGCCAGTTTTAAGTCGAGCTCTAGCCAGTTTTAAGCCTAGTAATACGTTATATTATTTTGTCTTTGTTTCTCATTACATTTTAATTTATCTATAGTTAAATAATTAAAACATCTAATCTTCTAATTAAAAGCATCTAATCAAAGTATTTCATTTCGTAGTAAATTAGCATGACAATTGTCAGAGAGAAGATGAGAGTTAGCAATTTGAATTTGAACCGATAAGTATTTATAGGTAGATTAGAATTTTTATTTGTTGGTTTACTAAAAATATACAAAACCCCGATAAGAATTTATAGGTAGATTAGAATTTTTATTTGTTGGTTTACTAAAAATATACAAAACCCTTAATCGTGAAGAGCTTCTCTTATCAAAAAAAAAAAAGCTTCTAATGATTAATTTTTATGATATTTTAGTACTCAAGTTATATAGAATCTTATAATATAATATTTAAAAATAAATATTATATATCGAGTTGAGCCAAGCCGAGCTACAAACTACCCAGCTTGTGGTCGGCTTGTTTACAAACGAGCTCTTAACTCATAGCTTGAATCGACTTGCGAGCCGAGCTCAAGGTACTTGCGAGCTCATTTTTTTTAGCCGAGCAAGCTCTCGAGCTGGCTTGGCTCGTTGAGAGCCCTACCCTACCTGAGTGAATCGAGTATCCCTGCTTCTACCTTGCTTTTGTTTTTTTCCGTTCATAACTCTTTCATCAAGAATTGATAACCCTGCTTCTACCTTGCTTTTGTTTTTTTTTCGTTCATAACTCTTTCATCAAGAATTGATAACTAACAAAATTCAATCTTCTCAATAAAATAGATTGGCATGCTGCATGATCTAGTCTAGGGAGGGAGGCTATCAATGTAACAAAATGTTGCTGCTCCATACCATGCACCCCAATATTACTAAATAAAAATAACATTATTAGGGAAAACAATAGGGAAACAAAACATAGTAAGAATACTAAAGCTATTCCAAAGAATTTATCAAATCCTGGAAACTGAAAACCAGCCAATCAGCTTTGGCAGCCACGGCTTCCCGCAGTTGAACACCCCCATAGCAGATGAACAAGTCAGCGCCGCCTGGTCTTCGTGCCTGAGATAAAAACAAACAAAGAAGATAAAATAAGTTAAGCTGACAGGGACGCCGACATTGTAGACATCGGATATGGACCTTTTCGCGTGTAACGACGTCGGAAGAAGAGGAATGGAAATTAAAACTAGGCAAGAGAGGACATTCTGGAAACCGCAAGGAGAAATGCTGCAGCAAGCCCTCGCTCGAGCGGGACCTCGCTCGAGCGGCCACTTAAGCTCGCTCGAGCGAGCCCTCGCCAGCGGTTATAATCCTCGCCGGCGGGCCCGATGAAAAAATTTTCTTTTTATTTGTTTTTGTTAGTCTTTTATTATTTTAGAACTCTTTTAGTGCGAGTTTTATTTCGTTTAGGGTTTTCTTAGCCTATATAAAGCCCTTGTAAACACTCTATTAAGGAGATTGATTATGAATGAAAAGAGCTTTTGCTTATGTGCGCTTGAGATGAGCCTCTACGAAGAGTGAATCTTCTTCCCGAGAAGGGTTTGGTGCGAAGCCAAGGGTGTGAAGCCTACAATTCTATCTACCTCTTTTATTTTTGTTTGCGTGATTCTACAACCCTAAATCGACCATCTTCTTGTAAAATCCTAAACCCTAAACTTCTCTAAATCCTTGAATCGATCCGATTCAACAACCGTAGAGCCCAGTAGAGTTATTAAACCTTTCGCACCTGATATTCAGAGAAAATCAGTGATCCCATCATTGAATCGTGAGCACCCTAATCTGGAAAGAAACCTAGAGTTCTATCTCTAGGATCGATCTGCGCTGCAACCTAACGGATCTAGCGCCTGGACTGAACCCTGCCTGAATTATACGTGATTCTCCCAAGGAATAGTATGAGACCCTGAGGTATTCATTATATTTTGCAAGTTTCATTGTTTAGTTTAATTCCCATTTAATTTCGGCAAAAATTCAATCATATCATTCACCTAGTTTAGGGTACCGTCCTGCGTCATAAGCACATTAAAAAAAATTCTTCTTCAATGTTAATAACCTGCTAAAATAAATATTACTAATGCAAAATTTCTTATCTTATACAAGGGACGAAAGACCCTATGCATAAACCAACTAATATAAGTATCTACAACTGCACTGTGGTCTTATTATTGATCCTAACCATCTTAGATGGGCCACCTCTTGGATGCGCAATAACCAAAAAACCGCATGGTCAAATGTTACAAACCGTTAGATCAACTACCTATTTCTGGACAGACAATAAAGTTATAACCCATACACTGATGGGCTCATAAGGACCATCCAAATGTGTTATTTTTGGCCGTCATTCAACGATTTGAAAATACTTCGTTGTTTGAACTTTGAATGAGACCGATTGGATATGATCCCTCCTATAGCAATATGACTATCGATAATCAGAAAATCTAATTGGCTGATTAAATCTATGAGATCTGGATCAAATTGTTTATGGTAAGATTCTACTACTAAAAACACATTTTCACTAACTGTTTGAGTGTTGTGTTAGTCGGCCTGTTAACAGCGACCCATGAGTCAATAAGCAAATGAATAGAATTTGAGTCAATAGCAATTATAATAATTCTGAAGAAAGGAAAAAATATAATCCAGGTACAGTATATAAATACATGTAAAACATGTTCAGTAGATTGACCATATAGACAACCTTGAAGGTCATAAACTCGTGGAAATTTGTCTCACACTGCAATGCATTCAAAGCATTGCACTCTGGGAGAGTAGACAGATCTCATATCCTAGCAATGGTTCAGGTTTCGGCTAGTATACTCTAGCCCTACAGCCAGGCTAGCCAGTTTAATAAAAAGGGTCGGGCAATTTTGAGCAAGCAATTATCAATTCAATAGCAAAATTGAGAAAAAAATAGAACTCCAATTATAATGCACAGATTTGAGTTGTGTACGGAATTCAGATCAAATTATAGTCATGAAATCTGGTACAATTGTTGAACAAGAAACACATAAAAAGGAGAGTATTATAAGTTATATACATTCAAGAATTGAAAGAATTAACAGAGAATGTATAGTACTTGAAAATTATATATATATAGGAAGCCGGTTCCGTCCTTCATGCGAGAACGGTCACCATTTTTATAATTTAGCTTCAATTAGATTTAGTCTCATACTGCAATGCATTTAAAGCATTGCACTCTGGGAGAGTAGACAGATCCCATATCCTAGCAATGGGTCAGGTTTCAGCTAGTATACTCTAGTCATGAAATCTGGTACAATTGTTGAACAAGAAACACATAACAAGGAGAGTATTATAAGTTATATACAATTAGGAATTGAAAGAATTAACAGTGATTGTATAATACGTGGAAATTATATATATATATATAGGAAACCGGTTCCGTGCTCCATGCGAGGGCGGTCACCATCCTCGAAGGTCCACATGGGACACAAAACACTATTTGGGTGCCACGTGGAGTATGGGGGATGGTTTATAATTTTTTTTTTAAATATTCGAAAAGCTTTTTTAAAAGGACAAGTCAGAGTTTGACTAGTTCCAATGGCCCACATTTCACGACTCAAAAAACCATGGTGGAGATGAGTTTTCAATTTTTCTTTTTTCCAAAGATGATCTAAGCAATGCACCCGAGCTCCAACTGGCATCGAAACAGTGTTTCGGGTGCCACGAGAAGCTTCACGTGGAAACTTGGAGGACGGACGCCTTTCCCATATACATATATGGAAAAAGGTAAGGTCCTTTTATGGAGGTCGGTGACCATCCCCAAGGTCCTGGGTGTCACGTGGAGCTCCATATGGATCTTAGAGTACGCTTCCTCCAATGGAGGACCTAACCAGGATTATGTAAATATATGGGAGCCGGGAAGGTACTCCAGGTGGAGTACCCTCACCGTATTCCAACATCCACATGGAGGACCACGTGGCAGTCAAAGCATATTTTAAGTGCCACATAGAGCAAGGTAACGTTGTTTAGATCATTTCTGGAAAAAAAAAAAAAAAAAAAAAATGGGAGCAGCCCCCTCATTTATTTCTTTATTTTATTTTTTATATCTCACTGATGTGGGGGAAAATAATGGTTAAAAAAAAATGGGAGCAGTGATTTCTATAAAAGTGCCCCCTCACAAGTTTGACCTGGGTGACCCAGTCAGGTCGGATCGGGTATGGCTCAGGCTTGGAGATTTGTTCTCCGCCTGCCCCAGTTTGATTGTTGGCAGAGTTCTAGACGGTCTGGGTAGAGGTCAAGAGCCCATCAAGCTGGGTTTAGGTGGACTCTGGCCGGGCCTGTTGCCACCCTTACCAAATGGAATGTATCATTAAGAAAAATAAAAATGAAAATCTCAAAGATTCTTGCATCCAAATTGCCATGTCAGAGCACAAAACTCTACAGACAAAATTTGCTAAGGTCTGCATCCTATCATGAGATGTCGTGGACACCTCTTGTGTCAATTTCTGTAAATGACATTGAAGACTTGTGGGTGGATATGAAAAACAGTTGTCAATTGGGCCTGTGGCTCAATTGGAAGTTGATAATATCGCCACCTTGAAGTCACAGGTTCAATGCCAGCTTACCTATCAAAAAAAAAAAGACCGTCAGAACTTGCACCAATCACTAGTGAGCACTTCCTTGGATAGATTGGGTGAGCCCAGCTTTAGGTAGTTTTTTATGTCTGATGCCTTAGCTATGAATTGTGGGTGGGTTTTTTGTTTGCTCTCTGGGCTGCTGTGCCTAAATATCACACTTAACACTGTTGTACCATCTTCAATATTTTCAAATATCTATCTGACTGTTCAATTGTCGATTAAAAAAAAATTGGTACCTTTATTTACACCTACCAGATTACTGGTGGGCGCCTACACTAAAACCTGTTGACCTCCTTAAATCAGATGATCGTGATCGTTTTTCATGCCAATCTTCAACACAATGGATCTTGAAACTATGAGCGTGCCATGAGATGGTAAAGTTTCTGATTCCGCATGGCGCAGATCTCAAAATGTGGCCCTAAAATCAGTTGGCACACATCATGCTCAATCTTGATTTTAGGGCCATGTTTTGGGATCTCTGGAATGTCGAATCAGAAACTTGACCATCTGATGGCACACCCATGATTTCAAGACCCATTGTGTCGAAGATTGGCATGAAAAACAATCACGATCACCTGATTTAAGGCTGTCAATGGGTTTTAGTGTAGGCGCCCACCAGTAATATATGGTAGGCGCAAATAAAGGTACCCAAAAAAAAATATCTAACTTTCCAATTAAGAGGGGGAAAAAACAACTTTACACACAAAGTTATCTAGCATACCCGGTAGGTTCACCAGTGCCTCCGAAATTCTGATGAGTCGGTTACATTGTTTCCAAACTACTGTTATCCATTTATAAGGTAATCATGTAGCACCACAAATCGACTTACCACAATGTGAAACAGGTTAGGGAAATTCACCTCAGAAGAGCCTTCATCACACAATGTATCTTTCCACCTCATTGCCCATAATGAATTTGATGAAGCCCTTAGTTTTATCAAAAGCCTTGGTTCAACCCCTCCAAAGAGTCAAGCCACCCGATTTCCATTTCCTTAGCCTTAATAGCTGACATGCTCATAAACCTTACCTACACTCCTGGTTATCATTATCGCATGATACACGATACTATAAAAACCGATACGTATTAATGAATGTATAATTATTTTAACCGTATTTTATAATACACGATTTGATACAGTATGATGCATTGCGGTACAGGATACAATGATAAATGCAATTTTGATCATAACTAGCTTTTTTATCTTAAAAAATTATTACTTATTTACCCCTAATTCTAATCCCCCTTATAAACTCCTGCATCTACCAAATGAAACAAGAAAAAGAGTCGAAGAAAGAAAGAAGCGAACGATGTCTACAAGGAAGAGAACTAAAAAAAATGATGATTTAACTGATGACAAAGCTGATAGTGTTGTTGTTGGGGATAGAGATGAAGAATGGAGACTAGAGTTTTTTTTAAATATTTTTGTGTTATTTTTGCGGATAAAAATTTAAATGCCATGAAACAAGTATGAATACAAAGATATACTTGTACAACTATAGGATTTTATTTGTTTATTTGTATTTCTTTATAGTGGAAGTTGAAACTTGAAAGACATATCATACAAAATACAAATATGCAATACAAGTGTACGATATACACCTGGGTTTCTTTTTATGTAGTGAAAAATTGGAAAAGTTTATGATTTTTGTGATTACGAATTTTTATCTCCACTTTATAAATCAATCCAATGAAATATTTTATTTTGTTCAATTTATTTGATTTAAATCCTAAGTTTTCGTGTTACATGTGATGGAATGAGTGTCTTTGACACGTATTTCATAGAAATGATAATAGATCATTATATATTTACTTTTCCTATTTTTTAGATTTTTTTAAACATTTATCTATTTTTCCTATTTGTTCATAAAAATTAAGTGTATCTTACAATACACGATACAGTGCGGTACACAATTTTTGAAGACAATACATGATACAATACACGATCTAACCACCTTGCCTACACTATCATATACTAGACGTCAGAGTGGGCTTCCGACTAGCGGTCACAATTCACTACCACCATTTCCCAAACAGAGCCAGATTCAAAGATTTGATTTGGAACCCCTCTAACAGAGCCAAGTTGAAAGATTGGATAAAATCTTTGAATACTATCCTTTATAAGTCCACCAGTTCGACGGGTTTTTTCAGGGTCACTGGCTTTTAACACCCTGGGCTATGTTTAAGCTATATGAATAATGGGTAAATACCATGCCCTACATATGAAGATTGCCTATTAAGCATGTAAAACACAAGAACCTGGCATGTGTAACATTGCAGACAGAAGAATCATAAACTTATGAAACTTAAACAAATACCATTACCTCGAGATCCGTTGCACCATCCCCGATCATGATTAATGACTTGTGTCCATGCACCTGAAAATCCAATGTTATCAGCATGATCATAACCATACCCTACCCTACCCTACCGCAATGCTTACCCTACTGCAATGCCTCAAAGTTCTTACACCTCACCTTTCTTACAAGTTCAACAGCAGTAGCTTTCCCACCACTTATAGAAGTTGGTTCATTGGCGTCAAAACCGACATACTCTCCGGAACCTCCAAATAGTAGTTGATTTGCAAAAATGTTCTCAGACGGAATCTCAAGGAGCAATGCGACAGGCTTCATGAAAAATTTGCTCTAGTTAATAATTTCCATGGGAAAAATGGTTTTCCAACACACACTGCAAATTTTAACTGCAATGGCTAGGTAAGGAGAAGAATATATTTCTATCATGTGGGTTGAGATGCAGAGTGTTTAATGCAGGTGATGCAGGAGCAAACTCTAAAACCTAGTTTAGTGGCTGATATCAAAAGTTATATTTGTAAACAATATATTATATAAATGAAGTGCTGAATTTTATGAAAAAAATAAAGAATCTCAGTATAATAAATATGCCGAAATTCGATTAGTGTTCCAACCCGGTAATATGGTCCCTAATAAATTTGGAAACATGGATTCTAGTGATAGATCTTGATATCCACTAGTCCGCATCAGCAGGAACAAGCATCGTCATCATATGAGCAAGAAAGTCTCAGTAAGTTGACCATGATAACAGACAGGTTCTTTAGTTATTTCACTGACAGGTGAACTGAGAGGCTGAAATGGCTAAAGAAATGATCGCAAATAAAAATGAAGAGTTTCATTTGAACAGCAATGAAGAATTTCGTTAAAAAGTTCAGCATCATACATTGATCATTTGACGAAAGCCTCCAGAAATCAGGTATACATCAGTGTTATTAGCCTTAAGCTTCTTGATCAACTCAGATATGCCTGGAGAAATCCTGAATATTAAAAGGCAGCAATGTAAAAAACAAATCAAAAGCCAAGGTAGAGCAAATGTTGGTCAATTCATCATAAAAAACATGACGTGAGAACAGATAAAAAGGGAGAATGAATATGGAAGTAGTGTTCCTCTCATAATGTTGATCCAATTTTTATTTTTATTTTGAGACAGTAAAAAGATTTATATTAAAACAAACAAAGTAAAGAAGATAAAAAGGCGTACCTTGGTGGGTAGTAAGGGACTATCCAAACAAAGCAAAGAAAAGGAAACCCAAAGCCCCATCGATTCTCACCCAGTGGGCCAGAAACAGGCCCGAAAGAGCTGAGTTAATCCCCATCGCCGGCCGGCTGATCCGGCACCTCTAAGAGCAGCAGTCCTCCCAGAGCCTAAGGAAATATTGAAGACCCTTATTGAAAACCATCATCTTGCTTGCATTCCAACTAACGACCAAATCTCTGATGTCCCGAATAATCAGCGAGAACGGCTTAGCCTTGCGCCCAAAAATCCTGTTGTTTCTTTCCAATCAGATAGCCCAAAATACCACATACACCCTTAGCGGCCATAGATCTTTCCTCTTGTGCTCAACCTTTATCTCTTTCCACATTTCCATCATGTGAGCCGGCCAAAACGAAAGAACCCACTCCACCTTAAAAACCATAAATATCTTATACCATATTAACTGAGCGTAGGAACAATGCAGGAACATATGAGCCGATGATTCTCTCCCCCTCATACAAAGCATACGTTTGTTAAGCACCGAGATATTTCTTTGGATCAATTGGTCTCTAGTAAGAATTTTCCCCTTGGAAACCAACCAAGCAAAAAACTTAATCTTTGGCGGCATCCTAATCCTCCAAAAACCGGACCACTTTTTGTTCTCCGTACTCCCTCTCTCCCGCGACTTTAGTATGTTATAGAAAGATTCGACCGTAAATCTCCCTTCGGCGGAGTATTTCCATACCCTCCTGTAATGATTTGCCGTGTTGGGTGAAATTCCCCCCAAAACTGTCATAAGATTCTGATACTCCTCACTTCCCATTCCCTCAAAGGACGCCTAAGAGGAATGTTCCATTCCACATTACCTTTGGAAACATGAATAAAATTTCGGACCACCGCATCCTTCGAGTCAGAGAGTCTAAAAGCAGTTGGGAAACTCCGATAAAGAGGTTGATCTCCAGCCCATACATCCTTCCAGAACCGAATTCACCGGCCATCTCCACAACTGAATTTAGTACCTTCCAACACCTCCAGAGTACACCCTTTAACAGCCTTCCACCAAGCCGATCTCTGATTGGGATTGGATGCATCCTCGTCAGGAGCACCATATTTAGCGGTTACGATTTGGCACCAAAGTTTGTTTCTCTCCTCATCCTCTCCCATCCTCCATAGCCACTTGGCTAGATGTGCTTTATTAACTAACTTTAGATTTATGATTCCAAGTCCCCGTGTTCTTTCACCTCGCAGCATTGATCCCACCTGACTAAATGAATCTTTTTTTGATCCCCTGCTCCTTCCCATAGAAAGTCCCTGATAATTTTTTCCAGCTTCTTCGCGATGCCAACAGGACCACTAAGAAAAGACATCATGAATATCGGGATGGACGCAAAGGTAGATTTGATGAGGGTCAACATTCCCCCATAGCTGAGCAGCTTACTCTTCCATGTCGCCAGTTTCTTTTGGAACCTCTGAACGACTATATCCCATAATCGAAACCTGCTCCTACCGAATCCCAACGGGATCCCTAAGTAGGAAATAGGGTAAGAAACCATGTTGCACCCGGACTCCCTGGCAACCCGCTCGGTAATTTCCAAGAGCGTATTAATTCCAGACAAACTAGATTTGTGCAGGTTGATTCTCTGACCCGAAACCGCTTTGAAAATAGTTAAGATATTCGTAGTTATCTTAAGCGCCCTATCACTGTTGTTGTCGTTACAAAACACCAAAGTGTCGTCCGCATACTGTAGGTGAGAGATTGAAGGTCCCGAAAAAGCCGTGGAGAGCCCCTTTATCAAGTTAGTCTCTTCCGTCCTTTTAATGAGATTATGGAGAGCCTCCCCAACACCAATTAAAACGCAGAGGTGATAACGGATCACCCTGTTGCAATCCTTTCTTACTTCGAAAATAATTGTGCAGAGCCCAATTGATGAGAACCGAGAAGCGAACGGATGCATAACAGCCTTTCATCCACTTTCTCCACTTGTCATTGAAGTCCATCCTTTGCATAACGTAATCCAGGAAATCCCATTGAACTCTATCGTAAGCCTTTTCCATGTCGATCTTGAAAACTCAACCCTTATATTTACGCTTCTTGGTTGAGTGAATTGTTTCCGATGCCGCAACAATGATGTCCAAAAGTTGTCTTTCCGAAATGAAAGCACCTTGGACGTTAGAGATAAGATGGCCGATAGCACTCTTTAGACGATTGGCAAGTTCTTTGGCAATTATCTTATACGCACACCCGATGAGACTTATCAGTCGGTAATCGGTCATGGAAGTGGCCCCTTCACGTTTCGGGATGAGAGCTAAGAAAGAAGAGTTCAGACTCTTGGCCACTCTACCCGTCTCATGGAACTCGCGAATCATGGCCATAAAATCATTTCTAATTGTCATCCAGCAGTTCCTAAAGAATTCCACCGTGAAACCATCCGGACCCGGAGACTTGTTAAAGCCCATACTATTCAGCGCCCTTTTCACCTCATCTTCCTCGAAAACTCTTTCCAAGTTAGTAGCCTGGCGTGTAGTATTAGAGTGGAAAGGGATCCCATCCATGCAGGGTCTAAGCACCTCCTCGGAGGTATAGAGCTGCTCGTAAAATTCCACAATTTTGACCGGGATTAAGACAGGATCCGCATACACCGCCCCTTCAATATTAATGGACGAGATGTGATTCTTTTTCCTTCTCCCATTGACAACCATGTGGAAGAATTTATTGTTTCCGCCTCCTTCCCGCAAGCAGTGAGCTTTCAATTTTTGACGCCACAGCTGCTCCTCTTCTAGCACGAGCCGATTGAACTCATTCTTTAGGGCAGCTCTTATTTCCTTTTCGCTATCAGAGAGCGATGTCGTCTCTTCAGCTGTATCCATTGAAGCAATCTCAGCCAAAATCTTATCTCTTTTCAGCGTCGACTTCCCAAAAACCTCCTTGTTCCATTCCTTAATTTTGCCCTTCAAGTTTTTGATTTTGGAGGTAAAGATGTATGAAGGAGATCCCGTAGTTCCGTCAAGGGTCCACCACTCATGAATCAGTTGCTTGAACTCGTCATTATGCAGCCAAGTGTTATTGAATCTAAAAGGTCTCAATCGTGTTCCCTCCCTTTGGTGATCATTAGACGATAAGACGATCGATCTATGATCCGATATAGTAGTCGCCTATAAGGTGACCGAAGTGTCCGTAACCACCTCTAAAAATTCAACCCCACACAGAAACCTATCCAACCTGCACATCGTCAGATCATCCTGCCCATTTGACGACGTAAATCTTCCCCTCCAATGCAAACCGGCAAATCCCATTTGCTTAAGTCACCGCTTAACTCAAAAAAGAATTCGAATACTTAATTACACTATGTTGATCCAAATATTGAAAAATGGTTTACGTGAAAACTAATGTTGAGCCTAAAAACGAGGCCAACATGGTAGTCGCTTGGAAATTTCTTACTAATACTCCTGAAGAAGCCAATAGGATAGTCCCGAATAACTAACTTATTAATAATCCTGCAGGTTCAAAGTTCAAACAATGTGACTGGTAACTCCCAGTTCTTGGACTTTGAATTATGGTGACATCATCACTCCTTTTCCGTGCTGGTGATTCAATCATAGCGTATTAAGTAATAAGGTAGTCCCTACGAGTCTAGAACTACCTTAGCTTTCTGCGATGAAGAATTTCACCCAATCTGGCAGATCGAGGACAACCTAACAAGAGCTTCTTAGAGCCTAAGGAGAAATCTTAGAATATGCATAAAGTAAAGATTTCTAAACAGTCACTATATGATGGTGCTTAGCGCTAACAATCATGATAGCATAGTGAGAAAGTTGGAATGCAGGAAAACGTCGGCAAGGAAAAAATTTGAAAAAAGCCGACAAAGTCGGGACAAAAATTGTAAAAATATATACAGTTCATATATTAAAAAAATATACACTTCATATTTTATTTTATTTTTAAAAGATAGGTTATATATTTCTTATTCTTATTCTTCACCCAGTCGCCGTGCGATGAGAAGTGACGAGAGGGAAAGACAAGGTGAGAGGAGTAGAATTAGAGTTAAGGCTTTAAAGTGCAATATGTTTTGCTGTTTTCCCCCCTTTAAACTGTGTCGTGACTTATTGAATAAGTTGCAATTTATTCGCCATTAAATCACAATCTTCATGATTTATTCAAAAGTCACAACTATTCGAATAAGTCACAATATATTCATTTGATGAATAAATTGTGATTAAAATGTGATTTTTCAAAAAGTCAGAGACTTTTGTCACTATGGATGATGGTACCCCCAGCAATTGGTGGACTTCCAAATGGATGCACAATCTAAAGAATTGTCTTCATATGAACCATACATGAATTCGAGAGGAATAAGGGTGAGATTTGGTAGGAACTAAGCAAACAAATTCTTACAATGGAAAAATGTATAACTGCCCACAAAGTTATTGGCAGATGGTCATGATTGAACAATTAGTATAGTCTCTAGGCTATGACATTTCCAAGAGGTGCCTTATTGAATTGATGCTCTGGATCGATAAACACATACACCAACTAGTAAATAAAAGTGATAGAACTATTCATTTGCCCAAAGCTAATAGCCATCTGTAGGAGAAGATTAAAATAAAGAGTGGTCTACTGATAAAGATGCACCAAATATTTAATTTCATTTATGTATATGCTGTAAGAACTAAGAAATATATCATCATCATCATCATCGACGTCACACCCGTATCCCATCTATTTGGGATCGGCTTTGTGAGTCCTATTTCTCCACTCTTTTCGGATCAGTGCTCAGTTCTCCGTAACGCTGTCAAAATTATATAAGAATTATAAAAATATCAAATGTATGAAAGTTATTAAATTTTATGTTAAACTTTCTTTGGATTTTTTCCAAGTATCTTAGTTTTCTTTGTTGTTGTTGTTGTTGTTTTTCTCCAAACGAGTACGACTGTACAATGCATCATACTCAACTACAACAACTACATCTCTGCAACTGTGAGCCCTAAGGAACATTCCGGTATTTTGAAAATGGACAATTCTTAATTCCTTCAAAACTAGATGAGCGTTTAGGTATGCTATACACTGATACTTCACAGAACATTCATACAAGGGCATAGCATTTTCACCATTTTTTGTTGGGGTCACACAGCTAACCTAAATGATACAGTTCTTAATATATTCTTATCATATAACTCTGTTTTCTACTATTAGACTAAATTTTAAATAGCTTTCGAACTGAAATTTTGGAATATTTATATACAGAATTATTATATATTTTTTATATTTTGATATATTTGTACAGGCGTGTCGTCGTGTGAGCCTTTCTTAAGGAACTTCTGTCCAAACCCTCGAAAACATGTCCAACATCGACACATCTACATCATTGTTAGATAGCAAAAAAATAAATATCACAAACTATGGACTTCTAGAAGAACAATGTCCAGGGTGAAGTAACAACAAGAAGAGCTAATGCAATGTAGAACGCTATTGCTTATAAAAATAAATTAAATTAAGAAATTTAAAAAAAAAATGTCAAAACCTAGCTGCTACAACAAATTTCTTGTAAAATGATAATTTATATGCCACTTGTGAATAATCTGCCTTTTCAAGCTTCAAGATAAACAAATCAGGAAATATTCAAGATGCACAAATTAATTTATGAGAAAGGGCAAACATACCTAGGAGGTCTCTTGTTAAGAAAATCATGGACCTGGGGTAATGAAGGTTCAAATAGAGAGAGCCTGGCAGCCAGAGCCTCCTCAAAAGGAACAGATCCGCTCATCGCCCTGTCAAGCCCTATGTACACAACCATGAGAATTCCTTTATATTGATATATAAAAAGATTAGACATAAAAGCATGATATGGGTAGTAGCATCAATCGATTGAGCCAATGCAACAAGGACATGATATCTATAGCACAACAATATGGCGCTAGCAATATTTTGTTACTCGTTTCTCTCAAAAGATATCTATATGAAGCAACTTGAACAAGTAACCTTGCGGTCCACTCTGCAACAGCTTTTCCAGCTCCACAAAATTCTGCGAGTTCATCAATCCCCTCATCTACGCACACAGTACTATCGACATCGAAGCATACTGCATCAGCATTTCCCCAGATCTCAAGAACCTCTACATACAAGGTAGACAACCTAAAAAATAAGATTTAATACAAGACAAAAAAAATTATAGATACATCAATAAAAAACTAGTTGAATTCTTAGATACAACCTTTGGATGGTAGAGTATTGCTGAAACTGGAGAGAATAGCATTGCCTGGGGGTTGCTTTGAGGTTGCCATTAGGGTGAAAGATTTGGATTGTCTTATTGTTCCAAAAGGAAGCTTACAAAAGTTTTTTGTTAAACAAAGAGTGGCAACGGGAAGAGGAGGCGTGTGATGGCAACTACAAGGCAAGCGACTCGGGGTAATATGTGCACTCATCAGCCCCGCCATCAAAATACCCTGACTCCATTTAAATAAGGAATGATATTCATTAACTCCATGAGAACTTGCTAAAAAATAAAAATTGTCCATGAAAACTCCAAAAAGAAGAAGCAGAAGAAACTATAATTTAATAAAAGAAAAGAAAATATTATATTATCAAAATGCAAAACCGCATAGTTTCAAACTTTCAATGATATCAACACAACACTATAGTATTAGCTGATAAAAAAAAACTAGTTACAATGATACCAACAAAACCCACGATGTAATTTCTATTGGCAATGACAGATTTGTCCAACAATTTTGGATTTGTTCAAGCCAGAGGGCCTCACCTATATATCATAAGTAGGACAGGCCCGGCTTTTGGTAAGGCCTTGATGTAGTGGGGTAAAAGGAGGTGTTAGTAACACTTCCCTTAATTTTAACCTAGGAATCACCGATACGCCCAAAAGGGCCGTATCCGATACTGTGGGATACGCGTGCATGCGTATCCGACGAGTTTCCTCATTTAAAAAAAATGGGATGCGATACGTATACGGGCGAGATACGATCTCCGATAGGGCTGTGAGATACGGGAGGGGTACCGGCGTGATATGGGAGGTTTAATTTTTTTTATTTTTTTTTTTATAAATATCATTCTGCAACAAATATTTTAGAATGGTGCTTCCAAGGATTCGGGCCTGTTTTTTATCACTCCCTTTTGCAACCCTTAAAAAAAAAAAAAAAGAACTGGAGAAGGAGAGGACTTATCTGGCTGTTGCACCTTAGGCCCCGAAGAACTGGAGAAGGAGAGAACTTACCTGGCTGTAGGCCCTCAAAATCTTTTTTTTTTTTTTTTTTCTCCTTCGTGTGCTCCATGATCTGACACCATCATTTATTATTTAGATGTTGATAGATCATTTAAACAAAATACCCTTTCCTTACGGTAAGCTGCAGAGAAAAGATGAAACCTTTTTATTTTAAAGGGCTCGACTCCGGTGAACATCATTTACACACAAAAAATTGTTCAAATGATCATAAACCATCACTGGTTTAAGATGTGGGTGATCTATACCGTTGAACAGTTAGAGAGATTTAAGTAATCTGATTTCAGTCATAAGGGGTCTAAAAATATTTTTTTAGGGAGATTTAAGTAATCTTATTTGTGAATTTTAATATCATCCATTGTCTTCAATTTAATGGTTGATATTAAAGACTATTAATCAATAATTTAAGATGGACCCTAAAGATACATATTTTAAAATTGGTTTAAGATGGATTGTGCTTTTTAAAATTGAAACCCATAACGTTTAACTTCTAAGGAGCCGACTCTCCTAATCGTCATTGGCATTTAAATGATCTTACACCATCAATGATTTAAGATGTGGGGCGATCCGAACCATCAAAGTGTCAGATCATATATTGAAGTGCAACATACCTAAAAATAGTATTTTAAGGAGATCTAGACCATTAGATCTATTGACTATAATATCATATGTTGCTTTTAATTTTAATTGCAGCCAATCGGATTGTTGACATCCACTTATACGCATATTTCATTGGGCCGAGATTGTCCGTCCAATATAGATTGCTACTTGGACAATTTAGATTGATGACTAATAAATCAAACTTCAATGGAGTGAGATAAAAAAGACATTGTAGGGAGATTTAAGCCATCATAAATGGCCAAAAAAAAGCATTGTAGGCATATTTAAGCATTCTGATTTGTAGACTTTAATATCAACTATTGTTTTTAATATTAATGACTGATATTAATCTCTTGAATTATTATTTTTTGTGTTGTTTTATGTTTATTAATTATTTTTATATTTAAAAATTAATTTATATAATAATTTAAAATATAAATAAATTATTTTTTAAATATAAGTATCCCATCGTACCTGCATCCTTATTTTTTAAAAATTGTCGTATCGTCATATCCGTATTTCGTACCCGCATAAGTGCTTCTTAGATTGTAACTCAAGGATCCTCTTCAAAATGAATTTTTGAAATAGGAAGCTATGAGCATCTCCAGCAAGGAGAGCTAAATTTGGGTAGCTAAACACCATTTTAGTTACTGCTACAGCACTTTAGCTACTATTACAATAAAAATCACTCCAACAGACACTCTATTTTAGCTACTCCTTTATTTAAAATATTATTTTTCATTCTTATTTTATTATATTTTACTACCAACACTTAGAGATGCAAGTTCGGTATACCGAATCGAACCAAACCTGAAATTTTTGGTGTTCGGTTCGATACACCCCAAACCAAAACCGAATCAAAACCCATTTGGTTCGGTTTAATTCTTTTTTTTTGAAATCGAAACCGATTTAGTTTGGTTCGGTGTAGGTAAAATACCTATTTTTTATTTTTTTAGGGTATCTTTTTATTTTTTCCGGGGTTTTTTTTTGCTTCAAGCCACCCAAACAAAACTGAATTGGGGTTCGGTTCGGTTTGTGTCGGTTTTGGTTCGGTTCAATTTTTTTTTTCTGAAATCGAAACCGATTTGGTTCGGTTCGGTTCGGTGTAGGTAAAATACCTACTTTTTGTATTTTTTTAGCGTATTTTTTTGGCTTTTCGGTTTTTTTTTCAAGTTTTTTTTGCTTTCAAGCCACCCAAATCGAACTGAACTGGGGTTCGGTTCGGTTCGGTTTGTTGGGTTTCGGTGTTGTTCGGTGTAGGGAAAATACCTACTTTTTAAAATCTTTTTAGGGTATGATTTTGATTTTTTCAAATTTTTTTCGCTTTCAAGCCACCCAAACCGAACCGAATTGGGGTTCGGCTCGGTCCGGTTTGTGTTGGGTTTTGCTACGGTTCGGTCCAGTTCGGGACCCTCGGGTTTTGGTGTGATTTCGATTTATTTTTATTTTATTATTTTATTAATAGATACGAGAGAGAGGAGAGAGGGAGAGACTTATCTTTAAAAATAATATTATTTCAATATTTAGCTACTACTACAGTAATAGCTAAATTTAGCTATTACTGTAGCAATAGCTATTTATAGCGATTGGGATGGCGCTTCTGTTGGAGCTCATTTTATAGACATTGGAACACTATATGCAATATAGCATGTGAGATAACTCAATTCTTTCTATGTCCATACCTATGGAATCAAGTAGCGGTTGAGACTGGATATCTGGCCAAACCAATATCAATACTGATTATTAGTATCAATCATGTATCTCTTATAGCGCAATAGTCAGGTCCAAAATCAGTTGAACCTCATTTCAAGTTCAACCAAATCTGCATTCATTGCATACGAGAGAATCTTGAATTGCACGCTTTCCAATTTTATAGGATAACATGTGATCAAGATTCTCTTATTATCTAATAACTGTAGATTTGGTTGGACACAAAATCAGGTTCAACCGATTGGACTGACCATTGCCCATCTCTTATGATCTTAACTGAAAAAATTAAAAGGATGCGTCTAAAGGTAATATGTATGATAATTCTATATTCTCTCCAAAAAAAACAAAAAAAAAAAACAGACAATTCTATATGAATGGAAATCATGAGCCTTAATGACATAAGTATAAAGACATTAAAAACAAGGTTATGGAACCAAAAAACCAATGGAAATCTAGATATTTAATCACAATACACCGGATACCACAAAAATTGAGATCCATACATACAAGTTCTATTCTATAAAAACAATAGTTGCTTGATCTGGATTATGGATTATGGTGTCAGTTTGTTCTACAGGGTTTCAAATTGAGGAAACAAAAAAAAATAAAAACTCAAATTGGCTAATTAATATGCCATCGAAGTTCATAGGGGATTGGAGCCAGTATAAATTCACGAATGTAAATGAACTCAATCTCTTATTTAATTATAATTTATACAGAAATCTTAAACAAGCCCTAAAAAATTAATAGACATTTAGATCATAAATAAAAACCATTTAAGCTCTAGAAAGAAGGAAGTTGGAATTGGTAAAAGAATATATAAATAAATAAGCTTAAAATTCTGAAAAGAAAATTTGAAGGAGATGACTGAAAGAGGAAATTGGATTCACAATCACATACCTCTAATCGAATTATTATTATTTTTAAAACACTAATTCTATTTCTTCTGCTTTTTGCCTTCTGCCTTCTGACTCTTCAGATCTCTCTTTTTCTTCCAGAGAGAAATGTGGAGGGAAATGGGACATTTTATATGCCGAATATAGTCGCTAAAATACGCTGTGGGTGATTGATTCTCCTTACCGTTTTATCAATCGTATGAAATCCTTTTAGCCTAGCAAGTTCTAAAAAAAAGTTTGAGTTCCACAATCTTTTAGTCCCCTGATATATGCAAATATCAACTTTGACAACATTTATGGAGTAAAAAGGTGTTTCATAATCTTAGGACCAGACTCTCTTAACGTCATTTAAACAATCTTACACCATTAATAATTTAAGATTCCAACCATTCGATATGTGCAATCTATACCAATCATTGTTCTTAGTTTTAATTGTTGATATTAAAATTTGTCAATCAAATGGTTCACATTCACTTATGGACATAATTCTTTGGTCAAAACATGCGTCCAATAATGGTTTGCAACTTGGACAATTTAGTTTGATCACAAATGTGGCCGTGTAACATAACAAATCACATTTCAATGGTATGAGAAAAAAGGATAATTTTATAGTATAAGATCATTTAAACACTATTTTGGTGTTTAAATGATTTTATACCATTAAAATCAGACTTTTTGTCTCACACTATTGAAGTGTGATTTATCATTATGCGATAGGACATACATGTGGGACATACATGTGTGATCAATGTAAATTGTCCAATCTATTATTGGAACATGTTTTAGTCTAAAGAAACACGCTTATAAGTGGATGCGAACCATCAAAGTGATGAACTTTAATATCAGCCATTAAAACTAAAAACAATTATTAATATTATTGTCCACCGATCTGATGGTTTAAATCTAACTAAAACACCATTTTTGGGTCATGCACTCCTGTTACACTTCAATTAAATATTGTATTGGTGTTTAGATGACTGCTTTGAATCATATGATGGAGATTATTTTTCATTTTAATATCGAATACAATAGATTTTAAGATCATGGTCCTACCATCACATGACAAAATTTTAATTTTCATGTGGCACACATCTTGAAAAGTGATATGAGAACCTCGTTTGATTTATGCTATGATCATGTTCATTTTTTGTAACATATTTCAGGTAGAATCAAAATTTGGCCATCCGATGGAAAGACAATGATCTCAAAATCTTTTATGTAGAAGGTTGGGGCAAAATATTATCGCCATTTGGCTTCTTCAAAGCAATCACCAGTTTAAGCATGAGAACCCTGAGTTGAGAAGGAAAATCTTGGATTCTAAATGAAGTTGCCTATCTAATGGCTCACCACTTCTCTCCAAATATTCTTTATGTTTTCTTTTACTTATTAGTTAATTTAACTCTTCCCTTACGAAAGGGGTGATGTGAGATCCCTCTTGCACGTTGTAACTCGTATTCAATAACTCGAAAGGTTACTTTATAATAACCCCACCAGGTTACTTTATAATAACCCCACCAAATCAACCTCTTAAAATGGTTAAAGCAAAGCCAAGTCATAGTGTTTAGGTCATGATGGGTTGTTGGGTTGTTGGGGTGTCAAATCAAAATAACTTTAGGACTTCTTTGATAACTAAAGAAGATGGTTCATTTGTCCTCTAAATGAGTTTAGAAAAACTAATTTTCACCATTTTCCTTTGTTTGGCAGCCGCTTTGGGCCTCTCAAGGAAAATGAAAATTTTTTTCCTGCGAGGCCTTGTTTCATAATCGTTTGACAACAGTATTTTTCAGTTTTCACCCTATCCCTGTGGCCCTGTTTGGCAACACTTTTTCAGCAAACACTTTTCAAGTGCTCCATAAAGTTGTGTTAGATGTTGATTCTCAAATTCTACTTCTCAAAAAGGCTCTCACGTTGCTGAAAATAGTGTTCCCAAGCAGGGCCTATATTTGAGGATGAGCATATATTTGAGGAGACTGCTTCTCACAACAACATTATGACTAGAGGTGGCTAGGGCCTTATTTGCCAATCCTCTTCCAAAAATTACTTTCAAACTAAGAAAATGTGGACAAGTCTAAGTGAGTTGAATTGGATTTCGAGTTCAACCACATCTACAACCCTTAAATATAGGAGAATCTCTACTTTCATGATTTTCACCTTTGATAGGAAGATGTGCAATCAAAATTCTCCTATTATCAAGGGCTACAGATGTGGTTGAACTCGAAATCCGGTTCAACCTTATTAGACCTGACCATTACCTGAGAAAATGCTGGGTGGCAAACACATTTCACCTAAAGACATTACCACCCCTAGCTAAAAATAGTGTTGCATTGAGAAGTTGTCTCATTACGCTTCTCACACAATGCTATTTTGTACACAATGCTATTTTGTACACGTGATAGACTGTTTTTGAAAAGCATTATTTAAGAATTAGCATGTAACCACCTCTTCACAACACCTAGAAAGTGTTTTTTGGAGAAGGATTGTCAAATATGGCTAAGCCTTGGAGTGAAAAGTGCTTTTATATGACATTTTTCTCCTAAAAAATATTGTTCGAAAAATGTTGCCAAATAGGGCCAATTTCAGTGATGTAAGTGTTAGAGATACACTGGATACTAGCCTTTCCTAACGGATACTCCATATCAGCCCTAGTTTTTATCATAGCCATTCCTAACGGATCATCCACATCAGCCCTAATTTTTATCATATTGATTGTTGCTACCTTTATACAAATATATGATTCTTCTTATATCTATTATTTAAAACCTCTTTATAGGTCTATCTTCTTCAATGAAATGTACAACAGTCTGATGAATGCCTTTCTATAGGTCTTATTTGGGAAAATATATATGTTCATTTTTATATCGATGCCAAAAGAAGAGTTATAGGATAAAGAAATTTTTTAGATCTTGTTTGACAAAGTAGAGGATAAAATAAAAAATTTCGTTATTCAACATAGTTCGGATATGAGGCTGAAATGCAATTTCCCCATCTCTGTGACAAGTGGAACTATTTTTGTGATGTGTAGCTCTTTTCGACACTTGTCTAATTATGGAGGGAACTTACAAAACTACTAATTGCCTTAAATTGAACGATGTTGATTATTTTTCGTTCCAATGTGCCACACATTAGAACTTGCGATCATGAGCGTCTTATTAGATGGTCAAATTTTTATTTATATAATACATTCAAAAAAGTGATACAAAAATTATGTTTGCGTGTTGCGTGCCACATGATTTTTAGATCACTTTTTGACATGTGTGGCACATGAAATGAAAAACTGGCCATCTCATGATACACTCATATTGTCAAAAAAATTTGTGTGGAAGATTGGGATAAAAAAAGTCTATATGGCTTCCTGCAAAGCAATCAACTATTTTCAACATACTCTCAATAATTCAGTAAGGTGTGACAACTATTTGGGTTTGGTCGGTTAAAAATTTTGGCTACCCGATGGGCATTGTCCGACCCCGACTTAATGGTCAAAGGCATATGTCTGGCCCAACTTAAAACCCTGACCCGACCCAATTTTAAAAGCATAGAATTCCGTGCATGCTTTATAGTACATTTGGATTGAGCTCATTTTCTAGGATGACACGATGTCTACTTTTAATAACAAAATAAATGTGATTGAGAATATTCTTATATATATATATATGTCTAGGGTGACATGATGACGTTGAGAATATAT
Organism: Chloranthus sessilifolius; assembly: GCA_021018995.1. Classification (NCBI taxonomy): domain Eukaryota; kingdom Viridiplantae; phylum Streptophyta; class Magnoliopsida; order Chloranthales; family Chloranthaceae; genus Chloranthus; species Chloranthus sessilifolius. Next base: position 347,779 of record JAJIZI010000016.1, on the reverse strand, counting down.
ATATATATATATATATATATATATTAACGCATGTCAATGAAGCTGGAATAGCTCAGTTGGCTAGAGCGTGTGGCTGTTAACCACAAGGTCGGAGGTTCAAGCCCTCCTTCTAGCGTATTAAATCGTTCCATCTGAATTTTAAGAGCTCCTTTGTTTTGGTTAAAACATTCATTTTTGAGTTGTTGTGCGCGTCTAAATGACGGTGGTAAGGAGAGTGAAATCCTTCTTAAATGGACTGATGGCTCCTGGCCAACATTTAAATGATTTGATCTTACAGAATTAAATTGGAGTTTTCCATCTTACACCATTATAGTGTGATTTTTTAATATCTCATCTGGCTCACATTTGAGCTCAATCTAAATTGTCTCTTTGGCAAAAAATCAACCCATAAGTAAATATGAGCCATCCGATTAGTGAACTTTAATATTAGCCGTTAAAATTAGAAACAATCGATTGTATAAGAGTACACAGCTCACATAGTTCAAACCTCCCAAAAAGTACGATTTTTAGTCCCATTGACCTTCTACTTATGATCTATCAATTGGCAGTGTGAATTACCCACATCTTAAATCGGTAATGGTGTATCATCAATTCATCATATTTAAACACCATCTTGGATTTTAAATGACGGTCAAAAGAGTCATCCCTTTTATTATATATTTATTTTAAAAAAATTACACACATAAAATTTTGGACCACTACTCATCCCATCCTTGCGAGGCCCAGCATAAAGTTGAGTATATGTCCACCTTTGTGGCCTGGGGCAGATTGAGATTAACCACAGTCCGGCCCCTAACCCGACAAATTGACCTCCCTATATTTTACATGGTAGCCATTAATTTTAAATGACATTTTACATCTTTGAATCAAAGATCATTTTCTAGCTAACTTTAGGGCGAATTACTAGGGAGAGTCTAAAATTCGGTTTTTACCTAACAGGGTCCACATCCTAAAACTACATTTTTCACATTTACCTAATAGTAAAAATTGAGTTAGACGAAAATACCCTTAGGTCTCATATGAGCTATCAATTAGTCTCGTATGAGACTGATCAATCCACTATGAGATTGATCATTCGATCAATCCCACATAAGATCGACTGATTGGTCCGTTGGAGACCAATTGGTCTCATATGGGACCGATTTGTCGGCCTCGTGGGACCCAAAAATATTGTTTGACACATGTTTTCACGTAATTTGAATTTAAGCACATGTCATTTTCTATTTTTTTTAATTTTTTAAGACATCATAAGCGCATATGTCTCTTAACGTAACGACCCTGATATTTTTTAAAATAAATTTGTGGTATTAGATGTATTTGCACCAAGCACGATGTTAGTGCTCTACACCGGAACTTAACCTAATTAAGATTAAGGTACTGACGTGGGACGGGAACCCTAAAATGCGTGATTAATACTTTAATGGAGTATTGTCGAAATTAAATAAAATTAATTTAAGTTTAATCTCAAAATTATCACGATATCTTCAGGTTCTAAGGATTCAGATAGGTAGATCGCGCGAGATCCGGCTAGAGTCCAACCCGATAAGCAAGTCCTGTAAGATTTATTGTGATATCAGGCCTAGAGATAAAACTCTAGCTTTTCCAGGTTTGGATGTTCGTCACCGATCCGATGTAGGTTCACTAATATTTACTAGGGCTGTGGGATTGGGTTGATTTGATGGCTCAGATGAAAACTAGGGTTTTAGAGTTGAATTAGGGATTCAGAATATGAGAGATCAAAATTAGGTAAGATAATGAGGAAAAACAAAGATAGAGAATAGAAAAGATAAAAAGATAATTTTATGAATCAATTTCTTCGCCTTACACTAAATCCATCACGGGGAAGAAGAATCTCTCTCCCCTAAGCAAAAGCTCATTCAATAATATTCATCAATAACTAAATAATTGTGTTTACAAGTCTTTTTATATAGGCAACTAAATAATAACTGTAATATCCCGAAAAATCATGTTAAACAGTAACCTCGGGATCCGTGCCAATTGATCACATGTTTGATCAAATAGGAGTTCAATAGTTAGCATAGAGTGTGATGAACGGAGGAGATGTGATAAATTGATTGACATGTGGTGTGTGATATAAATGTGAAGTCACAAACACCTATCGCGGTGCATGTGCTCAATACACAAGTTAGAGGAGAGATAAAAGGGTTTAATAACCCTAAATTGCATGTTTGGGTTGTTGAGAGAGAAGTAAAGAAGAGAGAGAGAAGAGTAAAGAAGGGTTGAGCAAGGAATTATTATGGGTGATTGGAAGGGGGATTCAAGCATTAAAGAGTCCAATTCAATGCGAAGGATCCGTTCAAGCCAAAGCTGGAACCCTAGCCTTTCCAACCACTTGATTTAAATCAATTTGAGATTGATTGAAAATAAAATTCTTGTAGATTAAATGCATAGATTGAAAGGTTAGATTGTAGTTAGAAACGGGTTAAAGTATAGGATAAAGGCTTAGAAAAATGAAGGAAAGAGAAAGAAAAAAGATTGGAAAAAACAGCCCAAAAGGGGCTGAATCTGACCATTTCGATCAATCGAAATTGAGATTCGATTAATCGATTTTGGCCAAGAAGTTGAAAAGTCAGAGGACCCCGATCTCGATTAATTGAATTGAGTTTCGATTAATCAACTTTGAATTTCGATTAATCGATTTGGGTATCGATTAATCGACTGGGAACCTCCAGTGAACTCCAGTGGAGGGAAAGAAAGGAATTGGAGAAATCGACTAATCGAAATGAGAGTTAGATTAATCGATTTAGAATTTCGATTAATCGATTTGGGATCGATTAATCGATTTTGAGAATTCGATTACTCGAATTGAGAATCGACTGGATAGAATGGAGAATTTTGATTAATCGAATTGGGATTCGATTAATCAAATGAGAATTTCGATTAATCGATTTTGAATTTCGATTAATCGAATCAGATTCAATTAATAAATTTTAGAGTTCGATTAATCAACTGTGCCAGTTTTTGTTGACTTTTGAGCTTGACTTTAAGATTCTTTGAGGGTCTTGGACCTTCTTTATTACATCTTTAGTGATGTATTTCATATGTTATGTGGTACCATAGGTGGTACGTGTGAGCTTGGGCACAAGGAGCCACGTGAGACCTTGATGAATGATCAAACAGAGACTTGAGGTAGGGAACACCTTGAACATGTACTTTATTTTGCAAGAGCATGTATGTAGTGATATAGAATTCAATTCAAACTATTTGTATTGCTTAAGAGTTTGTGAAAAGTGTGTGTGTGTGACATCTATAAGAGTAGTTACAATGAGCCATCCCCAGGGGATGAGGAAGTGAAGAAATAAGAGCATCAGGTGTGATGCAAGTGAACGGATACATCCCAGGGAGGTATCCAAGATTGAATTATGTCTGATAGGGCCTAACTGATATAAGGTAGCACACTTACACGGTGAATAACTATATGTAAAATACCTGATATTTTTGTTATTTGAGGTTTGATAGGATACCCCACCGACGTGGCGGGATATCCACGATTATGTGGACGGGATATCCGTGGCCGTCTGACCAAATGAAACCGAGGCGGTCGGGAGGCTTATCCGTACACAGTAAGCACACCCCAGGAGTGTTGAGTTGAGACAAGTGAAACCCCGCCACCAATCCCCAGGGGAAAGGGGCTTGGATACTATTTGTATTCCCAGGGAATACTTTTAAAATTGTCTATATAGATGACGATGATGAGTATCTCATCGAGGCTCGATGCTATATTGCTCGGGGATTACTTAAGTTGAAAGTTTAAGTTTTTCTTTAGGCCTTCTCGGCATCATTCATGAATAAGTAAAAGACATGAGTAAACTACCAGTAAAATGTGATTATTTTCAAGCTTTTTCATCGATGGCGCATAGACACATCATGCATGGCATATCATGGAATATATGTGAGTGGTAATTTATATGTTCAACTGTGTTCTGTTCTCTATTGAGCTAGGATGTAGCTCACCCTTTAGACTATACGTCGCAGGTTCACTACTAGCAGCTGCCGAGGCTTCAGGTGATGTTGACCCCGGTGAGTCGGACCTTGCACCTGGAGACGAGTTGGAGCCACCTCCTGAGGACTTCTTCTAGGGGACTCTGTTGTGCAGCTTTGAGGGTTTTTATGAGATTATTGGTACGGCTTGGTATGTCAAGCCTTGTTTTTGGTTAAATAATGTAATTAGAGTTTGGAATTATTCTTTTGGGCGAATCATCTGTGATGATTAGCTATCATCGGTGGTTCGGATTGGTTCTCCATTCATGCAGAGGCATGAAGGTAGAACTGTCTTTTGAGAAATACTTATATGACAATTTCATTCTGTAGTTTATTTCAATTCAGTTTATTGCTTGATATACCAATGTTCCGTGCACAGCTAAGGGGCACGGACAAGATGATCGTGCTGATGGCACGAGTTTCGGGGTGCCGAAATCCGGGCTGTCACAATAACACAAAATAAAGAGTCCTAAAATAATTAAAAGACTAAAAACAAGTTTTTTTCGTAAAAATAGAAATTTTCGTCGCTGTGGTGGTGGTCGATTTTAAGTTTAACTCTTGCAAGTGCACAGGATCTATTGTAGCACGGTGAGAACAGGAGTGTCGAACTCACAGGGAAATGTGAAATTTATCTAATCATTTCAGAAAATTTAAAACACCCAAGGAAGTACCAAGGGAGAAATTCAATTTATCACACAAGTACCACACGATTCTCAATGCAATAAAATAAAGCTAATCAATCTAGGCCGGAACAAATTATGATAAATAAGAAAAATGACAGTTTATGAATTGATCAAGAAGTTAGCTAACCATCGATTCGTAACTTTTCTACCATTCAATCTCACAAGTTCATTTTAAGTCAAAACACCATCATTTATTAAGGAAATAAATGAATCGAGAAGAACGCGACTATTGATCTAGTATATCTTATCTAAAAACTATGACTCAGCCTATCATTGCGGTATAAATTATGTAAAAAGGATAGCATATCTCAAAATCCTCAGTCACGGCAATGATAAATCAATCATTCTGTAGCCTAGATCGGCCTGCAGGAATAGATATAGATTGAGTTCTTCTTTTACGGCCGTTGATAACCACGATCATCGACTGTAAACGAAGACTCGATAATATTCAATCAAGCACACACTTATAACAGAATGATTTAACCACAATACCATGAAATTGTAGAAACAATAACAGAACAGCTACTTATCTCTGGTTCGCCTCCTCCTTGAGCAAATAAATTTAGCTGCTCATCCTCGGTGTACAAGTTCATTGTAGATCCGAAGATATCATTTTAATAATGCTCTTTTATTTATCGCAAAATTCTTCTTACACTGCTTTTGTTCCTAGGCACAATTTATGCTCTCAAAACTATAAAAGAGAATTAAAAACCTTAATACAATCTACTGAGAGAAAGAAGAACCCTCCAAGCAAAGAAAATAGTCTCTCCACAATAATATTAAAAAGATTAAAAGACGTTCCCACACAAAAAGTCGTAGCTTCCTTTTTATAGGGCAGAGCAAACTCTATCCCTAATAGCCTCAATCGATTGAGAACTAAATCTCAATCGATTGACTTTTGAATTGAAGTAAGTGGGGACAAAGCTGTCTTCTCCTGTCAATCGATTGACACTTAGTCTTCAATCGATTGACATCAAAGGATAGATTCTTCACTCTCTTGGTGGATGTTGAGTTGTCTCACGGATTTATATACTTCTTTTGACCTTTTTATTCATAGCCCTTGTGTATCCTTTAATTACCCTCTTTTATGCTCTTTAACGATCTAACGGTCAGAAACACCTGTAATCATTAAAACCTCATAACAATCATCAGATGCTTTCATCGGACAGCTAAATGTAGGATTTAGAGTGCGCAATATAGTGACATTTCGGCAACGATCAGGTGGAGATATCCACGGACGTCCGTCGCTTAGGAACAGTGAAAGCTCAAAATCACGAACGTCCATTCACAACACTGTTCACGAACGTCCGTATTGGATGACGATTTTGTATCTTTATTTCCCATTTTCTCCCATGATGTTGTGGTACTCGAGCTTGTGTCCTCTTTAGACTTTTCTGAAGTCGAAAATCTATTGTAGCCCCAAATTCCAGGCTCTCGATCTTGACATTCCCTGTCAGATACGCACAACTCCTTTCACTTTTTTTCTTTTAAGAAAACCTACTAGTCGTTTCTTTATTTTCTTACTCTTAAAAACTCTGGTCGTTACAACTCCTTCTCCACATACCCTTCTCTAAAATAAAATATCTTAATCTTTTTTCTAAAATTATTGTGTGTTCTTTTGTAAGTATTACAGTGATTTATTTTTCCGCTATTAAGATTGAGGAGAAAAAAGAAGGCAAAATCGTGGACGAGCAATCGCGTGGATGTTGATCTCTATTTTTCTAATCGTCGTCGATCTGTCGATCACACTTCAAGAGGTAGGTACCTGTCAATCCATCTCGTACTTCTCAAATTTCGTCGCATAAGATACGATTTAATCGCGTATCGACGGGTTATAAAATTAACTTTAGATTTGCCTTCTAGATAATATTGCTTTAAGATTGTAAATATGTTTAATCTTTATTTTAATATTATTTTTAATAATTTTCTATTATATTTTGGATTTATTTCGGAGCTCTATTTTCTCTCTCTCTAGAGTTGTTATGGAATGAAATTAAAAAAAAACAAATAGGTGGTACCTATCCCTCAAAGTCTTATGATTCGACAGTGCATATCCGAGTGGGGCAATCTGTAAACTGACAAAAGAGCTATACTCACAAAAACGGAAAGTATCTTTAGATTCTACTTTCAGAAAACGACAAAACACGCTAACCCCATTAACCAACAAGAAATTGCCACATGCACAACGCACTGTGATTTATTTTTGGAAACATCACCTTCAAATTTATTACGATAGAAGTATTCAAAAGTTCTTTCCCTATTATAACTAATCAATTTGTATAAGCAATCCATGTCACAGTCTTGAACCATCCAAGGGCTAGCACCATATCTGATTGCCTGTAACTCTAATTTGAACTGAGATTAAATGTTTTAATCCTATCAATAGGATCCACTCTCCTCACCAACACCTACTCTCTTTTAAGCTATATGATGTCACGTGACATAATTTTTATGGGCTGCCATTAACACCCCTACGAAATACTAAATATCCCCACTAATTTGTTGAAAAATTTAACGGTTTTGAATCAAAGAGTAAAGTTTTTCCCTAAATCTTTCCCCTAATGAATCTTGAGATCAGGAGCATGCCATTAAACGATTAGATCGATTTTATACAAGACCAAATCACTATGCCTTTTAAATTAGTTTAAAATTCAATCGATCGACCCACTACTAAAACCAACGATCTCAACAATTTGATTGTCCGCGTAATAATTTCATCATATTAAATTAGAATTGAAGTAACTAGTAAGTTATTTATAATATATGTAGGTAACATGTGGCTAGGATCTTATAGCACACATATGAACTTATATTATATTATAATCATATATAATATAATATATTATACAATAGTACTATATTACATTCTTATATTATATTTTAATTATATATAAAATAAGATACTCAAATGCCTTGGTGTTTTAAATAATATAATATAGTTGCTTTAATGGTTGGGTATGCTAAGACTTCCGAATTTGTGGATTATAACATTAAAAATTCTTATATATAGGTTGGGCACATAAGCATGTTTCAAATTTTTTTCATTGATCGATCGACACTCAAAATTGATCGATCGATTTTGGACATAACCAATTCACTATTTACTTTTATTCGTTTTAAATTCGATCAAATCTTATGCCCGATCAATCTATTCTTATCAGAATGGTGTAACTTATACATTATGATTCGACCGATCAATTGATTCTCTTATGAACGGATGACTACACTTATATTTTTATTTTACCTTACTCACGACCAAACTTCAATACACGTTTTGATCGATGGTTGTGATTCACTTAATCTGTAAAATAATAATATTTTCTATTTGAATATTTAATAATAATATTATATATATATATATTACTTTTATCGCTTAAACGCGATCACTTCAATAACACGAAGTGTTAGAAATTCGATACTTCGTGAAAATCAAATTATGACCTCCACGTTATCGAAATCATATTTTAACTATCATATTTTATACTGTATTGAGATAAAGTGTAAAAAATTATATGTATAAACATAATAAAATTTTATGTAAATTTTTCTGTATGCATGATATTTTTGTGTATATATCTTAATCACATTATATGAGTTATGAGTAAGCTAGGACATATGTATGAGAGTGTATGAGATTATTTTTACGCTTGGACGTGATGATTCGCCGAGATGATATCGGAGCGTAGAATACATCGTATTCACATACCTTACAACTCATGGTGGTATGAGACATATGGTGAGTAAGGTGAGTGTGAATTCAGTGGAACCTCATATACGGTGGCATATACGGTGACCCTATCACCCCGAGTTCTAATATGAGAGGATAAGATATGAGATATGAGATATAATATGAGATCCGACTCTTAGGCCTTAGCTATGGTGAAGTTTCTTTTAGGGTCTGTTTAGATAAAAACACGGGAAATGTGAGAAAATAAAATAATATTCCTGTATTTTCCCATGGATACCTAAGTTGTAGGAAACCATGGTATTCCTTTGTTTCCCTTTATTTTCCGCTATTTGGATAACCACATTGCTAATTGAGAAAACTCTGGATCAACCAAATCCTGTGTTTGGATATATATGCAGGAAATTGTAGGAAAATAACATTCTAACAAAAAAAATAGCCACATGACCAAAAAATTATATATGTATTAAGTTTTTTTTCTTTTTACATATCTTAGTGAATTGCTCTAGTGGTAGACTTGGGGCTTTATGAAGGTTAAGTTCTAGGTTCAAACCTTGTAACATGTAATAAATTATTTCTTTTTTTAATTACTAATACTAGAGTATATACATCATATATGTGAGTATATAGCTTTAGAACATAGTAGAGCCTTTGTGAGAGAAATCTCTCCAAAAATAAGTTCGTGTAACACCTAAATAGATGGAGGGGAGCTTAAAAATAGGCCTGGGATTTAGTTAAACAAAATCAAAGAGAAATATTTTGTATGAAAACAAATACCATAAAAAAAATTATTTGAAGATTTTTGACAATTTTGGGTGGTCAAGATAATTTTGGATGGATGAGAATCCACTAATATAAATTAGGACCCATAAAACTTAGTAATAAATTTTTAGAAAGTTTGAGTTGTCAAATGACCACCTAAATCATAACATAATTCTGCCTTTAATTTTTGGGGATGTATGCCATATAGAATCAACATCAGACCATCTGATAAGGGCATCATGATCTTAAGATCTATCATGAGGAAGATTGAAAAAATAAATAAACTCCATCGTCTTATTTAAATCAGTCAATGGTTTTTGTCCGTGAAAAAATTATGTGGTATTATGAGAAGAGTGTACGGATGATAAGTCCGAAGGTTCGGAAGATAAAAAATCGAGAGACCCTCTCGACATTTTTTCTCGGATTTTGACGGAAAATGTGAAGATAATTTCTGATCCTTTAAATGTTATCCAAACAACGGAAATCTCAACAATTCATTTGCCGCATATGAGTTTTCCCATATTTTTCCTTGTTTCCCTTAAAACCAAATAGGCCCTTACAGTCATGTGAAACTCAAAATATTGACGTTTATGTTCGAATATAACTCTTTATGATAGTATGAGTTGTCACATGAAGTATATCCAGATTACTACGGAACTTTTTTCTTGAGAGGGCGACGCTGCAAAGTACTAGGAGGATTACGGTATTGATTTTGATCCGGACACCGATTATTGGCATTTATAGACTCGGTATTGAGTTGTTTGATATTATCATTATTAACTCTACGCTTTCTTTTATCAGATTTATCTCGGACTTTCATTATTATTTTATTGATGAATTATTTGGATTTATTACTTTTATTCTATTATTTATGATTACTTTACATTCCACTTTTAAGTATAGGTTTTCACGACATTCGTGGAATCAAATTTGCGCGATAACTCTGATTAGGCGTATGCCCACTTACCATATTCGGGATATGTACAGGTCATAACTCGAAATTCTAAGCCCTTGGAATGGCGTAGAATTTCGGGTCGTTAACACTTTAACTCCTTAAAACAGGAAACTTTGAATGTCTTAGACCCTGCTACCGATAGTTTGGACCCAATTTGGTAAATATATGATAATCTGGGACCCTCTGAGTTAAAAAAATAGATTTTTATACCGTTGTTGAGTAGATAGTGATGCATCCACGCCCTCTGCATTTGATGATTCCATGCGTCACAAAAAGTGACCCCTATACGAAGAGACCCATATCTATTGGGTTAAGATTGTATATGGTGTCTCTTAAGTATTGTTTGTCTTTGTAATATAGTTCTTTCTCTTATGCCGATGGCCCCGGTTCCCTTATGTTATTTATAAGATGAATGTGAAGTCAAAATACTCCAATTAGATTCTCTTAATTCCAAAGGTTGCAAATGCGGTTGAACTAAAAATCTGGTTCAACCTAATTTGACTATTGCCCTTGGTTTCGTTCTTTAATTGGTTGTCTAGTTATTTCGTAGTAAAATAATTTATTATAAGAAAATTATAAATAATGGATAATTTTGTAGGCAACTCATGTGATGACCTAAAATCAAAAATTGATCATCGGATAGGCGGGACATAATCTCAAGATCTATTTTGTATAAGATCATGGTGAAAAGCGATCTCCATAATAGAAATCAATGGTTTTCAAGGGATATGAGTCGTGGGTGCGAAGAGAGGTACTCTTTAATCACTTGATAGAATAATGAATAGGGAGCCATTACTTGCACTCAGAAAGTTGTCCCTTGCCTCGAATTAAGGGGACATGTGATATGGGAAAATGCAATCTGGGTCATTTGATTTAAAATTCATGATCTATAGATCGATAGTGCATAAGATTGGATCAAACATAATATTTATCATATTATCTATTATAGTCAATTGTTGAATCCAATATAATAGCCTTTGACTATTTTTAATCCTGCAAATTATATTTGGTGCTAATCGTTTGCATTTTAAAATCATGGCTTGAAATAAAAAAGCTTAGACAGTATTTTACATTGTCATACTTACAAGTCTTTTCTTTTTAATTCCGTGTAAGGGTTAGGACGCATCGAATAAAGGCGGTAACCCCTCTAAGAAAGCCTTGGTGTCAGCAAATTTCCGCCTGCAAAACTTGAAACCAATGTATAAATATATATGGGACAATGTTATAGATTGGATAATATATATATATATATATATATATAATAATGTAGACAGTTTATATGGCGCGGTAAGATTGATTGCATATATCGTGGGACTCAAACACTACAGCCAATTATATCGCCCCACACAAGCTGTCTGTAACATTGTCTAAAATAATTGTCCACCATTTATACGTTTCCAATATTTATGGGCACAAAAGTAGAAAAAAATGCTTTTGACTCTCGTTCATTTGATGCTCAAAAGATCTGCATCTCTTGAGTTTGGTGGAAGGAATTTTGCTCAAGCAAAGTTTGTGGTGGCGGGGATTGTTGCAACTTTCTTGGCCAAGTCCCTGAAAAATTATAAACTGTAGACAGATTTGATGTAGATAAAGTGCAAACGGCTGATATGGCACAATATGATTAGCTGTATTGATCTGCATTAATTGAGCCATGCCGCATGCAACCAATTGCGTTGCACCACGTCAGCCACCTACACTTTGTCCGCATAAAATTTGTCCATCATGTAACACCTTCCCTCAGTCCAAGCCCGTTGCTACTCTCTCAACATCCAGGGTCAACCTTCTTAAATAAAGGACTAATGGGTTCATGTCCTACGTCAATAGATGGAACACTCACATCTTTTACCAATCACATGCCAAATCATTATGTGAACTAATGTTAGGCTAACTCGGTTGCCCATTTGAAGATTCAAAGCATGATCAAAGTTTCACCTCCACTCACTTAGTTTAGTGCATGAAAATTTTTTTAACTTTGACAATATTTTGAATAGTAGATAAGATGAATTTTAAAATTATTTATGGGAGGCAAGGACCTGATCGATCTTGTGCATATTGCCTCGACGCTTAATTTTTGAATTAGGTGCTATTTGGCACTTAAATGACTCTAGGGCAGCGTTGAAACGCTGCATCACTTTTGTAGCATTCCTCTCTCGCTCTCTTTATATATGTATATATAAACTGATATAGAGCATCCAGCAAGTAGTATAGAAATTTTATACTTGGTATTAGGCGACCTATCTTGTTACCGTATGGTGATGGATCATAGCAATTGTATTCGGGTGGCAACTGCTTGTGCTTTGAGCGGAAAATGCATCTGCTATCAAATCAACTCTTTAAAAGAGTTAGAAGATAATAAATAGGCACGTGCCCTTTCCTAGTAGTAACAAAGTTTAACAAGTGCTGATGCTCTTCTTACTGAGTCACTTTTTGGAAATGTGCATGAGATCATAATTTGAAACCATTATGTGTTCTGTCTGATTTGACGGCCATGGTCTCAAGAACAATGCAACAAATGGCTTTGTTGAAAGATAATTTCCATCGTATGATCAAGGCAATCAAAACCCATCTAAATTTCATGGAATATTGGATGTGCTTAGTAGCCTTTAATTTTAGCATATGATTGCTTTAGAATAAGATAATGGAAATTTCTTCTCACCTCCAATCTTTTGCAGCGAAAATATTTACGGAAGCATTTAGATCATGGCCAACGAATCTCTAATGGGAGCATTTTAATTTAAAGTTCATGATCTATGAGTGATATATTTTCCGTTCTTCCTACTTGTAATGCATTCAAATGTCAGATTTCTTAAATTTTTTGGTTCACAATTATAGATTTTAAATATAACAACCCGGATTTTTAGACTTTATTTTAACGGAGTTAGATGATGCATCACACTATGTACTGTGCTAACGCTCCATATCAGAATCGAAACCCACCCTTTAAAATGATTTTTTTTTTAAATTTTTCTCATATCAAAATTAGACTCATTGCGAAGTGCTCATCGATACGATTCCAACGATATATAATTTGACGACTTCTGACAAGAATATAAAAAGTTATGCCCATTTTAAGTGATCAAGCAAGTCAAAGGGTATAACTGTAATTTCGGGAGAGAAACACTAATTGCTTTGGTGCTTTATCTGAAAGCTTTAGAACGAAACCTTTTCTCTATCCAAGTTACGTATGAATTAACATTTGTGTAAAAATCTCTTATTCTATTAAATCTCCTACGAAAAGTGTTAATTAGAGTTGACCAAATTTTATACCTTATAAATAAAACTTTAAAACTCCTACTCTATAATAAAAAATCATTCTCTACATTACTTGACGAATCGGCCTTACTAGGCATCGACCTTTTCAACCCGAATCGCCGTTGATCTTCCGTTCACGCTTCAAGAGGTGCGTACCCATCAATCTATCTTGTTCTTCTCAGATCCCGTCGCGTAGGATGCGTTCGATCGTGCATCGACGGGTTTAAAAATCTTATTTAAACCCAAATATCTCATAAATTAATAAATCTATATATTTAATATATGTTTTCTCTTGAAAGTTATATATTTTGTAAATTGGGTTTATATGTTATTTTTTATTTTTTTAAATCCCTTTTGTTTGAGCCATTAATATTTTACCTTATATTAGGTCTGTATATTTAATATGTTTACTTCCTCTTTTATGTCTGTAAAATTAATTAAATTTTAATACTTATAAATTTGATAGATTGACTTAATTGGCATAATATCATATTGATATTATTTATTTCCAAATCAATATAATTATAAATCTATCATTCTACTAAGACTATAATAATATATATTATTGTTGCAAGTTATATTATTATTTATTTAAAATTAATTAAGCCCAAAAATTAAACTATATTTTTATTTTAATTAAAAGAATAATAAATTGTACCATATTGAAGTTTCGGGCTCGAACTCATGATTGCGAACTCAAATTCGCGTCCACGAACCCGACCTCGCGATTATTAATGCACCTATCCTGGTATTTTTGTCATAACTTTTTACTCCGACCTCGGATTAATGTGATTCTTGCGGCATTGGAAAGAAGACAACGAGCTTTACAACTTTGTGTGAAATAGCTATTTCACGAATCTGACGTTTTAGAGGTCAAAATAGAGCAATAAGTTAAGTTCAATTTTGAATGACTAATGGCTATTCGAATTTAATATTATTTTCTAATTCTTATGACCAAAGTTCCTCTGTATATTATATTGTAAGGTCTTTCAATCGATGGTCATCATAAATCATAACTTAATAAGTATAAATACTATTTAATTTAATTTAATTATCTAATTATTATATATATATATATATATCTCAATTTTATCGCTTCAATGCGACCTCTTCGATAATACAAAGTGTTAGAACTTCGATGCCTTTATGAAACCGAACTTTGACCTTTATGATTATCGAAATCACACTTATAGCTCTATTCTATAATTATATTGGTGTGGTATGTAAATAAATATAAATATAAGCATAATCAAAATCTAAGTATAAACCGTTCTGTATGTGTGATACTTTTGTATTTACAACTTAATCAATTTATACGAGTTAAGAATATGTTAGATCATGAGTATGAGAGTGTATGAGATCATGCCTACACTTAGGCATGATGATTCACCGAGATAGTATCGAAGCGAGGAATACAGCGTATTCACATGCCTTACAACTCATGGTGGAATGGGACCCATGATGAGTCGGGTGAGTGTGAATTCAGTGTGACTTCGTATACGGTGGCATATACAGTGATCCTATCACCCCGAGTTTTAATACGAGAGGATAAGATATGAGATATGATATGAGAATTGGGCTTTGAGCCTTAGCTGTGGTGATGTTTCTTTTACGGTCACGTGAAACTCAAAATATTGGCGTCCATGTACGGATGCAACACCTCTATGGCAGTATAAACTACCACACGAAGTACATTCAGGTTACTACGGAACCTTTTTCTTGGGAAACGTAAATTAGGAAGGTTGTCTCACTATAGTTTGTCATAGGATTAAATATAAGAGTATGATAAGATATAAGTATGAGATAAGATAAGTTGTGATACAAATATGATAATAAGAAATTGCTGTGTAGGCCAGCAAAAGATAAAGAACTTAACTCTCTGTACGTGCCGTTCCTTGTGTAGCCACCGTAAGGGCAACAACGTCTTTCAGCCAAGACAGATCTCTGGGAGAGATTATGAGTATGAGTGTGTTATGAGTGTGTTTGGCCATTATGTCTCCCCATTGGCTGGGTGGTGGAGTATGAGTATGACATGAGGGCGTTATAATATGATGGTATGATACTATGTTGACCCTCCCATAGTAGCTCGAGCAGCGACTCTCGCACAGGTCGTTTAGGATTTCACTAGTATGTTAGTTACCCTCATGCGATGTACAGACGTATGTGCGAGAATGATAATAATACATGGTATGATATGCTATGAGATATGGTAAGGCACGTTAGGATATGAGTGTCTAGATTATGGTCTTGCATTTATGATATGAGTTTTACGATATGCATGTGATTTTATCTCTTTTTCTATCTGCTTTGAGATATTATGTTTATCACTCACAAGATGCACCCACAATGCACCTGAGTAGTATGGGGTGGATTGGTGGTGTATCCCACTGAGTTTACGTGACTGAGTAAACTCATCCCACGATAATCTAACAGTTGCAAGTGATTACGCTGGTGGAGTAGATGCCGACCATCTAGATCTCGTCGACGCTGATTTCATTGATTCCGCAGGCGTTGAGTATCTGGAGCCTTTGGAGGGAGACGCTACCGGTTATCAGGAGGACTACGGTACTGATCCTGATTCGAGTGCCGGTTACTGATTATTGTGGACTTGGCCTTGAGTTCTATTGATACTAGTATTGCGGACTTTATAGTTTATTTTATCGGATTTATCTCTGACTGGATTTATATTTTATTAGTGGATTTATGGTTTTATCACACTTATTCAGTATTTATAATTGCATTTATATTCCACCCTAATTGTTGGATTTCACAGATTTCGTGGAACCTGTTTTGCGCGAGAACTCTGATTAGGTGTATGTCCGCTTAGCATATTCGGGATATGTGCGGGTCATAACTCGGAATTCTAGGCCCTCGGGATGGGGTAGAATTTCGGGTCGTGACATTAAATCTCTAGACCAAATCCAAATCCATGTTGGAAAATTACGAATAGAGAATTAGAAATTATGGGAAATTGTAGAATGCATAGGCGATGCATTTCAAATCCTCCTCATCTCGTCAACAATAAAATAAATAAATAAATGAAACCTAATAAACAAAAATCATTGTGCATAGGGCTATCGATCCATGGGTGGGGCCGGTCTAAAATGTTGGTTCACTACAAAAAATAAGACTATTAGTGGCAGTTTTTTTAACAAGAAATTGCTGCTATTAGTCTTGTCGTTACGAAAAACTGCCGCTATTAGTCCTTTCGCTACAAAAAATTGCCTTAACAGCAAGTGCCACTGAAACATATTATTTTTGTAGTGGTTGCCCGACACAGGAGAATGGTATAAACCCGATCGAAACCGGCCCCACGAATTAAGGGTATATGCTTGACTCGACCCGATGCCTACCTGAAAATCCGACTCTGCTAGATAAAACCCCCTTTTATCTATAAATTTATAATTTCAAGCCGGGTCAACCTAACCCGACCATGGTATCAAAAATCGGTCGATGCCGATACGTATCGATTTTCGACCAAACCGATATCGGTATCGCCGATACGTATCGGGACTCGACCGATACGTCTCGATTTCAACTGAGTTTTTTGTTTTGTTTTATTTTTTTTTTAAGAATTGGCCGGTATGTATCGGTATCGGCGGATTCGTGTCGGCCCCTGGGCAAATCAATACCCGATTTGACACCTTGAACCTGACCCAATCTTTGCCTGACTAGACCTTCAACCCAACCCGAATTGAAGGATTAGAACAAAATATAATTTTCATCATTTGATTAAATGAGGTCAAAGGCTATTATATAATTCAATTGTTGACTACAATAGATCATACGACAAGTATCGTGTTTTTCTCCAATTTTATGTACCAGAGATCTATTGATCATGAACTTTAAATCAGATCGGCCATATTGCATTTTTACATATCACATGTCCCTAAAATACCAAGTCTTTCTTTAAATTCGGCGCAATCATTTGAAAAATGTGTGCAAGTAATGGCTCCACAGGATGGTTCACATCCACTTATAGGCATATTTCTTTGGGCTATGATATATTCCAAGTTAACAAAATCACTATTGGTATCGATACCGATACATATCGGGTCATTTAAAAAAAATAATAAAATATATATACAGATATCGGCCGAAACCTGATACGTATTGGTCGAAATGAATACCAAGTTGGATATATACTTGATATGTATCGGCGCTGATATGTATCGATATCGGCCGATGTTTGATACTCAATGAATATTAAAAAGGTAGTTCAAGAAAATGAGACTCAATGCCCTTACACGTTGAAAAGCAGAGAAACTAAAATAGAAGAATACAGAAAAATGAAAACTCTCTAAAAAACAGAACTCTCTCCAAAGAAGAATGCAGAAAAAAATAAGAATAAATCTCCGAAGGACTCCCCGAATGAATATATCTCCAAGAATATCTTTTTCCTTAATTGCCAAAACAGAAGCCGCTTTTTCCTCCAAGATTTTATTCCGTGAAAAGAGTATCAAGATTCTCGCGGCCAAACAAAATTCCGAACTCAAATTCAAATTTGGTCGATCGATCGACTAAAGAGGGTCGATCGATCGACCATATCAGATTCTGTTTTGAAATTCCAAATCTTCCGGATTAGGTCGATCGATCGACCAAAAATGGTCGATCAATCGACCTCCCAGATTTTCGTGAACTCTCGCTACACTTTGTATTCAGACATTGCCTCGGTATTTTGGCCATAACTTTCTATCTCGAAGTCCGATTGAGGCAATTCTTGTGGCGTTGGAAAGCTGACGACGAATTCTACAACGTTTGTGATTTGACAATTTCCTGAATCTAACGTCTTGAAGGTTCAAATTGAGCTCCAAGTCGGGATAAGTTTTGAATGATCCAAGGTAGCACGAATTTGATGTTATATTCTGAACTTTTGGGTTATTTCATGCTTAACACATCTCCAGGCCTGTAAATCACTAAAACTATATAAAACATGTTAAATGGCTTTCATCGGATAGCTAAATGTAGGTCTTTAGGGGTGAAATATCATCATATTTCACTGCACATCAGTGGTGATCAGACAGCTGTGAATTCTAAGAAGTTGTTGATCAGGAGCAATGGTGGTGAGCAGGATAAGGGGCCGGGGGAGCAGATTTAGAATGATAACGTTATTTAATGTTCGCTCTTTATGATTTCTGCTTCTTGTAATTTTTTTTTCATTCGTTTATTTAGTTAGATTAGAAATATACTACGAAGTACAAATTGTAATTATTCATATTGACTATACCTTTCGTAATAGTTGCACCTTTTTTTATTATAGGAAAGCATGAGATTATTAGTTGCACATTGTTTGGCCTGATTTTATTCTGTGCGTTTGAATTTTTTTTTTAAATTTATGTTTCTCTCAATTTATTTACGAATATATTTTTTGAGAAAGGCCAATTAAATTTAATAAAAAGTAAACGAGAACTGCACATAAAGACGGAGTTTTAGGCGAGATGCTCAACTACCCAGCGCAGAGGAAAACACTATACATAGACTTATAAAAGGACAGATATGCCCAAATACCATATTTTACCTGTTAAACAACAATAAATCAAACACAAATAATTCAATAAGTTCATGCTGCTCTAACCTATTTCCCGGAGAAATTGAAAAAAACTATTATGACCAGCTTGCTTGTTGTTAAAATTCGCGAGTTACCTTCTTTCCAAATACCCCACGTCAATAGACCAAAATTTAGAAAACAATGCCTCAAAAACAAACTATTTAGCAAAAAAGACCCGACTTCAAACGTTTTAGAAAAATCGTGCTTTCACGAATTTTGGAACTTCAGAAAATCGTGAAGAATTGTTTTTAATTTTTTTAAAACAGTGCTTTCACGGTTTTTTGAAGTTCCAAAAACTGTGAAATTGCGATTTTTCTAAAACGTTTGAGGTCAATTCTTTTTTGCTAAAAAGTTTATTTTTGAAGCGTGTTTCTCTAATTATCCCCCAAAAGAAATTAGCTGCTTGGGAAAATATGCCAGCACTCAGCCCTAGGTCACTATTGGGTCCCTGTATATACACGACCCTCGTGGGTGGGCCCGTGAGGGGGATACACTCGAAACACTATCTCATCACTTTAAAACATTGAGTTGTGTCTCTTAATAAGGTATAAGATAATACAATCACAAAATCAGACAGATTATTCGAAATGCCCAGCTGCTATTACCAATTTCCCCAAGAGAACTAGGATCTATATAAGAAAAAATGTCATCTCCTGCTTCTTGCTAAAGACTCGCAAGTGGCATTTCCAAATATCCCACAAAATGGACCAAAAGAAATTACCTGTTTTGGTAAATATGCCCATACCCCCACACTGGACGCTGAAGAGCCGAAGAAATCAGTATCAAATCCTGCGCCCAACAGGGCAGCGAAAGAAAATAGGATTGCCTGATTTTTGTCCTATCTTCCATAGTATGCACCGTTTCCATAGTATGCACCAATTGCGTTGCACCACGTCAGCCACCTACACTTTGTCCGCATAAAATTTGTCCATCATGTAACACCTTCCCTCAGTCCAAGCCCGTTGCTACTCTCTCAACATCCAGGGTCAACCTTCTTAAATAAAGGACTAATGGGTTCATGTCCTACGTCAATAGATGGAACACTCACATCTTTTACCAATCACATGCCGAATCATTATGTGAACTAATGTTAGGCTAACTCGGTTGCCCATTTGAAGATTCAAAGCATGATCAAAGTTTCACCTCCACTCACTTAGTTTAGCGCATGAAAATTTTTCTAACCTTGACAATATTTTGAATAGTAGATAAGATGAATTTTAAAATTATTTATGGGAGGCAAGGACCTGATCGATCTTGTGCAAATTGCCTCGACGCTTAATTTTTGAATTAGGTGCTATTTGGCACTTAAAATGACTCTAGGGCAGCGTTGAAACGCTGCATCACTTTTGTAGCATTCCTCTCTCGCTCTCTTTATATATGTATATATAAACTGATATAGAGCATCCAGCAAGTAGTATAGAAATTTTATACTTGGTATTAGGTGACCTATCTTGTTACCGTATGGTGATGGATCATACCAATTGTATTCGGGTGGCAACTGCTTGTGCTTTGAGCGGAAAATGCATCTGCTATCAAATCAACTCTTTAAAAGAGTTAGAAGATAACAAATAGGCACGTGCCCTTTCCTAGTAGTAACAAAGTTTAACAAGTGCTGATGCTCTTCTTACTGAGTCACTTTTTGGAAATGTGCATGAGATCATAATTTGAAACCATCATGTGTTCTGTCTGATTTGACGTCCATAGTCTCAAAAACAATGCAACAATTGGCTTTGTTGAAAGACAATTTCCATCGTGTGATCAAGGCAATCAAAACCCAACTAAATTTCATGGAATATTGGATGTGCTTAGTAGCCTTTAATTTTAGCATATGATTGCTTTAGAGTAAGATAATGGAAATTTCTTCTCACCTCCAACCTTTTGCAGCGAAAATATTTAGGGAAACATTTAGATCATGGCCAACGAATCTCTAATGGGAGCATTTTAATTTAAAGTTCATGATCTATGAGTGATATATTTTCCGTTCTTCCTACTTGTAATGCATTCAAATGTCAGATTTCTTAAATTTTTTGGTTCACAATTATAGATTTTAAATATAACAACCCGGATTTTTAGACTTTATTTTAACGGAGTTAGATGATGCATCACACTATGTACTGTGCTAACGCTCCACATCAGAATCGAAACCCACCCTTTAAAATATTTTTTTTTAAATTTTTCTCATATCAAAATTAGACTCATTGCGAAGTGCTCATCGATACGATTCCAACGATATATAATTTGACGACTTCTGAGAAGAATATAAAAAGTTATGCCCATTTTAAGTGATCAAGCAAGTCAAAGGGTATAACTGTAATTTAGAGAAAACATTGCTTTGGTGCTTATACAGAAAAGCAACTAACGAAACCTTTTCTCAAGCTATCCAAGTTACGTATGAATTCTTATTCCGTGTAAAAATCTCCTATTCTATTAAATCTCCTACTAAAAGTGTTAATTAGAGTTGACCTAAAATTTTATACCATTATAAATAAAACTTTAAAAACTCCCTACTCTCTATAATAAAAAAAAATCATTCTCTCTTATGACTTAGACGAATCGACGCCCTAGGCATCGACCTTTTCAACCCGAATCGCCGTTGATCTTCTGTTCACGCTTCAAGAGGTGCGTACCCATCAATCTATCTTGATCTTCTCAGATCCCGTTGCGTAGGATACATTCGATCGCGCATTGACGGGTTTAAAAATCTTATTTAAACTCAAATATCTCATAAATTAATAAATCTATATATTTAATATATGATTTCCCTTGAAAGTTATATATTTTGTAAATTGGGTTTATATGTTATTTCTTTTTTTTTTGTCAAAAATCTATTTTGTTTGAGCCATTAATATTTTACCTTATATTAGGTCTGTATATTTAATATGTTTACTTTCTCTTTTATGTCTGTAAAATTAATTAAATTTTAATACTTATAAATTTGATAGATTGACTTAATTGGCATAATATCATATTGATATTATTTATTTCCAAATCAATATAATTATAAATCTATTATTCTACTAAGACTATAATAATATATATTATTGTTGCAAGTTATATTATTATTTATTTAAAATTAATTAAGCCCAAAAATTAAACTATATTTTTATTTTAATTAAAAGAATAATAAATTGTACCATCTTGAAGTTTTGGGTTCAAACTCATGACTGTGAACTCAAATTCGCGTCCACGATCCCGACCTCGCGACCATTAATGCACCTGTCCTGGTATTTTGGTCATAACTTTTTACTCCGACCTCGGATTAATGTGATTCTTACGGTATTGGAAAGAAGACAGCGAGCTTTACAACTTTGTGTGAAATAGCCACTTCACGAATCTGACGTTTTAGAGGTCAAAATAGAGCAACAAGCCGGGTTCAATTTTGAATGACTCATGGCTATTCGAATTTAATATTATTTTCTAATTCTCATGACCAAAGTTCCTCTGTATATTATATTGTAAGGTCTTTCAATCGATGGTCATGATAAATCATAACTTAATAAGTATAAATACTATTTAATTTAATTATCTAATTATTATATATATATATCTCAATTTTATCGCTTCAACGTGACCTCTTCGATAATACAAAGTGTTAGAACTTCGATGCCTTTATGAAAGCGAACTCTGACCTTTACGATTATCAAAATTACACTTATAACTCTATTCTATAATTATATTGGTGTGGTATGTAAATAAATATAAATATAAGCATAATTAAAATCTAAGTATAAACCGTTCTGTATGTGTGATACTTTTGTATTTGCAACTTAATCAATTTATACGAGTTAAGAATATGTTAGATCATGAGTATGAGAGTGTATGAGATCATGCCTACGCTTAGGCGTGATGATTCGTCGAGATGGTATCGAAGCGAGGAATACAGCGTATTCACATGCCTTACAACTCATGGTGGAATGGGACCCATGACGAGTCGGGTGAGTGTGAATTCAGTGTGACTTCATATACGGTGGCATATACAGTGATCCTATCACCCCGAGTTTTAATACGAGAGGATAAGATATGAGATATGATATGAGAATCGGGCTTTGGGCCTTAGCTGTGGTGAGGTTTCTTTCACGGTCACGTGAAACTCAAAATATTGGCATCCATGTACTGATGCAACACCTCTATGGCAGTATAAACTACCACACGAAGTACATTCAGGTTACTACGGAACCTTTTTCTTGGGAAACGTGAATTAGGAAGGTTGCGTCACTATAGTTTGTCATAGGATTAACTATAAGAGTATGATAAGATATGAGTATGAGATAAGATAAGTTATGATACGAATATGATAATAAGACATCGCTGTGTAGGCTAGCAAAAGATAAAGAACTTAAGTCTCTGTACGTGCCGTTCCTTGCGTAGCCACCGTAAGGGCAACAACGTCTTTTAGCCAAGACGGATCTCTGGGAGAGATTATGAGTATGAGTGTGTTATGAGTGAGTTTGGCCATTATGTCTCCCCATTGGCTGGGTGGTGGAGTATGAGTATAACACGAGGGCGTTATAATATGATGGTATGATACTATGTTGACCCTCCCATAGTAGCTCGAGCAGCGACTCTGGCACAGGTCGTTTAGGATTTCACTAGTATGTTAGTTACGCTCATGCGATGTACAGACGTATGTGCGAGAATGATAATAATACATGGTATGATATGTTATGAGATATGGTAAGGCACATTAGTATATGAGTGTCTAGATCATGGTCTTGCATTTATGATATAAGTTTTACGATATACATGTGATTTTGTCTATTTTTCTATCTGTTTTGAGATATTTTGTTTATCACTCATAAGATGCACCCACAATGCACCTGAGTAGTATGGGGTGGATTGGTGGTGTATCCCACTGAGTTTACGTGACTGAGTAAACTCATCCCACAATAATCTAACAGTTGCAAGTGATTACGCTGGTAGAGTAGAAGCCGACCATCTAGATCTCACCGACGCTGATTTCATTGATTCCGCAGGCATTGAGTATCAGGAGCCTTTGGAGGGAGACGCTACCTGTTATCAGGAGGACTACGGTACTGATCCTGATTCGAGTTCCGGTTACTGATTATTGTGGATTTGGTATGAGTTCTATTGATACTAGTATTGCGGACTTTATAGTTTATTTTATCGGATTTGTCTCTGACTGGATTTATATTTTATTAGTGGATTTGCGATTTTATCACACTTATTCAGTATTTATGATTGCATTTATATTCCACCCTAATTGTTGAATTTCACGGATTTCGTGAAACCTGTTTTGCGCGAGAACTCTGATTAGGTGTATATCCGCTTAGCATATTCGAGATATATGCGGGTCATAACTCGGAATTGTAGGCCCTCGGGATAGGGTAGAATTTCGGGTCGTGACATTAAATCTTTAGACCAAATCCAAATCCATGTTGGAAAATTACGAATGGAGAATTAGAAATTATGGGAAATTGTAGAATGCACAGGCGATGCATTTGAAATCCTCCTCTTCTCGTCAACAATAAAATAAATAAATAAATGAAACCTAATAAACAAAAATCATTGTGCATAGGGCTATCGATCCATGGGTGGGGCCGGTCTAAAATGTTGGTTCACTACAAAAAATAAGACTATTAGCGGCAGTTTTTTTAACAAGAAATTGCTGCTATTAGTCTTGTCGTTACGAAAAACTGCCGCTATTAGTCCTGTCGCTACAAAAAATTGCCTTAACAATAAGTGCCACTGAAACATCTTATTTTTATAGTGGTTGCCCGACACAGGAGAATGGTATAAACCCGATCCGAACCGGCCCCACGAATTAAGGGTATATGCTTGACTCGACCCGATGCCTACTTGAAAATCCAACTCTGCTAGATAAAACCCCCTTTTATCTATAAATTTATAATTTCAAGCCGGGAACCTAACCCGACCATGGTATCAAAAATCGGTCGATGCCGATACGTATCAGCGATACGTATCGGTTTTCGACCAAACCGATATCGGTATCGCCGATACGTATCGGGACTCGGCCGATACGTCTCGATTTCAACTGAGTTTTTTGTTTTGTTTTATTTTTTCTTTAAGAATTGGTCGGTACGTATCGGTATCGGCCGATTCGTGTCGGCCCCTGGGCAAATCGATACCCGATTTGATACCTTGAACCTGACCCAATCTTTGCCTGACTAGACCTTCAACCCAACCCGAATTGAAGGATTAGAACAAAATATAATTTTCATCATTTGATTAAATGAGGTCAAAGGCTATTATATAATTCAATTGTTGACTACAATAGATCATAAGACAAGTATCGTGTTTTTCTCCAATTTTATGTACCAGAGATCTATTGATCATGAACTTTAAATCAGATCGCCCATATTGCATTTTTACATATCACATGTCCCTAAAATACCAAGTCTTTCTTTAAATTCGGCACAATCATTTGAAAAATGTGTGCAAGTAATGGCTCCACAGGATGGTTCACATCCACTTATAGGCATATTTCTTTGGGCTATGATATATTCCAAGGTAACAAAATCACTATTGGTATCGATACCGATACATATCGGGTCATTTAAAAAAAAAATTAAAAAAAAATACAGATATCGGCCGAAACCTGATACGTATCGGCCGAAATGAATACCAAGTTGGATATATACTTGATATGTATCGGCGCTGATACGTATCGATATCGGCCGATGTTTGATACTATGATATGTTCC
The DNA here is from genome assembly GCA_021018995.1 of Chloranthus sessilifolius. NCBI lineage: Eukaryota > Viridiplantae > Streptophyta > Magnoliopsida > Chloranthales > Chloranthaceae > Chloranthus > Chloranthus sessilifolius. Next base: position 322,209 of record JAJIZI010000016.1, on the reverse strand, counting down.
AATGATGGATAGCCAGTTGGCCACTTTCGATTTATCACAGATGTGTGCCACATGGCATAATGATAAATCACATTTCAACGGTGTGAGATAAAAAAAGTACAATCTTAACGGTATAAGATCATTTGAACACCATTTTGGTGTTTAAATGTCGGTCAGGAGTCACTATCCCATTTGTTTCAGATAAAATCAAAATTTTGGCTACCCAATGCAAAAATAGCATATGGCTGACTTGACCCGACCCGGCCAAAAAACTAAACCCACCTGGACGCCCGACCCGAAAACCTAGCCTAACTTGGTAGAAACCACCTATTTTCCATATTTATCTATATAAAAAATAACTGTTGGGGACCAACCCCAACCCAATTTCGGCCTGACCGGATCAGACCCGATTGTTGGGTCCGATTCTCAAGCCTGACCCAACCTAATGGGTCAACTTTATGGGTACATTTGGTTCATTGTAATTGGTTCTCTGTAAAAATCACTTTACCTGTAAAATGATGCTGACTGGATTACATGTAGATTTTACTTTTTCTCATGTAAAATACATGTTGGTTTCACCGTAAAATTTAGGCGTGAAGTTTCACTCTTTGTAAAAAATAGAGTCTTTGGCGTTTGCTTTTTACTTTTGCAAGTAATATTTCAATATTACGAGCCATCACCCTCGTAAGTCAAAAAAATTACAGGTAATTTTTGTGGCACAATCTACGAGAAATTACGGTAAAACAAACGACTTTTGGTGTAAAAAATAGAGCCGTTGGAGTGATATTATAAGCTTTACATGTAGGGTACGTTTGACTCATTGTAATTGGTTCCTTGTAAAAATCACTTTACCTGTAAAATGATGCTGACTAGATTACATGTAGATTTTACTTTTTCTCATGTAAAATACATGTTTTTTTCACCGTAAAATTTTGGTGTAAAGTTCACTTTTTGTGAAAAATAGAGCCTTTGAGGTTTGCTTTTTACTTTTGCAAGTAATATATCAATATTGCGAGCCATCACACTTGTAAGTCAAAAAAATTACAGGTAATTTTTGTGGCACAATCCACGAGAAATTACGATGAAACAAACGACTTTTGGTGTAAAAAATAGAGCTGTTGGGGTGATATTACAAGCTTTACATGTAATATCCCCCTTTACATTGAAACAAACGTACCCGTAATATCCTCCCTTTACATTGAAAGGAACGTACCCTATGTGTCCTCTGCCGGTAATATATGGGGATGCGTTTGGTCGGGGATCGGGTCGACCCAACCGGTCGATAGGCCCAAAGTCGGACCCAAGCCCGCACCCAACAGCCTAAGTAAGCGCGCCACTATAAGTTGATGTCACCTGACGTCATCTCCTTTCATTACCTGAAGTTGTGCTTTTTCTGTTATAACTGCCATCAAGTTAATTACTTGTCATTATTTATGTAAACTAATAAACTTCTACTCGGATTTTGAATTCAACTCATAATCTAACCCTACTAACTTTTTTCCTTCTATAAATAACAACTCTCGTACTTGCTGTTTTTCTCGCTCACTCTCCACTCTCATTACTCGCTATTTCTCTCGCTCACTCTCCCCTGCTGCACTTTACAGAAAAAAAAAAGAAATAAAAGAAGAGAATGGAAGAAGAAGAAGGGGAATTTCTAAAGTACGATCTAAGATCAAGGGGATGTATGATTAACACCCCATGGGTGTATGATTAACACCCACACCTCAGATCGTGATTGGAACTCACCACTGGGATAGTCATACTATCAATCCGAGATCAAGGAGATATATGATTAACACCCTATGAGTGTATGATTAACACTCACACCTCAGATGACAATAAAACTCCACCCTGAGACGGGTAATAATTAAGATAAAATCATTATTGCAGATCTGAAATCATAGGGCATGATTAGCTCAAAGATATTTCACCATTTTCAATAAATATTAGGGTCTTAAAAAGTATCTGACATCTCAATCACACAGATTTATATTAATATAAATGAATACCTCGGATGGGGTTCATTAGATCCCCATCCTTAATGAAACTAGCCACACATAACTGAAATAAGTAATAAAATAAATGCAGAAGTTGAAAATGCCATTAAAATACCGTAAAGAATTATCCACGAAAGCTTTAATCCAAAGTACGTACACCTCCTTCTTGAAAGTGGATAAACGCAAGACTAAGACTTATCTTCTTCTCCAAATGAATATTAAAAAGGTAGTTCAAGAAAATGGGACTCAATGCCCTTACACGTTGAAAAGCAGAGAAACTAAAATAGAAGAATACAGAAAAATGAAAACTCTCTAAAAAACAGAACTCTCTCCAAAGAAGAATGCAGAAAAAAATAAGAATAAATCTCCGAAGGACTCCCCGAATGAATATATCTCCAAGAATATCTTTTTCCTTAATTGCCAAAACAGAAGCCGCTTTTTCCTCCAAGATTTTATTCCGTGAAAAGAGTACCGAGATTCTCGCGGCCAAACAAAATTCCGAACTCAAATTCAAATTTGGTCGATCGATCGACTAAAGAGGGTCGATCGATCGACCATATCAGATTCTGTTTTGAAATTCCAAATCTTCCGGATTAGGTCGATCGATCGACCATTTTGGTCGATCAATCGACCTCCCAGATTTTCGTGAACTCCCGCTGCACTTTGTATTCAGACATTGCCTCGGTATTTCGGCCATAACTTTCTATCTCGAAGTCCGATTGAGGCAATTCTTGTGGCGTTGGAAAGCTGACGACGAATTCTACAGTGTTTGTGTTTTGACAATTTCCTAAATCTAACGTCTTGAAGGTTCAAATTGAGCTCCAAGTCGGGATAAGTTTCGAATGATCCAAGGTAGCACGAATTTGACGTTATATTCTGAACTTTTTGGTTATTTCAAGCTCAACACATCTCCAGGCCTGTAAATCACTAAAACTATATAAAACATGTTAAATGGCTTTCATCGGATAGCTAAATGTAGGTCTTTAGGGGTGAAATATCATCATATTTCACTGCACATCAGTGGTGATCAGACAGCTGTAAATTCTAAGAAGTTGTTGATCAGGAGCAATGGTGGTGAGCAGGATAAGGGGCCGGGGGAGCAGATTTAGAATGATAACGTTATTTAAGGTTCGCTCTTTATGATTTCTGCTTCTTGTGATTTTTTTTTCATTCGTTTATTTAGTTAGCTTAGAAATATACTACGAAGTACAAATTGTAATTATTCATAGTGACTATACCTTTAGTAATAGTCGCACCTTTTTTTATTATAGGAAAGCATGAGATTATTAGTTGCACATTGTTTGGCCTGATTTTATTCTGTGCATTTGAATTTTTTTTTTAAATTTATGTTTCTCTCAATTTATTTACGAATATATTTTTTGAGAAAGGCCAATTAAATTTAATAAAAAGTAAACGAGAACTGCACATAAAGACGGGGTTTTAGGCGAGATGCTCAACTACCCAGCGCAGAGGAAAACACTATACATAGACTTACAAAAGGACAGATATGCCCAAATACCATATTTTACCTGTTAAACAACAATAAATCAAACACAGATAATTCAATAAGTTCATGCTGCTCTAACCTATTTCCCGGAGAAATTGAAAAAAACTATTATGACCAGCTTGCTTGTTGTTAAAATTCGCGAGTTACCTTCTTTCCAAATACCCCACGTCAATAGACCAAAATTTAGAAAACAATGCCTCAAAAACAAACTATTTAGCAAAAAAGACCCGACTTCAAACGTTTTAGAAAAATCGTGCTTTCACGAATTTTGGAACTTCAGAAAATCGTGAAGAATTGTTTTTAATTTTTTTTAAATAGTGCTTTCACGGTTTTTTGAAGTTCCAAAAACTGTGAAATTGCGGTTTTTCTAAAACGTTTGAGGTCAATTCTTTTTTGCTAAAAAGTTTATTTTTGAAGCGTGTTTCTCTAATTATCCCCCAAAAGAAATTAGCTGCTTGGGAAAATATGCCAGCACTCAGCCCTAGGTCACTATTGGGTCCCTGTATATACACGACCCTCGTGGGTGGGCCCGTGAGGGGGATACACTCGAAACACTATCTCATCACTTTAAAACATTGAGTTGTGTCTCTTTCATCACCAATTAATTTTGATCGGAATGATAGCTCAATAAGGTATAAGATAATACAATCACAAAATCAGACAGATTATTCGAAATGCCCAGCTGCTATTACCAATTTCCCCAAGAGAACTAGGATCTATATAAGAAAAAATGTCATCTCCTCCTTCTTGTTAAAGACTCGCAAGTGGCATTTCCAAATATCCCACAAAATGGACCAAAAGAAATTACCTGTTTTGGTAAATATGCCCATACCCCCACACTGGACGCTGAAGAGCCGAAGAAATCACTATCAAATCCTGCGCCCAACAGGGCAGCGAAAGAAAATAGGATTGCCTGATTTTTGTCCTATCTTCCATAGTATCCACCGTTTGCATATACATGTCTTACGAGTCATAGGCAGACGCGTTAATTGCGTTCAGGTGCAGGCATGTAATGTGCACCGAGTTCCATACACTCCAGATCACATGTTGACCGTTTGCCCATTATTGACTAAATCAAGACAAGACTATCCAATTAACCTGCATTAATTGAGCCATACCGCATGTAACCCATTGCGTTGCACCACGTCAGCCACCTGCACTTTATCCGCATAAAATTTGTCCGTCATGTAACACCTTCCCTCAGTCCAAGCCCGTTGCTACTCTCTCAACATCCAGGGTCAACCTTCTTAAATAAAGGACTAATGGGTTCATGTCCTACGTCAATAGATGGAACACTCACATCTTTTACCAATCACATGCCAAATCATTATGTGAACTAATGTTAGGCTAACTCGGTTGCCCATTTGAAGATTCAAAGCATGATCAAAGTTTCACCTCCACTCACTTAGTTTAGTGCATGAAAATTTTTCTAACTTTGACAATATTTTGAATATTAGATAAGATGAATTTTAAAATTATTTATGGGAGGCAAGGACCTGATCGATCTTGTGCATATTGCCTCGACGCTTAATTTTTGAATTAGGTGCTACTTGACACTTAAATGACTCTAGGGCAGCATTGAAACGCTGCATCACTTTTGTAGCATTCCTCTCTCGCTCTCTTTATATATGTATATATAAACTGACATAGAGCATCCAGCAAGTAGTATAGAAATTTTATACTTGGTATTAGGTGACCTATCTTGTTACCGTATGGTGATGGATCATACCAATTGTATTCGGGTGGCAACTGCTTGTGCTTTGAGCGGAAAACGCATATGCTATCAAATCAACTCTTTAAAAGAGTTAGAAGATAATAAATAGGCACGTGCCCTTTCCTAGTAGTAACAAAGTTTAACAAGTGCTGATGCTCTTCTGAAATGTGCATGAGATCATAATTTGAAACCATCATGTGTTTTGTCTGATTTGACGTCCATTAGATTTGAAACCATCAAGAACAATGCAACAATTGGCTTTGTTGAAAGACAATTTCCATCGTATGATCAAGGCAATCAAAACCCAACTAAATTTCATGGAATATTGGATGTGCTTAGTAGCCTTTAATTTTAGCATATGATTGCTTTAGAGTAAGATAATGGAAATTGCTTCTCACCTCCAATCTTTTGCAGCGAAAATATTTAGGGAAACATTTAGATCATGGCCAACGAATCTCTAATGGGAGCATTTTAATTTAAAGTTCATGATCTATGAGTGATATATTTTCCGTTCTTCCTACTTGTAATGCATTCAAATGTCAGATTTCTTAAGTTTTTTGGTTCACAATTATAGATTTTAAATGTAACAACCCGGATTTTTAGACTTTATTTTAACGGTGTTAGATGATGTATCACACTATGTACTGTGCTAACGCTCCACATCAGAATCGAAACCCACCCTTTAAAATAATTTTTTTTTAATTTTTCTCATATCAAAATTAGACTCATTGCGAAGTGCTCATCGATACGATTCCAACGATATATAATTTGACAACTTCTGACAAGAATATAAAAAGTTATGCCCATTTTAAGTGATCAAGCAAGTCAAAGGGTATAACTGTAATTTCGAGAGAAAAACACCAATTGCTTTGGTGCTTATGCAAAGCACTAGAACGAAACCTTTTCTCAAGCTATCCAAGTTAAGTATGAATTTTTATTCCGTGTAAAAATCTCCTATTCTATTAAATCTCCTATGAAAAGTGTTAATTAGAGTTGACCTAAAATTTTATACCATTATAAATAAAACTTTAAAAACTCTCTACTCTCTATAATAAAAAAAAATCATTCTCTCTGAAGACTTAGACGAATCGACGCCCTAGGCATCGACCTTTTCAACACGAATCGCCGTTGATCTTCCGTTCACGCTTCAAGAGGTGCGTACCCATCAATCTATCTTGTTCTTCTCAGATCCCGTAGCGTAGGATGCGTTCGATCGCGCATCGACGGGTTTAAAAATCTTATTTAAACCCAAATATCTCATAAATTAATAAATCTATATATTTAATATATGCTTTCCCTTGAAAGTTATATATTTTGTAAATTGGGTTTATATGTTATTTATTTTTATTTTTTTTCAAAAATCCCTTTTGTTTGAGCCATTAATATTTTACCTTATATTAGGTCTGTATATTTAATATGTTTACTTCCTCTTTTATGTCTGTAAAATTAATTAAATTTTAATACTTATAAATTTGATAGATTGACTTAATTGACATAATATCATATTGATATTATTTATTTCTAAATTAATATAATTATAAATCTATCATTCTACTAAGACTATAATAATATATATTATTGTTGCAAGTTATATTATTATTTATTTAAAATTAATTAAGCCCAAAAATTAAACTATATTTTTATTTTAATTAAAAGAATAATAAATTGTACCATCTTGAAGTTTCGGGTTCGAACTCATGACTGCGAACTCAAATTCGCGTCCACGAACCCGACCTCGCGACCATTAATGCACCTGTCCTGGTATTTTGGTTATAACATTTTGCTCCTACCTCGGATTAATGCGATTCTTGCGGCATTGGAAAGAAGACAGCGAGCGTTACAACTTTGTGTGAAATAGCCATTTCACGAATCTAATGTCTTAGAGGTCAAAATAGAGCAACAAGTCGAGTTTAATTTTGAATGACTCAAAGCTATTCGAATTTAATATTATTTTCTAATTCTCATGACCAAAGTTCCTCTGTATATTATATTGTAAGGTCTTTCAATCGATGGTCATCATAAATTATAACTTAATAAGTATAAATACTATTTAATTTAATTATCTAATTATTATATATATATATATATCTCAATTTTATCGCTTCAACGCGACCTCTTCGATAATACAAAGTGTTAGAACTTCGATGCCTTTATGAAACCGAACTCTGACCTTTACGATTATCGAAATCACACTTATAACTCTATTCTGTAATTATATTGGTGTGGTATGTAAATAAATATAAATATAAGCATAATCAAAATCTAAGTATAAACCGTTCTGTATGTGTGATACTTTTGTATTTACAACTTAATCAATTTATACGAGTTAAGAATATGTTAGATCATGAGTATGAGAGTGTATGAGATCATGCCTACGCTTGGGCGTGATGATTCGCCGAGATGGTATCGAAGCGAGGAATACATCGTATTCACATGCCTTACAACTCATGGTGGAATGAGTGGGTGAGTGTGAATTGATGTGACTTCCATTATCACGATTGGCATATACAGTGATCCTATCACCCCGAGTTTTAATACGAGAGGATAAGATATGAGATATGATATGAGAATCGGGCTTTGGGCCTTAGCTGTGGTGAGGTTTCTTTTACGGTCACGTGAAACTCAAAATATTGGCGTCCATGTATGGATGTAACACCTCTATGACAGTATAAACTACCACAGAAGTACATTCAGGTTACTACGGAACCTTTTTCTTGGAAAACGTAAATTATGAAGGTTGCCTCACTATAGTTTGTCATAGGATTAAGTATAAGAGTATGATAAGATATTAATATGAGATAAGGTAAGTTATGATATGAATATGATAATAAGATATCGCTGGTAGGCCAACAAAAGATAAAAAACTTAAGTCTCTGTACGTGCCGTTCCTTGCGTAGCCACCGTAAGGGAAACGTCTTTCAGCCAAGACGGATCTCTGGGAGAGATTATGAGTATGAGTGTGTTATGAGTGAGTTTGGCCATTATGTCTTCCCATTGGCTGGGTGATGGAGTATGAATATGACACGAGGGCGTTATAATATGGTGGTATGATACTATGTTGACCCTCCCATAGTAGCTCGAGCAGCGACTCTGGCACAGGTCGTTTAAGATTTCACTAGTATGTTAGTTACGCTCATGCGATGTATAGACGTATGTGCGAGAATGATAATAATACATGGTATGATATGTTATGAGATATGGTAAGGCACGTTAGGATATGAGTGTCTAGATCATGGTCTTGCATTTATGATATGAATTTTACGATATACATGTGATTTTGTCTCTTTTTTTATCTGCTTTGAGATATTATGTTTATCACTCAAAAGATGCACCCACAATGCACCTGAGTAGTATGGGGTGGATTGGTGGTGTATCCCACTGAGTTTACTTGACTGAGTAAACTCATCTCATGATAATCTAACAGTTGCAAGTGATTACGCTGGTGGAGTAGACGCCGACCATCTAGATCTCGCCGACGCAAATTTCATTGATTTCGCAGGCTTTGAGTATCAGGAGCCTTTGGAGGGCGACGCTACCGGTTATCAGGAGGACTACGGTACTGATCCTGATTCGAGTGCCGGTTACTGATTATTGAGGACTTGGTATGAGTTCTATTGATACTAGTATTGCGGACTTTATAGTTTATTTTATCGGATTTGTCTCTGACTGGATTTATATTTTGTTAGTGGATTTGCGATTTTATCACACTTATTCAGTATTTATGATTGCATTTATATTCCACCATAATTGTTGGATTTCACGGATTTCGTGGAACCTGTTTTGCGTGAGAACTCTGATTAGGTGTATGTTCGCTTAGCATATCCGGGATATGTGCGGGTCATAACTCGAAATTCTAGGCTCTCGGGATGGGGTAGAATTTCGGGTCGTGACATTAAATCTCTAGACCAAATCCAAATCCATGTTGGAAAATTACCAATGGAGAATTAGAAATTATGGGAAATTGTAGAATGCACAGGCGATGCGTTTGAAATCCTCCTCTTCTCGTCAACAATAAAATAAATAAATAAATGAAACCTAATAAACAAAAATCATTGTGCATAGGGCTATCGATCCATGGGTGGGGCCGGTCTAAAATGTTGGTTCACTACAAAAAATAAGACTATTAGTGGCATTTTTTTAACAAGAAATTGTTGTTATTAGTCTTGTCGTTACGAAAAACTGCCGCTATTAGTCCTGTCGCTACAAAAAATTGCCTTAACAGCAAGTGCCACTGAAACATCTTATTTTTGTAGTGGTTGCCCGACACAGGAGAATGGTATAAACCCGATCCGAACTGGCCCCAGGAATTAAGGGTATATGCTTGACTCGACCCAATGCCTACCTGAAAATCTGACTCTGCTAGATAAAACCCCCTTTTTATCTATAAATTTATAATTTCAAGTCGGCTCAACCTAACCCGACCATGGTATCAAAAATCGGTCGATGCCGATGCGTATCGGTTTTCGACCAAACCGATATTGGTATCACCGATACGTATCGGGACTCGGCCGATACGTCTCGATTTCAACTGAGTTTTTTGTTTTGTTTTGTTTTTTTTTTTAAGAATTGGTCGGTACGTATCGGTATTGGCCGATTCGTGTCGGCCCCTGGGCAAATCGATACCCGATTTGACACCTTGAACCTTACCCAAACTTTGCCTGACTAGACCTTCGACCCAACCCGAATTGAAGGATTAGAACAAAATATAATTTTCATCATTTGATTAAATGAGGTCAAAGGCTATTATATAATTCAATAGTTGACTACAATAGATCATACGACAAGTATCGTGTTTTTCTCCAATTTTATATACCAGAGATCTATTGATCATGAACTTCAAATCAGATCGCCCACATTGCATTTTTACATATCACATGTCCTAAAATACCTAGTCTTTCTTTAAATTCGGCGCAATCATTTGAAAAATGTGTGCAAGTAATGGCTCCACAGGATGGTTCACATCCACTTATAGGCATATTTCTTTGGGCTATGATATATTCCAAGGTAACAAAATCACTATTGGTATCGATACCGATACATATCGGGTCATTTAAAAAAATTAAAAAATACAGATTTAAAACACGATACGTCATTGTCGGTCGAAATGAATACCAAGTTGGATAAATACTTGATATGTATCGGCGCTGATACGTATCGATATCGGCCGATGTTTGATACTATGGTATGTTCCAATGATTGATAGCCAGTTGGCCACTTTCGATTGATCACAGATGTGTGCCACATGGCATAATGATAAATCACATTTCAACGGTGTGAGATAAAAAAAGTACAATCTTAACGGTATAAGATCATTTGAACACCATTTTGGTGTTTAAATGTCGGTCATGAGTCACTATCCCATTTGTTTCAGATAAAATCAAAATTTTGGCAACCCAATGCAAAAATAGCATATGGCTGACTTGACCCAACCCGGCCAGAAAACTAAACCCACCTGGACGCCCGACCCGAAAACGTAGCCTGACTTGGTAGAAACCACCTATTTTCCATATTTATCTATATAAAAAATAACAGTTGGGGTCGACCAACCCCAACCCAATTTCAGCCTGACCGGATCAGACCCGATTGTTGGGTCCGATTCTCAAGCCTGACCCAACCTAATGGGTCAACTTTATGGGTACATTTGGTTCATTGTAATTGGTTCCCTGTAAAAATCACTTTACCTGTAAAATGATGCTGACTGGATTACATGTAGATTTTACTTTTTCTCATGTAAAATACATGTTGGTTTCACCGTAAAATTTTGGCGTAAAGTTCACTTTTTGTAAAAAATAGAGTCTTTGGGGTTTGCTTTTTACTTTTGCAAGTAATATTTCAATATTACGAGCCATCACCCTCGTAAGTCAAAAATATTACAGGTAATTTTTGTGGCACAATCCACGAGAAATTACGGTAAAACAAATGACTTTTGGTGTAAAAAATAGAGCCGTTGGAGTGATATTACAAGCTTTACATGTAGGGTACGTTTGGCTCATTGTAATTGGTTCCTTGTAAAAATCACTTTACCTGTAAAATGATGCTGACTGGATTACATGTAGATTTTACTTTTTCTCATGTAAAATACATGTTTGTTTCACCGTAAAATTTTGGTGTAAAGTTTACTTTTTGTAAAAAATAGAGCCTTTGGAGTTTGCTTTTTACTTTTGCAAGTAATATTTCAATATTACGAGCCATCACCCTCGTAAGTCAAAATAATTATAGGTAATTTTTGTGGCACAATCCACGAGAAATTACAATGAAACAAACGACTTTTGGTGTAAAAAATAGAGCTGGTGGGGTGATATTACAAGCTTTACATGTAATATCCCCCTTTACATTGAAACAAACATACCCGTAATATCTTCCCTTTACATTGAAAGGAACGTACCCTATGTGTCCTCCGCCGATAATATATGGGGATGCGTCTGGTCGGGGATCGGGTCGACCCAACCTGTCGATAGGCCCAAAGTCGGACCCAAGCCGGTCCCCAACAGCCTAAGTAAGCGCGCCACTATAAGTTGATGTCACCTGACGTCATCTCCTTTCATTACCTGAAGTTGTGGTTTTTTTGTTATAACTGCCATCAAGTTAATTACGTGTCATTATTTATGTAAACTAATAAACTTCTACTCGGATTTTGAATTCAACTCATAATCTAACCCTACTAACTTTTTTCCTTCTATAAATAATAAACTCGTACTCGCTATTTCTCTCGCTCACTCTCCACTCTCGTACTCTCTATTTCTCTCGCTCACTCTCCCTTGCTGCACTTTACAGAAAAAAAAAGAAATAAAAGAAGAGAATGGAAGAAGAAGAAGGAGGAAAAGAAGTTGAACCCCTTTTTAAAGACACTTTGCATATGTTATATGTTGCCGCTCTCCTGTTGAACGAGAGTGATGAAGGATGTCATGAGATGCCCGTCGATCTTAATCTCTCACCCTTCAGATGGCCTTCTGTGGTGGAAGAGATTGATAAAACAAGTCCCATCGAGAAGAAGATAAAGATGACCGGCGACCATAATTTCCCATCCTTCAAAAGCCCTGCCATGGTGGAAGAGATTGATGAAAGAAGTCCGATAGTGAAGAAGAAGAAGAGAAATTTGCTCAGTGACTTTATCCTCCCACCCTTCAAAAGCCTGGTATACGAGAATGATAAAAGCCTAGTAGACGAGAATGATAAAAGCAGTCTTGTGATGAAGACGCAGAAAAGAGAGATGTCCTGGGAACTTAATCTCACACCCTTCAAAATGCCTGTTATCATAGTAGACGAGAATGATAAAAGAAGTCTGATGGAGAAGAAGAAGGCAGAGATGACGGGTGACATTAATCTCACACCCTTCAAAATGCCTGCCATAGTGGACGAGAATGATAGAAGAAGTCTGATGGAGAAGAAGAAGAAGATGGCGAGCAAGCGTATTCCTACACTGTTGAAAAGGCTTGCCATAGCCACAGAGGACCCAACACCAATGCCCCATGAATGGTTGAGGATTTGCCTTCCCTACTCCACAACCAACACTCCACAGCTAGTTTTTAAAAAGAAATTGACTAGCACGGATGTAAAGGACCACCATAACAGGCTCTTGATCAACAAGTCTGCGGCAGAACAAAAGATATTACCTTTTTTAGAAGAAGATGAGAGAGACAAAGTGAAGTCGCGTAATGGACTAAAGAAGATCACGTTCATAGATGAGAAGGGAGAGACATGGCCGCTTATTCTCAAGTTTTGGGATAGTTCTCTATCCTATGTATTAATGAGAAAGTGGACAGACCTTTTGAAGGCCCATGGGGTAGGTTATGAGAAGCATTGGGTCGAATTGTGGGCCTTTCGAAAGGATAATGGGAAAGAGCCATGCATCTTTGTGGGGTTCAAGGAAGAAGATGGAGATGGTGGTGATCAGACAGCTGTGAATTCTAAGAAGTTGTTGATCAGGAGCAATGGTGGTGAGCAGGATAAGGGGTCGGGGGAGCAGATTTAGAATGATAACGTTATTTAAGGTTCGCTCTTTATGATTTCTCCTTCTTGTGATTTGTTTTTCATTCGTTTATTTAGTTAGATTAGAAATATACTACGAAGTACAAATTGTAATTATTCATATTGACTATACCTTAAGTAATAGTTGCACCTTTTTTTATTATAGGAAAGCATGAGATTATTAGTTGCACATTGTTTGGCTTGATTTTATTCTGTGCGTTTGATTTTTTTTTTTAAATTTATGTTTCTCTCAATTTATTTATGAATATATTTTTTGAGAAAGGCCAATTAAATTTAATAAAAAGTAAACGAGAACTGCACATAAAGACGGGGTTTTAGGCGAGATGCTCAACTACCCAGCGCAAAGGAAAACACTCTACAGAGACTTACAAAAGGACAGATATGCCCAAATATCATATTTTACCTGTTAAACAACAATAAATCAGACACAGATAATTCAATAAGTCCATGCTGCTCTAACCTATTTCCCGGATAAATTGAAAAAAACTATTATGACCAGCTTGCTTGTTGTTAATATTCGCGAGTAACCTTCTTTCCAAATACCCCACGTCAATAGACCAAAATTTAGAAAACAATGCCTCAAAAACAAACTATTTAACAAAAAAGACCTGACTTCAAACGTTTTAGAAAAATCGTGCTTTCACGAATTTTGGAACTTCTAAAAATCGTGAAGAACTGTTTTTAATTTTTTTTAAAACAGTGCTTTCACGGTTTTTTGAAGTTCCAAAAACTGTGAAATTGCGGGTTTTCTAAAACGCTTGAGGTCAGTTCTTTTTTGCTAAAAAGTTTATTTTTGAAGCGTGTTTCTCTAATTATCCCCCAAATGAATTAGCTGCCTGGGAAAATATGCCAGCACTCAGCCCTAGGTCACTATTGGGTCCCTATATATACACGACCCTCGTGGGTGGGCCCGTGAGGGGGATACACTCGAAACACTGTCTCATCACTTTAAAATATTGAGTTGTATCTCTTCCATCACCAATTAGTTTTGATCGGAATGGTAGCTCAATAAGGTATAAGATAATACAATCACAAAATCAGACAGATTATTCGAAATGCCCAGCTGCTATTACCAATTTCCCCAAGAAAACTAGGATCTATATAAGAAAAAATGTCATCTCCTGCTTCTTGTTAAAGACTCCCAAGTGGCATTTCCAAATATCCCACAAAATGGACCAATAGAATTTACCTGTTTTGGTAAATATGCCCGTACCCCCACACTGGATGCTGAAGAGCCGAAGAATTCAGTATCAAATCCTGCGCCCAGCAGGGCAGCGAAAGAAAATAGGATTGCCTGATTTTTGTCCTATCTTCCATAGTATGCACTGTTTGCATATACATGTCTTACGAGTCATAGGCAGACGCGTTAACTGCGTTCAGGTGCAGGCATGTAGTGTGCACCGAGTTCCATACACTCCAGATCGCATGTTGACCGTTTGCCCATTGTTGACTAAATCAAGACGAGACTATCCAGTTATAGGCAATTAGGTTTACATTGGGGATCTTTAGCAGATATCTCATCCAAAAAATCTTGCTTATCACAAGATTAATTACAACCATCTGATCTAGTGTATTATAATATCAATGGTTAAAATAACACAAACATCCATATTAAAATGACTGTATCTGATGCCGGAAATCCCATAATCAATGAGATTTTTTAGGCTTAGGTCACCTTCGAATCACTTCGATAACTGTTGAGCAAAAGTAGCGTCAACTGACCTATAAATTGGGCCGTCAATTCATTTAGAATTAATCGTACCCATTTGCGCCTTAGCTCACATGTATTTTTGTAACATTTAGGGCTGTCAATGGGCCTTATTAGTTGCGAGTCCGTCTAGCTCGAAAAAGGACCTAGTTTGGGCCAAGTTTGTAAGCCTATATATTGACTGGGATAAATTCGGCCCAATTATGCAAGCAGGTTGGGTTCGGGTTTGGGCAGCGCAGCCCATTTGGTCCATGCTATATAGGGTTTGCAAACGAGCTCGCCTAGCTAAAACCTGGATTATGACTTAAAGAATATCCAAACTTGGTCCGAACTAGATTGGAAACCCAACCCAAACCTAAAAGCTGGGTTTCCAACCCAAAACTTGGCCTGAATTTATCTAGGGAAACTTTGGGCCAAGTTTATACTCAGCGCATTAAACCCAACCCATTTATTAATTCGGTAGGTATTATTACTTAAACAAGGTTGTCTTAACATTAATCCTAATCTTAAAATTGGTTGTAAGTGCCGCGGGGCTCAATTAATGCAAGTTAGTGCTCAATTAGTGCAGCCAATCACGTCATGCCATGTCAATCGCTTGCACTTTGTCTGCATCAAATTTGTCCACTATTTATAATTTTCCTTAGGTAAATGTGTCGCTCTAGGGCCGGCTTGGGTCAATCTCATTCGACCCTAGGCCATCAGGGCTGCCATATAGTTAGCTCTATGTTGAGACAGAGCGGGCTAGGGCTAGCCCGGGTTGCAGGCCAATTTTTTTAAAAATTATTTAAATTAAACCTATATTAAAAATAGATTTAGCGCATGCACTTTGGGAAAACTCGTTTTTCAATGGTCATCTCATAACAACTCTTTGTTGATCACTCGCTTCTGATTCATTTTTGATCGACTCTCCTTACCATCATTTAGAAACCAAAATGGTGTTTAAATGATCTTACACCATCAATGGTTAAAGATCTAGGTGATCGGTACCGTTAAAGTTGTAAATTATGGATTGAAGTGCAAAAGGCCACTACCAAAAACAAGACTATTAGTGGTTGCCAAAAACTGCTACTATTGACAAAAAATTGTTGCTAATACCCTTGTCGCTAATAATCTTAATAGTATTTTTCTTAATAGCGGTAGTTTTTTGAAGCGCTAATAATCTTATTTTTTTGTAGTGGGTTTTAAAAATGATGTTTTAGAGAGCTTTAAACTATCTAATTTGTTGACTGTATTATCAACTGTTGTTTTTACTTTAATGAACAATATTGAAGTTCATTAATCGAATGGTTCACATCCACTTATAGGCATATTTCCGTTAGATGAGATATGTTCTAACGATGGATAGCAAATTGGCCAATTTATATTGATCACAGATGTGCATGAAATGACATAATGATAAATCATATTTCAATAGTGTGAAATAAAAAGTATAGTCTTAATGCTATAAAATCATTTAAACACCATTTTTCTACCCATTTTGGTGTTTAAATGTCGGTCAGAAGCCATTATTCCATTCTTTTATGTAAGACCAATTTTTTTTCTATCCAAGGGGTAATTGGCATGTGCCCGACTTGGCCAGAAAACCAATCTTGACTGGATGCTCCACTATAAAAAATAAGACTATTAGCGGTAGTTTCTTGCAACCAAAAACTATCGCTATTAATCAAAAAACTATTAAGACTATTATCGGCAAGAGTACTAGCGGCAATTATTTTGTTAATAGCGGCAGTTTTTAGTTGCTGCTAATAGTCTTATTTTTTTTAGTGTCCGACGTAAAAATCAGACCCGACCTAGTTAAAAACTCCTATTTTCATATATATAGGAGAATGACACCTCTCTATCGGAGTGCCGACGCCTCTTTATCGGGGTGCCGACACTTTGATATCGAGGTGCTAGACTTTCGCTATCGAGCGCTCATATTTTTTGAGTAAAATACACTTGAAAAAGTAAGTTTGACGCTTTATTAAAAAAAAAAAAAAGAAAAAAAAAAAGAGAAAAAAAAGTGGCTTTTAAAAAGTGATGACTAGAAGGATATTTAACTTTTAAAATATTTGAAAAGTTTAACTCTAGTTAGCAAGGTATGCCCTATGCCACTAATCACTTCACAATAAGGTATTCCGTATTGCGCGCATACCAATATTATATATATATATATATTGGTTCTGGTTGGCAAGATCCAACCCAATTTTTGTCTGACCGGATCAGACCGAATGTTGGGTCCGATATCTCAAGCTTGACCCATCTTGATGGGTCAAATTTATGTGTCCTCGAACGCAGTAAATTATCGGTTTGGATCTGTTTGAGGATTGGGTGGACCAACATGTTGATAGACCTACTCGTAGGGTTTTTCCTTTCGACCATTTCAAATATTTTTCCTTATTTTTAATAAATAAAAAAAATTGATAATTGCTTTTACAAAATAATAATAAACAACAAACCCTTAAAAGTTCGACCCAAGCCCGTCCTAAACTGCGTAGGTAAGGGTTACAGCTGGCCACTACCAGTAGACGTCTAGAATTAGTCCCTTTCAATATCTGAAGTTCTCCTCTCTCCATGTTTCTATTTTTTTATATTATATATAATTGCCATCAAGCTAATTACTTTTATACAATTTTCTGAAATGGGAAATTTACCTAATCGACCTTGTCAGATACACTTTTTACGTCAAACGCTCTGCATTTCAACTTTTACCCAAATCGACCAGCTTTTAGTCAAGCCATTTTCAACTAGCACAAAAAGTCCTATATACCCGTTCTTACACTTTTTTTTCTTCTACATGATTTAAAATTTTAAATATTTATATTTTCTTATATTTATGTGATATGAAACTGGATTTATGTCGTCTGATTTGAAGGTTACATAATAAAATAGATGGCGCTAAAGATAGAGACGAAAAAAAAGGCGATATCGCCTCTTAATTTTTTTTTTTTTTTTTTTTTAATGTTTATTTATTATTTTATATATTTTTTTATAGAATCGATGACGACTGTATACATAGTCGATGGCGATTCTGTAAATAGTCGTTGACGACTCTTAAAATTATCGGTACCGACAGTGTACAAAGTCGATATCGACTATGTACAGAGTCTATATCGCCTTTTTTTCATATCTATCTTTGGCTATCGATTTTATATTGTGGCCTTCAAATCAGACGTCATAGATCTCGCTTCACATCGCGTAAATATAAAAAAATTTAAATATTTAAAATTTTAAATTATATAGGTGTATCTTCTTCTTTTTCATTCTAATTTGCTACAGTCTGACGAAAAAGATATATCTGGGTCGATCCAAATAGTAGATCGGAGTAGATTGGATTGAGGAGAAGCCGCCGTCACTTTCGCCACCTTTGACTTTTAGAAACTATAACAGATTAAAATGAGGAAGAAAATGATGTTTTTGTGCGTTAAAGAAAGGGGATAATTTAAACTTTTTGCTATCCTTAGGGTAGGCTAGGTTTCCAGCTGATCGATTTGAGTAAAGGTGAAAATATAGGGCCTCTCACATAAAAAGTATATCTGACAGGATTGATTGTAAATTTCCCTTCTAAAAACACTAAGCATGGATGCCTATAACTTCACTTAGTCACAATCTAACTCTAACGACAACCATTTACTATAAATAAGAACATCTCCTATTCTTTTTCTAATTTCAGAAACGTCAGACGTCCTTGCTGTTTTTCTTTTCTCGTTGTTCTCTCCCGCACGGTTTTCGATCTTCTCTTCCAAACTTGGGCTTTATAATTTTCTTTAAAATTTCTTTATTTATCTGTCATTAATGAAGATAAAGTCCTTAATGGATGAGGTTAAGTAGATTCCTTATTTTACTTTGCGTTACCATTGTGCTACAAGACCGTAGTGACTCAATTGACTTGATGAATCTGAATCTTCCGTTTGGATGTCCTATGAACCATGGTTAAACAAATAGGGTTATGAGCATGGTATCAAGTCTCAGCCGATACTGCTACGTATCGGCAGTAGTATCGATTTTTTGGTAAACTGAGATACTGATAACACCCAGATATAATATTATCAGGGCGGTATCAGTGTCAGTATCGGTTACGGACCGATACGGGTCTGTATGGGCCGATACTGTCTCGGTAAAGGCCCATACTAACCAATAAAAAACTAAATTTGTTTTTCTTTTTTTCAAAAAAGAAAAAAAAACTCGCAGAGGCTGATACCCGTTACCGAATCATCAATCGATGTAGGACTCTCAACAGGCTGGGTTTGGCCAAAATTTTGGTTGCCCAGCGTATGCCCAACCATGGTTCAAAATTTCAGGTTTTTTCTGCATTTTTGGTGGTGGTTTGTGGGGGGGGGGGGGTGGATTTTGGCTGAAATTTCGAATTTCGGTTTCGGCCATGCCTGAAACGAAATCCGACATTTTGATCCTTGTGCCGAATTCGACCTGACGGGTCAACGGTATATACTTGATCGACCCGAAAACTCGACCCAACTTGACGCCTGGCCAAAATACCCCCTTATTTTTCATGTTTTTCTATATAAAATATGGGGTCGGGCTGGGCTAACCTGACCCGATCCAACCAGAAAGTCGGGTGAGATGCTTCATGCCCACTTTATGTTCCCAAACTACAAAAAAATTCGGATCAAACGGATCATGAATCGGGCTTACCATCATGGCCTATTCTGCAAGTAGGCCATAATCCTTTATTGTGAAAATATTAGCTTATTTGGTTCCAAGTAATATAAGAACAAAGAACTACAATATTAGCGCTTATATTGTAAGGGCTAGCAAGGAGCCAATTTTTGCAGTTGTAGGAGCTACAGCAATGGATACTCCTTATTTTTATAACAGAACAGAAGTAGCAACAAATAGCACTATTCTTGTTCAACTCGACTGGTTCAAGAAGTTGTTACCTTCTCTATGCTCTACTGATACAGGTGATTCTCGTATCCATTCCCTATCTAAGTTAAATAATTAAATAGTCATTCTTTTAAGTAATATATTTGTTAGATCTGCCATCTAATTTGTCTATTAATTTGATGCTTTTGCCACTAGATTGCCATGAATAGCTAAGGTGATCGCTACTCATAGTTGGAGAGAAAGAGACTACAAGTTTATAGGGATTAACACAGATGTGGTTCGTGATGTTGTCAATGTTATCACCCAAACCATCATGGTAACAAATCCTCTCTTTTGCTATGCTAAATCGATACATGCTATTTGTTATTATCACTATTATTAATGAATATAGTTTTTATTTTATTTTCTTAATTCCAGGAATTGATTACTATTGGAGCGACTAATATTATGGTGCCTGGGATGTTTCCAATGGGATGTCTTCCATACTACTTTGGAAATCCAACTTTTGTTAGTGGTATCGCTCTAGGCATTGATCCCCAAATGGATGTCTAAGAGATCAAAACGAACAAGCAGAGTACCACAACACGCTACTCCAATACTGTATCCAACTGCTAAGAGATGTGTATCCCTATGCTAATATAATGTATGCAGACAACTACAATGCAGCCATGCGTTTATTCAACAACCTTACTCAAGATGGTAAGTTTTGTTTATAGACTTAGGTTGCGTATAGCATATCTCTTTGCTAGCCCTTGCCACTGTAGAGTTCAACTACTTTAGTTGATTCTCATTCTCCTTTCTAACTCCCTGCAAAGGAAGATTTATCTGCTCTAGCAGCAACCTGCCTGGTCTCTACTAGCTCCCTATTAGAGCAAATAAAATCAGCTCTAACAAGGAGTGAGTAGAGAGGAGGGTAGAACTGCTGAACAGATAAATCTTGCATAAAATTTTGCTATGCAAGGAGTTATCAAGGAGAATGGATACCTGCTAAAGCAGGTAGCAGGATGTTAATAAAGAGGATGCATGGGAACCTGCTAAAACAGGTGAGCTCTGCCATGGCAAGGGCTAGCACAGAGCTATGCCATACGCAGCCTTAAATTTTGAGAAATATAATGTGCTGCATGCACTACTCAAGAAGCATTTACATATTCTTCAATTTTGTCATTAATCAGGTTTCTCAAGTGATGTGCTATCAGTGTGCTGTGGGCAAGGAGGTTTCTTGTGTGACAAGCCAAATTTATTTCTGAATTGGGATGGAGAGTATTTTAGTGAAGCTGCTTATAAATCGATTGCCTCTGCTATGATTTTCGAGAATTACACCACCCCCTTACTCAGTCAACACAACTTTTGAGGACGTTGCACCATCCCCATATTGAACTCACTTAATTTGCTTCTAATAAGTGGGATTTTTTTTTACTCCTTTTTCTTTTTAAGTACCATATAATAGACAATTAGCATGCACTCTGTTTTGTTCCTTTTATTTGTTAATTAGTAGATATGTATGTTTTTTGTTTCCTTTTAGTAAAATTATGTACAAGCGTCGACATGCTTTTTATGGTAGGGGAGACAATAATTTCTAAGTGATTATTGCTCAGCATGTAAGGATGAACGATGAATCCAGATCGTCCATTAAGTGCACTCGATGAATGGAAACACTCTTTAAAAAGTTAAGGATTAATTGAGTGTCACCTACACCCATGGATAAAAACGCATTTTTTTAGTTTTTTTTATTATAACATAGGGTATCCCAAATTTGGGCTTGGACTAAGCCCTATGGGTGACATTGTCCCTACACCTGTTTATCGCAGAGGGGAGTCGTTTTGAACCCGTGACCTTGGGCTGTTGCAGCAACTCTTTTCTGGGTAATAGCATTTGAAAGATAATTTATATTTGGTGAACAGGGCTGTGTTCTTAGGACAGTGCATAGGTCAATTTCTCTCCACGAAACCGATCAAACCTCGCAAGAGGTACACACCTCTTTGG
Organism: Chloranthus sessilifolius; assembly: GCA_021018995.1. Classification (NCBI taxonomy): domain Eukaryota; kingdom Viridiplantae; phylum Streptophyta; class Magnoliopsida; order Chloranthales; family Chloranthaceae; genus Chloranthus; species Chloranthus sessilifolius. Next base: position 300,508 of record JAJIZI010000016.1, on the reverse strand, counting down.
CATGGTGTGATTGAGCTGTGATCTTAATGCCAGCTATTGAAAGGAAGACTGTGTTCAGGTCCAACTACGATGCACGGGTCATTCTAGCCGTGCAACACTATAGTGTACAGGTCATCTATTTTTGTACACTGGCTCACCAGCTTCATCAATTGAGATGCATGCCAGGCCATGTTGATGGATTCAGGTCAAACTTTATGTTGGTCAGAAGTTCTAATAAAGGCACTTTTTTTGTCTCATTGCGGCGTCTCCATATGTTATTTAGCCTCCATATCAAGGGGGTAAGAATTTCAATGGCAGTCTTTGAGCTGAATTTATTCCATGGACACTACAACTTGGAGGGGAGATTTGTACTATGGCCCAAAATTTAAGAGACTTGATATTTTTGGATATGTATCTCGTGGAATACCATCTAAGCACCTGATTTGAAGGTCACGATGTAAATATCATTGATGGTAAAAATTGCCACGAAACATAATTTCTACCATCTGATTCGTGACCATAAACCATTGAATCGGATGCTGGGGTTTGAATGTGTTGAGTTAGATGATAGAAATTACATTTTGTGCCAATCTTTGGCACTAAAGATCTTTACATTAGGCCTTCAAATAAGAAGACTTAGATGGCGTTCTATATGGCAGAGATCCAAAAAATAGCAAGTCTTTCTTTTAAAATCATGTGTCACGGTACAAATCTCGTGTACAAGCTGGAGCTCCCCAAATCATATGGAACACAAGTATTCTAGTTACTCTAGGCTACTTGTTTTCAGCCTCAAACGATTGTTGTTGGGTTTAGAAAGGAGAACTATCACTAGTAAAACAACGTAATAGATCCTAACTCTTGCTATTTAATGAAAAATTATTAACGGTAGATAGTTTTTGATGGACAAGTTAGCAGACTACAGCTTATATGACTGATTGCAATGCTTTGGCCCCACTATGTGTGCACCCAGTTGCGCCACATAAGTTACTGTAAAATTGTCTATCAAATATTGTCCACTATATAACAATGTCCCTATTTAATTGCAACTCCATTTGTCTTCTAACTCAAGAGTTGGTGTTGGGTACATGACAGATTCCCAATCTATATTGGAAAAGTCATAGATTGGAGGCCATAGGTACATCACTATTGTTCATCAAGTCTGCGAGTTAAGGCAAAGGGTCTGTTATAAAGATCTTGTGGATAGAAGATTGCATTAAAATAAAGGGTCTATTATAAAGATCCGATGGATAGAAGATTGCATTAAAATATCGCCATCTTGTGATTAAAAGTTGTCAAACACCTTTAAAGAGAATTGCCAAAATATATTTTGAGTTTTACATAGTAACCATTTGTTGTAAAGGCGTTTGATTGATATAAATCAATCAATCAATTTTGTGCCACATGTACCTAGTTAGTAAACCGTTCCAATGTAGAAATAGTTCAATCGATTGAGTGGTAGCTCAGTTGGTATCCTCCCTCCTTTGTGAAGTTTGAGGTTGTGGGTTCTAAACTTTAGGTTTGCTTCCTCCCTTATAATAATAAGGTGAAGGTTCTTGGGTGATGGAATTTATTTCATTATGTCTCACTCAATGTGAGTACTTTGTTATGAGATTTATTCTTCAAATGTTGCTCCTGAATTGCCATACTCTTTATGATATATAAGGCACATTCAGATTGTTTATGCCGTATGAGATTATAAAAAAATAATAGTTAGCTAGAGTTGTCAATGGTAAAGGTTTGAGTTGGATACCCTAAAACTTAACCCGGCCTTGGGGCCAAAGCTAGGCCCTAGCTCTGCCCTAACGTAGGTACTTTGATATGCCCACCTTAGCCTTAATCTAGGCAAATCAATGCAAGCTCAAGTTGGGCTTCAGTCTTTATTGTTTATTATTATTATTATTATTTTAAATCTTCTAAGATGAATCATTGAAGATAAAGAGAAATTTTAAATGAAGGGAAAAAAGTAAGACATATCCTTATAGAATTTTATTTTTTGATAACTTAGGGGTCCAGACCTCTTAGAGTACCCGACTAATCCTAAGGGCATGTACGCGCCCAAAGTTAGTAAATATTGGACCAATACATAATAAATTACCAGAGTACCCTCAAGAAGAGGATTTGACTTCAGGTCTCCCGCTCCCTGACGCAAGTATTTGGCCATCAAGCCAAACCCTAGCCCTTAAGGTTTCTTTATCAAGATATTCAAATAATAAAAGTATGGGAACCTCTGTTTGGGTCCACCTATTTATTGAAAGCTCATATTTAAGGAAGGTGCACACTACCGCCTAACACACCGGACATCATTAGTGGGTGCTTTCAATAAATAAGTGGGCACTACTAAAGCTTTTATAAAAATATACTTATAACTATCACTTTGATGAATCTAACGACAATTAATATTAAGTCATTTTGATAATTTGATCGTTAAAAGTATATTATGCATACATATATATTACCACATTCAATTTTTGGTATTTTAATTGGAAAAATTATATTATGTATGTATATTAATATATTTAATTTATATAATTAAAAGAGATACAAGGGCTGGACTAGGCTTATACGCCATAACAATTGTTAAGTTGTTACCGAGCTAGCTCTTACCGAGCTTGACTTGCAGCAGGTTTTTGATTTTGAGGCCCTCCAGCTCTCTTATCTCAAATTTTTTTATTTTTTTGAAGATGCTATACGGCATAGATAAATTAAATGTAGTGTCTGTGTAAACTTGCATGCATAGAGAATTCACTTTTAACGCAATACACTAGGAGGGGACCCGCACAAAGGGCGAGAACATGCGTGAGATTGGACTCACGACCTGACCTGTGCTTCCAGAAGGGAAGAGAATTCGAGTTGAGCTATTTTGAGATTGAATCTTAAGATTTGGGGGGCCTAGCCAAGCGGGCCTTAGTGCCAATTATGATTCTTTTTTATTTATGAAAATTGAGTAAATGAGAAAGGTAAGTACTAAAAGACACAGATCTCAGATTTTACCATCCAAGTGGCAGGCTTCCATGTACCAAAATGTCGGCACTGAAGAGTTTTGTTTCTATTAATATCTTAAAGGCTGGTGTTACTACCACACCACTTTATGTTACAGCCCCCTCACTTAAAGGATGGAAAATTTTGTTGATTGTCTTACATTAGATGATGGAGATTCTTTTTCATCCCAATCTTTCATACAATATATCTTGAGATTATAGGCCTGCCATCAGACAATCAGATGTTGGTCTCAAGTTGCACAACTCTCCAAAGGTGAATGTGATCATAGCCTACCATCAAATGTGGTTCATGTTTACTTTTAGGGATGTGTGTCACTTGAAATCAACATCTGACCCTTTGATAGTACGCTAATGATCTCAAGATTTATTGTGTGGAAGATTGAGACAAAAAAAGTTCTCCATCATCTAAATTAAAAGCAGTCAAAGGATATTTTCTTTATTTTGAGTGAGTTGGTTGTATAAAGTGGTGTGGCAGTAACACCAGCCCTAGCTTAAATTATATACGGATACTATAAGTAAGTCTCCAAACCTCTTTTCTAGAGTTGATATTAGGCGCTTGGCTTGTCTATATTGTATGTGTGACACCTACATTTGAGAGGTGTTAATTTGGTAGGGTATCATGCAGAGATCAGACTCCACCCAGAAAATTAAACCCTTGGATGATCTTGATCCTACGATTAAGATCCTTTAGCAGCCTAAAAGTTGATAGTATGAACAAAAAATATGCTGTTCAAGTGGCTGGAATTGTACAACTAGAATAGCTTTTTGGTCAAGTTCCATCTAAAAATCTCGGATTGATGACTATTTGTTGCCACGTGTACTGTATAAGAAGAGCCAAGCACCATGGTTGGTGCTTCCTAACTACACTTTTTGTTCTCCTTGTAATCCTTAATTAGGTAGTAAAACTTCATGGGTCCCACATGCTCCATTTGTCAACCCACTGCCTAGGCCCAAAACTTAGGGAACATCCTAATTTAGCTCAACTTTCTTTGTCCCTCAAGTCTAGAGCCAATCATTTTCCGGTCAAAGCCCACGAAAAAAGCCCTAAAATAACTCCCCACTCACCTCCACACCAAGGATATAATAATAGTTTTATAATGGTGTAAAACATCTTCAAAGTTGATTGTGCCCTCCATCTTTGATTGCAATCTAGACCGTCAATTTTATTATCACATCTTTTATAGGGGCTAGGGCTACATAGCGGCACCCATTGTTTTCCTACTTTTATCTACTGCTTGCTTTTGCTTTTGGACAATAAATATGAGGGATAGTGACTCCTTAGTCCTTGCCGACATTTGAACACCAAAATGATGGTTAAAACAGCAATAAAATTGAGCTTTGGATCTCACGTTGAAGTGTGATTTATCATTATGAATTTTAACATCAATTATAATCTAAAGATCAGATGTTTTAAATCTCTCTAAAACATTATTTTTGGACCCGACACACTTTGTAGGATCTCTCGCTTTGAGGGTAATCTTATACCATTGAATTGATGGTGTAAGTCATTACTTGCACACATTTTTCAAGTAATTGCACCAAATTAAAAAAAGAGACTTAGTATTTTAAGGACATGTGATATGTGAAAATGTAATATGGGCCATCTGATTTAAAGTTTATGATCAATAGATCTTTGGTACATAAAATTAGAGCAAAACACGGTACTTGTGACAAAATCTATTGTAGTCAATTGCTCAATTATATAAAATAGAATTTTGAGGTACATGATCCATGCATTAGCACATAAGACGGCATGTATGTGAGCACAAGGTGCACGGCCTGTGTATCTAATAGAAGTCATACATCATATTTATAGGGTAAGAGAAATATCATACACAAATCAAATTCGATAGCTTTCTCTCCTTGATCTTGACAGCCTATACGCGGTTTTAAGCCTAATATTTGGCCAGAAATATTAAAAATTTTGTAGAAAATATGATTCATTACAACTGCCACACACTAGTTAAAAGTGTGCCTTGATCTCTCACCAAACAAAAGCTCATGTTACATATGTGTGGGCCCAATCATTCTAATGATCCCACACTGTCAGAACAAGAGTTTGCATCTAACGGTGGTCAGCTCTGTTTAGCGTGACATGTTGCACCTGATCAAGGTGATTCATTGTGCCCACCCCACGCGAGAAATTACAAACCTTTAAACAAACAACACAAAATAAGATCCCAAATCAAAAAGCTCCTCCTCCAATTGGCAAAACAAATTATTATTCTCTCTCTCACTCTCCATTTCTGGCTCTCTCCGCTCTTTCTCTCTCTAAATGGAAGAACTGACCAAGAAAGCCATTTCAGTCTCCCATATCTGCAGCTAAGAACAATGCAAAAACCATCTCAAATCCTCAATGCCGAATCTGGAAAATCTGAAAACACCTCCAAAACCCAATTCGGGCGAAACCCATTTAAAATCTCTATCAATATCAATAAGTTAGCACCTTCTCTCTCTTCTTCATGGTCTTCTTCTACAAGATCTAATGGTGATTTCTGGTGGAATTTCTGAGGGCTTCTTCAAGTGGGCTTTTAGGGTATCAATTGCCCTAGAAATCTCCACTACGAAGCGGCGGCGATGCAGCTTCATTTCTCACCTAGCATGAGAAGCATCACGATATCGAGCAGCAATGGGTTTCTTGATTTGATGAAGATCAAAGTCGCAGCTCGCCACATCTCATATCGGACCCTCTTCCACACGATTCTCGTGCTCGCCTTCTTGTTACCGTTCGTTTTCATTCTCACTGCTGTGGTCACGCTCGAAGGCGTCAACAAGTGCTCGTCACTCGGTACGCAAGGCCCCGCGCCCTCGGCTACGAGTTCTCGCTTTATTTATGAGTATATATCTTCAGTATTTGAGATCTCATTGTAGTTTAATGGGAGTTATGCTGAATTGCATGTGATTTAGGTGATTGTTGAGGGGTTTAGGTTTGATTCGATTGAATTTAATATTTGAATTTGCCGGTCAAGATTCAGCTATTATTTTTGTATTAAGCTAGCTGTGGTTCATGGGTGTGATCTGTTTTTTATGTATGTGTTCGTTTATTGACTGAATTTTTTGTGGTTTTGTTGATCAAATTTGAATTTTGATCTGGGGCATGGTTAATTGAGAAAAATAAATTCTTTATTAACATAAACTTTTATTTAAGCTGGTACATAAATTAGTTTTTTTTTTTTTTTGGTTTATTAGTGTATGATATCAGCGAATATGTCTGTTTAATTTGTTAATGTAATGATTAGATGCTTTGTTGCTGGTAGATCGGAAGAGGAATGGATCTGTTGTGGCTTTGGTTTCTTGATTATTCATTGGATTTTGTGTTACTTGATAAATCCATTGAATTTTGTGTGGTCTGTTGATTGGCTTGGAATTTGCATTACTGGGTTTCGATTTGGTTCTAACAATTTCATTTGTTAACCAACGGGGAATTGGCGCAGTTGCCAGGACCACTCCTCAAGAAGCAGAGGTTATGAGTTCGAATCCCACTCCTTGGTGGCCACTTGCAGGGATTTATGTCTACCGGCTGGTACGTTTGATGTGCGAGTGTTGCATGTACTCGGGATAGTCGGGTGCTCTAAGAGGCCAGATACTCCGTTATGCAAAAAAAAACACTTTCATTTGTTGTGGTTATTAGGTGTTTTCTTTTTTCTTCTCTTGGATTGCGATTGCTTTAATTGTGTGCTATTGATTGCTTGGATTCGAATGAGTTGTTGGATTACAAAATTTTGGATTAACTTTTCTGAACTTATTGTAATTATTGGGCATGATTCATCTTCTGTTTTTTTGGTTTTGTGTGATTTGAGTGATCTAGTTGAATTCCAAATGGAAATATCATTTTTGCAATGCAGTCCTGAACCTTTTCATTATATTGGTGTTTCATTCTTTCAGTGATTATCTATTTATTTTTTTGGTTTTTGATTGATTGGGTTTTTTTGGTTTCATTGATTAGAGTTAATTTGAATTGCTGGGTTTTTATTTGTGTTTGTCCTGGTGATTACTGATTGGGTAAGACCCACATTACTGCATGGTGCAGAGTATTAGGCTATGAAGAAGTGACTAAAAGATGGTTCATGTGGCTGAAATGCGTATGCTGAAGTGGATGCATGTAATAACAAGAAAGGGAAAAATTAGAAAGTCCAGAAGAGTGCCCCCCCCCCCCCCCCCCCAAAAAAAAAAAAAAAAAACAAACAGAGAAAAATTAAAGAATGCTGGTTGGGATGGTTTGGGCTTATCACAAAGACTTGAGAGTTTGAGCGGCGTTTTGTGCGAAGGATTAGAAGCACAAGGAAGGAGGAGAAGAGAAGGACCAATATAGACCTGGAAAAGTATTGAGAACCGACATAAAAGATTGCGGAGTAACAAAGAGTTTAGCCTTGAACAGAAATAATACCGGAAAGACGATACCAAACAGATGGAACAAGGCATTGCTAAATATTATGATTATATTATATATAATTTTGATTGCTTAGGTTTTGTGTGATTTGTTTGATTGATATTGGTTATTAATTGAGATTGCTTTCAGTTCGAGTTGCCATCATTTTTTCTGTTTAAGTCATTAGTTTTTTCTTTTTTTGGGTGATTGACTTTTTGGTGATTTGATTTTTTAACTTTGGGTTTTTGATGTCGGATTTTATATTTACCTTGTGATTAGTTTCCATATTTTGTTTTTCGTTTGATTGGTTGTGGTGTGGGTTTAAGAATCTTTCTTGGAATTGGGTTTCAAGGTTTAATTCACTGGATATTTGAATTTTTTTCTCCAGTTTTTTGTTGGTGTATATATATATATATATATATATATATATATATATATCTATTTTTCTTATTTTCTTCATCTGGACTTCCTCACTCAGAGAATAAAAAGATCAATAGTTAGGGAATACACCAATATATCCTAGAGAATCATTCTTAGCTAATGAAGTGACTACTCTACTTCCTTGGGACTTATAAGCGGTGTTACTTGGACACGTTGCACGGGTGCCAAGTTTCAAGGTGCCAATAGATGTTTGACACGCCAATGTCTAAAAATTCCAATACGGTGGCACGACCTTAAGAAAAATAAAATAAAAATATAGAACATATATAGAGAAATTTTGAAGGGAAATTCAGAACCAATTTAGATATGTAATGAAAAGATTCCTAGCATATGTCGTGAACCTAGATAAAATAATATTATAGTATAAACAATAAAATCATCTTTAACGATCCAAATCTAAATAAAAGTATATTATAGTATTAAAACGATGATCATTTTAATAGTAATATTTGAATTTTCATTTACATCTAGAAGTTTCGTATTGCTTGAGGAGTGTCCATGTGTCAGCACGGGTGCCAAGTGCCACCAAGTGTCGGCACGACAAAAATCTTAAAAGTAGAAGTGCCAAGGTAACACTACTTATAAGAACATGTTAGAACAAAATGTCCAATTCTGATTACCCAAAAAGTATGATCAATACTAGAATTGTTTTGTGCCATAAGAGCATCCAAAAAACAAAAATTATTATCAACCCTTCCAACAATTCTCTTGCATATGTTGTTTGAGTCTGTAATCCTAGTGGACAGAAAATTTACCTTTACTGACTCATTATCATCCCTTGGACCAGCTCAACTTCATGAATGTGTGGGTTAGCACTAGAGTTGTCTTATGAATTCACCTTGTATGATTTTCAGTCTTATTCTGCCGTAATGTATGATCATCACTTCTTTCTCCTATCAACCACGAACTTCCAATTTCTCACTACATCACCAACATTCGCTTGAAACCCCTTAGAAAAAGTGCACAGGATCTGATATTGTTCCTAATGCCTTTCAAAAATTACCCTTGAAACTAGCCATGTTAATCTTAAAGGTTGTACTATTGCATTCTTTATATATGCGCCAACATATGGGGAACAAGGGAAGATCCTTAAAGAGCCTTTCTTCTTCTACTGAAAGGACCTATGGCCAACCTCCCATTGAATCAACTACCTTTTCAGGGAGCATACAATCATTACCAAGGAGGTTTAGAAAATGATTCCAAATCTTTTTTGCTAGAACACAGTAAATAACTAGATGGTTGGGATTTGATCCGCAACTTGTTCTTGTCCTTCATTTTTTTAATAGGCTATTGGTTGATTGCATTTTAAGAATTGTGTTCAAAATGGGTAGTTATTCTCTTGGAGAAAATTTTGAGGGATGGATCAAATTTTGGTGCTATTTGGATTGGTTCTTGAGCTTCTTCTTGAGTTTCTCACGTTGCTGAATCAATCCATTTGAGTCATTTACTTGTATCTTCTAGCATTACCTTCTGTTTCTTGGAAACATTTGATTATGATAAATTTTGCTTTCTTGGAAACCATACTTGCATAATTGCAAAGTATTATTCTTTACTTGATCCAGCTTTTTAGCTCCTTTGTTCATGTGACTTGAATTGGATGCCGTCAGATGCACCTTTTTTTTACATGGGTAGCTAAACTATTTTTCATAGTTCCCTGAAAGTCATTTTATTCACCTATTATTTTGAATATGATATGATCAGACTGTGAATTCATGTTTCTGTATCACCATTGGTACTTGGGATTTTTCTTCTGAGAAATGGTCCAGTTTTACTAAGATATATTTGATTAAATTCTTAACATTTTCAATATTTTCGATTTATCTTTTCCCTTTGGTGTCATTTTGATTTGCTCTGTTTCTTTGCCACAGATTGTTTGGGAAGGCGATTGGGACCAAGGCTTCTTGGTAGGTCCGATGATTCAGTGGTAAGCATTTTTTTAATCCGTTATGTTTGAATTAATTTATGATCATTAAAAAGGGTTGAAGTTTTTCAATGGAAAAACTGTATACTTCGTGATTTTCAGGCCTGATTATCTGGTGGTGATTGTGCAGAGGCTAGTTAGAGACTTGTACAAGATCCTTAATCAAGTGAATTCCAAGGCGATTCCAGATGGCATGAAGCTGCCAGCATCGTTCAATGAATTTGTTTCTGAAATGAAGAATAACCACTATGATGCCAGGACATTTGCTATCATACTAAAGGCAATGGTATATCTTTTTGTTTATATTCCTCGAAAAATTATATTATGATGTTGAGACTACTATAACGCAATTGCCTGAATCTTTGTTCATATGGTGTTTCATATGTCTTTTCAAAATGACTGGATGGGAAGTTGGGAACTATTCGAATATTTGTTAATATTTTTCTTTTATTGGGTGATTTTTTTGATTCAATATGATTCCATAATAGTGGATAAAATTTGTGTTATGTTTTGGGAGGACCTTTGGTGTGATGAGTGATGCAAATTGGAGGTCCAAGAAGAAAGGCGTGTTGAAGAGCTGAAATATGATGGGACTAGTACAGAGATTGAAGAAGCTATACAAGAGATATATTTCTGTTTCTCGTCAATATAAAATCACTGTGGGAGTTATTTGGGGGGGTGGGATTTGTCCGAGACTGACCTTTTTTGCTTTTTTAGTTGCTACTTAGTTGCATAGTGTGTTTAGGACCCTTAAACAGGATGCTATTTAGTTGCCCAGTGTGTCTAGCACTTTTAAATAAGAAATTTTATTTACAAGAGTGTTTTCTTTTTAAATGTGAAATAAAAAATTTGTGATTGGCTGCGTTTTTCAAAGAAGGAAAACTGTGGCTTAATGCATATGTGGTGGAGGTTAAAACCATGCAGGAAAAGTTTGACTTTTAGCTTATTTAGTTTCTTTTATTGTCTTTTATTTTTAGAAATTTGAGAATTCTATATTAATTAGGGAACTAGGGTAGAAGGGATCACATTTTTATTCATATGGCTGTAAATCAGAACTTTTTCAATAGTTAATCAATTTTATTATTCTATGAGAGACGTGGGTTTCTCTTTGGATCAAGGAGCCTAGTTCATGGTGCTTCTTTTCTCTCTCATTTTGTTGGATCTTTTGCTGAACAAGGTGACTATATTTAAATTTCTCTAAAACTGTTTTCCCTCTTACGGTTTCTCCTGGATACTACATCAATGGGGTGCTTTTTTGGTTGAGTTTAGGAGTTATATACGCCTATCATGTCAAAGGTTTTTCAGTTGCTGGAGTCAGTTCATGCAATGGCCAATACGAGAAGGAGATTATAGTACATTAATCATATTATCTCTAATGAGGTACCTTTGGAAGGTAGAGAGAATAAAGTAATGAGATTGTGGATTTTTACAAGAATCTCTATTTGAGAGAAGATATCAAATTTGAGGTTAGATGGTGTCTTTTGATGTGCTCAAGTGTGAGCAAATCAACTAGAGAAGGAATTTATGGAGTAGGAAATATACGCTGTCATTGTCAAAATGAGAGGTGATAAAGAGCTGAACTGGATGATTTTTTTATATTTATTACTAAAAATTTGGGAGATTACCAAGAAAGATTCAATGGATTATTATTATGAGCGTAATGTGGATTTGCCACCTAGATTTTTAGGGGTGAACCATTGAGATATGTATGCTGAGGTGGATGCATGGAGTTATAAGAAAGGATAATATTATGAAAGAATTCATAAGAGGAAATATATGCATGTCATTTGAGATGGTTTGGTCATGTCCATTGGAGATATGAAATGGCCGTTTGATTGAAAGGATACAAGCCCAAAAAAGGAGAGGAAGACTAATAATGACTTGGGGAGTAGTGAAAGCAACATGAAGGATTGCAGAATAAGAAGAGTTTAGCCCTGAACATAAATGAGTGGAGAAATAAGAACGCAAAGCTGACTCCAAATAGATGGGCAAAGCAATGAGGAGGAGGATGATGAAGAAAGATTTGATGGAGTTGTTCAAGCTCCATGAATGTGTTATTCCATGGGTTGTTGAAAGCCACCTTTGTTATCCTAATTCCTAAGGAGTGAGTGAGGTAAGAAACTATTGCCCTACCAGTCTTGTGAATTTCCTTTACAAGATCGTCTAAAGTTTTGTTTGTTAGATGTTAGATTGAGCTAGGTATTGAATTTCATAATATTTCATACCAAGGAGCGGTTGTCAGAGGTAGGTAAATTCTTGATTAAGTCCTCATAGCAAATGAGTGTGGGGATTCTAAAGTTAAGGGAGAGATTGTTGTATAAAGTGGATCTGGAAAAGGTCTACATTCATGTCTTATGCATAGTCGCCAAATTCTCCGATTTTTTTTGTAAATTTGCGAAAAATTAGCGAATTTAAGGTTCTACGAATTAATCAGAAATTATTGACAAATTTTTAAAATATTCACGAACATCATGAATAATTCGCGATTAATTTACGATTTTTTTGAATAGAATCGTGATTTAAAATTTTTAACACTTTTTAATCTTATTTTGTATTTTTTTTTTTCAGATTTCTTCTCCTAAGTTATTCCCAAACCTTACGAACTTTGCTGGATTTTTCCAAATTTTAGCCTTGCCAAATTTTTGTTGAGCCCCAACTTGGAGACTATGGTAGTATGCGTATGGGAATTTCGTGAGGTATTGATAGAGAAAACATGTTTTAGGTTAAAATGGAGGAGTTGGATGAAGGAGTGCTACATTGGGGTGAAATATTTTATTTTGGTGAATGGATTGTCGAGAATGTTTTTTTAAAAGTGCTAGGAGGATTGATTAAGGAGATCCTTTATTTCACTTTCTTTTCACCACTGTAAGTGTTGTTTTTTGTAGATTGATGGTGAAAATTGATGAGTTGGGCATGCTTGAGGTTTCAAAGTGGGTGATACGGTGATACCTCCATTTCTTATCTGCAAGGTGGATAACATGATCATCTTTGCAGGCTTCAGTTAAGAATGCTTTGTTTGAGGAGTGTATCCTTCAGTGTTTTGAGGTTGTTTCAGGCATAGGGTTAAACAAGAATGTTCATGTTGGGAGTCAAAAGTAACTACTCCATTGGTAAGCTGTGAGAGTGATGCTATGTAGATTTGAAAGTTTTCCCAACCAATACTTGGGGACTTGGGGTTAGCGTTGGGAGTAGGGACATTTTCCATGGGATTTGGTAGTGCATGGGTTTGAAAGGAAGCTTGCAATGTGGAAGAAGAATATTTATTGCTAGGAGAAAGAATTACGCTCATTAAAGAGTTGGTGAGTCTACCAACTCTTTATTGAGCCATTTTCATAAATCAAGGGCCGTGACAAACATATTGGAAAAACTACAAAGGGATTTTCTTTCTTTCTTATTAGCACAATTATCTTCTGATGGAATGGAAGGAGGTGGGTCACTGTAGACAAGGTACCTTTTGCAAGAGGGAGTTGGAGCCGTTATGTTGGAAATTGCAGGGAAGTCCCAAGGCATTATGAACACATACTAGTATGTGGGGTCATGTTTGTAAGGACTAAGGAGATCCCATTTTCTCTAAGGGATTCTTTATAGGCTTGGGGATCAATTGAAAGTAAGCTTTTGTGGGCTAGGGAGTCTTTGTTGTATGAGGTGTTTCCTGATTTGTATTTGTTGGTCCATAAGCATATAGAAAACTATGAGAGCAAGTATGTGTTCATAATGAAAATCTGCCGATATAGGCTGTATTCATTTTCCGTTGTATAGAGAGCTCTTCTAGAACATCCTGTTAGTATCTTCTCTGGTAGCAGAGCGTATCACAGAAATTCTCTCTAGTCATCATAGAGGCCAAAACTTTCAGAGGAAGTATTCTTTGAAATGGAATTTTTTTCCTGATTAGATTTTATGATTCATTGCACTAACTAGATTTTAGACTGAGCATATTATTATTCACATGCATCAAAATGAACAAACAGAAATCATTTTCTTTTTGTATTCATTGGTACCCAAAAGAAATGAATGTTTATTCACTTTCTTTTGTTGGAGATGGTAGATTGTTTTCTCATGTTTGGGAAATATTCCTTTCCAGGGGTTTGGATTAATTCTTGTTGCATATTCCTGGAGATATTTCTCATATTAAATAAGTGGTAAAACACTGTAAATTTGTCTAAGAATGTCTAATATATACAGGCTCATATTTGTCAATGCTTTCAAGTTTTACCATAGAAAATTGCATAGATCCCAGAAGTGATGAATCAATTGAACAATAGCTCCACAAATAACGGTGAATGATTTATGTGTTCCTGATCAATAAATTAAACGACTGAATTACCCTTAACTACAAATTAAGCAATAAGCCGACAATACTACCTCTGATAGAAAACGACAAATGTACTTTATTCCTACACACTTGGCACCAATACACCGTCATTCAACATCTAGCATTCATTAGATACCATTAATTTGCACTCATGTTTTATATGTTTATATAATTAATCTAGTGAATCATCTTTATTTTTGTCGTAATATTTTTTTCGGATTGACCAATTAATCTCCTGCAGATGGAGAAACTCGATAAGGAGGCCAAGGCATCCAAACTTGCGGAGCTGATGCACAAGCATTTTGCTGCGAGTGCTATTCCGAAAGGCATCCATTGTCTCTCTTTGCGTTTGACGGATGAGTATTCTTCAAATGCTCATGCGCGTAAACAGCTGCCACCACCGGAGTTACTACCTTTGCTCTCCGACAACTCTTATCATCACTTTGTTCTTGCTAGTGATAACATCCTTGCAGCCTCTGTTGTGGTCACCTCGGCAGTTAAATCCTCTTTAAAACCTGAAAAGATAGTCTTTCATGTCATAACTGACAAGAAGACTTATGCGAGTATGCATTCGTGGTTTGCGTTGAACCCACTTTCCCCCGCCATTGTGGAAGTGAAAGGCGTCCACCAGTTCGACTGGTTAACAAAAGAAAATGTACCTGTGCTAAATGCTGTTGAGAGCCATCGTGTGATCAGAACTTATTACCATGGAAACCATATCGCGGGGGCCAATCTCAGCGAAACTCCAAAGTCATTTGCTTCGAAGTTGCAGTCCAGGAGTCCGAAATACATTTCACTACTTAACCATCTCCGTATATACCTTCCTGAGGTAATTGGATACAGTTATTTATCTTTTTCTTTTTTTGATGGGTAAGCTGGGCTCGAACTTGCAACCTTGACGGGATACACTTATTTATCTCCTGCTCTTTGAAAATAAAATTCACAAAAAAAATAAAAAATTGACTTGAAATGCTTTGGGGGTTCTATTATTACCATCTTGGGGGGTGTTTATGAAAAATTTGGTGAGACTATTACTCACTTGGTCCTGAGCTCATTGACTTGATTGATTGTTTCAGGAGCAACAAATCTCCATGGTTTAGCAGTCAGTGCTCAGATCCTAGAAAATCGATTAACTTAATTGACTTGAGTCGAGTCCCAATCTTTGTACATTATATGCACATTTAGGGAATACAAACATTACTGTTTCAGCTGGTCATTTTTTATCAATTTCTGATGCATGTGAACAGCTATTTCCAAACCTTGACAAGGTGGTCTTTCTTGATGATGATGTCGTGATTCAGCGCGACCTGTCACCTCTGTGGGACATTGACCTCAGGGGCAAGGTGAACGGAGCTGTAGAAACTTGTAGAGGCAAAGACGAATGGGTAATGTCGAAGCGATTCAGGAATTACTTCAATTTCTCTCATCCCCTCGTAACAAAGAATTTAAACCCTGAAGAGTGTGCTTGGGCATATGGAATGAACATTTTTGACTTGCGTGCCTGGAGGATGACAAGTATCCGAGACACATACCATTACTGGCTGAAGGAGGTAAAATCTGAGTCTCATTTATACCTTCTTATGGGTACTTTTATTACACTCTTCCTTAACTGAAAATTTCCATTTTTTCTCGAAAAAGGGTAGAAGTATGGTAGAAATTTCAAAATGATTAATTTTCTTAGGTTTTTTAACCGGCGGAAATATCCCTCTCATCTGGGAATTCATAGTTTTCTGCAAAGATGGAAAATATACTAACTGAAAAAGTCCTTAGTTTCCCTCACAAACAGATCAACTCCAAGTTAGGGTCTGAACTTGGCCACGAAAGTGGCTACATTCTCAAGGATACTTATCAGTCATTTCACAAAGTCTAATAGCATGCTGAGTTGAAAAAAAGCTCCTGATGAAAGTAGAGATTTTCACAGCCAGAGTTCCGTTGAGCCGCACATCTGTCCCTACTTTTCAGAACTTGGGCTGTTTGCCTTTCACAAAAAGCCATTTTGAAAGTCAAAACTTATAAAAAAATCATTTAAAAAATAAAATGAAGACTCCTTGTTATATTTAACACACATGTGTGCATAGTGACAAATTACGTTTTCGGTAATTTTTCGGTGGGGGATCCTTTCGGTACATTTCGGAAAAGTTTCGGGGATAAAATATATATAAAAAATATATTTAATATTAAAAAAAAAAGATACTAATTGATCTAAGTGGCCAAGCACTGACACAGAGCTCAAGCATAGAACTATAAAAGACAAATTGACAAAGGGTACAGTTATACTCACCCAAAGGATGCTTTTTCACCCCACCTCCTCCACCAGGCATGCATTGACCGCCTTTGATCAGATGGTGGAGGTCATCATCTTTTGCGCAGTGGATCTATGGATCATGAGCGTACCATCAGACGGTCAATTTTTTATTACACATGGTACGCATCTCAAAAAGTGACGCTAAAATTATGCTTGAGCGTGATGGGGAGTTATATGATTTTAGGGTCACTTTTGTGTCACATGTAATAAAAAACTGACTGTCTAATGCTACCCCCATGATCCATAGATCCATTGTGCAGAAGATAGGGACGAAAAACGACCTCCACCATCTGATTCAAGGGCGGCCAATGATTGCCAGCTGAATCAGGTGGGGTGGGAAAGCAGCTGGTGAAGTGATTGCCTACACTTTATTTCCACATCGGTGAGGGGAGAAATCTCCCCACACTCTAGCCCACCTATATAATAGGTGTCATTCTCCTACACCTGCATGCAGTCGTGTGGTGAGCGCTATTCCCGCCCGCCGCTTCTCACTAAATTGCTAATCTCCAGTCCAATTTTCAAATAAGCGGCGGGCGGGAATAGCGCTCTCCACTGCAGTGGAGATTAGCTAATCTACAGTCCAATTTTCAAAAGGGGTTTAATCACAGTGGAGATTAGATTTAAACTTTTTTTAAAAAAATTGATCAATATGTTGTTCCCTTAGTCCATGTGGCACCAAAACAGGATTTGGAGTCACACATGACACCTTTTTTAGAGACCTTGGAGGACGCTCATCACTTTTTGGTGTGTGTGTGTGTGTATATATATATATATATATATATATATATATATATATATATATATATATATATATATATATATATATATATATCCTCTAATAGTTTGTCACTCCCTCAGATTTTACCTCTAGAAAAAATTGACTTTTTTGCCCTTCATTTCACAGGTCAAAGATATTGGCTTTTCACCCAAAAATTGTCCTTGAAATTTTTTCAACATTTGACCACAAATTTAACGGTGTAAAAACACATTTTTATTAGATTATCGTTGATTGACCTTGTGCGTGTGCACGTGGCACCTGATCTTTGGACTGGGTGCCATGTGTGTGTGTGTGTGTGTGTGTGTGTGTGTGTGTGTATATATATATATATATATATATATATATATATATATATATATACTTGTTCATTATTATATTTCATATTGCTATTTGTTGGTGCAGAATCTGCATTCGAACATGACAATGTGGAAGCTTGGAACGTTACCTCCGGCTCTGATCGCATTCGGTGGCCATGTCCATCCTATTGACCCATTTTGGCACATGCTAGGTTTAGGATACCAAAATAACACAGACCTTGACAGCGTGCGGGAGGCTGCTGTGATTCACTACAACGGCCAATCAAAACCATGGTTGGAGATTGCCTTTAAGCATCTGCAACCATTTTGGACCAAATACGTGAACTACTCCAATGACTTCATTAGAAACTGCCACATCATGGAGCCTCAGTAGATCAGCACGAGAAATACAGATTGAGATGGGTTAAAATAGTATTGCAGCTTGAAAATTTCACAAAATTCTTCTAGGGAAATTAGAATTCAGTCATTCGGATCCTGAGTCGAACCCGGATAGAACTGTATTTACTGGTGGCACGAACCCGGATAGAACTGTATTTATTGGTGGCATGAGATATTTTTTTTGTAACATGGTAACCATGTTATCGTATATTGAAGGGTACTTCTGATGGTATCTTCGTTACCCATTTTTGGAGCAATGACGTCAAATGAAGAGTAATGGGACCATGTGCGGAATTGCTGTGGGTGGAGCATGGAAGTCTGTGCATTGCAATCTGTCATATTGAAGCAAGGAAGGCTCAAAACTGTTCTTTTTTGTAAGGCACCCAGATATATTTTTTTCTTCACCTATTTTTTCCTTCTCGTTTTTTGTTATTGCATTCATCTAGTGATTCTTAGTGGTCCATGGAGATTGCTATGTTGCATTTCCCACAGAATGTGGGAAATTTTTTAGGTATTTGTTACGACTCCAGAGATATATTTAAATGTGCAGATAATTCTTTTGCTTTCTTTTGTTTTTTTCTTTTCTATTTTCTTTTTGCTTAATAGTAAGATTAGACACTAAATTGCATATCCTGATAGCCCATTTATTGTATATGCATACAATCAGAATCGAATAAATTGCTCTTAGGTGCTTGGGCATAGTGTTGAAACTGCTACATACCTTTTGGGGTCCTTTGTTACGGCCTCGAAGCAATAATGGTTCAACTTTCAGCACTATCAACGCCCAAGCATTTTTTATGTGTGTGATAGGCCATACCAAATTATATCACAGCCAGCACCACATCTCGAGTTGGAGCCCTGGAAGGGGTGACATGGGGAAAGGGCTGGCTACCTCCAAGCTCCAAAGAGGGTACCAAAATGAAAGCTTTGATGAACGAATCCTGGAAGGGGCGACCTGCAAAAGGGCTACTCACCTGTAACTTGATGGTTTTTCTCTGTTTCTTTTGGTTGGAGTTTCTGGGGATAATTGGCCAAGGGCCTGTGCATTCTTTTAAAAAATTTCTAATTAAGATCAACACCCCCTCCCCACACACACACACTCTTCAGGTTGATTGATGACTGAGTCTGTCGTGTGTACAACAGATAGACCATCAAAACACACCCCCAGCACCTATTATCAACTCATCTAATGAAGAGAGGCTGCTATTAGGTAACCAGCCTAAGTCAGTCACTGAGGGACGAACAGGTTATAACTTATAATCTACTTACATAAGATCCATTTCCGTAGACTTTGGAGATTGGGAAGCGATGGCCGGGCCGGATTCAAGTCGCCACAAATTTCGTCCCTTTTTGGTATCACTTGTGAAACAGATATATTTAATTGATATATGATATAACAAAGAGTACAAATTATGGTAATTGACGAGAGAATCTATGGTTGTAACCATTTCATACTTATTTCTAAATGTATGCGCTTCACAATCGATCTTTAGTTTTTCCACTCAAACGTATCGTTTTTGTGCCTCATTTACGGAGCTGAATAGAATGATCGAGGTCTGATAAATTCTATATGGAAGCCCATGAAATGTCTTGGGATATTGGACAGTGTTATATGGTGGATATATTTTATGCAGACAAAGTGCAGGGGGCTGATGTGACGCAATGTAATTAGATGCAAGTGCAGTGGGGCTCAATCAGGTGCAGCGAGTCACATCGCGCCACATCACACCACATCAGCCGTCTGCACTTTGTCCTCAACAAATCTTTCACATATTTGTTGGAAATTTGGATTACGTGAACCACATTTAATACTGAATGGATACGCATCAGCCATTTAGTATGTTTTTGGAGTTCTGCTCCAACAATGAAGCCGAGCTTAAAGCTGCGGAATATGGATCCATATTGTAAGAAAAGACGGTGGAATTTTATATTGTTCCAAGGAGATTCGAGTTGGGTTTTATCATGGATCAGCGGAAAATCTCAAGTGTCTGACTACCTCTCTGAGCTTTGGGGCTTACTTTTTGTATCATTTTGGGCTCCTGGTGTGAGCATCTTGATCATGCCAAGTTTTTTTAGTGATTCATTCAAAATAAATAAATAAATAAATATGGCCGATATAGCCCAAAGAGTTGAGGTGTTTAACTTTTTACTGTTTACACCAGTCGGTATGGCCGATTTGACCATAGTCACCAAGTCGGGGGTTCGGCAATAATTCACCGAGATTAAAATTCAGATAAAATCGGCACAATACGGCAAGTTCGGGCAAATATTCTAAGGAAAAATCAGAGAGAAAAATAATAATAAATAAGAAGATTTAAATTATATATATATATATTGTAAAAAATCGTGAATTATTTGGGAATAATCTGTGAATTTTTGTAAACACGCAAATTTCGGAAAAATTTGTGAATAATTCACAGAGCCTTAAAAATTTGTAAATTATTTGTAAAAATTCGACGATTTTTGTGACTACGGATCTAGTCAAATTTGTGAATTATTTGTAAAAATTCGACGATTTTTGTGACTATGGAACTAGCCGATGATACCAGCTGATAGAAACGGTATGGTTATGGTACGAGTACGGCACAAAGGGTGCCGTAACTGTAATAACCCAGATTTTTGAATTTTATTTAATGGTATTAGATGATGTACCACACAGTGCGTGGTGCTAACGCTCCACACCGGAATATACTCACTTTAGAAATAGTCTGATTTTTTTTTATATATCAATATTAGACTCAATGCGGAGTACTCGTCGATACGATTCCAACGATATATAATTTGTCGATTTTCGATAAGAATATAAAAAGTTATGCCCGTTTGAAGAGTGAAGCGGGTTAAAGGGCACAACTGTAAATTTGGGAGAGAATCACCATTTACCTTGGTGCTTCTAGTATTTGAAGCAACCTCTTCAAGCTTTTCAACGTATGAATTCTACTGCGTAGAAAACTACTATTTTATTAAATCTTATACGGAAAGTCTTAATTAGAGTTAACTATCTGAGAATTAGATATATATATTACTTCTTCTCTCGGTTGTCTTTCTTTATCCCTCTTCTCGCAAAAGCTACAGCGACAGCCATCTTCTAATTCATAAATCGGATCTCCATCGATTTTCGATCTTATCGTAGAATTTTACACCATCAAAGTTTCTCATCGCACGACCAATTTATCGTGAAAGGAATTCTCATGAAAAGACTTCGACATATCGTCTCTCGAATCCGATCTCCATCAACCCAAATTATCGTAGGATTCAAACACGCTCAACGGGTGCCTCTAAATCCATCTTAAATTATTTAGTTATTTCTTAAAAAGATAACCCTAATTTTTCCTTAAATTTTGATAAATTTCGGGTCTTAAAAATATAGAAATTAGGCCCAAAATCGATAGGATCGTTTTTCCCAGATTTTCGTGAAATTCGGCCAAACTCTTCAACAGACACAGCCTCGGTATTTTGGCCATAACTTTTTATCCCGAACTCGGATTGACGTGATTCTTACGGCATTGGAAAGAAGACAACGAAATCTATAACTTTGTCTGAAATAGCAATTTCACGAATTTAATATTTTTAAGGTCAAAATTGAGCTGCAAGTCGGGATACATTCTAGATGATCCAAGGTTACACGGGTTTGACATTATTTTTTTAACTCTTTGACTACTTTATGCTAAACTTATCTCTAGACTTATAAATCCCTAAGATTAAATAAAATACATTAAATAGCTTGCATCGAATAACAATCTATAAGTTTAAGGGGTCAAATATGGATGCTTTTCAATACTTACCATTCTATTACCTCCTCTAAGCCTCATACAATTCTTGAATTGACACATGCGCTCCTTTAGAATTTTAAAATATGTTGGATCGCTATACCAGTCAATCACCAAATTTCATGAATATAATTAACTTTAATGAAGTATAGTTTCAACACTATTGTAAAATAAATATAGTTAAATATTTCTTATTTTACTTTTACTTTAATATTTCAGTATGTTATGCTCTTTATTAATTTTCTTCAAAATATGAAATGTTTAAGGTTTATGTTATAATTCATTCTTATATATGTTCACCATTATCGTATGACATTCATCATATAGAAAATCACGATAGGGCATACGCATATAAGTTAAGAATAAAATATGACACATAAGCCTTAAGTCACGGTGGGGTTTCTTTCACGGTCACGTGGAACTTGGAATGTAGGCATCCATGTACGGATGCAACCCCTCTATGGTAGTATGGGATACCACACGAAGCACATCTAGGTTACTACGGAACCCTTCCCTTGGAAAACGTGGTTTAGTGAAGCCTATCACACCGTGGCCTATTCTAACTAAGTTTTAAGAAGAAAATAAGAAAAGAATATGTTAAGACACATATATATTAAGAAAGTGGGGACTTAAGCCCACACAAATATAAAATCGGGGCGGGGACCTAAGCCCGAATAATAATGTTATGATAGGTTAAGATCTGTGAAGGCATTAAATATAAATTAAGTTTCTACATGCGCCATACCTTACGAGCCACCGTAAGGGCTCAACGTCTGATCAAGACGGGTCTTAAGGACATTATAGCTTTGTCTCGAACTAAGGGACATCGTGGTTACTATGCCGCAACCTCATCCGGCCGGATGGTGGTTTATATTATGATATGGAGGTTAGGTGGTTATCTACATGGACCTCGCGTGGTAGGCTCGAGCAAATGATCCCGCATGCATCGTTTAAATAAGATAAGATGCGAAGTACGTTGTGTAGGCGTATGGAGTAATTAATAAGACTTACGATATGTCACGTATGCTAAGTTGATGAGACAAATAGGAAAAGAGATAAGAAAATAGAAGCATCATGCACTCTTCATGTTATATTAGTATATTTTTCAGTCTTGATTATGATAGTCTATGAATTATGGATAAGTTATTTCATTTATTTAAGATGTTGGTTATATTTTAAAAATGCACCGCAATTCAAGCGATTGCACACACGCCCACCTGAGTAAGTTATGGTGGATCGATTGTGCAACCCATGAAGTTCTGTGATTGAGTAAACTCACCCCCCTCCCAAAATCTAACAGTTTCAGGTGAAAATTCTGCTTATCCCGTCCTTGATGATTTGAGAGCTGCTGTTCCGGAGGCGGCTTACGTAGATGGAGACGTTGGCTATCATCCGGAGGAGAGCGTAGATCCAGCAGATTTCTACGAGCCTTAAGAGTCCTTTGCTTTAGACTTTATTCTTTGAGAGACATATTCTAGTTATTTTGATATTTTTGTGAGTTCATGTTTAGGACCATTTTATCCTACGTAAACCTTATTTTTTCCTATCTTAGATGCATGATTAGGATTTATCTTTTTATTGTCTTTTATAATTCCCGCTGTTAATTTATGAGTATTATTTTTAATGCTATCTTACATGCCTCAATCCATATGCTAAGTCAATTTATAGATTATGTGTATGTCCGCTTATCGCCTTAACCAGCGTGCGGTGTCATAACACGGAATTCTAGGCCCTCGATATCGGGTAAGGATTTTGGGTCGTGACAGTAACCGACAACCAACTAAAGTGCACATGCCTACTTGCTGTCCTATACTTGCCCTTAGATGTCAATCACAAGCACAAAAATGTCAATTTCTTTTGATGGAGTTAGTGGGCCTCCATCTTTATCTTCATTTTCCTCTTTTTGTATAAGCAAGATGAGGTTAAGGGCAAGGGTCAAAATTTCGTCATTCCGATACGTATTGTTCGAGCTCAAAGCCGATACGTATCGGACGATATAAGTGGAGGACAGATTTGTTGAGGACAAAGTGCAGGTCGCTGACATGGTGTAATAAGACTGGCTGTACCGACCTGCATTAATTGACCCCCATCACACTTGCAGCAAATTACGTTACACCATATCAGTCGCATGCACTTTGTTTGCATAAAATTTATCCTCCATATAACACTTACATATTTACAATGTTAAAAGATGTTAGATAAAAGATACATCATTGGTTAGAACTGATTTTGTCTGTACTTAGAGCTAGTTTGTTTGTCTTTGGGTTTTTATATTACTGTAGAGTGGTTGTACATCCTTTCCTTTTGTACTTACTGGGGTTTCATTTGAAAAATAGCTCTATTAGCATCTACCGTATTACTGAGGGCACCTATGCAAAAATGACTGATTTTTTTCAGTCATTTTTTGAAACATTTGTCTCATGAAATAAAAAATTACCCGTTTGATGGTATGCACATGGTGTGAGGATCCATTGTGTTGAAGATTGAGGCGAAAAATGATTTTCAACATCAAATTCAAAGCAGTCAACAATTTTAAGCATAAGTGCCCTTAGTAATCCGATGGATGCAAATAAAGCTATCCTTTCATTAATGAAAAGGAGGGGACTCTTTTTACCCCATAGCTTACTGAACAGAAAGGACAAAGAGTTAAACTGGGCACTCACTTTAGGCCAACCCATTGCTTACTGAACCGGAAAAAACAAAGAGTTAAAATGGGTTGGCCTAAAGTGAAAATAAGTTGATGGATGCTAAATAAGTTTTTTTTTTTTGACTAATAGGAGACTAGTTAATAGCCTATTTTTTCTAAATAGGCCCCTCAACCTTAAAGTGGGTACCAAATGCCAACAATTCTCTTACCCACGCCTAAGATGACTTTGTCGAATCAAAAAGATAGCTTTATTATTATCGTCCTCCATGCATGGTGCTCTTTTTCCATAAAAAATCTTCTAAGCTCTCAGCCAGAAATAGCGGCAATCAGCTCATTGCCCATTACAAGACATTTTTATTTTCGAGTCGAATATCTTGATTTACTCGGGATTATTAGGATCTGCTGGAGAATATATGGCTAGAATATCGTTTTAAGTAGGGATATTGCCATTTTTTAACTTTAAAGAAGCAAAATATATGGCTACTTATTGAGTAGCAAAATCACTTGGGACGGTCAAAGCAATGATATTAGTTACTTTTTTCTCATTTTTAGGATTTGGTACACTTGAAAATTTTAGTACTTGGTTTCTTATTTTCTTTTATAAGTAAGATGAAGGTGACCTTTGGATTTGAATAGAATAGAAAAAATTATAAATGGCATGAGTACGTATCTCAAGATTTATAGTATGAAAGATTGAGACAAAAACAACCTTTCATCGTTTGTTTGATTCAAAGTAATTAATAAATTTTCTGGTTAGGTGTCCTTAAAGTTTTAGTTGATGGAAATAAATATACCCTTATTAACCAAGAGGGGGTTGGCCTAGTGGTCAGGACCACGCCTCAAGAAACGGAGAATCTATGTTTAATCCACCCACTCCTTTAGGCCACTCAGGATTTATCTCTACGGACTGGTACATGTGAAGTGCGGGAATTACATGTGTCGTTTAGGCTCTAACTTATTAGAGCTCGCTCGAGTGAGAACTAAATCTGCTCGAGCGAGGTGGGTCACCCAAAAGGACCAACTTACTAGTGTAAGTCACTCGAGCGACCAATGTATTATTTCAAAGGGCGATTTCTCTAGTCTAAGTCGTCTAAGTGACCTTGGTTCCCACTCGAGCGACCCGCGACGGACGAGTTATGCTTTGAATATATATTTAGTAAGTTGTGCTTAAACTAAAAGTCTGATTTAGGTCTTTTATATTTAAGGAGAAAACTCTTAGACGAATTAGCGAGTTGAGATATTATTGTAAAGTTTTGGTAAACCTATTTAGGGTTTTGTGGAGAGCTTTGGTGAGTGTTGAGTGCTCTTGTATTCTTCTGAAATTATTAGTATAGTAAATCATCGTTGCTCGTGGACGTAGGCAAACTTCCGAATCACGTAAATATTATCTCTTGTGTGATTGTGTTTGATTTTAATTTATTTTGCGTTCTTATTTGATCGTTCATTGTGAGATCATTGGTTAGTTTGGAAGTTTTCGCGCAACAAATTGGTATCAAAGCTAGGTTAAGTTTATGTTTTACGATCGAAGATGACATCGAAGTCCATAAAAATTATTAACGTGAGGTTTGAGGTTGAGAAATTCAACGAGAAGATTAATTTCGACTTCTGATAAGTACAAGTTCAAGATATCTTAATTTAACATGAACTGCACAAGGCGTTGAAAGGGCTTATGGGTAAGCCGGTGGATATGTCCGATGGTGATTGGGAAGAATTCGAAATTCAAGCGTATAATACGATTCGACTATGTCTAGCAAAGGAGATTATATACAATGTGATGCAGGAGAATTCAGCGATCGTGCTGTGGGCCAAATTGGAGTCTTTACATAACGAAATCTCTGCCGAGTCATTTTTATCTCAAGAAGCAACTGTACAAGTTGCACATAAAAGAAGGTACTCATCTCAACAAACATCTTAATGAATTCAATAGAATAATATTTGAATCATTAAATATTAGAGAAGAGAATAAAGATAAAGATAAAACACTATTGCTTTTATCTTCCCTCCCCAATTCCTATGAGCACCTAGTTACTACGTTGCTCTATGCGAAGGAGACTATTGAATTGGAGTTGTTACAGTGGCACTGCTTTGTAACGACATAAGGAAGAAAGGTTCAAGTAGTGATATACAAGCAGGTGACTTGTTGGTTAGGGAGAGTTCATAGAACCGTAAATCTGGAAGGGTCTAGGTCTAAATTCAGAAATGGAAAGACCGTAGAATGCTATAAGTGTCACGAAAATGGTTATATTAGAAGGCATTGTCCTCAATTGCAAGTTAAAAAGAACGATACTCAGGATTAGAAGTAGAAATGGGTTGTTGATGAGACCAGTATAGCCGAACAAACCCCGAATGATGATTGGAACGTATTGTCAGTGACTTCTGATAAATACTCATAGAATGCATGGATACTTGATTCAGGCTATTCATACCATATGTGTTCAAATAGGGATTAGTTCACATCTTATAAAGAGGTGGATGATGGAATGATTTTGATGGGTAACAATATGACCAGCAAAATAGTTGAAAATGAGAGTATTAGAATAAAAATGCACGATGAGATTGTGAGAACATTGACCGATGTATGCCATGTTCCTGAACTGAAGAAGAAACTCCTATCGTTTGGTACATTATACGCCAATGGGCTCGAGTTTGTAGCTCATGATGGAGTTTTGAAGGTGACATGGATCTTTGGTTATGATGACAATGAAAAAATTGAAAACTTTTACTTTCTATCAAAAAGTACAGTGACAGGTAGAGCGACAGTATCTATAACAAAAGATAACAGTTTATCCTTTATACAGCTATGACACATGCGCGTAGAGCACATATCGGAAAAAAGAATGACTGAGTTGAGCAAGTAGGGCTGATTGAAATGTGTAAAGACTGATAAGGTTGACTTTTATGAGCATTGTGTCATCGAGAAACAGTACAGAGTTAAGTTCAACACAACGATTCATACTACTAAAGACACTAAATTATATATATTCAGATGTATGGGGCCTTCAAAGGTTCATTCTAGAGGTGGTCCCAGGTATTTTGTCTTATTCATTGACGATTACTCTCGATATGTATGGATCTACATGATGAAGAGTGAGGATGAGAGTAATGATGAGGTGTTGAAAATATTTAAGAGGTGGAAAATACTGTTTAAGAAAAAGACTGGAAGGAAGGTCAATTGGTTAAGAACTAATAATGGTCGTGAGTACACCAATGGACAGTTTCAGGAGTTCTGTGAAGAGAACGGTATTGCTAGGTACTTCACAGTGAGAAATATACTGTAACAGAATGAGATAGCAGAATGCATGAATAAAACTCTACTTGAAAATATAAGATGTATGTTATCCAATGCGGGATTGGGTAGAGAGTTTTGGCCTGAGGCAGTCAGTACGACGTGCTATTTATTAACAGATCACTGACTACGACAATAGAGTGTAAGATTCTGATTGAGATATGGTCAAGGAAACCTGCAGATTACGGTGAATTGAGGATCTTTGATTGTGCATCTTACTATTATGTAAGAGATAGTAAAATTGATCCAAGAGCTAAGAAGATGATTTTTTTAGGATATACATATAGTGTGAAATGATACAGGTTATGGTATCCCAAGCAGAATAAGGTTGTGATCAGCAGAAATATGACTTTTGATGAATCTATTATGTGAACTTCTAGCAAATAAAATATTAAATTAGAGAGGTGGCAAAATATTAAATTAGAGAGGTGGCGGAAAATTAGTTTCAGGTGGAGTTAAAAAGTCCTACAGTTATTACATGAGAAAAAGGTATAAAAATTTCAAGTATAAAAATAGTTGAGAGAGAGTCGGAGCAATCTTTAGCAGATGTAAAACCCAAAAGAAATGTTAGAGCACCAATTCACTACGATTGCGAGGATATGATCGCTTATGCGTTGACGTTGGATGAAAATGAGTCGTCTTCATTCAATCATGCAATCAGTGGAAAGTGTACACAGGAATGGAAGACCGCATTGGTGAAGAGATGAATTTTCTTTATAATAATCAAACTTGGGAACTGCTAAGTTACCTAAGGGTAAGAGAGCGATTGGCTGTAAGTGAATTTATAAGAAGAAAGATGGTTCTCCGAAAAGTAGTGGTATAATGTACATGACACGGTAGCCAAGGGCTATATATGTGTAAAAGGAAGGAGTTGATTAGAATGAGGTGTTCTTGTGAAACACACTTCAATCCAAGTTTTGTTGTCAATTATAGTACAATTGAACTTGGAGTTTGAGTAACTCAATGTGAAAATGTCATTTCTACACAGTGATTTGGAGGAGGAAATCTATATGAACTAATCTGAAGTGTTCAAATCTCATGGAGAAGAGAGGTCAGTTTGCAAACTGAAAAAGTCCTTGTACGGGTTAAAGCAGTCATCGGGACAGTGGTACAAGAGGTTTGACATATTCATGGTGAGTCAAAATTATAATCGAACTAAATACGACAACTGTGTTTACTTCAAAAGGCTAGTAGATAGCTCGTATATTTATCTTCTCTTATATGTTAATGACACACTTACAACTGTAAAGAGTATGGTGGAGATTAATAAGTTAAAATCTCAACTTGGTATGAAGTTTGAGATAAAAAATAAATACCACGTTATCGGAATATATATATATATATATATATATATATATATATATATATATATATATATATATATATATATATATATACACACTACAAAAAAAGTGAGTTCTAGCGACGCTGATTTAACGGCGTGTTTTAAGAAAAGTGCCACTAAAACTAAATTTTCACGGCATTTTTCAGTAAAGCGCCTTTAATTTTTAATGACATCATTTCGCGTCACCTTATCTGCGGTGTTTACTTAAAAAATGCCACACAAATAAAATATTTGTGGCGCTCTATAGACTAAACACCGTGAATTAGACAATTAATTACGACACTTTTGAGTGAATGTCGCACGTGGTCAACAAAAGCCGCGAGTTAGACAATTAATTATGGCGCTTTTGAGTGAATGCCGCGATTTGTATATGAATCGCGACATTTATTTATTAAACCCGCGACATGGTCATCATTTTGACAGTATACCTTAAATTAGTTGACGTTTGTATCCATTAAACATTGCGATACCCATTGTCCCCGGCGTGTCTTTTCAACGCCGTGGAATGTCTATTGTTTAGCGGGAACGGTGGAAATTGGGCACCTATATAAAATCATCAGGGTTTTATCTCTTGACGCCATCTCTTCAAAACTCTTCTCCTTCTCTCAGGCATTTCCACCTTTGACAATCTCTTTGATTTAAGATTTAGACCCTAAGTCGAAACTCTTCAGCTTGGAGAACAACTCCCTCGTTGGACTCATTCACAACCTCTCTAGACTCCTCAATCTCAAGAGCCTCTTCTTCACTAGCAGTTTCTCCCATCTTATCACTCCACTGGATCCGAACCCTAGTTTGTGAGTTTGATTCCACCTTCCTGCAGCCTTAAGTTTATGCTCAGGTAAGGGTTTAAGCATTTTTTAAGGAATCTAAGGTTTAAATTTGGGAGTTTCATGTTTAGGGTTAGGGTTTACATTCTTTACCTTGTCACTATATATATCTTGGTATAAAGAAGAGAAAAGTTCTTAAAGGCGCCCCAAAAATATTTTTATCACCATTTCGGTGACTTTTTTATTTTATTACAAAAGAGTGGTCATGCAGCTACAAAACGGACCGCGTTAACGCACAACCCTTTCTATGCTATTCTGAAATTACCGAATAACCCTTTTCCATGATTCTTCGCCGGTCGTCTCCTCCCTCTTTCACAGTATTAAATGATTTCTTCTTCTCCGGAGACTATGGGGTCTCGGAGTTTGCCGGAGTTGAAATAAACGCCGGGATTGAGCAGACGATGCCGATTGCTTTTGATAGTAGCAGCAATAGGATCGGGCGATCAGGATTGGTCAATGGGACGTCGTGTGTTTCGATTATCAAACGACCAGAATCTGGTATGAATCTGACCGGAATATCTCCGGAGATTCGAGGAATTCCGGCAAAAAAAGAAGAAGAAGCATCATAATCTTCATGCAGCTCTTCGATCGGGCAGAATAGTGATTGCTCGATCAAATCGTCCACATCGGATGGTCAAGATTCTTCGGGAGACACGGAGGTTCAGAGCTCATATAAGGGGCCCCTGGATTCGTTGGATGCTTTGGAGTACTCGTTGCCCACCATTTTGAGAGAGCTTGAGTTGATGCAGATAGGTTTATGGCATAAAAGGGAATTTCATTAGTTTTTAAGGGGAGAGATATTAGAAGGGTAAAAACGTAAGAGAAAAGCACCATGGGCACTATAATTGTAAAAAAAGAGGCGACGTGTTTTTTGTGATAAAATAAGACGCAGGGCGCCATTTGGACAAAGGCCCTATAAAGAAACTGCTTTGTTCAATATCTTATATATATATATATATATATATATATATATATATATATATATATATATATATATATATATATATAGGGAGCCGGTTTGGTCCTCCAATGGAGGATAGTGACCGTCCTCCAAGATTCACATGGAGCTCCACGTGGCACCCAAAACACTTTTTGGGTGCCACGTGGAGCACAGGTGGACAGTTTAGATCAATATTAAAGAAAAAAAAAATTGAAATAAATTTTAAACCCACAAGTCAAAGTTTGACAGTTTTCATTAGTTCACATTTCACGATTCAAAATAAACACGGTAGAGATGAGTTTAAATTTTTTTTTTTTTCAAAGATGATCTAAGCAATGCACCCAAGGTCCATGTAGCACCCAAAAAGTGTTTTGGGTGCCACGTGGAGCTCCACGCGAAAAGTTGGTGACCGTCCTCCCATGGAGGACGGGGGCCTTTTCCATATATATATATATATTAATTCTATTTTCAAATTTGAAATTTTAATTTTCAGATTTTTAGAAAATATTCAGAGATTGATTAGCCTAATCTCATCATCATTATCATCCATGGAAGCAGACTGGTTTGCTTGGGCTTACTCTTTTATTTCTGTTGATTGCTTTGAATAACACGATGGGATTTTTTACTCCACATGGCACACATCTCAAATTTATAAATTAGTGACAAGGGGAGCGAAAATCAAGTGGTTATTCTTTTATTACTAAGATTTTATCATTATCATCATCATCACCATCTCCTAGCAGTCACTGTTTCACTAGTTTCTACTCCATTTTTTTCTAAAGCAAGAGCATGATGATGAGATAAGGTTGTGACGAAGGTGAATGAAAATAAAAAACATAACTTGACTTGTGAAAGAGAAAGAGATTGCAATGAGTTAGTGATTTATTGAAAATGGGATTTTTTTTTTGAAAATTATGGGAAAATGTGACGACCCAAACTCTTGAAACCAAACCCTAAATCGACCCGACCCGACTCAACCAAAAGCCTGTAGACCTGACCCGATTCGACCCAAAGTATACACACACACACACACACACTCTAACTTGTATATGCCATACACCTTAACCACTCCCATTGCAACTTAAATCCCTACCCATAACAGCCGAGCAGTTTTTCTTCTTCTTCAAATCGATAACGCTCACCATTACTCGCGAAGTGAATGCAAAAGATGAACGGTCACCCAATCAAACCTAGAAATAGAGCCCTATTCCTCCTCTCTTTTCCACACCAAGCCATCTTCTCCAAGCTCTCCTTCAAGATTTGTTCTTTCCTTCCTTGAGGTAAGTTTTTATATTTTAGTTCTAGTTGATAATTATTTTCTATAGATTTTTAAACCATAAATTAGATATGCTAATCTTTTATTTTATTCCTTTAAGTTCTAGCTCTGTAAATAAATTTAAAAATATTCTAGTTAGTTCTGATTTTTCACTTTATTCCTAGGTTTAAAAGTTTATCTCTAAAACTTGTTTTAAAACAGAAATTTCTAGTTCTGATTCAGTTCTGTAATTAATCTAAAATTATAATCTATTTTTAAATCTGATTTTATAAATGGTTTATATAAAGCTGATTTTATATTTCTGGTTTTATAATTTTAAAAACAGGAACTTCTAGTCTTATTCTGATTTTGTCCTAATATTGTATTTTTTAACTCTGATTTTCCACATTTAAATCTCTTCTTATAATCTGATTATCTGTAGTTTAATATTTTATGTCTGGTTTTATTTTATTTCTGGACTAGTTCTATATTCTATTTTATTTTATTTTTAATAAATCTGGTTGATTAAAATGATGGGTTAAATTCTGACTTTATAATTTCGTTTTTATAAATCTGTTTTTATATCTTAAGGATTTAGTTTTAAATCTGGATATATATGCTGATAGTGTATTTCAAAATTCAGTTATAATAATCAGAAATTATAAATATGATATTCTGTATATTTAATCTGTTTTACAAATCTGTTTTACAAATCAGATTTTTGTATAATCTGTTTTATAAATCTGATTTTAGGATCTGTCTTACAAACCTGATTTTACAAATCTGATTTTTATAATCCGTCTTAATATGTAAGCTGATTTTATATTCTGTTATATAATATGAGTTTTCATTCGGTTTCTATTTTAGATTATACTCTGTTTTATATTTTCATCCGATTTTATATATATAGTCTACTTATATGCTAATCTTATATTAAAATATAATTATATTCTGATATTAAAAAGGATTTAAGAAATTGTTTAATACTAAACCAAGGGTTTTAAAACTGATTTATAAAGTTGTTTTAAATTAAAAATTTTAGATATTAAAATAAGGATTTGAAATAACTAGTTAGAATCCAACCTTACATCGATAACCGAGTTCGTTCTTTCTTCTTGACCGAGTTCCCTTTTCCCTCAGATAATTACCTGAAATCGTGAAACTTCACACCACCTTCACAAGACCTTTGAATCTGACGTCTGAGGCAAGTAGCCTATCCCATAGCATGTTTTTAATACGTACCTTGTTAGTAATGATGCAATTGTTTTACATAGTATATACAATAAAAATGATAAGTAGATGGTTGAATGGTTATTGATAGCATGTATAATCTTAGACTTGTCTTATTCAGTCATGATTATTTCATTTTGATTAATGTTAGAAAAATATAAATGTCGTAAGCATTGTATAGTCAGTTTATTCCTCATATGATCTAACCAGCTTGAAATATCATACTGTGAGAATTTATAAAGCACGCTAAAAATTTCTCAAAAGAAACTGATATGAATGACTGTAGAAATGAATTATATTGTAAAGATAATTATGATATGATTTTGATTAAGATCCCCATGGGGCCGCATGGTAGTATTGGATGAACGGATCCATTTGTGTACTTCCGTAATACGAAGTAAACCCGTCAAACCGGATCGGCACGGTTGACAATGGGATTAATGAAAGAATGGAGCCCTCCTTGTGACTGGTATCCATGATGAATGATTAATGATGAATGATGAATGATGATGTGAATGCAAATGCACTTGGATCGGTGCTATTGATTAACAATCGTACAATATATGAGGTACAATTGTAAATTAAGTTATTTTTCTTTATATTGAATCATTAGATGGTGTAGCTGATGTTAATTCTATTGATATAAAATTTTTAATTTGAAACTGATAAAAGTGACAAAAGAAGTTATATTATTATTGGGGGTTACTTGTTGAGTTTATCTCACCCCGTTGCTATTTAATTTCAGAAATCAGACCTCGTGGTTCGGAAGCTGCACCTCAGGAGAAGACCCTAGAAGACTTGTTGGTTTAGCCTTGGTTAGGAAGTGTTTTAAACGTTGTAATTATAAATAACTGTAATTTGAATTTTGTATGAGAATGAACCGTTATGTTTCCTTTATTTGAATTTTGACTATTGAATACGTTCATGTGCCGAAATGGATCACGTATCGGATTTCGGGGCGTGACAGAAAACTTCTTGGGTAACTCTTTCTTTTAGAGAAAAAAGAAAAATGACAAGAGTTAGTGATTTATTGAAAAAGATGGCGATCCTTTTGATATCGCATGTGACTAGTTTGGAGTTATAGTCTAGCCTCAATTGTGGACCTTTCGTCCACGCTACTTTCGGATGCATAGTAGCTGTAATAGCCTGAAAAATCACACTAAACTATAACCTCGAGATCCGTGCCCGATCGGTCACAGGTTTGACCAATTAGGAGTTCGATAGTTAGCGTAGAGTGTGATGAGTGAATGAGATGAGATGGTTTGTGAAGCTATGTGGTGTGTGTTGTGAATCTGAAGTCGCATACACCTATTGAGGTGCATGTGCTCAACACACAAGCTAGGGGGGGATAAAAGGGTTTAATAACCCTAGAACCAATAGCTTTGGTTGTTGAGAGAGAAGTAAAGAAGAGAGAGAGAAGGAGAGCATAGTTAATGCAAGGAGTAAATGCTAGTTGTGGAAGGGGGATTCGAGCAATAAACGTCGGATTCGACGCGAGGGATTCGCTAGAAGCAAAGCTGGAACCCTAGCCTTCCAACCACTTGATTTGAAATCAATTTGAGATTGATTCAAGGTAAATTTTTGTGAATAAAATGCATAGATTGTAGAGGTTAAATTGTAGTTGAAAATGGTGTAAATCATAGGATAATGGTTTAGAAAAATAGAGGAAAAAGTGTGGAAAAAGATTGGGAAGAACAGCTCGAAAAGGGGCTGAATCGGGCAATTTCGATTAATCGAAATTGAGTTTCAATTAATCGAAATTGGGTTTCGATTAATCGAAATTGGCCAAGAAGTTGAAAAGTCAGGAAACCCCGATCTCGATTAATCGAATTGAATTTCGATTAATCGATTTTGGATTTCGATTAATCGATTTGGGTATCGATTAATCGACTGGGAACCTCCAGTGGACCCCAGGGGCTGGAGGAAATGACTTGTGGAAAATCGACTAATCGAAATGGGATTTCGATTAATCGATTTCAATTTTCGATTAATCGATTTGGGATCGATTAATCGATTTTAGGAACTCGATTACTCGAATTGAGAATCGACTTGGCTAAACAGAGAATTTCGATTAATCGAATTAGGATTCGATTAATCGAATGAAAATCTCGATTAATCGATTTGAGAATCGATTAATCGATATTGACTTTCGATTAATCGAATCAGTTTCGATTAATCGATTTTGGAGTTCGATTAATCGACTGAGCTCATTTATGTTAACTTTTGAGTTTGACTTTAAGATTCTTGGAAGGTCTTGGACCTCCTTTATTGCATCTTTAGTGATGTGCTTCACATGTTATGTGGTACCATAGGTGGTACGTGTGAACTAGTGCACAAGGAGTCACGTGTGACCTTGATGCGTTGATCAACAAAGACTTGAGGTAGGGAACACCTTGAACATGTAATTTATTTTACAAGAGCATGTATGTAGTGATATAGAATTCAAATTCAAATGTTTATTGCTTAAGAATTGTGAAAAGTGTGTGTGAGTAACACCATAAGAGTAAGTATAATGAGCCATCCCCAGGGGATGAAGAAGTAAAGAGATAAGAGCATCAGGTGTGATGCAAGTAAATGGATACATCCCAGGGATGTATCCAAGATTGAATCATGATTGATAGGGCCTAACTGATATAAGATAGCACATTTATACGGTGAATAACTATATATAAGGTACCGATATTTTTGTTATTTGAGGGATATCCACGATCGACACGGCAGATATCCGTGGACCGACACGATTTAAAACCGTAGGCCAAAGTGCGAGGCTTATCCGAGACATGTGAAGCACACCCCAAGGGTGTTGATTTGAGACAAGTGAAACCCCGCCACCAATCCCCAGGGGAAAGGGGCTTGGGTATTAATTGTATTCCCAGGGAATACGTTAAAAGTGTCTATATAGATGACGATGAAGGGTATCTCATCGGGGCTCGATGTTATATTGCTCGGGGATTACTTAAGTTGAAAGTTTAAGTTTTGCTTTAGGCCTTTTCAGCATTATTCATGAGTAAATAAAAGACACGAGTAAACTACCAGTAAAATGTAATACTTTTTAACTGTTTCATCCGAAATTGCATAGACACATCATGCATGGCATATCATGGAATATATGTGAGTAATAATTTATATGTTCAACTGTGTTTTGTTCCCTATTGAGCTAGGATGTAGCTCACCCTATAGACTATACGTCGCAGGTCCACTACTAGCAGCGGCCGAGGCTTCAGGAGACGCTGACCCTGGTGAGTCGGACCTTGCGGCCGGCGACGAGTTGGAGCCACCTCCTGAGGACTTCTTCTAGAGGACTCCGTTGTGCCACTTTGAGGGCTTTTGAGAGAGATTGGTACGGCTTGGTATGTCAAGCCTTGTTTTGGTTAAACCATGTATATATTGAGTTGGGATTATTCTTTTGGGGCGAACCATCCGTGATGATTGCTATCATCGATGGTTCGGATCGGTTCTCCATTCATGCAGAGGCATGAGGGTAGAACTGTCTTTTGGAGAATTACTTAATATAGATTTAAATTCTGCAGCTCCTTTATTGTTTCATTTTATGCTTGATATGCCAATGTTCCGTGCTTAGCTAAGGGGCACGGTCAAGATGATCGTGCTGATGGCACGGATTTCAGGGTGCCGAAATCCGGGCTGTCACAGTAGCCCTCTCCAATTCAGTCAGCTTTTTAAGGCATAGTTTTGGAGTTATAGTCAGTTTCAAACAACCCTTTTAAATTCAGTCAGAACAAGGCTTAAAAATTCATGGGGAGAAAATTAGAGATTTCAAATAACCCTTTTAAATTTACTGAGAACAAGGCTTAAAAATTCTTGGTGAGATGATTAGAGAATTAAATCTCAGTGGGTTACTTTTGGAATTTATGCATCATTGTACATCATAATAATGTTGATCATTAATATCGAATTTTAATGAACTTTGTTTTCTTTCTGTGGTTGTTTATCATGGGTGCTATTTCAGGTCTATGTTTATCGTGTATTCTCAAGAATCTTCTTGAGACTTCACCTTATAATTAAAACAGGGAAAACAATTAAAATACTTTATTTTATAAGGAAATTTTTTTATGCTATGAGACTTTATTCTCATATGCACTATATTATTTGAAGACCCTCAGCAAAAGATCTATGGTGTTAAAAAGGCTTTTTTCTTGAGATTTCATTGTCAGAAAATCTTCCACTAGTTTTTACTCTTCTTGTTGCCATGGAGACTAGTCTCCTTAGATTGTTGGTGACTACTAAAGAAGAATTATTAGTCTCTCTTGTTGCGGCTCCCTTTTTAGGCTTCTATTGATGCAAAGAATTTTTATTTTTTGTCAATGTGGAGAATATTCAATCTTTTAAATATGTTAGAAGAATGCTATTGTGGCTGTTAAAAACTTTGGGCATGTTGAGAGTTTCTGACATTAATATTGGCTGTAGAAGAGGTGGCGTTAAGTTGGTTGCGTAATGGGTCAAAGGGATTTAATTCTATCACTGATTCTCACCATTTTCAAAGCCAGGTTTCATGTCAACCATTGAGTTGTTGTGAAACGACATATAAAACAGAGGTACTCCTGCTAACCAAAAGGAATGTTTTTTCGGAAACATTGATGCTATAGTGTATTTGTAGGACATATGAGGAAACCAACTCAAAGGAGCAATTTGTAAGGCTCTTCTAGAAAGATCGAAGAATGGTTGCTTTCCTTGAGGTTTGATCTTTATTACAATTAATTTTCTTGATTTATATATATATTTTTATCGGTATTTTCTTGATTTATATTAATATGAGGTATCATATTAGTAGGTTATTATTTTAAAACGCCAGCCTAAGCTAAACAATGAGATCAATCACTTTCAGTTCATTGGGGCTGTTTATATAATCCTGTAGTCTATACAAACTAATTGAGCTAAATCTACTATGAATAAGTGTGCCTAGTGTAGTTAACTAATGAACCATTCATCAGACCAAGTGAGTGCATGTGCCCATCCATTCGTTTATGTTAGTGCCCCTTTCCTGTGGAGAAGATCTCGTTACATTTTGGCCTCGTAATTGACATATGCAGGTGTTTGCCTATGCTTGTTGTTTGGGCTTCATCCAAAGAGACAAAAGGTGTCTTTGAGATGTAATTTGGATGATTGCAGCCATCAACAAATCAATCATTGTTTTTAAGCAAAAACAATAGCCAAACTATTCTAACTTTGCACCTAGGATTCTAAATATGGGAATGGTGTTCTTTTCCACAAAGTACAACCAGAGCACTCAACACACTTTTTGGAACTGAGAAACCATTAGTGCTTCTACATTGGTTTGTTATGGCCTGAAATGGCCTTTTCGGTATCAATCAAAATTTGAGAGATAAAATTAACTTTAATCTATATAAATTCTGCTTTTGTTCTTTATACTAGTGTCAGTTTTTTATAGTTTCGATTGAAGGTCCGTATTGTCTAATTTTTTTATTGATATCTGTGGTGAAGAGTTGAAGGGGATGACAGGACCCTAGATGATGAAACAGAGCATCAATGTTGATGCCCAAATTTTTTTTAATTCTTTTCAGGTAAGTCGATCATCTTTAGCCATGTGTACAGACTGGGTGATGTCGTAGCAGATTCTTTAGCGAAAGAGGAGGGAAGAGGGAGCTGCAATGGGTCTTATAGGTTTGGTTGACTCTCTTGTGATTTTTTTTTTTCATTTCTATTGTAGTTGTGTTGGGGGTGGTGTGTGAGCGATTTGCTCTTCCTCCCCTTGTACTCTATTTTCTTTTGGGTTTGAAATGAAAAAAGATCTTTTGTGGCGATTACTTCATACTGTACCATGAGTTGTCACTGTCCAAGTTTATCAATACCCTTTATTCCATAATATATAGGGAACAACTAATTATTTTTGTTTAAAGAAGTAATTTAGGGAGCCATGTGAGGACACCACCTAAACCGTCTGATTTGGACTTGTGCCATGTGAGGACACCACTTTCTTCAAAGAAATTTCTAATATGTTTAGCTTGTTTGAATAATAGGGATCTTCACCTAAACCGTTTGATTTGGGGACTTGTGCCATGTGCGGACCCCACTTTCTTCAAAGAAATTTCTAATATGTTTAGCTTGTTTGAATAATAGGGATCGTCACAATAACAAGTTGACTGGGTCAATCCCTCCTCAAATTGGACGCTTGAAAGGCCTTAGAACACTGTATATTTCTATTCTCATTGTTGGCTTTTGCTTGGAATTCATGTAGAAAAATCTAACGTTTCACTCATTCTTATCGCATGAAATGCAAATTTGTAATTTTCTTTATATTTCGTAAGTTACAAACTGATATTAGTGTTAAGGACATAATTATATTGTGGTTGTTTTGTGTCATATTCATTCATTATGAATTGCTATATATTCTAAGATCTGGTAGAGGAGATTAAGCGTCTTAAAGACCAATGCTCACAAAATAAATATAGTTTGTAAAAGACTGAATGGGTGGTTTTTGTTACCTTGTATGCTCAGCTTGTTGTCCCCTAGTGTAGTGGAATCTTCATATCAATGCATCTTCAGATGATTGATCTCATCGATTGTAACGTGTAAAGACGACTTTTTTCAATCTACATGTTTGTTTTAATTAATTCTTCAGGATTTCAATATTCGTTAGTTATTACAGTAAGATTGACAAAAGCCAGAGATAGTTTCTTGAATTGGGTGTGAGAAGAATGAATGGTTCAATTTTTTTCCATGGATGATGCCTGTAAAGCCAAGGTGGAGGGAGTTGGATTTAGTCGAAGGTCTCTTTTATCTATCTCAAGTGGTAAAGTGTTGATAGAGACCCTAAGATAAACAAGACTAAGGGGTTGTTTCTTGCTGCCAAATATGTGAAAACATCATTTATTGAAGCTCTAGATAACATAAGATACATCATACATATGTTTTTATGTTTGGAATAGTTAGAAGATGATTTTATAGGATCTCTCCACCACTATGTTAGTTAGGGATGGTAACATGCATCTATGTTAGATGCTGCAACCCTAAGAAGCTCAAACTTAGTTGCATGAAGTGGGTGTGATATTTTTATGAAGCTTCCTTGTCATGTCTGATCTTATGCACTCATGGGATAAGTTTGGGTTGCAAAAATTTAAGTAGTGGGTTAATTATATGAAACCTTTTACTGTATTGAGCTACTAATAGCTCTGTTTCTTTTGAGTTTTGTTCTCTTTTTCAAATTTTTGTTATTAAGTAGGCCATGTAGGTACTTTTGCTTTATAATTCAAGAAGTTTTTACTGTTCTTCATAAATTTGTGGGGCTTCTGTCATTAATCATCTGAAACTTGTGACATGTTATCTTTAGGGTTATATATGAACAACGACTATCTGATGGTTTCTTGCAATGGTGGGCTTAATC
Organism: Chloranthus sessilifolius; assembly: GCA_021018995.1. Classification (NCBI taxonomy): domain Eukaryota; kingdom Viridiplantae; phylum Streptophyta; class Magnoliopsida; order Chloranthales; family Chloranthaceae; genus Chloranthus; species Chloranthus sessilifolius. Next base: position 260,052 of record JAJIZI010000016.1, on the reverse strand, counting down.
AGATGCGGCAACAATGGTCGGTGGGTAGTATCATGCTATTTTCTTGTTTAGTGTAGATATTTTATCCTTCCAGTCTTGTACCTATTTGTTATTTGAGATATTAGCTCAATGAGTCTCCTTTTAGCAATTTGTAATCTTTAGAGCACAAATGTATATCAGGTTCTTATGTATGCCAGAGTACATATTCCACTTGCTTCTAAGAACCCATGTCATGATTCAAATCTAGGTTCCTTAAAGTACAATTTTAAGGAACTAAAATGACATGACCAAGGTCATTTGCCTTTTACTTAAAATACAATTTCTATAACATAGAGTATCCCAGGCCGATCGACACCCAAATGTGGGCGATCGTTCTCTGGCTTATACTAGCTAGTATCAATATCAATTTTTGCTAATATTTATTGGGGAGCTAGTTGCACGAGATTTGTATCATGGCACGTGTTAAAAAGAAACACTTGGCATTTTTGGGACTCATGCCACATAGAACACCATCTAAGCCCTTTCATTTAAAGGCCATACATAAGGATCTTTGGAGCCAGATTGACATGAAACACAGTCCTATCATTTAATTCAATATAATCAAAGTCCATAAACTAATTCAATGTCCTGAATTAGATGAAGGTAGAGACTATGCTTCGTGCCCATCTTTGGTACCAAAGATCTATTACAAGATGGCTTTGGTGCTCCACCTGACACAAGTCTCAAGATACCAAGTCTTTAATTTCTTTTTAACCTGTGTGCTATGTAGTATGTACACATCTTGTATGCAACTTGTAGCTCCCTATTTTTTTTTTTTTTTAAAGCCTACTTTTACCGGTGCTTCTTTGGAAAACGCCGCTAAAAGAACTATTTGCGGCGCTTTTTATATAGTTTTGGTGGCAATATCTGATGTCAGTATACATTTTCATTTTATTTTAAAAGCATAAATGTCATGGCGTTTTCGAACAAACGCCGCTAAATGTACCTATTTGCGGCGCTCACTGATATTTTATCCGACGTTTGTTAAACGCCACGAATAATTCACCTTTAGTGGCGCTTTGCACAAAACGTTGCTATAAATGCCGCAAAAACTATCTACGACACTGGTATTGCCGATGCTTGAGGAAAATGCTGTGAAGTATTTTGGCAACATTTCTAAGACTTTTTGCAACGTTTTCTAAACGCCCCGAAAAGTCAATTTTTTTGTAGTGATATATATATATACTAGTAAACATGCACGTGCAAAGCACGTGTTGCTCTATAAAATCATAAAATAATAATAAATTTATAAAATGGAAAATGTATGTGGGTTCTGATATATGGATGGACCTATGCATTGAGACTTTAGATGTTAAGTGTTCGTTAGTATGCTTTATGATTTATTGAAGATAAAAAAAAAAGACTTATTACTATATTTTAAGAGTTCAATTTTCGGGGTTTGCAGGACTTACGGTAATGAGATATGAGTTAGGGATATTTTAGGTATGAAAATATGACAAAAACTATTTTTACTTTTATATAGTACTACTAAAAGTGCACGTGCGTTGCACATGTTAATATAAATGTGAAGATACCATCGAATTCCTCTTATTTAAATGTCATATTCTAAAGATCTTCGATCTCTATCATATGACTTAACACAATAAATGGCCATTATCTCATCTATATTTGACTACTTTGAATTATATAATAGAGATTTTATTTTATACCAATCTTCTGCATTAAACATATTTAGAACATGACCTTCAAATCCAATGGCTAAGATGAAGTTTTCACTTGACATAAGTCCTTCAAATACCAAGTCTTTCCTTTAAAGGATAACTCTAATTATACCAATCAGATTTCTAAGTGCATTGCATTCGATCAATTTATGGTTTTTATTGCATACATCCCTAAAAAATGATCGAAAGTTATGGGGCACGCATCATATTCAAACGTGATTTTCGATCACTTTTTGGGATGTTTTATGTGTACCACATGTAATAAAAAATTAACTGTCAGTACACTCATTATCTCAAGGTCTACGATTTGGACGAAAACGACCGTATTGTCTAATTCAAAACAGTCAATGATATTCGACTATGATGTCATTCAAAATTGATTTCCAATTCGATCTTCTATATGATGATCCTGAGTTAAATGGTGTACCATTAGACAATCAATTTTTAATCTGCGTGACACACATCCCAAAACAGTAACTGAAAATCATGTGACAGACATTATGCTCAAACATGATTTTCAATCACGTTTTGAAACGTGCAACACCTAAAATAATAAGTTGATTGTTAGTACTCCCATGATCTCATACATTATGGGGAAGATTATGCGACAAATGATCTCTATCTTCTGATTCACAATAGTTCGGTTATCGGTTATAGTACTATTAAAAATTCGATCATTATAAATAGAACGGTTCAATTTTCATTTTAATCTTTCATCCCAAAAAATAACTGGAAATCATGTGACATACGAAAATATGATCATGGGCATACCATCAAAAGGGCAAAGAATTATGTAGCTTACTAATTTTTGGAACATGTACAAGAATTTGGTTCATGCAATTGGCAGACCACCTCATGTCATTTGACATTCAATCGGTTTATTGGTTATATAGTTAAAAACTTAGAATCATTAATTATAAATCTCATAAAAATGCATGTGCATTACACATGGTGCCAAAATAAAAATTTTAATTGAAAAATGTGATAGAAGATGTATAATAGTCACTTGCACCATGTATACTAACATGGTGTCAAAATGGTGTCCCATATATAAAATCTCTAACTTTAATTTTATATGCATGCCATCATTTTAAAGCCACATGATTATCATATAAATCATATTTATGTTAAAATAACATTAAAAAATAAAAATAAAGTAGGGTTGCCAATGGGTCGTGTTAAAGCTTTGACTGCCCGATTGGTAAATGACATATGCTGACTTGACCTGGCTTGATGGTGCACCCTAATTCGACCTAATACTTGAAGGGTCAAGGGTATATGCCCATTCCGATCTGACACCTATTCCGACCTTAACCTGAAGAGTCGAGTGTATATGCCCAGCCCGACCTGACACCTGATTTGACCTGATTGAAAAAACTCTATTATTATTATTATTATTATTATTATTATTATTATTACTACTACTACTATTACTACTATTATTAATTATTATATAAAATTTTGTAACTCGAGCTTAGTCGACCAAACTCGACCTGACACCTATCCCGACCTTAATCTGAAGGATTGAGTGTATATGCCCAACCCGACCTGACACCTGACTTGACCTGGTTGAAAACACTCTATTTTATTATTATTATTATTATTAATTATTATTATATAAAATCTTGTAACTTGAGCTTAGTCGACCAAATTTTTCCTTAACCCGATCCAACCATACCTATAGATTGTGTCTGACACTTCATGCATGACTTAGCCGAATTACCCAAGTTTAGTACTTAGCCTAATAAAAAAGTCGATCTATTGAGAGCCCTACGTAGAAGTATCATATGTTTGTTTAAGTCATATAAAGTTAAGTGTTCCCCTAAGTCTTACAACCAACATACGTATGAGTACAAGTAATCTGATCAGGTAAGATGATAAGATTTGATCAGGGGTACATTAATCGTGGCTCAAAGGGTTTCAAATTTCAAGTAAATTATTATTTTGGTAGCTTTATTAACACCCGCGGAATCTTAGAGTGCACGTATGCAAAAAAATATTGACTCTTTGTATTAGTTGATGGAGATCATTTTTCGGCCCAATCTTTCACATAAGGGATCTTGATATCATTGGCTTACCATTAGACGATCATTTTTTTATTTCATAAGATGCAGATCACAAAATATGACCCTAAATTTACATGACATACATCATGCTCAAATTTAACTTTTTAGCTATTTTTATGTGATTTATGCCACATAATTCAAAGCAAGTCAAATATTTTATGGCAAAATTGTTAATTCTCTTAACTTAGTGGATTTCTTTGAAGTTGCTAAAAATAAGGAAGGAAAAATAACTTTTATAGCAAAATTGTTAATTTTCTTAACTTTATGGGTTACTTTGAAGGTGCTAAAAATAAAGAAAGAAAGAGAATTTATTTGGATACTATTATTTACCTATTCCCATTGGAAAAGAGATTTTATTTGGGCATCATTATTTGCAACCATTAAAATTATGACCTCGTCAATATCCTCTAGTAGGTATGAAGTGACCGCTTTGAATTAGAAGATGGAGATCATTTTTTATCCCCATCTTTTACTTAAATGATCTTGGTATTATGAGAGTATTATTAGATCGTCGATTTTTTTTAAAATGATATTAAAATCATGTTAGAGAGTGATGTATGCCATTTGATTTTAAAGTTACTTTTTTAGTTGTGTCAAGTGAAATAAAAATTTTACCGTCTGATGATACAAACAGGATGTCAAGATCAACTATATAAAAGATTGAGACGAAAAATAATTTTCATCGTATAATTCAAAACGATCAATATATTCAGACTGAAAGAGGTGAGATGAAGTTACAATTTTTTGGATGATAAATAATGATACCCATTTTAATTTTATTGTCACGACTTAGAAGTGTATATAGGGACAAGTGATATTTTGGCTTCGAGGTATTTTATTACTCAAAATATGAAAACACTAAAATTGACAGAAATTATTATTATTTTTATATAGTAGTAAGGATATATATATATATATATATATATATATATATATATATATATATATATGATCTGATATGATATGATATGAAAAACATGTGATAGGTTTGTAAAGCTAAATTCTACACTAGTATTTATAATTTGTAAGTTAGTGAGCGTAGAAGTGGAACACGTGATATGAACCAAATTATAGCATAAAGATAAAACCAACTGAACGAGTAGTTGAACCGTAGCATCTTGGATTCAAAGAAGTTGTTGAACAGAAAATTAAAAAAAGCATTAGGAGCAGTTGAATACACGAGCAGTTGAAGAGATAAGATTTTACTTTATATAAAGGCATGTACGTTTTCTGCATTAAATATTCTGCATTAAACGTACTAAAATTAAGTGTGGAAAATGGTTTTGGTACTTTGGTTAATTGTTCTCCTTGACCTCACCGGCTAGACCTGTTTCACCCGAACTAAAATAGCGTGTACCTAATTGAACATTTGAACTTGACAAGACCATAGATTAGATTAGATTCAGCGGATTTCTACCATTGATCAAGAGGCAACAAAAGCCTTTTATACGCAGGACTAATGAAGATAGGGTTGGTAGAGCAATAGCTAAATCCAATCAAGTTGAATCGAATTTTAAATTCAGCTATATCTGCAACCCTTGAAAATAGGAAAAGTTTGATTGCAAATTATCGTATAAAAAGTAAAAATCATGAAAGTCAAGATTCTCTCATATCCAAAGGTTACAAATGTGATTATACTCGAAATCTGATTTAAATTGGTTGGACTTGACCATTGCCCGAATTGGTATTATAGGCGCCCTTTTGTACGAGTCACGCTAATTATCATCTGATTTTCGTTTGGCATCGGGTGGTTTTGGGTCAAGGTGCACCATCGGGTCAAGCCATAGCATACACACTTGACCAGTGGGGCATTCTAAATTTTGGCCTGACCAGACCCGACCCATTGATAGCCCTCTTCTCTATGCTGACCTGCTTCTAGGGGAGTCGCAGTTGATGAACTAACTCTTAGAAGAAAAGCTTGTATATGGTGCACGACCAGTGCATTGGTCCATAGCACATGCACAAGGACTGCGTGGCACATGGTATGCATGCCGGGTAATGCCCGTGTACGGACAGTGCAACATAGTCAAACGATTCAAACAGAAAAGGTCAGGAAAACGTTTTCCTCACTTTAGAGTGTCCTTATCAAGGTGAACTCTTTCTCCGGTGAAAATAAGTCTATATATATATATATATATATATATATATATATATATACACCCTACGATAGAGTGTGAAGTGATGGTGGCATGAAGCCCAGTTTACTAATTAGGGTTAAATTGTTAAAATATTTTAAAAATTATATACCCTTTTAGTTGTCATTCTTATTTTTTTAAATCCAATTTTCTTTTTCTTCTCTCCATTTTTTCAAGAAAGTGTCAGACTTATTTTTTAGGTATATTTTACTCAAAAAATGTGAGCACCCGATAGGGACACTAGCACATCGGTATCGAAGCGCGGGCACCCCGGTAGAGAAGCATCGACACCAGGGGCGGAGCCAAAAATTTTTCGTAGGGTGATCATCTGATCAATTAATGAGTGAAATGATTGAGGGTTTAGATATCTTAGTTATTAGAGTTTTAACTTAAATTAAAAAAATATACATAAAAATAACAAATTAGATATAATTAAAGTTTTAACATTAGGGTAATAAAGTTTTAGTATTAGAATTTTAAATTGATTAAAGTTTTGGTATTAACCTAATATTAAAACCTTAATCAATTTAAAATCATAAGGCCTTGTTTAGGTGTTTCCTAGTTTTAGAAAAGCTCAGGTTCTTGAAAACTCAAAATCTTACAGATTCTTAGCAAATTCAGATTCCTAACTTTTCTCAGAGATGTTCTTAAGTTACTCAGATTCCTGGCCTTTCCCATTAAAGGTCATAATTCTCGGTTCTTAAGTTCCTCTCATAAAATAACAAAACATATATCGATTAAGCTAGTATAAAAAAATTGACTTCATTTAATGTCACGATCGAAAATTCTACCTAATCCCAAGGGCCTAGAATTTTGAGTTATGACCCGCACGCATTTCAAATACACTAAGCGGATATACATATAATCAGATTCTCGGATAAATTTGTTTCATGAAATCCATGAAAGCCAACAAATAAAAACGAAATAATATAGTAACCATAAATATGAATAAAAGCGAAGACTCCAATAAATCCATAAATAAAACGGAAATAAAAGTTGGAGATAAATCCGATACAAGAAGCCATAGAGTCAACAATAATAATATAAAACTAAACTCAGTATAGAGTCCACAAATATCAATAATCGGCGCTCAGATCAAAATCAACACCGAGGTCCTTCTGGTAACCTGCTATGTCACCCTCCCAAAGCTCCAGGTACGCAGCGTCACAAGATCAATGAAATCAATGTCAAAATGATCAGAATAGCTAGTGTCCACTCCATCGATATAATCACTTGCAACTATTACATTTACGTGGGATGAGTTTACTTAGTCACGTAAACTCAGTGGGTTGCACCACCAATCTACTCCATACTACTCAGGTGCATTGTAAGTGCATCATGTGAGTGATAAGCATAGTCTAATAAAAGAATCTAAAAGATAAAATGACAAAACCAAGTGCATATCGTAGAATACATATCATAACATGAATGCATGACCATGATCTAGACACTCATATCCTAATGTACCTCACCATCTCATAATATATTGTATTTTATTATTAATTCATTATACTAATATACTATATGACTAGAATATGACTGTATATCATTGCTCGAGCTACCATGTGAGGGTTACTATAGTATCATACCACTATATCATAATGCTATATAATCGCTCTCTCTATCCTACTCATACTCCCCACCCAGCCTAATAGAGAGATATAATGGCCAAACGTAACTCATATCATACTCATACTGATATTATCTCCCAGAGACCCGTCTTAGCTGTAAGACGTTGTTGCCCTTACAGTGGCTACACAAAAAACGATACATACATACTTAAGTTCTTAATCTTTTATTGGCCTATACAGTGATATCTTATTATCGTACTCATAATTTATCTTATCTCATACTCATAACATACTCGTACAGCTTAATTCTAAGACGAACTATAGTGGGATAGCCTCACTAAATCACACTTTCTAAAGAAAAGGTTTCGTAGCAACTTGGATGTACTTCGTGTAGCAGTAAAGAGACATCTCTACCATAGAGGTTCTAAACTATCATAGAGGGGTTACATCCGTACATGGACGCCTACAATCTGAGTTTCATGTGATTGTAAAGAGATTTCACTACAACTAAGGCCCAAGGCTCATATCTCATATCATAGCTCATATCTTATCCTCTCATATTAAAACTCGGGGTGATAGGGTCACCGTATATGCCATTGTATAAAAGGTTACATTGAATTCGCACTCATTCGACTCGTCATAATGTCTCATAACACCATGAGTTATTAGGCATGTGAATACGATGTAATCTTCACTTCGATACCATCTCGGTGAATCACTACGCTCAAACGTAGGCAAAATCTCATACACTCGCATGCATATGACCTAACATATCTATAACTCATGTAACATGATCAAGATGAAAGCACAGAGCTATCATACTTACAAAAAGATTTGCATTCATATTTTTGTTATGTTTATATATATATATATATATATATATATATATATATATATATATATATTTACATAATACCGATATAAATATAAAACAGGGTTGTTAATAGTATGATTTTCATAACATGAAGGTCAGAGTTCAATTTTCATGAGGCCATAAAATTTCTAACTTTTCATGTTATAGAAGAGATCGCATTGGAGCGATAAAACTGATATATATATATATATATATATATATATATATATATATATATATATCGACTACTATAATTGGATAATTAAATTGAATGGTATTTTCAATTTCTAAGTTGTAATTTATCATGACCATCGATCGAAAGACCTTAAGTAAAATATAATATACACAAAAATTTTGGTCATGAAAATTAGAAAATAATACTAAATTCGTATTACATGCATTGGGTCATTCAAAATTAAATCCGACTTGCTGCTATATTTTGACCTCTAAAACATCAGATTCGTTATATGACTATTTCACACAAAGTTGTGAAACTCGAAGTTTTTTTTTCAATTCCCCAAGAACCGCATCAATCTAAGGTTGGAGTAAAATGTTATGGCCAAAATACCGAGACTAGTACATCGATAGTCGCGAGCTCGGGTTTGTGGTTGCGAGTTCGAGCTCGAAAGTTTATGGTGGTGCATTCTCAATACTTTTTAGCATTAAATTTTATTTATTAATCTATTCTTCCTTTAAATAAATTATGAATATAAATTAAAATTTTGGGCGTAATAACAAAATAAAATATTAATAGCCAAACAAAGGAATTGTTTCAAAAAGAGGAATAAAATATAAACCAACTTACAAATCATACAACTTTAATGGACGAAAAAATATTAAATATACAGATTCATCATACTTAAATATATTCATGATTAATTAATGTGTAGATTTAAGAGAAAGATAAAATATCAAATATACGATATAATAGAAAGTAAAATATTAAATATGTATATCCAAAATAAAATAAAATAGTAAATATAAAGGCAAAATAAAAAATAAAATAAAATATTTAATAGGCAAACCTAATAGAAAATTAAAATATTAAATAATTAAATGAAGAAATTATTTAAAAAGAGAAATAAAATATAAATCGATTTAAAAACATGCAACTTTAAGGAAAAATATAATATTAAATATGCAAATTTATCAAAATTAAGGGATATTAAAGTTTAAATAAATAAAATATTAAATAGTCAAACATAGGAATTGTTTGAAAAGATAAACAAAATATAAACTGACTTATAAAATATACAACTTTTAAGGGAAATATAATATTAAACATTGAGATATTAAGGTATAAATAAGATTTTTAAATTCATCGATGCGCAATTGAACACATCCTACGCGACGAGATTTGAGAAGAATAAGATGGATTGATGGGTACTCATCTCTTAAAGCGAAAACGGTAGATCTATGACTGTTTGGGTTGAAAAAGTTGATACCCAAGGCGTTGGTTCGTCTAAGTTATTTTCTCTTTTTTTCTCCTTTTGAGAATATAGAACTCTTAAAGATTTATTTATAATTATAAAAAGTTTTAGATTAACTCTAATTAACACTTTTCGTAAAATATTTAATAAAATAGGAGTTTTTTCATGTAAGAAAAATTTATACGTGACTTAAATAATTTGAAGCAAATGTATTTCTCCCAAAATTATAATTTTACCCTTTAACCTATTTCATCTCTTAAAGCGGGCATAACTTTTTATGCTCTTGTCGGAAATCGATAAATTATATATCGTTAGAATCGTATTAATGGACACTTTGCAATGAGCCTAATATTGATATAGGAAAAATTAAATTTTTTATAAAAGATGGTAGATTCCGGTGTGGAGCGTTAACACTGTGCACAGTGTAGTACATCATCTAACACCGTTAAAATAAAGTCAAAAAATTTGGGTTGTTACATTCAAAATATCTACAAACGAAACTAGATACGAAATAAAAGAAAATCATATACATATCGACTATGTCGTTCCAACAAAATTGGCGTAATTCAAAATTCCTTTGAAGAATGACTACGAGGTACCATCATACTCATTGTCATCCTCCAAAGAGTAAGATGGTGTGATAGTATTTTGCGGGGAGCCTGTGAGACCATCGAAGCTATTGAACATATCTCGATGATGAACGGGAAGACCCGACATTTTTTTATTTAATAATTTTGATGCCTTCATAGAATACATATGCATTATTTCTATTTAAAAAAATTATATATGTATTAAATTTTTTTGCTCTTCATATATCTTAGTGAATTGATCTAGTGGTTGACTTAGTGTTTTGTGAAGATTAGGTTTTAAGTTCAAACCTTGTTATGTGAAATAAATTTTTTATTTATTTTAATTAATTATATTAAAGCCTATACACCATATATGTGAGTATGTAGTTGTATAATATAGTGGAGCCCCATGTGAGAGAAATCTTTTCCAAAATAAGTCAGCACCTAAATAGATGGAGGGGAGCCTAAAATTAGGCCAACATAGTGGATTCCCTTGTGAGAGAAATCTCTCCGAAAATAAGTTCATTGAGAAAATAGAGGGGAGCCTAAAATTAGGCCAAATTTATGAGATTTAGTTAAAAAAATCAAGAAGAAAATATTTATTATGAAAATAAATACCATAAAAAAAGTTTGTAGTATTTAGCTCTACAACATAATGGAGCCCCTTGTGAGAGAAATCTCTCCAAAAATAAGTCGGTGAGCACCTAATTAAATAGATGGAGGGGAGCCTAAAGATAGGCCAAAATTATGGAATTTAGTTTAAAAAATCAAAAAAGAAATATTTGTTACGAAAATAAAAATAATAAAAAAGTTTGTTTCAAAATTTTGGATAATCTTGGGTGATCAATATAATTTTGAATGGATGAGAATCCGCTAATATACATTAAGACCCTTAAAGCTTAATAACAAAATTTTTCAAACTTCACGAAAATTTATCCGAAATAAATCAAAATGACCCCTACCAAATCTGTCACTATGGGCAAGAGTTGTAGTGTTGACTTTTCAAAAAAAAGGGCAAACATTTATTCATAATTTAAGGAAAAAAGATAAATATTTAAAATGCTTTTATTGAAAATCTAAATACTTTATTCACAAAAGAGTTTTGTTAAAACAAAATATTGTAAAGAAGATTACATTGACAAGAGAGGCATCAGGAGGCTATTGTAAACGATTTTAACGTTCTTTGGTTGATCTCGTGGGCAAGGTATAAAAAATCGGTCCTAGTGGGCAAGGTATAAAAAATCGACCGATACTGATATGTATCAGTTTTTGGCTAAATCAATACATATTGGTATCCTGTATTGGTAACGCCGATATGTATCGGGTTACGGCCTCTATATTTCGGTTTCGAGTGAGATTTTAATTTAATAAAAAAAAAAAAAAAAAAATAGCCGATAGATACTGATACGTCGAATAAATCGACACCCGAGAGCGATAAGGATTTTAATACGTTTCTTGTAGGTCAATAAATAGATTTTCAGTTCTCAAAGAATCCTAATCTTCTCAAAGAATCCTAATCTTCTGCATTGGAGTTACGCTATTTATCCTTATTGGTGGTCGATAAATAGATTTTCAGTTACAAAGAATCCTAATCTTCTGCATTGGAGTTACGCTATTTATCCTTATTGGTGGTCCAACTATAGACGACTCTTTTGTTGATAAATCTGTACACATGACGTTATAAAGTCTCACCAGCATGTGTAGTTTTGTCAATATGAAATCAACAACTATTTTTTTCATGATGGGTGCCATCCAGAATCTGAAGAGTTTTCCTCCTTCTCTTCTCCTTCTTCTTCTTCTTCTTCTCTCCGAAACTCATATGTGCGTAGGTGAAAAGGCTATTGTAACAGTGCAAGGAGTGACCACCATTGCTAAAACAGATGATAACTTCATATGTGCAACTTTGGATTGGTGGCCTCCTTCCAAGTGCAACTATGGTCAGTGCCCATGGAAGATGACATCTATTCTTAATCTGGTAAGCTCATTTACCTATATACGAAGTGCATGTGTCTTGGTTTGAAAATATCGCTGAAACTATAGATGTATGTATTTCGGGTTTCGAGTTTCGAGTTTCGGCCACACAGATCACATATCGGATTCTGTATTGGGTATGGTAGTGGATGGTATGAATAGAAACTAAACTTGGGGTTTCTATTATTTTTGCAGGATTTAAAGAACCCACATCTTGCAAATGCCATCAAGGGTAAGTGGATTTAGAGCTTAGATCGCCAAAATTTTTGACTTGGAACTCCACTGAGTTCACTCAATTTGGCTGGGCTCATAATAACGAGTCAACAGACTGATTTAAGTTTCCTTTATACCATGATTTTTAGTGCGTTTGTAATGTGTTTAGAGGATGCAAATTTGTTAATTCATTTATTCAATTGAAATTGCAGCTTTTGATTCATTAAGAATTAGGGTCGGAGGGTCATTGCAGGATCAAATATTGTATGATGTTGGAGATTCGGCTAAAAAATGCTACAGCTTGAGAAACCGAACAAATGGTTTCTTGTTTGGCTTCTCCAAAGGTTGCCTGCACATGGATAGATGGGATGCGATCAATGAATTTTTTGGCGAGTCCAGGTCTCTCTCTCTCTCTCTCTCTTCTCTCTCTCTACCGTACACTTTGACACAAGGCCATCAATTATTGTTCAGAAAATAAAATAAAGTATTTTCACCGTCGATCTAATGGTGGTCAATGATTTAGAAGAATGTACGGATAAAACCTATCATCAATTTATGTCTATTTTCATATAAAAATAAAATAAAATTATACCTATTTTAATACCATTACCGTTAGAGGGAGCATAAATGTATTTTTTTTTGAGGAAAATAGCTCCTGGCCGTCGTTTAAACACCAAAAATGGTGTTTAAATGATTTTACCGGTTATAATTGTTTGTTTTATATCGCACCATTGAAGTGTGATTTATCATATGCCACGTGGCACACATCTATGAGCAATCTAAATTGTCCGAATGGAAAACCGATACCCATGTCTCAGTCTCAAGAAACGTGCCTATAAGTAAATGTGAATCATTCCGTTGATGAATACAATATTACCAGTGAAATTAAAAACAATGGCTTATGATATAGCCAACAGACGGATGGTTTAAATCTCCGTAAAACACCATTTTTGGGCCTATGGCATTTCAATCTATGATCTATGACTTTGGCGATAGAGATCACTCATATCTTAAACCGTTGATGCCGGTGTTTAAATGACAATTAGGACAGTCAATCAGTTTTGCAGAGATTGAATAGAAGAGAAGTTGGATTACCTGGTATCTGATCAAATGAAAACTGTAAGTCAAAAGTCTCTTAAATCCATTGGCTGCAAAACTAGTTGACAATTGCCCAAACCTGATCATCATGAATTTTTCTTGGAGAACAGAACCTGAATCCAGCCGAATCTACTCCCAACTCACCAATTCCAGGTGCCAATGTGAAAATTTAAAGGGCTTTGTACAAAACAGCATCCTCTGCCATTTTTTATCACAAAAAAATCAAACACCTTTTTTTTTTCCTACAGCACTGCCGATTACTTGAAACAGACTTTCAATGCATGTAAATCTGTGTGAGTCACTCGGTCAGAGACTTGTGGACTGCGATGCCCACTCATGATGAGTGGACACTCATTGTAGACTAATTCTTTTTTTTTATTAGGCATCCGACACATATATGGAGAATGCTTACAAATACGGCCCCGTATGAGGCTCATTTTCATAATTAAAAAAAAATTCGACCTTTTTTGTAATAAAAATATAAACAGGGCGTGTTTTCTTACTTTTCTCAAATTTAAAAGCAGTACCAGCGATGAATGGTGTTGAGGGTAATTTGGTACGGTTGTAAATAACCTATCATGGTTGTAAATATTGACCATATCCGATTCATATCAGCCAATATATATCAGGTTAGGCCCCATCTGATTCGATGAACACCCAGCGATGAATGGGTGTTGAGGGTAATTTGGTACTGTTGTAAATAACCTATTATGGTTGTAAATATTGGCTATATCCGATTCATATCAGCCAATATATCAGGTTAGGCCCCATCCGATACGATGTACACCCCGTACCCAACCTGATCTTCAACTGGTCGGGTCTAGATTCATCTAAGCTGACATAGATCCGGATCTGGAGTTGGTTTTTTTATTTGAACCACACCAGATTCGCAGATGGGTAGGGTCTGGTCCCAGAACTTGGTCCAATTTGCAAGTGGATCCGTACCAGTTGACCCTGAGACCTGGACCCATTCCTTAACGAGCAACGAACTAGGGTTGTTACAGTTACTGGTCACAATTGTTACAAGATGGTTGTAAAACTGTCAGTTTCAAGTGTTCAGTGCTTAGAGCATAGCCACCAAATTCGCAGAATTTTTGAAAAAATTGCAAATAAATTGCGAATTTGAGATTTTGCGAACTACCCACTAAGTGTTCGGGATGTTTTTAAAAAATCATATATTTTGCATAATTTGCAACTTTCAATAAATCGTGACTTTTAAAATGTTTTCATACGTTTTATTTATTTATTTAGGATTTTTCCTTCAAATTTTTTCCCCAACATGCTACATTTTGCCGAATTTAATCTTCCCGGCCGATTGGTGACTATGGCTTAGAGAATCATTCTATGTTTGCAGAGCTGTAGTCACTTTTGGCTTGAATGCACTATTTGGGAGGAAGAAAGTTACAGAAGATGGTCTCTGGACAGGCCCTTGGAATTCCTCAAATGCTCGGGATTTTATCGAGTACACCATTTCTAAGGGACACAAGATCGATTCATGGGAATTTGGTAATTAAGTTCGTAATCTCAGATCATTTCTAAAGATCCTTTCTCTTCATTTATTTTATTGTAGAAACTATATTTTGCAACATGGAATCCTACTTCTTGTTTTAGGCAATGAGCTATGCGGGGGTGGAGTTTCTGCAAGGGTAGAAGCTACTCAATATGGTGAAGATGTAATCATCCTCAGAGGACTTCTCGATGAATTATATAAGAATTCCACGACACGACCGAAGCTGTTGGGCCCAGGCGGCTTTTTTGATCAGCAATGGTTTTATCAGTTTCTTGAAACCTCTGGGCCTGGTGTTGTTGATGTTGTGACTCATCATACCTACAACCTTGGTGCAGGTGAGTGAGGCAACAGTGACTTGGGTTGGGCCTGTAGCTCAATGGGAGGTTGATAATATTGTAAACTTGAGGTTGCAGATTAAGCTCAGCTTACCCTTTTTATTTTATAAAACACAAAAAAACAAAAACCTTGCTATGAACATGCATGAATGTGTGCATTTATCATTCACCACACTATGTATTTGGTTTTTGTATGACCTATGATATGATTTGTTTGCATTCATGTACGTATGGATAAAAGGAATGTGACCCATGCTCATCATTATCATCATCATCATCATCATCATCATTATAGTCTTATCCCATCTATCGGGGGTTGGCTTTGCGAGTCTAAGTCTTCATTTATTCCTATTTAAGGCTAAACTCTTCGTTACTCTACAATCCTTCATATCACTTCTCATTGCTACCCTTGAGATCTTCCTCCATTACAACGGTTGTTTCCAGCCTCTGATAGACATGTCCAAACTATCTCAAATGACATTATGTAGTTTTCTCCTTATTAGACATGATGTCCATAATGTTCATAAAATATGTGGTCCGTGCACATAATATACATATTTTTATGTGCAAGGTACTTTTTAAATTTTCATGATGCTATTTTGTATTCATTGGAATCTGCGAAAATTCATTTATGTGTTGATGCATTTTCTTTTCTGGATAAGCTGATGAATTGATTGTGTGAATTTTGTTTATAGGAGTTGATCCCAATCTGTTGGACAAGATTCAAGATCCATACTTTCTCCATCAAGTGGCTCAGACATATAGAGACGTTGAAGTCACTCTCAGGAGCTTCCCGTGGACATCTGCTTGGGTTGGAGAAGCTGGTGGTGCATTCAACAGCGGAGGCAGAAATGTATCAGACAGCTTTGCTGACAGCTTTTGGTAAATCTAATTTCTCTCACTTTCCCTATAAAAGCTACTACTAGCATTTGAGATGATTAACATTGAATTAAATTTTCAGTTCTAACTATCATACTGTAAATTCATAAGTTACGGAAATGGGTCTTTGCTTTTTGTACGCATTGAAAATTTTAAAGTGGTTATGATGGTGGTGGTGACGATGATGCGTTGGATCATGAGTATTTTTAACCAATTAATTTTTGGGGTTCGAACAGGTACTTAGATCAGCTCGGTATGACTTCAGAATATGGCCACAAAGTTTTCTGCAGACAGAGTTTGATAGGTGGGAACTACGGTCTCCTCAATACCATGACAATGGCTCCCAACCCGGATTATTACGGGTGAGTTTAATGGAATTAGACTAATTAATCTACATATTTACATAGATATGTTCGATCCATTACCCTTCTCCTTGATATTTGTTTTGATCTATTCTCTTTCATTATTGATTCTTTATCAGTGCTCTTCTTTGGCACCGATTAATGGGAAAGGGTGTTCTTTCTACAACTCACAACAGCTCACCATACTTGCGTGCATATTCTCATTGTTCTAGAAAAGAGGTATGCCCCTACCATTACATCCATCCTTTTTATTCATTTATTTTTAATTCTTTATTTTTTTCGAGTTTTATTTACTTTTATCATGTTACTGCATAGCTATTCTTACTAATATTTGAATGTTTCCTAACACCATTATGAAGTTTACTAATTTGCTCTAATTTCTTCTCTCAGACTGGAATTACTCTACTTTTGATCAATCTATCCAAAAATACTTCATTCGATGTTTCAGTCATCAACGACATGAACCTTTATCCACCTCGAAAGCTCCTAAGTTCTCAGGATTTGCAACGTGGATCCGAAGGACAGAGAGAAGAGTACCACTTGACTCCCAAAGATGGTGACATCCAAAGCCACACCTTGCTATTAAATGGATCTCCTTTGGAACTCACACAATCAGGAGATATCCCCTCTTTGAAGCCTAATCTTGTTGATGCTTCTTCCCTGATACACATTGCCCATCATTCGATTGCCTTCATCACTCTAAAGGATTTCCATGCTCCGGCGTGCCATTAAGAGACCGACATAAGAAATGATAGCTACTTTTTGTTCTTTTCTTTTTTGTTTAGAGTATTGAATTTTGATTTTTGAAGCAGAGGTTGTGCAGATTCAATTAGTATAACTTGAGTTTCAATAGGCATGCTCAATTGTACAGGTTGCATTTACTACCTAAAAAAGTACAATTTTCCTAACAATTTATTAAAGATATTAAATAACTTATAAGAAACTTGTGCATTTTCGATAAATGATTGCTTTAATTGTCTGGAATTGGAAGATTTCACTGTTGGTGAAGGAAATTTTAACTTCTTGGGGGGCAAAGGAGCTCTAATGTTTTCAAGTGCCATTTTTTTTTTTAACAGACTTCTTCAGCTTCCACTGTTTCATTTAAAATAAAATAAATTCTAGCATGGTTTTAGAGATTCTCTCTTTTGCTGTGTCTCATGCCTAATTAGTGTTTGGAAGCCAAAATTGGTGCATTATGGGCATGTTGGATATGTCCCACATCGGCTGTGGGTTGGTCCTTCTTAGGCTCAGACCTTGAGTTTTATTAGTCCCATTCTTCCTGTCAACTATTAAGTGAATGGGAAACTTCGAACATTATATGTTGGGTAAGCCATACTGATCCTCCTCGGAAGCATGCAAAGAAATTCAGCAGAATGGGAAAATTCTTATGTTGGTTTCATCGTATCTTTTTTCTTATAGCCATAGGGAAGGAAGCAGTCACGTTGATTACCCTGCAAATAGAGGGGTTTTATAGAGAACAAAACGGTATGGCTGTTTACCTTGCAAATAGAGAACGATGTAGTTCTGATTCCCATAAAAATAGGGGAGCATATGGTTATGTTGATTACCTTGAAAATAGACAGGTTTTTTCACAGACAAGTTTGTTGGAACTTTGGTGGTTTGAAAGAAGAATGGAGATGAAAAACAGATGCAATCAAAGTAAAAGGTGTCTTAAGCTTGAGCCATGAATCAGTTGCTCTCTTTAATATGACAGTCATCCATTATTTAGGCGTTCCTAAGTTTGCAAAAGGGGTTCAGCGATTCTCCTCACGGACACAACAAACTCGAAAACATTGTTTAATACCAATCGGTCTGCAATTCCGAGTAACCAACCCTAATATTTCTATATATTTTAATGCCCCAAAAATGTAATTATATAAATCACAATACAATGTCAGGGGATTGAAAATAAAAAAGAAAGGCTACTATAATAAAATAAAAGGTTCTAATTTTAAAAACTCCGGGAAAAAAGTTTATTAAAAATCTTTTGAGTGATGAGAGAGTTGTGATGATAGACTTCTACATGACTTTTCATGAAAGGCGCCTTTTGGTCTCTCAATCTGGCCGTTGACCTCAAATTTGACGGTTAAATATTCATTCATTAAAATAAAAAACATAAACTTGACTATTGATTTTGGGTTTTAACAATCATTAAATTTACCAAGCGTCCATTTAAGGGGAGAACACCAAGGTTGCTATTGAAAGTTATTTACAAAATAATTCAAACCATGTGATCGTGTCAACTAGCAATCAACGGCTATATATCAACTGTGGCAGGTAGAATATTATTTTGAAATAAATACCAAATTTATTCATAAAATGTGCCGAAGCTAAGATGGTGGTAGAGTAATTCTTCTACTAAAATGGGAAGCCTTGGCAATGTTTTTTGTTTTGTTCCTAGTTTTTGTCCTTTTGGCTCTTCTTTGCAGTAGTTAAGTCTTTCATCAATTACATTTCACATGAAAAGAAGGAAAAACATCATAACAAAGTTCCGATTCTGACGAGAGTACGGCTTTGAAGCAAAGTTATCTTACAATAAACTAAAGAGATGTCACATTAGGACATAAAAAGAGGTATTACATGCCATTACATGCATAATGTATGGGATGAAATTACATTCATGCATACCTTCATATGGACCTCTACTTAAGATGTGGAAGTTCAGTTTGATCAATCATATAAAGAATAATTGAAAGATTATGATGCATTTTGTTCTTCCCACATTAGGCAGATGGAGAAACTAGTTGGTAACATAGACAAGCTTTTATGTAACTAAACCATGAACTTACAAGTTACAAATTATAACTCTACATCTGCTATATTCGAATTCCAATATGCTAAGGAGACAGCATGATACTCATGCACAAACTGGAGCCTCAAAATTTGGGAAGGCGACAAAGGCAATCGACAAAGGATTAATACGTATGGGGGAGTTTACCTGGACAAGAACAGGTTCCAAAGCAGGAACGTCTCCATCCTTAGTGAGCTCCAGAGGAGTTCCATTGAGGAGCATAGTCTGGCTTTGGAGGTACCCGTCCTTTGGGGTTAAATGGTACTCTTCTCTCTTTAATGTCTTGGCGGAAGTTTTACTGCCAACCCATGCAAATGTTTTCTTAAGACCGCGCATGACAGAACCTTCACTGGGATCAGTCCCTCCGTTGTGCAAATTGATGTTCATGCCATTTTGGATTGTAACTCTGAATTCCATGGTGTTGCTTAGGTTTATCAAGAGTAGAGTAACACCATTCTGTAAGAAATAAGAATTCTCAGAAACTGTGGACATCTCTCTAACACTGTCAGGCATAGATATAGATATAGGTAGGGGTGTGTGTGTGTGTGTGTCAGATATATATATATATATATATATATATATATATATATATATAGAGAGAGAGAGAGAGAGAGAGAGACAGAGAGAGGTAGGGTGTGTGTGTGCGTGTCTCAGATATAGATATAGATATAGGTAGGGGTGTGTGTGTGTGCGTGTCCCACCCAAATGGGTAACTCAATGTAGTGAGCACATGTGAAGGAAGAATAAATAGGGCATGACCACCCATTACAGATAGAATGGGGTTGTCATAGGCATGATTCTTTCGACCAATCCAAACCATCAAAGCGGTAGCTTATATACTGAACTGAAGTGGACCCAAAAAGACACTCATTGGGAATTTGAACAATCTGAGCTATAAACTAATATGGATGGTTGTGCCTATCTTTTAAATGGTTGATATTAAAGCTCCTTGATCGGATGGTTCTATTCCTCTCATAGGCGTGATTCTTTGGCTGATACATGTGCCAATGATGGGCTACTACTTGCCGGACTACTTGGATTGATCAAATATGTGAAGCACATGGTGTGAATCTGGCCAATTGCAGACCTATCTGTGTACAAGCGGCCAGCAGAGTTACTTTTTTCTGGAAACAGGAATCTTTATACTTCCAGATTAAGATGACTCATAGTTAAGATAGGACATACGAAAAACTTGAAAATGGGGAGTTGATCATGAAAGTACACAATGCCTTACTTGATTGGCATATCTAATGCTATGTTTGGATGCAGAAGTAAGATATATTGTCATGTGACACAGTCACAAAGTTGGAAGTCGGCAATAAATCGGCAAGGGTCTAAGTCGGGAAAATTGGCAAAAATCGGTCAAAGTTGTAAAAAACAGAGCAGCATAAAAAAAATCAAAAACATATAAAAAGTATATCATGATATTTCAAGTTAAAAATAATGATTTTAATAAACAAAATAGGCAAAATCTGAAGGTTCTTTATGAACAAACTGAACAAAATAGTACAAGACCTAAATTTTTTTCCCTCTCAAGTATAAGCGAAAAAAAAAACCGGACCACATAAAAAACATCACCAATTAATCGGCCGAGTCGCGACTTGGCCGATTAAGATAAAGTCGGAATGACTGCAAGTTGCCGACTTTTTCTAATTTTTTGAAAAAGTCGGACTTTTGTGATGCTGACACATATATAATAGATAGCTCATGGTTGCAGTCATTGGACATATCAAGAATATAACTTAATTGTACATCCAAATGACGCCAGAAACAATTTACTGGGACTCTAGGAACAATATAATAATAGTTTAACGAAACAATTCATATTTTCTTTTCGATAGGTAAGCTGGGCTCGAACCTGCGACGTTGAGGTTGCAATATTGTCAACTTTCCACTGTGCTACAGGCCAAGCCCGAATTCATGTTATTTTTCGAGAGCGTCTACTATTATTTCACCAGCATTTATATACTGCACACCAATTAATGAAAAACATAATATGTGCACCAATTAAGGAAGTTACCAATGATCCACCAGCTAACTATTTGCACATCAATTAATACAAGATTCTTTTCGAAGTGGTGTGCAATTAGTAAATGATGGTGTGGCAGTAGCAGCTCTTTATTTTTTTTACAAGACTCAAAATTCCTGGGTAGTTCGGAAGCAGAGCAAACAATGTTGATCAGATCAGACATACCTTTCCCCTTGAACAATGAGCATAGGAACGTAAAAACGGAGACCCGCTATAATCAGCAGCAAGAACACCTTTTCCCATCAGTCGGTGCCATAACAATGCACTGATAACAACCAACCAAATAAGAAGTAGATTAATTCAATTTTAGATGTTTGGGAATTAAATATCAGTCATTGAATGACTCAAATTCTCTTGCCTGTAGTAATCAGGATTGGGTATGAATGTTGTTGTGTTGAGGAGACCGTAGTTCCCACCAATCAAACTTTGTCTACAGTAAACCTTAGTATTATACTTGGATGCCATTCCAAGCTGATCTAAATACCTGATTTACATTTTTTACTGTAAGAATTTGAAGCACGGTCCATGAAGACAAAGAAGCAGTTATTACGATGGAAAAGTTAAGACAGAAGACAGAAATGGAAGAGAAGCAATTTACGAAACAAGCTGGTATGGGATAACCGACCCATTCCCAATCTGGGTTGGGAACAGTTAACATTTTTGGACATGTGGAATTATTTTTTTATCATGTACCATGTGATGCGAAGACCACAGTCGCTCATGATTGCATCAAAAACACCTCTATCGTGTGATTCAAAGCAGTCAAATGCCTTTAAATTGAACAGATACCATGTAATCTCCAAAAATAGTTTGTCATATTTTAAAAGTGTTTGACAGCTTTGAATCACATGATCGAAATGGTTTTTTCAACGCAATCTTCAACCCACCAATCTTTATCGGTCCTCCACGTCGCATGGCACACTAGTTCAAAAATTCTGCCAAGTGTCCAAAATCAGTGACCCATTCCCAATCTAGAGTGGGAAATTCTCAGTTAACCAATGCAAAATCTTACCAAAAACTGTCTATAAATGTGTCGGACACAAGATGGCCACCACTGTTATAAGCACCACCAGATTCTCCGACCCAAGCAGAAGCCCATGGCCCATGTCTTTGTATAGTATGTTGCAGTTCTTTGTAAGTTTCAGCTATCTGACTTAAATGATGGGGATTCAAGATCTTACTCATTATAACTTTAGGATCTATACCTGACAACAAAATTGAAATGTAGAAGGCTAATGGCTCAGTCCATAGGCATCCAGGAAATAATGGAGATATCATATATACTTAGACAAATATTGAAGGAATCCATGGGAAGGAAACCATGTGTTTCGCCTTAGAAATAGAAAATGAACCTTTCTGTGAAAACAGATATATTCATTAGGATTATATTAGTCATTCAATTTAAGTACCATGACAAGAATACCTCTGATGAATCAGGCCGTTTTTCATTCCAGGTTTAACTTTTATATAAGTTATCCGTATATCATCACAACCCTCAAAAGCTATATTGCACAAATCCTAGTTCATATAAGCACATGATACAAAGTTTAATTGCTTATATGTAATGAAACTAAAACGATATCAGTAATATTTAGTTTATGGAATTAGATCCCATAGCAGCCTTCGACCAGCAGGATTCCATACAGAAATGGCTCTACAAGCATGGGATAAGTGGTATGATTGACTCTGCAAACCCTGATGTTCAAATTGTGAGATCAAGCTGATGGGAAAAATTAATTGTGCCATCAGGATTTGAGACGTCAATTGTCAACCATCCCAACAAGAATTCCAAGGTGGAAATTTGTTTCTCCATGAAGCCCCATGCAGTAGACTACAATGGGACCTCTCCCTAATCTCTACCGTACAGTTTAAACAAACATGATAGTATATCAGAGCCATAGTCAGCAAATTCTGACTTTTGAAAAAGTTGCATTTAAATTGCACATAAGCCAGCGAACGATCTTTTCATGTTTTAATCATGATTTATTGATCACTTTTTTTTTTCTTTTTAGGAAACTTACATTTTAATCGCACCTTAATCAATTAAGACAACTATTTCAATTGCTCATATTTAAAAAAAAAAAAATTAAATTAAAAGGGAAAACTCTTACATCTCCTTTTTCTAAGACTACTTAAATGAAAATTTATTTCTTGTTACTAAAAAAACAAAGTTAAGAACAACGAATTTTACATTAAAACTCACGATTTGAAAAATTAAAAATCCCTGATTTAAAAAACAATCTCTTCCCAACTTTCCCGGTGGTTTCCAATTTTTTGCAAATTTTTCTACCCAAATTCTGACTTGGTGACTGATCAGGGTAATAGCTAATGTTTCTGACGCAACATTTTTTTTTTCCATTTTGAAGTTGAGTGTCCTTGTTATATAGAAATGTATCAATTCACCCACCTGAACCTAGATTATATATATGATGTGTCATGACATTGACAACGCTTGACCCCGAAGCCTGAAGAAGCTGAGCGTACCACTGCTGATCAAAGAAGCCTCCTGGTGCTAATAGCAATGGTTGTGGCTTGAATTTCTTGTATACGTCATCAAGGATTCCTTTAAGGCCATTGATGTCTTTAGAATACTGGTCAATGTTAACACTTGCTCCAATACCATTTCCACTCAACTCATTTCCTGTTAATAGATATTGTAGAAGTTAGAATAAACAATTTGGGTTTTATTGTGCTAAAATGAATAAATAAATTAATTAAGTGGAAAACTTTTAAAAGTGAAATACCAAATTCCCATGAATCGATCTGGTATCTCTTGGAAACGGTGTATTCTATGAAACTGCGAGCATTACTAGAGTTCCAAGCGCCTCCCCAGACGCTCTTTTTTATTGGGTGCCTCCCGCAGAGAGCATTCAGGCCGAATGTCACAATGGCTCTGCAACCATAATAGATGAAAATCATCTCACTGCTTTTGCTAATTGTAACATTCTACTGGTATATCTGACCGAAGAATGTAGCATTATTGTTAGAATAGTCCCACATTGCCTGTGGGCTTGGAGGTCTTGGACTATATATAATCTGGGCACCTCACCTTACAAGTCGGTTTTGTCAGGTTGAGTTAGGCCCATGAAATTCTACATGGTATTAGAGTAGGTATTTCTCCACTCCACGTCACCCAATTCAATTGTCCACATGATTTGACTTGGCTCAATCCCACCAACACGTGCGGGGGCGTGTTAGAATAGTCCCACATTGCCTGTGGGCTTGGAGGTCTTGGACGATATATAATCTGGGCACTCCTCACCTTATAAGCCGGTTTTGTGAGGTTGAGTTAGGCTCATGAAATTCTACAATTATCAACGTCGTGTTTATGCTGTTATCCTACATCTCTTAATATTATGCTTATCTTTTTAGTTGGTTTACTCATTAGTGTGTTAATTCACTCAAAAGATATATTAGCAACTTGGAATAAATGTTTAGAACTATATATTTTAAATAATTTTTGTTAACACTAATATATTTTATTGGTTTTTTATTTAATTTTTCTGGACATCTTAGAATTAAGACCGATCGATTACATGACTAATGATATCCGACTGTTATATAATTTTTATAAATTATGTGTTTGTGACATGTCTTAAAACGTTGTCCCTACTTATCCGACATGTTGAATGAAGAATGCATAAATATGAGATTCAGAGTGAACAAAAATGGAATCTGTGAACTAAAATCTTACCCTGTCTTAGTGAAAAACGTGTTGAGCTCATCCCACCTATGCATGCTCAAACAACCTTTGGAGTATCCGAACAACTTTCCTGTCATTTTTCTAAATGGAGCGCATTGGAAATCCAAATTTCCCACATCATACAAAACTTTATCTTGCAGAGAACCTCCAATTCGAATTCTCAGAGGATTGAAAGCTTCAATTCCACAAATGAAGATAGCAAATTGATGTTGAAACTATTAGTAATCGAAATTCAAAATATCATGCTATTGGTATTACACAATGCAACAACATTGAGCATCATCAATGTAATCGCTAAAACCATCACTCAAAGACCCAAAACTATTGGTTTAAAATCTCGGTTGGTATTCGATTAAGCTGCCCGGTAGATTCCAATACCGGACCGAGGCAGTACAAACCCCAAAAGCTTAGTAGTGTCTTGTATTGAACCTTTTAAGGGTTTTTACCATCTATACCAACGAGAATAAGCAATTATACTGGCAGGTATAAACAGTTCCCAATACCGAAATCAAAAGGTTAATACCAACCCGTATTGACCCTTTTAAGGGCTTTTACCATCTTTATCGGAAACATCATGCTATTGGCAACACGAGGCATCAACATTGAACATATCTAATGCCATCACTAAAAGAAGTAATCAACTGCCTAAACTGATGTTAAAAATCTTGGTTGGCACCAGATTATGCCATTTCAGAACCAAACAGAGGCGGACAAACACCAAAAGGTTAATACCGCCCGTGTTGACTGTTTTAAGGGTTTATACTTTATACCACCCAGCATAAATGGTATCGCATCCATACCAGCCATGAACAGTACCATGATACCAGGTGGCTTTTTTCTTTTGATAATTGATACCAGATGGTTAATACTGCCCGATATTAAAGGGCTACACTAGACGGTATCAGAGTCACCAAATTCGCCGAATTTTTGAAAAATTCGTGAATTTGGGCCTCTGTGAATTAATCCCAAATTATTCGCGAATTTTACAAAAATTCAGCAAATTTGGAAAATTTCGCGAATATTCACGAATTATTCATCAATAATTCTCGAATTTTGTCAAAAAATCGTGATTTTGAATTTTGAATTATTTTTTATTTTTAAATTTTATTGCTATTTATTTTTTCCTCCCTGAGTTTTCTTCAAATATTTCCCGAACATGCCGAATTTTGCTGGATTTTTCTGATTTTTAACCTTGCCGAATTATTACCGAACCCTGACTTGGTGACTGTGGACGGTATAAAGAGTATGATAGCGGTACCAGCAGAAGACGGTACCGATACCAAAATCAACATTTCAATCCTTTTCCAAAACACAATCCTCCGATGATCATAACGATACATAACAACCCTACTAATCATCAGAATTGACATGGTGACCGTGATGTGAAAATTAAGAAATTTGAACATCAAAGAGAAAATCGGAAAACAGATTCCCATTGTAAGATTCAAGACTGCATACCTTTGATGGCATTTGCAAGAAAAGGATGAGACAAGTCCTGAAAAAACAATAACAAGTAGTACAACATTTTTTAAAATGTGCTTTCCAAGTGGGTATTCTTCAAACTAACAGAGCAGATGAAAATCATCAATGCAAAAAAATTATTTAAAATATTTGAATCCTTACCAGATTGAGAACAGAAGCTTGTCCCCATGGGCAATGATTATAGTTACATTTATCGGAAGGCCACCAATCAAGGGTAGCACATACAAAATTATCGTCTGTCTCAGCTACTGTAACCCCCCTGACTATAATGGTTGTCTTTACAATTTCTTGGGCCAAAATCTTAGGAAAGTAGCAGAGAAAGAGAAAGAAGAAAATCTGGAAACCCATTGCTAAATCTGCCATAATAGCTTCAACATAAATTCTTCTCAATCAATGCACTGCAATACCAAATTATATTATAAATATATTTAGCCAGCTAATCCAAGCACTAAAATAATAAAAAAATCAAAGCTGATTTAACTACTTTAAAATAGCCACTAATTTAAAAAATGGATTTTTAAATTTGGCCACTAAACATATAAAAAAATAAGATTCTGGTCAGAAATATGTTTTATTATTATTATTATTATTATTATTATTATTATTATTATTATTATTATTATTATTATTATTATTATTATTGTTGTTGTTATTATTATTATTGTCTTACTTTTATCAGTGAAACAGAAGAGAACAACTAGACTCTAACAATACAACATAAGTACTAAAATAGTTTAACATTTCCCAAGTTAACTCTTGTCTGGATCTATTCAGAACAAGACAGGGTATTACATTTGGCTGCAATTGCGTTATTTTACGAAATAAATTAAAAGTAAAAATAAATCCCCTTTTCCCTTTATGACATTAAAAAAAAATAAAAAACTAGAAAAAGAAGAAGTGGATGAGCCAGTCAGAAAGATGAAATCAAAAAAATAAAAATACTAAATAACAAATAATAACCCAACTAACCTCTTGTTTCCACCAACCCAAAAAACGAAAAAGAAAATGCTTTCAAAATTGCATCGATTTTGTTTTTTTTAACTAATAAGAGCATCGGTTGTTTCATTTTTCTCTAAAAAAAAAAGAAATGAAATTAATAATAATAATAGCAAGAAAAGTAACTATTGAAGCATTTTGAAGACAACCCAAGTGGAATCAAACCTCTAAATAGTGAACCCATTAATGAGTTTGGTGGTTGGTTCCAAATAACAAATAAGTAACCATTCTTTTTCTCAGTATATTTAGCATCTATCTTCTGAAGAACAAAGAGACTGAAGATCTTTTGTTTTATAAATCTAATGAATAAGGACAATGCAAACGTGGCACTAGTAATGGGTAGTCCCCACTTTTGTCGGGTTTGAATGCAGATTCCGCCATTTTTTGCAAAAGAGGATTAGAGAAGCAAGTGGAGGCCTTAAAAACAGCTGATTAGGCTTAATTTTGTAATCTGAGCTTTTCTAAGTGATACCGATACATTAGTCTCAATGCCACGTATACTAGTCACTTAATCATGCTTACCAAGTCGGAATTCAAAAACAAAAAATGTAATAAAATTCGGAAATAAAAGAAAATTTTGCATTTATCCTCTAAGATATGTTGTATTTACACTTTGCCCCCATATTTCACCTATTTATACTGTAGTCCCTACCATTGTGTTTCCTTTGCATTTAGCCCCCTTCAATGACGAATCAACCATTAACTATTACAAAATTAAACTTTGATTACTTAGAGTTAGATGATGGAGATTATTTTACACCATAATTTTCTACCCAATAAATCTTAAGATTATGAGTCTACTATCATACGACTAGATTTTGATTCATATGGCACACATATTGAAAAGTGATTCAAGAATCATGTTTGATGTACACTCATGATCATGATCACTTTTAATTTTATCTGCTATATGAAATCAAAATTTGACCGTCTAATTATAGATTCATGACTTCAAAATTCATTGAGTAGAAAATGATCTTCATCATCTAATTTCAAATAGTCAAAGTTTAGTTTTATAATAGTCAACATCTGATTTATCACTATAGGGGCAAAATGTAAAGGAACACAAACACAAGGACTGCAGTATAAATAAGTGGAATATAGGGGTAGAGTGTAAATGAGGGTGCGGGCGTAATTTTGCAATGGCAGTTAATACTTGCACCTCAAGTGTAAGTCATTGTAACATTTATTAAAAAAATATTTAAAAGAAAGACAAGTGATGAAAGATAAAACGGTGGAGGAGAAAGACTTTGGCTTACATTGTGATCGAGAAGAAGAAAAGAGCAACCCCTAAAACAGCCTTAATCATCCTAGTAATCCTGAATTCTGGGAAAAATTGGTAAGGGAAAGATAGTAAAAAAATCATAAAACTTGTGAAAAAATAGACAAACATTTGGAAAAAAAATGAAAATATAAAAAATTAAATATTTTTTCCAAAAAATTATATAAAAAAAGTATAAAACACATGAATTTTTTTCTCATTCTCTTTCAAAAAGAGAAAAGTTCTTTTGAAGAACACGCGTTTTAAACATACATTTTATGAAAAAGATAGAGCATCTTTCAAAAGAGTTTAGTTGTCGATTAAAAATTTAGAAATTATTTGACAAGAAAAATAAAATTCATAAAAATGGGTAAAAAATTGGCAAAACACAAAAAAATTGGCAGAAAGTAAAGAAGTAAAATAAAATACTAAAACAAGGATACGAGGCAAAGAAGGAGTTTTGAAGGAGAAATTTTGATTTTTCAAATCCCTAGATTTCATTTAAAAACTCAATGTTTTGAAACTTTGGTTTTCATTTTGTTATAACTTGATTTTTCTAGAAAGGAGAATTAAGATATTTGCTCTAAAAATTTTAAGGGCCTGATTAACTTTCTGTATCTACCGCAATAGTCGCAAAGAAGATAAAGCAATAACTCGGCAAGAGGAAAAATTCCGTAAATTTTAACAAAAAGTAGAAAGACACATAATAATAAAAAATATAAAAAATTTGAGACATTTCACATTAAAAATAATATTTTTAATAAATAAAATAAGTTATAAAAGATTCAATGCAAGGCACAACCAAAGAGGCATTAGCCCAAATGGTACACTCCCTCCATTGTGAAGGAATAGGTTGTGGGTTCAATACTCTCCTTCACGTTGTGTCCCACCCTTATTTTTACAAGGTGTGAGTTGGGTTCTGTTAGTTAACCCTTATCACTGTAGTTGGTGCTCCCTCACGCTGCCCCGCAACTGTCATATATTTATTCATGCAAATAAAAAAAATGCATGGCACATCTAAAAGGCGCATATCTAATTACAAAATTTATATAACCATATAAATGTAGAAGCCGGGGACTATGGGTTCAAACTCACTCCGAGGTGTTGGATTAGAATCAGTTGGAGGCCATGTGGCATCCATCCCAGGGATTGGGTTCTACAACAACTTGACCAAAGATTATCAAAGGCCACCCAAAAAAATGTGTGCATGATATAATGCATATACACAATCCAAATTATAGTCAAATTGGTAAAAATTCAATGTGCGAAAATGTGTGGACGGTATCCACCATAAGTTTTGACCACAAAAAAATGAAATTTTTTTGCAAATCACATGCCACATTACACATTACACATGCCACATGTGATTTGGGGTTCTTCTACCCCACTACTCCCAATATGGGTTCAAATCCATTTACCAAGTTACTATAAAAGTGTATGCATTATTCATCTTAAATAAATTAGAAATAATTCGAAAAAATTAGCACACCCCTATTTCAAAGAATTTTAGTTTTTTTCGGAAAAAGGGTAGACTTTTCTGATTATGCCTAAAGCTAGCGATCATTGTCATCATAGATTCATAATCTACAACTCTCACTTGATTTCATATACGTTTCATCGATTCTAATTTCTAAGCTAATTTAAAGTGGGTGTTAGATTATCCAAACCGTATGCCTCTCCCAAAAAGCTAGTGTTATTCAATGTTGGAAAATTTTTTATAAATAATTTTGAAGGCAGCTTATATGGTGCAACATAATTGGCTGCATACATTGTGGGGCTCAAGCATTGTAGTTAATCATGTCACGCCACATAAGGCATATGATTTTAAAAAAATATCATTTTATGATTTTTTTGGCATCCGTTTGATGGGTCAAAGATAAGGTAAAGTCCAACAAATTAGGTGCATTGATTTTAAGCATCTTTGACTGCATATTTAATGATAGATATGAATCGGATAGAGTCCAAATTTTTTAGGTGATAACTGATTGTTATTATCCAAGTTGTCGTTGCTCTAGATCCTTGTGATTGGTGCCACATGGTGCTCAAATAGTGTGAGCGTAGCATTTTTTGCTACACATGAGTGTATAGTCCTGCGCCTCTCTCTCTCTCTCTATCTCTCTCTCTCTCTCTCTCTCTCTCTCTATATATATATATATATATATATATATTCAAGTGGGGTCCATGTGGCAACTATCAAGGGGATCAGTTGAGATGACAATTTATCCATACATGATCAAAGATCAGTAAGAAATTTGGGTATGATCCGATGCATATCTACCGTACAAAATGTGGTTAAAGGAGGAAAAATTTAATCCATCAAAATATGTGGGACAGTACCCAAACTTTGACTATTAAAAAAAAATAAAAAAATTCTTAGATCACATGTGGCATATGATTCAAACATGGGAATCGTTTTGGGATCACTCACCATGTGACACGTGATTCGGGATTGGAATGCACAGATTCATCCGCTCATTCCAACCCGCATGCCCTTTTCCCTATACTAAAAATAAATAAATAAAAGACATATGCCATTTTCCCTATAATAAAAATAAATAAAGAAAAAAGAGCTCCATCAGTCCGTTGTATGATTCGCAATATTTTGTCCTCTGAATTTTTATGTCATTGAAGGGAATATGTAACCTCTTTTTCAGGCTAAGGTTCCAAAGGAAAGTTCATGTATTTGTGGGAAGCGGTGTTTGAGTTTTGAGAGACTGTGACCCTCTTTTTCACAAGAATAGTAAAAGGTTTTCGTCATTGCTGGTGGATGTAGACATATTGCCTAACCAAGGAAATTATGCCTTTTTTCTTTCTGTTAGCTGTATTCTCATTTGAAGATTCTTTTCGCACAACTTATAATTCCATGATTAAGATCATCTACATCATTTTTTGTACTAATCTTTCACACACTAAATCTTTATATTAATTAAATAATCCCTCATCTGATTCAAGGAAGTGGTGGAACTATTAGTTACACCAAATGAATCTTCAGTTGCAAATTCTGCTACCCTTCTTGGTTTTTGACCGTTCTTTTGTAAACTGAATGAGTACTTCTACCGGGACTGCAACTAATGCTGAGGTCCAGCTCCATACAGGCCAGGCCTCAATTCCCTTCAGGCCTGTTCACCATATTTGTCGTTCATAACTCATTCATTGGGGCATCTAAGGGTTCCACCTGTTCCAAACGATGGCCCAAATCAAGGCATCCAAATTAGTTACCTACGCATGATTTACACATCCACTTTTATACACTTATCAATTGACACATCTAGCAGGCAAACATATAGATGGGACTCGATCGGCCCAAAACTCATGCTTCTCAGAAGTACCACTAGGACCGAGTTGATGATAAGGTAAGTAAAATACAATTTACTAAGAGTAGTGTTACTGACACACTAATTTTTGTTACTTTTACACCACTTAAAAAAAAATCACTACAAAAAACAAGACTATTAGCGGCAGCCAAAAACTGCCGCTAATACCCTTGTCGCTAATAGTCTTTAATAGTTTTTTATTAATAGCGATAGTTTTTTGCTCCAAAAAATTGCCGCTAATAATCTATTTTTTTGTAGTGAATTGATTGTTTGGAACCAGATGTTGTAAATTGTTTTTGGTCCCAATCTTCCATATAATAGATCTTGAGATCATGGGCCTACCATCAGACAATCACATGTTGATTCCACGTGAGTCACGTGATGCACATCCCAAAAAGTAGAACATCGTAGCAAACTATAAAGATGATTCGTATGCATTTTTTGAGATGTATGTCACGTGGAATCAACATGTGACCAGCTAATGGTAGGCCCATAATCTCAAGATCTATTGTGTGGAAGATTGGAGCAAAAATGATCTATATCACCCTATTCAAGGTAGTCAACAATATTCTCTTTGTTTAAATGGTGTGGCAGTAACAAAAATGGGTGTGGCAGTAACAATACTCTTTCCTAGTTGTGCTGACTATCTGATTTGCCCGATGGATCAAAAGGCATGAATTCAAGGTTATTGTTCAGACCCTTACCCTAGAGGGAAAATAGTATTGTTTGAGAAGGGAGACAAAGATGACCACCAACATGTGGCACGCTTGCCCAGAGTGCCCTCGTGATGATGGACGTATCATGAAAAGCAGTTCTTGGGTCACTTTTAGGGATGTGTTAGTCACGTGGAATCAACATCTTATCGCCTAATAGATGGACCATGATCTGAAAATCTTTGTGTGAAAGATTGAGGTCAAAAAATGATCTCCATCGTCTCTCAGAGTGGGGTAGAAAACCGTTGTTGCTCTTACCATGGTATCAAGTATCCGTTGATACTTATATGTATCAGCGATACGTATCGGTATTTTGGCCAACCGGTATAGCCCCGATACATTGTTGGGGCGATACTTCCTTCGTTTGATTTTTTTATTTTTTTAATACCAATATATTGTATGAGTATCAGTCCTCCATGGACTGACATCCGATTTGACACCATGGCCGATACCAAATATTTGGTTGCAATATCGGTGCCCAAAAAATATAATGAAAGTGAACTTTTGTCAAAATCCTCACTAAAAGGTTCTTGTATAGCAAGATTTACCTGTTCAATAGTTTTGCCCTCCTCTATGCTCATTCTTTGCTGGAGGAGATTTTATTTGCTTTGGTAGGGAGTTAGGCTATGTATGGCATAACTCTTTGCTAGCCATTGCCACAACATAGTTCACTTGCTTTAGTTGGTCCTCATTCTCTTTTCTAACTCCCTGTAAAAGATGATTTATCTGCTTTAGCAGCAACCTCCCTGCTCTCTACTAACTCCCTACCAGAGCAAATAAAATCTGCTCTGACAAATAGTGAGTAGAGAGGAGGGTAAAACTACTGAACATGTAATTCTTGCATAAAATCTTGCTATGCAAGAAATTATCAAGGAAAAGGGATATCTACTAAAGCAGGTAGCAAGATATTAGTAAAGAGGATGGGAACATGTTAAAAGCAAACTGCTATATAAAGGCTAGCGAGCTATGCATACACATGTACCTTAGCGGAGAGCGAGAGCTAGGTAATGTACATCTTACTTTGCAGGGAGTTAGGAAATAAAATGAGAACTTGTTAAAATTGGTGAACTCTGCTCTAACAGAGAGTTATGCCAAACAGAGCCTTAGAGTAACTCTCGTAAAAACACCATTAGCTATTGATGTCGGTAGGACAGCCAATTACAATTTTGTGGTTCGCTTTTGGATAAATTAAGGCTCTTGTCCGCTTGTTTATTGACAATAAGCCAACAGCTCGTTGCCATCATTATCACCTTCTACCATCTGTTTGAATTTTTTTACTTATTATGAGCAACAAAGCTCATTGTAGACGCACCCTAGTTAATTAGCTGACGTCTGATTATCTACGCATTTATTCAAATATTGTGGAATGAAACAATTTCTATGCTCTTTAAAGTCTAGGCCCCACTCACAGTGACCAAATCCTCCCACTTGTTGAAAATGTTGCAAATTCTTAATAATTTATTCAACTTTTTCAAAAACTCACAAATTTTAAGAATTATTTGCAATTTTGTGGCTAAATTATTCGCAAATTTCACTTTTTTTTTTCAAATTTTCTAAATTTTGTATTCATTTTAATTAATATATTTAGCTAATTTTCCTTTTTATTTTTCTGAATTTTAATCATTTTTTTTCCAAATTTTATCAGATTTTTTCGTATTTTTTCCAAGCCCGTTTATTCGGTATGGTCTCACTCAGAGTACAGCTGACTAACCCAGAACACTAAGCTCTTTTATTTTTTGATAGGGAGCTCGTTGTATGTAATGAGCCTATTTGGAGTCCCATAAGCCCCCCATATTTGGTGTTCATCAAGTAGCAGACTCAGACTCGCTTTTCATCAGTGTCCAGATCACCTGGCTCTCTGTGGTTTTATCAGCCCTCTCGCTATCTATATGAGACTAATTCAGTGTGTTTCCCCTCTTGAGGATTGGGTTATACACCGTGCACAAATAGCCCGAAAGTAATGTTACAGAAAATTGAATGTAAATAATAGAAGAAATTATTTATTAAATGTATGGTTCGATCTTTGAATTTACGAGGCCACTTATTCAATGGTTCACTCTAGGTTGATGAGCACATGACATGCATCTTGATAAGACTAGCTAGTGTGTGGTTTGAAAAGGCGTGCACCGTTGGCTTAGACTAGTTTCATAATTTCATAAGATTTGTAACCATTGGGACCACGAATTTAAATGTCATGCAGACTAAGCGTTCTATTAGCTGTTCCATTTTATTTTTCATGGGTAACAGGAATTTCTATTAAAGAGAATAAAAGTTATCAGTAGAAGGTATAGGAGATAACTCAACACCAAATCAAAAGAAACAATAGGTAAAAAAAAAAGCAAAAACAAGTAGAGGACAAGCCCCAGCTCATCAACCGCAGAGGCAACAACCCCGAAGAATTGCTCTACCCAGGATCCAAGAGAGTCATCCAATACCAATCAAAAACAAAAAAAAGTCACCCAATTGCAAAGGATGAGAAAGCAGGAACGGTCGCAGAGAGAAGTGCCACGGACTTGAGCACAAAGGCCATATTGTAAAAAGAGGTTTTTGAAAGGAAAAATGTGTTTACCCCCATCAATCTAATGGTGGTCATTGGTTTAAAAATCAATGTTTGGAGGGTTTTTATTGATGGTGTTAGATTTGACGTGTGTGACTTTGTCACACATGACATGGAAGTGTGCACGTGACAAAGACATGGAAGTGTGACTACTGTGTCACCCTATGATGGGTGCATCTATTGTTGACTAACTCATAGATTTAGGGTACCTTCATTGCAATTGAAGATTCGGTCTTTGCAGCCTAGGGTTTCATTATTAAAACAGTTGACTATCTTGAATCAGAGGGTAGAGATTGTTTTTCATGTCAATCTTCCACAACCAATCTTGAGATGATGGCCCACCTATTAGATGGTCAGTTGTTCATCCCACATGACATACATCCCCAAAAGTAAGTGTGATCTAGGTGTATAGGAGAAGGGCTTTGGAGATGCATTCCACGTGGAATCAATATCTGACTGATAGGTTGTTATGACCTCTAGATCTTTTCTCTGAAAGGTTGGGATGAAAAACAATCTCCATGATCTAATTGAATGCAGTCAATGGTTTTACCAGTGTAAACCCTAGGCTGTAGAGATAGATTCTTCAGTTGCAAATAGCTCCCTTAGATTTGTACTTCTAATTATTTTCAGGTTCAGTTTCAAACGGTTTTCGTACTTGGTGCCTGCTGGTCCATTTGAGATCATATGTCCACGCGGACCTTGAGATGCATTTAGGTTTAAGTTTTCATGTGTCTCAAAGTCCGTACCATGCACTGACTGATTTGCGTTACTGGTAGTTACCCTTTGCGTTACTGATTTGCAGTTCGCTACTTCCCATTCCATTATTTTATATATATATATATATATATATATATATATATATATATACACTAGTGGACCCTCCACGTGCAATTTTGTTTAGAATAGTAAAATAATAAAAACAATAACATTATGATAGATTAATACAAAATTAAATTTTAATAAAATTAATTTATAAAAATTATAATATAGCAAATATTGTAATTAGAATATAAAAAAGATTATAATTAACACTGATATTACCAAATCTCTATCACATAGATGAGTCGTAGATGAAATTGATAATGAAAAATAGTGTGACGTCACCTAAATGTAATTTGTGAAGGAGACCAATAATAGCTTAATAAATTAGGACAGTTAGAATCATGTGAAGGAGACCAATAATAGTGTGACCATGTTTCGTTTGGATTCCCTTGTTGCATTGATATGTGGTCACAATACGTAAAGAATCATGTAAAGTTTAAAACTTATTAAAGACCACAAACAATGATCTGTGTATTTAAATTTATCCGGTAGTTTTCTTAAATAAAGAGATAGTACAGGTTCAAGTTATGAATTGATCACCACTCTATCGAATACTGAATTGATCTGCTTGATTAAAAAATTCATTTCTCTCGGCTGTTCATAAAGCCATAGACCATTGCTTGAGGTTTGTCATTTTAAATAAGTTGAGATTTAATATGAAATTTTACTATAATTATGATATTTGTACCTTCCATAGTATGATATTACAGTTTGAAATAGGTTTAGTAAACATGTACTAAAGTTGATTTAATCATATATTAAAAGATCTTTCAATTTAGAAGGATTTGATCTGAGAAAGTTCATATTAGATACATGCACCTAACTTTTGAATAAGCCTATATCAACCATTTACTATTGTTCTTATAAAAAATTGAGAAAAAGAAAATGCAAGGTATCGAATATTAAAAAAAAAAATCTACAAATAAAAAACTTCTCTTTATGAACAAGTTACTCATTCAAATAAATATACATATTTTTCTTCGTAGTCACCAAGAAACCAAGAAAAGTAAAAAAAAAAAAAAAAAAATATATATATATATATATATATATATATATATATATATATAATTCAAAAACATGTATGCATTTTTATGTCTTTAAAAAATTCTTCAATTCCTATTAAAAAAAAAAGATACCAAATACATTTCCATTCAAACAAAGACAGATTTAAAACTGAAATTACATATTAGTAAAAAAGAAAAAAATTATAAAAAATATTTAGTGAGAGAAAAAGAATCAATTTCTTCAAAAAAAAAGACTTTCGGTATTTTTTATTTGTCACAGTCAACAATAGAATCAACATTAATTGAATCAAATGACGGTCTTTGACTATATTGAATCAAATGATAGGTATCACTTTTCATTTTGATCTTTGGCAGAAACAATCTTTAGATCATTACTTTCAAATCAAAGTGCTTAGATAGTGTTCCTCAGTGCGCAGATCTAAAAAATACCAAGTCTTTCTTTTTAAGCAATGTGCTACGGT
This sequence comes from Chloranthus sessilifolius, assembly GCA_021018995.1. Taxonomy (NCBI): domain Eukaryota; kingdom Viridiplantae; phylum Streptophyta; class Magnoliopsida; order Chloranthales; family Chloranthaceae; genus Chloranthus; species Chloranthus sessilifolius. The sequence goes on along the minus strand of JAJIZI010000016.1, from coordinate 222,206 downwards.
ACATATCTCGGGTGCAAGTTGTAGGTCCCATAAAAAATTAAAACAAATAAAAACGGATATTCTCTTAAAGCATACATTATTAAGAAAAGATATTTTTTAAAAGTAGTTCTTGAACAAATATATAATCAACATCCCCATCAAGAATTCCAAAACTTTATTAAGTAGTATTTTGCCCATTTGAAATGAAATTTAAACCACTACTTAATTCAATAAAATCTATCTAATGAGTTCACTTCTCTGCACACAGGAATTTAGGTTCTATAAAATTAAAAGATGAAAAAAATTTCAAACCTTAATACGATTCAATGATGACTGGACAAGAGTGTACTTTATCTGCAACCAATCGTTATACACGAACTCCATCACTTCTTATTTAATAACCGGTCTTTTCATATTCAGGTGGAATTTGCCTGAAATTACATGACACTGGAGTATTCGATTAATTTCCTCATGTTTATACAATGAAATGAGAAGTAAAAATTGTAAATAAAATTAGTTCATTATGTTATATTCAAAATTTATTGAATAAAATCTAGAAGATGGGAAAATATATGATAAGAGTGGTTAAGTAAAGAAAATATGTTAACTATTTACCATCAAGCATATTTACAACTATTTACAAACCCAAAAAATAATAACTCATGTTTTAAGTGACAAAATACACTTACAATTACAAACCCAAGTAGTCTGAACTGATGTCTTATCTATAAAACTATATTTACAAACCAAAAAGATATTATAGACGATCTTTTAAGAAAAGTTCATGTTGTTTTGATTTTATAATTTTTGAATTTTACGATGTCCTTCTTCTGAAGATGATGCACCATATTCAATCATGATCACATTCAATTGCCAAGCGCCTAGTCCTCGAAAGCTGTCATTAGTAGAGTTTACATAGAAAATGCATTTTTTGTCTAACAGATTTCGAGCATGAGTTTTTAGAAATTTTACTTTGTCCTGCAAATTTTTGAGAAAAAGTATTAAAAATTTTATACAAACTTTTGAAGTGATTTTATAACCATATATATATATATATATATATATATATATATAATAAAATTATTACTTGTACTTTTGCAGTTGTAAATCCTATCATTCTTTTCGTATCTTTTCCAAATACAACAACCCATGTTGTAGATGTGTTGTTATTAGTTTCCATTCTGATAACACACCTTAACATATGATATAAATATTTATTATTAAAATAATATAACCAATTGGGAATAAATAATTATAGAGTATATAAAAACTAATTTAAAAAATGAGTTAGTCTGGAATGGGTGTCCACCCATCATGAGTAGACATCACAGTGCACATGTCGTTGTGACTGCATGACTTGCAATGCTTTCGTGCATTGGAAGTCCGTGCAAGTCACACAGTCACAGGGATGCGTGCACTGCAATGTCCACTCATGATGGGTAGACACCCATTGTAGACTAATTCATAAAAAAAAATTGTAATGAGTATTGAAGTATACGTTGTCTCCTACTAGTGGCAATACACTTACACATTTCTAAATATTGTCATTAGGGCAAAAAGAAAATAATTTTTCAACTTAAAAGAAGGAAAAATAAAATTAAGAAAGTCTATTGAGAAAATATTGAAAAACTTTGACAATGCAATGAAAAATTCTTGAAAAATGGAAAAAATATTGATTTATTATAATTTAGTTCTAATAAAAACCTTATTCACAAAAATTAAAAAATTGTTATCATTTTTCTTAAAAAAAACCTTCAGAAATTTCAAAATATAAGAAACTCAAAAAATTAGTCCATTATAATTTTTTCCTTATAAAAAAATCATTCACAAATCTAACATAACAAAATATAAAAAACTAAACTTCCCTATAAAAAAGCAAGAATATAAAAAATATAAAAAAATAGACTTTCCTTGTTTGACAAAACCCGTGAGAATTTTTTTTGCACCTTCCAATGGGCGGGCGAAAAGTAAAACTCAAGGAAACTGTTTTTTGTAAAAAAAGACAATGCTTGTGTTTAAAGGGTACCGAGTTTTTCATCCAAAGATTATTGCAGCGCCATGTTCCACCATTCACCTTGTCCACTACTTGAATCAGATGATCGAGGTCGTTTTTCATCCCAATCTTTCACACGTTAGATCTTGATATCATGGCCCACATATCATAGGCTTAGATGTTGATGACACACAAATTGACCTTAATCATGGTGTGCCATGGTGCACTGTGATCACAAATGTGTGCCCTGTGTAATCAACATCTTAGCGTCTAATATGTGAGCCATGTTATTAAGATCTAATATGGGGAAGAAAAATGACCTCTATCATCTGATTCAAGTCGGTCAAAGGTGTGAATGATGGAGCGTCTATGATCACGTTCACTTTTTGTGATGTGTGCCATGTAGAATCAACATTTGACCATCTAATAGTAGGGCAATGATGTCAAGATCATTTGTGTTGAAGATTGGGTCGAAAAGCAATCTCCGTCATCTAATTTAAAAAAGTCAACAAAAGTTTCATTCATTTAAGTGAGGTGGCTGTAACATAAATTGATATGGTAGTAACACCAGCCTTGTAAAAAGGTGCCTTTATTTTATATCGAAATTCATCTTCCTCAATTTGAGTTTCATGTTGTTAAACAATTGACTTCTTTGAATTAGACCATGGGTATCTTTTCCCGCCCCAAGATCGATTTTTGAATGGTTGGCGCCAAAAATGAAACTTTATCGTTAGATTCAAAGTGATAAAATGATTTAAAGACATGAAACTCGGGCTGCCAAGGAATGGATCTTGGATTGTAAGCAAGGTGGCCATTTAAATCCACTATACTCGATGCCTCCGTTTTTGCTCAAGTCCTTAGTGAAATAAGTTATAGCAAAAGTTTTGCTGAAAATTTAATCCGAATTATTTTTGTTTTTTTCTAGGAACTGTGAGACCCACCGAGTAGCCAAACACCGAGTTGTTTCACTTTTGTGTAAAAAATCCATTTTTACGAGAAAAATTAGAAAACCCACATTGCCACACAAAGCATTCATGAAGGAAAATTTATTAGGAGAAAAACGAAAAACCCATATATATAAAGGAAAAATCATAGACCCTTAACGAAGGAAGGAGAAACTAGTAAAAAAAAATATTATAGTTTTTCTTTTGAAAATACTAATAAACAATTAAGAATTAAAAAATATAGATTAGTTTATTACAACTTTTTTTATTATAAAAAACCCAAAAAAACTTAAAATAAAAAACTTGCTAAAAATAGTAGCACTCTACTGAAAGTTTCACAATTCACAAAGAAGCCGTAGTATATAGAAGGAAACTAAAAATAAGAGAAAATACCTGAAAATAATCTTGTGACCTCCTCCACTCAACGCACTCCTCCACTCAATCTTGTCAAAGCCTACGAAAATGGTAAACCCTTCTCAATTTTTTTGTTTGATTTTGCTGCTTGTGGATCAACAACCATTGATCGAAGTGAGTTTTTTCGTGGCAAAAAATATACCATTATTGTAAGAAAATAATGATTATAGAAAAAAAAAAACAAATATCTCGATGGATGCACCATGCTTTATAGCAACGATCGACGGTTATTCCACATCAGAATAATAGGTAGAGAGATGTTGCCCATACTTTGCATTTGTTAGCGAAAACAATATAAAAAAGAGTTTTTTTATTGGTGGCGTTATTTGCGTTCGTTTTTCTTGTGAAAAGCACACGCTCTTTCATAGGGAAAAATCATTTACTACCTTAAATAAGACGATGGAGATTGTTTTTTGTCCCAATCTTCCACAATAAAGATCTTGAGATCATGGTGCACTTATTATATGGTCACAACTTGATTTCACATGGCACACATCCCCAAAAGTGACGATCTAATAGGTATGCTAATGATTATAGTCACTTTTTGGGATGTGTGCCATGTAGAATCAAGATTTGATCATCTGATAGGTGAGACATGATCTCAAGATCTATTGTGTGAAATATTCAGATGAAAAATGATTTCCATCGTCTGATTCAAAGCAATCAATGATTTTTTCCTACAAAAAAGTGTGTGCCCTTCACAGGAAAAACGGGTGTGAATAACTCTTCATCGGGCTCTTTCACTTTTGTGTTAAAAACCTCATTTTTTACCCCACGTTGCCAAATCTATTACGAGAAAAACCGAACCCCGATATAAAAGAAAACCATGGACCCTTGACGAAGGAGAAACTATTACGAAAACACAAAAGTATTATAGTTTTTCTTTTGGAAAAACTAATAAAAAATTAAGAATAAAAAAAATATTAGTTCATTACAACTTTTTTTATTATAAAAAACCCTAAAATAACATTAGTTTATTACAACTTTTTTCTTCCTCCATTATTCTAAGAGTTTTGCACTTGTGGATTCAAGTGTAGCTCTTATGAATTCAAGAGATTGTTGATGCTGGCCTTAGCAAGAGCGGATCGCCTTGGCGATAATGGCAATTTGTAAGGCAGAGGATCAGATCGTAGTAGGTGACGAATATAGAGAGAGAGATTCATTGTTGTTGACTTAAAGGTTTGATAGGACTATTATCACCGTAGAAATAATATATATGTCTATATATTATTTTACACTTTTGTAAGCCTCTTCCTTTTGTTTTATAGTGGATTCATTTTGCTTGAACTGGGAACCGTGGAGGCTTTCTTAAAAACGGTTTTAGCACATAAACTTGTGTTTTTGTGATTTGCTTTGGTTTTTATTTATGGGTTGTTGTCTTGTTTTAAATGTATTTCTTAGCCCAATTGATTGAGAGGAAATTTAGATTTTTAAAGGAAAATTTTCGTTCATCATTTTAAATATTAGTGAAGCTCATAAAAATGTGTAGGCACCTATTTCTTTTGTAAGTAGAATATAAGGGAACATATTTCGTAACAAGGCATTCATTGTAGGTAAAAAATTCCATTGTTTAATCAAAGAGGCATTAGCCCAGTTGATATCCTTCCTCCATTGTGAGGGAGGAGGTCTTGAGTTCGATACTCGTCCTTCACGCTATTTTTACTCTTGTCTTTATAAGGTGTGGGTTGGGTTCTGTTAGTTACCCCTCACCACTGTAATTAGTGTTCCCTCACGCTGCTCCCCAACTGTCATATGTGTATGCTTGCCTGGAGCCTCAGTTTTTGAGGCTGTCTCGGCCTAAATGGCCGTATACACTGCACTGTTGACTTTACAAAGGGATTGAGCTTGGTCTCTATTTCGCCAGGCAGTATAGTAAGGGTTTGTTTGGTTCAGCTCCTCTGGGCCTAAGAGCTGCTCTTGGGCTCCCGGGCGGCATTCTGAGGTCCGGGTAGCTGAATTACGCTGACGTGGAGCTTTTTCAAACACACCATAACGTAAACTCTGCCTAATATAATGGCTTTAAGCCCTTAACTGTAAGGCTTTAAGGGTACTCCTAAAGAAAGATTTTGGTTGACTAAAATCTAAGATTGGAGCATTTCCTCTTGTCCACTATGATGAGAATCTGATTATTCAATTCCTCATGAGCAACCAAAAGAGAAGTTCATACACTAACCAAGAACCTTATATGTGCATGGACCCATGAAAAAGGCATCATCATCTTTATGGACAGCAACCTTTTTTTTATTATTTTCGTGCTACTTTAACGCATGTTCTCTTACCTAAAATGTAATTTAGAAAAAGTTCGGTGGTTCACGCGAAACTTTATAGTTTTTACTTAAAGCTATAAATCCCATTGAGTGAGGGATTTGATCTGTCTAACTTAGGCCCTCTAATAGGAATGGTATATTCTTTCGGGCACTTTAGAAAAACGCCCTTATTTTGCAAATGTTTCAAGTTAATATACAAAAATCAAACGTTTTAGTAAATAGGGTTTTCACGAATTTTAACAATTTAAATGAGTGTGAGATTCAATTTGGCTGACTAGTGAATTTACCTTTCTACCCATTCTATAAAAGCTAGATTTTGTTAAATAAGGTTTAATCCCAATCATCGGTTTCAATCGATTGAGGTTGGAAAGTCAATCAATTGACTGTTGGGCAGTTTCAAATCCGCAGACTTGAATATGTGGCTATTTTGGAAGATTGCTTCAGCCAAAATATTTTCTAATGTGGTTTGAAGATTTTTTGAAAGTGTTTTGAATACTTGCAAGTTTTAGGAGATTTGTGAGTTATGTTTCCAAAAAAGGTTTTGTGGCTATTTGCAGAAAGTTCCTCTAGGGATCCAGAAAGAGCTTGGTGAAAGTTTCATGTGAGAAAACTGTAAGAATACTTTGAGAGAAAAGTATTGAAGAACAGCTTGGGGATTGAAGATCCGATTGAAGTCGTTCTTGTGTCGGAATTGTGATTATATTCCGACAGATCTCTTCTCTATTATTTGAAGGACTGCGTCCTTAGTTTAACAATGAATTTGTTGTTGAAGATTGTGTTAGATCTTGATTGAGTTTGCACTAGAGAGAAGAGAGTGGTGTGTTGTAAACATTCATAAAATTAGTGCATATACTTCCGTGAACGTAACCCTCGATTAGGTGAACCACATAAATCTTTGTGTTGTGCGTGTGATTAATTCTTACTTAAATCTTCTTATTTTTTCGCATTCATCGTGAGAGGAAGTTCGTAGTGTGGGTAGAATTCCTAACAATTGGTATCAGAGCGAGGTTTACGCTACAATGACGATAAAGGTCTCGAATGCACAATTTGAGGTAGAAAAGTTTTCTGGGAAGAATAACTTCGCTTTGTGGCAAGTTAAGGTCACAGATCTCCTTGTCCAACAAGGCATTGATGATGCCCTACTTGAAAAAGAGATGGGAAAGAAAGCAGAGATATCTGATGAAGCGTAAAACTCTATTGATAAGAGGGCCGTAAGCACTATTCGATTGTGCTTGTCCGATGAAGTTCTATACAACGTTCTTCACGAGAAGACGACCGTAGATCTGTGGAAGAAGATGGATTTTCTCTACATGACAAAGTCGTTGTCCAATAGACTCTTTATCAAAAAGTAACTCTACACCCTTCGTATGAAGGCTAGTATGCGTATTCATGACCATATGAATTCGTTTAATAAAATAGTTAGTGAACTATTGAGCATTGAGGTGAAACTTAAAGAAGAAGATCTAGCACTTATCTTGCTCACCTCTTTACCACCATCTTATGAGCACTTTGTTATCACATTAATTTATGGTAAATATACTATTGCCGTCGAAGAAGTGGCTGCTGCACTTTTTTTCGACGAATTGAGAAAACAACCCGAATCTAACTCCGAAGGGATTAGTCTCTTGAGCGAAAGTGGTCAGAATCATGATCGCAAAAGAGACAAATCTAGAGGGGATAATAAATCGATAAGAGGAAACAACAGGTCTAAATCTAGGGGTGATAGAAAAGATATTATCTGTTACTTCTGTAAGTAATCTGAACATATTTGCAAATATTACAACCAGAGATTGAATAATAATAAGGATGATTAAGGAACTTCGCAATAGGCTAGTATTACTAAGTCAAATTTTGGTGAAGACCTATTGTGTGTATTGTTAAGCTCTAATTAGTTTAATGGTAGATGAATCCTAGATTCAGGGGCATCGTATCACATGTATCTATATAGGGATTGATTTGACCAGTATAAAGTAGCCAATGGTGAGACGATTTTGATGGGGAATGACAGTGTATGTGAAGCAGTGGGTATCGGTTCGATCAGAATCAAGAACTTTGATGGCTGTGTTTGCACTCTTACTGAGGTTAGGCATGTGCTTGATTTGAAAAAAAAATTGATCTCGTTGGAGGCATTGGATGAGATAGGATGTCGAGTCATCCTAGAATCTGGTAAACTAAAGGTTATACGTAGTGCTATGACTTTGATAAAAAGTGAAAAGATGAAGAATTTGTATACTTTAGTAGGCACACAATCAGTGGTAGCGATATTGCAGCTACAAAAGATTTCAAGGACCTCTCAGATTTGTGTTTCAAGAGGCTTAGTCACATAAGTGAACGTGGGCTGATAGAGCTTATAAAGGATAAGACGATTTCTGAAATTCAAACTTGTAAACTAAATTTTTATGAAGATTGTATCTTCGAAAAATAGAAGAAAGTTAGTTTCTCCATTGAAAAATATACTTCGAAGGGGCTGATTGATTACATACATGCAGATATATGGGGACCGACTAAAGTCACTTCAGTAGGTGGAGCCAACTATTTTGTGTCATTTATAGATGACTACTTCAGGAAAGTTTGGATGTATCCGATTAAAAATAAATCAAATATATTTCAGAAATTCAGGCAGTGATGGAGTATGGTTGAAAAGCAGATAGACAGAAAGGTGAAGATTCTCAGATCATATAATGGTGGGAAATACTTGTCATCAGAGTTTAAGGCTTACTATGAAAATCAAGGAATTGTTAGGCACTTAACAGTTCCTGAAAATCCTCAGTAAAATGGTGTAGCAGAGAGGATGAATAGAATACTATTAGAAAAAGTGCGGTGTATGTTGAACCATTCCGGCTTGGGTCATGGGTTCTGGATAGAGGCAGTGAACACGACATGTTACTTGATCAATCGGTCGCCTTTAGCGACATTGAACTCGAAAACTGCAGATAAGGTTTGATATGAAAGACACAGGAGCTACTCTCACTTGAGGGTGTTTAGATGTGCGGCTTATGCATTACTTCAGGGAAGTGAACGATCCAAGTTGGATCCAAAATTCAAAAAGTGCGTCTTAATTGGCTATGGCGAAGGAGTCAAGAGTTATCGTTTATGGGATACACAATCTCACAAAGTGATAGTTGATCAAAGAGATGTTACTTTCAACGAAGACGAGTTTTCGATGAAAAAGGCGGAAGAGAAACCTCAGTCATCTGGTGAACCTCGGGTACAAGTTGATGTTGAGAGGCATGAGCAAGATGAGAAAGATAATGAAGACTCTGAGATAGAGCATGATGGCACAATTTTTCAAGACTTGCAGTCCCAGGTACTGGTTCAAACTACCTTGAGAAGATCAGAGAGGATGAAGAAACGTCCTGAAAATTTTAAGGACATGGTTCCTTTAACACTTGCACTTATCACAGAGAATGAGGAACCAAGCACAGTTCCTGAAGCTCGGGTGGATACAAATGCAGTAAAGTAGCAGTTAGCTATGGAAGAAAAATGACAGTCACTTTAAAGAATGAGACTTGGAATCTCATGAAACTTCCTAAAGGGAAGAGAGCCATCAGTTGTAAATGGATCTTTCGAAAGAAAGAAGGTGATAAGAGTGAAACTCCAAAGTTTAAGGTAAGGCTAATTGCAAAGGGATTTTCTCATAAAGAGGGTATCTAAATATTCTCTCCGATTGCGAAACACACATTGATTTGTACGTTGTTGGCAGTAGTTGCTCAGAAAAATCTCAAACTAGAACAGATGGATGTGAAAGCAGCTTTTCTCTATGGAGATCTTGAGGAAGAAATTTATATGAGATAACCAGAAGAATTTGAAGCAAAATGGTCAGAATCACTTGTTTGTAGATTAAAGAAATCCTTGTATGGTCTCAAATAGACACTCATGCAGTGGTATAGGAAGTTTGATTCATAATGCATAGGATATTCACAGGGGACAATATGATTATTGTGTCTACTAGAAAGAGTATGGTAAAGAGGAGAAAATCTTTTTAATTCTCTATGTAGATCATATGCTGATAGCAGCAAGAAGCAAGATTGAAATCAACAAGCTGAAGCAATCATTGAGCCCGAAGTTTGAAAAGAAGGATATTGGTTTTGCAAATAAAATCCTAGGTATGAAAATCACGAGGGATCGTGAGAAGAAGAGGCTTTGGCTAACTCAAAGGACCTTTATCTAAAAACTCTTTGAGAAATATAATATGAGTGATGCCAAGCTTGTATCAACTCCTCTAACAGAACATTTTAAACTCACAAAGAAGATGAGTTTGTCCATACATGAAAAAAGGAAATATATGAAAAATATTCGGTATGCAAATACTGTTGGGAGATTGATGTATGCCATGGTGAGTACACGTCCAGATTTAACACAGGCCTTGAGTGTGGTTTGCAAGTATATGTCGAATTTGAGTAAGAAACATTGACTTGCAGTGAAATAAATATTGAGATATTTGAAAGGTACAACTAAACATGGTTTGATGTTTGAAGGTGAAGATACAAGCAAGTTGGATCTTTATGGGTATATCAATTCCGACTATGCTGGTGATCTTGATAGAAGAAGGTTTATCACGGGATACGTGTTTGTCTTGACAGGTGGAGCGATCAGTTAAAAGTCTATGATTCAAGGGATAGTTGCATTGTCAATTACAGAGGCCGAGTATATAGTGGCTACAGAGGCAGCTAAGGAAGCCTCATGGCTTAAAGGTTTGGTCAGTGAATTTGGTGAGATTGATGAGAGCAGCGATATCTTCTGTGACAGTCAGAGTGTCATTCACTTAGCAAAGAACCAGGTATTTAATGTTAAAACAAAGCATATAGATGTTCGGTATCATTTTATCAGGGATATGATAGAAAGTGGAGAAATATCGATTGAGAAGATCGATACGAAAGAGAACGCAACGGACATATTGACCAAGTCGGTTATGCAAAATAAGTTTAGGCATTGCCTAAACTTGATTAACACTTCTCGAAGATGATGTCTATTGGGGCGGTGACGTGGTTGGGGATGAAACCTTGGTGGAGATTGTTGAATAAGGTTTAATTCCAACCACCGGTGTCAATCGATTGAGGTTAGAAAGTCAATCGATTGACTGTTGGGCGGTTTCAGATCCGCATGCTTGAATATGTGGCTATTTTGGAAGATTGCTTTAGCCAAAATATTTCCTAATGTGGTTTGGAGATTTTTTGAAAGTGTTTTGAATATTTGCAAGTTTTAAGAGATTTGTGAGTTATGTTTCTAAAAAGGATTTTGTGGCTATTTGCAGAAAGTCCCTCTAGGGATCCAGAGAGAGCTTAGTGAAAGTTTCATGTGAGAAAACTGTGAGAATACTTTGAGAGAAAAGTATTGAAGAACAACTTGGGGATTGAAGATTCGATTGAAGTCGTTATTGTGTCGGAATCATGATTATATTCTGACAGATCTCTTCTCTATTATTTGAAGGATTGTGTCCTTGGTTTAACAACGAATTTGTTGTTGAAGATCATATTAGATCTTGATTGAATTTGTACGAGAGAGAAGAGAGTGTGTGTGTTGTAAACATTCATAAAATTAGTGCATGTTCTCTTGTGGACGTAATCATCGATTAGGTGAATCACATAAATTTTTGTGTTGTGCGTGTGATTAATTTTTGCCTGAATATTCTTATTTTTCCTCATTCATCGCAATGAGGAGTTCGTAGTGTGGGTAGAATTCGTAACAGATTTAACAGCTAAAAAACCTTCCTTATATTCATCTTCTTTGGAACAACCAATTTTGGGTATTCATTTCTCCATTGCCCAGTCATTCCAACCTCTCATCACAATCACAAATTTGAAAAAAATTATTAGTCTATTTAATTTAATCAGTACATTGAAAAAAGCCTTTGAAATCAATGCATATACTGTAGGATCATAGAAGAAACTAGTATCACAATCCAGATTTGCAAAAAACTTCATAGAAATTTGAAGAAATGATCTCATCTCCATCATGATTCAAACTGATGTTTTTAGTTTTAATGGCCCTGGATCTGAAGGTTTTAATGGCGCAGGATTTATTAATGGGTATCTTAAGAGTTTTAATGGCACACACTGGATCTTCAATTAGAGTTTTAATGGCACACACTGAATCTTCAGTTTTTAATAGCGTTGGATTTGTTAATGGTATTGATTCTTAAGTCTTTAATAGTGTTGGATTTGCTAATGGAGTTATATCTTAGAATTTTAATGGTGTTTGGAGAAGACGACCAACTGTTTCTTCAAAAAAAAATCCCCTAAAATAACACTACATTTTAATGGCGTTTGGAGTAGACAATCAACTGCTTCTTCGAAAATTTTAATGGCGTTTGGAAAAGGCAACCAGCTGTTTCTTTAAAAATTTTAATGGTGTTTGAAGAAGACGACTAACCTTACCCTAAAGGAGAAAGAAGCTCCTGCGCAGGGATTTTTGGGCCTTCCACCGATCAAAAATAAGAGATTTTTAGCTTCTAGACTACCCATTATAGAATGGTAGTTAAGTAAATTTATATTGACAACTTGCTTAGCATGTGTAACTAAGTTTGTAATTCACGGAAATCTTTTTTCTAAAACATTTGGAAACTGTATAATATGCTAAAACATTTGGAAATGGAGGCTGTTTTTCTAATTTCCCCTACGCTTTTAGGATGCTAGGTAGGCTCCTTGAATTGTTAATTGGGTAGACTCCCTAAATTTTTAATTGGGGTCATTGGGTCAGTTGAGTCATTGTCTACGTATTACTGTCCAAAATTTCAACCTTTACTTCTACCAAAGGAAGGCTGAACACTTGAGACTAGACTAATATATTCAATGATTGATTAGAGTACATTTTTGAGCTAATATATATATTAAGGTAAGGTAGGCTTGAACCCAAGGTATCAAATATATCTGCCGATACTGATAAGTATTAGCAGGGACGGCCCTGAGATTTGGAGACCTATGGCGAGATCCCGAAATGGGGTCTATTATATTAAAATTTTTTTGCTCAAATTAATAAAGCTACAATCGTATAAAAATCTAATAACAATCAAAGTAGGGCCGGCCTTGAGATTTTGGAGGCCTATTGCAAGATCTTGAAATGGGGCCTATTATATTAATTTTTTTTTTGCTCAAATTAATAAAGCTACAACCGTATAAAAATCTAATAACAATCAATTGTACAAAACATGTTTACGACAAATTTTCTATTTCAATAAAGAATTACAAACAAAACATATTATCCTTAAATAAAAAAAATAAAAACAACAAAAACAAAACATATACAAAAAACTAAAGAAAAATAGGCAACACTCTAACAGAGAGATTGAATGCATAACATACCTGACAAATCGAGTAATTTGACTAATATCAGTACCTCCATCAATTATCAAAACATCTTCAGAACTACTACATTAGAAAAAAAATCCATAGTGACAAATCATAAATGACAAATTAGGGTTTGGGGATTTAGGGTTTAGCCGTTTAGGGTTTAAGAATAAAGTACTCGCTAGACAGGTGATTTATTTTTATTTTTTATTTTTTATTTTTTTAAAGAGGCGCTAGTTCCTTTTTTTTGCATCAATCTTTGGCACCATCGATCTTTATATTGTGATATTCAAATCAGACGACATAGATGCTGCTTCACATCGTGTAAACATAAAAAAAAATATAATTTTTAAAAATTTTAACATATGTAAAATGATAAAAAGTTTAAGAATGGGTATTTGAGACATTTTGTGCTAGTTGGAAATGATTGGACTTTAAAGCTGGTCGGTTTGGTGAAAGATGGAAATATAGGGTCTTTGGCAGAAAAGATGAATCTTATAGGGTCAATCCTAAAAATTTAGCTTTTAAAAAAAATTATAAGTACAACTGAGTGAAGTAGAAGCTTTTTCTAGACATGTTTATTTATAATAAAATAAACGTTTGAATTAGGAGGTCATCAGGTTTGGACGGGTCATGGGATTGCATTAGGGGCAGATTCTCTAAACCAAACCCGGTCGCCCGACTCGAAATTCAATGATCCTATAGATCATAGTGAAATTATTAACTTGTTGTTTCAAACAAAATTCAAAGATATATGTGACAAAGAAAGTTAGTTCAGAGTGTTCAGACTGACAGCACACAGAAAGAAAAGAGAATAAACGAAAGGGCCCCAATATCACCAACTCAAATAGATAAATTCCCCATTGAACGTAGATCTTCAACAACGATTTACAACCGTTAAAAAGGGCATGTACCAAGGGTATAAGGATAACACATCTCACACCAGAAACCCAAGGCAATCAAAGGGTTGAAGTAAAAGCTTTAAAACCACACTCTCCATATTCCCTACGACTCTCCTACCCTTTCACCTCACGCCACCTCGCCTGACATCATAGACCAGGCGTCTCTCACCATTTTATTTTTCTTCCCTCTCACCTAACAGAGCGGCCTCTCTCTCTCTCTCGCGCTTTCTCTCTCTTAAAAAGGTTGCCCATCGATTTCTCCACCTCTTTCTCTCTCCCTCTCCTCTTTCCAATCATGGCTATTTTTGTGCTTCTACTGCTTATCTTGGTCATGGCCGATAGTTCAGGTCAGCTTTAGCACTTGTTATAGCACATGGGTTTCTCTTATTTTCAATTTATGTCATCAATTTGAGCTATTTTAGAAATGGGTTCTCTTTAATCTCTTTTGTTTTTTAACGATTTATCTCTTTTGCTATTTTTTTTATTTTCATGTGAAATTGAGACCTTCAGTCTTTATATTTTTAGATGGGCTGAAAGTGGTGTTTTGTGGTTCTGGAAGGTGCCACTTGGTGTGTTTGTAGGAGGGATCAGAGTAGCACAGCTCAGCAGAGGGCACTGGATTATGCTTGTGGAAATGGAGCAGATTGCACCCAAATTCTTCAGAATGGAGCTTGCTATAACCCCAATACTGTTGCAGACCACTGCTCTTATGCCGTCAATAGCTATTTCCAAAGAAGAGGTCAGGGATCAGGAACATGTGACTTTGCTGGCACTGCCACTCCTGTTCAAACAGACCCAAGTAAGATCTCATCTCAGCCTTCCTACCTCATCACAGATCACATTCGTCTTCTAAAATGGCCAAGAAAATAAATACAATTTAACTCTTTTTTTTGTGTGATTCACAGGCCCTGCTGGTACTAGTTGTGTTTATCCTTCAAACAGGTATGTTGTTAATTTTTTTTTTGGTACTTTTCTTTGTTTAGTAAGATTTTAAGTAGTTTTCTATTTGTGTTGACGACTCTTTCTCTGTCTGCCCTTTTTCTTTAATGAGGTTTTGAAGGTCTTGGGTTTAATCTTTCTGGGGTCTAAAGTTGAGGCTTTTCATTAAAAAAATAATAATAATGAAGTTGAGGTTTTTCTAGCTCTTTTTCTATTTTGCAACTTCTTTTAGATGGTTTTACCTCTTTTTGATCTGATGGTAAGCAATGACCTTTTTGTGGTTTGTTTCCACCGATTTGCCTGAAAAGTGTGGTTTTGCTGAACTTTGAATAGATCTGATATTTACCTTTTCTCATCCGATCTAATACACCTTTCTTCTTTGATTTTATCTAAAGAAACTCCTTTTATATCCTAATTCATGTTATTATTGTTAATTAATAAACTTTTTTATGGGATTCTTGGGTGGACTAGTTCTCCTATTTCTCCTTCAGAGCAGCTGGAAGCCCTGGAACCCCCAACTTATTTTTATTCAGTATTATTATTTTTTATTTAGTTTTTTTGAGGAGTAAGAAATTCTATTCTATTTAACTTTATCTTCAAACTTCTGTTTATATTGGATTTTAAATAGGTTTGGTGGTCCTCCATCTCCAATCCTTCTGCAACCTTAATTATAAAAAAAATTTTAAAAATCCTTTTGTGACCCTTTTCTAATAAATGGTTTTTGTAAGATATGATGGAGCCTTTATTTGATCAAATGAACTTTCTTTAACTTTGTTATTATTTTTTGTATGTGTGGATTTTGAATTGATATTATTTTCTTTTCTGATTCAGCAGTTCTACCATACCCATAACCCCAAGTCCACCAGGAACAATAAGTCCACCAGGAATCATAAGTCCTCCAGGAACAGTAACCCCACCACCTCCAGGATTCTTCACTGCTAGCCCCCCTGGATTCATAACCCCCCCGGGTTTTGACAATTCTAGTGCTCTAGGTTTTCTTTCAAACCCTGATTTGGGTTCTCTCTTGTTGATTTTATTTTGCTCTTCATGCCTTGTTTTGCTGAGATATTAAAAAAAAAAAATATATATATATATATATATATATATATATATATATATATATATATATATATATATATATATCAAGAAAAGAAAATGTAGTGTTGGTCAGATCATTTAAAGCGAATGGATGGTTGAGATTTTGCCAAAACAACAAATAAGTGGGCATGTGATTTAAGCAGGGGAGGCTTGAAATCATCTAGAAACATTCCCTACTAGAGCTTGTTTTTTCCTCTTGTGCAAAAAAAGGTGTTTTGATTCTTACTTGATGTGGTAGCCCCCCTCTCTCTCTGGATTATGTTCTTTGTTCTTTCATCTCTCCTGTTTTTTGTATATCAAATTATCAAGATTCCAGAGAGGGCAATAATTTGTTGATTTAATGAGAATTTGGTATCATTTCTTTTAATGTGCCAGTTTTATCTTTAATTAGCTGTGATGATATCTCTTATATTGACTAATTCATAGAATTATTAGAATTATTGACTTTTTAGGATATTTAGAACACATTGGGTGAATAGATCTAGTGATCAGCATATAGTGATGGAAGAGAATCACCTGTGTAATGGTTATTTTGGGGATCCTAAACTACCATATTGGAAAAAGAGGCCACGGCCCATGGATCGAAATATCAGTCAAAATTTAGTTTTGACTTTGACCAAAACCAATATTTTGATCGATAACTTCATTTATTGGCAGATAATTTGAAGTTTTCAGATCTCTCTGTTTTTTTTCTCCTATTCTTTTGTTAAAGCTGCACAAAACAAAATCTAGAATAAATTGGCCGATAATATGAAATATCGATCTAGTAACAAGACCTGATAACTGTAAGTTATCGTTTCGGTCTGATCCGAAACTGATAATTATTGGCTGATACTTTGATCCATGCCCGGGACTATGCGGGGATTGGAGAAATTAAAATTTTTGCAATATATTTATTTTTAATTTTTAATGTGCATTTGAAAATATGACATTTATAGTAGGTGCTCTGCCCTACCAGGAAGACGGAAATGTGTGTAATATAAAACGATTATACACATGGTCATCAATCCGAAATTTCAAGAAGAAATCACTGTGGCTTTGGTCTATATATGATATGGGTTTATTACTACTGATCGATTATGATGTGATATTTTAATGTATGTTTTACTCGCAAGTGCACGAATCGGTTTGTATATAGTGGGTGCAGAGTACGAGATCGTTCCCACGAGGACTAATTTTGAAATATCTAAAAGAGACCAACAAATTCTAAAAATCTATGAAAATCTAATAGTATTCTACTAATTTTATGATTTGAATGGTTGATAGGATGGTGATTAATGACTACCAAAAATAAAACGTAATTGATTATTCACAAATAAAAAATAATGATAATGATAAAGATGAAGATACTAAATCCTCCCATCTTTATCCGCTTCTTCCCATAATATAAATCTAGGTTAATTATGTGATGAAATATGAGTAACAAAAAAATCTCTTTATGGAAGATCTACGGTCAACACCCTAATAGGTTCCATGTTGCATCCTCGCAAATCAGACTTAGATAATTTTCATATATAGATGCTGGATCAAGTGGTACAGCACACACGATCTCGTTCAAATAAAATCATCCCTAAAGTGGGTGAAAATTCCAACAAGAATACACTACAAATCAAAATCAAGAGGCGTCTTTCGACACTTTATTGATTAGGATATTTAAGATAAAATTACCATTCTCGTAACCAAGATCGGCATGGCTCTACACACTCGATCCCGAACATAATCATAATTAAATCCACACAACGAAAACACAAAAGACTATAACAATGATAGGATAAAATTACTCACAGATCCGAGATCCGCATGGCTCACACACGCGATCCCTGTTAGGTGATGGAATTTCATCCATTCATGGTAGCACAATAACCATAAATTAAAATCTCATATTTTAATCCCTAATTTATATTATTAAAAGCACATCCCTCGGATGGGAATCATTAGATCCCCTTCGCTATAAATTTAGCCACACATATTCTAAAGAATTGACATAAATAAATAAAGGCGGAAAATAACATTAATTAAAATTACCTCAAACTTCAAAAATAAATTACGTTGATCGCGGATGATAATCTTGAAGCGAAATAAATGCAGGAATAAACTTTGAACAAAATTTTGAGTCGGAAAAATTAAAGAACAAAGCTCTCAAAAGAAATAATAAAACTTCCTATTTACAGTCTAACTATGAAAAACAATGGCTAAAAATTAAGAATTAAAAAGCTAAAACTCTAAAAAACTCTAATTCTAATCTCTAATTTACTACCTCTAACTAATTCCTTTTACGAAGTGTTTGAGTCCCTTTAAATAGACAATCGACCGCCTAAAAGTCCCAAAAATAGGTTTTACGTGTCAATTTCGTCAAACTTAAACTCGGCTCGATTAATCGACCCCAGAAATCCGTGAAATTCAGCACTTCTTCTTGGTTCAGATACTGCTTCGGTATTTTGGCCATAACTTTCTATCCCGAACTCGGATTGAGACGATTCTTACGCCGTTGGAAAGCTGACGAAAAGATCTACAACTTTCATGTTTTGACAATTTCGTAATTCGACCGTCTTGAAGGTCCAAATTTAGCCGCAAGTCGTACCAAGTTCTTGATTACCCGAAATTGCAGTGTTTTTGCATTATATTCAGAATTCTTGCACTGTTTTCTATACTTGGCTCATATTTACCTGAAACACTTCAAATCTAATAAATCTTATCAGATAGCCTTCATCGGACAGCTAAATATAGGTATTTAGGGGTGAAATATCCACAGTTTTCAGTACTCATCAGATTATATGGCCTATTTTAGTGGCTCTGATTATACTACCAACTCGGACCGCTTACATGGCACATATCCCAAAATTTGAAGCGTTTCTTTTGAGTTATGTGCAATGGGCAGCCAACTTCTCTTATTAAAGTGTTACTCCTTGCCTATATTTGTAAATTGTTAACAAAAAATGACCGGCTTTTGGTATTTTCATAAGTTGGTTACATGAGAGTGAGAGGGTCTAGACTATAGACATTCCGAGGGGGTTAATCTTCTCAAAACAGTCTGTCAATCAAGGATCTATATTTGGGTCGAAATTATCGGTTTCAGTCCTCACCAAAACGATAGTTTGGATTGAAATATCGGTCCAGATTTGTATGAGACTCGAAATTTCAGCCAAACTTTCGGTTTTCAGCTGAAATTTCAGTTCAAATTTTCAATTTCAGTCAAGCCCGAAATCAAAATTTTGATCCTTGCTGTTAGGGTCCCTAAACTTTTAAGTTAACAAATTAAAGTGTGCAGACTGATTGGTCTCCAAATGGACCGATCAGTCTCTAAAATGTTTTAGATTTGATCTGTGGCTTTGAGGAAATTGATCCTCTCATGTAATCGTCGTTTTAAAAGGATAATAGGATATAGACCCTCTCAGGTAAATATTTAAGGATATAGACCTTCTCAGGTAATATTTAATTTTTGTCTCGCATAAATATTAAAAAGTGTATCCTTTTCATTTTCCGAAACCTTATTTCTAGCATACTATTTCTTGTAAAGATAAGCAGGGAATTAGATGATGATTTAGATGGCCGAAATGCCCATTTTGTACATATATAAATAGTGAGGGGAAGCACAACCACGCTGATGGTGTCTGTCATCTATATGTTAGTCAGACACGAGGCACAAATTGCCATTAATCAAAGATGTCCAGGTAGCTAAGTCGGCCATCAAGGAGGTGGGGCATCCCAAAAATCATGCTTATTAGAAGATTCTCACCATCTGATCAAAGAGCTCTTTACGCATTTGATCTGGACCGTTGAGATTGATTCTGTAACCCTTTCATTATATGGTCGGTTTGAAGAATGGCGTCCACATGATGAACTACCTCTCGGTCAATTGGACCGATGAACCGAGCATCTGATACAAGCTTTTTAGGAAATGCACAAAAATAAAAGAATATTGTTTTTCAGATTAAATATGCAAAAAGGAGAATGAAGAATATTGATCATGCTTGTTCAATATATTCAATCATGCAATATTCTAGTACCCCTTTTAAGTATTCGTTTTGAATTGGATTAATGGATATCACCTGCAGCAATAGATGGGGCACTCACTTGTTCTGCCACTAGCACATATCCTTCACCAATATTTGTCGTCAAAGGTACAAATTATCATGTGAGCTAATGTTAGCTTAAATTAATGCCCACCAAAGGATCTAATCATTTGTTCGAAGCTCTATAATATGGACAGTTGTTCATATCTAACATAGGGTCCAAATTAGCGTTCTTAGATTGAATGGTAGTGAGTTGCATATTCTAGGTCGCATGCTCAATCTTGCCTTTACCTAAGGCTGTCAATATGGCTGGGTTGGCCTATCAGCCCAACCCTAAAATCTTAGGGCTAAGGCTTTAAAATAAGGTAAAAGGACCGGCTATGGCCCAGCTAAGGGCTTGATAAGTTAAAGCCCGTAAGCCCGGCCCGACCCGTGAATCTTTTTTTAATTATATATATATATATTAAATGTGTTAATATAAATATATAAAAAATATATATTATTTATAATAAAATTATCAAAAATAGCACTCAATATTATCGTTAGATTTATCAAACGAATAATTGAAACGGTAGTTTAGTAATAAACATTTGTAAGGCGAGGTCTTAATATTTTTTTTCTCATTCGGAACATTAAAAATATTTACAACGAAGAAAAATTTAGGTGAAGTTTAAAAAAATTCAATAACCAATAAAGTCCGATGTCCGACCCGAGTCCGCTCCAACCCAAGGATCAAAATTTTGGGTTTCATTTCGGTTTTGAAGGGGACTGAAACCGAAATTTCGGCCGATAATTTCAATCCCATACATAAAATGACCGAAATTTCGGTCCCATATTTTGGTGGGGACCGAAACCGATAATTTCGACTGAAATTATCGATCATTTTGGCTGAAATTTTGATCCTTGCTCCAACTCGCTTAAGTTAGAGCTAGGGATGGAGATATCAAAGCCCGCCAAGTTAGGGCCGGGCTATGGCTTCGGCCTAACCCTTAAGGGCCAGGCAATATTTTAGGAAGGCCCGGCCCGGCCCGTTGACAGCCCTTCCTTTACCCATAAATAAATAAAAGGTGTGCCACATGGCTAAACAAGTCCATAATTGAGCAGCTCATCTAATGATGCAAGAAAGTATAATCAATCTCTTTCTAATTCTTCAAGTCCATAATTGAACAGCTCATCTAATGATGCAAGAAAGTATAATCAATCTCCTTCTAATTCTTTCTTTGTTACTTCATTTATCTTTCTGCCCTTGCATATGCATGACAACCACATCGTGCATCAACCTTTGCATATGATTTTTTTTGTATTTATAGTTTGAGGATGCCATACTGCATAGACAATGCAGATGTGATGCCTGTGCAAACTTACATACGGAGATGATTCATTTTCAGTACATCACACTCAAAAGAGACCACTTAAAAGATGAGAGCATGTGTGAGGATTAGAACCCATCCACTCTACTTTTACAAGGGAAAAGGATACGAGTTGAGCTCTTGTTGAACCTGTACCTTCCCACCCGAATCTATGTACTCTTTATCTTTATTTATTTATTTATTTTAATTCAACCTCATTCAAAATTTTGCTAGAGTTATTATTGACCATAAAAACATCCCTTGGATGAAAGTGACACTTGTCGGTCAAAGAGCACACCCGCTTCCACTTTTATGCGCTCTATCTTAGTATACAACATGGTTAACGTATGCCGCCAGCTGAACTGCACCTTCTCGCCCCATTTCTTTTACTTCTAAATGTGTGGATGGATATATATATATATATATATATATATATATATATATATATATGAGTGATAATACTTAGGGTACCTCTATTCGGGCTTAGAGGATTACTGATAGCTCCTACCACTGATTGGAATCAAATGATAGAGATTATTTTTCACCTCAATATTTTATATAATAAACTTTTAAATCATAAGCTTGACAATTAATTTTTTATTACACATGACACAAATCTAAAAAAGAATGACTCTAAAATCACATTTAAGTATGATGTATCCCATATAATTTTAGGAATATTTTAAAAAAATCCGTGCCACAATAAAAAATAACCCTATGATGATACACTCATTGTTTTAAGATTTACCGTACACTCATTGTCTCAAGATCCATTGTATAGAAAAAATCGAAACAGCGAATGGGTTTCAGGGAGGCCCGATGAAATAAGTTCTAATTTGATTCTTCCTTTGCCTCTCTCCTTTTGGAAGATTTGAATTACAATGATAATTATGTATAATCTTCTTTATTAATAAAAGGGTAGGACCCACCTACCCTCTATCATTCATAAATAAAACAAATAATATAATATTTTAATTCATAATTTTAATCGCAACTACCACCGCTCTCTCTCGGGCTATTTATTTAAGTCTATCCTAATCAAGCATTTTTCCTTCACTATTGCTACATGTAATAAAATAATTAACAAATATTACTGTGAAAAGTGAAAACATGTAATAAAGTAATTAATAAATATTACTGTGAAAAAGTTTTCTAACTTTTTCACTTCCTCGATTTTTAATTCATATGAACTATCTTGGGGAATTGAGTGCACGTGAAAAATGGCATTTGATCAAACCCATTTTGACCGGTCAGAAAAAAGTCAAATTCATTTTGATATTGGAAGATGTGTGACCAAAGTCTCACTATCCTCATCCTAGCTTTGATCTTACTCATACTATTATATGACGCCTACATTTTCTATAGACATCATCAGCCAACGTCCATTCAAAGGAGGTGTTTTATCCAACTTCACATTATCTAAAGGCCCTCACAGCTTTTGCTAAGATTTTGCCTCTTCTCTCGTGGCACACATTTTTCATCAATTCAATTCATCATCTTACTTTCACGCTATAATTGGCACCTCTCAAGTCTCAAGGATCAAAATTGCAGTTTCAAGCATGACCGAAACCAAAAATTTGGCAAAAAATATCCCCTCCATATATTTTTGGACCAAAATTTCGGTTCAAAACTTTGTTTCAGTGGGACTGACCATGGTCTCAACTACCCACTGACCATGGTCTCAACTACCAAATTATCCGCTATCATTGGCACGTTCAAGTATCAAATTATACCTATAAGAGGATCGAAACCATCCAAACGGTGCACTTTAATTTGGACCATTAAAAACACTAGTCAATCGTCCATATTACTTTGAGTGCATACACAAACGAGTCAAATCTCCCAACGAGTATAATTTTGGGCACATTGTAGCCCTCAATTGGAGCAATCACTTTAATAACTACTTTAATAACATAGAGCATCTCCAAAGGAGCTCTTCAAATCGATCCTAACCTTTGGAACGGCTCCTTTTGGTAGGTCCTTGCCCCATTCCAACCCGCTCTTCATATCTAACGTAGATTAGAAGACTTGATTTCACTTTTCAAATTTTCAAATTTGAAGACTCACCATTCACTCTACAAATTCAAATATAATCTTATTTTAATAAAAAGTGAGACCATTGAAGATAGAGGACATAATTAAAAAAATAAAAATATATAAAATATTTTAAATTTGAAGAGCATGATTTGAGAGGCCCACCATCCTCAGCTTTTCAAATTCAAACTCACTCTTCAAATGTGTGCCACATCATTAGTCCAATGGCTAGTTTTGAATAGCTGCTTTAGAGATGCCCTTACAGCTTCTCCAACGGCACTCTTCAAATCCTTGTCATCACTTCAATGGTTACATTTTAGGAGCCGATTTATGAAAGAAACCCTCCAACCATGCTCTTCAAATTTGAAAATTATTTAATTTCAAGTTCAGAGAGCCTTTGTTCACCCTTTAAATTTTTAAAAGGAAAATTAATAAAAATTGAAAAGTGTGATTAAAAAGAACACCGAGACACTCTTCAAATTTTAGCCACATCGGCATCTCCAACATCTCTGAGAGCTAAATTTGAAGGGTGTGGTTAGAGATGCTCTTAGATTCTTCACAATATGTGCCATTTAATAATGCCACTTTCTGTGTCTACTTTCAAATCACACATCGTTCTCATGCAGCTTACAAAACCTACGCCTGCCCTTCTCCATAGTCCTTAATTATTTGACAGAGCATTTGAGTTATCTAGAAAATTGATGGAGTTCAATTGATTTTTCAAGTTGGTGTAAGTTTAGCTTAACAGAAAAAGCAATAATCAACCAAGAAACCAAAAAAAAGGTGAAGCTCTTGAACCTACTTTCCTTTTTTACATTTCTTAGGTTCCTTTGATTTTCTTTTAAGAAGGGTTTAGTTTGATGAAAACGCATACTGAAAAATGGCATCAATCACCAAACGATCAAAATTTGAGCTTCCATAACCATCTGATCATAGTAACGAAAACTGGGGATGGGATCCATAACCTGCAAAAAGAAAAATCAGTACATCTCTCTACTTTATGCTGTCATGAATCCCCACATCACCATCCCATTAATTATAGGTTGATTAACTGTTACATTGGTATTAGGTACCCAACCCGAGTGCCAACCGTAGCACTCAGGTCAATATCCTTTTGTCCAATAGGTCAAGTTTCAGGAGCCGCACTGCTATTTAGAGCATACAAATCAGTGAAGCTCCATTTGACCTTTCACCGATCAGGTGCTCACAATTATCAGGTGCATTAACCAAGGTAGCCATTATAAGAGTTGCAATAAAGCAACAATTTTATCACTAAGACATTGGGAATATGGGCAATTACATTGTATTAATTTCATACAAGATTATTTTATCCCTTCAAAGAACATAAAAGAAATAATAAAATTTATATATGCTGGCTGTTAGAAGCAACGAATTTCTTCACAGGCTTGCCGTTGACTTCGATCACCTTGAACGAACTCTATGATCAACTTGGCTACAGAGTCAGGCTTCTCTATATGAGGAAGATGACCACAATCTGGTATCTGACGCAGAATAGAGTTTGGTAGTTCATTGCGCAGTTTCTGCATAGTAGAGTAAAAGATAACAGTCCGTAATTAACTCTTTTACTTTACAGGCTAAGAATATATATATATAAGAAAGAACGAAAATACGAAGTGCAAAAAACCATTGAAGCAGATAGACCATCCTCATCCACAATATTCCTACAAACAAGAAGAAATTAATGGATTCCACAATTAGATTTCAATGTGCTTCATGCTCCAAACCAGTGTTTGCTTAGATGTTAAATGCATAATTTTCTTCATAGCTAGATATTGAAGTGGCGTCATCAAGTAGATAATATAACTTTGACATGATTTTTCTTGATCTTCAAGGCTTGCTGTTGCCTCTAGAATGGCTTTGTTGGTGAGCTATGGATCTAATTCAATCCAAAATTCTGCAAGCTGAATCAATCTCAAGCCTGCCTTTGGCAACGTAGATAAGGCCATACAACATTGAGGTCCCTATTATGGTCCTAGTTAAACAACCACCCGCATACTTAACTTCTCTAAAGAAACAAACTTTAACTTGGCTGGTTATTATCACGTTTTCACCATCTCACCTCATCTATCTGTGAAATCTATCAATCTCTTTACAAAGTTCTGACATTATCTTCGATTGGGCAACGGATAAGAAATCAACCGAGTTAACAGGCTTCACTTCAATAAAGAAAGAGGGATTGAGTCATTGATGAAATTTTGAATAATGAAACTGTCCCACCAAGTATACAGATTCCTCGTGGCAAATAGACTTCTATCTATTTTACAGTTCATTGATAAATGGAATATGGATCCAACAACAATTTTGAACCAACGAGTCCTCCGGGTTCAGTCATTAAAAGGACCGAGATTCATTGATAGACAAAAATGGAAAGAAGACAGAAGTCTTCCTATACCATGATGAGGAATTTACATTTGTAGAATATATATGTTTAACTGTTTTCCTTTGCACTAAAGCCTACTGCATGAGGAAGCCAGCTGAATTCCTATCTTTATCAAGTGGAATCCACGATAGGTTTTCTCAAGATGGCTTGCATGCCAAAATTAAGGTTCTTGGGGTGTCAAGGTCAAGCAAAAAAATTAAATCCGTATAAATTCGAGGGATTGTTGTCAGAAGTGGTTCTGAGCAGATTAACTGGATTTTCCAAAAGATTCATGCTTCCAGATTTCCGTGGCAGGAACCAAGGGTGAATGTGATTTCAGATTTTAGAGACTGGAACCTGAAACTAGGGATGTTGCAGCTGAGAAATCCTCCACCGAAGAACACTCTTTCAAAGGAATTAGAAAGCAGAAGGCTTGAGGAGATGAAGGGCCCAATTTCTGTAATAGGAGGTCTATCATCAAGCCTCAGACTAGGACTGAGGTTTCAAAACTCATATTTCAGATGAGGCAAGTTTATGTTTGGACTATTTTCTGTGCATTAAAAATATCTGTAATGAGTTACCAACAATTTGTAAAACTAATGGCAGGGATAGGAAAGTGATCTCCATCCCCAAGAGGCTTGATTAGAATATCAAATTCTGTTTCAACCACTATGCCTCCCCTCTTACCCTGTGTATGTTTCTCTTTGTTGATCTTTTACAGCTATGAGACAGTTTACAAAACAACCTTCACTTGGATTCTATGGCCCCCTCCATTGTTGCTAATAAAATGTCATAGCAATCAAATTGGTGAGACTGAGATCCTTCAAATCTTAGTAGATCATCACTGAGAGAAGGTCAAGGTCCTACATTGAATCATGGTTAGGAGTTGGGACAATTGAAGTCAGCAAAAAAGAAGAAGAGAAACTCCGAGTATGTGGTGCAGCAGGAGAGTAAACTTTGTAAAGCACAGGAGAGAAACTCCTAGTTGATAGTAGGATCACATCAAGCAACCATCCAAAACGGTTGTGACAAAGATCAGTTTTCTATGATGAGACCGTCCGGGGAGAGGAGATCGTCGTGGGGGAGTAGTCAGATAGCTGGCAAACAGGGAGGTGCTCGAAGCAGAAGAGCGACATACGAGAATACAAGGAGTCATGCCGGCGGTAATCACACAGGCCCTCAGGGTCGGGGATTACTGATTGTGGTACGGAACAGTGATTGGATGTGTGAGGAATGCAGAAACCTGAATTTTAAAAGAAGAATTCGGTGCTTTACTACGAATTGCGACGCTCGCTGAAGTTCTGGGGTAACTATCACAAACTCCATGAATTTCAAACCAACGAGGAACGGAAGAAAGAGGAACAAGATGAACCCTGTCATTATGAGAAGACAAGAATGCGATCTTACGAATGGGTGGACCATCGCAGACAAACAATTCAAACAAATCAACTCGTATTTTCAGCCAAAACAAGCTGAACCAGGATGGAGGATGGGGGTCCTTGCAAAAGATGATGCACGCAAGGGAAACGTGGTCTGTACGCAAGAGGAAGAGGCACGCAAGAACGGACGCTTCCCTAAAGGCAAGATACAAAATCGAAGTTCAAAGGTTCAGGCTCCGAATAATACCTTTTACAAGATAACGGAGGAGAGTCTTTCCCGCCATTCAAGTTATGGGAGATATCTATGCCAATCGAAAAGAAAAAACCCTCAACAGTTGGGTCATCATTAAGGCCAGCAACCATCAACTACAAGAAGATTACATTAAAGATCATTTATTACATCTGCTTGGTGAGTTCTTTAAAACAGCATTTACAGTTTCCAAAATTACAAAAAGGTTTTTCCTTGCCACCTTCTTGGAAGAGATGCCTGCGGCTATCAAACTTCTGGTTAATCATGGACCATTGGAGCGAGGAGGAAATGTCATCAGCTGTAGCAGATGGGAAGAAGACTGCTTCAGTACAACCTTTCAAAAAGAAGAAGATGACGGTTTCTGGCTCCGTATTTATGGTTTACCCCCGCTCCTATGGACCATCGAGGTCTTGAGCGGAATCGAGCGATACTGTGGGATTTTTCTTGGTGTTGAGACTCTCACTGCTGACCGGGTAGACGTCCGGTATGCCAGGATAGTCGTTCGCCCCACAGACATTGCCCACATACCGCGGTGGGGAGATATCCTCATTGACGGTTTCAAGTATCAGTGGTGGAGCGAATTGGATAGGGACAAACGGATAACGGTTCGAGATGACGGCGTAGTAAGATCCAGTTGGATAAGGGCTGGTGAGGTACAGAATGCTGCGATTACTAGCAGAGAAATTTTCAGCGAGTTGGGAGAGGTTCACGGGGAAATGCATCGCAGGGATGGGACGAAGCTCCCAAGTTTCCAGCGCTCGCGGATCGGGCTCCATTCGGGCTGGAACACGACCGCGATCCTGATTGGTACGATCAGGGGGACTCACTGCCCTCAATGGCCGATGTGGCATGCGGACGTGGAGAGGAATGACAACGAGATCTTGGAGCGGTGGGACAAGGTGTTTCTGGAAGCTGCTAAATGTTAGGAATATTGATATTATAATTATGTGTGGTGCGTGCTGAGTAAAATAACTGAATATAATTGCATATATCTTTTCTATATAACTTAATATAATTGCTTGTGAGGAAAAATAGACTCACAAAGCCTTCTCCTCACTTCTTCTTCTCTCTCTCTTCTAATAAACCCTAAATGGATACTTCTCTTTAGTTATTAGCTAGCTTCTTTATTTCTACTTGGTATCAAAGCAAGGTTTCACCTTTTTCTTCTCTTTTTCTCTTACTGTCGCTGACGTCACCCATCTCAGCTGATGTCAGCACTCCGGCACCGGAACTGACTGGAAACCAGTTCACCATGGTCAGATTTTAGATTAATGCTGGTTCTTTTTTTGTCTTTTGGGTTGAAAAGGTTTGGAGGCTGCTGAACTTGGGTTTAGGTCATCTTCAACCTTGCACCTGAACCCTTAATCTCTTCACCGACTGTGTTTTTTAGCCTCAGAACCTAACCAGAGACTAGGGTTAGGATTGTAATGGGCTAGGGATCTTGTGCTGCCATTTTTTGGAGGTAGAGGCACACTTTCATGGCTGGATATCCTTCATCTTCTTTGTTGGGTTTTTTTGGGTTGCAGCTACAATTGTGTAGCCTAGCTGCAACCACAGGTTGCTGCTACATATTGCATCAGATCTGCTTATAAGGCATGTTCATGGCTGGATATCCTTCATCTTCTTCATTGGCTTTTTTGGGTTGCAGCTACAACTGTGTAGGCTAGCTGCGACCACGGGTTGCTGCTACAGATTGCATTAGATCTGCTTATAATTTGTTATTTGCAACCAAACCTGCTGTGATCCATTGTTTGCAGCCACTGGTTGCGGACTACGGGTTCTTTGGTGCACAGATTGGTGATGATTTTGGTACTGTTTCAGTGTTGTTTTTGCACTGTTTGGGGCTGATTTGGTGCTGTTTCGGTGTTGTTTTTGGCACTGTTAGGTGCACTATTTGGTAGTCTTAGTGCTCTTTTTGTTGTGCTGTTTTATGGACAGTTTTATGTCTGCATTGTGGGGATTGTAATTGAAGACAACAAGCGTTTGATGTAATGCCTGAATAGACACATGGTGCTTAAATGTCCAATTGAAGGTTGAGAGTGACAATGACCGAGGGATACAAAAATATGAGTGGTGAAAATCTTCCCAATAGTATCACCTCAATCAAACTAAATTCAACATCTGCTCATACAGCTGCTACCGATAAACCTGAGACTTCTGTTGGTGATTTGAGCTCCCTTCAATCCCAGGTAGCAGAGTTATTTAGATCATATGAGCTTCGTGCCTTGCAGCCACCTTCCACAGATAGCCCAGGGACTTCTGCTTCTACTTCTGAGCCATCAGGTACACCTGATTCAACTGCTTTTGCTGCGACCACTACTACTATTACTCCTAGTTGGGTCATTGACTCAGGGGTCACTGATCACATGACGGGTGAGTCTCAGGGGTACTCTCTCTATTCCCCCTCTTCTTCTCCTGCTCAAGTTTGCATAGTTGATGGTTCCTATACTCCCATTTTAGGAGTTGGGACTATTCTCATATCCTCTTCTTTGTCACTTTCTCATGTTCCACATGTTTCCCAATTCTGTATTAATCTTCTTTTTGTTAGTAGCATTGCCAAGAAACTCAATTGTTGCGTTATTTTTTATCCTACTTATTGCATTTTTCAGGAGCATACTACAAAAAGGATTGTTAGTAGAGGCATTGAGAGGGGTGGACTGTACTCTTTATCTTTGTGGTATGCTAAACTTGGACATGTCGGGTTTCAGTCCTTATGCACTTTATTTTCCAGTTTTAAATCTATTTGCATTTCAGTAAAGTTTAAGTGTGATGTTTGTGAGCTTTTGAGGCATGTTAGACATTCTTATTCATCATATATGCATAAATCTGATGTTCCATGTCATATTGTTCACTCTGATGTGTGGGGTCTCTCCTCAATTACTTCTGTTGATAGTTTTCAGTATTATGTTACTTTTAGTGATGATTGTACTAGGTGTACATGATTGTATTTGTTGAAACATAAGAGTGAAATCTTTTCTAAGTTTCAGGAATTTCATGGCTTAGTTAAAACTCAATATGGTGCTACTATGAAAATTCTGAGGTCTAACAATGGGGGGGGGGGGTGTATACTTCTCAATCCTAGCTAATTACTTGAAAGTACATGACATTAT
Source organism: Chloranthus sessilifolius (assembly GCA_021018995.1). Classification (NCBI taxonomy): domain Eukaryota; kingdom Viridiplantae; phylum Streptophyta; class Magnoliopsida; order Chloranthales; family Chloranthaceae; genus Chloranthus; species Chloranthus sessilifolius. The sequence continues at coordinate 191,869 of JAJIZI010000016.1, read as the reverse complement.
TCATCAATTTTTCTGTCCTTATACTCCGCAACAAAATGGTATTGCTGAGCGTAAGAACATGCATCTTTTGGGATTGACTCGTTACTTACTTTGTGGTCTGTACATGCCAAAACCTTATTGGTCATTGACACTACTTACTGCATGCTTCCTTATAAACCGCACCCCATCTAGGGCGTTGGCAGGTCATACTCTATATCATACTCTTAAACCCACATATTATCTTTTTTCTGTTGAGCCTTGTGTGTTTTGGATGTACTTGTTTTATCCAGGACCGTCGTCCCAATCGACAGAATTGGATGGCAAAGCTATCAGATGTTTCTTTGTTGGCTACTCTCCTCAAATGTCTCTTTGTTGGCTACTCTCCTATTTCTAAAGAGTATCGTTGCTATGATCCTCATACTATCGGTAGTACACTTCCATGGATGTCACATTTTTTTAGAATGTTCCCTATTTTACTGGGGATCGTCATACTCCTACCCCTGCCCCCCCTCTCCCTTTGCCTACACTTCAAGATCTTCCTATTCCTCCGTACATAAAGGGTTGCTTATGTACGACGCAGGTGGCGTAGTTCAACTTTAGTAGTGCCTCCTCCTTCATCCTCTACAATGGTGACTCCAATTCCTATAAGCATCCCTGATCCAGCTCCTGCACCTTCCTCATCTTTTACTAATGATCTGGATCTTCCTATAGCTCTCAGGAAAGGAGTTCGCGATTTGGTGACTCCTTACCGCGTTGCTATTTTTGTTTGTTATGAAGATTTCTCACTTATCAAGCTTTTCTCTCTTCGATTGACTTTGAGACAATCCTTCGGACTGTTCGTGTTGCCCTTGATCATCCCTCCTGGCGGGCTGCCATAGTCGAAGAGATGGATGCCTTAGAGGCTAATCATACATGAGACATAGTTCCTGACACGAGACAACGACCCTAAAATGCGGAATATCATTTTTGTGCAGATTTGCCGAAATTAATGAAATTAAATCAAGTTTAATCCAAAAATTTTCTTCGATACTTTTAGAGTTTGCAGAATTTTGATGGGTAGATCACACAAGATCCAGGTAGGGTCTAGTCAGATGCGTAAGTGCTTTTCGAGTCAAGGCGAGATCGGCCTAGAGATAGAACTCTAGCTTTTTCCAGGCTTAGGCGCTCGTCTTTGGTCCGATGTAGATTCACAGATTCCAAGTTGGGTTGTGAAAGGGATTTGTGGTTTGCAATAGGCTTATGGTTTTCTGATTGGTTAATTGTTTAGAACGGGTATTGGCTTTGTGTGATTTAGGGTTTCAAAAGGGGCTTAGGGTTTTGGGGATCACAAGGAAGAAATTAGGCTATGGTTTAGAAAGCAAACACAGATCGAAAGTAGCAAATAGAATAAAAAAGATAACAATGGCTTTTGAGAATTACTCCCTTGGCCTTACACCAAACCCATTTCAGGCAAAGATTACTCAAGCATAAAAGCATTCAAATAATCAATCAACTAATTGAAAGTCTTTACAAGACTCTATATATAGGCAATCAATAATTAAGTTCGAAATAAAGAGTTCTAATACTAATGAAACACAAAAAGGGAAGTTTTCACATAAAATTCCGTGTTGTAGCTCGCTCGCACGATAATTATCATCGCTTGCGCGAGGGCTTACTCGAGCGAGTTTAAGTGATTGCTCGCGCGTCTGAAATCGTCGTCGTAGCTCGCGCGCGAGGATTATCATCGCTCGAGCGACTTTAAGTACTTGCTCGCGCGAGGATTCTCTGTGGCGTCGTTCTCCTCGCGGTTTATGTCCGTTTCTCCTCTGAAGCTACGGTACTCGAGCATCCTCAACGCTTCTTCCGACGCCGATAGAAGCGATGTGGTCCGAATCCAATGTCCATGTATGTAGCGTCCCCGTCAATTTCCCTGGACCAAAAAGGTTTCATCACCGATGAAACGCGCTTGTGGTAGATGTCTAGCAGGTCGGGGTTCAAGCGATGAACTTCATTCTCGTGGACCCAAGTGTTTTCGGACTTCAGTTTGCCGACCCATTTAACCAAGTATTTCTGGAATCCCCCGTCATGTGTAGAGACGACATGATCATTAATTATATCCTCTATCTCATCTGTTCTCTGTCTGCTTGGGGAAAGAAGAGGTATAGGTTGCAAGGTTGGATTGGGGCTGGGATTAGGAGGTGGCTGAAGTGGGTTTTCAGGAGGTGGGGTGAAATCCAAGTAAGGAACCAAGTCCTCCACATTGAACGTTGAACTAACCTCCGTACCTGGAGGAAGCTCAAACACGTATGCATTGGGACCACTCTTAGCCAAAATTCTAAAAGGCCTAGCGCCTTAAGATTGGAGCTTCTTTGCGGATCCCGATGGGAACCGCTCAGGCCTAACCCGGACCATCACATAATTACCCATGTAAAATTCTTTAGAATGCCTGTGAGCATCTGTAGATAATTTATATTGATTGTTGCTCGAATTAATTTTCTGCCGATAATTTATATTGACTGTTGCTCGAATTAATTTCGGCATGCAAGCTATGAATATGTTATGCAAATGCATCGGCAGGCTCTGACACTCTATGGGATGGAGACATGGGGATCAAATCTAATGGGGTCCTAGGCCTATGACCATGTACTACCTCAAAAGGACTAATGCCTATGGACCTATTGACAGAATTATTATATGCAAACTCAGTTGTGGGTAAGATGGTATCTCAGGTCCTAACATGATCATCGACAAGACTACGAAAGAGATTCTCAAGGCTCCTATTGGTGCTTTCGGTTTGGCCATCCGTTTGAGGGTGGTAAGCTGTAGAGAATTAGAGCAATGTGCCCATCATGTGCCAAAGGGTCTTTCAAAAATAACTCGTAAATTTAACATCCCTATCAGACACAATGGTTTTGGGCAACCCATGAAGACGCACTACCTCCGCGAAAAATAATTTAGCAATATGAGATGCATCGGAGGTTTTGGAACAAGGGATGAAGTGGGCCATTTTGGAAAATCGGTCCACTACGACATAGATGGAGTTGTGCTTCCTAGGGGTCTTAGGAAGTCAAAGCACAAAATCCATAGAGTCTTGCCACGGTGTGTGTGGCACGGGTAACAGGGTGTACAAACCGGTATTTTGTTTGGTCTATTTTGACACTTGGCAAGTACGACAATGCTTAACGACCCGGGCGACATCTCTCATTAGGCTAGGCCAAAAGAACCTATCCTCTACGAGCGCAATAGTTTTATTACGCTCGAAATGTCCAGCCATCCCTCCAGCATGTAACTCCCAAATGAGAAAGTCACGCAATGAAGTGCGAGGGATGCAAAGGCGATTGCCTTTGAACAAGTACCCATCTTGGATGGTGTATACGGAGTGTGTGCCGGTCGGGTTACTAAGGCGAGTAGTGTACTCAACCCCAAAATTTGGGCACTCAGGGTACTCATCCTTTAACTTGTCGAACCCGACGACCTCGATGCTCATTGTGAACAAAGTCACCACTCGCCGACCAAGTGCATCAGCGGCCTTATTTTCAGCACCGGCCTCATGCTTTAACATGAATGTGAACCCTTGAAGGTACTCAACCCACTTCGCGTGCCGGTTCAACTTCTTCTGTGAAGCAAGAAAGCGTAAGGCTTCATGGTTAGAGAACAGCACAAATTCCTGCGGTCTAAGGTAATGTTTCCAATACCAAAGAGATCGAACGACCGCATAGAACTCCTTGTCATAGGTAGAGTATTTTTGCTTTGCCTCGTTAAATTTTTCACTAAAATAGGCCACAGGGTGACCCTCTTGGCTAAGCACTCCTCCTATGCCTACACCCGAAGCGTCACATGCGACTTCAAAGACTTTAGAAAAGTCTGGCAATCGCATGACGAGTGCACTACTCATTCGTTGTTTGATCTCAACAAAGACTTTTGTCGCCGCTTTGCCTCATTTAAAGTTCCTCTTTTTCATGCAATCAGTAATTGGGGCAATGATGGTGCTAAAGCTTCTGATGAAGCGACGATAAAAAGTAGCAAAACCATGGAAGCTACGAACATCGTGTATGTTCTTAGGCTCGGGCCACTCCACGATGGCTCTCACCTTTTCGGGGTTCGCGACCATTCCATTGGCTGAGATAATAAATCTCAAGAAAACAACAGAACGTTGCATGAAGGTGCATTTCTTGAGATTTGCAAACAACTTCTCGCCCTTGAGGGTTTCACAAACCAGCCTAAGGTGGGTCAAGTGTTGTTCCTTGTCATAATTGTAGATCAGGATGCCATTGAAATAAACAACAAGGAACTTGCCGAGAAACGGTCTCAACACTTGGGTCATGAGTCACAGTACTCGAGGCGTTAGAAAGCCCAAATGGCATGACCATCCACTCGTAAAGACCATCATTAGTCTTAAAGGCGGTTTTCTACTCATCACCGGGGCGGATGCGGACTTGATGGTAGCCACTCTTAAGGTCTATCTTAGAAAAGATAGTGGCACCAGCCATCATGTCAAGCATGTCATCGAGCCTTGATATGGGAAACCGATACTTAACGATAATCTTGTTAATTGCACGACTATCCACACACATGCGCCACGTACCATCTTTCTTAGGAGTGAGTAGGGCAGGTACGACACACGGGCTCAGACTCTCTTGGATGAACCCCTTCTGAAGGAGTTCATTGACTTGCCGAGTCAACTCCGCGTGCTCAACCGGATTCAACCTATAGTGGGGCAGGTTCGGTAAGGTAAATCCAGGAACCAAGTCTATTGCGTGTTGGATATCACGCAGGGGAGGGAGTTCGTTTGGTAAGTCTTCAGGAAAGACTTCCGTAAACTCTTTTAAAATCGGCTCAACCTCCTGGGGACACTCGCTCACTGATTCGAGAGCACTCTCTACGGTGACAATTACGTACACCACACTCTCATCTTTCGATGCTTTCTCGAACTCAGAAGGGCTCACATTATTAATGGATTTAGAAGACTTGCCCTTCTTTTCGACGGTGTTGGTCGATGGTGTTTTGGGAGGCAAAGGGTGTAAAGTGATCTTTTTGCCCTTATGGATGAACGTGCATATGTTTGTTCGACCAGAAAGAGTCACATCCATGTCGTAGAGCCACGGCCTTCCCAAAATGATATGGCCTACATCCATCGGCACCACATCGCACCATAAGGTGTCCGAATAAGAACCTAACTGAATCGGTACACGACACCTTTTCGACACGGGAATGGATGAAGAATTGACCCATGCGACTTTATAAGGTCTCGGGTGGGCTTCAGGTGTAAGCCCTAAGCGGCGTACGACATGAGTTGATATAACATTAGTGCAACTACCGCTATCCACGATGACCCTACAATTCTTTTCACCAAATCTGGCATAGGTGTGGAAGATGTTCTCCCTACGCCAGTCATCCTTTTCATCCCGTTGAGGCTGTGCAAGGACACACCTTACAACTAAAGTATGACCAATAGCATCACCCTCCTCATCACTGGGTGTGCTGACCGATTCAAATACTTCCTCTTCAACCACTACCTCATCATCATCCTCCTCTCCCTCAATGAAGAGAGTCCTTTGGGGTTCTTTCGTAGGGCATTGGGCGACAAAGTGTCCCATCCCATGACATTTATAGCATTTTAATTGAAAATTAACCCTTGAGGATTCTCCGACTACACCTTTTCCCTTTTCAAACCTAGAATTGGTAGGGGCAGGTTGTGTAGGTTTGGGAGGAGGATTGAATCGTCTCTCATCGGATCGTTGGTTACTATATTGTGGCTCGGTTCTCTTCACCACCATAATTTTCAAATACCGTTCAAGATCTTGCACAACGGCATAGCATCTTTCAAGAGTTTTTACGAGGTGAGAAATCAACTCTTTTTGCAAATCAAGTCGCAATCCAGTGCGGAATCTAGAGAAAGCGATTTCAGGGTCTTCCGATACTTTTGCCCTCATCATGAACTCTTTGAATTTGGCAATGTAATCGATCACGGACATACCACCTTAGCGTAAATTTTGCCACTGATTGAGGAGGCGTTGGTGGTACGATAAAGGAACATACTTCTCAGTAAGTCGTTCCTTCATGTCGTCCCAACGGGTAATGGGAGGACAACCCGCGTTCACCCTAATGCGCTCAACATTGAGCCAGAAAAGTCGAACTTGATCAACCAATTTCATTTTCGCAAGTCTAACGTAACGGTCGTCATTCATGGCATACTAATCAAAGTGTTGGTCCATGTCAGAAAGCCAATCGAGGAAGACGGTAGGGTCCATTCTTCTATCGAAAGTCGGAATCTCAACTCGGACGTTCTTAAGGAGTTGAACTTCGGGGTCATAGTCATCTCTACAATGATCCCTACGGTTCCGATTGTCTTGGCGACCATTACGTTCAAAGTGAGGGCATTCACTCTCTTGGTGCTGATTTTTCAGCCCACCCATAGCTTCCAGTTGGTTGATTCGATCACGCAATCTATCATTACCAACTCCTAGGGATGTTTGGGCTTGCTCTATGGTACTCAAACGTGCACTAATCGCACCCAATTCTTCTCGCATATCGTTGAGGGCATTGAGAATCGCACTCGAGTCCATGGTGGTCACAAGGTCTATTAGGGTTCTAATATGGAATGCAATATGGACCCACAAAACAATGCAATAAAATAAATATGACAAGCAAAGATGCCCTAACCTAGAAAACCTAGGGCTCTGATACTAAAACTGACGCGGGACAGAAACCCTAGAATGCGTGAATATGATTTTTAATGCGATTTGCCGAAATTAAATAAAATTAATTCAAGAGTAATCTCAAAACTATTACGATACCTTCGGGTTCGTAGAATTTCAGTAAGTAAATCACGTGAGATTCGAATAGGGTGTCCAATCCGAAGCGCAAGTCCCGTTAGATTTGAGGCGGGATCGGACCTAGAGATAGGACTAACTTTTCCAGGTTTAGGCGCTCGTCTTCGATCCGATGTAGATTCACGGCTCGAACCAGGGTTGTGGAATTAGATTATGAGTTTGTAATAGGTTTTGGTTTTGTAATAGGTTTAGGGTTTTCGGATCGGTTTATGGTTTGGAAAAGGGGTGTTGGCTGTGTTTGATTTAGGGTTTCAAAAAGGGTTTAGGTTTTGGGAAAACAAGGAAACAATTAGGCTAAGGTTTTAGAAAGCAATCACAGATCGAGAAACAACAAATAGAATAGAGAAGATGACAATGGCTTTGGGAATCACTCCCTTGGCCTCACACTAAACCCATCTCAGGCAAAGAATATTCAAGCATAAAAGCATTCAAAATATTCAATAATTAAAAGGTGTTTACAAGCCTCTATATATAGGCCATCAGTTATTAATTCGAAATAAAAGAGTCCTAATAGAAATAAAACGAAAAAAGGGCAGTTTTCCCATAAAATTAAAATTTCAAATCGTTGCCATGCTGGGATATCACCTACCGTCATGGTGTGATAGCGCATCGCAGGGTTGTCACAACGGTCTTTGTTCTTTGTGTCATTTTCTTCCCTCTCTCCTCCGAGCTTCCCCTACGCTTCTTCCGTCGCCGGTAAAACTGATGTGGTCCAAATCCAATGTCCATGTATGTAGTGTCCCCGTCAGTTTATGGTCCCAATAACAATAGCAGTGGGAAGGACTTCTTTTTTGAACTAAGTGCAGTGTTAGGCAAATGGAGGTGATTTCAACGCTCTTCTTGGCAACGAAGAGAAAAACTCGGGCATGATTGACTTCACGGCTAGGGAGTTGTTTGCAGACTTTATAACTCAAGGGGCTCTATTCGATCTTGGCATGGCAAGGGAGAGATTTACGTGGTCCAATGGCCAAGATTATCCAACGTTGTGCAGGCTGGATAGATATTTGTGCCGGATTGATTTCTTTGAAGTGGTTATGGATCCAAGGGTTACTTTGTGGACTACTACCATTTTCGATCATAGACCGATAGTCTTAGCATCTAATGATTACAGAAGGGAGGGACCAAGACCGGGACCTTTCAGATTCAATAATGCATGGCTGCAGAATGAGGAATTGAAGTAGTTGATTCAGGTGTGGTGGTCACAAGATGGAACGACGGGCTCTCCTTCATATAATTTTACCCCCAAGCTAAAAAATCTCAAAGGGAAAATAAAGGAGTGGAATAAGGAAGAGTTCGGAAAGTCGAGGCTGAACAGAGGAAAGGTGTTGGCCGAGATTGGTGTGCTAGATAGAGTAGAAGAGACAACGGCTCTCTCCGATACTAAGAAAGATATCCGAACAGCCCTAAAGATGGAGTTCAATCGAATTGTTCTCGAAGACGAGGAGTGGTGTCAAAAATCGAAAGCTCACTGGTTATGGGAGGGAGATGGGAACAATAAATGTTTCCATATGGTAGCCAATGGGAGGAATCACATCTCTTCCATTAACATCGATGGGCGGTTTACTCTGATCCCGCCTTAATCCTAGTTAAAATTGCGGAATTTTATGAGCACCTATATAATTTTGAGGCGACGATCAGACCCCGAATGGATGGGGCCCCTTTCTGCTCTATCTCTAATCGCGAGGCAGTTGATTTGGAAAGATCTTTTAAGGAAGATGAGGTGGAAAGGGCTCTAAGGAGTATGGGCTCTAATAAGTCCTCGGATCCAGATGGAATTCTTTAGGAGCCACTGGACGACCCTGAGAGAGGATTTCGTGGCCATGATTCATGACTTCCACGACACGGGAAGAGTTAACGAAAGCATGAATTACTCTTTCTAAGCGCTCATTCCGAAGCGGGATGGGGCTACATTCATAACGGATTTCCGTCTGATAAGCCTTAGCGGGTGTGCCTATAAGATCATCGCCAAGGTCCTAGCTAATCGATTAAAGTGCGTTATAGTGCAGCTTATCTCTAACGTTCAAGGTGCCTTTATTCCAGGAAGGCAACTTATGAACATAGTGGTGGCGGCTTCAGAAACTATTCACTCGACCAGGAAGCGTAAAGACAAAGGATGGGTCTTCAAGATTGGTATGGAAAAAGCTTACGATAGAGTCCAATGAGACTTCCTAGATTATGCTCTTCAAACAATGGGCTTCGGCGACAAGTGGAGAAAGGATGCTATGCTTCGGTTCACTATTCGGTTCTTATTAATGGGAAGCCCTACGGTTATTTCTGAAGTTAAAAAGGGCTACGGCAGGGTGATCCAATATTACCTATGCTCTTCAAGTGTGTGGGGGAGGCCCTTCACAACCTCTTTAAGACAGCAAAAGAGACCAATTTGATATAAGGCTTTACCACGGTTGACTCAGGTTCGACGATCTCTCATCTTCAGTATGCGGATGACACTTTAGTGTTCTGTAGTGGCAGTAATGGGGACAGAGACCTTAAGGTAACTAAGGACATCTTGATTATTTTTTAAGCGGTTTCGGGGCAGCGAATCAACTTGCACAAATCAAGTTTATCCAGAATTAATATGCCTACAGATGTCACTGAACGGGTTGCTAGGGACACCGGCTGCATCACGGACTTGCTACCTATTTCCTAGTTAGGAATCCTGTTGGGATTCGGGAGGAGGAGGGTTCGGTTATGGGATACAGTGGTCCAGAGATTTAAGAAGAGACTAACAAAGTGAAAGAGTAAAATGCTTAGTTGCGGAGGAAGGCTGACCCTCATCAAATCTACTTTTGCTTCTATCCCGATATTTATGATGTCTTTTCTGAGTGTGCCGATTAGTATCACAAAGAAGCTTGAAAAAATAGTCAGAGACTTCGTTTGGGAGGGAGTCGGGGACACGAAAAAGATTCACCTAGTCAGATGGGATCAATGCTGCGAGACGAAAGAGCAGGGAGACCTGGGAATCAGAAATCTACGGCTAGTCAACAAAGTGCTCTTAGTGAAAGTGGAGGATCGGTTGATGGGGACATCCTACAAAACAAAGAAGATGAAAGGACAAGGAGAAAGCAGAAAAAGAAGCAACATTGTCAGCAGTGGACGAACATCTGTGAGATACGTCTGAGATTTGACAGAATAACGGATTTTGTGGCGGATACTTATCATTGAGTTTTATTTGTTTCAGGATTCTTCTATTTTGAGTTTTATGTTTGTTTAGGGTTTTCTTAGCCTATATAAAAGCTTGTAAAGACATTATTAATAATTTTGAATGATTGAATGAAAAGAGAGTTTGCTTTTGTGCAAACACTAGAAGACTTGTGAAGAGTTTTCAACCGAGGGAGTGAATCTTTCAAGGTTGAGGAGTGGATCATCATTTCTCGTACGACTTGGTGCGAAGTTGACGTACAACCGTGGTGCGAAACCTCAGAATCCTTGGTGTGAAACCTTGAAACTCTATCCTTTTATTTGTCTTTTCTATAATTATTGTCAAGTACTATCTTCCTTTATTTCCATTGATTAAAAGATAAAAAAATCCCAAAACCCTATTTCTTGATATCTTTAGACTTTCCCTCTTTTATAGACTATTTCTTCAATTCTTTTTTTTTTTCATTTAAAATCCCCGAGGAGTTAAAAGATGATATTGTAATTATCGCTTGGTGTCCTAAAACTAGAACAAAACTCGAGTTCCCTCATTGGAGCCATTTTTCTAGATCGGAAAATTTTTACGCATGCTAAAGCTAAACTGGATTAATCTAATTGTTTTATTGATTTTATTAAATTAATTTTATGTGTTGGGTGATTTTGAATATTTCCGCTATTCAATTCAATCTAAAGTTAATCCCAAATTTGCGTCATTAGGGTTTTAGCATATTGTCCCGCATCAGTTTTGGTATCAGAGAACAGTGTCTAGTTTAGGTTAGCCATATAGGATTACCTATATTAAGTTTTAGATTTTCATTGCATATAGGTATAGTGTTTTTCTTGAGCATTACTATGAATCCGAAACAATTAGCCGCTTTCATGGAGAATTTCAATGACCAAATGGCTGCCATAAAAGGTCAATTGCAAGACCAGCAAGCTCAATAAGTGGAATTGTCAGCGCAATTCCAAGAATTGTCTAGAGTGACTCACGGTGAACATTATAGGGTTAATCATGAGGAGCGAAGGAGAGACTCCTCGGCATGAAAATTGTCTCAACTTGGATCAGAGTCACAAAGTCAGTCAAGGTTGACGCTCCCACTTTCGAAGGAAAGATGGACTCAAAACTCTTTATAGATTGGGTAGCCGCCATGGATCATTATTTCAATTAGTATGATATGACGGATGAGCGAAAAATGTGATTTGCCAAAATGTAACTTGTAGGACAAGCCAAACTTTATTGGACAAGTGTGGAACAACGTCGAGAAGCTCTCGAGCGCGAACCCATCACCACATGGGCGGACATGAAAGAAAAGCTTCATGATAAATTTCCCCGTCTTACAACTAATGACTTATGGATAAATGGCGTGGATTAAAACAGGGAAGCATGTCAGTTGTTGATTATATCAAGAAGTCTGAGGAGTATGTATATCGGGCTAACGCTTATGAGAGTCCACACGTTACTTTATCTAGGTTTCGCACTGGACTACGTCCTGATTTACGAAAAGAACTCATCTCTCATCCTGTTGAGAGTTTAGAAGAATGCTATGCTAGGGTGCAAGAGTTAGAGAGGTATCTCGACACCCCAACTGATGGGCGATTTAATTCGTTCAAACTCAATTTTCGATCTAGTCCTACTGAAAAGGTGAACAATGCCTATGGTCAATCTTCAAAACCCGTAAGTGCTCAGATTGACAAGGGCAAAGCAACACTAATCGATAATTCTAGGAGCGCACCCAACAATGTTATAAGTGCCAAGGCTTTGGTCACTTTGCGTCTCAGTGCCCCAGTAAATTGCAAACCTTGATTATCCAACAGGATATCGAGAAAGAAAACAATGAGTTGGACGAAGAAGTTTATGAACCCATTGAAATGCCCAGTGATGAGGAGAAGGAAACTCCCGTGAAACCCATGGGGAAGGTTCCTATTACCGAGGACAATGTTGGTAGAATGCCCGTACCAAGTGAGTCCTTAGAGTTAGTAGGAGCATATCATCATTCGAACTTGAATGAGATTAACAATCAGAATTTATTGAACATTGAAAATATACCTGATCGTATTGACACATTGAATATGTTTAATGAATTTGATACTAACAGTTTTATATTAATTCCTGATAGTCCCAAGCATGGATCAAAATATCGTCCGATACCGATACGTATCGGACGATACGTATCGGTATCGGAGGTGGACGATACGGTACATTAAAAGTACCGTATCGCCCTTTTATATGTGTAATACCGGACGATACATTGAATGTATCGTCCGGTTTTTTTATTCCGTGTCGTGACGTCAAGACGTCACGGTTTTTAATGACGACACGTCTGGGTTTTGCATTTTAACCCATGGTCCCAAGCATGTGAAATCTTTTCCGATCTCGAAAAGGGGTAATGATGGAGGTCTAAATCTTCCTCTAGACAAGAGCGACCATCTGATAGTTATAGCATCGGATCTTACGCCTATTCTAGATGCAACAATCATACCCGTTGATCCCTTCCTTATTGAGCAACCAATCAAACCACACCCACTTACCCAGTTTATATCCCGTACCTTACCTGTGCTGTAATGACCGAGATTTTTCGTTATTTAGTCCTTAATTATTTGCTAAATTTGTAATTTTCATTAGTTTGATTGATTTGATGCATGTGATTAGTTGTTGTGAATGAATATAATGTTCACTTTATTTAATAATGAGTCATGAAAATTAATTAATCTAATTAATATACCTTAAAAACCTTTAAATATGTGTTAGTAATAATTGGGGTGCGTTTAGTAATGTTTAATGGACTTTTAAAATATGTTAGTAAAGTAATTAAAGATTCATTTAGCAATTAAGGACCTATTACGTAATTAAAAGTCCGATAACTAATTAAAGACCCATTAAGTAAATAAAGACCCAATAATTAATTAAAGACCCATTAAGTAATTAAAGGCCCATAGAATCACTTAAGACCCATGTAAAAAATTCTAAATAGAGTTAGATCTTAAATAAGAAACATTAAAGTATTCTAAATAAAGTTAGATCTTAAATAAAAAACCTTAAAGTATTGAAAATAGAGTTAAATATTAAATAGAAAACCTTAAAGCATTCTAAATAAAATTATATCTTAAATAGGAAACCATAAAGTATTATAAATATAGAGATTAATTTACAAAAAATTTACATAACTTTTATAACCTAATAACCTCATAGAGAAAGAGAGAAAATTCTAGAGAAGAAGAAAGATAATTAGAAGAGGAACCCTAGAGTTTTTAGTTTGAAGGCTTAGAAGAACGCAAAAGGAGCTTACGACGCGACCGGATTTCAGATTAGAGCTTCGGATTTGATCAAGGGAGAGGAGTTACGTAAATTTTACACGAAAACTATAGGTATGGAGAAATCATATTGAGATTAATCGGAAACGTAGATAACACAAAATAAAATAGGAATTAGGGTTTATTTCATTTAATGAATATTCTTCATGTTACATTGTTAAATGTTTATGCTTAATCGCAGGTTTTCGATGGTACACGGGGACATAATTGATCATGAAATTCAGTGCAAAATCCAGAATCTGTGCATAATTCAGAATCTATTTAGAATCTAGAATCTGTTTGGAATCCATAATCTGTCCAGAATTCAGAATTTGTTAGGAATTTCATAATTTATCTACGATGCAAGCAATGAATTTCTATTCAAATATTGTCTATGTTTAATCATCATGCTTAAATGTTTATTTATGTTCATCATTATTTTTATTGCTTATAATCCATGCAACCTAAGATATTTGATTTACACGACATGAAACAAGTAGGATATTTATGATGTGTTAAGCCTAAACAAGTGAAAGAGCTATTGCATGATCGATTGATTTCCAGTTTTTCTATGCATGTACATTCATGGCATTCATAAAAGTGAAAAGATACATATACGACATGACACATGAAAACAAAATATTTCTATGATTACGATAGATTTCCTATGAGCTTATGCTAGAGGAATTAACATGAATAAGAATGACAAGTAATAAAAGTTATGCATCCATGCATTAATGATACGACTGAAGAGATGGAGAAGGATTTTAATTTTAAGCTTACTACTTAACTGAAGAGAAGTTATGTAAAGGTTAACGTCGATACTAATCGAAGGATCAGAGAAGATTAGGATAATGATTAAGAAAAAGTTAACTATGTCCATTATGTATGTCGATTCATGAGCATTAAATGCACAATTAAAAATGACCACACATAAAATTAGGGTAGAGACCCAAGCCATAATGTTATATTTAAATTTAATGTTATGTTTCAGTTTTATTCTATTGCTTTACTCATTATTTATATCACATGTTATATCTCTGTTATTGCTTGATTTTATGAGTTGGTTTGAGTTATGGACCTTTTCTATTAGCCTCATCATAACTGATCCATATCGGTTTACTTGATAAACTGACCCATTGTTTGAGATTCCAGTGACTACAACTATACATGGAGTGGCAGATGTAGATGCATCAATGATTGTTGGAAATCCAGATTTGAGCGAAGAAGGATTTGAAGCTTAGTTGATTAGGTTTTTCTTTATACATTAGGAAGGATTTTAAGACATCTATTCAAGATTTATCTTTATGAACAAGTTTATGTTAATGATGGATTATGCTTGATTTTAGTTTTTATTTAATTTAAAGAGTAGGCATAGAATTTGGTATAATTGGTTGTTATCTCATTTTTTTGCATTGCTCTCATGATGATGGGAAAAAGAAAGTTTATGTGTGCGCTTTTAATAGTTAATTTTCCGTTGTGTTTATATGTGAATCTTTATGGATTAATTGATCTGATTATGATCATGGATATGTGATGTCTCCAAGTGAGCGCATTGATCCGATGAGTGAATTTGGGGACGTCACATGTGCAATATTAGAAAAGGTCGAATGAGGAGGCTATAGAAATTTCAAGCTTCAATGTCAATGCAGGTAAATATCATGAGTATCTCACAGTGTGGAAAGGTAAGCCAAGAGTTGAGCTTCCGATATATGGCATCCGTGGGTTTCACAACTCATCGGAGATGAATTTTTCTCACTCGGGGAGTATTGAAGGGGACATCCCACAAAACAAAACAAATGAAAGGACAAGGAGAAAGCAAAAAAAAAACGTCGTCAGCAGTGGACGAACATCTGTGAGATACGTCCAAGATTTGACGAAATAACGGATTTTGTGACAGAAACTTGCCATTTTGAGTTTTATTTGTTTTAAGACTCTTCTATTTTAAGTTTTATGCTTGTTTAGGGTTTTCTTAGCCTATATAAAGGCTTGTAAAGACATTATTAGTAATTTTGAATGATTGAATGAAAAGAGTGTTTGCTTTAGTGCAAACCCTAGAAGACTTGTGAAGGGTTTTCAACCGAGGGAGTGAATCCTTCAAACATGAGGAGTGGATCATCATTTCTCGTACGACTTGGTGTGAAGCTGACGTACAGCCGTGGTGCGAAGCCTTAGAATCCTTGGCGTGAAGCCTTGGAACTCTATCCTTTTATTTCAGTCTTTTCTATAATTCTTGTCAGGTACTATCTTCCTTTATTTCCATTGATTAGAAGATCAAAAAAATCTCAAAACCCTATTTCTTGATATCTTTAGATTTTCCTTCTTTTATGGACTATTTCTTCAAGTCTTTTATAATTAAAATCCCCAAGGAGTCAAGAGACGATATTGTAATTATCGCTTAGTGTCCTAAACTAGAACGAAACTCGGGTTCCCTCATTGGAGCAGTTTTTCTAGATCAGAAAATTTTCACGCATGTGAACGCTAAACTGGATTAATCTAATTGTTTTATTGATTTCATTAAATTAATTTTATATGTTGGGTGATTTTGAATATTTTCGCTATTCAACTCAATCTAAAGTTAATCCTAAATTTGCATCATTAGGGTTTTAGCGTAGCGTCCCGCGTCAATGGTAGAGGAAGTGAAGAGAAATAAACTTTGGTGCCAAATTACGTTGGCTAAATACGAGGCTCCTAATGAGGACAGTCCCAATCAAAATTAGACATTGGCATGGTGGAAAGCGGTTAAAGGATGTTGTCAGGGCGTTATCGAAGGTACTAAATTCAGGTGGGGAGACGGTAGGCGAATTAGGTTATGGAAGGACATGTGGGCGGGAGACCAACTGCAATACAGGAGTTTCCCAACGATTTGCGGGCTAGTGCTTGACAAGGATGCAGTAGTCACAAACCATGTTCACATTTCATATAGCATTCTAGTCTAGAACATCCCTCTAAGGTGTCGCTTGTGGAATGAGAAAAGGACGAATATCTGAACCTTTTGAACATCTTGGGGGGAATAACCCCCAATACAGGAAATGAAGATATGAGTGTGGAAATATTTGGTTAAAGGGGGTTTTACAATTAAATCCTTCTATAATATGATGAAGTCGCGAGATAGAGGGACGACGGAGAACAGTATGTGGTCAGGTTTTTTGAGGATTAGGATGCCTCCAAAGATTAAGTTTTTCGCGTGGCTGGTTACTAAAAGGAAAATCCTTATGATGGATCAACTAATCCGAAGAAATATTTCGGTGATCAACAAATGCATGATATGCATGAGGGGGAGAGAATCGGTGGATCATATTTTCCTGCATTGTTCCTTTGCTCAGTCTATTTGGAGTAAGATTTTTAAAATCTTTTAAATGGAGTGGGTTATTGTGACGACCCGACTTTTCCAATCCTAGAGTATCGGAAAGGCCGGCTCACCAACCTATCGATAAAACGATAAGCCGAACGGAACACAAACAAACATCAGAGTATAACAAACGGAAGCTCCATTTCTATAAAGAAAGCAGGACAAAATAACGGTTTTAATCTCAGGCAAACTATGGGCAAAAGAACCGATATGAACCACCGGTGATGATTGACCATCACTGAAACATGGTTCACAAAAAGAATAAAGTATAAATTACAAGATTTAAAACATAAAACAAACAGGCCGGATGTACCAAGCCTTAGTATCAAGTCTAACAAAGAATCACTCTAAAACAAGGCCGAAACTAAGCAGGGAAGAATATTTAAGGAGGAATTTCAGACTTTTCCTCATGAACGTAGTCTGGATCGCTCTCGTATCCCCAATCAGCCATGACTAAATTAGTACCTGTGACGTATAGTCGGAGTGAGCTAACAATCTAAATTCAGTAGAAGAAATTCATCTCAAATACATTGTATCTCAATTAACATGATTGTCAAAACATATTTCGTACCATATTATGTCTCGAACAGGTATTCAAAACGGACTAGATGAATGAATTTCAAAGACAATGATCAGATGTAAGTTCATATTCTGAGTTTCAAACAAATTCAAAATAGGTAAAGAATTCAGATGCTCATCGTTTCTTAATTCATATATGCAAAGCTTATCAAATTCATGACTTAAATCTCAACTTAATTTATCTCTCAAATTAATATATCATGAGAGCAGGAATAATACCGATGGGAACCCCTACCTAACCATCGTTGTTCAATGAACCCTTTTTCAGGAGTGCAACAAGCCCCTGCGTTAAGAGGGTAACTTGCGCTAGGATTTTGTACAGGAATAGAGGGGTTCGTTCAAGTGAACCTTAAATCACATACAGATTCTAATACATAATTCAGATGTGGATTCTAATACATAATTCAGATGCAGAGTTCAGGATTCAGGATTCAGAGTTCAGGATTCAGGATTTCATGTTCATGGCAGATTCAGATTTTTCAGAGTTCTTAGTTTAGATTCAAATTCTTACTCATATTCAAGTTTATAGATGCAAGGTTCAGATGTCATATGCACAGTTTACAGATGCAAGGATTTCATGTTAGGCTCTGGGAGGATTGCTGTCTATAGTGTCTGCAGGAGTGGTAGGCAAGCGATGGGTTGCGGCTCGGCTTTCTTGGACCTGCGTCTTCTGGCTATAGGGGTGAGTTCTTGAGAAGTCTTTTGGGGTTTTTTGTTTTGCTTTGTTTTGGATAGTACCTTACTACCCACCAAGGTGCGTCTCTTGTAACCCTCTATTTTCTTTTCTTTATAATATATTGCTTTGTTACCGTTTCAAAAAAAAAAAAAAAAAACACAGTTGTGAAAACCAAAGTGCTTTTATTTTTATTTATTTTTATTTTTGATCGGCACTTGCCTTCAGCTTGAGCTCAAATTTATTGTCATGCTTGTACAAAGCAAATTAGAGTTAATATCAATTTGTATAAGAGAAAAGGTTCATTCCTAGGAGATATAAGCTCCAAAGGATATATTAATCTCTGCTAAAGCAATACAAAAGGATATATTTATCTCTGAGACAAGCTTTCAATGGAAAAGCGACCATTTGTATGAAAATTTCAAATTTCTTCTTTCATTCAAGTTTTTTGTTTACATTCTAAATATTTATTTGTGCATTGTAATAGGCTTATATTTGTCTGGTATAAGACCTTATCTATCAGGAGGTATTAGCCATTTAACCGACACATAAAGCACTTAAATATATTAGAAAGTAGAAACCCAAGAATCTAAATAAATGAATCCATAATCATCATTTAGAAGTATTTCCTGCTCTTGCAACTATGAATCAGAACTCCAGCTTCTGAAGGACAAATCTCAAAAAATGAACTAACCAGTGCAAACTTGTTGCTGATAATTCGGTCATCCTCGCCCCAAATAATAAGTGTCTTCTCTTTTACCTGTAGAACAAAACTATCATCAGTAATAAAAGAACATCAATAGAAGCATAAAATAATTTTACTTTAGAATCATATTAAATGTTATCATGCATCTCTTCTACCACGGTGCCATAAGACAGCAATTTGAAAGCTTTAGGTGCGCAACAAATTCATAGTTCTTCAGTTGAGAATTTAGTTAAAGCTGTGGGGAATTTAAAAAAATAAAATAATTAAATGACATTCTGTTTTAGTGGGGTAAGTAATTAAGGCTTTGTTTTTTTGTGGGATTGACTTCCACGCCATTAACAGACCCTAGGCATGGATGCAAGCTTAGGCCTTTGCAATCATGCCTTTGGACGAATCTACAGAACTACTAATCACATGGATTCATCATCTCTCTTTAAATCCATGCCAATGGTAGTTACCGCAATCTTGAGAAGTGCGTTTCTATTATATTTCTTCCTTGTTTTTCGGATAGTTTTATCCCAAGGGCTATTCTCATATTCCACGGATCATTTTGAGCCTTTCCTTGCACCTTTTGAAGATCTTTTTAAGGGGATCTCAATATCACCATAGATGGAATGAGAAAAACACTTCTGAAATATTAACTGATCTCCAAATCCTTTAGCTTCAAAGTAATAGAGGCTCTTTCTCTCGCTTCTTTGATTTCCGATAAATACTATTATTATTGATAGTTTGTTGAAAGGGACATTGATGTCATAAGTGGCTATTTTCTATTTATAGACTTGATATTGATTGGATTATTTAATATTAATCTAAGTATATTTGAATCAGTGTTAATTCAGGGGCGAGATTCAACTCCGCAAATTGATCTCGAATCGCTCGATAGTACTCGGTTTGTTGTATAGTAGAACCATACTTGCCTGCAAGCCAGGTATAGGAAGATTGTAATATCCCGAAAATTTGTATTAAACGATGATCTCGAGATCCGTGCCCGACTGGTCATAAGTTTGACCAAGTAGGAGTTCACTAATTGACTCGAGAAAAGATGAACGTATATGATGTGAATATGAGGTAAGTGGGTGGAGTGTAGTGTAGATCTGAAGTCACATACACCTATCTAGGTGTATGTGCTTAACACAAAGAGAGTAGGGATATAAGGGTTTAAAGAACCCTAACTTCATTGTTTTGGGTTGTTGAAGAGAATTAAGAAAAGAGAGAGAGAAGTAAAGAGGGTTGTTAAGCAAAGAGTAAATGCAAGCCAAGGGAGATGGATTCGAGTATTTAAGGCCGAATTCAACGCGAAGGATCCATTGGAGCTAAAGCTGGAACCCTAGCCATTCCAACTTAGAGATCCAATCAAATTGAGATTTGATTGAGGTAAATTTTATGAGAATTAAATGCATAGATCATAGAGGTTTAATTGCAGTTAGAAATATTTAAAATCATAGGATGAAGGCTTAGAAAAAGAAGGAAAAATTGTTTGAGAATGATTTGGAAGAACAGCCCGAAAGGGGCCAAGAAGTTGAAAAGTCATGGAAGCCCGATTTCGATTAGTCGATTTGGAAATCGACTAATCGACTGAGAAGCTCCAGCCACTAGAGGAAAGTAACCTGGGAAAATCAACTAATCGAATTGGAATTTCGATTAATCTATTTCGGATTTCGATTAATCGATTTTGTGATTTCGATCACTCGATTTGAGGATCGACTCCATTATGTTAGAGACTTCGATTAATCGATTTTGGATCGATTAATCGAATTTAAATTTCGATTAATCGATTTTGAAAATCGATTAATCGACTTTGACAGTTTTGCTTAACTTTATAATTTTTCTTTGAGATTCATGGAGGGTCCATGACCTTCTTCATTACATCTTTAGTGATGTATTGCATGTGTTATGATGTACCATAGGTGGTACATGTGAGCATGAGCACAAGGAGCCGCGTGGGACCTTGATGCTTGGAATTTCAAAGACTTGAGGTAGGGAACACCTTGAACATGTACTTTAATTTCAAAAGCATGTATGTAGTGATATAATTATCAAATTGAAGTTGTTTTTAAATTGAGAAAAGCTTGTGAAAATGGGTGTGTGTGTGACACCAAGAATGTGATAAAGGCATCTGTGTGATACAAGTAATTAAGAACATGTAAATCTAATGAGATTGAGACATCCCCAGGGGATGAGAAAGTAATAAAAGCATCAGGTGTAATGCGGGTATATATACATCCCAGGGATGTATACATAGGATTAAATAATTACTGTTGAGGCCTAACTGATATAAGATAGCACACTTACACGGTGAACAACTATATATAAAGCACATGATATTTTTGTTATTTGAGGTTTGATAGGATACCCACCGAGGATATCCGTGTCCGTGACGGCGGAGAATCGCATACATCGGGAAGTTTATCCGTAACCGTAAGTACATCCAAGGGATGTTGTGTGATATTTAACCCCGCCGCCTAGTGAGAAAGGGGCTTGGGTCGTATTCCCAGGGAATACATTTTTACAACTGTCTAATTAGATGACGATGAAGGGTATCTCATCAGGGCTCGATGCTATATTGCTCAGGGATTACTTAAGTTGAAGATTTAAGTTTTGCTTTAGGCCTGTTCAGTGTCATTCATGATAAATCAACAGTAAACTAAGACATGCTAACAACCAGTAAACTTGAATGTAAATTCATCAGATTTGAATTGTTTTCTTTCAAAAGCATAGACACACCATGCTTAGAATATCATGGAATATATGTGAGTTTTAGTTTATATGTTCAATGTATTTGTTCCCTATTGAGCTAGGATGTAGCTCACCCTTTAGACAATACGTCGCAGGTTCATTGATAGCAGCAGTTGAGGCTTCGGGAGACATGGATCTAGGTGATTCGGATTACGCGTCTGGAGACGAGTTGGAGCCTCCACCCGAGGACTTCTTCTAAGAGACTCTGCTGTGTACTTTGACAGAGTAGTTTTTGAGAGCAGATTTGTGCGGCTTGGTATGTTAAGCCTTTATTTTGTTGAACATGTAATTAAATTGAATTATTCTTTTGGCGAACCATTTGGAGTTATCGGTATATCACCGATGGTTCGGGTCAGTTCTCTGTTCATGCAGTGGCATGAAAGTAGAACTGTCTTTTGCATGTCAGCTAGGCATATTAACTGTTTCCTCTTTATGAGATTATCTGCTTAATTATTTAATTTGTGCTTCATATAGTTTTGGGGCAATGTGCGGAGGATCGTCTTTGATGGCGCGGTTTCAGGTGCGAAATCGGTCACAAAGATCCTCAAACATAGGGGGGAGAGAGTTGATAGAATAGGTATCCAAGGCAAACATGATTAAATCTTATATTGAGAAGCCAAAGAAGAAGAAACCAAAAGGGTACGAGAAAAAAAGATTTCAAGGGAAACCAAAAAGGCTCTTGCTATCGTTATGGAAAAACTAGTTATTTCAAATGTGATTGTCATCATTGTCAAAAGGAGAAGGAAAATGAGTGAATATGATTGATGAGTAGTTAGTGGCAATCCTCTCTGAAATGAATATCATTTGAGATAATAAAGATTATGGATAGAAGCCGATGTTGCAAGATGTGTGCAATAACTGTAGCATATAGCTATGAAGAAGTGATCAATGGAGATGACATTGTAACGATCGAGATTTTTTGTTATTTAGTCCTTAATTATTTGCTAGATTTGTAATTTTGATTAGTTTGATTGATTTGATGTATGTGATTAGTTGTTGCAAATAAATATAATGTTTACTTTATTTAATAATGACCCATGATAATTAATTAATCTGATTAATATACCCTGAAAGCCTTTAAATGTGTTAGTAATAATTGGGGTGCGTTTAGTAATGTTTAATGGACTTTTAAAATATGTTAGTAAAGTAATTAAAGACCAAATAACTAATTAAAGACCAAATAACTAATTAAAGATCCATTAAGTAATTAAAGACCCATTAAATAATTAAAGACCTAATAACTAATTAAAGACTCATTAAATAATTAAAGATCCATTAAGTAATTAACGACCCATTAAGTAATTAAAGGCCCATAGAATCACTTAAGACCAATGTAGGAAATTCTAAATAGAGTTAGAACTTAAATAGGAAACCTTAAAGTATTCTAAATAAAGTTAGATATTAAATGCGAAACCTTAAAGCATTCTAAATAGAATTAGATCTCAAATAGAAAATCATAAAGTATTATAAATATAGAGATTAATTTACAGAATTTTTACATAAATCTTATAACCTAATAACCACATAGAGAAAGAGAAAATTCTAGAGAAGGAGAATTAGAAGAGGAATCCTAGAGTTTTTGGTTTGAAAGCTTAGAAGAACGCAAGAGGAGCTTACAACGGGACCGGATTTCGGATTAGAGCTTCGGATTGGATCAAGGGAGAGGAGTTACGTAAATTTTACACAAAGAGTAGAGGTATGGAGAAATCATGTTGAGATTAATCGAAAACGTAGATAACATAAAAATAAAATAGAAATTAGTGCTTATTTGATTTAATGAATATTCTTCATGTTAGATTGTTAAATTTTTATGCTTAATCGCGAGTTTTCGATAGTACACAGGGTTTCGTGATTGATCATAGGATTCTGTGCAGAGTCTAAAATCTGTTTAGAATCCACAATATGTTTAGAAACCAGAATCTATCCAGAATCCAAAATCCATAATCTGTTTAGAATCCAAAATCTGTCCAGAATTCAGAATCTGTTTAGAATCCATAATCTATTTAGAATCCAGAATCAGTTTGAAATCCAGAATTTGTTAGGAATTTCAGAATTTGTCTAGGATGTAAACAATGAATTTCTATTCAAATATTGCCTATGTTTAATCATCATACTTAAATGTTTATTTATGGTCATCAATGTTTTTATTGCTTAGAATCCATGCAACTTAGGATATTTGATTTACACGACATAAAACAAGTAGAAATCGATAGAGATTACATATTTATGATATGTTAAGCCTAAACAAGTGTAATAGCTATTGCATGATCGATTGATTTCCAGTTTTTCTATGCATGTACATTCATGACATTCATAAAAGTGAAAAGATACATTTACGACATAACACATAAACATAAAATATTTCTATTATTACAATAAAATTCCTATGGGCTTATGCTAGAGGAATTAATATGAATAAGAATGGCAAGTAATAAAAGTTATGCATCCTTACATTAATGATAAGACTGAAGAGATGGAGAAAGTCTTTAATTTTAAGCTTACTACTTAACTAAAGAAAAGTTATGTAAAGGTTAATGTAGATACTAATCGAAATATCAGAGAAGATAAGGATAATGATTAAAAAAGAGATAATCATGCC
The DNA here is from genome assembly GCA_021018995.1 of Chloranthus sessilifolius. NCBI lineage: Eukaryota > Viridiplantae > Streptophyta > Magnoliopsida > Chloranthales > Chloranthaceae > Chloranthus > Chloranthus sessilifolius. Next base: position 168,007 of record JAJIZI010000016.1, on the reverse strand, counting down.
CATGATGCATGTCGATTCATGAGCATTAAATGCACAATTAAAAATAACCACACATGAAATTAAAGTAGAGACCCAAGCCATAATGTTATATTTAGATTCAATGCTATGTTTTAGTTTCATTCTATTGCTTTACTCATTATTATGTCATATATCTCTGTTATTGTTTGATTTTAAGAGTTGATTTGAGTTATGAGCCTTTTTCTATTAGCCTCATCATGTCTGATCCATACCGGTTTACTTGGTAAACTGACCCATTATTTGGGATTCCAGGGAGTACAGCTATACATGGAGTGGATGAAGTAGATGCATCAATGATTGATGGAAATCTAGATTTGAGCGAAGAAGGATTTGAAGCTTAGTTGATCAAATTTTTTCTTTATGCTTTAGGAGGGACTTTAAGACATTTATTTCAAATTTATTTTATGAACAAGTTTATTTTAATGATGGATTATGCTTGATTTCAACTTTATCTATTAATTTAAAGAGCAAACAAAGAATTTGGTATAATAGGTTGTTATCCCATATTTTAGCATTGTTCTCAAGATGATGGAAAAAGAAAATTTATGCGTGCGCTTTTAATAGTTTTTTTTTTTCCGTTGCATTTGTATGCAAATCTTTGTGGATTAATTGATTTATTGATGATCATGGATATGTGTAGTGTGATGTCTCCAAGTGAGCGCATTGGTCCGGTGCGTAAATTTAGGGATGCCACAGTTGGTATCAAAGCAAAGTTTTGCAATATGAATTTGTGGAGATTGAAACTAATGTAGGAATGATATTGATTTCAGATGACCAATTTTCAGAGACAAGGTGATAGGTTAGCAGATGCTGTTACGAGGGCGATCAATGCGGGGAGAGCACCAATGCCTAGATCGGATGTGGATGAGTTTAGAAAGAACCATCCTAGGACTTTCAATGGAACTGGCGATATTATGGAGGCACAAAAGTGGATTAAGCATTTAGAAAAAATATTTGGGATAATGCAGTGCCCTGATGCTTATAAGGTGAGACTAGCAACTTACAAATTGGAAAACGCCGCAGACCACTGGTGGAGCCAAGTCAATGATACTACAATTGCAACAAACCCAAAACATGTTTGGACTTGGGAAGAATTTGTGAGAACCTTTAACAATAAATATTATCCTCATAGTGTTCGTGAGGGTAAGATTACTGAATTTATGAAATTAGATAAGGGAACATGACAATCGATGCCTACGATAGGGCATTTACTGAACTTGAAAGATTTGTGCCGAATATGATAGCTGATGAGATCTTCCGCATTAGGAAGTTTTAGTAGGGACTTAGGCCACATATGAGGTCTCTTCTAGTGGGGCATAGGAGTACTACCTTCATAGATTTATTGGATATTGGGTAGATGTTATGTTGTAGAGAGAGACGTTAGCTAGACAAATCAAGGGAAGAGTTTTGGTCAACTGACTCAGAGTAGCAATCAGTTTAATGGACGAGATCGAGTCATGGGCAGGCAGAACAATCAACAAGGGAGGAAATTTACCCCATATGGTAAACCCCAACAGATTCAACAAAAGGGACAGCCAACAACTATGACAACTCATGCGACGAAGTCGAAACCAACGTGCAACACATGCAGGAAACAACACTTTGGCATATGTTTACGAGGAACAACCGTATGCTAGAACTGCGGGCAAGAAGGGCATAGAGCGACAGATTGCAAGGAGCCGAAGAAGAATCAGAAAGCGCTAATGACGACAATGGTTGATGGATGAGTTTATACCTTATCTAAGATGGATGCTAAAGCCTCCGATGATGTGATTTACGGTACATTTTAGATATTTTATCTTCCTTGTATTGCATATAGGAACTACTTGAATTGTTATATTTAATGTGCATATTTATCTACCTTAGCTTTATAATTCACGCAAATAAGAGATGTTAATTAACACACTTAAGTTCAAGAGAAATTTAAAGTTAAAATTTTTCTTAATTAAGATCGCTTAGCAATAATAAATGTGTACTTGTTTTAGGCTCTTTGTTGATGGACGGATGTTTCGCTCATGTACTTATGGACTCGGGTGCTTCACATTTAGTTGTTTCTTTGGGTTTCGCTCCACGATTGGAGAGGGAACCTAGCGTAATGAGCTTTGCCTTAGTTGTTACAACACCTTTAGGAAAAACAGTCATTGCTGATTGGTACTACTTAGATTGTGTTGTTCGAATTGGAGAGAACGACCTAATGGCCAATTTGATTGTTTTGGACTTTGAAGGTTTCGACATTATTCTTGGGATGGATTGGTTAGCGGAATCACGAGTTGTTTTGGATTGTTATGAGAAGAAGGCGATCTTTGCGAAAAGCCACGAATCGATTTTTAAATTCAAAGGCTTGAGAAAAGGAACTGTGCCAACATTATGTGCGATGACGAATTTAGAAGAGAAGAGTGTCGATGTTTCGAAGATACCTATAGTCAAGGAGTTTGCTTATATATTTCCCGAGGAACTTCCTAGTTTACCGCCTGTTAGAGAAGTGGAGTTTCGAATCGACTTGTTACTAGGTACGACACCGATTTCGAAGACACCTACAAGATAGCACCACTCGAGATGTTTGAATTAAAGAAGCAATTGGAAGAGTTACAAGGGAAGGGTTTCATATGCTTGAGTCACTCGCCATGGGGAGCCCCGGTTTTATTTGTGAAAAAGGATGGCTCAATGAGACTGTGCATTGATTATAGACAGTTAAATCAAGTGACAATGAAGAATAAATACCTGTTACTGAGGATTAATGATTTGTTTGACCAGTTAGGAGGTGCTCGATACTTTCGAAGATCGATTTAAGGTCTGGTTACCATCAGGTGCGAGTACGAGAAGAGGACATACAAAAGGCGACTTTTAATACAAGGTATGGACAGTTCGAGTTTTCAGTGATGCCTTTTGGTTTGACGAATGCACCTGCAGTGTTTATGGACTTGATGAATAGGGTGTTCATACCCTTTTTGGACCAATTTGTAGTAGTCTTTGTGGACGACATTTTAGTCTACTCGAGATCAGAGGAGGAGCACGCTACTCACTTACGGATATTGCTTGGGACACTTTTGGAGCACCAACTCTTTGCCAAGTTGAGCAAGTGAGTTTTGGATGACAGAGGTGGCTTTTCTAGGCCATCGAGTTTTAGAGAAAGGAATTACGATTGATCCTGCGAAGATCGAGGCGATTGTTCAGTGGGTAAGACTGAAGAGCGTGATCGAGATTAGAAGTTTTCTTGGTTTAGCAGGGTATTATAGAAGATTTGTAGAGGGTTTTTCAAAGATTTTTGGACCGCTTACAAACTTGATAAGGAAGAAAACGAAATTTGTTTGGTCCGATGAATACGAGTAGAGTTTTCAAGAGCTAAAAAGAAGATTGACAACCGCACCAATTTTGACGACACCATCCGGCAGTGGAGGTTTTCTTAATTATACAGATGCGTCAAATAAGGGTTGTGTGTTGATGCAGAATGAGAAAGTTATCGCCTATGCTTCGAGGCAATTGAAAAATCATGAGAGGAATTACCTGACGCATGACTTAGAGCTCGCAGTAATTATTTTCACGTTGAAGTAATGGAAACGTTACATTTATGGGGAGAAATTCATCGTATCAACGGACCATCAGAGTTTAAAGTATTTGTTTACACATAAGGATCTGAACATGAGGCAGAGGAGGTGGATGGAGACTCTGATAGACTTTAACCCTGAGATTAGGTACCACCCAGGGAAGGCTAACGTAGTAGCTGATGCACTGAGTAGGAATGCTCAAGAGAAGATACTTAGACCAAGGGCTTTGTTATCTTACATCGATATTGAGCTGGTACTATTGGATCAAATTAGAGGGAAGCAGGTAGAAGATCCAGTTCTGGCTCGTTTGAAGAAGAGCAAGAATACAAAAGTAATATTCAGAGAGGATGGAGTAATGCTATTCAAGGGAAGATATTGCGTACCAAATGATGCAGAAATGAAACAACTTCTCTACGATGCTCACAAATCAAAATTTGAGATACACCGTGGAAATACAAAAATATATCAAGATATAAAGAGAAATAATTGGTGGCCTGATATGAAGAGGGAAATAGCAGATTATGTGTAAAGATGGCTTACTTGTCAGCAAGTGAAGGCTGAGCACAAGAAACCACTAGGATGGAAATGGGAGAGCATTGGTATGGATTTTATCATGGGATTGTCGAGGACAAAGAGAAGGAACCATTCAATTTGGGTTGTAGTAGACCAACTGTAACACCCCGAATTTTGCTAGCGTTGAATCGTTGACTTTCGATGATGATGCAATCTGCTTTGACTGGTTTGACCTTGGTCAAACTTCTCACGTATGTAACGCGTCCTTTGACCCACTTATCTCAATTGAGCGAGAACACCTAAACACAAGCCTAAGACCAATTCCTAATGCGAACTGATCTTTGAAAACTCGGGCCCCGAGATTGGGCCAAGTTCAATCTCTATGACCCAAGCCAATGCTAGTTTATGCGTATAGACATACAGCATAGATAGCCTAACACTAACACCCCGACTATGTATGCGAGTCTAACAGGGCATACGCTTTAATTTTTAGAATGTTATAATTAAATATGGACATTTTAGTCACCCCATTGGTCAATGCCTTAGTGTGTAACCAAGAGGTCTAGGTATTTGAACACCCCAATGACATCTGACTTTAGTTGGTCTTTCTAAATTTGTTCCCTGGATTAGTTAGACCAATACACTGAAAGTAGTATATTGACAGTACACGGTATCGAGATCACATATAGCACCCCAATAAGGGTTAATGTGGATAGCAGACCTAGAATCAAGACTCATTAAGTAATATGGACCGGAGATTCAGACCAATAGTTGAGGCCCTATGCTAGACCTGTACTCCGAGTTGGGTGTACCAGTTACACACTGAATTTGGGCACCCCATGTTATAAAACACAAGATATCGGGTACGGACGCGGGTAAGGTCAGGTGTGTGTGCCTAACATGGGACGCGAACCACTGGTATAAATTAAGTGATAGTAATTTGATGAGTATTAGGGACCCTTAGTGGCCCAATATTATTTTATTAAGTGAAACCCGGTCCTCCATACACTCAAATTTAGTGTATTAAAAATACACTTGAAATTGTGTCTTCCATACACCATAGCCGTGTATTCTAATACACTGAATGATTTTTGACATCCTATATATATATATATATAGTGTATTAGCTTTACACTAAAACCAAGCCTTCTAAGGCTTGTATACATATACACTAAAACCTAATATAGGAACTAGAGGGAATTCAAGCCTATATATATATACTGAACTATGTGTAGCAGAAATACACTGGATGCAGATCTGAGATGGCTTATACATATAAACAGTGTATTAGCTTATTATTAAAGTTAAGCCTATTATGGCCTATATGCATATACACTGAAAGATTAGGTGGGCACTGCATGGAATCCCATCTCTTAATAGCTTATAAGAGTTATCTCGCCAAGAGAACTCCACGATTGCATGCGTCACTCTTGACTGCCATGCACGCAAAGTGCAAAGCCACTACAAAATTCGACACTAGCCTCCTTCCTTCTTCTTGCTTCGACCCTTGAAGAAGTCTAAATCCTATAGCAAACAGACCCTGCAAAATCAGAAAAATCTCATAGTAGATAAAACCTTTCTTCTAGCTTATCAAACCCACGTCTCACTTCGTTCTTCTCAAACCCTTGGATTCAACCCCGTGAATCACAAAGCAACCCTACAATTTGGTCGCGAGAATTGCGGCAAACGACCGCTTGATCTCGGAGTGTTCCTTGCAACCCTAGCTCTTCACTTACTTCACGAACTCGACACCGACATCATTTCGGCGTCGTCATAAACAAAGAGTCCACCAAAAGGTACGCCGTAAACGAACCACATAATAAATTAGGTTCGTTTCAATAGTGTTTAAAATAAAATTTAGGTCTTTGGTGTCGATTCCATACGATCGGATCGACAACTCAGAGATACGGTATTGTATGAGGGTTTCGGAGTCGAAAGCTTCGGTTATCGCACTCCGGAACTTTCATACCGATTTAATAAATAAAAAGGGATCTTTGTGCGACGTATAAAATAAAATATAATGTGTATATAGTATAGAAGGCCCCAACACATTAAAATACCAAGAAATCAGATAAAGGCAAGGGGCCACCCAAAGCAAGCTTGTGCATCAGGCTTGCCGTGACAACCCCACAAGCTTGCCGCGGCAAGGTGCACAGCTGATGGGCTTGCCGCGGCAACCCCGCATCTTGTCGCAACAACCCTGTGCTTTGACTCTGTTTGGTATTTCGGTCATAACTTTTAATTCCGAACTCCGATTGACACAATTCTTGATGCGTTGGAAAGGGGACAATGAGCCCTATACTTTCATGAATTAACAAATTCATGAATATAATGTTTAAAATGTCAAAATTTAGTGACAAGTAGGGACAAATTTCACGTGATCCAAAGTTAACGTGAACTCGTCATTTTCGCCTTAGTTTGGAGAAAACTTTAGCAACTTCGACATGTGTGATATCTAGTCACTAACATGTGAGTATACGAATGCCTTGTAATGTAGGATAAGGTTTGGGAAACATTCGTGAGGATTTTCGCACCGTTTTGCTGCACTTTGCATAATTTCACAACTGAGGTAGGGAAAGTTCACTACTAAATCACATTTTGATATTTGATTCATAGAATTCTTTGACTTTGAAAACTGTTTTGGTTGACATAGAATGTTTGAAATTTGCAATTATGAATCCTTGGAATTTGAGTCATTGAACTTGCAACTAAGCTGAGAAGCTTGCCTCGGCAAGAGGTAAGCTGATGGGCTTGCCGCGGCAACCCTGCATCTTGCCGAGGCAACCCTGTGCATGTTGGCATGTGGGCTGTGCTTTGTCTCGTTAGACATGTGTCTTTCACATAAAGGGGTCTATGGTGCCTTAGTAGGTATGCTTAACATGCTGAAAATGTTTATATGTAATATAGGTGCTCACGAGGAGCTTGTGAAAAGAGAAATTTGCTTGGAGTCAAGCACGGGTAACACGTAGATTCGATCATATGGTAGGGAAAGTTCACTACTAAATTGCATTTGATCTTTGATACTTAGATTCTGTGATATGTTAGCAATTGACCCTGTACTTCTCTTTTTGTACACCACTGTTTAGGTGTTGGTTGACCATCACCAGTGATTTTAGATTGTAGATGGTGTTTTGTAATAAATGAGATATAAGCATCTTTCTGCCATGCATGTTATGTGCTTTGAAGTCTGCTTTTTGTGGACATACCATGTACACTGTATTTTGGATCGTGATCTGCGACCCGACGATCTAGGTTTTCCCATGTTGGGAAAAACGAAAAAAATGTTGGGAAAATTCGGGCTATCACACCAACTGACAAAATCAACACACTTTATTCTAGTCAGGACTAATTTTTCGTCTACGCAACTAGCAGATATCTACATAAGGGAAATTGTGTGTTTACATGGCGTGTCAGCGAGTATTATTTCCAATAGAGATTCCAGGTTTACCTGACGCATGTGGCAGGGTTTTCAAGATAGTATGGGATCAAGATTGGAGTATAGTTCGACTTTTCAACCTCAAACAGATGGTCAGACTGAGAGATTGAATCAAATTCTAGAGGATATGTTAAGAGCATGAGCAATAGATTTTAAGGGAAGTTGGGATGATCACTTAGCATTAGCAAAGTTTTCATACAACAACAGTTATCAAGCAACGATTCAAATGTCACCATATGAAGCGCTTTACGGAAGGAGCTGTAGAACACCATTATGTTGGGATGAGGTTGGAGTCAGAACCCTACTTGGACCACAGATTGTTGAAGACACGGCGACACAAGTGCAGCTAATTAGAGAACGTATGAAGACGGCTCAAAGCAGGCAGAAAAGTTACGCGGATAAAGAAAGGAGAGATGCGAAATTTGCTAAGGGAGATCTAGTTTTTGTTAAAATCTCACTTATCAAGAGCAAGATGAGATTTGGAAAGAGGAAAACTAAGTCCGAGGTATGTTGGACCTTTTGAAATATTGAAGAGGATTGGCGAGATGGCTTATCGGATTCAGTTGCCACCAAAGTTAGCTGGGATGAACAATGTTTTTCACATATCAATGTTAAAGAAGTATTTCAAGGACCCTTCACATGTGATCAATTTGGAGCGCCATTAGAAGTTGAGGACATGACCGTCATTGAGGAACCAATTTCGATTCTAGAAAGAAAGGAGAGGACACTTCGTAATAAGAAGATTCCATTGGTTTTGGTTAATTGGAAGCACCACTCATGAGAACAAGCTACTTGGGAGCACGAGATGATATGAGGAAGGAATATCCACACCTTTATACTTCAGGTACGATCTAATTTCGATGAAAAAATTTTCAATAAGGAGGGAAGAATGTAACGACCGAGATTTTTCGTTATTTAGCCTTTAATTATTTGTTAGATTGGTAATTTTGATTAGTTTGATTGATTTGATGCATGCGATTAGTTGTTGTGCATGAATATAATGTTTACTTTATTTAATAATAACCCATGATAATTAATTAATCTAATTAATATACCCTAAAAGCCTTTAAATATGTGTTAGTAATAATTGGGGTGCATTTAGTAATATTTAATGGATTTTTAAAATATATTAGTAAAGTAATTAAAAACTCAATAACTAATTAAAGACCCATTAAGTAATTAAAGATTCATTAAATAATTAAAAACCCATTAAGTAATTAAAGACCCAATAACTAATTAAAGACCCATTAAGTAATTAAAGATTCATTTAGTAATTAAAGACCCATTAAGTAATTAAAGACTCAATAACAAATTAAAGACCTATTAAGTAATTAAAGATATATTAAATAATTAAAGACCCATTAAGTAATTAAAGGCCCAAAGTTCGATATTAAATAGGAAACCTTTAAGCATTCTAAATAGAGTTAGATCTTAAATAGAAAACCATAAAGTATTATAAATATAGAGATTAATTTACAGAATTTTTACATAACTCTTATAACCTAATATTCTCATAGAGAAAGAGGAAATTCTAGAGAATGAAAATTAGAAGAATCCTATAGTTTTTTGTTTGAAGGCTTAGAAGAATGCAAGAGGAGCTTACGACGCGACCGAATTTTGGATTAGAGTTTCGGATTGGATCAAGGAAGAGGAGTAACGTAAATTTTACATGAAGAGTAGAGGTATTGAGAAATCATGTTGAGATTAATCGAAAACGTAGATAATACAAAAATAAAATAGAAATTAGGGTTTATTTCATTTAATGAATATTCTTCATATTAGATTGTTAAATTTTTATGCTTAATCGCTGGTTTTCGATAGTACACGGGGTTTCGTAATTGATCACGAAATTCTGTGCAGAATCCAGAATCTGTTTGGAATCCAAAATCTGTCCAAAATCCAGAATCTAGAATTTGTTTAGAATTCCGAATCTATTTAGAATCCAGAATCTAGAATCTGTTTAGAATTTAGAATCTGTTTGAAATCCAGAATTCAGAATTTGATAGGAATTTCAGAATTTGTCTAGGATGCAAGCAATGAATTTCTATTCAAATATTGCCTATGTTTAATCAAGCTTAAATGTTTATTTATGTTCATCATTATTTTTATTGCTTAGAATCCATGCAACCTAGGATATTTGATTTACATGACATGAAACAAGTAGGAAACGATAAAGATTACATATTTATGATGTGTTAAGCCTAAACAAATGAAAGAACTATTGCATGATCGATTGATTTCTAGTTTTTCTATGCATGTATATTCATAGTATTCATAAAAGTAAAAAGATACATTTACGACATGACATATGAAAATAAAATATTTCTATGATTACGACAAAATTCCTATGGGCTTATGCTAGAGGAATTAATATGAATGAGAATGACAAGTAATAAAAGTTATACATCCATGCATTAATGATAAGACATAAGAGATGAAGAAGGTCTTTAATTTTTAAGCTTACTACTTAACTGAAGAGAAGTTATGTAAAGGTTAACGTAAATACTAATTGAAAGATCAGAGAATATTAGGATAATGATAAAGAAAGAGATAATCATGTCCATTATGTATGTCGATTCATGAGCATTAAATATACAATTAAAAATAATCACACATGAAATTATGGTAGAGACCCAAGCCATAATATTATATTTAGATTTAATGTTATGTTTCAGTTTCATTCTATTGTTCTACTCATTATTATGTCCTTTTATATCTCTGTTATTATTTGATTTTATGAGTTGATTTGAGTTATGGACCTTTTTTATTAGCCTCATCATGTCTAGTCCATACCGGTTTACTTGGTAAATTGACTCATTGTTTGGGATTCCAGGGAGTATAGCTATCATGGGTCAAAATTTCGTCTGATACCGATACATATCGGACGATACGTATCGGTATTGGACCAGGACGATACGGTACATTCAATGTACCGTATCAGCCATTTACATACAAATGCCCGGACGATACATTGAATGTACGGTAAGTTACTGTTCTGATACGTATCGTCCGATATGTATCGGTTTGGAACTAGGACGATACGTATCGGATACCCGAGATTTTGACCCTTGATAGCTATACATGGAGTGGATGAAGTAGATACGTTAATGATTGATGGAAATCCAGATTTGAGCGAAGAAGGATTTGAAGCTTAGTTGATTAGATTTTTCTTTATGCATTAGGAAGGATTTTAAGACATTTATTTCAATTTTATTTTATGAACAAGTTCATGTTAATGATCAATTATGCCTGATTTCAGCTTTATCTATTAATTTAAAGAGTAGGCATAGAATTTGGTATAATAGGTTATCTCATATTTTAACATTGCTCTTATGAAGATGGAAAAAGAAAATTTATGCGTGCGCTTTTAATAGTTATTTTTTTTTCTGCTGCGTTTATATGCGGATCTTTGTGGATTAATTGATTTATTTATGATCATGGATATGTGATGTCTCCAAGTGAGCGCATTGATCCAGTGCGTGAATTTGGGGACGTCACAGATATACTGATGGAAAATTCTTCAAAGGCCAAGTTTATCAGAAAGAAAAAGTGCTCGTACCTTCACATCTAGTCCAACCATCACATTAGCCAATGATTCCCATCTTTTCAAAATCTAAAAAAACTTATATATGCATGTCTACTTGTAAAATATGGTTTTAAGATTTTATTTGTTTATAGGAAAAGGTTATGCACCGGTCGTATATTGAAACTTAGTATCAATGAAAATTCAATTTCTTCATGGTTGAGTCTTCTAATTTATGGCATGATAGATTAGAACATGTTAGTTATTTTTTTATAAAACGTACTATAATTTGTATGCATGCTTATCCAAATGCAGAAAAATGTGAAATCTCTATCACGTATAAGATCAATAAAAAATCATTTCCTACTAAAGAAAAAAATTTCATTCATAAGTCATAACAATGTTTGTAAAATGCATACTTTAATTACTAGAAGTATCAAAAGACATTTTAATAGATGATTGTTCTAAGTTTACTTGTGTATATCTTTTAAGGAGAAAAGAAAGAGGACTTAGAAAATTTAATATTTATACAAATATATGTTGAAAATCAATTACATCTGGAAATCTTAACTATTTGATCAGATCGATAATTGCAAACGTCTAATGAATTCCTCAAATTTTATGAAGGAATTATGCATGAGATTACTGCTCCATACTCTCCACTTCAAAATGGTAGAGTTGGATGAAAAGCAATACTTCAATTGAAATGGCTAATGTTGTACTTATAAATTCCAATCTAAGGATTTATGAGGGATTACTTATATCATAAATAAAATTCCACATTAAGAGCCCTAAAACTCCTAAATAAAATTTCACATTAAAAGCAAAAATTCCTTATGAGATTTAGAAAAGTAGACAACCTAATTGAGTCATTTTAAAGTGTGGGCTATTATTAAATGTGCGTTCATAGGATCTGCACTTCATAGTATGGAAGATATAGGTTCTTGACTTTAGAATCCACAAATGTGATTAATTCACAACAGAATCAAAAGATGTAATCTTTTATGAGAAAAAATTCTCCAATATATCTAAAGAAAATATAGATAATTTTCTAAAGAGTGAACCTATAACTGGAAATGATAAAATTACAGAAGATATAAAACCAAGAAGTAAAAATGCTAGAAAGAAAATTAAATTTAGAAATGACTTCTATATTTCTTTGATTGAAGGAGATTGAAATAAAGTTGAAAATGAAAAAATCAACTCATACGAAGAAACAAAAAAATTTAGTGATGCGAACTTTTCAATGAAGCTATTAATGATAAAATTGGCTTAATTATGACAAATCAAAATGGAAATTAGTTGACTAACCTTTAGGTTTAAAACCTATTGATTATTAGTAGATATTTACAGGACATTAGGAATGGATGTAACAATAGAAATTTTAGGGCTAGGTTAGGAACATCAACAAAAAGGAAGTTATAGATTACTTTGACAGATTTGTTCCAATAGCACGACTTTCAACTATTAGAACATTAATTGTTTTGTCTTCCATACATAATTGAGAAAAATATAAAATGGATGTTAAATAGTTTTCCCAAATGCTGATTTAGATGACGGAGTATATATGGAATAGCCCGAAGGTTCATTGCATTTAGACATGAAACTAAAGAACACAAATTAATTCAACTTTTGTATGGAATACAACAAACATCAAAATAATTGCATAAAAAAATTGACAATATTGTAGTTCGTTTTGAATTACTTGTAATTTTCATGGAAATGTAGGAGTTATCATCTACTTATATGTGGAGGATCTACTGATATTTTCAATAAAGTTAGGTATTATGTTAGAAACGAAAGAGTTTTGTTCTTCTACATTTGATATGAAAGACTTAGATCAAGCTGACGTAATCTTGGAAATTAAGTGAAAAAATGACAAACATTATGACAATCTCACCACACAGGAAAAATCTTAAAGAAGTATAATCTTTTTTATGTTGAACTCATTAGTACTCTTTTTAGGATTATCATGTATAGTTATCTAAGAATATGGGAAGATGTGCTTTTGTCATGCATTGTGCTGGATATGTGTATTTGTGACTGGCATATATCTTCTGTTATGAGTGGTATGTAAGCTAAGTTAGTGTGTTGGGATGTTGGGTTTAGTAAATACAATGTAGTCCTCAGTGATCTTCTGTCTCTCTTTCCCTTTCTTCTTCTCCCTTCTTCATTTTTTGCTTCAATAATATCTTTGTTATTTAGTTTAGATTTATTATGTTTTGAACGTTGGTATCAGAACCCAGGTTAGGCTAGTTTTATTTTTTGTTTTAATCTAGGTATTTTGTGGTTTCTTCATCATTTGGGTGTTTTAGTTTTGGTTTTAAGCAACAACAATTTGCATCCGTTATTGGCTATTTCTGCGGTCATCACCTCAGCCTTCCTTCTTCTTCATCTTCATATGGCTTATTTTTCTGCAGTCTCATCTCCTTGCTGCCATTAACGGCAGCAACATCATCTCCTTCACATAGAAAACAACATCTTCTTTATGCATCATCATTTTCTACTTCTCATGGCCAGTAATGGTCACTTTTAATATGTTGCCATCAACAACATACATCATCTTCTTTGACTCTTGTTGAAGCCTGACATCAGCACCATCGTTTGACCTCAGATGGGGCAAACCAGATAGGTTTTCATGAGCTTAAGTTTATTGATGATGTATTATCAATTTTCTGAATTTTTTTTTAGGTGTTTGATGTCTAAATATGGTTGAAAGCTTTCTATCATAAATCTCTATTTTCACATTTTTTCAAGGCCCCGGGTTCATTGACTGATCCAATGGCTGAGAAATTGCAGAGGGCAGGTTGGTTTTCCATGAGGGTTACAATGCTTTTCACCATCTTCGAGAGAGTTATATTGGAAAAAACCGAGGGGCCTGAGTTCTCGCTATTGCTATTTTTTTTCCCTTCTATTTTGTTTTTGTGTTGTCGTTTGCTGGATTTCCAGCTTCTATGTATCTACACACATGTTGAGCTACCTGACGGATGGCTGCTTACCAGTGTACACTACAAATGCTTGTTGTTGATGTTGGTATTTCCAGACTTGTAGCTGTTTGCGGAATAGTCTGGAACGCGTATGAAGTACATTTTCAGGGATTTTTTTTTCGATCTGGTGATGTTTGTGCTGCTATTGGGGCTCATAGAGATGGTGTAGATAATGGTGATGCATAGATTTTATTATTATTGCTTCTTTTTTTTTTGTGAGAGGTGATTTGAAGTTGCTTGCAATATCTGTGGTTGTGCAATATACATAATCTATTGTTGTTATGGTTGAACTTGATGGGTAATATCTATGGTTGCTGTTATTTTTGTTGTTGCTGCCATCACTATACCAATGCTGCTCACTGATGTGGTTCTCACCCCCTCTTCATTTCCATTGTTATGCCAATATCTGAATGTATGTGAGGCACATACACTACTGCTGCCTGCTGTCCTTCCTAGCATTGGTGATGAGTATATTTTTTGCTGCTATTATATGCATCCTTTTTAGACTTATGGCCTTATCCTATCAATGTTAGGGGGAGATGGTTCAGAATCTCCATATCTATTTGACAAGTTTGGTAGCATTATCCTTAACCTTATCAAAGAGTTGATGTGCCACTGGATTTTGTTGGACAAATTCGAGGGGCAGGTTTTAGGAGAGCTGTGATGTTGAGCCCCTCCCCTCCTTGTTTTGGGGTGGGTTTGCTCCTAGATAGTTTTGATTTTTTGTTTTTTTGCTGCTGTGGTTGGTTTTTGTTTTTGAGTGGTCCTTGTCGTTTCTGATCCAGCTCCTCGCTGGTTTTTTTATGAAATGAACTCTGTTTTACCGATAAAAAACAAAAAGTTAGGCAGCATTCTCATGATGCACCAACTCAAGAGGGAATGTTGGATATGTGTATTTGTGGTTAGCATATTATCTTTTGCATGAGTAGTATGTAAGCTAAGTTAGTGTGTAGGATGTTGGGTTTAGTCCAATCTTGTTTAGGATAAATTTCTGGTTCTTGTTGCTGCTCTATACAAAGAGCTTTATCTCTTGTACTAGACAACTACCAATACAGTGTAGTCCTCAGTGATCTTATGTCTCTCTTTTCCTTTCTTCTTCTCCCTTTTTCATTGTTTACTTCGATAATATCTATGCTATGTAGTTTAGATTTATTATGTTTTGCAAGTCATTGTACTTAGGGATGGACGCGCATATGAGTCTCTGGGGCCCAGGCCCCCACAAACCTTCAAACATTCAAAGAGCCTTTAAAGGGATTATGTGAAAAACAAAAGAGGGCCCCCCTATTGCATAGGCGAGGCCCACTAATCTATAAAACCAAAACAAAAAAGAAATCCCTAGTCTTTACTCTCTCTCTACATATGGAGCATCTCTCTCTCTCTCTCTCTCTCTCTCTCTCTCTCTCTCTCTCCACTGCAGCGGTCTATGCATTTGATAATGGGACACTGTATTTACAACCAAGAATCTTTCTTCTCAACCCAGGTTTCATGTGCTTAAACTGTTGACTACTTGAATCAGATGATGGAGATCGTTTCTCTCTAATATTTCACACAAAAGAATCTTGCGATCATGCACCAACCATTTGATAATCAGATTTTGATTGTACAGGGCACTCACATCAAAATGTGAACATGATCATAGAATACATCAAACATGGTTCTCGGATCACTTTTCGAGAGGTGGAATTAAAATCTGATCGCTTATAATCTCAAGATCTTATTGTATAGAAGATTGGGCGAATAATAACCTCCATCATCTGATTTTTTGGCATTCAACAGCTTAAGCACGTGAAACCCAAGTTGAGAAGGCTCTTAGGTTTTAAATGCAGACACCCTTTGATAATTGAATGCTAGTTGATATGGTTTCTCTTCAACTTTAGCCAGTCAATTTGTTGAGGGCCTCTCTTCGACCCTACCGAATTACTGATTGCGCATACACTGGAAACCTGTTGACGACATTGAATCAAATGATGGAGATCAATTTTCACCCCAATATTCAACACGATTGATCTTCACACCATGGGTGCACCATTAGACTGTTAGTGTTGTATTCCATGTGGCACGAATCCCAAAAGTGATCCTACGATCATGTTTGAGCAAGATGCATCCCACAATCAATGGTAGGGAGATAGTGTACATAAATATATTTAAATATTGAAAGAAAACTTTAGGTAATGGATTACAATATTGTAGATTTCTTGCTAGTATGGAAAGATATTATGATGCAAGTTGGATATTAGGTTTAGAAATAACTCGAGAGTATTCTCTCAAAAGAGGTTGTAACGACTGCAATTTTCTATTTAGTCCATAATAATTGCTAGATTTGTAATTATGATTAGTTTGATTGATTTGACGGATGTGATTAATTGTTACGCATGAATGTAATGCGTACTTTATTTTATAATGACTCATGATAATTAATTAATCTAATTAATGTACCCTAAAAGCCCTTAAATATGTGTTAGTAATAATTGGGGTGCATTTAGTAATGTTTAATGAACTTTTAAAATATGTTAGTAAATTAACTAAAGACCCATTAAGTAATTAAAAACTCATTAAATAATTGAAGGCCTATAGAATCACTTAAGACCCATGTAGGATATTCTAAATAGAGTTAGACCTTAAATAGGAAATCTTAAAGCATTCTAAATATAATTAGATCTTAAATAGGAAACTTTAAAATTTTCTAAATAGAGTTAGGTATTAAATAGGAAACATTAAAGCATTTTAAATAGAATTAGATCTTAAATAAGAAACTTTAAAGCACTCTAAATAGAGTTAGACCTTAAATAGGAAACATTAAAGTATTCTAAATAGAGTTAGATATTAAATAGGAAACCTTAAAGCATTCTAAATATAATTAGATCTTAAATAGGAAACTTCTAAATAGTTAGATATTAAATAGGAAACCTTAAAGCATTCTAAATAGAATTAGATCTTAAATAGGAAACCATAAAGTATTATAAATATAGAGATTAATTTACAAAATTTTTACATAACTCTTATAACCTAACAACCTCATAAAGAAAGAGAGAAAATTCTAGAGAAGAAGAAAGAGAATTAAAAGAGGAACCCTAGAGTTTTTGGTTTGAAAGCTTAGAAGAACGCAAAAGGAGCTTACGACGGGACCGGATTTCGGATTAGAGCTTCAGATTGAATCAAGGGAGAGGAGTTACGTCAATTTTACGCGAATACTAGAGGTATGGAGAAATCATGTTAAGATTAATCGGAAACGTAGATAACATAAAAATAAAATAGGAATTAGGGTTTATTTCATTTAATGGATATTCTTCATGCTAGATTGTTAAATTTTTATGCTTAATCGCGGTTTTCAATGGTACACGGGGTTTCGCGATTGATCATGAAATTCTGTGCAAAATCCAGAATCTCTCCAGAATCCAGAATTTGTTTAGGATGCAAGCAATGAATTTTTATTCAAATATTGTCTATATTTAATTATCATGTTTAAATGTTTATTTATGTTCATCATTATTTTATTGCTTAGAATCCATGCAGGCTAGGATGTTTAATTTATACAACATAAAACAAGTAGGAATCGATAGAGATTACATATTTATAAAGTGTTAAGCCTAAACAAGTGAAAAAAACTAGTGCATGATCGATTGATTTTCAGTTTTTTTTAGGCATGTACATTCATAACATTCATAAAAGTGAAAAGATATGTTTACGACATGACACATGAAAACAAAATATTTCTATGATTATAATAGAATTCCTATGGGCTTATGCTAGAGGAATTAACATGAATAAGAATGACAGGTAATAAAAGTTATGCATCCATGCATTAATGATAAGACTGAAGAGATGGAGAAGGTCTTTAATTTTAAGCTTACTATTTAACTGAAGAGAAGTTATGTGAAGGTTAACGTAGATACTAATCGAAGGGTCAGAGAAGATTAGGATAATGATTAAGAAAGAGATAACCATGTCCATTATGTATGTCGATTCATGAGCATTAAATGCACAATTAAAAATAACCACACATAAAATTAGGGTAGAGACCCAAGCCATAATGTTTATTTAGATTTAATATTATGTTTCAGTTTCATTCTATTGCATTTCTTATTCTTTATGTCATATGTTATATCTCTGTTATTATTTGATTTTATGAGATGATTTGAGTTATAAACCTTTTCTATTAGCCTCATCATGTCTGGTCCATACCAGTTTACTTGGTAAACTGACCCATTATTTGAGATTCCAGGGAGTACAACTATACATAGAGAGGACAAAGTAGATGCGTCAATGATTGATGGAAATCCAGATTTGAGCGAAGAAGGATTTGAAGTTTAGTTTATAGGTTTTTCTTTATACATTAGGAAAGATCTTAAGATGTTTATTTCAAATTTATTTTTATGAACAAGTTCATGTTAATGATGGATTATGCTTGATTTCAGTATTATTTAATTTAAGGAGTAAGCATACAATATGGTATAATAGGTTGTTATCTCCTAATTTAGTATTGTTCTCATGATGATGATATAAAAAGAAAATTTATGCGTGCACTTCTAATAGTTATTTTTCCTTTGCGTTTATATGCAGATCTTTATTGATTAATTAATTTATTTAAGATCATAGATATGTGATGTAGTGTGATGTCTCCAAGTGAGTACATTGATCCGGTGTGTGAATTTGGGGACGTCACAGAGGTGTATCTTGTGGGGATCGAAGAAAACAAACATGCATGATGCATCACATATGCCACTGCCCAAGTCCTTCAAATTTTCAATGCAATCATTATATCGCCAATTGTCAGAGTCCTTCAAAATTTCCAATGCAATCATCATGTCACTAACTGTCAAGTCCTTCATTTCACATTATATATATTCTTCAAAATTGGGTTTGTTCAATAATTTTCAACATAATAATTTTTTATAATTTATATGGCTTTTACAAGTAACATTATATGCTTTTATTTATAATATTATATTTTGATAACGTATCATTTTGAGGAAGGAATGATAAATTGATGATTGAGTTTGACTATGGTTAACTGCTTAGCTACCTTTAGGGTTATATGGTGCTTTTCTCTAAATTGATCTATCCCTTCAATATAAACAGTTGAATTGAGTATCCTATTATTACATAAACAATCAAGACACTACGATTGGTTGGCTTAGCGTGGTTGTTCACATGTTTCCATTCCATATGGTGAACAATGTTGTTAAATGCACAGGCAGGGCCCACTCCCTAGACATTAGGAGAAGCTTAGACAGAGCCTAAGTGGTGAGGCCAAGAAATCCTAGAGTTTTTAATACATTGCAGTAAACTTTTAAAGATCCATAATAGATGATAAATCTCATAAGAAGAACTAAGAAATAATGATAAAAGTGTGATTTCTGATTTACTGAGTATCAACCATCATTTATAATTATTTGTTAAAAAAAATGTAACAACCGAGCAACACCTAATAAATAAAAATTTTAACAACCCATGAGGAGTACATTATATGGTTTTGAAAACATAATAGTTTGATTTTTTGGATTTTAGGAATGCCATTTGGTCAAAAAAAACTATTCTAAAATTGAATGGTCAAACTAAAAATTTTATAGTAAAAAATTTAAGAAACTGTCTTGATCCACTTTCGTTTTAATTGATCGATAAAAAAGTGGTAAGATAGGAATTTTTAAGGAATTAGGACTTCACCTGAGTGGTCATGCCCTCAAGCGTGTAACATTGAGATTGGGAGGTCAAATCCCACTTCTACTCAATATTAGAAGGGTTTGAACGTGTTTGAGGATGATACTTGATGAAAGCTATGGTCATTTTTCTAAAATAGGAGAAACGAATATTTTGTAGTATCCACCTCTCCCCCTTCGTAAAGTTTCGAGCAGCCCTAGGCAGGCATGCCTAGGCACCCTTTTCAGAAACTTGGGACGTTTTATGGTGCCCAAAGTAGGGTACACGTAAGCAGGTAATCCAATGTGGCCAACCCCTTAAGGCAGGGCCCTAGGAGCCTAATCAAGGGCTTAGGCGGATTATTTGACAATAGACACAAGTCTATAAATAAGGGATTAGGATGGGAGTTAAACATCATGGTTAAGGGTCTAACCACTCACTTTCTCGAACTTTTCCTACCTATGTTAAGAGGTTCTATTCCTCCAGAACCAAAATGTTGTACATAGAGATTTTGTCATTCAATCTGAGCATATCCGACCGTCCAAATCATTCATGATAACTCTAATGTTGCAAGCTATTATGCTTCATACAATGTACCATTGGGCTTTGTTTTATCTTGATCATAGGTTGCAGGAATCACTTTCTGCAAACCATTTCAAGATGTGGCAAGGTGGCTATTGTCTTAAAGAAAGCGACAACGTAAATGCTTCTCAAAGAACTCATAAAGATAAGTCTAATTTATTCCCCAATAATTTGTTCATTCTTTTCCCACATTTATTCGGCATTTTTAGGAACAGGGATATTCTTAAAATTTGTAATTTTCTTGTATATCCTTAAAATACAGATAATGATGAAGAGTGGTTCTATGCTGAAAATGGGGCTAATAGACGAATGTTGCAAATTCAACAACAGCTTGAGTGATGGTTCAACTAGTCGGATGCATGGAAAAAATCAATGTTTATGTATAATATGTGACTGAATCCGCACTTAAAGTAGTGAGACAAAGCACCAGCCCAATTGAACTACATGACCCACCATAAAGAAACGGCAAAACAGCTAATGCCAATTACATTTCTTTTCACTTATGTGAGGGATCCTGCCGGAACCCGCCCAAAGGGGATGACTTCTTTACACTCATCTGTACCTAATAAAGATCACTCCTTTTCTCAGGATTCAAGAAGAACTACATTTACTTTCAAATAAACGAATATTTGATTTTCTTTACCTTTTTTACCAGGGAACTGACATTATAGCCTCCACTGAACATGAAATCAATAGTTGCATCTTCCCACCATGGTAGTAGGCAATGTAGGCGACCCACCTGAAAAGGAGTTACATGATTTTTCATATAAAGGTACATCTAATGGCCATGAACAATCGTATTCAATAGGAAAACATCAATCTGCACAAACGTTATTAGCGATTGAAGCATTTACATATTTTGTGGGTAGATGAATTATTGTAAAGCAACCCAAGCTTTTCAACTACAGAAAAAACGAATTGTAATATCGTTTACAATTAATATGCATTAATATACTAAAGGAAATGTAACTAAAAGAAAAAGGGTCCCTGCAAAGTGAAAACATAATAAAAAAATAAACATGTTCTCTGCTAAAAAATATGGCTCATGACTAGATGGATATAAATTTCATAACTGCTGGTGTAGGATTACAGAGTTTGAAAGGCTTTATAAATGTCATTTGAGGGAAGGGAGAGAGAGAGAGAGAGAGAGAGAAGACAAAGGAGAAGAGGTAGAGAGAGAGAGAATAGGGAAAAACTTTCTTAGGGTTGAAAATTAGCTCCAGCCTGATGTATATTAATTTTGAAAGATAACTACAAGCATGCCACTAGCAGTTTCTAGAAAAGCGAATCAGGGAAAAATAATACAGTACATGAAAAATACACCCAATGTCACTAATACAATTTATACAAAGACTTACGATGCAGGACAAAACACTAAACCCTAATTATGCAATGTGAAATCAAATTAGGATTTAATTGAGTAGCGGAAATATTTAAAATAACCCAAAACACATCAAATATTTAACAAATTCAATTAGGCAACTCAATTAATCCGATTTAGCATTATGTCTGCATTCGGTCCGTTCGCAATCTAGAAAATAGGGTTTTAATGGCAGAACTCAATTTCCACCCTAGTCTAGGGCACCAAGCAACAATCAAGATGATGTCTCTTGACTCCTCTCTAGGGTTTGAAGAATTTAAGGCCCAAAGGGTTTAAATTATTCATAGGGAGACTAATGGATGGATTTGAACAAAGTTGAAAAAATCAGAACTGAAACTAATCCCAGCAACAATAAACTAGAAGAAAAGATAAATAAATTTTTTTGGCTTTAATCGAAGAAATAAATACTAAAATTACCTAACAATAATTAAGAAGGTCGATAAGAAGATAAAGAAGATCCGAGGAATTTCACCAAGGAAATTGGCTTCACACCAAACCCCACGGGGAATTGAAAAATCACTCTTCAAGTTTGAAAGAATCACTCTTTCAATGAAAACTCTTTGTAAGTTCTAAAGGTTTCACTCAACGCAAAATTTCATCCAATAATCAATCAACTACTTAAAATTGTCTTTACATGACCTTATATAGGCATAAAAACCCTAACCTAAGCCTAAGTTACCGAAACAGAAACTTCTAATCAAACCAGACTCAAATTAAGTGAACTTTCGCCTCAAAACTGGATTGCCAACTAAGATTCGTCCCGATATCGTGCACACGGAACTTAGGCTTGTGCGTGCGAGTCTGGAGGACTCGTGCTCGCGAGACTAATCTCGCACATGCGAGTCTGCGTAGAATAGTTCTCCGTCTCTGCTCGATCTGCACGTTCACATACACATAGGTCTTCAATCTCCTCCCGAAGTGCTATGAAAGGCTTCGATGCGTTGGGCCACTTCTTTCGCTTGTCGTACACTTCATATCGGTTGATATCCCCATCAATTTACCTGCAACTGAACACCTCATATTGAAGTCTGTGTGCCATGTGCACAAGGGTCATGACAGGCTCACCACAGGTGGTAAGGGCCCATCCACCATATACCAGCTCTTTCTTTATGCAACTTTTTTTCATTTTCTCTTTAGATACACTACTAATTTCTCATTTTATATTAAAGGAGCAGGTATTAGGTGGTTAAGCTCAATCACCAACAGTGGTGCTTGGGTAATCTATGATATAAATTTGGCTACAAACTGGGGACCAAGATAATTATCTTGTTCTTGAGGCAATGGGACAATAATTCTAATAATAATTGTTATTTCATTCTCATTATAATAACAATAATTAAAGGAGAAGCTGCTTACATTAGTCACGTCAAAGTTGAAGGCAGCTGAAATGCTATTGAAGGTCAAAAAATTTGCATACAGCCGCAATGGAATGCTCTTTAATAATGAGACCTGGTGTGAGGCTGATTAGTCATCAGACAGTGCAACACTAGATACAATTTAAGATATTAAGTGATAACCAAATTCAATCAAATTATTAAACTTGAAATTACTAACTAGTGGTAAACAAAAGGTTTACTGGCAAGATGGAAACCTCAGTGTGAACAAACATAAAAACATAATTTTATCTACAAAACTATGGAACAAACCATCTCACCCCAGCATAGGCTACTAACTTAGGTAATTTGGTCATGTTTCGTGTGCCTTCTGCAAAGATACTGGCATCAATCAACACCAGCTTTGAAACCTGTCCAAAGTCAGAAAAAAGAAAAAAAGAAACTATTCTGAGCTGCGTAATAAAGCATGACATATGAAAAACACCATCTAACCTCTTACTAATGAACTAATTTTTGGAAAAAAAAAAAAACAGACCTTTTTCTTTTTAAAATGTATAAAGAACCAGACCTTTTTCAGGAAAAAAAAGGATAAAATTATAATGCACATAAATTTTAATAGGATAATATTTGTAACTTTTACTCAAATCAGCTCATTCTACAAATTCAATCAAAATAAAATACTTACAGCTTCTGGATGGTTAACTGCAAAGTCAACTGCAACAGCAGCACCAAGGCTTGGACCGACTAATACCATGGGCTTCTTTATGTAGGACCTCCAGAGCTACAGTAAAGATGGAAGATGACTATTTTAGCATCTCAGATCTCGATAAAGGGAAAGAAGGTATCTAGTTATATAAATTGCCATGTTTCTCACATGGATACTTAGAGAGTCAATTTTAACCAGTGGGAGTCTAAGAAATTAGGTGAACAAGTTCTTGATTGGTTTGCATAGTATGACAATCTAAAACTTTAGAAATAGAACCAGGTTTACGGTTTAAGGTTTAGGGGTGCAAATAGATATAAAACATCTTATTGAGATTTACTTAGCATCAAGTTGAAAATAGATCTAATATAACCATATATGACACCTATGGTCATATTTTAGAAACAAATACATCACTTCATCATCATTAAAAAATAGAAAATGCAATCTACTTAAGAAACGTATAACCAGTGTTAAGAGAAAAGCTTTCAAGAATAACTTCACAAAAGATAATCATCCAAGAATCAATATATAAATTAAGCGAGATGGTGTACACATAAAAATGTACATACTGCAAGGTACACATAAATCTCGTACCACCAATCAACCCTTTGAATGGTTCACCATTGGAGTACATATGACTTCCATCACTAAAGAATAGAAAATGAAATTCACTCACCAAAAGTGTAAGCAATGTTAAGAGAAATGCTTTCAAGAATTACATAACAAAAGGATAAGGTCCTGTTTAGCAAAGTTGCTTCTGAAGAGCACTTTTCAGGGTAAAATATTGGGTGAGAAGCACTTTCCACCCAAGGCCTTGGTCATCTCTAGCTGAAAATGGAGAAACAGGCTCACGCTGCTTCTCCAAATACGCACCATTTTCGGCCAGAGGTGGCCAATGTCCTTAGGTGAAAAGTGTTCCTCACCCAATATTTTACCCTGAAAACTGCTTTTGGAAAGTAACTTTGCCAAACAGCTCCTAAGCTTCCATGAATAATGTACAGATTACGTGAAAATGCTGTACACTTAAAAGTTTACAAAATGCAATGTACACATAAATCTCATGTCAGCAGTCAATCCTTGGAATGGTTGATTATTGGAGTACAGCTGTATTCCACCATTTAAATCAAGCTTGATACTGCCAATAAAAAAATTAAAATGAAAACAAAAAATAGAGAAGTTTGCACCATCTTGCTTCTATACAGCTACAAGGATACTTGGTGATAAGCAATTGTAAATCATATGAATATATATATATATATATATATATATATATATATATATATATATATATATATATAGGAGTACAAGGTAAAGAACTGATTTGAAGCTTGAGATGAAAATTATCCTTCAGGATGCACGTCTGTGTAGCTAAGAGAAAATAGAAACCTGGTACAGGTGTTCGCGCTTGGAAACCACATTACACGATGGAAGGTTTCCTGGGATAAAATAAACCAGAATATGTGATCATTGAAGTGAATGAAGATGGTCTTAGAAGCTACAAGCACTTCAATGGAAACCATGAATTTTTTTTCTGATTCATATTCTTCTGTAATTAACCAAGTTGAACAAGAGAGAATCATCCCAGCAAAAATAGATGACCCACCTAGATCAGAAAAGCCCCATCCGAGAATGTCTACAGCCCATGTCTCCAATCCAGCCTCCTCAAGCAATGGGTAGGCATATCTCCACTCTAAACAAGAGCTGAGGAATAAGATAAAATGACTTCTATAGGTTTAGATACAAGAAGATGTTCAATTCAATCCACTAACAGGAAATTTAAATTAAGAAAACAAAACTACCCTTTGCATCATGAGTGCAGTTATGTACCTGTCAAAACCATGAAGGAGAACAACTGGGTTCAAATCACTCTTCAGCAATGGCTTCACGCAACTACTCATTATACGATTCTCAAAGAAGCTAACCTGCAATGCCTCAATATCAGTTGTGTAGAAAACTCGAAGCTAATAACTAAACAATATAAATACCCATTTAGGGTTTTATTAGGAGAGAGAGAGAGAGAGAGGGAGAAGAGAGCACAATAAACACCAAATACTGCATTGCTTCTATTCAAGATATGTACGTTAGAAAAAGCCCTAGAACCATCTCCCCCTTACACTGTTAGGGCAGAAAGAAAGACCGTAAAGTCAAAAAACAGACATAGAGGGAAATAAGTCAATCAATAATGTGGGAAAGACATCCGCATTAAAGTGCTGCTGATGGGGACGTCCGATTCAAAGCTCCACCTATTGTGTACCAAAGGCGCAAGAAGAGATTCAAGATGCTACACACCTTACGAAAGGTGCAAGGAAAGGTGAAGGAGAGAAAGGTGCAGTCAAAAGAGGACATTCTGTCCAAATTTGATCAATCGGAATTTTACCTTGATCGATCGAATTTGACCAGAGAACTGAATAAAAAAAATCTGCATCTTCTTGATCGATCGAGATTAGGCCTCGAACAATCGAGGTCTAAAGTCAATCGATCGAGATCACGCAGAGTTCAAGCGCGTGGTTTAGTTACTTTCGCGAATTTGAGATTTTTGTTTCCTGTTTGAACTAGGAGTCTTTCTAATGTCGTTTTATGCTGAGTTAGGGTTTTGTTAGCCTACATCAGGCCTTGTAAAAGACAATTTTAGGAAGTAAATGGATATTGAAATTTGCTTATGCAAATTGAGAGCATTTAGTGAGTTTTCTTCGAGGGTGTGATTCTCTCAAAAACTTGGAAGAGCGATTTTTCTTTTCGCATGCAGTTTGGTGTGAGGCCAACTTTTCTATTCTTATCTACTTTTATCTCCGTCTTACATGTAAGTTCGTGATTAATTTATTTATTTCAATTCATTAAGATCCGGAATTAATTTTGTGTGTTTGCTGTCGATCTTTCCGTAACCCTACCTAAAGATCGTTCAATCGTCCTAAACACGGAATTTCTTCTATTTAAGTCCTTTAAATTCCATATGCCTAGAATCTTTATTTTTATTGCTTCCCGCGAAATCGGAGGAACCTACTTGTTAATTCGTTCGAAGCCCTAAACTGTTAGAAATCTAGTTGTTCCCCTAGTCTTCTAGATCTTATAGTGAACATACTGCAGAAGTAACAACTATTTTGGGCCTCATTCAAATTATCTAATTGAAATTCCCTTTATTTTCTGTGTTAATTTGTTAGTAAATTTATATTTCAACTGTTTATATTAGTCACAAATAATCTCAGCCTATCATATTTGCATTGTGTTATTTCCTGCTTCAGCTACATCTCACAACAACAAAGGCCACTCAATATTAGTACAAGAAGGACAGCAGGCAGCAATGAAAAGTTTGTCATAATACATACACAACAACAAAGGCCACTCAACATCGGTATAAGTAGGTTGATCTATACAACCTACTGGAGGTCCGCGTGGCACCAAAACAGTGTCTTGGGTGCCACTTGGAGCTCCGTATGAGCTTGGTGCACCTATCTTGCCATACTCCATCGGCAAAACAGTTATAAAACACAAATTAAACAATCATCAGAAAACAAATAATTTTTCTTCTGCTTAAGGGCCCGGCTAGAGTCAACATGGCTGGCCTGGGACCAAACACCTCACACTAGAAGCTAATAACTAAAGAAGATAAATACCCATTTATTTGTAGAAAATATGGCATTCAAAAGACGCATAAAACAAACAAAATGCAAACACAAGATTTACGTGGTTCGGCAATTTGCCTACGTCCACGAGTGATGTTGAGTCCTTTCACTCATCTGTGAAAACTAGGATTACAAATCTCTCAAATCTCACCTCACTCAATACAGCAATCGAGTTCCCTTCGATATAACCCTAATCTATAATCTGGGTGTACAGTCCAACCTGTTGATCAGTACCACCAACAGAATGCAAGGCACAATTTCAACAGGGTTTATTAGGAGAGAGAGAGAGAGAGAGGGAGTAGAGAGCACAATAAACACTAAATATTACATTGCTTCTATTCAAGATATGTAAGTTATAGTAGATGAGCCCTTTATATAGAGAGCATACAAGACACAATTTATGTTCCTAACCAATGTGAGACTAAACCCACTATGCATACATCTTACCTCTCATACTCACATAGTATATCCAACACACTCTTACAATCACTATATCCAACGCTCACCCGCAAATTGAGCATCCTCAAGCTCAACTTGCCAATGATAGAAAAAGCCCGAAAACCATCTCCCCCTTACACCATTAGGGTAAGGTCAAAAAATAGATATAGAGGGAAATATGTCAATCAATAATGTGGGAAAGAAATCCACATTAAAGTGCTACATATCACAACAGCAAAGGCCACTCAACATTAGTATAAGAAAGGATAGCAGGCAACAATGAAAAGTTTATGACACAATCATGGATCAAAATATCGTCCGATACCGATACGTATCGGTATTGGACTCGAACGATACATTGAATGTATCGTTCGATACATTCAAATGTATTGAATGTATCGAACGATACATTCAATGTATCGTCCGATACAGACCGATACCGATACGTATCGTCCGATAAGTATCGTCCGATACGTATCGTTTTGGAGCTCGGACGATACGTATCGGTAACCCGATATTTTAACCCATGGACACAATACATACACAACAGCAAAGGCCACTCAACATCAGTATAAGTAGGCTGATCTATACAACCTACAGGAATTCCAGGTGGCACCAAAACAGTGTTTTGGGTGCCACTTGGAGCACCACATGAGCTTGGTGTACCTATCTTGCCATACTCCATCAGCAAAACAGTTATAAAACACAAATTAAACCATCACCAAAAACCAAATGATTTTTCTTCTATTTCAGTAGGGGGTGCCAACAGGTCTGGTTAGAGTCACTGGCTGGGCTGGGACCAAGCACCTGACACCTGGGCTTGAGCCCTAGGTGGGCCACAATACTCATGCTTTGGCCTGCCCCTGTGATGGGGACGCCACATACATGGACATCGGATTTGGACCACATCAGTTTTACCGGTGTCGGAAGAAGCGTAGAGGAAGCCTGACTACCATAGCTTCAAGGGAGAAAAGTAAAAGAAGTGCTCACTGTGGCTTGAATACAACCACATGTGACGGGGGCACGCGGCGTGGCCATCCGGGTCAGTCGTAGGGCCATTTTTCCTCTCTGCGTCATGAGCATCACTGGTGTGTCAAGGCCATGAGGGCGTCACCAAGTGTGTTGGTCGTGGGCCACGAGGGCGTCGCGACACGTTGGGATGAAGGGTGAAGACTTGGGCGTGACACGGACGCGACATGGCCAGGTGGGCTGGCGATGCGGGGCGTTGCGGTGTGAACAGTAAAGTATATCAAACCACGGGGTTTGAGGTCCTTCCGTTATTTGAGATAAGTTACCGTTTTACCCTTATATAGGGGGACATGAGTTGGGGTCCTCCGACCCAACATGTGCGCTAGCCTTGTGGGCTTATGTGCGTGCATTTGGGCCATGCTTGGAGCGTGGTCGTCCTAGCTACGTCGTGTACTAGGGCTATCATGTTGGGGTGGTTTCCAACCACCTCCGCGGTGCGAGTTTTAGCCCAAAGGGGGCTCGATATATGCTCGTCGCTGCCTATCGCTTTCAATCGTTGTTGCCTTGCGTTATCAATCGTCGTTGCTGGTTCTTACCTGCTGCGTTGCTTCGCAGGGCGAAGTCCGAACGCAAAGGTCGAGGTGAAGCTTGAGTAGGACAAGCCTTCTACCCTTCGTAGCATCTGGGAATCCACATCGCGTGACTCAATTGTGACATAGTAGGCTGACTTAGCGCATCGGGCGTTAGGTGCCGCACGAGCTGACACTGCTGGACGAGTGACCCCGTGACATTTGGTATCAGAGCCACTGTGATGGCTGAGATGGAAGGGACCAGCGAGGATGCAAGACGACGGACGAGGGAACGGTCAACGAGGGAATGGTTGGATAACTTAGAGGCCCAGGCGGAACAGTTCGAGTCAATGGTATTTGTCATGGCATTGCATGGGGAACGACTAAATAGGCATAAGAGAATCAATGCCGACGTGACTGAGATCGTAGAGCAGTTGGCAGCAGAGGTACGAAATAAAAAGATCGCGTTGGAGGAGGTACGTGACGAGATGAGGGTGTTGAAAAAGCTCATTCTGGCAATGCCAATTGGGGTGCCAGCAGGGGCGCCGACACCCCGATTCAAGTTCCCTGAGCCATAGACGTTTAAGGGCTCTTGCGAGGCAAAAGACCTCTAGAAATTTATATGGGATGTAGAGGAATACCTCGAAACTCTGGGGGACCTCGATGTTAAAGTCAAGTTAAGGATTGCATCGAGATACTTGGTTGGTGATGGCAAGTTATGGTGGAGGCATCGCGTGTCAGAGGTGCGTATGGATAATGGAACAGTTGATTCTTGGGTCAATCTGAAGAAGGAGCTACATGCTCAATTTCTACCTACCAACGTCGGATGGACAGCACGAAAGGCATTATCGACGTTGAAACATATTGGACCGTTGCACGAGTACATTAAGACTTTTACGAGCCTGATGCTAGACATTGACGATATGAGCGAGAAGGATCGGTTCTTCTACTTTATAGATGGCTTGGCGCCATGGGCGCAGCGGGAGTTGACTCATAAAGGGTTGAAGACCCTGGATGAGAATTTGGTTGTTGTGGTGCGGTTAACCGAGCACTGCAATGGGAAAGAGAAGGCAAACCAGGCATCCACCGACAATGATGACAAGCAGGCAAAGAAGTAGAATGATACAAGGCATGTGCGATTTGGTCAAGACAAGGGTAGTAGGTATGAAAGGAAGAGAGATGACAGGCCGAGCAAGAAGGGCTACATGTGTGATGGACCACATCTGGTGCGAGATTGTCCAGAAAAGGCTGCATTGAATGCGATAGTCGCAGAGAAAGGGAAGAAAACAATTGATGAGAAGCCCATCGCCAGAGTAGGGGCGCTCTGGCTGATTAACTGTTGAGAATGTAGACACCGCGGTCTTGTTGGCGTGGGTCGTGGGAAGACTTAGACACTAGCCGTGTACAGATTTGGAGGTGTGCAGTTTTGGTTAAGTACAATTTTGTTACATAGGGTGAAGGCAGGGAGCTGTCGAGGAACCGTGACGGTGGACATAAAGTGCAGAACTTCAGAATGTGTCTTGGCGTCAACGAGGACGTTGACGAATTTGAGTGGAGGATGTGACGGGGGCACGCAGCGTGGCCATCCGAGTCAGTCGTAGGGCCATTTTTCCTCTCTGTGTCATGAGCATCACTGGTGTGTCGAGGTCATGAGGGCGGCACCAAGTGTGTTGGTTGTGGGCTACGAGAGCGTCGCGACACGTTGGGACGAAGGGTGAAGGCTGGGCATGACACGACCGCGACACGAACGGGACATGGCCAGGTGGGCTGGCGATGCGGGACGTTGCGGTGTGAATAGTAAAGTATGTCAAACCAAGGGGTTTTAGGTCCTTCCGTCATTTGAGTCAAGTTACCGTTTTACCCTTATATAGGGGGACATGAGTTGGGGTCCCCTAACCCAACACGTGCACTAGCCTTGTGGGTTTATGTGCGTGCAATCAAGTCATGCTTGGAGCGTGGTCATCCTAACTACGTCGTGTATTAGGGCCATTGTATTGGGGTGGTTTCCAACCACCTCCGCGGTGTGGGTTTTAGCCCAAAGGGGACTCAATATATGCTCGTCGCTGCCTATCGCTTTATCAATCGTTGTTGCCTTGCGTTATGAATTGTCGTTGCCGGCTGTTACCTACTGCGTTGCTTCGCAGGGCGAAGTCTAAACACAGAGGTCGAGGTGAAGCTTGAGTAGGACAAGCCTTCTACCTTCGTAGCATCTGGGAATCCACATCGCGTGATTCAATTGTGACATAGTAGGCTGACTTAGCGCATCGAGCGTTAGGTGTCGCACGGGCTGACACTACTGGACGAGTGACCTCATGACACACATTACCCGTGAACTGCATCACAAGACGCCTGCGTTATTTCATTGTGCGATGTATTTTTAATTGATTTCTATTTTATGCTTATTTCTTTTAGGACTTTTTTTTATTTCGAATTAATTTTTGGTGGCCTATATAAGGAGGCTTGTAAAGACAGCTTAATTAGATTATTGAATATTTTGAATACTTTTATGTTTGAATATTCTTCTGCCTGAGATGGGTTTGGTGTGAGGCCAAGGGAGTGATTCCCAAAAGCTATCTTTTCATCGTTTGGTATCTATTTTCTGTGATCTTTGTTATATTTGCTATCTATCGATCTCTGCTTGCTTTCTAAATTTCAATCTATTGATTTTGATCCCAAAATCCTAAACCCCTTTTGAACCCTAAATCAATTAGAGCCAAAACCCTTTTCTAAACCATAAGCCTATTACAAAATCACAAATCCATTTCACAACCCTAATTTGAGCCCGTGAACCTACATCCGATCGAAGACGAACTCCCAAGCTCGGAAAAGCCAGAGTTCTATCTCTAGGCCGATCTCGCTTCAAATCTAAAAGCACTTGCGCATCGGATTAGACACCCTATTCGAATCTCGCGTGATTTACTTACGGAAATTCTACAAACCCGAAGGTATTAAGTTAATTTTGAGATTAAGTTTGTTTTAATCTTTTTAATTTCGGTAAATCCGCATCAAAATCATATTCATGCATTTTAGGGTTCCCGTACCGCGTCACCCTTGGCCCATAGCAGCTTTTAAAAGGATGAGCTCCCAATGCATAGGGGAAAAACCCTACCTCCAGGCATGGGCTCCATCTGTAGTTGCCCATGGCCTGGCTAACGTTTTTACTCAGTACATTTAAATAATGTCAGCCAGGCTCCTGATTGCTAAATAGAAGTCGTTCGGAATGTTGACATATGTTCAACGGATGTCAAAGAGGTTTGCCCTCTCAATCGTACGGGCATATGACATCGACCTAGGCCATGAAAGTTATAACTTCATCAAGTATGGGATGCTGGCCTGAAGGAAAAAATCCTTTTCACAATATTGAGTCGGGCCTCTGCCAGGCTTGAGATAGAGGCCCAGGCCTTACCTCCGAATGATTTGCCTAGACCCAAACTTGATCCATAGCGCGACGTGCTCGAAGGTTCAATAATCTCATCCAAACAAATGAAAGCCAAAAAACTAAAAGGGACCCAATTACCATAGCTCAAAAAAAACCTGTAGTACCAGAATACAAAAATAAAAATAAAAATAAAACCCAAGAAAGACCCAAGTAAAAGATATATAATACAACGAAAATGATAATCACAATTACATGCACCAATAATAATAATAATAATAATAATAATAATAACAATAATAGTAATAATAATGATGATGATGATAGTAATAATAAAAGAAACCAAAGTAACTTGTGAAATTATAAATAAAATTGAAAGAAAAATCCAAAAAAACTTGTACCAACAAAACAAGGAAATAAGAATACGAAAAAAAAAGGGCAACTGCCGGAATTTAGTAAATAATAAAAAGAAGAACACGTAAAGAATATGTAGGAAAAATAATGAAATATATCTACAATTTAATCCAGAATAATAAATAAATAAATAATAATTAGTAAAAGAAACCTCTAGTTAACATACCTACAAACAACAAGTAAAGAATAATAATAAATAATAATAAGTAAAGAAACCTACATACATAAATAATAATAAAAAAATAAACAATAAGTAAAGAAACCTAGTTAACATACCTACAAACAACAACAAACCCAAAAGCCAGAATCAGTAAAACCATAACAGACTCACTTAGATAACATCCTGAATAATAATAAAAAATAAACAATAAGTAAAGAAACCTAGTTAACATACCTACAAACAACAACAAACCCAAAAGCCAGAATCAGTAAAACCAAAACAGACTCACTTAGATGGTATGCAAGAATAAGATGACTCTATATCCAGAGAAAAAAAAAAAAGTCCACTAAGAGATATACCATGAAGTTCATTATCGTATACCTACAATTGAACCAACATACATAAATAATAATTTAAAAAAAATAATTAAGATATCAATAAAAAACAAATTGAAATATAACAAACAATGAAAACAAGAAAAACCACTTTATTGCTAAACCAAAAGAACATAATAATGTATCTGCAATGTCATCCAAACAAAATAATACACACACATGCACAAACACACACGCACACACAGACACAAACACACACACACACATGTAAACCCAATTAACATAGCTAAGAAATAAAATAATTTTAAGAATGCAAAAGCCTAAATAAAAAAATAACCATAATAATAAAAGAAGACTCCATTAAGAAATATACAACAAGAACATAAAGATATAACTGCACTTTCATGTACATCAACCCAAATCATCCATAAGGAAGTCCACCATGAGGATTCTTTGTGGGTCAAACAAATCTAACCAACCGATTGAGAGCCTGAAGTCAATAGTTGAAATGAATATGAACAACAGCCCGACTTAGGCACGCAAAAGTTCAGTGATCGGAATATTAGGATTGTCGGATCATTTTTATTTTTAAGATGTGTCCAATCCAAGTTATGATCTTCAGTGAGGAAGATCAGAATCATGTACAGACTATTGTATGGATGACTCAATCACCATCCTTGGCACCCTGCCCTGATCACTTCCTATCAACTCTACACCAAAATAACATAGCTCAGAAATAAAAGAAAACAAAATTTTAAAATGTATTAATTAAAAAAGCAACAAAAAAACTGACACACATATCAATGGTATCAGCCAGCATGAAAATGAATAGTGATAGTTGTTACCATTCATGGCAATTAAGACCATTGACCACTATTTTTCTTTTTCTATGTTCTCAATGCTTTTGATCCAAATGGCACTCCATCACATGCCACCGATCCTACGATCGGGTGCCTTGTGGCACCCACATCAGCCTTGTACCAGCCATCTTGGCTGGTACTCGTTATGAGTTTCAGAAGGGAGACTCAGTCAGTCAGCAACCCCTCCTTTTCTTTCTACTAACCCAGGGAGTTGCTCTATGATCTATTTGATGCTGTCACAGGCATGCAAATGACGCATAATTATTCTGTATTGGAGGAGTAGCTGTTGAACTATCTCATGGCTGGGAAAAGGATGACTGAAAGAACAATCAATTAGATATTTGTTGAAGTTTAATTGGATTCAATGAACCAAAGTTAGATGGGAATAATCGCTGAGATGTTTGGGATATGTTGATGCCTGAGATAGTTCAACACCAAGGCTAAAAAGATATCGTTGAATGTCCTTAGTATTTCCCTCTCTCCGACACCCACTCTCTCTTTCCATTTTTTTTTTCTTATAGGTACCCTTTTGGGGTGGAACCAAGAGAAAAGAGGATGGGGTAACCATGCATGCTCCACCGTGAATAAAACAATCGATAAAGCTTTTATTGTGTCACTTAGTTACAGAGAAATTCCTAATCCCAAGAATTAGGAATAAAAAGTAATTCATTACCCGAAACAAAATAACCACATAAACTAGTTAGAGAGATTATATATTTCAAAAGACACAACAATATATAATTATCTGATCATTTCTTTTTCGCACGGTTGGCACTCGGTAAAGTTGATATATATATATATATATATATATTACTTTTAGTAAAAAGAGAAAGCTAGAGTCCAAAAATGGTACTCACAGATTCCTTTGATCTAAGAATATGCTTCCTATTCTAATCCTTCAAATTTTGTAAACCAAGGTTCTCCTATCAGCTTATGTTACTTTTATTAGCTTTTGGCTACAACTTATTTTAGTTTTTTTCTTTTTCCTTTACTTTTTTTAGGTAGTGTTAGGGATAATCCTCAAAGATTGAAACAATGTTTTACTTTTTTTGTAGAAAAGAAGAAAATTGACCCTCATTATTTTTCAAACTCATGATCCCTTCAATCTCAACAATCCCAAAATCACCTGCTTTTGTATAGCATATTGGTAATCACTAAACCCGTGCTTCCTTCGTTCTCAACAATATAGAGAAGCACATCTTGGTTGTTTTATAGAATATTGGTTTCTGCAATTTGGATAAGTGCAAGGTGAGACTAGTAATGATATTACTTTGTTGAGACTTTATTTCTCAACTGGTTGTCTTTAGCTTTCATGAATGCTCTTCTCTTGGGTCTCGACCAATGATTATACATTGAAATTAGACACATTTGAGTGTCAATCAATGGTCTTCTTTTTCCAATTAGACGCTTTTCGTGCATTGTGAGTACAGTTATAATCTCTTTGTGCTAATTTGGAGGTTGAACGAGAATATAATCTCTTTCTTCGTGATTATGAAAAAGCTTTCCCTTTCTTTGTGGTTATGAAAAGCCTTCTCTTTCTTTGTGGAACATTTCAGGGATTATAAGGCAACTAATTGATTTAATCTATTAGCTGAGGGAGATCAAAACCACCTTGTAAACTTTCTCTTTCACATATTTTTGAAAGATTGTCACAAATTGTTAATGTTTTTGCATTGCCTAGCATCCATCATATTGTGGGTCTATGAATATATCTTCTCTTTTTCTCCCTAGTTATAATCATTGATGTATGGGATTGCAGAGATCATTTTTGGAAATAGATTTTTGACAATAGCAAATGCAAAGGGTCAAATAGCTCCCTCTATAGATTTCAACTGAGACAAAATGTACGCACTAATTTATGATCCATGTTGAGATAAGATTGCTCATTAGGTACTATCAAACGTTAATATTGATGAAACTATTGTATCAAAGGAATTCACACTGCTATAATAAATGGCAGAATGAAGATTCCTTCAATTGCAACCTGAGCACAGTCGTTGCATCTCAGTAAGCCTCGTTTAGTTTGAAATAATGTATTTAATGATATCAAATAGTAAGGACCAAATGATGCACGATATGGTCTACCAAACCTGGCCAGCCAACTTTAGGAGTCTGGTCTAGACAAAACTATTCATATTTTATTGGATAAATAGACCATCAAGTAGAAATTATCTTTTACATACCAATTCATGATTTAAAATGGCTAAAAGATATCATACCTTTTGATCAATGTGATAATTGCATTACAGATTGACATAGAAGCATAACACATTATGCTACTATGTTGGTGAGCAATATCAGTGCATACAGACATGGTCTCAGCGACGTTCATTCAACAGGCTACACCCCAAAAAATTGCACTAATTGAGTCCTCCAATTTTTCAGATAAATCGCTTATGGATGGTTGATAAGGTTAATGAGAAACTGTCCAAACAATGTCTAAATACTACAAATCTTAGAAGCTGTTATTTAAATCGATACTACACATCAGATTAGATGGTAATATTGATGAGAAAGTGTAGGAATGAATGTCATTGATTGACACATCACTTATGAGGTACCTTCTAGAAACCTGATCCATCAAATGCTTAATGTCTCGCATTTGGAGGCCTTGAAAGCCGTCAAATCCAATATCGATACTATTGTGTCATAGAAACACCAAAAGAAATCAAATTCTAAGATATCTGATTGAGAATAAGTAGAAATATGTATCTCTTAAAGGACTAAGAAAAATAAAAGAATATTTTTTTTGAAAAAAAGAAGCCACTAAATATCGGTTAAAGTTAAAATTTAGATATTGTTGGGTACCATGTCATAAAATAAAAATTATTATTATTATTACATTTAACTCAAAACATTTGAGTATGAGGGGACACATCCTGCGATTATCCCATTAGAAATCCTCGTGAAAATTCTGCTACATACATTTCTAAGACATATCTGAGACGCAAAAATTTTGCTACCTGGGATTATCCATTATTTTATTTTATTTTGTTTTGTTAACTCACAAATTGTAATTTTCTTTAATTTTTTATGCTAACTCATTGTTTAACTTTCTTTTATCTTCTAAAGTTATTTTTCTTTGTGAGTCTTGTGATTTTTTACTTTGGATTTAGGCTCAACATGAATTTGTTGTTGTTGTGGTTCTTTCTATCACAGCAATTTATTATTCTCAATTAGTTTAGCAATCAAATAGTTGCGGCCTGTGATTGAAACATGTTTAGTTCTCCTTTTTGGAATATATAATTTTCTATTTCCCTTGAATCTGTATGCTCTTTCTTTCTTTTGCTTAAAAGGGTAATGAGCTCTATGGCAACATGCATAAAGCATATGGTGGGCCATACTAAAGCTCTGGGTTGAATGGATATGAATCACATATTAATGGATTAGGTCGCTGAAAGGAATATTAAAGCTTCATTTAGTATGTAACTAATTAGTATATATAATGAGTCTTAGTATATTTTATAGGGGTGCCCTAGTATATGGATCCATTCTTCAACTAGGCATTATAGCCTAACTAAGGTTCCTTGCTTTATGAAATATTTGTAATTGAAAGCAAGCCCTTCATTTCCATGTTGAGAACATAACTAATTGGAAGCAACCCTTCTAATGAGTTGACATAAAAGGGCGTTTATCATTATAGATTGTCTTCTTTTTAAGAGTGTATAAAAAGTGGAGTTTATGTCTTTACCTCTATTAGCGGCTTTGCAGCATCAAGAAAATAAAAAAAAATGGATTGTAGGATTGAGTTGTGTTTGTAAGATCTTGGGTCAGATTGTAGTACATTCACTTTGATGATGCTTATCACTCTGTTTTTGGATCGAGTATCATTGCTTTGTAGTAAAAAATTCTGATATTGTGTCCTATAGCGAGCTATTTATTGGACCTTCCTATGAGCAAACAAGGTACTAATTATTATCCTTTCCCTTCTTATAGGTCAGTCAGAATCAAACAACTAATCTTAGTTTAATACCACGATGCACGATCCAATTGAACTATATGACTCAATTCCCACACAAACAGGCCCCTACCTTGTTTCTTTGAATTGTAAACTGTTTTTTTTTTTTTTTGCAAAGTACTATAGCAAATCTTTAGAAGAACAGAGTCAAAAAGGTAGCCTCCCCTTCCTTTTGAATCCTTTGGTAGTGTCCTATATGTAGTTGTTTGATAGGTCTTTCTTAACAAGGATTTTAGTTTAGGTTCTAGGCACTAACTGAAAGAGCTCATACCCAAATTAGCCTACAAAGAGAACTTGAGAGATCAAAGCTCAAGAAAAGAGGGAAGAGGAAGAGAGGGAAGAAGTGAATCAATTCTTATCTGGGATAATTTTGTCATCGAATCTTACCGTCACTCTTATTTCTTTTCTTTTTTCATCCTCAGTTTTGAGCTTGTTTAAAAAAAATAATAATAATCCGTAGTCATTTAGATCAAGTGAAAAGTTTCTGTTTTATCTATATGCCCAAATTTGGTTGGAAATTTAAGAAATTTTATATATCTCCGAGTTTAAGGCCCTATCTTTATTATGAATGATGATCCACTTTTACAATGAAAAAGGATTCTGCATTTATCTCACACGTCTCAACATGTTTGATGCACGCACACCTGAATTATCTCTTCTAATCATTTTAGACTTCAAAAAAGGATATAGATGGGCTTTGTTATTATTCCTATGGAAATCAAAATGATAAGAACATTTACAACCTAAGATCAAAACTGTAGAAAGAGAGAACAAGCGTGATTTATGATTTCAATTTTTTGTGATTTAGGTAAGTTTTTGTATAGGGTAACTAACCTGTTCCAACCAGAGTGGCAAATTTCATTTCGGCAATATTTCGGTGGGTTTCAGATCATTTCAGATAAATTTCGGGAAAAATACCGAAAATTTTCAGGAAAGTTTCAGGGAGTACAAAAAAAATATAAATATATATTTAATATTTTTTGAAAAATTATTTAGTATTTAAAAAAGGCTGAAATTAACGAAATTTCGTTAATTTCAGCGAAATCACTGACATTTCGCCAAAAGTTGTCCGACCCCTATTTTGGTGAAATTTTGCTAAAATTTGTCACTATGGTTTCCAACCTAGATTGGGAATGAATCACTATTTTGGACGTAGTACTGGTTTTCACAAGTCTATCAATTAATGGGGGAAACTCTTGAGGGTATCAAAACAGATTGCTCAGCATCAGTTACACAAAATTTTCTATTGTTGGTCTGAAAAATTTATCAATGATTCCATAATTCATAATTGATATAAAATTTTCACTAGTTAGAAACAATGATATGCTTTGTTTCTTTTTTATTTAAATTCAACTTTCATGTTTTGTGCAGGACTAGGTTCTAAGGTAAATGGCATCAGTAGAAGGCAATAAACATAGATAAGTTCTGAGACTTGGTTTATTTATCAATGAAGGTTACTTCAAATCCCATTATATTGATGGAATCTGGGTTGAAAAATCATAAGTTTAAGGAAATAAAGATAACTAAAGGTGAAGAAGGCAACATACATGGATAGTTTCTACTAAAAAAATTTCTTATTGTATTGATTGAATGTACGTTGAAAAATGGGACGAATTGATGTGGAACAATGTTTACCATAAAACTCAAAAAAGTAAATAATTTCATATTTTATTCATGAAATTTCTAGGTGCAATCATGTTAACTATGTTTTGAGGATCATGTAAAAATGGTATTGGAAATTTTAATGATAATTTTTTCAGTCTACAACACCTACATAGCAGTAAAGAAGTTAAAATCAACAATTTCATATAAATTAGAAGATAGCATCATCTAATTGGTGCAGTATTTGCAAGTCTGGAATCCATAAGAGTACAAGGAAATAATATGTAACGACCTAGACTCACATGCCACAATATTGTCCAGTTATGGGCTTAGGTCCCCACCCCGGTTTTGTTTTTGGCATGGGTTTAAGTCCCCACCCCGGTTTTGTTTCTGGGATGGGTTTAGGTCTCCACCCAAAACACGTCATGACATGTAGTGTCCACAATTACATATAGCCCAGGGTCAGGACTTTTCCCTATCCAATGTCAGTCTATAACAGCCTTCCACCTTATAGAAGAGCTGTCCTCGGCTATGATATCATTCTGTAACGACCTGGACCCACATGCCACAATATTGCCAGGTTCTGGGCTTAGGTCCCCGCCCCGGTTTTGTTTCTGGCATGGGCTTAAGTCCCCACCCAAAACGCGTCATTACATGTAGCGTCTGCAATCACATATAGCCCAGTGTGACAGGGGCACGCGGTGTGGCCATCCCGGTCAGCCGTAGGGTCATTTTTCTTCTCTGTGTCAAGAGCATCATTGGTGCGTCGAAGTCATAAGGGTGACACCAAGTGTGTTGGTCGTGGGCCACGAGTGTCGCGACACATTGAGATGAAGGGTTAAGACTTGGGCACGACACGGTCGCGACACCGACGCGACATGATCGCGTGGGGGAGCGATGCGGGGCGTTGCGACGTATTGGTACGGAGGATGTGTGCCATGTGGGCAGTATGTCAAACCAATATGTTTAAGGTTTTTCTGCCATTTCGCCTAAGTTACTGTTTTACCCTTATATAGGGGGACATGAGTTGGGAGTCCCCCGACCCAACACGTGCACTAGCCTCGTGGGCTTGAGTGCATGCATCTGGGCCATGTTTGGTGCTTGGTCGTCCTAGCTACGTCGTGTACTAGGGTCATCGTGTTTGGGGTGGTTTCCAACCACCCCCACGGTACGGATCTTAGCCCAAAGGGGGCTCGGTATATACTCGTCGCTGCCTATCGCATTATCAATCGTTGTTGCCGGCTCTAACCTGCTGCGTTGCTTCGCAGGCGAAGTCCGAATGCAGAGGTCGAGGTGAAGCTTGAGTAGGACAAGCATTCCACCCTTCGTAGCATATGGGAATCCGCATCGTGTGACTCAATTCGGGCTTAATAGGCTGACTTAGCGCATCGAGCGTTAGGTGCCGCATAGGCTGACACTACTGGACGAGTGACCCCGTGACACCAGGGTCAAGACTTTTCCCTATCCAATGTGGGACTATTACATAATAATACACCCATGCACCTATCGTAGATAACCACTTAATTAATATCATATGGTTGACTTGCGAATTGTTTAAAAAATTGCCCTCACGTTCATCGTGCGTGTGTGTGTGTGTGTGTGTGTGTGTGTGTGTGTCTATATATATATATATATATATATTCAAGGTTGTGATCATCGACCTGGTCATCCACTTGGCACTCAATTATGTCATCAGATCCATGATGCAGTCAATGAGCATGGGACCAGGTAGGGGTGGGTAAAAAAACCACAAAACCAAAATTCGACGAAACTGACCCGAAGCCAATCCAAAACTGAATAACCAAAACCGGTTTTGGATCAGCTCGGTTTCAGCTTTGGGTGCTGAAAACCAGTTGAGTAGGGAGAAAAGAAAACCCCCCTACCGAAAAAAATAAGAAAAATTCTCTTTCAAAAATAAAGGAAAATTTTCATATAAACCCCTGAACTTTCACCTCAATGTCCGAGAGGCACATGAACTTTAAGAAATGCAACATAACACCCCAATGAATACATATGCCCAAATTCAGGCGATGCGGGACAAGGACCCTAAACTATGTGAATGCTTTGATTTAATTAATTGCCGAAATTAAACTAAATTAATTAAACAATAAACCTGAAAATAATGTGGATACCTTCGGGTTTCGTAGTTTTCCATTGGGAAATTGCGCTTGATTCAAGCAGGATTCGGTCTGTGCGCTAGATCCGTTAGCTTTGCGGTGTAGATCGGTCTTAGAGGTAGAACTCTAGCTATTTCGGATTAGGGCGTCGCTCAGGATCCAATGATGGAATCACGAGTGTTCTAAGGGTTCTGATTCGGGTTGGTTCAATGGCTCGGATGAAATCTGGGCTTGAACCAGATCGATTTGGGGATTCAGATGGGATCTAGGATTTATAAACTTCGGGGTATTTAAAGGTTGGATGGCTGAATTTAGGATTTTAAGATTGGTTCGAATTAATGGTTCGGATTTAGGAATTTTGGGAAAAGATAACGGCTAGATTTAAAGTTTATGGGATCAAGACAAGCAGAGAAAAAAATAAAATAAAGAGATAGATAGAAGATAGATTTTCGGCTTCACACCAAACCCTTCTCGAGATGTGAAGATTCACTCTTCATGGAGGCTCATCTCAAGCACACAAGCAAAAACTCTTTTTATTCAATAATAAAAACTGATTACATTATTTTTTTTAATGACCTAATATAGGTCTTAAAATAAAGCCCTAAAACAAAAATAAACAAAAAGAAAGACAAGTTTGACCTAAAACTCAATTTCGAATTCTGAAGAAAACCCATTTTCGCGAAAAATCAATTGATCGACGAAAGGCCTAGATCGATTGAGTGTATATATATATATATATATATATATATATATATATATATATATATATATGTCGCCAGAATTAGTCCCTCACAGGCCACAGTCAATCGATCGAATTTCAGGTGTCGATCGATTGACTGTGCATTGCCCCAACATGTTGATTCTGCTCCTCTAAGCCTTTTTGAAGCTGAAAATTTGTTGCGGCCCAATTCTAATGCTCTTGATCTTGATGTTCCCCGTCATTCTCCCCGACTGAAAACGTTTCATCACCGATGAAATACACATGTAGTACGGATCAAGTGTATGGGGACCCGAACAGTAGAATTCCTCACAACTAATCCAAACAATCTCGGTATCTGGTAACGTCTGAGTATCATCTCGATCGATTGTATCAGAGCGCACACTGTAAATATCTCCACGACGAACAAAATAACCCAGCTCTCCAACCAACCCACTCTTCCAAATATTTTTGAAGCTTCTCATCAACTCTCCTGGACCTGAAAGTCCTCATCACCGATGAAATGTGATCGCGATATCGGTCGGAAATACAAAAACTCAAGCGATGAACTCGCTCCTGATTGGCCCATGCACTCTCGGTAGTCGACTCATCTAACCATCTTCATCTCATAAACTAGAAACTCTCTGTCGCAAATGAATGTCACAAGA
Organism: Chloranthus sessilifolius; assembly: GCA_021018995.1. NCBI lineage: Eukaryota > Viridiplantae > Streptophyta > Magnoliopsida > Chloranthales > Chloranthaceae > Chloranthus > Chloranthus sessilifolius. The sequence continues at coordinate 124,562 of JAJIZI010000016.1, read as the reverse complement.
TCATCTAAAATCTCCTCAATTACCTCTTTTCTCTGCCTACTTGGGGAGGGAAGGGGTATTGGCTGTCATGTTGGGTTGGGGTTGTGAATTGGAGGCTTTTGGAAAGGATTGCAAGGAAGTGGGGTGGAGTTCAGAGAAGGAACTAGGTTTTCCACATTGAACGTTGAGCTAATCCCTGTGTCCGGATGAAGCTCAAGAACGTACGCATTAGGACCATTCTGTTCCACAATTTTAAAAGGCCCAGCGTCGTGGTCCTAGAGCTTCTTTGCAACTCTCGATGGGAATCGCTTAGATCCAATCTGAACCATTGCATGATCATTCAATTGAAATCCCATAAAAGCCTTAGGTAACTACTAACTACAGTGGTACTTTGAGAGTTTCATTACATTAATTAATTTTAAGCTTAATTTCGACATGCAATGTGAAATGAGACTCAAAATTTGACTCACAATAAGACTCAGAATGTATAGCGGTATGCAACTCGAGACTATGATGTGCACGTGTATCAATGGACTCGATACTTTCATGTGCATGCGACGCTAACGACTCATATGTAGTGGCCTGTATCAACACTGGTGACTCATGTGCAGTGGACTCACCAACACTAGTGACTCATGTGTGATCGAATCAAGTGACACTAATGGCTAATGTGGACTCGACCCAACGAATTTCAATGACTCATGGATAAGTGACATGATTGGTTCGTGTGTGCTCGATTCGACCAACTTTAAAGATTCAAGTGCACACGACTCTACCACCAACAAGGACTCGTGCACAACTGGCTCTACGGGCACTAACAAATCGTGCATAGGTGACTCGGTCGAATCCTGCGTGGGTGACTCAATTGACTCACGTGTGGGTGACCCAACATCACTACTCACAAGGGAAATAAAAGTCTCTTTAATACAAGCTAGACTCTCATCAGCTTCTTCCATCCCCTCTTCACTCATCACGGTTCTAGGGTCATACACTTCCTCTTCTCTTTTCATATTTTCCGGCTCCTTAGAACTTTTGCTTTTAGTTAATAAATTCAGAGTGGGAAATTTAATGGAGCACTGGTAAGCAAAGTGTCCAAACCCTTGACACTTAAGGCAATCTGGACACCTAACTGTCTTGGTTTTCAAAACTCGTAGAAGGTAGGTAATAGTGCATGGAAGGAACATAATTCTCGATAAGTCGCTGCCTCATATCCTCCCATCGTGTGATAGGTTTATGATTAGCTAACTCGCGTAAAAGCTCAACATTATTCCAATAGATTTTAACTCTTTAACATTGTTAGAATACAAATTTACACTAGTGAAGCTAATTTTCGATCACACAATGGATCTTGAGCTCATGCAAAACATATCAGACGATCAGATTTTGATTCCACATTGAATAAATCTCAAAAGTGACTCGAGAACCCTTCTCATGATACGCCCATGATCAGGGTCTCTTTGGGGATGTATGTCACGTGGAATCAAGATCTGACCGTCAGCTAGTTGGACTATGATCTCAAGATCTACTGTGTGAAATATTGGGTACCTCTATATATATGGTTACCTCTATTACCGCTCAAGCAATCTCTGAAAGTGCTCATATGAGCAACCCCTTTAAACCCATTGATTGCTTCGAAACAGATGATGGAGATAGTGTTTCACTCTAATCTTCCACACAACGGATCTTGAGATCATGTCGCACCTATCACGGTCAATTTTTAATTCCACATGTCACAGATCCTCAAAAAAGTTCACTTGAATCCTATGGCACACATCATGTTCAAACGTGATTTTAGGGCCATTTTTTACGAATATATGACATTTGAAATAAAAATCTAACCATCTCTCAAAGATTGGGGAGAAACAAGATCTCCATCATCTGATCTGAAGCAATCATAATGATAAATCACACTTTAATGGTGTATAATAAAAAGTGGGTTTTTAATGGCGTAAGATCATTTAAACACCATTTGACAAATCATAAGTGTGCCACATGGCACAATGATGAATCACCCATTAATGGTGTGGAATAAAAAGTGTTATTTTAATGGTGCGAGATCATTTAAACACTGCCTAATCGATCATAGATTGAAGGCTGGGCAGTGAATGTGCACCATCCGATTGATGAACTTTAATATCAGCCGTTAAAATTAAAACCAATGGTTGATGTTATAGTCTACATGTCAGATGGTTTAAATATCCCTAAAAAATTATTTTGACGGTTCAGATCACTTACATTGTAAACTTTTATGGTCTAAGGTCATTTAAACACCATTCTAATGTGTATGTGAATGGCATGAGTCGGTCCCATTCTCATTGCATATAAAATTCGGTCCTCCTTATTTCTTAATAGCAAGCTGTAAAAGGGCAAAAGAGCAAGCTGTAAAAGGGCAAAAGCAGTGAAAAAAAGGGCAAAAGCAGTGGAAAAAAGGGCAAAAAAACATAAAGAAGAAGAAGAAAGGGAAAAACCTACCTGATTTCGAGCTACAACGACTCAGACCCAGGTACGTCCTTCACTTCTTTCTTCTTCTTCTTCTTCCTTTTTTTTTTCTTCTCCATGGGTTTTAAACCCCCAAAAAAATTTCAAAACAGGGCAGCAGAAACCGGCCAATAATTTGAAATTATCGGCCAATAAATTTCAAATTATCTGCCGGCAATTTGAAATTCCAAATTATTGGCCGATAATTTGAAATTATCGGCCGCTAATTTGGACTTTCCGGAGGGGGGCCGATTTTTTTCATTTTTTCGGTTCGTTCTCGACCGAAATTTTGAAATTTCGGCCAAGATTTTGATTCATGCACTGGACAACCATTCCATGAAGGTCTTAGGATTCATCCATCCCTCAAAATAGGGAACTTCATCCCGAATAGATTTTAGGAACATCTTGGCAGGGACGTACTTAGGTTCACGATGGTTAAGATATTACCTAACACACAAGTCAGCTTTGATGTCCCTAAGGGCATCGACAAGCTTGCTCATGTTCATGGTGATCACGGTTTACTAACACTGGTTCTAACTGACATGCAACTATGACCCAACAAAGAGTGAAGAATTTTATCAAACACTAGATAAGCGTGCGAATAAAGACACAAATGACATGACATCAAAGACATCGAAATGACATACAAATGTGACTCAAAATGAGTAAGGACTTTTGTCAAACACAACACGTGCACAATGATGAACATAAATGAAATAAAATTTATTGAAATTAAAATGATATGCAAAAGATGCCCTAACCTAGAAACTTTGCTTTGGTACCAAAACTGATGTAGGACAAGGACCCTAAAGTACGTGAATGCTTTGATTTAATTAATTTCCGAAATTAAACTAAATTAATTAAACAATAAACTTGAAAATAATGCGGATAACTTCGGGTTTCGTAATTTTCCATTAGAAAATTGCGCTTGATTCGAGTAGAGTCCGGTCCATGCGCTAGATTCGTTAGCTTTGCGGTGTAGATCGATCCTAGAGGTAGAACTCTAGCTATTCCAAATTAGGGCACCGCTCAGGATCCAATGATGGAATTGCGAGTGTTCTAAAGGTTCTGATTCGGGTTGGTTTAATGGCTCGGATGAAATCTGGGCTTGAATCAGATCGATTTGGGGATTCATATGGGATCTAGGATTTATGAACTTCGGGATATTTAAAGGTTGGATGGCTGAATTTAGGATTTTAAGATTAGTTCGAATCAATGGTTCAGATTTAGGAATTTTGGGAAAAGATAACGGCTAGATTTAAAGTTTATGGGATCAAGACAAGCAGAGAAAAAAATAAAATAAAGAGATAGATAGAAGATAGATTTTCGGCTTCACACCAAACCCTTCTCGAGAAGCGACGATTCACTCTTCATGGAGGCTCATCTCAAGCACACAAGCAAAAGCTCTTTTCATTCAATAATAAAAACTGATTACATTATTTTTTTTAATGACCTTATATAGGTCTTAAAATAAAGCCCTAAAACAAAAATAAACAAAAAGAAAGACAAGTTTGACCTAAAACTCAACTTCGAATTCTGAAGAAAACCCATTTTCGCAAAAAATCAATCGATCGACAAAAGGCCTCGATCGAATGAGTATATATATATATATATATGGTCTCTGGTCACAGCACAGTCAATCGATCAACATATGACATTCGATCAATTGACTTATATCTATATATATATATATGTCGCCAGAATTAGTCCCTCATAGGCCGCAGTCAATCGATCGAATTTCAGGTGTCGATCGATTGACTGTGCATTGCCCCAACATACTGATTCTGCTCCTTTAAGCCTTTTTAAGCTGAAAACTTGTTGCGGCCCAATTCCAATGCTCTCAATCTTGACGTTCCCTGTCATCAGGCCCCTACCGTCACCCACCGTCTTCTGTTCGACGGAAAACGCTGCCTAAGCGCAAAATGGTCGTTTCGTTGTAGCGTGGACTCGCCAACGTGGAAAACAAACGCTAACTCAGCTCCTTTTAAGCGTTGACATGGCAAGCAAACGCTGAATCAACTCCTCTAATAAATAAAGTTTTGGCATCAAAGCTCCTTCTTCTCTTCTTCTTCTATGCTCTTCTCTTCTTCTCTACTCTTCTTCTCTGCTTTTCTCTTCTTCTTCTCTGCTCTCCTTCAGCTAAGACCTCTCCTCCTCTTCTTCTCTTCTTCTTTGCTCTCCTTTAGCTGAGACCTCTCCATCTCTGCTCTTGTAGAACCCCCAATGACATCATCGTCCCAGAGCTGCAACGACTTGGGCCAAGCACGATTCACGATGCCCAACTCCTCATTACGGCAATGGATTATCCTTGTTAGCGATTTCGACGCATTTGAGTTCGTTGTATTTACTGGGTTGGGGATTAGGGATTAGAGCATCTCCAAGGGACTCCTCAAATGCAACGTGGGAAGTCAAAGGGTTACATTTGAAGAGTCCCTCACTCTTCAAACACTTCCAACAACATCTTTAAAGTTGACTAGGCTTTGTAGAGTCATCATGGCTCTTCCACATTGACGAGCTTCTTTTGGCTCTTCAAAATATTAAAATAATATTTGTTTTTAAGTTTTTTTTTTGCATCCTATTTTTGGTTTGTAACACAACTCTATTTGAAGCTTTGACCTACTCGGATCGGACGGTCTGCGGTCGTTTTTCTTCTAATTTTTTTACTAATGGATCTTACGAACACGATTAATCTATCAAACGATTAAATTTATTTTTTACATGATATAAATCTCAAAAAAGTGATGTGTATCAGTACTAGTCATCATTTTTCCTCTAAAATATGATTTAAAAAAGAAATTTGAAGAATTGGTTGAAGGGTCCATTAGAGATGTAGTGTAGTGACCCTGATTTTTTAGAAATTGACTATTTGACCTTGTGAATATTTAACTCGACCAGTCCTGGGATTCTAAATCCTATTATAGTATTATCCCTACAAAGGCTTTAATGTATCTTTTATTGACTCATCGATAAGATTACTAAGATTATAAAGGTGCACGTGAAAAATAGTTTTTAATCATATATAAGTTTGGTATGTGTGCTTAACACACTAATCAAACTATAAGAGAAGAAAATATTTGTGAAAAGCTCATTTCCTCACAAAATCTAGGAGTCAACTCCTGAATTAGATATTAAATATAATTTAAATTCAAATTCTCATCACTAAACAATGTGTGATTCAAATGGTTGTACCATTATTTCTAAACTCTTTGAAGTCTAAGGTTCAAAACCTACAATCACCACTTAAATTAATTATATTTTATATTACTTAAATTATTTATATATTCAAATAATATGTGTGCTTGTATAATGCACTAACTTTACTTAAAATAATAAAAGAAAAGAAAACTCATACACAAAATTAATAGGAGAAGAGATTCAATACTCTTTAAAATCTCATTTTCAGAATACACATAATAACCATTTAAGTTATATCTCTTACTCCTTGAGTTATCATAAAAGTTAACAATGCTCCAAGAGATTAAGTATGAATTATCTATTAAGATAGTTGCCCGCAATGGTAAGACAGCAGACACTATCTGATAAGGTGTATAACTAAGATTGCAAATATAACTGTGGGCGGTTACAATTGGTTTAGATAACTACAATTGGTTGAGATAACTGATGTGTGTGATAGTTATCAAATAAGTACACTCTAAAATAACACCCGATATCTTAAGAAAGCGGCCTGGTATCTTACCGCTATCTTAAGATAGCGGACACCAACTCTTAAGATAGCTGCCCACAATGGTAAGACAGTGGGCGCTATCTTACAGTCGTGCACGTTATTTTGTGGCGCTGTCTTAATTTCTGATGTTCTATATTTTATCTTTTGTTTGCTATGAAAGGTTTTAGATTACCAGCGCTCGATTGTCGTTCACTGGGCTATCTACTGTAGTCAGAACTGAAAAAAGGGACGACAAAAAAAAAGGAAAAATAAGCATATATATAATGAAAAAACAGGTTAATGCTAACATGGAAACGGCGTGGCTTGGAGCTGACCTATTCTGCACAGTTTCAAACAATAGGGCCATTTATGCAAATAAGCAAAATTGTAGGGCTGAAAATGCAAATTTCCCTTTATATTTCTTTTACAATTTGTAGCCATTTTAGTTACCATCTAATTTTTGTTTCTATTCTGGTGAGCTTCACTACTACTTATGTTCCTTCTCATGAAATTATTAATTTTGCTCATTTTTTTGCTTTTATCCATTGTTGGGGATATTTGCAGTATTTTAGGAATTAATTGATGGTATTCTAGGGATTTATGTGTCTGACACGTTAGTTGGAGTAGTTAAATCAGTTGGGTAAGGGATGTTGCCAAATCCCAAGCTAGGGATTTTGCCAATTCCTAAACTTAGGTAAGGCATCTTACAAAAATCCCTTTATTAAACCAAATAAAATGCAAGAATTTATAAGAGAAAACCCAATTAAACTGAGACACATATTGTATGCAATTTCATGGAAAAAAAAATGTAAGAGTAACCCAATAAACATATCCAAATAAAAAACCAAACCCAAATGGTAGAACTCAAAATAATAACAGTAGTAGTAGAAAATTATTATTATTATTATTATTAGAATACAAAACTTCAAAACTATAAAAAATAGTAATTAAAAATAAATAAATAAATAAAAGCACACGCAGATACAGAGAGAGACCTTTACGGGAAGCCTCTGGATATTTTGAGCCATTTTTCGAGCAGCTGGTTCTCGAATTTTCTCAACTTGTTTAGGCAGAAATGAAGGAAAACGGTCGATCGATATATCGGATTTTGGAGGACTCCTCAACTTCATCCTCAATCTAAGCGGGGCCGAAGCCAGCGATAGTGCCGGCATTGTACTTAAGCGCTCTTTAGTATCAGCAGCTCTTCTTTACCAGAACTAATAGCCATCCTTTTATACTTGCCACAAATACACGACACCGCATTTAATTTAAACATATGGATGCGCATCACAGCACTTAATATTGTGAGATAACGTAAACATAAAAATCGCTACTTGTTCTTCGACTAACAAGTGCCTTATGTTATGGAGGAACCCCCTATCTCGCAAAGCCGAGCAAAGCTCCAAAAAAACTGGCACTCGCATTCGAAATAGATCGAATGGAGGTGTGCACGCGTTCTCTAGAACCGCGTACCTGACTAATATAGTAGCAAGCATTATCATGCCTCCAGCCATCATAATTGCGGCCTCTATGTCATCATCAATGGCATCCATCGTGATACTACGTTCTAAATAAGAAATAAAATAACGTGCAAGTCATGTACCGGTTTAAACTACATTTACTATATTGTGCCAAAATAAATCATAAAGAAAATTCCACCAGTTGTGTATCACAGATGATACGATACGCCAGAAAAAACATAACAAAAACATGTTAAAAAGCAATCTCATGGAGGAAATAGTCCTGAAAGAAAATCTATCCTCATCGCTGTGGGTAACGCTAGGAATGTCTCGGCAAGCGACTTGTCAGACAAGCGATAGAGGCATGCTAGGTACTGGGACTGGGTCATCAAACCTCCAGTATAAATTTCATCTAGGATCGGAACAAATCGCTCACTTAGACTTGGTCTAGTCCTAATAAGCTTAAGTTCCTCCACATAGCCCTCTATTGCTCCTACCAGTTCTGCCCCTTGGTCACCTCTCTTCCTTCGTGAGCCGTACGATTCACGCCTATTTCCGCTTGTCGTTACGTGAAGAGTCGCAGTGTTCGTGACCCGCCATGCATATTATCATCCGCTCCTCCATGAGGCACGGAGGCCTGCGCTCACTGCTTGATGGGTGGGTCACCCAAACTCGGGTCCCGAAAGATTCTTCTATGGGAGGTTTCATCGGGTGGTAAACACCTCTACCATCCGCGATACTATCCGAGAAGATGATGCAAAGACTCTCCCAATCCTGGAGTGTTTTTGTCCGATAGGCCCTGGCCCATGGGTGAGCCTGTGAAAATGAGCCATAAAGATTAAGTCGTTATTTTTATTTATTCGAAATGATAGTCAACTTAATGAATTATAATTATTAATATTTTGTGATCGCACCTGCTCATAGTTATCCCATACGCCATTTTCTGCAGTGACCCTTCGTAGGTCATTATCCCAACCAAACCCACTTTCACTTTGTAGAGTTTTAGCTTTTGAATAGTGTTTTTTAATAACCCTAAGCCGGTTATAGAGATTCGTTTTCTTCACTGGTATCCCGTTAGCACTAAACTCGGGTAGCAGGTTCAATTTCAGCTCCATTTCCTCCCATGCTTGTTGGTGGAACGTTCCATCCTTGTTAGAAATACGACGCCCAAGTTGACATTGTTCGACCATTTCATTTATCATTAACTCCTCCAACGCGTACGTCCAAGTGTAATTTGTTTTTGGTCTCCTTCAAGGAGCGAGGGTAGCACTCGGAGCGGACGATGACATTTCTACTGAGAACATGCAGCAAATACGGAACACATAACATAAGGGTCTAAATTTTATTTTTTTCATCTTTTCCGATAAAAAAACGTCGACACCAAATGACCTTATTTTGTGGACATTAATTTTTTATTCACACTTGCATTCTATCAGTTTATAGGCCAACCAGGATATTTACTTCCTAAACCAAAATAAGAAGCAACTATTTTATTTTATCTCTATCGGTTCGGTTCAATCATATGTACCAAACCGAACACCAAAAAATCGTGTTCGGTTCTGCACCAAACTTGACAGATTGTACTTGGATACCATGATTTGTCAAATGTGGGTTGGGTAAAGTCAACCAACCCATTGATGACTCTAGAGAGGAGTCAATGTCATATCAAATTTAATCTTCTAGCCAAGGTTCATAAGACAGTGAGTCAACTTCATTTGAACTGAGATCAATACTAAATTCATAATCCTAGCCTATAAGCAAGGAACGTTCTCATTCAATCTATGGAAATATATACTATTTATAGGAATATAAACAGATCACCTTATTAGAGCAGTTAAAAGACAATAAAAAGGGCACTAGGATATATTATCAAATGAAATAATTAAATAGAGAACACAAGTTCATCATACAACAGAATACAGACACGAGACGGGAAAAAATAAATTACGTCATTAAAAGTTACTAGGTAGATAAAACAAGTTCATCACAAACCAACAACAAATCTAAATAAATTTTCCAAAAAAATTTCAAGTCATTAAATCTAATAAAGCTTAATAGAATCAAATCGAATGTTGCATCTTTCAAAGTTTTTCGGGACTGAATATAATAAATTTAGACTCTATAGCATAGGCCTACTTGCCTACCTCCAATCCCGATCTGAATTTGTTGATGTGATACACATTAAAACCACATTGGAAGATATCATGTGAACATTACACATGTAAATTTTTTCAAAAACAAATGAAAAACAGATATTGTACACATATAATTTAGCTTACCAAATATTTATATCATAGAAATATTTGCAATATTTATTTTTTGATGGAAAAAATCGGGTGGGTTTTCTATTATCTTTGTGATTCTTTGAGACATTCCGGTTCCAGATTTCTATGGCCATTTCTATGGGTTTTCTATTATCTTCCTTTCACCAGGTTCAAAAATCAAAACATATCATATCAGATGAAGTTATAATCCTTGATCCATAGCAGATTTTAAATTACCAAATAACTTGCTCTTAAAAATAGTAGAAAATATTAAGACTATGCCATCATAAGGTGCTGCTAAATGTAAAGATGTTATCAACCTAAGACAGCCATTAAAAAACAACTTGTGAGATCTTTATACACAACCAAAAACCAAGTAGTTATATATATATAGCTACTAAAACGGTGACTTGGTTACTTATAGGCTGAACAGTTGAGAATGAAGAGCAGGAATAACAAGTAAGGAGGGTGCTGAGGAGCTGATGTTGCCATAGCCACAACCCCTTTTTTTAATCTCTGAAAATAACTTTATGTAATGTCTATTGCGGGGTATGGAGAAGTAGGGAGCATGCCTATATATAGAATTTATTTAGAAGATTTTAAAGTGCCTATATATAGAATTTATTTAGAAGATTTTAAAGAGAGAGAGAGAGAGAGAGAGGTTGAAATGCAAAGATGGCAAAAAATTACAAAATATGGTAAGTACCTGATCAAATTTGTAGCAATTTTTAAGGTAAGAAAATTACAAAAAAAAAACCGGCATAGATCGGAGCAAAAAAAATATAAACCAGACCAGATTTTTAAGAGCAAAAAATTACAAAATAACACCATAAATCGTAGCAATTTTTAAGGTAAAAAATAAAAATAATAGGTAAAAATTACATTCGTTTCTGATCACAATAGGAACAGAAAATTACAAAAAAAAAACACCATAGATCAGAGCAATAAAAACTTAAACCAGACCAAATTTTTAAGAGCAAAAAATTATAAACTAACACCATAAATCGGAGCAATTTTTAAGGTAAAATATAAAAATAGTACGTAAAAATTACATTCGTTTCTGATCACAATGAGAGAGAGAGAGAGAGAGAGAGAGAGAGAGGGTTGGAATGCAAAGATGGCAAAAAATTACAAAATATGGTAAGTACCTAAACAAATTGTAGCAATTTTTAAGGTAAGAAAATTACAAAAAAAAATAGCATAGATCGGAGCAATAAAAACATAAACCAGACTATAAATTTTTAAGGGCAAAAAATTACAAATTAACACCATAAATCGGAGCAATTTTTAAGGTAAAAAATAAAAAAAATAGGCTCAGAAATTACAAAAAAATACATAAACTGCACAAATTTGTAGCTTTTGAAATGAAGAAATAGGCCCATAAACCAACAAAAACAATATTGTAAGTACCTTATCAAAAACTTCTGAGGCCTTCAGCTTCGATGTATCGTGTTGCTTGCCTTTGTTGGAGATGGATGGGCTGTGAGAACGTGAGGAGATGAAGCCCAAAGTTATAGGAGAAAATTCAGATCTTGATCATTGGGTCATTTCCAACAGATCCGCCAAAAATTTCTCGCATCAACCATCCGATCACACAAGTCATAGCAGTAAAATCAAAAGGACAATGGATTTAACTTGAGCTGAATCTTGGGGTAGATTCATCCTACCTCCACTGCAACGCCTAGATTTGGGCAAAATTTTCTGCAACTAGGGTTTAGAACCTAGATGAAGGTGCTCCGATCGATGAGCTCTTGAAATAGGGTCTCCATCGTTTCTGCATCAACGGCTGAAATCCAACAAATCTGCAATGAAGAAGATAAAAAGCCATTAAAGGGCTTAAATGCTTCTGTAATTCTCAACGGCTATATAAATATTGCAGGTAATATTTAGAAATTACGACGCCCTACCCTCGTAAGCCCAAAAAATTACCTGCAATTTTGCACAGTAGATTGCGAGATGGATCACGGCGAAACGAACGATCACTCGCGTAAAAAATGTGACCGTTACTCCATATTACGCTGAAATTACAAGGGATTTTCGCCTATTACGCTGAAACGAACGTCTCCTTAATATAAGTGACAACGTCCCAATCTCCATTGAACCAATAAGCAAGTCATAAATGTTTGGCGACACCATCGTAATACGGTGGTATCAACCTGCAATAAATTAACAGGGAGGATCGACTTTCTACTCGGCCATTACACGATGCACGTGGTACGCCGGCTGACTTGGTAGCACCGACTTGTATTAATTGAGTCTCATCGTACTTGTAGTCAATTGCATTGCCCGCACATCAGCTGCCTGCACCTTATCTCCATAAAATTTATTCTCCATATAACTATCCTTATAGAATATACTTTTTATATAACCAAGGATCAAAATTCTAGATTTCATTTCGGTTTGGTTGGAGACCGAAGCCAAAATTTTGAATTTCTGTAGAAATTTGCTACAGTGACAAAAATTACTGAAAATTTCAGTTTTTGTTTCAATTTCAGCCTCCACCAAAGTTTTCGGCAAATTTTAAACCATGTATATAACCATCTTTTATATAAAAACGCAAAAGATGACTTGCGCACCCATATGTGGATCACATGCTGCATGGCATGATCAATCCAAGACAAATCTCATTTTGGGAGTTGATTAATAATAAAAGATGCGATTTTAAAAATATATTTTTTTAAAATTTTTTATCCTCCATTAGATGGATTAAGTAGAAGATACCGTGAAACCCTATCCACCTCAAAGACCCACATGATCGCCAACTAATAATGGGTGTAAAATTTTTTCAGCACTCGGGCGCATAGTCCCGGACAAATGATATATAATGGAAAGGCTACAAAACTATTATATGTAAGCGACAAAATTTATGATGTATAAGCCTCAACTCTATAAGCCCCAAGTGCTTTCGGACCGTCCAAATCAATGCTCACATATAACGGTAAGCCCTGCCACCCACAGATATAATCCCGGTTGGTTTTGGGCCTCTGATTAGATTGTGGTACAACCATGTCCCACTGCATCATCTCTGCATCGATGTTTTTATTTTCCTATTCAACGTGGGTTGGAAATGAAAATGGTGTGGTCCGCCACCACCCATTACTTTATGGTTTCTTTTATGATGGAAAGTATTCCAATCAGATGACGCTCGTCATTGGGATCTCATTTCAACTAAAAGACAAGACGGGATAAATAAATTTGTGAGACACTGTTATATCGGAGAACACAAATTATACATACAAAGTGGAGATAATTGATGTAGTGCAATGTAATTGGCTGTAAATGAATAGGACTTAATTAATGTAGATTGGTGTAGTCAGTCACATCTTACAGCGTCAGTCACTTGTACTTTGTCTTCAACAAATCTGTTATATTTTTATAATTTTTCAAATTTGAAATTAAGATTTGTCTAGCAATCGTTGATTTATAGAACCAAAGCCAAAACTACCACCACTGCAACCACTATGGAACTTCTACCACAAGAAGTGCATGCATTTCTATGCTCTCTTAAGTCTGGCTGCCTCTTTTAAGATTGACTCACTGCATAATTTAAAAGATGTTGGCTCATTGTCTGTAATGCAGTTGCCTTGACTATTGCATAATGAGGCAGAGTATGGTAATTTTGTAAACACCAGTAAAATGCATGTGGCTGAGCAAAAGAAAAGAGACGCCCAACCTAAAAGTACAGAGACTTCAGTGAATTTAAAATATAAAGGCATTACTATCATTTTAAAGATCTTTAATCCTTTCATCTTACCCGATGCAAAATTCTTCTCACTTTTTATAATCTACGGTATTTCAAGCTTACTGGGTCTGTCAACGGGCCGGACCAGGTTGGAATATTTTTTTTTAAGATATATTTTGGGCCTGAATCCGGCCCAATTAGTTATTCGGGCTAGGCGGAGTTTCTAATATTATTTAAGAGTTTTTTTTTAAGGACCTCATAATAAACAGGGCGAGCCGAGCCTTATACTTTGCAGCCCGAACCCGAACCCGTTTATTATCCAGGCTTAACCCTGGCCGGCCCATTTATTAAATGACAACAAATATTGGGCCCAAACCCGGCCCGTTGAGAGCCCTAAAGCTTATACATTGACTAATCTCTAAAGGATGCCCTCCCCCCACCGTGCCATGACTATTTCACGGATTACTCACCTTAGGGGCATACCTTATTGAAGAAGAAAAATCGCTACTCGAATTCGCGACCTTGGGGAGCATACCAAGTCGTGAATCACTGCAAGAAACCCTTGGTGGGTAACTTTCTCTTTTCACATTATAATTATAAGGACTCAATTTGAAATTAAGTCAGATGGTTAACTGATGGCCCGTAGTTCGATTATGTGTGATACAATTTATTTATGTATTGGCAGATATTAACGTACACCAAATAGGTGGGCCACATTTATTGAGAAGCATGACGTTTTTATATGGTACAAATCTAAATAATAAAATGTGTTAAAACCCATTGACGTTGTTCGATCCGACTATGGAGATCAGTTTTGATCATGTGTATCACATGACACCACGGTCTATTTGATGGACTATATAATCGGATCACTCAAATCACTTATTGTGAAAAAAATCCATGAGTGACCACTATCATTACACTATGAGAGAGTAATAGTAACTTATGGGGCTTTACCGAGAAAAATAAGCACAAACTAACCGTTTGATGTTACGACTATGGTCTCAAGATCCGTTATATGAAAGATTGGAGAGGTAGTCATAATATTCATGAGATTCGAGGTAGTCACAATATTTAGACTTGAGTTTCCATCAGTAATTTGGTTTGGCCCATGTATTGTGGGGGAGACTCTAAGGACATTTAAGATCCCATATGTTAATAGCATGGGTCAAAATACCGGGTATCGGATACGTATCGTCCGAGTTCAAAACCGATACGTATCGGAATAGTAAAATACCGGACGATATATTGAATATATCGTTTAGGTATATGCATACAAAATGGCGATACGGTACATTAAATGTATTGTATCATCCCAGTCCAAAACCGATACGTATCGGTATCAGACGAAATTTTGACCCATGATTAATAGCCTAGAATAATAGAATCTCATATAGGAATATAATATAATAAATAATATATAATATAAGAATAAAAGATATAATAATATAATACATATTAATATAATAAGAGAAGGAGCTTATGGGCGTTTCTAGATGAGAGAGTGTTGTGGGGCGTGGACTGTGTATTAGCTACGTGCCAAAACCAAAACATAGAAAGAGAGAGAGCCAGAGAAAAGAACTAGAAAGAGAGGGAGAACCAGAGAAATAGAAAGAAAGGGAGAGAGCCTGAGAACAAGAGAAAAGAAGAGATAGAGAGAAAGAGGAAGAACTCTAGAGAGAGAGAAAGCAAGCAGTCCCGACGAAGGTGGACCCTATTGCTACGTAGTTCCTTTTGAGGCAAGTACCTATTCTAATATATTTTGTATAAACTCCCATTCAGGCTGTACATATATTGATTTATCGATTAGAAATTGGCATTCATTAGAAATTTGACTTTGTTACGTTGTTTGTATTTTTGATTGTACATCTATGTGCTAGTGAAAATTTGTGTTTGTATTTAGTCGTGGAATGTGCATGTTGTTAGCCTGGATATGAGATTTTAATACTTGTAGGAGTAATGAAACTTGAAAATCAAAAGCAATATTATAATTTATACATTTATTGACGTATTAATGTTGTTTTTAGGTGTTGATAGATGAATTAATGTATTGGTATTGTATTTTTTGGGGCATATGAAGTACTTCAAGTGGTCTGATATGTTAGTTTTATAAACACTGTACAATTAAAAATCTGTCAAATCAATCTTCTAATCTATTTAAGTCACGACTCGAGATTCAGGTGCGTGAATTTTGAATCGTGACAATAATAGTACAATATATAAAAATATCTATTAAAAACATGTGTTTAGATATTTTAGAAAATTATTGTTTTTTAAATTAAAATAGCAATGCATGCATATATTTTGGGCAATAAAAATGGCATATAATAATGATAATGATCAATAATTGTTACATCTTTATAAATCATCCGAGCAAACACAAACAAATTATAAACAATCGAAACATGCGATGTTGATCTATCAAATCACTTTTATTTGAGATTTTTGTGAAATAGAACATGAAGTTGTAACTATTCACAAGCCGGAATAAAAATATTTACAAAATAGGCTATTCGTTCCATATTTTGAAATATTTTCTTAACCTTTGTTGGTTGTTAAATTGGTTTCATTACCGAAGTTGGTACCTAATGAAGTAAATAATATTGCCCCGTTAAGTAGTTTGAGAATGCCAAAAAATAGAGAAACAAGAAACACTATTTATACGTTTTGAAATCTTACTTACTTATTAAATAAATAAAATAAAACAAAAAAATTAAAATCTTATTTTATATGCCACTTGAAGGCTTTATCAAAAGTTTTAAAAAATTAATCCTTACTACTATATAAAAGTACAATTAATTTCTGTCAATTTTAGTGTTTTCATATTTTTAGTAACAAAATACCCCTAAGCTACTCCATCTACCCTCATCTTCTTCCTTATGTATCCCTATCCTTATTACTATATGAAAGCTAAAATAATTTTTCTCAATCTTTGTTTCCACACTTGCCCCTATATACACTCTAAGCCGTGACAATAAAATTAAAATGGGTATCATTATTTACCATCCAAAAAATTGTAACTTCATCTCACCTCTTTCAGTCTAAATATATTGATCATTTTGAATCATACGATGAAGATTATTTTTCGTCTCAATCTTCTATGTAGTTGATCTTGACATCCTTTTTGTATCATCAGGCGGTAAAATTTTTATTTCACTTGAAACACAACCAAAAAAGTGACTTTAAAATCAAATGACATACATCACTCTCAAACATGATTTTAATATCATTTTTTAAAAAATCGACGGTCTAATAATACTCTCATGATACCAAGATCATTTAGCTAGAAGATGGGGATAAAAAATGATCTCCATCTTCTAATTTAAAGCGGTCATTTCATACTAACTAGAAGATATTGACGAGATCACAATTTTAAGGGTTGCAAATAATGATACCCAAATAGAATATCTTTTCCAATGGGAATACGTAAATAATGGTATCCAAATAAGTTCCCTTTCTTTCCTTATTTTTAGCACTTTCAAAGAAACCCATAAAGTTAAGAGAATTAACAATTTTGCTATAAAAGTTATTTTTTCTTCCTTATTTTTAGCACTTTCAAAGAAATCCACAAAGTTAAAGAGAATTAACAATTTTACCATAAAATATTTGACTTGCTTTGAATTATGTTACATAAATCACATAAAAATAGCCCAAAAATTAAATTTGAGCATGATGTATGTCATGTAAATTTAGGGCCATATCTTGGGATCTGCACCTTTTGAAATAAAAAAATGATTGTCTAATGATAAACCAATAATATCAAGATCCCTTATGTGGAAGATTGGGCCGAAAAATGATCTCCATCAACTAATACAAAGAGTCAACGGTTTTTGGCATAGGTGCCCTCTAAGATTCCACGGGTGTTAATAAAGCTACAAAAATAATAATTTACTGAAAAGTTGAAATCCTCTGAGTCACGATTAATGTAACCTCTGATCAAATCTTGTCATCTTACCTAATCGGATTCGAATTTTGGCCCAAAACTTGCACTCATATGTATGTTGGTCGTAAGACTTAGGGGAGCACTTAACTTTATATGACTTAGACAAATATATGATACTTCTACGTAGGGCTCTTAACAGATCGACTTTTTTATTGGGCTAAGTACTAAACTTGAGTTATTTGGCTAAGTCAGGCATAAAGTGTCAGACACAATCTATAGGTATGGTTAGGTAGGGTTAAGGAAAATTTTGGTCGACTAAGCTCGAGTTACAAGATTTTATATAATAATTAATAATAATAATAATAAAATAGAGTGTTTTCAACCAGGTCAAGTCAGGTGTCAGGCCGGGTTGGGCATATACACTCGACCCTTCAGGTTAAGGTCGGGATAGGTGTCAGGTCGGGTTTGATCGACTAAGCTTGAGTTGCACGATTTTATATAATAATTAATAGTAGTAGTAGTAGTAATAATAATAATAATAATAATAATAATAATAATAATAATAAAATAGAGTATTTTCAATTAGATCAAATCAGGTGTCAGGTCGGGTTAAGCATATACACTCGACTCTTTAGGTTAAGGTCGGGATAGGTGTCGGGTCGGGCATATACCCTTGACCCTTTGAGTATTAGGTCGAATCAGGGTGCACCATCAGGTCAGGTCAGGTCAGCATATGCCATTTATCAATCGGACAGTCAAACCTTTAATACGACCCATTGGCAACCCCACTTTTAAGTTCTAAATTATATGTTTATTTTTATTTTTTAATGTTATTTTAACATAAATAGATTTATATGATGATCATGTGAATCATGTGGCTTTAAAATGATGACATGCATATAAAATTAAGGTAAGAGATTTTATATATGGGACACCATTTTGACACTATGTACTGATACATTTTTCAGTTAATAATAATAATAATAATAATAATAATAATAATAATAATAATTAATAATAATAAAATAGAGTGTTTTCAATCAGGTCAAATCAGGTGTTAGGTCAGGTTGGGCATATACACTCGACTCTTCAGGTTAAGGTCGGGTTGGGCATATACCCTTGGCCCTATAAAATAAAATCTCTATTATATAATTCAAAGCAGTCAAATATGGATGAGATGATGACCATTTATTGTATTAAGTCATATGACATTTAAATAAGAGGAATTCGATGGTGTCTTCACATTTATATTAACATGTGCAACGCACGTACACTTTTACTAGTACTATGTAAAAGTACAAATAATTTCTGTCAATTTTAGTGTTTTCATATTTTTAGTAACAAAATACCCCTAAGATATTCCATCTACCCTCATTTTCTTCCTTATGTATCCCTATCCTTATTACTATATGAAAGCTAAAATAGTTTCTCTCAATCTTTGTTTCCACACTTGCCCCTATCTTTCCTTTATTATTTTTAGCAACTTCAAAGAAATCCACAAAGTTAAGAGAATTAACAATTTTACCATAAAATATTTGACTTGCTTTGAATTATGTGGCATAGATCACATAAAAATAGCCAAAAAAATAAAATTTGAGCATGATGTATGTTATGTAAATTTAGAGCCATATTTTGTGATCTGCACCTTATGAAATAAAAAAATGATCGTCTAATGGTAAGCCAATGATATCAAGATCCCTTATGTGAAAGATTGGGCCGAAAAATGATCTCCATCAACTAATACAAAGAGTCAATGTTTTTTTGCATAGGTGCCCTTTAAGATTCCACGGGTGTTAATAAAGCTACCAAAATAATAATTTACTCGAAAGTTGAAACCCTCTGAGCCACGATTAATGTACCCCTGATCATATTTTGTCATCTTACCTAATCGGATTTGAATTTCGGCCTAAAACTTGTACTCATACGTATGTTGGTCGTAAGACTTAGGGGAGCACTTAACTTTATACATAGACAAACATATGATACTTCTACGTAGGGCTCTCAACATATCGGGTAGACTTGATACTCGACTTTCTTGAGGCGACTTTTTGATTGGGCTAGGTACTAAACTTGGGTTATTCGGCTAAGGCATGAAGTGTCAGATACAATCTATAAGTATGGTTAGGTTGGGTTAAGAAAAAATTTGATCGACTAAGCTCGAGTTACAAGATTTTATATAATAATTAATAATAATAATAATAATAATAATAATAATAATAATAATAATAAAGTAGAGTGTTTTCAATCAGGTCAAGTCAGGTGTCAAGTCGGGTTGGGCATATACACTCGACCCTTCAGGTTAAGGTCGAGATAGGTGTCAGGTCGGGTTTGGTCGACTAAGCTTGAGTTACAAGATTTTATATAATAATTAATAATAGTAGTAGTAGTAGTAGTAATAATAATAATAATAATAATAATAATAATAAAATAGAGTGTTTTCAATAAGGTCAAATTAGGTGTCAGGTCGGGTTGGGCATATACACTCGACTCTTCAGGTTAAAGTCAGGATAGGTGTCAGGTCGGGTTGGGCATATACCCTTGACCCTTCAAGTATTAGGTCGAATCAGGGTACACCATCAGGCCAGGTCAGGTCAGCATATGTCATTTACCAATCAGACAGTCAAACCTTTAACACGATCCATTGGCAACCTTACTTTTAAGTTCTAAATTATATATTCATTTTTATTTTTTAATATTATTTTAACATAAATATGATTTATATGATGATCATATGACTTTAAAATGATGGCATGCATATAAAATTAAAGTTAGCGATTTTATATATGAGACATCATTTTGACACCATGTACTGATACGTGGTGCAAGTGATTATTATGCAGCTTCTGTCATATTTTTCAGTTAAAATTTTTATTTTGGTACCATGTGTAATGCACATGCGTTTTTATGAGATTTATAGTTAATGATTCTAAGTTTTTAACTATATAACCAATAAACCGATTGAATGCCAAATGACATGAGGTGGTCTGCCAATTGCATGAACAAAATTCTTGTACATATTCCAAAAATTAGTAAACTACATGACTCTTTGCCCTTTTGAGGGTATGCCCATGATCATGTTTTCGTATGTCACATGGTTTCCAATTATTTTTTGGGATGAAAGATTAAAACGAAAATCGAACCGTTCTATTTAAAATGACCGAATTTTTAATGATACTATAATCGATAACCATTAACTATTGTGAATCAGAAGATGGAGATCGTTTGTCGCACAATCTTCTCCATAATGTATGATATCATGGGTGTACCGACAATCAACTTTTTATTTCAGGTGTTGCACGTTTCAAAACGTGATCGAAAATCATGTTTGAGCATGATGTCTGCCATATGATTTTCACTTAGTGTTTTGGGATATGTGTCACGCAGATTAAAAATTGACCGTCTAATGGTACACCATTTACCTCAGGATCATCATATAGAAGATCGAATTGAAAATCAATTTTGAATGATATCATAGCCGAATATCATTGACGGTTTTGAATTAGACAATAACAATCGTTTTTGTCTAAATCGTAGATCTTGAGATCATGAGTGTACTGGCAGTTAATTTTTTATTGCATGTGGTACAAATAAAACATCCTAAAAAGTGATAGAAAATTATGTTTAAGTGTGATGCGTGCCCCATAATTTTCAATCATTTTTTTGGGATGTATGCAATAGAAACCATAAATTGACCGTCTGATGGTACACCATTGATCTCGTGCTCCATTATGTGAAAGATTGAAAAGAAAATGGGTCTCTATCATTTGGTTCACATCAGTTAATGATTTTTCGAATGTAGTGCATTTAGAAATCTGATTGGTATAATTAGAGTTATCCTTTAAAGGAAAGACTTGGTATTTGGAAGACTTATGCCAAGTGAAAACTTCATCTTAGCCATCGGATTTGAAGGTCATGTTCTAAATATGTTTAATGCAAAAGATTGGTATAAAATAAAATCTCTATTATATAATTCAAAGCAATCAAATATGGATGGGATGATGACCATTTATTGTGTTAAGTCATATGATAGAGATCGAAGATCTTTAGAATATGACATTTAAATCAGAGGAATTTGATGATGTCTTCACATTTATATTAACATGTGCAACGCACGTGCACTTTTACTAGTTAAACTAAAAGTAAAAAAGGTTTTGCTTATGACTTTTTAACAAAAGTAACTTTCATCTTTATACCTTCCCACCACCGCTAGGACCACCACACAACCTCTTATGTTGATGTCACCACTCACCAACACACACTCCTCCACCGCCACCTCTACTTTAACACCAAACCAACTCCACCACCACACCGACAGCCGCTAACTCCTCCACATCCACCAACTCGAGCATCGCTTCATCTATCATCATCACCAACTCCACCCCCACCACCTCCCTGCCACCAATAAGAATTTCAGGCTACCATCGTCACCACATAACCACAACTATCTCCCCATCAACACCACAACTTGTGACGACCAAGATCCACATGTTATAATATTGTCCGGTTCTAAGCTTAGGTCTCCGACTTCTTCACCAGTAGAGCTCATTGTCAGGACTTTTCTCTATCCAATGTGGAACTGTTATACAACCACCCCGACTTCACCAACTTCTTCACCAACTTCTTCACCGATACAGCAGGTAAGTAGGTATTTTATCAAATTAATTTTTAACTTTATGTCTTTAAGTTGGTGTTTATCAAACTATCTTTTCTGAGTAATTTTTATCCAAATAAAAATTATGTTTAATAGAAGACAATAATGCTCCAGTTTGTTTTTAGTTTGACAAGTACCACTCTACTCCATCAATCAATCATTTCAAATAATATATTTTGTAACAGTTTTTCGCTTAAAAAATATATTATTTTAATAGAATTATTAAATAATTTATAATAGAATTATAAAGATTCATAAAAGTTAATTACAAAATAACTTTACTCTTAATTCAATAATTATATCTTTCTTAATTAATTTATCTGTCAGGTTGTACCATCGAATAGATGGTGTAGCTCACAATTCAGCCACCTCCATTGAAGATTTGAGCCCCATTCTCATCTAATATAAGGGAATGCAATTCTCCTTGCAATAGCGACACAAGAGTACGTATCAGGACATATTGATCGTGTACTGCTAATAGTGCACGTCTCAATCTCAATATGTTTGTAAGTTTAGCACTAAGCTCTTCATAACTCAACTATTTTTCACGTCTTTGCTCATTGCTTCCCTTCAGATATTTACTAATCTTCCTCTTTTCCTACTACCAGTGTCTGCTTTTGACCTCCGTTGGATATATCCAAATCACCTCAAGTTAAAGCCTATAAGCTTGACCCATATTGTTAGAAACTTTAGGATCTAGGCTTGAGTCACATGATCAAGAGAATCATAGTCTATGTTACCTCTCGTCTTCTCTAAGTTTGCCTTTACATGAGAATAGACTAGGTTAAGAGAAAGAGGGGACGATAGTCTCCTTTAAATAGTCACCTCTATTCCCAACCCATCAAGGAAAGAATGTGGAGGCATATTACTTATATTAGGAAATTAATTACTTGCCTCTTATTGCCTCCAGATACTTGTGATTAAAGGTCTAACACAGTTTGTGGGAACCCAAAAGATGGGTTAAGGCATTGATTACAAATATTCAATATTCTCCCACTTTGTCCACACCTTAATTCATTTGAAATTATTATTTTTTAAATAACTCTCTCGGTTGACAAACTTTGAAAAACGGATGGCCATTCATTTTAATTTTTTGAAAAATCATTGACCTCCATTATCTCGATATTTCTTAATAAGTAACCAAGTTAAAAAATACTACTAGTTAAAGATCATGACATACAAAGTATTTCATCTTATTGAATTGATATTAGGCTATCCATGATTACAAAATCATCATTAATGAACCTACGTATTTACTTAGTGATATTAGACAGCGCATATATCTGTGTCATTCATATATTCATTCATGCTTCATACCCTCAACCCTATGTTGTTCCTAATACATTATTGGCTTTCCGTTGAGACTCCCTGTCACTAATCTATCATAATGACGATTTACTATTGTGGTGCCTAATCACATCTAGCTCAAGCAATCCAAGTATAACGAGGTACAACCTCACCACTCTACTACATGATAAAATCTCCATGTACAGATGGTTAGAGTATAATCATATATACTCACACGTACAATAAGAAAAGACATGATGCAATCAACAACAAAAGAAACTAACCAAAACTAAGAGACAACTCCCACTTAGGGCAAAGGTGAAAAGTGAATGATGAACTTTTTTTTAACCAATTTTCGGTCTTAAGTAATATTTTCAAAATATTATCATTGTCATTTTGTATCCCAAAGTAAGGTGTCATAACCCCTTTAGATTTGACAATGATAATCATAACTAAAAAGGGTTAAATAATTAAAAGGTAATCGACGTTGTTCAACCTTCGCTTTATGCTGCTTGCTACGTGTCATGGCCCTATCAACAGGCACAGAGATCTCTACACCTCGGCGTATAGGTCCAGACCTCTAATATTATTCTCTTGGAGTGGAGAGTATAGTTCACCGTACCGAGAGATATTGATATATGCAGACTTTACGGCTCCACTCCAAGCACGAGCCTATGGAATAAGCCTTAATTTTCTTCTTCCTTTACCCCACTCTTTTAATATTTGAATTATAATGATAATTTTGCATAATCTTTTTATTAATAAAAGGGTAGGACCCACCTATCCGCTTATTATTCATAAAAAAAACAAATAATATAATACTTTATTCATAATTTAATCTCATTTACCACCGCCCTTTGTGGGTCATCTAATGAAGTCTAGATTAGGGCTCTCAATGGTCGGATTAGGGCCAGGTTGGGGTTCAACCCGGCCCGGGTTCCCAAAGCCAGGTCCCTACCGGGTCGAGCTGGGCTTGGGCATTTTTATGGACTATTTTTCAACTGTTTTTTTCTAATAACATTTGGTTGGGCTATTTTTTGAGGGTTGATTTTTTGGACTATTTTATCTAATAAAATTTGGTTGGGCTTAAGTTTTTTTTTTCCTAATAAAAGTTTGAAGGTTAAATTTTTAATTAAATAATTATATTAATATTATTGAGGCTCAAGTACATGCTTTTATTCAAATATTTCATTATAGTTTGTTGCACAATGGTTATAATGAACAACAGTTGCTTGAAAGGACAATAGTTGCACAACGATTTTTATGGACAACGGTTGCACAATGGTTATAACGGATAACGATTAATCTCAGGGCATTTAATTAAAAGGAATTTTTTTTTAACTTTAAAAGGATATATATATTATATCCGGGTCGGGTGCAAGTAGAACACTCAACCCAAGCACGGCCCGTATTGATCCGGGTTGCAACATGTTTAGCCCAGCCAGGATACCGGGCCGGGTTTACTTAATAGAAAGTACTACTTTTTCCAAGCCGGGGTGCGGCCAAAATCAGGGCCAGCCCGACCCATTGAGAGCCCTAGTATCTATCCTAATCAAGCATTTTTTTCCCTTTCACTATTACTATATGTCCGGGCCGAGTTTACTTGATAGAAAGTACTATTTTTTCTAGGCCGGGTGCAGCCAAAATCAGGGCCAGTCCGGTCCCTTGAGTGCCCTAGTCTCTATCCTAATCAAGCAATTTTTTCCCCTTCACTATTACTATATGTAATGTAATAATTAATAAATATTACTCTAATTTTTTCACTTCCTCGATTCAACGATTTAAAATCTTCATATGAACTAACTTGGGGAATTGGTTAGTGCACGTGAAAAATGGCATTTGATCAAACTCATTTTGATCTTGGAAGATGTGTGACCAATGTCTCACCCTGTGTTACTTAATTCGCTCACTCACCCAATCTCACATTGAATACAGTGAATCAAATTCGACATAACAAGCAAATTTTGAAATTTATCTCTACGAATTGGATTCATTTAAAATTTTAAAAGCATAAAAACATGATTTGAACTTAAGATTTTATGTAATTAATAAATAATTTTAAAACTCATCCTACTATAGAGACCTGAGAATTGCAAACCCAAATTAGAATCCCAATTTAGAATCAAGCTAATCAATGAACTAAGTAACTATGGTCCCATGTACTCTTATCTTAGCTTTATCTTATTCAGAACATTATATGAGACCTACTTTCCCTAAAGAGAACAGCCTACATCCATTTCTTCAGGCAGGCGTTTTATCCACTGCTCACTAAGAGCCCTGACAGCTATAAATGTCAGCTTTTGATAAGATTGGCCCCTTCTAGTGGTTGTTAATCGCTCGTTGCACACAGCTTTGGCCAATCCAAGTGGTCCAGCTTTCAATCCATCATTGGCACGTCTCAACTAACAAATCACACATATAAGAGGATTGGAATATCTAAAATGTGCACTTTAATTTCGACCATTAAAAAATATACTCAACCATCTATATTAGTGTATAGGTCAAATTTGACTCCTGTGAGTATAATTTTTGGCACATTGTAACTCTAACTCTCAATTGGATCTATCACTTTGTTACCTTAGATTGCCTCAAAAGATGTGCCATGTGGCCTAAAATTGGGGCAGGCACTCTCAATTTTTCTGATCAACATCACTTTTAATAATGCCATTTTGTTTGTGTCATCTACTTTCAAACTACACATCACTCTCCTGCAGCTTGCAAACCCTACACCTACCTTACTCCTTAGTCTTTAATTATTTGTAGATCATTTTAGTTATTATCATGAAAATTGATGGAGCTCAATTTGATTTTTTAAGTTAAGATAAGTTTAGCTTAAAATAAAAACAATAATAAACCAAGAAACCAAAAAAAGTGAAGCTCTTAAACCTAGTTTCTTTTCCTTTTTTTTCTTTCTAATTTCTTAGGTCCCTCCATTTTCTTTTAGGTTGTGTTTGGATAGGGGAGGAATGGAAATGGGAGGAAAAGAAAGGAAAAATTATAGAATTTCCTTTTTGGCAACAAATTTGAGCCACCGAAAATTAATTAGAAAATATTTTAGTTTCCTATCCTTTGGAAAACTTCAAATCCCTTTAAAATAGGGGGATTTCATAGAAAATCTCCTTCTGTCTCTCTCTTTTTTTTTTGTTTTTTGTGACCTATCCCTCTTGCTCTCTCTTATCTCTCTATCCTCTCTCTATTTGTTATCTCTCTATCCGTTCTCTCTCTCTCTCTCCGATTCTTTCTCTCTCTATCTCCTCAAATCTATCTGATTCTCTCTCTCTTTCTATCTGATTCTCTCCCTATCTCCCCGAATCTATATCTCTCTCTCTCTCTCTATCTGATTCTCACTCTTTCTATCTGATTCTCTTTCTCTCTCTCTCTCTCTCTCTCTCTCTCTCTTGGACAACTTACGATAGTCAATGGGTGCTTCAAAGCTGGGTCAAGTGTACCATCAGGTCAGGTTGGGTAATAATAAATTTGATCTGTTGACAACGAAGGTGCTCTTTCCAATTTTTGGCTTGTTGTGTTATGTACGAGCTATTATGCAATCCAAACATCGAAAAACAACGATTTCCTTTTGATTCCAAAGGGCCTAGAATCTATGGGATCTTCAAATCCATTTCCACCCTTTTCTTGGAAAAGATCCAAATAGACCCTTGAGGTTTGTTTGGATACGGGGAAGGAAAGGTATTGAGAGGAAAAGAAAATAAAATCTACCCATTTCTCCTGTTTGGGTTGGAAATATAATTGAAAAATAAACCCCCTTTCCCTCCTCCGAAAATGATTTCCGATGGAAAGGAGTCCTAAAATCTCTCTCTCTCTCTCTCATAGTTTCTCTCTCTCTCTCGCAACATATTCAAGTTTTGGTTTGGTGTGTGACATGTACACCAGCTATTATGCTCCTTTTCTATTTTATGTGTTATTATTCAATCTAAACACCAAAAAACGATGCATTCCCAAAGATTGGAATCCATCGGATCTATAAATCCATTTTCATGTAAAATATTGAAACAAAGCCTTAAGATGGGTTTAGTTTGATGAAAAATAGATCTCATTTGCAGATACTAAAAAATGGGCAGCAATCAAAGTGTTAGGACCCAACTATCAAATGATCAAAATTTGAGCTTCCATAATCATCCGATCATAGTAACGATAACAGGTGATGGGGCCCATAATCTGCAAAAAGAAAAATCAATACATCTCTCTACTTCATGCAGCTAAGAATCCCACATCTCATCACCATCTGTTAAACTAGAGGGTGGATTAGCTGGTTTTAGGTACCTGACCCTAGTGCTAATGGTAGCACTCAGGTCAATATCCTTCCGTCCAAATGGTCTAGTCTCAGGAGCGACACTGCTATTTAGAGCATACAAATCAATGAAAGCTCACTTCGACTTTCCACTAATTAAGTGCTCAAAATTATCAACGCAGTAACTAAGGTTGTCTGCTTGACATTGACCCAAGTGTGGCCACGTAGTAGTTGTGTCAGGTGCCTTATATTAAGTTAGAAAAATTGCAAATGGTTCGCAGGTTTTGTGCAAGCAAAGTGCAGGCGGTTGATGTGGAGCAAAGTGACTGGCTGCCCTGACCTGCATTGCTTGGGCCACACTGCACTTGCTGCCAATTGTGTCGCGACAAGTCAACCGCCTGCACAAAACCTGTCTGCCATATAACACTGTTCATTAAGTTATGGTGAGAAGATGGTAATCATGAGAGAGTTGCATTGAAGCAACAATCTTATCACTATGACATTGAGAATATTGGAAATTACATTTGATTTATATCATAAATTACAAGATTATTTTTATCCCTTCTGAGAATATATAAGAAATAATAAAAGTTTATACATGCTGGCTGTTGGAAGCAACGAATTCCTCACTGGACTGTCTTTGACTTCGATCACCTAGAACGAACTCTATGATCAACTTGGCTACAGAGTTAGGCTTCTCTATATGAGGAAGATGGCCACAATCTGGTATCTGATGCAGAACAGAGTTCGGTAGTTCATCGTGCAGTTTCTGCATGGGGAGTAAAAAAGAAAAAGTCTGCAATTAACTCTTTTTCCTTTACAGGGTATATATATAGTAAAGAAAACACAAAGTGCAAAAATCATGAAGCAGATAGAGAATCCTCATCCACAATATTCGTAAAATATGGATTCCACAAATAGATTTTAATGTGTTTCAAGCTGCAAACCGGTGACTGCTTACAATTTCGGTGTACAACTTTCTTCATGGATTGATATTAAAGCAGTTTCATCAAGTACATATTATAATTTTTTTTTCATCTTCAAGGGATTACTCTTGCCTCTAGAATGGCTTTGCTGATGAGCTACGGATCTAATTCAATCAAAATTTTCCCAAATCGAATCAAGCTCGAGCCTCGCCTATGGCAATGTAGATAAATCCATACAACATTGAGGTCCCAATTATGGTCCAAATTAAACAACCACCACCCGCAGACTTAACTCTAACTTAGGTGGTTATGATCAGGTTTTTGCCATCTCACCTCACATATCTCTGAAATCTAATCAATCTCTTTAGAAACTTCTGACATTATCTTCAAATGGGAAAGGGATAGAAAGTCATCCTAGTTATCAGGCTTCTCTTCAGTAGGGAAAGAGGGACTGTCCTCACCAAGTATACAGATTCCTCGTGGCAAATAGCCTTTTGTCTATTTTAGAGTTCATTGATAGATGGAATATGGATCCAACAACAATTCTATTTGAACCAATGAGTCCCAGTTCAGTCATTAAAGGCACCAAGATTCATCGATAGACACCAATGGAAAGAAGACAAGGGCGGATGTGATATCAGATTTTAGGGACTGGAACCTGAAACTAGGGTTGTTGCAGCTGAGAAATCCTCCAACGAAGACCCTTTCAAAGGAATTAGAAAGGAGAAGGCTTGAGGGAGGAGATGAAGTGCCCAATTTCGGTCTATCATCAAGCCTCAGACTAGGACTGAGGTTTTAAAAGTCATATTTCAGATGAGGCAAGTTTATGTTATTGACTATTTTTTGTGCATTGAAAATATCTGTAATGAGTAAGCAACAATTTGAAAAACTAAAGGCGAAGATAGGAAAGTGATCTCCGTCCCCAATAGGCTTGGTTTGAATACCAAATTCTGTTGCAACCACTATGCCTCACCCTCTGATCTTGTGTATAATTATCTTGTCGATTTTTTCAGCTATGATACAGTTTACATAACAACCTCCACTTTGATTCTATGGCCCCCTCCGTTGTTGCTAATAAGATGCCATAGCAATCAAATTGGTGAGACTGAGATCATTCAAATCTTAGCAGAAATCTGTTAATATCTTTGTTTATTTTGTAGGGAATTGAAGTCCTAAAAGAAAAAAAGTGCAAAAATAGAAGAAGAAAATTCTGTCCAAAATCGCTCTAAGCGACTTCTAAAGTTGCTAGGCTTAAACTTTCTGTTGAAAGTTGCTCAAGCGACTTTGATTCTCGCTCGAGTGACTTATTGCGACTTTCTCAGTTTTGAATCCCTGACGACTCGGTTGGAAGCATTCTGGGGACTTTAAGAAACCTATATAAGGATCCTAGGGTTCCATGTAAAAAGACATCTTTTTGGAAGAGACGGAGAACACAAAAAGGCATCAAGGAGAGGTCACGAGATGTGGATCTTCATCAACATTGCATCCTCGAGTACAAGCATGAGCGGCTAAATCCGTCGTCTAGGGTAGCGATGAAGCATTGCTTCGTGATAGGTTTTGTAGTTTGAGTTAATTATATCTTCTTGTAAGACGTTGCACTTTTGAAGTTGTCAATGAAATATATTATGGATGTTCTGGTCAATTGTTTCTTTTCTAAATTTCTTGTAGAAATATAATAGAAATAATTTAACGTTTTGGCAGATCTAGATCTGTGATCTTGGGACGACCATGGCGCAACGTGAATCCACGTTATTGATGTCGCGTGACTAGACACGACAATCTGAGATAAGACGAATCATCACTAGTGGATGAGTCATACTAGATCTTAGTTGTCCTTGTAATATGATCAAGAGATAATGCTTTTGCGAGATCTGAAAGTGCTTGTAGCACTGTAAAGATATGTCTTCATAAGATATAATTAACCTAACTCAATTTCGTCTCACTAGGGCTATGTAGAGTTACGGAACCCTAGACCTGTTTTCCTATAAGAACTCTAAACCTCACTCAGACAATTTCTAGTTTATGTTTTATGGCTTTAAAAATTCTTTTGCAAGATCAACCATTGTTGTAGGAAGCAACAGTTTAATTAAGTAAGATTCTTATCCAGTCCCTGTGGATATGATACCCCTATACAAGCCCTAAGCAACACGCTTGTGCACCTGCACGGGTTAAGGTTGACCAAATTAATCAATCAAATTTTGGCACTGTTGCCGGGGACTGGTAATGGAAAACCAATTAGTTATAGAGTTGTCTTTATATAGTTTAGTTTAGTTTAGGATTCCTTTTTTTCTTTCTACATAACGAATCTTATGTTTACTGTTTCATTGCAGGGTAAAAGGAACTAGCGATGTACTTTGACTGAGAAGTCGCATTTCTTTGCATCGATTTTGATTCAGAAAGCATATTAAAAGTTATTGTTTTTGTCAAGATAGTCTAGAGGTATTCAAGTTAGTGTTGTTTATGACTGTTCTTAGTGTTTATGCTTGGGAGATGTTCTTAGTTTCCCGCATCGAGCCCCTTAACCTCGAGTTAGAGCAGACTCTTCGTGTCAATCGGACCATAGCACGTCTAATTGTTGATAACCAATCCAATCCTGAAATGGTTGAAGAAGAGGAACCACTGCCTCAGCTAAAAGAGTACTATGCTCCTAAGGCTTCTGTTTCACCCTCTTGTATCAGGTTGCCTATGGTTGGGAATAATCATTTTGAGATTAAACCTTCCATCATTCAAATGCTCGTCTTTTTATGGGCTTAGCAATGATAATCCCTATAAGCATCTTGATGACTTTATGGAGATCTGCACTACCTTCAAGTCGCAGAGTTTGACTAATGATGTTGTACGGCTAAGACTCTTCCCATTTTCATTGAAAGATAGGGCTAAACAGTGGCTCCACTCTTTACCCATGGGTTCAATCACTGATTAGACACAGATGCACAAAGAATTTCTCAAAAAGTATTACCCTAAAACTAATCAAATGACGAAAGCAATCACCTCCTTTACTCAGCTCAGACGAGCAATTTCATGAAAGTTGGGATACTTCAGGGCCTGATTCGTCAGTGTCTGCATCATGTCGTACCTTGTTGGCAACTGGTACAAAAATTTTATGAAGGGCTTGATGAGCAAAACCACCACATGGTAGATGCTTCATGTGGAGGGACCTTTTTAATGAAAAATGGGAATGAGGCTTGGCAACTTTTTGAAAACCTCAATGAAAACTCATTGCAACATGCAGCAGTGAGTTGATTTGACATTAGGACACCTAATATTACTCTTGTTTCCCGAAAGGGGAGTGCAATGGAGGTGAACCACACAGTCGAACTTTCTAACAAGGTTAACCTCTTGACTAGAAAGCATGGCCAACTTATGGTTGTAGGCCAACCACCTGCACCAGTCACCTCTGAAGCATGTCTTTTATGCTCCAGCCCCACTCACTCTCTAAATGAATGCCCGTCAGCCCATTTGTATCCAGAATTTGTTCAAGAGCAATTAAATTATGCTCAAGCATTCCAACGACTGGATAATAGCCCTTACTCCAACACTTATAATCCCGATTAGAGGAATCCTCTGAACTTCTCATGGCGAACACCTAATCAGGCCACCAATTTCTAGCAACCTCCTCGGCCTAATTTCCAAGGCAATACGTCCAGTTTTCAGCATCCTTCACGAGAACTGGTATATTCACAACCCCTTAAAATGACAAATTTCGAGGAGAAGGTCTAGTCTACGTTACAAGAACTTCAATGTCAAATGCAACTTTTACACACACACGCACACCTAATCAATATCCAAGCTAGAGTCCCAAATAGAACAACTAGCTAATACCATTAATAAGAGAGAAGAGAATCAGTTGCAAGTCAACCAGTGAATAATCCCAAGGGGCAGTTTGCTATGGACACTAAATCCCCCAATGAACATGTCCAAGTTATAACTACAGTAAAGAGTGGACAAGAGGATCAAGAGAGGAGTGGTGTGCAAAAGGAAGAAGCTCATTCCTTCCTCTTATACTGAGGTACTTGTGTCTAGTGTCCTGAGGTACCTTATGTACCTAAGGCCCCGTTCCCACAATGCCTAGATAAACCTTCTCCTTTTACCCATTCTGGTGCCAAAACGGAGGAGTTGATGGAAACATTTCGTTAAGTGAAGACTAATCTTCCATTACTTGAAGCCATCGAACATGTACCGCATACGCCAAGTTTCTCAAGGATATATATAAGCGTAAGTTCAGATTTCATGTCTCAAAAAAGGCCCTGTTAACCGAACAAGTAAGCTCCATCTTAAGAAATGACACTCCACCCAAATTTAAGGATCCAGGTGAGCCCACCATCTCATGCATCATTGAAGACCACTCCATTGATAGGGCCCTTCTTGAGTTAGGTGCGAGTGTCAATCTCTTACCTTATTCAGTCTACGAGAAACTAGGGTTGGGTGATTTGCAATCCACGTCGATGACTCTCCAGCTAGCCGACAGGCCCACTCAAAAACCTCGTGGGTGATCGAGGACGTCTTGATCCGGGTTGATCGGTTTTATTTCCTGGTTGACTTTCTCGTTTTGTATATGGAGCCCACTCCACAAACTGAGCCATAAAATTGCAGTTATACTTGGTCGTCCATTTTTTGCAACGACCAATGCATACATAAATTGCCGTACATGGTTGATGGATGTTTCCTTAGGAAACATGAAAGTCAAATTGAATGTTTCTATGGATCAAGCCAGTCAACGAAAAATACCGAGTCTAAGTGTTTCATGACCGATCAGCTCGCTGAAATTGTTGAGGAAGCAATTCCTTATGAGCTTGCACGGGATGCCTTAGAGCTTGCCTTTTTTCACTATGGAAGGGACGACCTCGATTTAGGCACATCTATTGAGGAAGTGAATCATGTGTTAGCCTCGACTCACATTTATGGAAGGCTTGGGTAGAACCTTCCCCCACTAATTCCATCTTGAAGCCTTCCATTGAGTCTCCACCTATACCTGAGTTAAAATCACTCCCTTATACACTCAAGTATGCATTCTTAGGTCCGCAAGACACCCTTCCTATCATCATATCCTCCAGTTTGTTTATCAAACAAGAGAGTAAATTATTGGAGGTGCTTGCAAATAAAACTGTAAATTAGAGTTTAGTGATAGGAAGGGGGAAGAAGAATAAAGAGAAGAGAGTAGAGTTGAGTCAATGTGACTCAAATCCCAATGCACAATGTTATTTATACCATCTTAGCATGTTGACGTATTACATAGCTTCTGAGTTAAGTGAGTTGTACAACTTAAAATTCACTTAACTAAGCACACACGTAAAGTTACTTACTACACACCCATACAATAGAAATAGCATCACCAAAACTCCCCCTCAATTTGGAGTATAGATACCGATCATACCCAACTTGAAGATGTCAAAAGCCTCTTGCCACCAACACCTTTAGTCAAGATATCGGCAAGTTGATCCTCAGTTCTAATTTGAGGAATACTGATTTCTTTGGACTCTACCTTCTCGCAAATATAGTGGCAGTCTACCTCAATATGTTTTATCCTTTCATGAAAGACGGGATTCTCTATAATATGATGGGCGGCTTCATTGTCACCATACAAGAAAATTGGAGAGGATACAACTCCCAAGTCTGACAAGATGAATTTAAGCCACATCCCTTCTCTCGCACCTTGGGACATGGTGCGGTACTCCCCCTCGGCACTGGAGTTTAATATTACATGTTGCTTCTTAGATTTTTATGTGACCAAATTACCCCTCAAGAATGTACAATATCCTGTAGTTGATCTCCTATCATCCAGAGACCTGGCCCAATCGGCATTAGTGAAAATTTTTACATCCAAATGACCACAATTTTTATAGAGAAGGCCTTGCCAGGACTTCCTTTCAAGTATCTCAGGATCCTGTGAACAACCTCCAAATGTATTGTCCTTGGCGAGTGTATATATTGACTCATCACACTTACTGCATAAGCAATGTCCGGACGGGTCATGGTTAGATAAATTAGTTTACCAACTAATCTCTGATAGGTACGCAGATCCTTGAGAAGATTACCTTCTTCACAATTTAATCGGTGATTTTGCTCAATAGGGGTCACAGTAGGCCTACACCTCAAAAACCCTATATCATGAAGGAGGTCTATGGTATACTTCCGTTGGGATAATGAGATGCCCTTCTTAGATCTCGCCACTTCAATGCCAAAGAAATATTTCAAGCTCCCCAAGTCTTTAATTTCAAACACTCTGCTTAAATACTCCTTCAGTTTAATAATCTCGTGACTATCATCTCCAGTAATGGTGATATCATCAACATAAACTAGTATGACAGCCGTCTTGATTCCCCTTTTTACAAATAGAGTGTGATCATAGTGACTTCTTCAGTACCTGAATCTCATAATAACATCACTAAAATATTGAAACCAGGCCCTTGGGGATTGTTTTTATCCATAGATAGATTTCTTCAATCTACACGCTTTTCCCTTCTCCCCTTCTTTTACAAATCCAGGAGGAAGGTCCATGTAGACTTCTTCCTTGAGATCACCATAAAAAAATGCATTATTCACATCAAGTTGAGAGAGCGGCCAGTCTTTGTGGGGAACCAGGGATAACAGTACCCTGATTGTGTTGGATTTGATTACAGGTGCAAAGGTGTCCTAATAATCAACTCCTTGTGTTTGAGTGTACCCCTTCGCTACAAGCCTTGCTTTATATCTTTCGACAATACCATCGGGTCTATACTAAACTGTATACACCCATTTTGCAACCAACAACTCTTTTTCCTTCTGGAAGTTCAACAATTTCTCATGTTTGATTTTGTTCCACCTCCTGAATCATAGCATCCTTCTATTTTGGTTGCAATAAGGCATCAAAAATAGTAAAAGGAAGGGTGATATAATCAAGAGAACAAATAAAATCATAATGAGATGATGAGAGATTGTGATATCACACATACTGATGGGATGACGAGTACACGATCTATGAAGTTTTATTTGAGCAATAGGTAGATGAAGGTCAGAAACAAGAGGACCCTCTTCGGGTAAAGGATCCTGGTCAGTATTCTGAGAAGCAGACTCATCTACAGTCTCATGCACAGTAGCTTCAACAATATTGTTCTTGTTCCTTCGCACATACATCTTTCCCTTTCATATTTATCAAAGGTGGGTTGTGTGTTTTGTTGTGGCTCAACAACTTCATCATCCACTTCTTCACCACCTGCACCATCTCCCATAGGTAAAGCTCTAAGCATCTCAG
This sequence comes from Chloranthus sessilifolius, assembly GCA_021018995.1. Taxonomy (NCBI): domain Eukaryota; kingdom Viridiplantae; phylum Streptophyta; class Magnoliopsida; order Chloranthales; family Chloranthaceae; genus Chloranthus; species Chloranthus sessilifolius. The sequence continues at coordinate 88,808 of JAJIZI010000016.1, read as the reverse complement.
AGTGCTCTTCATTTTTAAATTGATTCTCCCCCTGAAGGGGACTCGGAGGACTGGAAAAATGAGTGCCCTCAAAGAATATGACATCCATGGTGACTATCACATGATGAGTGAGAGGGTCAAAGCACTTGTATCCTTCTGAGAATATGGATACTCAATAAAAATACACTTAATAGCCTTGGGATCAAGTTTACTCCGCTGAATATTAGGGATATGTGCAAAACACAAGGAACCAAAGATACGTGGAGGCACCAAGAACAGAGGTTGATGAGGAAACACAAGTTGGAAGGGAGAATGTCCTTCCAGAATAGGTGTAGGCATTCGATTGATGAGATAGGCTACGGTAAGGACGGCTTTACCCCAGAGATGTTTAGGAACCTTCATATCAAACAACAAAGATCGAACAACTTCAAGAAGATGCCTATTTTTTCCCTCAACAACCCCATTTTGTTAGGGGGTATAAGGACAAGTAGTTTGCCACACAATTCCATGAGAGTGAAAGTAAGATTGGAGAATGTGAGAAATATTCCCCACCATTATCCGATCGAAGGACCTTAACATGCCTATGAAATTGTATGCAAACTAGTCTGTGAAACATAGGAAAAATAGGGGCAACTTCATCTTTGGTGCACATAAGAAAGAGCACAGTGAGTCTAGTACAGTCATCAATAAAAGTCACAAAATAAGGATAGTCATTCAAAGCAGTAACAAGGGAAGGTCCCCACACATCAGAGTGAATAATCTCAAAATGAATAGTACATTTACTACCACTCAATGGATAAGAGTAGCGAACATGTTTAGATAATTGACAAGTCTCACAATGTAACAAAATGTAACAAACGACTATCAAATCCATTAAATTTTGTTAGAAATAAAAGTTTCAGACGACTACTATGAGGATGGCCACAACGAGAGTGCCACAATCTTGCACCATCAACAGAAACCACCATAGCTACAGGAGGAGATGTACCATGTAAATCTTGAAAAAGGTAGTCCCTTCTCTTCAGTACCATGACCAAGGATCTTCCTCGATTTTAAGTCCTGAAAAACACAATATAAGGGAAAGAATGTTACACTACAATGTAAGGAGTTAGTAATTTTATTGGCAGATAATAGATTCATAGGTATGTTAGGAATCAAAAGAGTAGAGTCAAGAGACAATGTGCCTAATTGAACACTCCTTTTACCCTTTACAGGGACAAGGGATCCATCAGCAATGCGAATATAAATAGAATAAAAAAGGTTAGACACAAATGAAAATAAATCAGTCATACCAGACATGTGATTCGTAGCCCTAGAATTGATGATCCATGGGGACTAAGAGGTCACATGAGCAGACCCATAGGTAGTTGACTTGGCGATGTGGGAGGAAGATGCGTGTCCCTGTGTCACCGTCATATGCTAAAGGCGGCCCTGGTGATCCTGAAGTAGGGATACTCTGACTACCAACTTGATTAGGAATTTCCTCAGTAGAGGATTGGAATGCACGACTTGGGAGGAATTTTGGTTTCCCATGTAATTCCCAACATCTTTCTCTGATATGACCCTTCTTACTACAATGAAAACACAATAATTTTTCTCTTTCTTCACATGAGAGGCCCCCACGACCTCCACTTCTACCACCAGATTTGCCTCCACCACGACCAAAAGAAATGAAGGATGGTAGGGCAGATCTCTTAGATACATCATCACCAGGTATCTGCATAAACGGTTGTCTGCTCTTCTCATGCTGAAGGAGGGCATACACGGTACCAAGTGAAGAACACTCCTCTCTTCTTAAAATGTTTGATTTAACATTCTCATATTCAGGTTTAATCCCTTTTTAGAAATCAAACACTCTCCTCCTTTCAGTATTTTTACTAGCCTTGCTGGCACACAAGCTGCACAGTTCTTCTTCTTGATACTGGGCTAATTCATCCCACAAACTCCTCATTTGAGTGTAATACTCTCCAATAGTCTTATCACATTGCTTCATAGTGTTAATTTTGTCACTAACTTGAAACATTTTTGTGTGGTTTTGTTTCTGCGAGAACACATCCCTCATAGTCTCCCATAATTGTTTGGCATCACTGGCATACATAAAGGAATCACTTATGTTTGCTTACATTGAGTGTAGCAGCCATGTCATGACAGTTACATAGTCATTTTCCCAATCAACATACTTAGGGTCATTTTCTCTGGGCTTTGGGATAGTCCTGTAAATGTAACCTTTTTTTTCTTCATCCCTAAGTACATAGCAACAAATCGTGACCACGAAAGATAATTGGCTCCATTCAATTTCTTAGTAGTAATTTGTAAGCTATGAGAGATATCTCCCCCACCAACAATCCCAGATTTATTCTCATCCATGATTAATATATCTCGAGATCAAAACAATTCAAAAATAAAAGACCCACAGCTTCCAAAAAAAATTCAACACTGCCTCAGGTCGCGCGAGCAACCTCACTTTTTGCTTGAGCGAAACTACTCAGAAAAAAAATATCAGATCTTCAGCTAAATGTCGCTCGAGCGGACTTGGATGTCACTCGAGTGATACATCACAGAAATCAGGTCAGATTTTCAGCTAGATGTAGCTAAAAAATGCTAAAAAAGATCCAAAAATAGGAAAAAATATACCATCAATCTTATATGATGATTCCGGTCGAACTTGGTTCAATCCCGAGCTTCTTTAAGCCTTCACTAATCACGGGGATCCAAAAAATACCAAAAACATACTTTTCTTTAGAAAACCCGTCGAAACTCCATGTTTTCGGCCTCAATGGCTTCGAGCAAGAAGAGGAAAATGGAGAGGGAAAAGAGAATAATGATCAACCGCCCCCCCCCCCCCCCCTAAAAAAAAAAAATAAAAAAAAAATTGTGAGAAAAGAGGTCACCTGGTTGACCTTGCTAACGTCAACATGATGATGGCATGCTGACGTCGGCGATGACGTGGATGTCTTCAAAGAGTTTCTAGGGTTCAAGTTTTGTTGTCTCTGATATCAAGATAAAACTGTAAATTAGGGTTTAGTGATAGGAAGGAGGAAGAAGGAGGAAGAAGGAGAAGAAAGAGAAGAGAGATATTAGGGTTGAGTCAATGTGATTCAAATCCCAATGCACAATATTATTTATACCATCTTAGCATGTTCACGTATTACATCTCTTGAGTTAAGTGAATTGTACAACTTAAAATTCACTTAACTACACGCACCTAAAGTTACATACTACACACCTATACAATAGAAATAACATCACCAACACTTGCTAGGTATAAGAGTGCTATAGGATGGACAGTTTCTTATTTAAAAGGAGTCAATCCTTCTGCATGCATACACTGTATACATCTGGAAGAGCAATCAAAGCCTTCCTAAGAAATGCAACGGCAATTGAATGAAGGAGGTGGTAAAGAAGGAAGTAGTTAATGGTGCGAAAACTAACACAATGCAATGCTAGGGCTGAGATTAATAGAAAATTAATATGAACAATTAAAAGACAATTTTCTTTAAAAGGTTATCATATAAAATAGCAATGGAAACTCTAGCCCGAACTAGTGTTACTTTTGCATATGTTTACTATCAGATCTAGAAGATTAGGATTCTTAATGAACGGCTAGATTTTTGACAGTTTTAGGATTTCAAACGAACTCACAAGTGGGTTCTTTTGAATCCGTGCTAAAATAAAGGAAAATAGTGAATTAAATGATAAAATGGATAGGTTAGGGTTTATATACTTACGCAACTCATAGATCAAGGAAGATAGAAGGGAGAGAAAAGTTGGCCTCGCACCAAACCGCACATGAGACGAAGAATCGCTCCTTGGTTGAGGGAATCACACCCTCACAGACAGTTTAATCAATACTCTCAAACTTTGCAAAGCAAATTTTCATTAACCACCAATAATAAAAGTGTTTTTACAAGCCTTTAAATAGACAAAACAAACCCTAACTTAAAATAAAAGAGTCCTAAAAACTTAAAACACTAAAATGACAAGTTTTGCTAAAGAAAACCAAAATCTCGTCTTTTGGCGGATGTATCTCACGCGGTCGATCGATCGATCAATTTTAGAATCGATCAATCGACTGATAAATAATAAATTCGCCCGAAGGCTCTATCCACAATCGATCAATCAAATGTTTGAAATCGATCGATCGACTGAGAAGAATAAGTTCGCCAAAAAACCCTGTTCTCAATCGATCGATCGAATGTCTAGGATCGACCAATCGACTAAAGCACGCCTTAATTCTTCCAGGACGCTTTCACAGTCTTCTTTGGCCTTCGATAGGTTAAGGGCGGCTGCTTGAATCGGATGTCCTCATCAGTTAAGTTATTGGATGCAGGTATTATATACCCCATATCTGATATTGAGTGGGTAAGCCCCACCCAAGTGGTTCCTAAGAAGTCGGGAATTACAATTGTTCGCAATCCTGAGGGTATACTCGTCCCTAGGCATGAAACCACGAGTTGGCGAGTGTTTATTGATTATAGAAAATGGAATTCTATGACGAGGAAGGATCATTTCCCTTTGCCATTCATTGACCAAAACTTGGAGAAACTGTCAGGGCAACGGTACTATTGCTTCCTTGATGGATATTTTGGGTACAATCAGGTACTCGTCTTCCCTGGGGACCAAGAGAAGACAACCTTTATGTGCCCCTTCGATACATTCACGTACCGAAGGATGCCTTTTGGGCTTTGTAATGCACCGGCTACCATCCAGAAGTGTATGCTAGCCATCTTCTCGAACATAATTGACACATTTTTTGAGGTGTTATGGATGACTTCAGTGTTTTTGGTCCATCTTTTGAAGAACGCCTCCATAATTTGTCCAAGGAACTCAAGCAATGTGAAGAAACCTTGGGAAAAGAGTCATTTTATGTTTCAAGAGGGAATAGTCCTTGGGCATGTCGTGTCCAAGCGGGGTATCGAAATAGATAGAGCCAAGGTTGACCTGATTGCGAATTTGCCACCACCAACATCGGTAAAGCTGATTTGATCTTTTTTATGCCATGCAGGGGCTTACAGGAAATTCATCAAAGACTTCAGTAAGGTCGCAAGACCTTTGTGCAATTTCCTTGCACAAGACACCCCGTTCGTCTTTGATGATACCTATTTGAAAGCTTTTGAGAAGATTAGAACCCATTTGTCTGCGACACCTATCATTCGGCCCCCCAATTACTCCCTACCTTTTGATATCATATGACGCCTCCAATTACGTAGTTGGAGCTGTTTTGGGACAACGTGTGAATAACGTGCCACATTATTTATTATGCTAGTAACTCTTTTTGATACTTAGGTGAACTATACCACCACTGAGAAAGTTTCTTGCAGTAGTTTATGCCTTGGCAAAAACTAAAGCCTACTTGTTGGGCACTAATGTTGTCATCATTTTCGATCATTCAGCCTTACGATAACTTTTGTCTAAAAAGGATACTAAGCCTAGGCTGATTCAATGGATCTTGTTGCTTCAAGAATTTGATTTTAAAATAAAGGATAAGAAAGGCATTGAAAATGTTATGGCAGATCATTTGTCCTGAATTATTGTCAATGGTCACCATGCTAACGAGGCTATTCAGGACTTGTTTCCAGATGAGCAACTTTTCGTTGCATCTCATATACCTCCACCTTAGTTCATGAACATCGTTAATTATCTCGTGACGATTCAGATCCCTTCCAATTGGTCCAAACAGGATAAGGACCGCTTCTTTAGTCAAGTCAAATTCTCTTACTAGAAGGATCCCGGCCTGTTCCAACATTGTTCAAACCCAATCATTCGGATATGCGTGCCTGAAAGTGAGTTCTCGAATGTTTTGAAGTTTTGTTATTCAAAGACAAGCGATGGTCATTTTGGTGCAGAAAGACGACTGCTAAAGTTTTGTAACGCGCATTCTACTGGCCGTCTCTTTTCAAAGATGCCCATGATTTTTGTCGGTCATGCAAGCGGTGTTAGCAACTAGGATCCATTTCGTGTGGCGATATGATGCCCCTCAACTCCATTTTTATTTGTGAAATTTATGTATGGGGTATTGACTTCAGGGGCCCGTCTCCGCCCGCAAATGGAAACTTGTACTTTCTCGTGGTTGTGGATTACGTACCCAAGTGAGTAGAGGCCATAGCCACGAAGACAAACGACCACAAGGTTGTTGTTCAATTCATCAAGGATAACATTTTCTCTCGATTCGGTTTCCCTCACGCAATCATTAGTGACAGAGGCAGCCATTTTTATAATCGCTCTTTTGATGCTTTCGAAGGTATGCGGTGTACATCCGATTGCCATCCCGTATCATCTACAGACCAGAGGACAAGTCAAGGTCTCGAACCAAGAGATCAAAAGAATTCTTGAAAAGACGGTTCGTCCGGACCATAAAGATTGGTCCCAAACAATTAAATGATGCTTGGTGGGCATACTGGATAGCTTACAAAACACTGATTTGCATATCTCCATACCGATTCGTGTTTGGGAAAGCATACCATTTCCCCCGGTGAAATTGGAACACCGTGCCTACTAGGCCACTAAAGCCCTCAATTTTGAAAAATATATGGTCGGTTCCAATTAGAAACTCCAACTCAGTGAGCTGAAGGAATTGTGAAATGAAGCGTATGAAAACTCCAAAATTTATAAAGAATGGATGAAAGCATTCCATTCTAAGATTATTCTTCGAAAGTTTTTTGAACCGAATAAAAAAGTTTGGTTGTTTAACTCAAAATTTCATTTCTTTCCGGAAAAGCACCGATCTAGATGGGATGGACCCTACATAATTACGCAGGTACTTCCCCATGGAGCTGTTGAAATCTCTGACCTAGATACACACCGTACACTCAAAGTTAATTGGCAGAGATTAAAACCAATGATTGAGCAAGTTAGACCCGACGAGGTGATCAACTCCACTGATCTGATCACCCCATCTTACTCATAATCGAATCAGATTTTGTCTGACTGACAACAATAAACTAAGCATTTCGTGGGAGGCAACCCACGATAGAATCATTTTTTAAGATTAGGTTGCATTGTGTGTTTAGATTAGTCTTGGTGTTTTAGGTATCTAGCAACTCATTGATCTAGTCAAAAACTATCTTTCTATTCGTATTCGCACGAGCGACTTCGGTACGCTCGAGTGAAAACCACCATTGTGAACAACCCTAAGAGTGAATTTTCTTTTGAAAGTCGTTCGAGCGATTTTGGTTGTCGCTCGAACCACCTTGAGTGCTCTAACTTACTGTTTAAAGACGCTCAAGCGACATTCATAGACAAGGGGAGAGATGCACTGCGCTAGAATGAATCGCTCGAGCGACTTTGGTTGTCACTCGAGTGACCTCCGGCATTTACTTTCAAAAGTTGTCAACCCATTTTCTCTGCACGAGTTTTCGGATTTTTTGTCTTTCTTCCTCTTCCTCGTCTGTGGCACGCATACAATCTCGTGATATCTTCCTCGTCCTTGGCATGCATTCATAGATAAGGGAGAGGTTAGGGCTGTCAACGGCCCGGATGGGCCGGGTTCGGGCCCATTTTTTTTAGGCATTTAATAAGCGGGCCGGGCTAATCCCAGATAAGAAAATGGGCTGGGTTCGGGTTGCAAAGTGTAAGGTCTGGTCCAGAAAAATTAGGTCCTTTAAAAAAAAAATCTTAAAAAATATTAGAAATCCGACCCGAACCCGGCCCGGATAGCTAACCGGGCCAGGTTCGAGCTACAATATTCCAAAATCGGGCTCGGTCCGGCCCGGCTTGGTTAGCTATCGGGTCGGGTTCGGGCCCAAATTATATATTTAAAAAAAAATGGGTCAGGTGAAAAACCCAGCCCAGCTCGTTGACAACCCTAGGAGAGGTGCATTGCACTATAATAGGGGCGTATTCGGTTCGGTTTGGTTAATTTTTGATCAAAACCACAAACCAAACCGGTCACTCATTGGTTTCTAGATTTTCAAACCAAACCAAACCGTCCAAATCTTAAACCAAACCAACCCAATTAGATTCGGTTCAGTTTGGTTCGGTCGATTTCGGTTTTCCTATAAGTTCTACTTGCACATCAAAATGTTCTCAACTTCTCAACCGGTTTTCCTATAAGTTCTACTTTACCGCTTTAGGATTTAGGAATAGGCTAAAGACAAGGGTAGGGTTTTATATACAAATATGTATTTTACTTAAATGCCCTTTAAAATTAATCAAAACCCCGGCTTCTATATATATACTTGTAACCGAAGCCAAACCAAACTTTTTGGTTTTCCTTTTTTCCAAACCAAACCCAAACCGGTACCCGTCCAAACTGGACCAAACCCGGCGGTTTGGTCGGTTCGGTCCAAAAAATGCACAGCCCTAGCTAGAATGAATCGCTCGAGCGACTTTGGTTGTCGCTCGAGTGACCTCTGGCATTTAAACTCGCTTTCAAGGGTTGTCAACCCATTTTCTCCACACGAGTTTTCGGTTTATTTATATTTCTTCCTCTTCCTCGTTCGTGGTACGCATACAATCTCGCGGTATCTTGTAGTTTCTCGCCCGTTTCTTCTACCACTCATGCGAGCGACCTATTTCAAGTTTATTTGGGTAATTTTTTTGCGAAGCAGTGAGTGCTTTGTTTGATTTGCTTTTGCATTGTTCTTGGGTGGATTTGTGGTAACAATAGAGACTCTCGTGACATCCAAAAAAGGGACCTCAAAGCGTACTCACACTGATCCTCCACAACCGCTCAAAGATAGACCTACTTCATGGTGGATGGGGAAGTCCTTTGAGAAGGAATGGACTTTTGATCGCGATTATTTCATTGATGAATCCACCAGCCAATGGGCTATGACTTAAGTGGTCAAGCCCGGTTGATGAGCTTAATGGCTCTCATTCTTCCACAGTATTACCCCTGTTTGGTTAAACTTTTCTACCAAAATCTTCAGCACAGTGGTGGGGCATATCTTATAACCAAGGTGGATGGTCAGCAATTTTGGTTTGATAGGCAGTCAATTGTCGATGCGATGGGATTTCCAAATGACTATGTACCGGGAATGGGTTTATCACCTCCATCGCCTACCCCTGCCCCCTTTTCTACCATTTTCGCTGAGATGGGCCGTGGGGAGCATGGATCGGGTCAATCTGTGTGACAAGCACAATTGCCGGCTAACATGTGGATATTGGATGTGACTTTCAAGAAGAATCTCTACCCAGTCCGTCATGATCAAGAGAGGGTAGGTGTGTTATTACAGGCATTCTACTCTATCTTTAAGCATAGGTGGTTTAATGCCAAGGCAGTGGTGATGGAGGGCAGTATTTATGCTTATGGTGCGATGCTCAAATCAGAAGCAAAAAAGGAAACCTTTGAATTAAATTTCTTATGCGAGGCAGATTTCAAAAATGTTTGAAGAATATGAGTAATTTGATGAATACACTGTGCATGGTGATGAGGAAGTCAAGACGGATAATACTGGGCAGTATGGAGAAGATGAGTGGAATGTCAGTTATCGCAAACTGGTCAAGAGTGTTAAATGTTAATGATAGAGAGAATCAGAAAGTCGCCGAGAGGCATACACAACCCCCAGCCTAACCACAGCCTCCACTACAACAGCCAGTCCAGCAACCAGCTCAGGTCGCCCCCCAGAGTGATTGGGTGGCTAGAGCTGAGTTCAGCCGCAGGATGGATTTTCAGGATGCGCTGCTCATCGATATGATGAGACACATGTTTCTGGCTGATGCTGTGAGCAGGATTGACGGGATGCTGGCTGGTAGTGCTTCCTCGCCATGAGCGGCTTGTGACGGGGGCACGCGGCGTGGCCATCCGGGTCATCCGTAGGGCCACTTTTCCTCTCCAAGTGTTGAGTATGACTGGTGCGTCAAGGCCATGAGGGCGGCACCGTATGTACTGGGCTGAGCCACGATGGCGTCGCGACATGTTGGGGTGGAGGGTGAAGACTTGGTCGCGACACGGTCGCGACATGGACGCGACATGGTCAGTTGGACTGGCGTTGCGGGGTGAATAGTAAAGTATGACAAACCAAGGGGTTTGAGGTCCTCCCGCCATTTTGCCTGAATTACTGTTTTACCCTTATATAGGGGGGACGTGAGTTGGGGTCCCCCGACCCTACACGTGCACTAGCCTCGTGGGCTTATGTGCGTGCATCCGGGCCACGCTTAGGGCGTGGTCATCCTAGCTACGTCGTGTACTAGGGCCATCGCGTTGGTGGTTCCCAACCACCTTCGAGGCGCGGGTTCTAGCCCAAAGGGGGCTCGATGTATGCTCGTCGCTGCCTATCGCTATATCTATCGTCGTTGCATGTTGCCTTACGTTCATCGTTGCCTGTTGCCTTGACAATCGGCTCTAATCAACTGCTGCTGTTGCGGCGAAGTCCGAACGTAGAGGTTGAGGTGAAGCTTGAGTAGGACAAGCCTTCCGCCCTTCGTAGTATCTGGGAATCCGCATCGCGTGCCTCATTTGAGAGAAATAGGCTGACTTAGCGCAGCGGGCATTAAGTGCCGCACGAGCTGACACTGCTAGAAGAGTGACCCCGTGACTTATGGTATTAGAGCCACAGTGATGGCTGAGATGGAAGGGACCAGCGAGGATGCAAGACGACGGACAAGAGAACGATCAACAAGGGAACGACTAGATAGTTTGGAAGCTCAATCAGACCAGCTCGAGTCGGTGGAATTGGTAATGACACTACATGGGGAACGACTGAATAGGCATGAAAGGATCAATGCCGATGTGACTGAGACCGTAGAGCAATTGGCAGCAGTTGGAGGAGGTACGTGACGAGATGAGCGTGCTGAAAACGCTCATCCTAGCAATGCCACTTGGGGTGCCAGCAGGGACGCCGACACCTCGTTTTAAGTTCCCCGAGCTAGAGACGTTTAAGGGCTCCCGCGAGGCGAAGGACCTCGAGAACTTCATATGGGACGTGGAGGAGTACCTCGAAACGCTGGGGGACCTCGATGCTAAAGTTAAGCTAAGAATTGCATCGAGATACTTGGTCGGTGATGCCAAGTTATGGTGGAGGCACCGAGTGTCAGAGGTGCGCATGGAGAATGGTGCAGTCGATTCTTGGGCCGATCTGAAGAAAGAGCTGCAGGCTCAATTTCTACCTACCAACGTCGAATGGTCAGCACGAAAGGCATTATCGACGTTGACCAGATCTGCGAGTACATTAAGACTTTTACGCGATGTTAGACATTGACGAAATGAGTGAGAAGGATCGGATCTTCTACTTTATAGATGGCTTGGCTCCATGGGCTAGCGGAGTTGACTTATAGAGGTTGAAGACCTAGATGAGAATTTATCGCTATGAGCTAAATCGAACACCGCTTTGAGAAAGAGAAGACAGTCCAAGCATCCACTGACAATGCTGACAAGCAGGGAAAGAAGCAAAATGATACAGGACATGTGCGATTTGGTCAGGACAAAGGCAGTAGGTATGAAAAGAAGAGAGACGAAGGTGAAAGCAAGAAGGGTCGCTCGTGTAATGGGCCACATCTGGTGCGAGATTGTCCAGAGAAAGCCTCCTTGAACGCGATGGTCGCGGAAAAAGGTAAGAAAAAGGTTGGTGATGAGGAGCCCGTTGCCAAAATAGAGGCGCTCCGACTAATTGACTGCTGAGAGAGCATCACACCGTAGTCTTATTGGTGTGGGCCGTGGGAAGACTCAGACACCAACTGTGTACAGATTTTGAAGTGTGCAGTTTTGGGCATGTACAGTTTTGCTACATAGAGTGAAGGCAGGGTGCTGTCGAGGATCCGTGGCAGGTGACATACAGGACTGAACTTCAGAATGTGTGCCTTCGCGTCAACGAGGACGTTGACGATTTTGAGTGGAGGAGGATGTGACGGGGGCACGCGGCGTGGCCATCCGGGTCAGCCGTAGGGCCACTTTTCCTCTCCAAGTGTTGAGTATGACTGGTGCGTCAAGGCCATGAAGGCGGCACCGTATGTACTGGGTTGAGCCACGATGGCGTCGCGACATGTTGGGGTGGAGGGTGAAGACTTGGTCGCGACATGATCGCGACATGGTCAGTTGGGCTGGCGTTGCGGGGTGAATAGTAAAGTATGACAAACCAAGGGGTTTGAGGTCCTCCCGCCATTTTGCCTGAATTACTGTTTTACCCTTATATAGGGGGGACGTGAGTTGGGGTCCCCCGACCCTACACGTGCACTAGCCTCGTGGGCTTATGTGCGTGCATCCGGGCCACGCTTAGGGCGTGGTCGTCCTAGCTACGTCGTGTACTAGGGCCATCGCGTTGGTGGTTCCCAACCACCTTCGAGGTGCGGGTTCTAGCCCAAAGGGGGCTCGATGTATGCTCGTCGCTGCCTATCGCTATATCTATTGTAGTTGCATGTTGCCTTACGTTCATCGTTGCCTGTTGCCTTGACAATCGTCGTTGCCGGCTCTAACCTGCTGCGTTGTTTCGCAGGGCGAAGTCCGAACGTAGAGGTTGAGGTGAAGCTTGAGTAGGACAAGCCTTCCACCCTTCGTAGTATCTGGGAATCCGCATCGCGTGCCTCATTTGAGAGAAATAGGCTGACTTAGCGCAATGGTGTTAATCTTTGCGGTGACATCTAGAAGAGTGACCCCGTGTGGAGGGTCGGTCCTGCAAGGCCAGGAGTTTACATGGGATGATGATAAGGGCGAGAAGTATTCCATAGGGTTCTATCGATCTGTTTTGTTTTGGATAGGGCACGTATTTTGACTTTGGATACAATTTTTTTAGCGTTGGGTCTCGTTGCTAAACAGTAGTGTTCTGCTTTATTTTATGGAACTATCACTTTCTGTGGTGCCTTATGGATACCGTGTTGTGTTGCTATGTAGTGCCTTTTGGTTATATTTGTGTTTACAGGTTCGCTTGTGGGTTTGGGGGAGTCTTTACCCTCCAACTTCATATTTCCTGTGCAGAATTTGGTAGTTACCTTTGTATCTGATCAGGCATCAGGTGATATCTTCCTTTTCCCTTTCAGGGGGGGGGGGGGGGGGAGAGGGGATAGATGGATTTGATTTTGGATGATTGATTTGATTTTTCCATACATTTTATCTTCGTTAGGTCATTTTTGTCTACATTGACCATTATTTAGTTGAATCATTTAATACTTAGTATGGAGATAGTTAGGGAAATTGATAAATAATGGAATGCAAATACATCCTACTTCCTTACTTTAGGGAGGTTTTCCTTAGAATTGTTCACATATTTTTAGACCACATACTCAAAGTACAACACTTTTGGCGCGGAATCACGTGATGAGGAGATTAGAGAATTGTGACTGATATGAATTCCTCGACTATTGAGGCTGAATTGATGTTAATGGGATATGAGAGATACAACTTTGAAAAAAAATTATGATATCATGAATTGAAAAAAAAAATCACAGAAAACTAGATATGACCAAACCCTATGTTTACTACTGAGTAACCGGCCTTTGCATCAGCAAGCAGAGAGTTCGCGCCAAAAGAAAGTGCAACCTTATGAATTAAGATGGCTAAGCTTAACTTCGAAGCCTAGTTGACTTGAGTTTGTAACCCGTAGGGGTGTCTTCACACCTAATGCCCCAAGCCACTTGGTTTACGGAGTCATTGGTCCAAAGCTCGTTACACGGGTCCTCTAGAAAGCAAGAGGAGGTTAAGCATTGCACTAGTCATTTTGAAAAGAAAATAAAAAATCATTAAGGGGTGCTAATATTGAAGGAAATACATTATTAGAAAGAAAGCTCATTGATTTGCCGGTTAATTTCAAGAGAATTTTATGCAGAAGGATTTGTGTTAGGATCAATTCGATGGTCAAATTTTCACGTGAAACCAATACACTTTGCACATAACTTAAATTTAATGTGACTTTAAAATATTTGGGACAGATTTTAGTGAAAATTTATCTAAAAATGGGATAGAAAGATGTAGTTATAGGAGTTATTTTGATACTTCTCTGAGTAATCTTGAACGCGTACAAACAATGACTTGATAGTCCATCGAAATTTGAAGGTAACTTGGCTGAAAACCTTCACGAGACCACACTCGTCCACTAGGGATCATCTAGTGGTTTAATGGCTTGTTGCATATGCTAAATGCAACTGTGCTCCCTACGAAAGTGACCTTTATATTTTCTTCTCAATAATTCATTTTATTTGCTTTGCCTGAGGACTAGCAAATTGTAGGTTTGGAGGTGTCATCGGGGCTATTATTTACACAAATAAGCCCCCAAGCTCACGTCCCTAGGACTTAGAATGTAGTATAGTTAGGGTGTTAATATCTTCATTTATTTTGTAGGGAATTGAAGCCCTAAGAGAAAAACTGTAGAAAAGGAGAAGGCAAAAAGAAGAAAGTGTCGTCCAAAATTGCTCGCGACTTCCAAAGTTGCTTGAGCGATATTACTGCGAAACTAGGCTTAAATTTTTTGTTGAAAGTCGCTCGAGCGACTTTGGTTCTAGCTCAAGAGACTTATCGCGAATTTCTCAGTTCTGAATCCATGAGGACTCAGTTGGAAGCATTCTGGGGACTCTATGAAACCTATATAAGGATCCTAGGGTTCCATGTAAAAGGACATTTTTTGGAAAGACGGAGAACACAAAAACGGCATCAAGGAGAGATCACGAGATGTGGATCTTCATCAACACTGCGTCCTCAACTACAAGCATCAGCGGCTAAATCTGTCGTCTAGGGTAGTGACAAAGCATGGCTTCGCAATAGGTTTTGTAGTTTGAGTTAATTATATTTTATTGTAGGTTGTGTATTTTATTGCAAGATGTTGCATGTATAAAGTTTTCAATGAGATATATTATGGATGTTTTCAATTGTTTCTTTCCTATATATCTTGTAGAAATATAATAGAAATAGTTTAACTTTTTGGCGGATCTAAATCTGTGATCTAGGGACGACCATGGTGCAACGTGAATCCACGCTATTGATGTCGTATGACTAGATGCGACAATTTGAGATAAGACAAATCATCACTAGTGGATGAATTGTACTAGATCTTAGTTGTCTCGTACTATGATCAAGAGATCATACTTTTGCAAGATCTGAACGGGCTTGTAGCAGCATAAAGATATATCTTCACAAGAGATAATTACCCTAACTCAAATCCGACTCACTAGGGCTACATAGAGTTATGGAACCCTCTTCCCATAGGAACTCTAAACCTCACTTAGACAGTTTCTAGTTCATGTTTTATTTCTTTAAATTTCTTTCGCAAGATCGAGCATTGTTGTAGGAAGCAACAGTTTAATTAAGTGAGATTCATATCCAGTCCTTGTGGATATGATACCCCTATTCAAGCCCTAAGCTACACGCTTGTGCACTTGCAAGGGTTAAGGTTGACCAAATTAATCGATCAATATCATCACTAGGGGAAGGGTCATATATTGAATCATGGTAAGGTGTTAGTGATGGGGACATCTGATTCAAGCAGCCGCTCGTAACCTATCAAAGGCGAAAGAAGAATGTGAAAGCATTCAGGAAAATTAATGTGTGCTTTGGTCGATCGATCGATTGTGGACTGGTTCTTCTGACTTACTTATTCTTCTTAGTTGATCGATCGATTCCAAAAAGTCAATCGATTCAATGTCAAAAGGTTCTTCGGGCAAATTTATTATTTATCAGTCGATTGATCGATTATAAATATTCGACCGATCAATTGACCGCGAGATTCGTCCGCCAAAAGACGGGATTCAGATTTTCTTTGGCAAAATTTGTCATTTCAGTGTTTTAAGTTTTTAGGACTCTTTTATTTCCAGTTTGTCTATTTAAAGGCTTATAAAAACATTCATTGATGGTTAATATATTATTGCTTTTGCAAAGTTTGAGAGTTTGATTAAACTTTCTGTGAGGGTGTGATTCTCTCAATCGAAGAACAGTTCATCCGTAACTTCAATATGATAACATCCCCTATCATCGATTGCATAAAAAAGGAGTTTAAATGGACACCTGTTGCGGCAAAAGCCTTTAAGGAGATTAAGTCACGAATGACGAAAGCTTCTATCATGCATCTTCCTGACTTTTCTAAGGTTTTTGAGGTAGCGTGTAACGCGTCAGGCGTAGGTAATGGGGGAGTGTTAAGCCAAGAGGGTCATCCGATAGCTTATTTCAGTGATAAGCTAAATAACTTCAGGCAGAAATACTCTACCTACAACAAAGAATTCTATGCGGTAGTGCAGTCCCTCAAATATTGGAAACACTATTTACTACCACAGGAGTTTGTCTTGTTCTATGATCATGAAGCCCTTAGATTTTTGAGTTCTCAAAAGAAATTAAACCTGCGACATGTGAAATGGGTTGAACAATAGAGAATAAAGTTGTCGAGGCACTTAGCCATAGAGTGGCTACATTGCACTCGTTGAGTGTTGAGGTGACTGGATTCGAACGTCTTGTGGATGATTATTCTATATGTCCAGACTTTGGAGAAGAGTACACCTCACTTATGAGTGGGCAGACTATGAAAGAGAGTAAGTATACCTACATAATGGGTATTTGTTTCTGAAACAACGCTTGTGTATTCCCCGTACTTCTTGAAGAGATTTTCTTGTTTGGGAATTACACGCTGGAGGGGTTGTTGGCCATTTTGGTTGCAACAAGATTGTTGCATTGATTGAGGACCGATTTTGTTGGGCCCAATCTCACCCGAGATATTGTCAAAATCATCAACCAGTGTCGTGTTTGCCAACTGGCAAAACAGAAGAGGCAAAACATCGGGTTATACACACACCCCGTGGCAAGATCTTTCTATGGACTTTGTGTTAGGCCTTCTTAAGACCCTCTGCAAGCACGATTCGGTGTTTGTCGTCGTGGACTGTTTTTCAAAAATGATCCATTTTATCGCGTGTTGGAAGATCTCATATGCAAGTAACATTATTACACTCTTCTTTAATGAGGTTGTTTGTCTGCACGGTTTGCCTAAAACCATAGTGTTTGATCGTGATGTTAAGTTTGTCAGTTACTTTTGGAAGACACTAAGGCACAAAATATGGACTAAACTTCAGTTTTCGTCAGCATATCACCCTCAAACAGATGGGCAAATCGAGGTTGTGAATCGAAGTTTAGGTAATCTTTTAAAGTGTCTTGTAGGTGAGCATTTTAGGAGTTGGGATTCTATCCTATCTATCCCAGAGTTTGCATATAATAATTTGGTTAATAGAACCACAAGTATGAGTCCGTTTCAAATTGTGCATAGCTACAAACCTAAGACTCCCATAGATCTAATCTAGATGTCAGTTCACCAAAGGTCATCAGAATCTGCATCTGCATCTGCATTTGCACATCGCATTTATGAACTTCATGCTGAGATTAAAAGAAGAATTAATGTGAACAATAAAAAATACAAAATTTCTATAGATTCTCATAGAAGGTTCAAAGAGTTTCAAGAGAATGATTTTGTGATAGTTTGGAATAGACCTGAGCACTTCCCTCAAGGGGTTGTTCAAAAGTTACAGGCTCGTGGTGCTGGACCCTATAAGATTTTAAAGCGTATCAGTCCTAACGCTTATGTCCTAGATTTACAGCCAGAATTGGGTATTAGCACAACTTTCAACATGAAGGATCTCGTTTTGTTCCATGTACCACCCAGCCCGTTAAACCTTCCACATAAGATGTTACCCCTATTTCCCTCTCCATCCCATTTGCCTCCACCCACATGACCATCTCGTGAGATCATTGAAGATATTTTGGAGGAATAAATTGTGTCCACCAGCCAAGGGGGACTTCAGAGGTACTTTGTCAAGTGAAAGAATAAAGCTGATTCGGAGAATGCATAGATAACAAGGGAAGAATTTTAACAGATCGATCCGGATCTCCTTGAACTCTATCACAACCAATATTCATTGGGGATGAATCCTTCTAACCCGGGGAGAATTGATGGGAGCATCCGATTCAAGCAGTCGCCCATAACCTATTGAAGGCGAAAGAAGAATGTGAAAGCGTTCCTGAAGAATTAATGTGTGTTTTGATCGATTGATTGAGGACAGGTTCTTCTGACGAACTTATTCTTCTCAGTCAATCGATCGATTCCAAAAAGTCAATCGATTGAATGGGAACAAGTTCTTCGAGCGAATTTATTATTTATCAGTCGATCGATCGATTCTAAATATTCGATCAACCGATCGACCGCGAGATACGTCCGCCAAAAGACGGGATTCAAATTTTCTTTGGCAAACTTATCATTTCAGTGTTTTAAGGTTTTAGGACTCTTTTATTTCGAGTTAGGGTTTGGTTTGCCTATTTAAAGGCTTGTAAAAACACTTTTATTCATTGATGGTTAATATATTATTGCTTTTGCAAAGTTTGAGAGTTTTGATTAAACATGCTGTAAGTGTGTGATTCTCTCAACCGAAGAGCGATTCTTCATCCCGGGTGCGGTTTAGTGCGATGCCACCTTTTCTCTCCTCTCTATCTTCCTTGATCTACGAGTTGCGTAAGTATTTAAACCCTAGCCTATCCATATCATCATTAAATCCATTATTCGTCTTTCTTTTGGCACAGAATCGAAAGAACCCACTTGTGAGTTCGTTCGAAACCCTAAAACTGTCAGAGATCTAGTCGTTCGCTAAGAACCCTAATCCTCTAGATCCGATAGAGAATGTACGCGAAAGTAACACCAATTTGGGCTAGAATTAAATTATTTAATTGAATCTATTGCTATTTTCTGTGATAAACTGTTAAGGAGATTTGTCTTTTAATTGTTTATATTAATTTTCTATTAATCTCAGCCCTAACATTGGCATTGTGTTAGTTTCCACATCAGTTAGGACTTAGGACAATTGGAGTCTGCAAAGAAGAAGAGAAACTCCTAGTATGTGGTGCAGCAGGAGACAGTAAACTCTTGTAAGGTTCAGCAGAGAAACTCGTAGTTGATAGTAGGATCATATCAAGCTACCATCCAAAACGTTTGTGACAACCAAAGTGCCTTTATTTTTATTTATTTCTATTTTGCTTTTTATTTTTATCAGCAAAAGTGCCTTTGGCTTGAGCTCAAATTTATTGTCATGCCAGTACAAAGCAAATTAGAGTTCATATCAGTTTGAATAAGAGAAAAGGTTCATTCCTTGGAGATATAAGCTCCAAAGGATATTTTTATCTCTGCTACAGCAATACCGAAGGATGTATGTCTGTCTGAAACGAGCTTTCAATGGAAAAGCTCCAGTTTGTATGAAAATTTTATATTTCTTCTCTCATTCAAGTATTTTGTTTCTGTTTTAATTATTTATTTATGCATTGTAATAGGCTTAAATTTTTCTGGTTATTAGACCTTATCTATCAATTTGTATTAGCCATTTAACCGACTCATATATCACTTAAATGTATTAGAAACCCAAGAATCTAAATAAATGAAACCCTAATCACCATTTATAAGTATTTCCAATTCTCACAACTATGAATCAGAAATGCAGCTTCTGGGGGTCAAATCTCAATAAATGCACGTACCATTGCAAACTTGTTGCTGATAATTCGGTCATCCTCGCCCCAAATGATAAGTGTATTCTCTTTTACCTGTAGAACAAAACTATTAGTAATAGAAAGAACATCAATATAAGTACAAAATAATTTTACTTTAGAATCGTATTAAATGCTATCATGCATCTCTTCTATCATGGTGTCAAAGACAGCAATTTGAAATTTTAGGTGCATAACAA
Organism: Chloranthus sessilifolius; assembly: GCA_021018995.1. NCBI lineage: Eukaryota > Viridiplantae > Streptophyta > Magnoliopsida > Chloranthales > Chloranthaceae > Chloranthus > Chloranthus sessilifolius. The sequence continues at coordinate 69,266 of JAJIZI010000016.1, read as the reverse complement.
ATTCATACTTCTTCAGATGAAAATTTTGTGAAAGCTGTTGGGGAATTTTAAATAGGAATTAAATGAGCTTTTGTTTTAGTGGGGTAAGTAATTAAGGCTTTGTTTTTTTGTTGGATTGACTTCCACGTCATTAATAGACCCTAGGCATGGACGCAACCTGAGGCATTTGACAATCATGCCTTTGGGCAAATCTACATCACTGCTAATCACATTAAATCATCATCTCTCTTTAAATCCATGCCAATGGTAGTTGTGCAATTTTGAGAAGTGCTTTTTTGCGATTGTACTCGTTTTTTGGATATTTTTATCTTTTATCCGAATAGCTATTTGCACATTCCAAGGATCATTTTGAGCCTCTCCTTGCACCTTTTGAAGATCTTTTTAAGAGGATCTCAATATCACCATAGATGGAATGAGAAAATTCAAAAATCTTAACTGATCTCCAAATCCTTTATGGTCTTTGGATATTCAACTTCATAAAGGCTCTCTCTCGCTTCCTTGATTTTGGATAAATACTATTATTATTAATAGTTTATTGAAAGGGACATTGATGTCATAAGTGGATTTTTTCTGTTTATAGATTTGATACTGATTAAATTATTTAATATTAATCTAAGCATCTTTGAATTGGTGTTAATTCAGGGGCGAGATTCAACTCCGCAAATTGATCTCGAATCGATTCATAATACTCGGTTTGTTGTATCTTGGAACCATAGTTGCCTGCAAACCAGACTATAGGAAGATCCTCAAAACGTGCGTGTGTGGGTGGTGGGTGGGGAGTTGATAGAAGATAAGATCTTCAAATTGAAGAAGTTCAACTTAGAGAAAGCATGAGGGAAATCTGAATTGGTATCCAAGGCAAACATGATTGAATTTTTATTGATAACCAAAGAAGAAGAAACCAAAGGGTATGAGATGAAAAAGAAACATAAGGGAAACCAAAAAAGGCTCTTGCTATCGCTCTGGACAAACTAGTTATCTCAAATGTGATTGTCATCATTGTCAAAAGGTGAAGGAAAATGAAGCAAAAATGGTTGATGAGTAGTTCGAAGCACTCCTCCCTGAAATGAATATGATTAGAGATAATAAAGATGGGTGGATAGATGCCGATGTTACAAGACGTACAATAACTGTAGCATATAGCTATGAAGAAGTGATCAATGGAGATGATATATTCATGGAAAACTCTTTAAAGGCCAAGGTTATCAAAAAGAAAAAGTACTCTTACCTTCACATCTGGTATAACCATCACACTAGTCGATGATTCCCATCTTTTCAAATTCTAAAAAATTTTATATCTGCACATCTACTTGTAAAAAATGGTTTTAAGATTTGAATAGGAAAAATATTATTTGTTTATAGGAAAAGGGTATGCCCTTGGTGGTATATTGAAACTTCGTATCAATGACAATTCAGTTTCGGGCTTGGGCCTGTAGCACATTGGGAGGTTGACAATATTGCAACCTCAAGGTCACAAGTTCAAGTCCAGCTTACCTATAAAAAAAAATAAAAATGAAATTTCAATTTCTTCATGTTTGAGTCTTTTAATTTATGGCATGATAGATTAGGACATGTTAGTTACCGTTTTATAAAGCATACGTCAAAATTGTCTATAATTTAGACACATGCTTATCCAAGTTTAGAAACGAGAAGTTGTTAGAATAGTCCCACATTGTCTGTGGGCTTGGAGGTCTTGGGCTATATATAATCTGGGCACTCATCACGTTACAAGCCGGTTTTGTGAGATTGAGTTAGGCCCATGAAATTCTTATCATGGTATCAAAGCCAGATTTTTCTTCACTCCATGCCACCCAATTCAATTGTCCACGTGATTTGGCTAGTCCCGCCAATACGTGCGGGGGCGTGTTAAAAATAGTCCCACATCGGTTGTGGGCTTGGAAGTCTTGGGCTATATATATAACTTGGGCAAACCTCACCTTACAAGCCAGTTTTGCGAGGTTGAGTTTGGCTCGTTGGAATTTTATCAGAAGAGATATATTTATTACTCTTATAGATGATTGTTCTAAGTTTACTTATGTATATCTTTTAAAGAGAAAAGAAGAGATTAGAGAGAACATTGTGGGCTTCTACAAGGAGCTGTATTCGGACAATGGACTTATGCGACCTGATTTGGACGGGATTCCCTTCCAAACCATTGCTGCCGAGGAGTAGGTGGCTCTGGAAAGGCCCTTTCAGGAGGAGGAGGTCTGGGGGGTTATTAAATATGGGGCAAAGAACAAAGCCCCAGGCCCTGATGGATACACTATGGAGTTTTTCAGGTGTTTTTGGCAGAGTATTAAGGAGGATCTGATGGAGGTATTGAAGGAGTTCCACACATCTGGTTTTATAGGGCGCAATCTTAACTCCACGTTCATCACCCTTATCCCTAAATTCGAGGGGGCTGAGGATATTGCGGACTTTCGACCGATAAGCCTCACCAACTGTCTTTATAAAATCATTGCCAAGGTCTTGGCGAATCGTCTTAAGCCTGTCATGGGTACCATCATCTCGGCCACACAAGGAGCTTTTGTGGCTGGTCGTCAGTTACTTGATCAGGTGGTTGTGGCTCAGGAGACCATCCATGCGACCCTTTCTCACCGCAGACCGGCTGCTCTTTGGAAGGTGGACATGGAAAAGGCATACGATTGGGTCAGCTGGGATTGCCTCGATTATATGATGCACAGGTTTGGGTTTGGGGAGAGCTGGAGAAAGTGGATGAGGGGCTGTTATTCATCGGCCTGGTTTTCGATCCTTGTTAATGGTACACCTGCTGGGTATTTTAAGAGTTCACGGGGCCTTCGTCAAGGGGATCTGCTATCGCCGTTCCTTTTTAACATGGTGGGAGAGGCCCTCTCGGGGCTGATCAATACAGCCAGGTTAACTGACCTCATAAAGGGCATCAGGGTGGGAACGCAAGGTCGAATTATGACGCATCTTCAGTATGCAGATGATACTATAATTTTTGGACAGGCCGATGTCCAGGAATTTAAGTCTCTAACGGATGTGCTGACCATTTACGAAGCGGTATCAGGTCAGCGAATCAATTTCGCTAAATCTGCGATATCGGGCATTGGCATTGAGGACGAGCTCTTAGCAGATTTGGCTTGGTCGATGAATTGTGTTGCTAGTTCTCTCCCTATTCGGTATCTTGGCCTGCCCCTTGGTCTGAGATATCCCAGTGCTAGAGCGTGGGAACCGGTGGTGCAACGGTTCGAGAAAAGATTGTCTACGTGGAAAGGAAAGCTGCTCAGTAGTGGAGGGCGTCTTGTTCTGCTGAAATCGGTTTTGTCATCAATGCCCATCTTCTACATGTCTCTCTTTAAATGCCCCATGAAAATCATCAAGCGCCTTGAACAAATCCAAAGACACTTTCTTTGGGAGGGCTCGGGGACGAATCAAAGAAGGTACCATCTAGTCAATTGGGATACCGTTCTCTTGCCAGTTCGATTCGGCAGCCTGGGTATTCGGAGTTTGAAGGAGACTAATATCGCGATGCTTGGCAAGTGGTTTTGGCGGGCGGGGAGGGAAGAGGAAGCGAACAGTTTATGGTGCGTTGTGTTGAGAGAGAAAAGTATGGCAATGCGATCGGTAACTGGGGTATCTCGGCTTCTTCTCACAGAGGCAGCTCGGCTTGGTGGAAGGCTTTGTGCAGTACCTAGAAATACTTCTCTAGAGGTTTGAGCTACAGTTGGGGCTGTGGCACCCGGATTCGTTTTTGGGAGGATAGTTGGGTGGAACGCAAACCCCTAAAATATTCTTTCCCAGATATCTTCTCCATCTAGGTGAATCCCCATGGCATGATTGATAAGTTCGTTTCGGAGAATGAGGAGGGGAGATTGTGGACGATTTCCACTAGAAGGCTGCTGAGGGATGACGAGGTGACATCTTTTTCCAACCTGTTGATGCTGGTTTATGGATCCCAGCGCAACATGGCTGGTCGCGATCAACGAAGGTGGTACCCAAATAAAGAGGGCTCGTTCTCGGTTAAGTCCTACTACAAGCTTCTATCTACTAGACCCTTGATCAGGTGTGCAGGGGCCGGGCTGTGGAAGGCACCAATCCCGGCTTTAATTAAGTTCTTTACGTGGACCATGTTCAAAGACCGAATTCTTACCCTCGACTAGCTCATTCGTCGAGGGAGAGATTTACAGAATTGCTGTGTTATGTGTCACAAAGAGGAGGAGTCAGCTGCTCATCTTATGCTGCATTGTACGGTGGCCCATGAAATATGGGGCCTTATTGTTAAATCCTTTGGTATGGAGTGGGTCAAGCCGGCGACCCCCTTTCTCATTTCCTGATGTGGGAGTCTGGCCTCGTCGATGGGAGTAGGTCTGTTTACTGGAAGGTCGCGCCTTATGTTGTGTTTTGGTCCCTGTGGAGGGAAAGAAATCGCAAAATTTTCGAACAAAAATGCCAACCGGTAGGGATGATCATGAAGCAGGTCTGTGATCTGATGGGGTGCTGGGTTGATAAAGGGGAGGGGGATGTTTTCGCGTGGGATCCGGGTTAAGTTCGGCAAGGGGGGGGGGGTGTTTTGTACTTTGCCATTGTGGTATTTTTGGGTCGTGTCCTCTTGTATTGCGTTTCATTAGCATCTTGCTGCTATCAATATAAATTGCTTATTACCGATCAAAAAAAAAAAAAATTTGGGATAACAGCTCCTGACCGACATTTAAACACCAAATGATCTTCCACCATTAAAATGTCACTTTTTATCTCACACCATTGAAGTGTGATTTATCATTTGCCATTGGCACATATCTATGATCAATCTAAATTTCCCAAATGGCAATCCATCGTCGGAGCATGTCCCAACCAAAGGATCATGCTTATAAGTGGATGTAAACCATCTGATCGGTGAACTTTAATATCAGCCATCAAATTAAGAAAAACCGTTGATATTAGAGTGCACAGATCGGATGGTTCGAATCTCCCAAAAAGTGTATTTTTTTACCTATATACCTTCAATTGATGATATATCACTTTGACGGTATCGATTTTCAAGATCATAACCCAATAAATGGTGTAAGATCGTTTAAACACCATTTGGTGCTTAAATGACGGTCAGAAGTCAGTCCCTAGAAAATTTAAGATTTATTAAATATATGTTGAAAATCGATTAAATCTGAGAATCAAAACTATTTGATCAGATCGACAAGAGCATACAATTAATGACTTCCTTGAATTTTGTGAAGAAGGAATTCTGCATGAGATACTGCTCCATACTCTCCAGTTCAAAATAGTAGAGTTGGATGGAAAAACAATACTTTGATTGATGCCATGGTTATAAATTCAAATCTAAGGATTTATTAGGGAGTACTTATAGTTTAAGTAAAATTCCACGTTAAAAGCCCTAGAACTCAATGAAATTCCACATTAAAAGCACTAAAACTGCTTATGAGATTTGGAAAAGTAGACAACCCAATTGAGTCATTTTAAAGCGTGGGGGTTTACGGCCTTAGTTGGGCTTCGATTGGGCCTAAAGCTGTTATTAAATGTGCGTTAACAAGATATGCACTTCATAGTATGGCAGATAGGTTCTTGACTTTAGAATTTACAAACAATAGTGATAAGGATTCATAATAGAATTGAGAGCAAGGATCAAAATGGTGGTTTCATTTTCGGTTTCAAGCATGACTGAAACCAAAATTTCGGCCGAAAATTTCCCCTCCATATATATTCGAACCGAAATTTTGGTTCAAGTTTTCGTTTCGGTGGGGGCCGAAATTTTGAACCATGATCGAGAGATGTAATATTTTATGAAAAAAAATTCTCCAATATATCTAAAGAAAATATAAATAATTTTTCTAAAGAGTGAACCTATAATTAAAAATGATAAACTTACAGAAGATATAAACCCAAGAAGTAAGAAGGCTAGAAAGGAAATTAAATTTAGAAATGACTTCTATATTTCTTTGATTGAAGAAGATTGAAATAAAGTTGAAAATGAAAATGAAAATCCCATTTATCCAAATCTAGAATCCGATCCGTTAACATATAAAGAAACAATAAAGTTTAGAGATGCTAACTTTTTAATGAAGCCATTAGTGATGGAATTGACTTAATCATGGTGTATCAAAATAGAAATTAGTTGACTTACCTCTAGGCTAAAAACTAATTGATTGTTAGTAAATATTTAAAGGACATTAGGAATGGAAGTAACATTAGAAAAATTTAAGGCAAGGTTAGTTGCTAAGGGACATAAACAAAAAGGAAGGTATAGATTACTTTGATACATTTGTTCTGGTAGAATGACTTTCAACTGTTAGAACATTAATTATCTTGTCTTCTATTCATACCTTAGAAATGCATAAAATGGATGTTAAACAGTTTCCCCAAATGGTGATTTAGATGACGGAGTATGTACCCGAAGGTTCATTGTGTTTGGACATGAAACTAAAGGACACAAATTAATTCAATCTTTGTATGGAATAAAACTAACATCAAGATAATGGAAAAAATAACTTGACAAAATAGTAGTTCATTTGAAAATGTTGTAATTTTCATGGGATTGTAGGAGCTATAATCTTCTTATATATAGAGGATCTACAGGTATTTGGAATAAACTTAGGTACTATGTAAGAAACAAAAGCATTTTTATCTTCTACATTTGATATGAAAGACTTAGATCAAGCTGCTGTAATTTTGGAAATTATGTGAAAAAAAGGAATTGAAACATTTTATTATCATCCCGACATCTAGAAAAAATGTTAAACAAGTATAATCTTTTTTATTTTGAACTCACTAGTACTCTTTGTGATTGTCATGTATAGTTATCTAAATATTTGGGATGATGTGCTTACAATTGAAATATGTCAGAATTATTAATAGTTTAATGCATGTCATGCATTGTGTTGTATGTGTATTTTGTAATGAGGAGTATGTAAGCTAAGTTAGTCTGTTGAGATGTTGGGATGTTGGGTTTAGTAAATACAATGTCTCTCAGTGATCTTACGTCTCTCTTTCCCATTCTTCTTCTCCCTTCTTCATTCTTTACTTCACTAATATCTTTGTTATTTAGTTTAGATTTATTATGCTTTGCAAGTTGGTATCAGAAGTCAGAAGCCAGGTTAGGCAAGTTTTATTTTTTGTTTTAGTCTAGGTTTTTTGTGACCCCCTCATCTGGGTGTTTTATTTTTGGTTTCCCAGCAACAACAATTTGTATCCATTAATGGATATTTCTGCCGTAATCATCTCAGCCATCCTTCATCATCGTCATAGAGCTTCTTTTTCTGCAGTCTCATCTCCTTGCTGGCTTGCTGCCATTAATGGCCTATTTCAGCAGCAACATCATCTTCTTCACAAAGACAACTGCATCTTCTTTATGCATCATCATTTACTATTTCTCATGGCCAGTAATGGTCTCCTTTTATATGTTGCCATCAACAACATACATCATCTTCTTCGACTCTTGTTGACGCCTGACGTAAGCCCTGATCATCGTTTGACCTCAGATGGGGCGAACCAGATAGGTTTTCATGAGCTTATATTTATTGATGATTTATTATTTTTTTTATGGAATTTTTTAGAGGTGTTTGATGTCTGAAATATCAGTTGAAAGCTTTCTATCATAAATCTCTATTTTCACATTTTTCAAGGCCACTGGTTCATTGGCTGATCTGATGGCTGAGAAATTGCAAAGGGCTGGTTGGTTTTCCATGAGGATTTCAATGCTTTTGACCATTTTTTGACCAGACGTGTATCAAGAGAGTAATGTTGTAAAAACTGAGGGACCTGAGTTCTCTCTGCTATTTTTCCTTTCTTCTATTTTGTTTTTGTGTTGTTGTTTGATGGATTTCCTGCTTCTATCTATCTGTGTTGAGCTAGATGACGTATGGGTTGTTTATCTGTGTACACTACAGATGCTTGTTGTTTATGTTGCTATTTCGAAACTGGATCGTAGCTGTTTGTGGAAATAAGTTATTGAGTGATTTTTTTTTTGTTGCTATTATATGCAGCGTTTTTAGCCTTATGGCCTTATCTTATCAATGTTAGGGGGAGATGGTTCAAAAGCTCCATTTCTATTTGGCAAGTTAGGCAGCATCATGATGATGCTCCAACTTGAGGGGGACTATTGGATATGTGTATTTAGCAAATTATCTTTTGTTATGAGTAGTATGTAAGCTTAATTAGTGTGTTGGATGTTGGGTTTAGTCCCACATTGTTTTACGATATATTTCTTCTTGTTGTTGCTGCTTTATTTATAAAGCTTTATCTCTTGTACTAGACAACTATCAATCCAGTGTAGTCCTCAGTAATCTTACATCTCTCTTTCCTTTCTTCTTCTCCCTTTTTCACTGCTTACTTCGATAACATCTGTCTATGTTATGTACTTTAGATTTATTATGATTTGCAAGTCCTTGTACTAGATCAGACATAGCATGTGTTAGGGATTCTGAGTAGATATACAAATATCCAAATAATGAACATTATAAGGCTATTACACATATATTTTAATATCCAAGGAAAACTTTAGATAAGAGATTACAATATTCTATATTTCCCACTAGTATGGAAAGATATTATGATACAAGTTGGATATTGGGTTTGGAAGAACTCGAGATTATTCTCTCAAAAGATAAACTGTTGGATTGAATAACATATTAAAACAATCAAGACACACCGATTGGTTGGTTTAGCGTGGTTCTTCACATTTTTCCATTCCAATGGTGTACAAGGTTATTAAATGCAGAGACAGGGCCCAAGCAGTGGGCCTCTAGACATTAGGAGAGGCTTAGGCAGAGCCTAAGCGGTAAGCATAGAAATCCTAGAGTTGTTTAATACATTGCGGTAAACTTTCGAAGATTCATAATAAAAAATAAACATGAGAAGAGAATTAACATATAATGATAAAAAGGTGATTACATATTTATTGAGTATTAACCGTCATTTATAATTATTTGTCAAAAAAATAAAGTAATAACTAACAACAACCAAGCAACAACTAATAAATAAAATTTTCAACAACCCATGAGAAGTACATTATATGGTTTTGAAAACATAATAGTTTGATTTTTTAGATTTTAGGAATGTCATTTAATCAACAACAATTTATTCTAAAATTGAATGGTGGAATCAAAATTTTTATATTAAAAAAATTAAGAAACTGGCTTGATCCACTTACGTTATAATCGATCTATAAAAAAAGGATAAGATAGGATTTTTTAAAGAATTAGGACTTCACCTGAGTGATCATGCCCTCAAGCATGTAATTTTGAGATTGGGTGTTTAAATCCCACTTCTACTCAATATTAGAAGGGTCTGAACGTGTTTGAGGATGATACTTGATGAAATTTATGGTCATTTTCCTAAAATAGGATAAATGAGTATTTTGTAAAATCTGAGTATATGCCTCTCCCACTTCATACAGTTGCGAGCATCCCTAACCAGGCATGCCTAGGCACCCCTTTTACAAACTTGGCACGTTTTTCCTTATGGTGCCCAAAGTATGGTAAGCGTAAGCGGGTACTCCAATGTGGCCAACCCCTTAAGGCAGGGCCTAGGAGCCTAATCAGGGGCTTAGGCGGACCTTGTGACAATAGACACAAGTCTATAAATAAGGGATTAAGATGGGGGTTAAACATCATGCTTAAGGGTCTTAACCACTCACTTTCTCGATCTTTTCCAACCTACGTTAAGAGGCTCTATTCCTCCAGAAACAAGATGTTGTACATAGAGATCTTGCCATTCAAACTGAGCATATCCGACCGTCCAAATCATTCATGGTAACTCTAATGTTGCAAGCTATCGTGCTTCATACAATGTACCATTGGGCTTTGTTTTTATCCTGATCACAGGTTGCAGGAAACACTTTTTGCAAACCATTTCAAGATGTGGTAGGGTGGCTATTGTCTTCAAGAAAGCAACATTGTAATGCTTCTCAATGAAATAATACAAGTCCAATTTATTTCCCAATAATTTATTCGTTCTTTTCCCACCATTTATTTGAATTTCTACAAATAGAGTTATTCTTAGATTTTTTAATTTTCTTCTATATCCTTAAAATATAGAACATAATGATGAAGAGTGTTTCTATGTCGAAAATGGGGGTTAAAGGATGAATGTTGTGAATTCAACGAGAGTTTAAGTGATGGTTCAACTAGTCAGATGCATGGGAAAAATAAACGTCCATGGATAAGATGTGACTGAGTTAGTTCGCATTGGCTTTTATATTAAATGACACTATTACATACACTACCACAATCGAGTACTGCACATCCGTTACATTAATAACACTAACAGACTGAACCCGCAAGCTTAAAGTTGTGAGACAATGCACCAGCCCAATGAACGACATGACCCACCAAAACAAGTGAAGTAACGGCAAAACAGCTAATGCCAATCGCATTTCTTTTCACTATGTGAGGGATCCTGCGGGAACCCGCCCACCAAAAGGCGGCTGACTTCTTTACATTCATAAGGGCTTAATGAAGTCAATCCTTTTCTAAGGATTCAAGAACTAAAACTATGTTTTAACTAACCGATTTGAATTATTTTTACCTTTTTTATCAGGGATCTGACATTATAGCCCCCACTGAACATAAAATCAACAGTTGCATCTTCCCACCAAGGTAGTAGACAATGCAGCCGGCTCACCTGAAAAAGGAATTACATGGTTTTTCATATAAAAGTACATCTAATGGCCATGAACAATTGCATTCAATAAGCAAGCACCAATCTGCACAAATGTTATTAGTGATTGAAGCATTGAAATATTTTGTGTGTAAATGAATGCAAATCAAACAAGCTTTTCAACTACAAAAAAACACAAAATGTAATATGGCTTACAATCATAGTTGTCAATGTGACACCATGGCCTCGCCATGGCGAAAAACGAGGGAAATCGCCATATGGAGGTAAATGGCGAAACTCTCCAAATAACGATGATTGGGGCAAATCAGATGATAGAGATCATGGTTCATGCCAAACTTTGGCAGCAAAAATCTTTACATAATTGCTTTCAAGTCAGACGGCTTGGATGGTGTTTTATGTGGCACAGTTCCACTAATAAGTAATAAGTTATAAATTATACCACACCTATTAGTGGAACTATGCCATATAAAACACCATCCAAGCCGTCTAATTTGAAGGCAATCATGTAAAGATTTTTGCTGCCAAAGATTGGCATGAAACATGATCTCTACCATCTGATTTGCCCCAATCAACCATTGAATCAGATGATTGTCTTTGACTGTGTTGAATCAAATGATAGAGATCATGTTTAGTGTCTAACTTTGGCAAAAAAATATCTTTACACCATGGCCTTCAAACCAGGCGACTTTGATGGTGTTTTACATGGCATACATACGAAAAATATTTGACAATTAAAATTTGAATTTAGTGATGTTCCCTATTTTGGTGTTTCATATTAATAATTAATATTTGATTTGTATTTATTGATATTTGTGTATGCCTGATGTCTAAGTAGATGAATTTTTTCGTCGTCTATAGTGATGAATAAATAAATAAATAATTATAAAAAGTTATAAAAATTAGTAAATAGCATCACCATGGCATAGCGAGCCTCTTCGTCATGATCTCGCCACACCGCCATAACTATCTTGTGTACAATTAGTACGCATAAATATACCAAAGGGAATGTCACTAAAAGAAAGAGGGTCCCTAGCAAGCACAATGAAAACTTAAATATGTTCTCTGCTAAAAAATATGGTTCATGACTTGATGGGTATAAATCTCATAAATGCTGGTGTAGATTACAGAGTATGAAAGGCTTTATATGGGGGGGAGAGAGAGAGGAAGGCTGAGTGGAAAAGACAAAGGAGAAGAGATACAGAGAGAGAGAGACGGAGAGAAGAGTTGGGAAAAGCTCTCTTAGATCCAACCTTATTTATATAAATTTAAAAAGATAATTATGAGCATGCCACTAGCAGTTTCTAGGAAAGTAAAACATACACCCAATGTTACCAATACAATTTATATAAAGACTTGCCTGCAACTGGACATCTCAGATAGAAAACAATATGTGCCATGTAAGTCATGACAGGCACACCACAGGTGGTAAGGGCCCAGCCACCATATACCAGAGCATTCTTTATGCACCTTTTTTCATTTTCTCTTAAAATACACTACTAACTTTTCATTATATATTAAAGGAGCAGGTATTAGGTGATTAGGCTCAATCACCAACAGTGGTGCTTGGGTAATCTATGCTATACACTTGGCTACAAACTGAGGACCAAAATAATTATCTTGATCTTGAGGCAATGGAACCTTAATTATAATAATTATTATTATTACACCGTGATTATAATAACAATAATTAAAGAAGAAGATGCTTACATTAGTCACGTCAACGTCGGAGGCAACTGAAAAGCTATTGAAGGTAAAAAAATTTGCATATAGCCGCAATGGAATGCTCTTCAATAATGAGACCTGGTGTGAGGCCGATTTGTCATCAGATAACAGTGCAACACTAGATACAATTTCAGATATTAAGTGATAACCAAAAGAATGAAATATTGAATCAAATTATTAAACTTGGAATTACTAACTAGTGGTAAACAAAAGGTGTCCTGGCAAGATGGAACCCTCAGTATGAACAAACATAAAACAGAACTTGTATCTACAAAATTATGGAATAAAACATCTCACCCCAGCATAGGCTGCTATTCTAGGTAATTTGGTCATGTTTCCTATGCCTTCTGCAAAGACACTTGCATCAATCAACACCAGCTTTGAAACCTGCCCAAAGTCGAAAAAAAGAAACTATTCGGAGCTACGTGATAAAGCATGACCAATGAAAAAACCATCTGACCACTTACTAATGAACTAATTTTTTTTTTGATCGGTAATGAACTAATTTTAGGCCCAAAAAAATACATATATTTGAAATTTATACACAGCGAGACCTTTTCAGGAAAAAAAAGGATAAAATTACAATGCAAACAAATTTTAATATGATAATATTTGTAACTTTGACTCTAATGACTTCATAGCACATGCTATGAATTCAATCAAAATAAAATACTTACAGCTTCTGGATGGTTAGCTGCAAAGTCAATTGCAACAGCAGCACCGAGACTTGGACCGACTAATATCATGGGCTCCTTTATGTAGGACCTCCAAAGCTACATTAGAGATGAAAGAAATTATTTTAGCATCTCAGATCTCGATAAAGGGAAAGAAGGCATCTAGTTATATAAATTGCCATGTTTCTTACATGGATACTTAAGAGAGTCAATTTTAACCAGTGGAAGTCGAAGATATTATGCGAACAAGTTCTTGATTGGTTTCCATAGTACGAAAATCTAAAACTTCAGGAAGAACAAGGTTTAGGGTTTAGGGTTTAGGGGTGCAAATAGCTATCAAAATATTTATTGAGATTACTTAGCCTCAAGTTGGAAATAGATCTCATATAACCATACATGACACCTACAGTCACATTTTTATAAACTAATATGTCACTTAATTGTCAGTAAAGAATAGAGAATACAATCTACTTATGAAACGTATAAGCAGTGTAAGAACTAAGAGAAAAGCTTTCAAGAATAACTTCACAGAAGATAATCTTCCAAGAATCAATATACAAATTAAGTGAGATGTTGTACACATAAAAATGTACAAACTGCAATGTACACATAAATCCCATACCCAATCAACCCTTTGAATGGTTCACCATTGGAGTACATATGTATTCCATCACTAAAGAATAGAAAATACAATTCTCTCACGAAAAGTAAGCAATGCTAAGAGAAAAGCTTTCAAGAATTACTTAACAAAAGGATAGCTTCCAAGAATCAATGTACAGCCTATGTGATATGCTGAACACTTAAAGTGTACAAAATGCAATGTACACATAAATCTCATTCTATCAGTCAATCCTTGGAATGGTTGGGACTACAGCTGTATTCCACCAATTAAATCAAGCTTGAGTACGAATGTTGTACTACCAATATAAAAATAAAAATAAAAAATAAAGAAGTTTGCGCCATCTTGCTTCTCTACAGCTACAAGGATACTTGGTGATAACCAATTGTAAATCATATTAATATATATATATATATATATATATATATATATATATATATATATATATATATAGGAATACAAGGTGAAGAACTGATTTGAAGCTTGAGATGAAAACTATCCTTGAGGAGGTAATTCTGTGGAGCTAAGAGAAAATAGAAACCTGATACAGGTGTTCGCGCTTGGAAGCTGCATTACATGATGGAAGTTTTCCTGGGATAAAAGAAACCACAATAGGTGATCCTTGAATTGAATGAAGATGATCATAGAAGCTACAAGAACTTGAATGGAAAACCTAATATTCTTCTCTGATTCATATTCTTCTGTAATTAACCAAGTTGAACAAGAGAGAACCATCCCAGCAAATAATAGATGACCCACCTAAATCAGAAAAGCCCCATCCGAGAACGTCTACAGCCCATGTCTCCAATCCAGCCTCCTCAAGCAATGGATACACATATCTCCACTCTAAACAAGAGCTGAGGAATAAGATAAAATGGCTTCTATAGGTTTAGATACAACAAGATGTTCAATTTGATCCACACTAACAGGAAATCTAAATTAAGAAAAAAACTACCCTTTGCATCATGAGTGCAGTTATGTACCTGTCAAAACCATGAAGGAGAACAACCGGGTTCAATTCACTCTTCAGCAATGGCTTTACGCAACTACTCATTATACAACTCTCCAAGAAGTTAACCTGCAATGCCTCAATACCAGTTGTGTAACTAAAGAGGAGAAATACCTATTTTGGGTTTATTAGGAGAGAGAGAAGGAGAAGAAGAGCACAATAAACACTAAATACTGCATTGCTTCTATTCAAGATGTGTAAGTTACAATAGTTGAGCCCCTTATATAGAGGGCATAAAAGACACAATTTATGTTCCTAACCAATGTAGAACTAAACCCACTATGCATTCCTCTTACCGCTCCTGCTCACACAGTACATTGTATAACCAACACACTCTTACGATCACTATATCCAACACTCACCTGCAAATTGAGCATATCCTCGATGCTCAACTTGCCAATGATAGAAAAATCTCCAGAACCATCTCCTCCTTACACTGATAGGGCAGAAATAAAGACCAAGTCAAAAAACAGATAAAGAGGGAAATACGTCAATCAATAATGTGGGAAAGGCATCCACATTAAAGGGCTGCATATCACAACAGCAGAGGCCACTCAACATCAGTATAAGAAGGGACAGTAGGAAGCAATGAAAAGTTTATATGTCACAATACGTGCACATATGTATGGAAGGAACGAGAGAGGAGATAGCAAAGAATTGCAGCATCCAATAAAGAGTGAACAACACCAAATATCATCTTCATCAACTACCTTTATGGATATCAAGGCATCAGAAACAATATCAACCCACATCTCAGTGCAGCAACTTCAACAATATTAGCCCCAAACAAACATTTTTACAAACAGCTACTATGCTGTCTCCGCCAACAGCAGTAACCATCAAAGACATCCACCAACAAGAAACCAAAAGATTTGCTGCTATAAAGCAATCACAACATGTGTCATAACCAGGTCCACTCCACCATCATAATTGATATCCAATCACACACCATATGTGTTGGATATTTTACAAAATAAATATTTATTATTAATTTTAAATTAATAATTTTTATTTATTAACGCAACCATCTGGTGAATTGGGAGACCTGCCAGCTCCCTTTGGCTTGCGGAGGCCTGGGTATTCTGTGCTTGAAGGAATCCAATGTTGCTCTTCTGGGGATATGGTTCTGGCGCGCGGGCCTGGAGAGGGAAAGAGGAAGTATGTGGAGAGTTGTGTTAGTTGAGAAGTATGGGCTTTTAAGTGGGAATTGGGGAATCGATACCACCATTCACAGAGGCTCTTCAGCTTGGTGGAAGGCTATTTGTGGAACATGGCCTTTGTATGCTAAATGGATCAGGCTCAAGTGGGGTTACGGTTCTTAGATCAGGTTCTGGGATGATATTTGGGTTGAAGAAGGTTGTCTTAAGACTTTATTTTCGGACATCTATGCCATTTCCACTAATCAAGGGGGGAGGATCAGCGAATTTGTCACAGAAACTAGTGGGGGTAGGATTTGGGAGATCTCCACCCGCCGGTCTCTTAGGTGCGAGGAGATTGTCTCCTTTACCAACCTGATGTCACTGCGCTACTCTACCCTCCCTGATGTGCAGCATCAAGACCAGCGGATATGGGCTTCTAGCAAAGAGGGCAGCTTCAGCGTGAAGACTTTTTATCGGATGCTCACACGCCGGCCTCTGATCAAATTTCAAGGAGTTTTTTTATGGAAATCGGGGATTCCTCCTAAGGTTAGATTCTTTGTTTGGGCGTTACTCAAAGGAAAAGTCATTACCATTGATCAGCTCATCCATCGGGGAAAGGAGATGACCAATTTATGTGTAATGTCACCAACATGAAGAGACTGTTGTGCACCTGTTTCTCCACTGTCAGTTGGCCTACAAGGTCTGGGGTGCGATTCTCAGGTTCTTCGTCGTCAAATGGGTTACTCCTCCAACTACTGCCCAACACCTCTTGGCTTGGACATCAATCAGTTTTGAGGTTCAGTTTAGGGACCATTTGAAGGTTGCGTTCTTTGCAGTCTGTTGGAAATTATGGCTTGAAAGGAATGAAAGAGTCTTCGCGCTAATAAACCGCGTCCGGTGGGGATGGTCATCAAATCTCTCAGGGACTGTATGTCTATACGGGTTTCCCGTCGTCGGGATGCAGATGGGGAGCAGGTTGTGCCCTTGGATCCGGGTTAGAGTTTAGTTGCTCACTCCTTGCTCTTTCCCTGGCCTAGTGACGATGCCGGGGTTTTTTGGCATGTTTTGATTTTTAGTTTTTTGGTTGCCTTTTTGTGTTAGTGTAAGTTTCTCAGCGTCTTGCTGGTTTTTAATACAATTTCCCGTTTTGATACCATTTAGAAAACTCGAAGCTAATAAATATAGTGGAGAAATACCCATTTTACATTGCTTCAATTGACGATACCTAAGTTACAATTTTAAACCGATTTAGTAATAAACCCACTAGGCATGCCTCTCCTATTGATATAGCTCATTGTATATCAATAAACTCATATTTTTTCAATAAACTGGAATTCTCTTGCAAATCAAATGGGAGACCAAAAGCCATACACACTAGAACCATACTATTTAAAAAAGCAAAAGAATTAGCTTCCCCTAGTCCTTCTGAGTGGTCAACAATTTCCCCTGAGGAAGAAAATGCACATGAGCTCATTATACGGTCAAACAAATAATTATTCCCCATAGAACTCGTATAATTGATATTTGAGTTCTTCGTCCTTGAATGAATTCCATCAAAACTATTGGGTTTTTTTTCATAGATTCACTTCCACATATAACATGGTCCCTGAAATCCATAGACTTGCTATTTTTGAGATCTGTGCCAAGTGGAAAATCGTCTTAAGTCTTTTGATTTGAATGTCATGATGTAAAGATTTTTGTTGTCAAGAATGGAATGAAACATGACCTCTAAGTCTTTTGATTTGAATGTCATGATGTAAAGATTTTTGTTGTCAAGATTGGAATGAAACATGACCTCTACCTTCTTATTTGTCTCAGCCAACCATTGAATCGGCAGGGAATCATGTGATGGTCTTTGACTATATTGAATTAGATGATAGAGATCACATTTGATGACGATCTTAGGCGGAAAAGATCTTTACATCATAGCCTTCAGATCAAGGCCATTCATAAGCTTGATAGTCATGAGTTGATATGTTAAAAATGAAATTTCATCCAAACAAATAAACAAACAGTTGAGGTAAGAGTATGATGTTGCATTAGAGTTGGATGTAAACAGTCCACAGATGGTGAAAGCTCATCATGGATACCACCTACTGAATCTATTTTGAAAGCAAACTAGGATGGAGCATGGATTGGAACCTCTGGAGTGGCAAGCCTCGTATTAATTTTTCGAAACAATAATGGTGATCCGGAAACAGCTATGTGGTAGCTCAGGAAAAGAACTTATCCCTGCTCTGCAATTTAATTGAAGCCATTAAAGAGAATCTTCAATCCTTTGATTTCTGGGAGGTTTGACATATTAAACGTGAAGGGAACAAGGTTGCTGATGTATTATACAAAATTGCTCTAAATGTGTTTTGTTCAACTATTTCACTGGAGGAACTTCCCCACCAAATCTTATCTAATGTAATTTCGTATCAATTTCAATTATATATTTGAATGTTTCCTATCAAAGAAACAAACCCAATTGCCAAGAATAAAAAAATGAACCTACTAATGCTTTAAGGGAGCCATTACTTGCACATGCTTTTCAAGTGCTTGCCCAGAATTATTTAAAACATCATCCTATTTTTTTTCTTAAAAATGACAAAGTTATCATGGTAGTTGCACCATAGGTAGAAAATCGGTATAATTACAGAAACAGGACCGGGAAGAAAGCGTTTTGCGCTATTACACCGAAATGGAAAAGTTTTGCATAATTAGGACGCACTGTATTCCGATGTCCTCAAAATCTGTGAATACTAGTTTGAAATCCGTGAATACTCAAATTTTTGAATCCAGGAAGTCCATGCAATCCTGATTACGTAAAAGTTTTTGAAATAGTATAATACTGAAAAACTTTTATAACATAAATCCTCTTTTGGTTAAGTGCCCTAGAAAATCCTAGTCACAATGTAAAGAGACAAAAAGAGAGGAGAGAGAGAGAACCATGGAGAAAGTGAGAACGTGGATGAGAATTTTTAAAATAAAGTGGAGAGATCAAGAGAGTGAAAAGAAGGAAGCGTGAAAACGAAAACACAAGGTTAATGTTGTTCGGCTGGGTGCCTGCCTACACCGACAACAGAGCTGAGATGGTTATTTTTTTTCTTACATGCCAATGCTTCTATCATATATAGCTCTTAGAAGATTGCGGAGAAGAGAACTTTTATTCGCTTCAAACTCTATCTCAGACATAAGCACTCAACAGTAAGTTGGTTGTTGTAGGCAACAGTCAATGAATTAGTTGCGTCTCTTTTGGAATGACTTGGATGGTGATTGCTCCAATTTTGTTGGCCGTTAACAAATCTGACTGGTGATATTTATCTTGAGATTTAAGAGATCTGTAATTCCTTATTGCAACCCAATTCTCCAAGTTTGTTGGCCGATAACAAATCCCACTGGTGTTATTTATCTTGGGATTTAAGAGATCTTCAATTCCTTATTGCAACCCAATTCTTTGGTTATTTTGCTAAGAGAGAGAACGGTGGAGAGAGAGAGAAAGATGTGAGCTAATGCCAAATTTAATTATAATTTTATGTGTAATCACAAGAAGCAGGTGCAAAGACAATTTTTTGTTGATTCGGTGCAATCACTTCAAAAGTAATATTCCTATAAATAAAAATTAAAAATTTTAAAGATAAAAATTTTAAAAAAAATAAACAAAAACCCATTAATATAGCTCCAAATAAAAAGCAAGAATTTATAAGATAAAACCAAATTAAACTGAGAGACATATAAGCATGCAATTTTATCCAAAATAAAAATAATAAAAAAAAAAAAATTAAGAGTAAGCCAATAAACTAATAATAACAGTAGTAGTAAAAACAGAATAATTATTAGAATACAAACTTCAAAATTATAATAAATAGTAATTTTATGAAAAAAAAAAAAAAAAACACAGAGACCTTTACGGGAAGCCTCTGGATATTTTGAGCCATTTTTCGAGCAGCTGGTTCTCGAATTTTCTCAACTTGTTTAGGCAGAAATGAAGGAAAACGGTCGATCGATATATCGGATTTTGGAGGACTCCTCAACTTCATCCTCAATCTAAGCGGGGCCGAAGCCAGCGATAGTGCCGGCATTGTACTTAGGCGCACTTTAGTATCAGCAGCTCTTCTTTACCAGAACTAATAGCCATCCTTTTATACTTGCCACAAATACACGACACCGCATTTAATTTAAACATATGGATGCGCATCACACCCACCACTTGCAGAAGGTACAGGTTTGGGTGGGGGGATGAGCACTTAATATAAGTGACAACGTCCCATTCTCCATTGAACCAGTAAGCAAGTCATAAATGTTTGGCGACACCATCGTAATACGGTGGTATCAACCTGCAATAAATTAAGAGGCAGGATCGACTTTCTACTCGGCCATTACACGGTGCACGTGGCAAACTCAGGGGGGAGCCATATAAAGCAATGTGTGGCTTGCTGTAGCCCTCATTTGTTTTTAAAAATTGTTTGTGACAACAAAGTGGAGGCCGCTGATGTCGCGCAATGTGGCGGTTGTAACAACCTGTATTAATTGAGTCTCATCGCACTAGTAGCCAATAATGTCGCACTATATCAACTGCCTACATTTTATCTACATAAAATTTGTCCTCCTCCATATAATACTGTCCTTATTTCTTATATAATGTTCTTTTTATATAAATATACAAACTCAGTATGCCATATAACATGATCAATCCAAAACAAATAAAATTTTGGGTTGATCAACAATAGAACATGTGATTTGAAAAAATATATATATTTTTTAATTATTTTGCCCTTCATTTGATGGGCTAAATATAATATAGGGCACTTTAGAAAAACAACCTTAGTTTTGCAATGTATACGTAAATAAAACCTTTTAGCTAAAAGGGTTTTCAGGCTTTTTGGAAGTTTAATTTCTTCCCACGTGCAAATGAAACTTTTATATGCGACTTTACCGTTATACCTTTCTATAAAGAGGTAAGAAATGGGCAAAGAACACAACATTTTCTAATTTTCTCTTTTATTAGTTGCAATCAATCCAACAAAGAAGACGATAGAAACGAAGGAGTTTTGGGTTAGTTCTCGAGCTCGATTGATGTTAAGTTAGGAGACAAAAATGGTCTCCCTAAAAAACAGATCAAACTCTCATTGTTTTTAATCAGTTCTGACATATTTATTCGATGACCACTTTCCAGTGACATTCAGATGTTCCAACGAGCTTCTACACCACCATCTGAATCTTAGTCACACATAGATCAACAATATGACTGAGATTCACATTATTTGGACTACAACCAGCCTAGTAGAGGCCTTAAAAACCTACTAGAATCAAAACCAGCTCATTGAGTTATATAGTTGCAGTCAATCCAACAAGGAAGACGATGGAAACGAAAGAGTTTTGGAATACGAAACCAATTTCGTTTGTTCTAGGATCTTGAGTAGGATATGAAACTGGGTTTTGAGTGATGAGTAGAGAAGACGACCAAACGGATAAATTTGCAAACTCACAAATCCACTCAAACTCACATGTTGAGTATTTGAGATCTCACATATCACTGAACTTTTAAAAAAAAAATAAAAAAAGCGGAAAAATTTAATTTTGGTATACTAAAACTTTTGGAAAGTAAGGTTGCTTTTCTAATTTCCCCTTAAATAATAAGGTACCGTAAAACCCGATCTACCTGAAGACGTCACATGATGGTATATGATATATAAGCCTCCAATTCTATAATGGAAAGGCTTCAAGTCTATTATATATAAGCCTCAAAATTTATGATGTATAAGCCTCAAATCTACGAGCCCCTAATGCATTTGGTATCTAAAATAAGAAAAAGAAAACAAGTGGTAGAAGTTAAAACAATAACAGTAGTAGTAGTAGAAAACTATTATTATTAGTAGAATGCAAACTTCAAAACTATAATAAATAATAATTAAAAATAAATAAATAATGCACACGCATACAGAGAGAGAGAGAGAGACCTTTACGGGAAGCCTCTGGATATTTTGAGCCATTTTTCGAGCAGCTGGTTCTCGAATTTTCTCAACTTGTTTCGGCAGAAATGAAGGAAAACCATTGATCGATATTTCCGATTTTGGAGGACTCCTCAACTTCATCCTCAATCTAAGCGGGGTGGAAGCCAGCGCTAGTGCCGGCATTGTACTTAGGCGCACTTTAGCATCAGCAGCTTTTCCTTACCAGAACTAACAGCCACCCTTTTATACTTGTCACAAATACGCGACACCGCATTTCTAATTTACGCATATGGACGCGTATTACACCCACCACTTGCAGAACCGACAGGTTGGGGGGGTGAGCACTTAATATAAGTGACAACGATCCCCTCTCCGTTGAAGCAATAAGGAGGTTGACTGGTTTTGCTCTTTTGATGAATAAAGTACTACTCTACTCGGCAATTATACAGTACACGTGGTAAACCAGAAGAGCCTCGCTGTAGCGCTCATTGAATGTTCTTCTCATACAACCTTCGTTTTTATATAAGCCTCCAAATAATATATTACGTAGGAGGCTCAAATCTACAATCCCTTAATTAAACGTAATCATATATACCAATATTTTTATTATGTAGTAAATTTAATGTATTTGGGTTGTCAAAAATCTAAATCAATTATAACAAAGTTTAGATGGGCTAGTTAATACTTTTACTCTGTAGTAGATTTAATGTATTTGGATTGTCAAAAATTTAAATCAATTATAACAAAGTTTAGATGGCCTAGTTAGTCTAATGCGCCAGATTAAAGTTATGATTTGAAAGGGCGTGCGTTTTGGTAAACTCAGTTGCTTTGCTCTGATGACGAGCAGTATAAGTGATAAAATCACTTTCTGTCATAGCAGAATTTGGTTGCATTTCGGTTAGCTCTTTCGAGGCCAAGAGCAGCTCTTTTGCTCTTTAGCTCAGGCGGAAAATCACTTTCACGTTTGGAAACACAGCTTCTCGCTTCAATTACTTTGACGGGGAGCTAGCTTAAGTGATAATTGTGTTTACCTGCTTTAACTGATTCCCTTTCTCTTTGCTAATTCCCTGCTACTTGTTTTAGTGGATTCTCCTTCTCCTTGATAACTCTTTGAAGAGTAGAATTTCCTTGTTCCAATAGTTCTTTCATGCTCTCTGCTCACTCCCTTGCCGGAGCAGATTTTATTTGTTCTAGCAGGGAATTAGCAGAGAGCAGGGATATAACTGCGAGAGCTGATAAATACGTCTTTGCAGGGAATTAGCAAGGAGAAGTGGGGCTCGCTAAAACAAGTATATCCGGATCTGGCAGGGAGCTGCAAAGAACTATGCCAAATGTAGCCAAAAGTGTTCTTTTGTTAGCTCTTTGAGAGAGCTGCTTCTGCTCATATAAGAGCTAACCCAAACACAATGTGCTCTGACGGCTGCGCTTATAAGAGCTAACCCAAAAAGGGCTTAGTCGCATAGCTCCCCACTAGAGCCCAAAACAACTCTTAGTCACCAGGGAGCAAAGCCAAACAGAACCTAACTTGTCCAGCTGCCCTTCTCGGCTCCTCTGTACTCCATAATACAATACATACATATAGAGATGATGTAAGGGATATAGGTGGAAGGTTAAGGTCGTTGGATTAAGATCAGATGGATAGGAAAAGGAGATGATGGGACAGTAATTCGATTAAGATCAGATGGTAGTGTAATTATAACGGTAAGCCCTGCCACCCACGAATATACCCCGGTTGGTTGTCAGCCTTTGATTAGATTGTGGTACAACCATGTACCACTGCATCATTTATCCCTCGTTGTATTCAATTTCAGCATGGGTTGGGACACCCCCCCCCCCCCCCCCCCCATTCAAAAGCCTTATGATTCAGATGTTGAAGAGTATTCAAATCAGATGACACTCTTCATTGAAATTGCATCACTACTTAGGTTGTGTTTGGGTTAGCTCTTATAAGAGCAGAAGCGGCTCTTTGCTTGTTCTCTATAAGATAAAACAGGCATAGAGCAATTTTATCACTTAAAACAGCTCCCCATCAGAGCAAATGAGGCAAAGAGCTGTGTTACCAAATGTAAAAGTAGTTTTCTGACATAGCCAAAAAGTGAAAGAGCTGCTCTTTGCCCCACAAGAGCTAACCCAAACGCAGCCTCTCAGGTCTGCCTCTCATAAGATAGAATCACTCTACAATTTAAAAGACGCTGACTCATTATTTGCAGTGCGCCTTCGGTTATTGTGAGATCATGAGATGAGTATGGTATCTTAAGGTATCCCAAGCTTATGCTTGGACTAATCCCTAAGGAATACCGTTGCCGCCGCCGTACCATGACTAATTCAACGAGTGCGCACATGTTATCGCGGAATAAGAGTCGCTACTCGAACCCACGATCTTGGGGAGCAAATCCAAGTCATCAATAACTGCAACACCCTTTGATGAGTTACTCTTCTCACATTATAATGGTAAAGACGATAAATAACAATATATACCAAAATATATTAATATATTTCGATATTTTAAAAAGTTATTTAAAAAAAAATTAAAATACCAACGCATGCATATAATTTGAGCACTAAAAATGGCATATACTGATACCATTTGTGACCAGCATTTATGGCATCATCTAGGATTTTTCAGATAAGGTATGATAGTCGTCAAATATTAAAGATTGAGACGAAAAATAATCTCCATCGTATAATTCAAGGATCACAATTTGTTTGAAATACCACTATCAATATAAAAATGAAAAAAGAGAAGAAGCCCTCATCATCCCCATTTTAAGGCCCAAGCAAGTATATGAATCACTCAATCACAAATAAGTGTCCGAAAAAAGAAATTCAAATCAAATCCACAGAGGCTTAAAAGGCATGATTTTTCGGAGATGATGCACATGCAGTTGAACTTATTTTTGATGACGCCGCAACCCAAGAGACGTCTTGTGATATTCATCTTTTTAAGATAAAAAAAGATCTCGAAAATTTCGGATGCTACAATGTAATCCTCATTCTG
This sequence comes from Chloranthus sessilifolius, assembly GCA_021018995.1. Classification (NCBI taxonomy): domain Eukaryota; kingdom Viridiplantae; phylum Streptophyta; class Magnoliopsida; order Chloranthales; family Chloranthaceae; genus Chloranthus; species Chloranthus sessilifolius. The sequence goes on along the minus strand of JAJIZI010000016.1, from coordinate 44,576 downwards.
TTTACTTTAATAGAATAGATGGGCATGGAAGATCCCTTTATGAAGACTTACTCCCAAAAACATTGTCGTTAAACGGTTCGAGAGATTTTTTTTAATTATGGGGATCTCGCGACCCTGGTTGGATAGCGTGGCTCCACCACTAACCTCATATAGTCATACTAAATTTACTATGAAAATAGCGGAGGTCAATTATCGGACTTTTTTTACTAAAATAATATTTTATTTTCCGCACCTCTTGGCATATATAATGATCATACTAAATTTATCATGAAAATAGCGGAGGTCAATTATCAGACTTGTTTCACTAAAATAATATTTTATTTTCCGCCACCTCTTGCCATATATAATGATCCTAGTTATCACCCTTTGAGTGGGTGATTATTTAAACGACATAATTGTTTAAATATTAGCCTACAAGGAAGCGACAACAAAATAGAGTACATATTGTTAAGATATTTATGTTAAAATAGATGTGTGGAGAAACAAGAAAAGATAAAATTATGAATGAGTACATAAAACTAAATTTTAAATTTGTACCTATAAAAAATAATCAAAATGTCACTTGAGGTGGTTTGGGCATTTCTATAGAAGGCTAGAAGTAAACTATGTACGGAGAGTTGAGACACTATAATCACAAAGAAGTAAGAAAAGAGGAAGGTCAATGAAGACCCGGAGGGAAGTAGTGAAGATAGACGTGAAAGATTGTTTGTGTTACCAAGAGCTTAGCATTTAACAGAAATAAGTGGAGAAATATGACTCACAAAGTCGACCCCCCAAATAGATGTGTCAAAGCTATAATGATCGATAATTGTTACAGCTTTATAAATCATCTGAGCTTACACGAAAAATTATGAACAATTCAAATGTGCGATATTGATCTATCAAACTAATTTTATTTGATTTTTTTGTGAAATAGGATATGAAGTTGCAGCTATCCTTCGTTGACACGTGCCACAGCCAATCATGCCTACAAAGGATTGCAATCAACGGATCTGTTCACTTTTAATATCAATTGTTAAAAGAATAAGCACAAGTTTCTATGTTAGATTGCATAGATCATATGGTTCAAATTGTCAAATGATTAATTTTTGGCGCAGTGTAGTTCCATATATGAGCTAACTGTTACTGTGATAGCTTGAATTGTTCATACCTTATACCTCGAATGGTGTAATATCATCTAAACACCTGGTGTTTAAATGTCGGTCATGCCTAAATATTTCTTTTCAAATTATAAAATTAAATAGATGGGAGTAACTTTATGAGCAGACTCTACACTATAAGTGATCGATTTGTACATATGGCACTAATTATCATCAATGGGGGCCTTGCTTGATGTCACGGTAAATGTCTTGGAGTTTCAAACATGAAAATGCAGGTTCGACTTAAGAGAGTAACCATTTTAGGCATTAAAAAAAGTCAAATGAGGTATGGTTTGTATCCGGTTTACCCCTCCCAACACCCGGAAGTACAAGACCAACAGTGGATAATTAATAGCCTCAATCAATATTGGTTGTGTAATAATAGCCTCAAATTGCATCATTGAGTCATCTCTTCAATTTGATTAAAAGGCTTCCAAATAGACTATGAAAACAACCACCGACAAAATAGTCTTTTTTTGATACAATTGTCATCAATATTGGTTGTGTAATATTAGCCTCAAATTGCATTAGTGAATGTCTCTTCAATTTGATTAAAAGCCTTCAAATAGACTATGAAAATAAGCACCGACAATGGTTCAAATTAAACAAAAATAACTATTTTAATCAAGTGGGCGTGTGTAATATTCTTGCATATCCAACTACTTTGATCAAGATTTTATTTGCCTTAGTGACTCGGGCTGCGTATGACATATAGCTCTTTGCTAGCCCTTGTTATAGTAGAGGTCACCTATTTTAACAGGTTCCATCCTCTTTGCTAACATCCTGATACCTGCTTTAGCAGGTATCCCTTATCCTTTATAACTCCTTGCATAATAAAATTTTATGTAGGATTTACCTGTTCGATAATTCTACCCTCCTCTCTACTTACTCTTTGTCAGAGCAAATAAATTTGCTCTGATAGGGAGTTAGTAGTGAGCACGACGGTTGCTGATAGAGCAGGTAAATCCCTCTTTACAGTGAGTTAGAAAAGAGAATGAGAACCAACTAAAGCAGGTGAACTCTTCAGTGACAAGGGCTAACAGGGAGCTATGCCATACGCAGCCTCGGTGTATATATGGGAAGCACTCCACACTCAAAGTGACAACCATGATCCCTAGCATCTCCAACAAAACCGCTAATTTGCACTAGGTACATGTAATAAATAGAAAAGGTGGTCCACACAAGCCTCTTAAGTTCCAAAACAGTAATAAAATTGGCATATTGCGGAAAGGAAAGGGTGGCCGACATAAACTTTCACAAAAATGGCAACATTATTTGATATGGGTCTATTTGCGCCCATGCATTCTCAAATTGCTCACATCCCAGACTCCTTCAAAATCGTTGATTGCTTTAGATTAAATGATGGAGATCATGTTTCACCCAGATCTTCCTAATAATGCATCTTGAGATTATGGAGCACCTATCAGACGACCAATTTTGGATTCCATGTGTCCCAAATTCCCCAAAAATGGTCCTAAAACCATGTTTGAGCGTGATGAGTGCCATATGATTGAAGAGGTATGTTTTTGGGGACCTGTGACACATGAAATCAAAAAACGACTGTCAAATAGGCCCGTCATGATCTCAAGATCTATTGTGTTGAAGATTGAGGTGAAACAAGATCTCCATCATCTGATCTAAATCAATCAACGATTTTTAAAGGGTTTGGGACGTAGGCGCTTTCAGAGTCCGTGTGGCCTCAATCAAAGGTACCCATTTGATATTTATATTATTTTATTTGGGTGGCGTCATCTGCACCCGTCTTTCTTGTGAAGAACACACGATTTTCCATCATATAACAAATCGTTGGCTGCCTTGAATTAGATGATGGAGATCATTTTTCACCATGAACTTCCACACATTCGATCTTGAGACCATGACCGTAATATCAGACGATTGAGTTTTCACTACAAAAAATAAGGCTATTAGCGGCAGTTTTTTTAACAAAAAATTGCTGCTATTAATCTTGTCGCTATCAAAAATTGCCGCTACCAAAAATTGCCTCAACAACAAGTGTCGCTAAAACACCTTATTTTTGAAGTGTTTTTATTTCATGTGGCACGGATACCAAAAAAGTGGCCCTAGGATCATATGGCACACATTACACTCAAATGTGATTTTAGGGCTACTTTTTGGGATATGTGGCACATGAAATAAAAAACCAATCATCTTATGGTAAGATTATGGTCTCCAAATCCATTGTATGGAAGATTAGTGTAAAAGACGATGTCTATCATCTGGTTTCAAGCTGTCAATGCGTTTCAAACATTGCACTATCAGAAAAGCTATTGGGGCCGTAGAAGGACCCTTAAGAGTCTATCAGAAAGGCTATTGGGGCCATAGGGGGACCCTTAATGGTTAATACTATAGGCTATAGCTCTTAAAGACATCTGTCCCCATAGTTTAGGTAGGGAGATTAACCTGTCCACGGCCTTTGGCGCGTGGGTTGGGCACTCTAGTGTCAACAATATCCGGCTCATATAGATAGATATCTTAAGGGTCCAAAGTCAAGGCGTGTTCCTGACTGCCGGGCAGATCTTCTTCAGTATTTAAAAGACAATAAAATTATTGTATACATTATCAATTACTTGCTACCCCTTAATCAATGGGCACAACCAAATCATTAACCGATCAGCTGGCAGCTGGATATATATATATGCCAAACCCAGATATGGGATAATTTAAAACCAGGGCTGTAAGTTATAAGTAGGCCTAGGAATTTGTCTACAATAAACAGACAGCTCATACTGCATATATGCCTGAGCAGCATGAGTCTTAGAATCGCATGAATTTTGATCATATAAATATTCGTGCACACCTCAAGAGCAATATAGTAGATGGCCAAGTCTGTCCGCTCATTTTCCCTCATTGTAGAAGAACTCATTATTGGACGGTCAAGATGACAAATTGGAACCATCCGATCATCGAAGTAGACCTTGATACGACTACAACCCTTGGATGAAACAGAGTGTCTACTATAATGTCTTTAATTCTCCTGTCTGTCTAACTTAAGTTCAAGCGGTGCTCAATCCAAGTAGTTCTGCCATCAGCTCATCATACACATACCTCGACCAATATATTAGGTCTGCTAAAGAATTCTAGCCATCTAATTTGTGCACTTTAATTTCAACTACTTAACAAAGAAAAAAAAAATTATCATTCATTTTAGAATATGTAGATAAGATAGTTCAGTAACTTCAGATCCTCCAATGAGTAAATTTTGTTTAATATATAAATGAAAATTTCTAAAATCTCCCTGCTTTAAAGTTATTTTTCTAAATCTTTCCCATATTTCTTTACATATCTAATAAACCCTGTACGTAAAACTTCGTTATCTACATGCTCCCTCAATAATAAATATCTACCTTAATGTTAAAACTACCCTTAAAGGAGGGAAGATTTTAGAAAATGGTTAGACAGTTGGGCCAATAGGCTAGTAAAAATTACATTAAAAAAGTAAAAAATCATTTTTTTTTCACGCAAAAAAAACTAAAAAATATTAAAAATTTAGTAAAAATCCAAAAAAATTGGAAAACAATAAACACATTGAGAATTAAATCCTCCCCATAATTTTACCTAATTTTTTATTTTTTTTGGCATGAAAAAAAAATACGATTTTTACATTTTAAATACAATTTTTACTATTTTCCTTGAGATTATAAAATTATAAAATATTTTTATATTATTCTTCTCAATTATTATTTTTTTTGGATTTTTATTGAATTTTTAATATTTTTTTGCATGAAAAAAATATAATTTTTAATTTTTAATGTAATTTTTACTGGCCTATTGGCCCAACTGTTCAGCCCATTTTCTAGAATGTTCCTCCTTTTCAATGATAATTTTAGTATTAAAGTGGATTTTTATGGTTGAGGGTGTATTTAGACAACTAAGTTTTAAGCATAATGGTTTATTAGATATTTAAAAAAGGAGGATTTAGAAAAGTAACTTTGAAGGGAGGAGATTTCAGAAAATTTTCCAATATACAAATTGTTGGGTCTCGAAAAATATGGATCGTTGATCGATCGTTTACCGTCATATGATCGTCGAGGGAAGCGCCGTTAGGCTGGTGATCACCTTGACTCATTGTGAATTCCCACGAGCATCTATTACATGATGCATGGCTTCATTGCCTTTGGATCCATTGTGGTGCTTTCACTACATATTGCATCTCTACACACAAATGAGATTTTAACCCATATATATATATATATATATATATATATATATAGACTGCTCGGATATACCATCAATGTCATAAGGAGAAATGTCTCTCTTTAATCACGTAACAATCGGCGATTAATCACAATTAAATAAATAGTTGTAACCGACAAATGCATAATGAGATTCTAAATCTTTATTGAAGATGTCGCATGACCACATGTACCAATATCTCTCACTTGAAGGTTGAATCAATATTTCATAACATCTTTGTCATTGTAGGATTTATCATGTTTTATCGGTCATGAGGTTTTATACGCCAAAAACAGATTTATCTTGCATAACAAAATATATCACGATCATGAAGTTTTGCACACCAAAGAGGATTTACCCGTCATGTTAAAAATTATTTCAATAGTGAGGTTTTGCATGTCAAAGCAGATTTTTTCATCATGATAATTAAAATTATCCCAGTCATTAGGTTTTACACACCAAAATGAATTTACCCATCATGACAAAATTTTCTTATTATGAGTTCTTATACACTATATTACTATGTTGTTTGTATACCATTGAGTCATTTTTGTACACTATCTTCCACCAATGTACAAACATGTTCATTAATTTGAAATAAAAAATATCTTTGATCATGGATATTTACAAAAGCGGATTTAATCAATCATGATAAAATTTTAAGTGTTTTGGAATTAACAGACATAGGCGTCTCCAACTCCAACAAGCTATATATAATGCTTGAACAAAATTTCACACTTATACCTATTAACAAACGGCCAGTAACCAATAGAGATATATGATGCATCGTCACTTTTCCCTTCTCAACTACATAAATTCTAAATCAATAGAACTTTAATCATACTATTCGCAAAGTATGTACACAGGCTCGTCTGATCTATATAGGGCATATCCCATGTGTCAAACTACTAATTTTTCCTACGCTAAACATTGCTTATATAAGCAAGCAATGTAACTGATGGATTTTTCATTAAGAAACCTTAATCACCCTCTTAATCACAATATGTGTAACGCAGTTCTCTACATTAGTATATTCTATTAAGTAACAATTAACTACACAGTTATAATCGCGTTGGATGGCATTCATGACCATATTCCAATATCTCCCACTTATCCATGAAGGTCAAAACATATAATCATGAGACATTTGATTTAATCATTGGTTTAACCCATCAAGAATAAACAATAGTTTACAACGAAACTTAAATATGTTGGTCATGAGGCTTTTTATCTTACATATTAACCATGTCATATTAAATCTCACATGTTAAGAGATTTTACATGCAAAACGGATTTTCCCGTCATGAACATATCCAATACTTAATTGTATAAGTCTAATTGAGCATTTTCAAAAATTAAATTAAATATCATATGATAATCTAATTATGCTCCCACTGTTCTAGACATTTCTTAATATGTTTAAAAAAAATTGTGGGATTAAAGTTCGAAAAACATACCGATATCGATTTTAAATTTACCGATTTATGTGTTGAAAATCTTTGATTTTTAGATCTAATAATGAGACCAATTTTGATCGTTGGTTGGATAGTGTAGAAGCATTCTCTTCATTCTTCAGAGTCCACAGTTCCAAACGGATCGCAAATCCGACTTGTAACGGTAAAGATATTGACAAATTACTCACTCACAAATACACACGTTTTGTATTAGTGATATGTACTGAATCTAAAGTAACTTGAAGGGTGTGAGAGCAGATAAGATGTGAAATTGTTTTCACTCAAATCGGCTTGGCTAGGCTTGACTTGTTCAGTTTAGTATATAACTTTGGCTTGGCTTGGCTTGGCTTAGAAGTGATATATATATATATATATATATATATATATATATATATATATATATATATATATATATACACCAGTATACCATGAAGCTTAATATAGAACACTTTGTAGAAGTAACTTTTGGAAGAAGTTATTTCGCTCTTTGGTTAAGACATTTATCCTCTTTTTCTAGGTTAAAGATAAAAAGAGGTTAGAAAAAAAAAACAAAAGTTTTTGTCTCAAAGTGAAAACATGATGATGTTGAGGTGATCTAATGAGGGTTATGCCAAATCCGATGACGACGATACAACAGCGACGGTTATGGCACGAAAACCCAACCTAAGTTCTGATACCAATGTTGGGTCCCGTAAACTTTGGATCGTTGATCGATCGCCTACCGTCATATGATCGCCAAGAGAAGCGTCAGGCTGGTGATCACCTTGACTCATTGTAGATTTCCCACGAGCATATGTTATCTAATTCATGACTCTAGTACATTTTGATCCATTGTACTGCTATCACCATGCATTGCATTATCTCTACACACAAATGAGATTTTAAGCCCATATATATAGACTGTTCAGATATAGCATCAATGTCACTAGGAGAAACGTCCCTCTTTAATCACGTAACGGCCAATAATTAATCACAATTAAACACATAATTATAACCAATTAATGCATAATGAGATTCTTAATCTCTATTGATTAGGTCACTTGATAACAATGTAACTACACAAACTACTATTTTGATTGACTTAGGATTGCTTAGTCATGCATCACCTAATAAGTAAATTTGGCCCAATAAGTAAATGGGCATGGCATAATCTATTTAATTGCACTCATGTGTCATTAATCGTTGAATCAATGGACCAGAAATTGCACTAATTGGAAAATGCTAATCATGGAATTAAAATGCATTTATGTGAACTATTATTATAACTTGGACAATGTTATATCGTAGGCAGGTTTTGTATAGGCAAAATGTAGGTGGCTGGCGTTGCACGACGTATTTTCCCGACCAGTATTGTGCAAGAAAAATGCAAGCGGCTGAGTGGCGTGACACATTCGGCTACAAGTGCAGTGAGGCCCAAGCAATACTGGCCAGGGAAACACATCGCGCAACATCAGCCACCTGCACTTTGCCTGTACAAAACCTACATGCCATTTGCAATTTTACTTGGTTGCATTTGGGATTGCTCTTTGGAGGCATAGAACAGCTTTCTGCTCTAGTGTAGAGCATTTTAGTCTGGAAGTGTGTTTGGTTGGAAGTACTCTCAGGCTATGTTTGGGTTAGCTCTTATAAGAGCAAAAGCAGCTCTTTGCCTGCTCTCTGTTAAAGCATATAAAATCTACTCTCGCGTAGAGTAGGCATAGAACAGTTTTATTACTTAAAACAGCTCCCCGTCAAAGCAAATGAGATGAGGAGCTGTGTTACCAAATGTAAAAATAGTTTTCCGCCAGAGCCAAAAAGTGAAAGAGCTGCTCTTTGCCCCAAAAGAACTAACCCAACCACAACCTTAACTCTTTTGTAGAGTGAAAGAGCAGAATTTGAGTCTCTTTAAAAGAATAATTTAAACCAACTCTTTTAAGAGCTGCTCTTTGCCTCCAAAGAGCAATCTCAAACACAGCTTATAGGTCACCTAAAAGTCGGAATTAGATTTGATGACCGGACACAACTCATCTATAAAGTGACCATCGTGTGGACGGGGTAGATTGATCAGAAAGTGAGGTGATTTGGTAGATAGGATCTTCATACAGTTTGGTGTAGGCATATACACTAGATCTTCATCACAAGTTTGTCATGAAGGCTATTATTCTAGAAAACCCTGTGTTTGTTAGGATGTTGCGCCTTTATTTATTGTAGTAGTTCGAGTTCAATAGATTAGGTGAGGGTTAGGTTGTATTGTTCCTTGCTTAATCACAGATAATGACATATGTTGTTTCACATTTATTCAACCAATTAAAGGTTGTATATACTGATCACATATCTTGACCGTCGTATAGATGGGGATTAGACTTGGGAGAGCAGCCCCCTTGTGTGTGAAAAATCAAAGGCCAAGTAGGCTGCACCTCGTCCGATTAGTGGGCTACATCTTGGCACTCATAAATGATCACAAGGATCCAACTAATGAATCTTCCTATTTATTATTCTTGTAATATAATGGTTCGCTGGAAAGAAGGCAATTGGTCAATCAGTTTGCACATGATTTGATTCATCTTTATGGCAATGACCTACCCCCACGAGACGAACAAATAGATGAGGTTTATAATGCAATGGCGATGTGGGCTGTACATAGAAACAATTTATGTAGAGTCTGTGGTTGAGACATATATACAGAGATCGGACCTTTGTGCGATGGCAAGTGCTCTCTGTCCAAAGCGATGTGCGGCGGGTTTGAGTCTTGGAATCAGCCTCTCCAAATGGATCCCGTTAAGAGGGAGCATTGTTTACTTGTTACGACCTTTTATGTGGTTAAAATGTATATGTAAAGATAGATACATAGAGTAATAAGAAAAGATAAAATTATGAGTATGACTAAATTCATATTTGAAATGATTTGAGCATATTTATTAGATACAAAAATAATTTTTATATGAAACTATTCAAATGATGCAAGATCAAAGACTTAAGAAAGACCAAAAACACAAAGAGATGAATAGTGGCATGAACGATTATTGAGTAATAGAAAGTTTAGTCTTCAAATAAAATAAGTGGAGAAATATAAAATAAGTGGAGAAATATGACGCACAAAACCATTCTCAAATGCATAGGATTATGCGATTATGACGACAACAATATAGATATATTTGTAGAGTTCACATGTAACGCAGCCAATAGCCCGGCTGGCTTGGAACCCAGCATGAGCTAAGCGGTAGAAAGCATGGCTTTTTTTCTCTATAAACTTGGACCCCGAAACCTGGCTGCACAAGTAAAAGATTAACCCAACCTCCTATATATATATATATATGCGCACTGAGAATGATAGTGAAAGAAGATGAAATTAAGCAATGATTTTTAAACGTAGGTGCCATTAATAAGGACAATGTTATATAGAGGACAAATTTTATACAAACAAAGTAAAGGCGACTGATGTGGCATGATGTAATTGGCTGTAAGTGTGGTGGGGGTCAATTAATGCAAGTCGGTGAAACCAATTACGTTGCGCCACATCAGCTGCTTATACTTTGTCCTCAACAAATTTGTCTTACATTTATAATTTTCTCCCTCAATAATCCCTGTAGGCATAAACGAAGGTACCCTTCCCTTTTATTAATTTTTTCCTAAGGAGTCATTACTTGCATGCGAGAAGTTGGTCCTTCACTTAGTTTAAACAAAAGAGCTGATATTTTTGGTGACATATGCTAAGGGAAAACACCATATGAACGTATGATTTGAAATCCTTGATCTAAAGATCTTTGGTAAAAAAAATTTAAACAAAATACAAGCTCTATCATATTCATCAACGCAGTCAACTGTTTAATCAGATAATGGACCTTTGTATGCAGTCAACCATATGATAAATATCTTGCTTTGTGTTAAATGACTCATATCCATTTCCAGCAAAGAATGAAACCACCCATTTAATGAAAGTCAGCGTTAGCGCTCACCACACCACGCCGCTGGATATCATTAAGATGGCACTTTCATTTAACTGGTGGGATGGGTGCAAATGGCTGGTGGTTATAAGTTAGAAAAGAAGACGCAACTAAATAGGTCGTTATAAAGGGCACGCGTTTTTTTCTTTGTTGTAACGGATAGGTTGACCTTAGGTTCGCGTTTGGGTGCTTTTTAGGCTTACGGATATACAAATTGGATACGAGGGGTAACCCTCGTATGCTGTTGTCGCGAGGTATAGTGACGCGAGAGGTATAATGACGCGTTTGAAAAACTAGTCTTCAATCAAAAGAAATTAAGTCGGGTTTATTGGGCACTTTAAAAAACAATACCTCAAAAATAAACTTTTTAGCAAAAAAAACCCGACTTCAAACATTTTAGCAAAGCGATTCTTTCACGAATTTTGGAACTTCAGAAGACTGTGAAAGCACTGTTTTTTGAATTTAAAAAAAAAAAAATAGTACTTTCACAATTTTCTGAAGTTCCAAAATCCATGAAAGCACAGCGTTCTAAAACATTTGAAGTCGAATCTTTTTTGCTAAAAAATTTATTTTTGAGGCATGTTTCTCTAATTATCCCTTTATTTATTTTTCTCGAACCTTTTTCGGCCTGTCACCCAAGTTTTATAAAAATAGCTTCCATCAAAAAAGAAAAACACAGCTTTGAAAAAATAGTTATCTAAGACGGTGGCCTTCGTCGCTTGTACAGAGTGGAGAGATAAAAAGAGAGGTCACTTGTCATGGAACACGTGTACTGTCAGAAGGTCGCACCTGTAGAATGTTCGGTGGAGGCACATGATCTTTAGTTGCCGCATACGTGTAAAATGCATCTTTATTCTTTGAAACCCCAAGCCTCTTAGTCATGTACACCAAAATCAGTATCAGTTTGACCGAGGACTGATACGTCTTCGGCCGATACTAATAATTAATTGGCCTATCCTTAAAAAATAGAAATATAAATAAATCCACGTCTCAACCGAAACCAAGGCGTATCGCGGCCGATACGCATCGGGTATCCAAGTTGAGATACCGATACGTATTAGGGCTGATACGTATCAATTTGTTGAGAAACCGATACATTTCGCCAATACATATTGGTATCGGTCAATTTTTTATACTTTGATGTACACACTACACACAAAACATACTTTTGAGAGTTATAGTATGCATTAGGAAGAGAAACCCCCTATTTATAGGGTTGGGGGAAGCCTAAAAAAACAATAAATAAATAAATAAATATTAATATTAGAGAAGTATGTCATGACATACTCTAACACTGTATGCAAAGGCATACTGTTACATATGCAAAAGTATGCCATCGTATACAATTATATGTCATGACATACTTACTGTATCGCACATGCCATTATGGCATAAGCGATACTAAGGTTTTCTTTGAAATTTTCCTGCAACAAAATCCAAATTTCCACAATCGAAACAGTACTAAAACTGAAATATTTCAGTTTTTCAGTTTGGTTTCAGTTTTTTTGTTATTTTTTTTTAAGTATTTTTTTGGTTTGTGTATAGTTTCTTCAGTTTTCTTATACTGCCCTTTCGGTTTTCAATTTTTTCCACTCAAAACCAAATCCGAATCGAACTAGAATAGGTTCAATTCAGGTTGGTCTGAATAGGTTTTTGAACCAGTTCGATTTGCTCAGTTTTTTATTGGATTTCAGGTTTCGGATCAACACTTGTATCACTAGTTGACTACTACACGCATATCTAGCCTCTAGCAGTCTAGCCACTAAGCATATTATTTTCGGTATTTCATATTGATGATTATTACTTGTGCCACACTTACCCCCAAAAATCGTACATGTCACGGATTTGGAACTATCCTATCCAACTAATTTAACATTGATTGCAAAAAAAAAAAAAAGGCAAATGGGATTAGACCCGATTCTCCTCACTCTCATTTAAATACTTAAAAACTTATACCATTAATAGTTTAAGATGCGGATGATTTGGACTGGCAAAGTGATAGATCATAAATACCCAAAAACCAAAGCTTATACCCCACCTTATTTGTAATCGGACAGGCCTCAGCCTGATTTATTTTGGGCTCAAGTATATTTTTTAAGCCCGAACATGATCCGAATCTAGCTGGGCTGGGAGCGGATTAGGCACGTTCAGTTGACGGCCCTAAAGGTGGATTGAAGTAAAGAAGATTGGGTGATTGTGCTTTATTTTTTTAGTTGGGTTAGCCTATTACCCTCCAAACCCTGTTTTTAAACCCTACCGGGTTCATAAACTTGACTTGTGGGTAATGCGTGAGGAATATAGGATTTTTTGCATATAATCCTTATGTTTTGACATATTTATAGATATCACCCATGTTTCAGTTATTTATAAATAACTCCTTAATTGGTAGTTTTTTGTTTAAATGACACCTTGAGTTATTATTATGTTAATTGTCGTCTCTAAAAAAATAAAGTACACTTATTAGCTACGTTAATTTTCTTTCTCGTGTTAGAAATACGTCAACAGTTTTGATCAATTATTCAAAGTGTTATTTAAACAAAAAATTGCAAATTAGAGGATTATTTATAAGTGAAGCATTGGATGACATTTATAAATATGCCAAAACATAGAAGGATGCTAAAAGCCCTAAAACAAATGGATTATGACGGTTTACGGGATTTTGAGTTGGATCGAATCGAGCATACATCCTTGACCCATTAGATCGGATCGGGGTGCACCGTGAGATCAAGCATATACACTTGACCCATGGCGCAACCAAAATTTGTGTCCAACCATTAGTAGAAAGGCTTAAACTCATCCCTTGGCCTCTAGATTTCTGCCCTTTCCACTTCATCTGTTGTAAGTAAATGATGTCTATCTTATTATACAGTTTCCATTGAAAACCCTCTTTCCAATTGGTGTATCTCCATCTCAAGAGGGCATTCTAGCCTTTAGACTAATTTACTTACATACATCTGTTCATATGGGTGCGAGAAGCCTTCCCTACTATTAGCAAGAACACAAAAAGCGTTGTCGGGCATCATTAGTAGGGGAAAACTCTAACCAATCCTTGCTTTCTCAGTTCTCACTTCTCATTACAAATAAACTATTGTAGTGCGTTGTTTATAAGAAAATCATAACTTGACATAGAATTGTAATATGACTCGGCAACCTAATGCTAACCATTATCTTTTTCACCAAGACTTGGGACCGACATTAATGAAGAGCTTTGACGAGATTTTTAGAACATTTTCTCAATCAAATGCTTAATCCTCTCTATTTTTTCATCTGAGCTCGGGACTGAAATTGTCATAATTGCAAAACAATAATACAAAAATTGTATTAGGTACATATACCTAACACAAATATTGTTGCGTTTGTTATAACTCTTTGTCAGCTTCTTGCCAGAGCATAATATATTTGCTTTAGTAGGCTCCCATTCTCCTTGCTAAGTCCCTGAAAAGCAGAATATATCTGCTCTAGCAGCTGCCTCTTTGCTATCCACTAACTTCATGTCAGAGCAAGTAAAATCTATTCTGACAAAGAATGAGCAGAGAGCAGGAGAGAACTGTTAGAGCAGGTAGATCCTGTTCTGTAGGGAGTTAGTAAGGAGAAGGGAGACCTGTTAAAACATGTAGGCGGGATTTAGCAAAGAGGAAGGGAACCTTTTGAAGCATATAAACTCTGCTCCAACAAGGAGCTAGCAGTGAGAAATGTCAAACACAACCTAACTCCCTTCAAGTGTGCTAACCTTTAATTGATTTGGTACTTATATATATTTGAGCACCCCTCGAGGTTTGGCTAATGTTGTAGAAGGTGATTGATCCATGTACCACCCTTGGTGCACGGGTCCATTTCCCGCTGCCAACTTGCTGGAGAATGCATACTTTCCAAAACCAGTGAACGGTCTATAATATACTTAGCACTGCATCTCTTAAGGTTTGATCAATATTATAGGAGATTGCATCTTTGAAGATTTGACTAATATTGTAGGAGATTGATCTATGTACCACCCTTCATACACCACGTGCCCATTTCCCACTACCAATTATGGGCAATGAACACATATAACAATTTATCATTGGAACATTTCTCAGCCGGAAGAAACATATCTGTAAGTGGATGTAAACCATCCGATTGATGAACTTTAATATCAGCCATTAAATCTGAAAATAACAGTGGATATTACAGTTCACAAAACGGATGGTTTATATCTCTCCAAAATACCTTTTTCGGTTTTGGTCAATCTATGATCTATCAATTTGACAATATGATCACTCATATCCTATGTCATTGATGATATAAGATCATTTAAATACCATTTTGGTGTTTAAACGATAGTTAAGAGAGTTAGGTCCTTTTGAAATTAGTATAACACAGTGATGCTTAGTTCGCTGGTTTACAAAGCGATTTGCGAATTGCGTTCGGGCAAACTAATAAGCAATACAATTCGCTATAATTCGGTTTGAATGGGTGAGTTGAGCGAATTGGTCTTTTTAGTTAAATATTGAAAAGAAAAGAAAGCCCACAAAGAGTTATACACGACCTCAGTGTCAATGTGATTCTAAATGACACCTAAACACTAGTTAGTTTTGCGTTTAAAAGATAACTTTAATATATTATATTATATTATAAAACTCTGATGTTTATAAAAAATTCACCCTTCCCCTAACAATCTGGTTGAGGCGAAAACAGCGAATTGCGAACCTGAATTTGAATCAAACGAATTAGCAAACTAAGTGACATAGGTATAACATACTTTGCACTGACTTGGGAACCACAAGTATATTTGCATCCCTAAGGTTGATCATAGTGATGGAGGAAGAATGGCCCGTGCTGCCGTGCACCGGCGGCATTGATAAATTTGTGCATCCAACTTAAAATCAATTAGCAACGCATGTTGGCGGGACTCAGCTGAATCATGTGGACAATGAAACTGAGCGATGTGCAGAGGAGATTGGTCTGCTCTATTCCTTGATAAATTTGTGCATCCAACTTGCATTCAACTTAAAACCAATTAACAATAAGTGGAGGGGCCCATAATATTATAAGGAGAGATGCAAGACTATAATTTACACGATGTCAAATTAAACTTCAACTGACATGTTGCGCATACTACCAATGTGTTAGTATTAGTTACTTGACTTGCTCGAATCAATTTCCCTCAGCCATCCTTAGAAAATACACACACGCTTATATTTATATATCTATATATATATTGGTGCCAATTCAATAGTGATCAAAATCACCTTTTTTTACCCCCAAATAACACGTTTGAAATGAAATATATATTTTTAAATGCATTTTTTTTTAAATGTGTTTTTTATCATAAGGTAATATACATATATTTTTTTAATTATTAATATTTTATAATTTTCCTAATTTTAATTTTTTTTACCATTTTTCTCAAAATTGTTGAAATTTATCAACTTTTTTTGCAGTCATTTTACTCCCTCATCTAGACTTGGCCGCTATGGCCAATGAAAGGTAAACAGTTGTATTTTCAGCTTATTTGTATAATTATAAATACGATTTGAGTCGTTTGGCAATGTTATGAGAAGATGGATCTATGGAGGTGGAGCTCAAGTGGGGTTCCTAAGCAATACAAATTTTTTTCCTGTTTGTATTAAATAGGCAACACGCACTAGGTCTTTTGTGTTGGATATTTTAAAGGTTTTAAAAAATAAGCTTTTAAAATTTGGATTTATCCCACATCGTATAAACTCTTTTTTAGGTTTAGCTTATATATTATTGTCTTGGCTCAAGGCTTGTAGCTTTCACCCAGGGGGCATCGAATTTTGTAGCTTCCACCGCTATGCAACCCATCAGTCACACACGCGTGCGCGCGCGCGGAGCCGAGCCGAGTCGGGATGGGTACGTATACGTGGCGTGGCGATACGATAATTTAATTGAACTTTTGAACAAGTGTGTAACCGTTCATTTGAATTTTAAATCATTCAATTATTTTTTAAATGGATATGTCTTATTCGACCGTTCAGTTATATGCAATGGATATGTCCGTTCGGTTACATATGTTTTATCTATAAAATGGCCCCAAGACCCCTCATTTTATACACTGCATATTTTCGCTAATTTCTTCTACAGCTTTTTCCTTCTCAGAGTTTCGCTTTAGTTTTTTGTGTTCTGGTTGCGTGATCAGATTCACCAAATCTGATCACACGGATACGCTCCCGATTCGTTGTATCCTGGAATCGATTTGCCGGTAACCTATTGGTGACCACTAGATCATAGTGGTAGGGGCAAATCTCGGTTTAAAGACAGCGATATTTAACGTGCCTCGAACCGGATCAGCGCATATTTTAATTCCGATATTCATCTTCTTTTGCAATTTGAACCTATTGTACTAACAATTTAAAACCGAGATGGCTCATATCCAGGCTTCGACTTCTTCCTTACTAACCGACAAAATCCATCCCGCACTGCCCAACAACATCCACAAGTTGGACAGTTTTGATGGTTCTAACTTCAAACGGTAGCAACAGAAATTACACTTTCTGTTGACTGCACTGAAAGTTGTGTACGTTATCACGAATCTGTACCACAAAACATGTAAGTAATAATCGTGACATGTTTGGGACGTATGACAAAGCTGATGATGATCAAGATCTCTTCATGGGGAACTCATTTACGGCAAAGATCATAGGACGTGGACAAATGAAATTAAATTTCACATCCGGAAAGATCGTTACACTTACTGATGTGCTCCATGTACCCGATATTCGCAAGAATCTCGTTTCGGGTGGTTTATTGATCAAACATGGTTTCAAACTTGTATTTGAATCGGATAAGTTTATCTTATCCAAGAATAGCGAATTTGTTGGAAAAGGATATGCCATGGGAGGCATGTTCAAACTCAATGTAACTGATTCAATCAATAAAATCCCCCCTTCTTCTTACTCGGTCTCTCTTTCTAATTTATGACATGATAGATTAGGACATGTTAATTGTAGGTCTATGAAATGCATGGCTAACTTAGAGTTAATTCCAAAACACGAATATTTTGATAATAGTGCTTGTAGTATACGTGCTAAGACTAAAATTACTAGAAAACATTTTCCTAGTGTTATTAGAAATTCATATTTATTATATTTAATACACAGTGATATTTGTGATTTAAACAATGTTCCTACTAGAGAAGGAAAATGATATTTTATTACTTTTATAGATTATTTTTTGAAATATGCTCATATATATTTATTAAATACTAAAAATGAGGCTTTTGAAAAATTTAAGGTTTATAAAGCATTAGTAGAAAATCAATTAAATAAAAAAATAAAAGTCATTAGATCTTATCAGGGTGGAGAATACATGTCAAATGAATTCTCTGATTTCTGTGAAATTTATGGAATTCGTCATGAGGTGACGGCTCCTTATACGCCACAATAAAATGGAGTTGCCGAAAGAAAAAATAGAACATTAGTAGAAATGACTAATGCAATGTTAGTTAACACTAATTCCGATAAAAATTTATGGGGTGAAGCTTTGTTAACTGCTACTCATATTTTGAATAGAATTCCACATAAGAAAAGTTTAACTACACCATATGAACTTTGAAAGAATCGAAAACCTAGTCTAACCTATTTTAAAGTGTGGGGGTGTAGGGCACTTGTTAGATTAGTAGATCCTAAAGACCTAAGATAGGGATTAGATCTATTGAGTGTGCATTTATTGGGTATGCAAAAAAAAGTAAAGCTTATAGATTTATAATTATGAAATCTAATGATAACATCGATAAAAATACTATAATAGAATTTAGAGATGCTATATTCTATGAATCTAAGTTCACTACTCTAACTAATAAATTAAATATTGAAAGTAAAACTTATGAAGATGGAGAATCTTCAAAATCTAAAGAAGTTATTGAATCTTCAAGTGATGAAGAGGTCATCCTTGAACCTCAACAAAGTAAACGTCAACGATTTGAAACTAGTCTTTCAAAAGACTATTATATCTATTTGATTGAAGGAAATATGACCAAAAGTACTAAGAAACATTTGTGTCTAAATGTAGACGATGAACCTATCACTTTTAACGACGCAATGAAATCTAGAGATAGTGCTTTTTGGAAAGAACCTATCAATGATAAAATTGATTCAATAATGGGAAACAAAACATGAAAATTAGTAGACTTATCAGAAGGATCTAAACCCATAGGATGTAGATGGATATTTTAAAAAAAACTTATAACAGATGGAACTATAGAAAATTTTAAGACAAGATTGATTGCCAAAGGATATAGACAAAAGGAAGGTGTTGATTATTTTGACACCTACGCACCCGTTGCTAGAATTTCGATTATAAGACTTCTAATTGTCTTAGCTTCTATACATAAGTTACAAATCCATCAAATGGATGTTAAAATCGCTTTTTTAAATGGTGAGTTAAAAGAAGAGATCTATATGGAACAATCAGAAGGATTTGTTCTACCTGGATAAGAAAAGAAAGTCTGTAAACTTATTAAATCTCTATATGGGCTAAAACAAGCACCAAAACAGTGGCATGAAGAGTTTGATAATACTATTACCAATTTTGGATTCAAAACTAATGAAGCCGACAAATGTATGTATTATAAATTTTCTCATAATAATAGTGTTATTATATGTCTTTATGTAGATGATTTACTTATTTTTGAAACTAATTTAGAAGTTATTTTAGAAACTAAAAACTTCTTAAGTTCATCTTTTAACATGAAGGACATGGATCAGGCAGATGTAATTTTGGGAATCAAAATTTTAAGAAATGAAAATACATTAACTTTAACTCAATCTCATTATGTTGAAAAGATTTTGAAAAGATTTAATTATTTTGATTTGAAATCTGCCAATACACCTTTAGATATTAATCTTAAATTGACTAAAAATTATGGACGATGTGTGCAACAGTTAGAATATGCAAGGGTTATTGGTAGCCTTATGTATGTAATACATTGTACACGACCAGATATTGCATTTGCAGTAAGTAAGTTAAGTAGATTTACAAGTAACCCTAGTTCTGTTCATTGAAATGCTATTTCGCATATTTTTATATATTTAAAGGGTACTATTAATTATGGTTTATAATTTTCTGGATATCCTCACGTTTTAGAAGGATATAGCGATGCAAGTTAGATATCTGGTTCAGAAGAATCAAAGTCTACAAGTGGATGGATATTCACTTTTGGGGGTATTGCAATCTCATGGGGATCAAAGAAGTAAACTTACATCACACATTCCACTATGAAATCAGAATTCATTGCCTTAGCGGCAAGTGGAAAAGAAGCATAATAGTTAAGGAATTTAATACTAGAAATTCCAATTATGATTAAACCATTGCCACCTGTTGTGAAAATTAAGTTGTACTCGCAAGTGCACGAATCGTGATGTAGTCAGTGGGTGCAGAGTACAAGATCGTTCCCACGAGGATTGGTTAGAAAATTTAAAATCAGAAATAGCAATTAACCAAAAGAATTACCACAAATCTATCACAGTATCCTCTAAATTAAAAACGTAAGAACTTGAAAGATGAGATAAATACTAACCATTAATTGAAATTTAACAGATTATAAAAGATAAGAATTGAGATACTAAATCTTCCCATCGTAAGTTTATCATTTACAGAATATAAATCTGTGGATAAAGATATGAGATCCTCATAAGATGTCTATGAAGGAGCACCGGCCCTGAACACACATGAATTCTAAAGTATAGATCTGAGATCACGGAGATGTGTGATTAACACCTCATGAGTGTATGATTAACACTCACACCTCGGATAATACTAAGAACCCAATCTCTAGGTAAATTCCAAAATATGATCTAAGATCAAGGAGATGTATGATTAACACTCACACCTCAGATAGTGATTGGAATTCACCATGGGATAAAGTCACACTATCAATCCAAGATCACGGAGATGTGTGATTAACACCTCATGAGTGTATGATTAACACTCACACCTCATATAACAGTAAAACTTCACCCCAAGATGGGTAAAAATTAGAATACAATTATTATTGCAGATCTTAAATCATAGGGCATGATTAGCTCATAGATTTCAAACCACAGTCAGATCACATTCATATCAACAATAATCTTTGGGCCCTTTAAAAGAATCTAATATCTCAACCACAAATTTATATTACTGTAAATGAATACCTCGGATGGAGTTCATCAGATCCCCATCCTTAATGAAACTAGCCACACATGGTAACAGTAAACAACATGATTGAAATATAAACTAACATTAACATTAAAATACCGTAAAGGGCTTTAATAATATCTACGAAAAACTTTAATCCAAATTTCGTGCGCCTCCTTCTTGAAAGTAGATAAAAATAAAAAAACTAAGACTTATCTTCTCTCCAGAAAATGAATAATAATCAATTGTCCAAAGAAACTGGGACCAAGCGCACTTAGAAACTTGAAAAGCAGAAAATTAGAGAAAAAATGCAAAAACGGAAGACGCCTTCTCCTTCTCCCGAATCCTAGATTATATCCCCCGAAAATAGTATAGAGATTCGGGCGGTCAAACTCAAATTCAAACTTGGTCGATTGATCGACTTAGACAGTCGATCGATCGACTAACCTAAATTGTATTATTTAAGTTTAAAATCTTCCGGGCTATGTCGATCAATCAACCAACAAGGGTCGATCGATCGACCTAGTCAAAAGGTCTTGCTTTTCTTTATTTGTCAGTTCATTTTCGCTTTTTCACCATTTTGTGCTTCCTAATGAATTTAATGACCACTTTGTCCTGAAACTTAGAAAACTTGACAAATCATGTTATATAGCTTTCATCGGACGGCTAAATGTAGATGTTTAGGGGTGAAATATCATCATATTTCACTGCACATCATACCCCCAAACCTACACTTTGCTAGTCCTCGAGCAAAGGAGTGGATGAATAAAACTGAAGAGTAAACTAACATCCTAAGAAAATTAAACAATGTCACTTTCTTAGGGAGCACGATTGCATTTAGCATATGCAACAAGCCTTTAAACCGCTAGGTGATCCCTAGTGGAGGAGTTTTATCTCCTGAGGGTTTTCAGTGAAGTTACCCACAAACTTCAAGGTATTGATTAATGTGGAATTTGTTAATTGATCTCATTATGCAATTCTTTCACAAGTAATACGCATGCCATGTCATTTTCATTGATGCTTAGTTAAGCTAAACTAATGCTTCAATTTATAGATAAATTTTTCGCCCATCTTTAGATGTGTCAATGTGGTCATCAGATCAAATAATTTTTATCTGAAAATTTATCTTATTCGTGAACTGCATAGATTTATGCTTTGATTCAAACCTCACAATAGGTGTACTTCTCAAAATAAAATAACTCTGATGATGAGTTCATTTTCACTCACAAGTGAGAGATCAATACAAGGCAAACAAAAAGGGTCTCACATGATAGAAAAAAATGCAACATAATCAATAAATAAAACTCAATCTCATAAGAACAAATACTTGTATATTCTAGGCATGTCATATCAAGCTCCATAGGTATCACATATTTGCTCTCCACCAAGTAGTTACCAATACAAGATCGGATCATGGAGGTCTTTTATAGGGTTAAAATGGGGCTCAGGTAAGGGTAAGAAAGAAATAGAAGTTCGGATTCAAAATTTCTGAGAAATTGGAAAGAAAACTAACTTTTGATTTTTCTATTTCTCTTCTTTTTTTTTTTTCTTTTCTCCCTCAATTCACTTCTTTTGACTTTTTGCACCTCATGTTTTGATTCTTTTTCAAATATTTCTTTTTTCTTTTTCTCCATTTCTTTTTACTTCGATATAACTTTTTAGTTAACACCACTACTTGGTATCTCTCCACTTACTCTCTTTTCGTTCATTCTTATCCCTAATTTCTCATAAATATGCATGATAAAGTTGAACTTTTAGAAAGGTGAAGGATTAGAGGTTAATGTGGCTTATCAAATAAATTTTAAAGGTAAAATTTTCAAATGGGCTTAAAGGGGTACTAATACGATAAATTTATATGAGGTGGGACATTTTATGCACAATCGAGCCAAAGATGGCCTCCAATCATGTCCTCAAAAGATAGTAACTCCGCCTTTCTTGTCTTGAACAAACACATAATACGTTCTAGGGCAATGATATAAAATTAATGTCATGCAAAGTTACAAGTCAAAATAAATATATGAGATTATGCAGAGATAATTCGTATTTAAAGACAACTCCGAGTTTATGTAAGCACTCATTAAAGACGAGAAATTGGCTCTAAAGCTCACCGGATTTTAATCTCCACTAAAATCCTTACAGTTCACAATTTAGATAAATTTTCATGATTTAAGCTCTTTGAACTGAGTCAAACACCAAAACTCCTTAAGAGCGGGTTTAAAATTTATATGTCAATTTCACCTTAGCTTTTCTCTCCTAAGAACAATGAAACAAAATTACATTTAATATTCTTTTTGGATTGCATAATTTATCAAATTTTGAATTCCACACAAAACTTCACTTTGCTCAGTCGATTGATCGACCAAATCCGAAAAGCTGTATATATATATATATATATGAAATAAGAAAGACTACACCCCCAAACCTATATTGTGCAATGTCCTAATTGGACCAAAATTAACGGGGGCACCCCCAAACTTGCAATGAAAATACTCAAAGACCAAACAGGCAAAGGAAGTGAGACGCATAAGTGAAACTGAAAGAAAATTGATTACTGGAAATTACACTTATTCAATCCAGAAAATATGAAATCCTAAAGCTACCTAAGAACAGAAAATAAGCAACTTAAAAATTTAATCCTAAATTTCCTAAAATATCATAAATTCTGTAGAGCATCCTAAAAACTTGTCGATTTTTTTCACTCAAACATCCGCATCGGTACCCGACCTTGGCCTCAGCTGTGGAAAAGCAAAATTTCACATCGCTGCGATTATACTCCCCGGATTTAAAGAATCAGGAATCACATCCGGGGGCTGTGGTGTTGATGGATTGGGCGTACTACTCGTGGCAAGATCCCGAAGTGTTGGAGCAGGATACAATTTCGCCCAATTCTCAGTTGGTATGAGATCAATAACCTCCTTGGGGATTGATTTAGGAATGAATGCAGCCAATGGAGTTGGTGGTTGTATAGATGAAATTGAAGGAATGGGTGATGGTGAATTTGGGATAAGGGGCGGTGATGGAATCGCATCCAAATCAATCAACTCTATATCGGTGGAGAAGGTTGGGGTGAGCTTGGCTGATCTATTCGCTCTTTTTCGTGCTGGCTCTTCCCAAATTTGAAAAGGAATAGGATCCATATCTACCACATTGATGTTGTTTAGATCCAATGGAAATTGGGAATCATGAGACCGGTCCCTTTTTCTTGCTGGTTCATTCATCTTCCTTAAAATTTACCTTGTAAAATAGGTTCTTCCAACTATTGTGAAGATAGGAAATTAAGGAGATGGAGTGATGATGAAAGTTGTAAGCAAAGCTTTAGGGTGTTGGATATAAATAGAGAATGAGTGTTTGAGATTGGCTAAAAGAGTTCTACGAAGGAAAGCAAAGAATCCTAAAAGAATTAAACTGCTAAAAAGATTGCCAACGGATTTTATTTTTTATTTTTTTAGAATTTTTTTTTCGAAAGGGTACTGGTGGATTGATCGACCCCAGATTGGTCGATCAATCGACCCATACAGTCAAATAGGTTGACCTGACATATTTTCACAAAGTCGATCGATCGACCTATTATGGTCGATTGATCGACTGATACACTGGAACACAAACTAACTCGACAGAAAAATAAACATTTCTTTTTTATTTGCCATTGATTCCCCCCCCCCCCCGTTTTTTTTTACAATTTTTAATTCAACACATAATGAAAAACAGAAATCTAATCTTATTAAAACTTAAAAATTGAGAATTCTAAAGCTAAAAATTAAACACAAATAAAGCAAAAAGAAATCCTAATCCTCATCCTAATCATCTTCTTCATCTTCCTCCGCCTGCCTTGCGCGAGCCCTCATCTTGTCATAGCCATCAGGCCACAGATGTTGACCCAACTGATGCATAAACGACCGTTCATATCGGCTACGACGGAGATTGCGATTATATTGCCGCTGTTGCTCATTGATCAAGGAGTTGATCTGAGCCTGCATTAATTTGAGGGAAACTCCCTCATTGCGGACCGTTCGCTCGCTCTAGCTCTCCGCTGGCTTCCTCGGCTTTTGCCGACGTGACGGGGGACAAGCTATGCACCAACATTGCCCAACATACACATACTCTGTTTCCACTGCGTCGGCCCATAGCGATAAAATGCAAGGTTGCCAATATTATCATCAAGATAAAAAGGGAAACCAAGGTGGTGCAGAAGTTGCATCACCAGATGGGGGAAATAAATGAGTGCAGCATCGCCAGCGGGAGGATTCACAATTTCATCACGGCATCGCCACATCGAATTATGCAAAAACCACGGAGTATTGAGCCATGATCGTTTGTAGGCACCATACAGAGACGACAATGTCCCACAATAAGATTTCACGTGGGAGAGTTGATCATTTAGTTGCAAGTCCTTTGGATGCATATACGCCATTGCACATATCATCTATCATTGGCCCTTGCTCGACATCAAGCTCTTCGCCAAGTTCGTGGTTCAAAGGACGCTCAGCAAGAATGCCAAAAACATTCGCGATCGTAGCCGGATAAATTCTTCTCTGCCAACCATCAATGGAGATGGTGAAATGGGCTTCTTCATTTGTTACCTCCGAAGCACTCACCCATTTCATGTTTTGGTAAAACAGGCGGACTACCCGCTCCGAGACATTGATCTCCGGGGGATTCATCAGAAAGTGAAGATGGAGAGCAGCGATGTACGCGAGTGAAATTGTGCATTCGGGCATCGCTTGGAAAGCCGGCAGATTGTACACATATTCGGATGAAATCTCTTTTGTGGCAAAGCGACCCTTTGGACGTTCTCGAAAAATGCCTTCTAGACGCTGAGGAAGTCTTGCAGAGGATGAGGATGCCATCGCAGAGAATGTTGGAAAGGAATTAGAAATGGTCGGGGAGAACTTGGAATGCTCGAACGAATGTGGAAGATAAGAACGCTGGGTTCTTTAAGTAAACACAGAGGCACCGCTCTGTTCGGTCACAACCCATTGGTCGATAGATCGACATGTATACATCGATCGATTGACTCATGCATTGAAAAGGCGCACGTTGTACACCGTACGAGGTGTATTAAAGGTCGATTGATCGACGCTGTCATGCAACTTCTCCCCAAGCGTTGGAACAGCGTGTGAATTGATTTTCGAGACGGTCGCTTGATCGACCTCATTGGTCGATCGATCAACAACGACACATGCAGAATATAAACTGACGTGACACTTATGCACTTTTTAAAAATAGCGTTGTTTGGAGTCAATCGAGCGACCAAAGATGGTCGATTGATGGACTATAAGGACAAAAATAGAAAACTATTCCAAAATTGTTTTCCTCAATTAATGTTGATCGATCGACGAAAGATGGTCGATAAATCGACCATTTGTCTTATTATTGATTGATCGACTGTTTAGGTCGATCGATCGATCAAATTCAATTTTTTTTTTTTTAATTTTTACATTATTATGTTAACAACATGGGTTGCCTCCCAAGAAGCGCTAAATTTAATGTCGCTAGCCCGACATGTCAGAATTTTCAATTGCATCCCGATTGATCGGGATTTCTCAGGACAATTTCATCAATCTTTTCAATAAAATTCTCCAAAAACGGTTTTACCCATTGCCCATTTACTTGAAACTTACTTTCATTTCACAAATTGCGTAGCTCAACTGCTCCGTTTGGAAATATTCGATTAACCAGGAAAGGACCACTCCATCGAGTTTTGAGTTTTCCGGGGAACAAATGGAGTCTTGAGTTATATAACAGAACCTTTTGTCCTAAAGTGAATGATTTCCTCAAAATAGACTGATCATGAACACGCTTCATGCGGTCTTTGTAGGATCAGGCACAATCATATGCATCAGCTCTTATTTCCTCAAATTCTGTAACTTCCAATTTCCGCTTCTCCCCCATTTTGTGTAAGTCAAAATTTAAAGACTTAATAGCCCAATAGGCCCGATATTCCAATTCAACAGGTAGATGGCAACCTTTACCAAAGACCATTCTATAAAGGGATATTCCTATGGGTTCCTTGAACGCTGTTCGATATGCCCATAGTGAGTCGTTTAATTTCAACGACCAATCTTTTCGATTGGGCTGTATCGTTTTCTCTAAGATCCGTTTGATTTTTCGATTTGAAACTTCCACTTGTCCACTTGTTTGAGGGTGGTATGGTGTAGCCACTTTGTGTGTGATCCCATACCTCTTCATCAACTGAGCAAAAACTTTATTACAGAACTGCTTTCCACCATCACTAATAATTGCACGCGGGGTACCAAATCTTGGAAATATCTCATTTTTAAGAAACTTAACCACCATCCTGTGATCGTTGGTTTTACAAGCCATTGCTTCCACCTAGTTTGAGACATAATCCACTGCAATTAGGACGTATAAATTCCCAAAAGAATTTGGGAATGGGCCCATGAAATCTATTCCCCATACATCAAACAGTTAAACTTCCAGGATTGGATTCAAGGGCATCATATTCCTTTTCGAGATTCTGCCTAACATTCGACAATTACTGCATGAAATGCAGTGCTGGTGACAATCTTTAAAGATTGTTGGCTAATAAAATCCACATTGGAGAATCTTCATCGCAGTCTTTCTTGAGCTGAAATGTCCTCCACAGGACAACTCATAATAGAATGAGATGATTCTTGACTGCTCCTATTCTGGAATGCACCGTCTGATGATTTGGTCCGCACAATATTTAAACAAGTACGGGTCCTCAAAAAAATAGTGCTTAGCTCGTGTTAGAAAAACAACTTTCTCATTTTTATTCCAATGCTCAAGTATCTAATCTGTCACCAAGTAGTTAACTAGATCAGCATACCACAATAGATGTTCAATAGCGAGCAGTTGCTCATCAGGAAAACTTTCCAATATTGGAATTAGATTCTCAGATTTTTCAACAATGATTCGAGACAAATGGTCAGCGACCACATTTTTTGAATCCCTTTTTATCTTTGATTTCCAGATTGAATTCTTGTAACAATAAAATCCATCGGATTAAACGGGCCTTTACATCTTTCTTTGCAAATAGGTAGTGAAGAGCCGCATGATCAGTAAACACTACAACTTTTGATCCCAGCAAATAGAATCGAAACTTATCCAGGGCAAAGACCACTGCTAGGAATTCCTTTTATGTGATAGAATAATTTAGTTGCACATCATTGAGGGTGCGACTTGCATAGCAGATGACATGCGGCACTTTCTCTACCCGTTGTCCCAAAACAGCATCGATTGCATAATCCGATGCATCACACATGATCTCGAATGAGAGCGTCCAATCTGGAGATTGGATTATAGGAGCTTTGACTAATTCTGCTTTAATACTTTCAAAGGCATTTTTACACTTTTCATCAAAAATGAATGGGGCATCTTTAGCCAGTAGACTGCACAATGGTTTTACAATTTTACTAAAATCCTTTATAAAACGTCGATAATAACCAGCATGTCCAAGGAAAGACCGTATTTCTCTGACTGTTGTGGGTGGTGGAAGGTTTGCAATCAGATCTACCTTAGCCTTATCCACTTCAATCCCGAGGGACGATATGACATGTCCCAAAATAATATCATTTTGCACCATAAAATGACACTTTTTCCAATTCAGAACCAGATTTTTCTCTTCACATCTCGCAAGAACAAGGGATAAATGATACAAACAATCACTGAAATTATCTCCATAAATAGATAAATCGTCCGTGAAGATTTCTAGGAATCTCTCCACCATATCGGAGAATATACTTAGCATACATCTTTGAAATGTAGCTGGGGCATTGCAAAGTCCGAAAGACATTCGGCGGTAAGAAAATGTTCCAAAGGGGCATGTAAATGTTGTCTTCTCCTGATCTTCTGGCACAATGACTATCTGATTATACCCAGAATAGCCATCAAGGAAACAATAGTATTGATGTCCGGCTAATCTTTCTACCATTTGATCAATGAATGGGAGAGGGAAGTTATCCTTTCTGGTCATTAAATTCAACTTTCTGTAGTCGATACACACCCTCCAGCCAGTTTGAACCTTCGTTGGTACTAGCTCATTTTCCTCATTTTTCACCACTGTAACTCCAGTCTTTTTGGGTACCACTTGTGTCGGGCTCACCCATGTGTTGTCGGAAATTGGGTATATAATTCCAGCGTCTAGCAGCTTGATAACCTCCTTTCTTACCACATCTTGCAAAATTGGATTCAATCTACGTTGTGGTTCTCTTGAGGGTTTAGCCCTTTCTTCCAAATGAATTCAGTGCATACACACCGTTGGGCTAATTCCTTTAATGTCTTTGATAGACCACCCAATTGCACTTTTGTGGTCTTGGAGTACTTCGATGAGCTTTTCTTCTTGATCTTTATTCAAATTCGCAGAAATAATCACTAGTTCAGTTTCATCTGAACCCAGGTATTGCATACTTCAAATATGAAGGGAGAGATTTTAGTTTCAGCCTTGATTTCCCTTCTTCATTTGATTCTTCTCGACTTTCTTATTCTTTTTTCTTATTTTTTAGTTGACATTCATTTTCTCCCAAGAGTGGCATTGTGTCTAGCATTTCATTAACTTCATGTACTGTCTTATCCACATCAAAGTTTTTACCAAAATGTGCTAAACAGGTCTCTAAAGGGTCCTCATATTCTGAAGCAAAAAATTTATTTTCCACAATGCTGTCAATCATGCAAACTTGTGCATGTTCCTCATCTTCAACAGGTTGTTTCGAAATATGAAAGATATTCAGTTCCACAGTCATGTTCCCGAATGATAAATTCATTATCCTATTTCGGAAATTGATTAGGGCATTCGATGTTGCTAGGAATGGTCTTCCCAGAATTATTAGAACATTATTTTTGTGTTGAGGAATGGGTTCCGTATCCAAAACAACAAAATCAACTGGAAAGTAGAAAGTATCTACTTTGATAAGGACATCCTCAACTATTCCCCTCAGAATCTTAATTGACCTATCTGCAAGTTGAAGGGTCATAGCTGTGGGTTTTAATTCCCCCAACTCAAGTTCCTTATACATAGAGTATGGCAACAAATTGACACTTACTCCAAGGTCTAAAAGTGCTTGATCAATGCGATTTTCTCCTATGATGATTGAAATCGTAGGACATCCAGGGTCCTTATATTTAATTGGAAGTCTCGCTTGTAAAACTGAGCTTACCTGCTCTGCTAAGAAGGCTTTCTTCGGGACATTAGTCTTTCGTTTGATTGTGACCAAGTCATTTAGAAATTTCGCATATGCCGGCACCTGCTGAATGGCGTCTCGAAAGGGAATATTTATCTTCAGTTGCTTAAACATTTCAATGATTCCTTCCTGATCACGATTCTTCTTTGGTCCCATTAGCCTGTGGGGGTATGGGGCCTTGGGCATGAAATTCTTCTCTCTCTCCTTTCTTCAATATTTTTCTCTTCCATTTCTTGGTTCTCTGCTTCTCCTACTTCCTTGTTCATCTTAACTTTTTTCTCAAGCTCAGGCTTCTCACCTTTTTCAGGCATTTTCACTTTATTGTCGATTTGCTTTTCAGATCGCAATGTAATGATGGCCTTGATCTGTTGCTGGCTCTCCTCCTGAGATGAGGTCAAGGCATGCTCAATAGCCATCTGCCCTCTTGGATTCGGAATTGGTTGGCTTGGGAATGATCCCTTCTCTCTCTCGCAGAGGAGTGTCGCCAGTTGCCCAAGTTGTGTCTCTATCCTTGATATTAAAGAGGTATTGGATTGGATAAACTTTCACATATCCTCACTTTGAGGATATTGATTTTGAGACTGACGCGGAGCAACATTTCCTTGATTATTGAATCCTGGTGGTGGGAAGTTTTGTACGACACTAGGTTGATTTGTTGATTGTGAGAAATGGTAATTCTGGTTCGATTGCCTGGGTTGCACACTTTGATTTTGATTCTGGTAAAATTGGTTTCCTCCTCCATAATGATGCTGGAGTTGTCCTTGACCAAACTGTTGTTGTGATCCCTGATTGAAATTTTGATTCGGGTATAAATTCATCCCTTGACCTCTGCCTTGAGGTCTTTGATTTCCTGATTTCCATGAGAAATTCTGATGATATTTCCAACTGTTTGGATTGTATTCATTGAAAGCATTTCCCTGATTCCGCCCGTAAGTGTTTAACGCATTCAATTGATCACTAGGATCTTCTGAGCAAGTTTGCAGTGATGGACAACCGTCGGATGTGTGCATTGGACTCGCACAATATGAGCATGGATCTGATTGTACATGTACAACACTTACGTTTTTTTTCAACTTTAATTCCTCTACTTGTTGAGTGAGAAAATCAATTTTTGCCATTAGGTCTGGTGTTTCGTTTACCACATACAATCCTCCTTTCTTTGCTGAGCTTCCTGCTTGATCTCGATTCTTCTTTGGCTGATCACGACTACTAGAGAAGTCCCATTGTTGTGAATCTTCTGCTAACTTTTCCAAGAATCGATAAAATTCAGTTTCTCTCAATCCCAAGAATCCTCCACTGTTCATGGATTCAATCAGATGTCGGTTTACCTGATCCAGTCCATTGTAAAAATATTGGACTAATCTCTATTTCGAGAATCCGTGGTGGGGGCACTTCAATAAGATGTCCATGAATCTATCCCAGGCTTCATAAAATCTCTCATGATCTTCTTGTGTAAAATTAGTGATTTCATGTCTTAAGGCATTAGTCTTTGCCATAGGAAAGAATTTTGACAAAAATTTCTTAACCATTTGATCCCAGGTGGTTATGGATCCAGCTAGTAAAGAATTTAACCAAGCTTTGGCCTTATCCTTTATGGAGAAAGGAAATAGACGCAGTCTTACAGATTCTTCACTGAAATTTTGATACACCGAAGAACGGACTTCGATGAAGTTTTTGATGTGTTGGTACGGATCTTCTCTTTCCATACCATGAAAAATTGGCAGGATTTATATCACATTGGTACGGATTTCTAATCTGCCAACAGGTGTGGCAGGATACGTGATGCAAGAAGGGGTATTTGTAGTAATTGGAGCAAACAACTCCCTCAGGGTTGGTTCCTCCTCATTTTCATGATGTTGATTTTCACAATCGTTTGCATTCATTTCGAATTGAATTGATGGTACGGTTCTAGCTTCTTGACTAGTTCTAACTTCTTTTCGATTTGAACGACATGTTCGCTCAATCTCAGGATTCAAAGGTTCTAAAGATTTATCTCTCGATGACCTTGTGTGCATACACAACAATTTTTTTCGATTGACGTTTTTTATTTTTATTTTTATTTTTTTAATTTTTTTTTTTGTTTGATTGAACGACTGTTTAGGTCGATCGATCGACCAAAAGATAATCTTCGATTGATCGAGGGTTTAGGTCGTTCGATCGAGGATTCAAAATTTGAAAAATTTTTTGTTTGTTTTTTTTTATTCAAAAAATTCGGGATTCGGAGATTATGAATGACATTTTTGGAGATATTGTGGAGTTGATTGATCGACTGTTTAGGTCGATCGATTGATACTCAAAGATTTTTTTTTTTTTTTTTTTTTAGAAGAGAGAATGAGTGGGAATTTTTTCTCTGAGTCAATTGATCGAAGTGTTAGCTCGATCGATCGACCACAATTTTTTTTTAAATAATTTTTTTTTTTTCGAAACTGATAAAATTACTGATTTAAACCTACACAAATTCCTAAAATTAATTTTCTATTTCCTAATTTTTTTTTTAAATTTTCTACGCTCAATCTCCGGCAGCGACGCCAAAAACTTGTTGTGAAAATTAAGTTGTACTCGCAAGTGCACGAATCGTGATGTAGTCAATGGGTGCAGAGTACAAGATCGTTCCCACGAGGATTGGTTAGAAACTTTAAAATCAGAAATAGCAATTAATCAAAAGAATTACCACAGATCTATCACAGTATCCTTTAAATTAAAAACGTAAGAACTTGAAAGATGAGATAAATACTAACCACTAATTGAAATTTAACAGATTATAAAAGATAAGGATTGGGATACTAAATCTTCCCATCGTAAGTTTATCATTTACAGAATATAAATCTGTGGATAAAGATATGAGATCCTCATAAGATGTCTATAAAGGAGCACCGGCCCTGAACACACATGAATTCTAAAGTATAGATCTGAGATCACGGAGATGTGTGATTAACACCTCATGAGTGTATGATTAACACTCACACCTCGGATAATACTAAGAACCCAATCTCTAGGTAAATTCCAAAATATGATCTAAGATCAAGGAGATGTATGATTAACACCCCATGAGTGTATGATTAACATTCACACCTCAAATAGTGATTGGAATTCACTATGGGATAAAGTCACACTATCAATCCAAGATCATGGAGATGTGTGATTAACACCTCATGAGTGTATGATTAACACTCACACCTCAGATAACAGTAAAACTTCACCCCAAGATGGGTAAAAATTAGAATACAATTATTATTGCAGATCTTAAATCATAGGGCATGATTAGCTCATAGATTTCAAACCACAGTCAGATCACATTCATATCAACAATAATCTTTGGGCCCTTTAAAAGAATCTAATATCTCAACCACAAATTTATATTACTGTAAATGAATACCTCGGATGGAGTTCATCAGATCCCCATCCTTAATGAAACTAGCCACACATGGTAACAGTAAACAACATGATTGAAATATAAACTAACATTAACATTAAAATACCGTAAAGGGCTTTAATAATATCTACGAAAAACTTTAATCCAAATTTCGTGCGCCTCCTTCTTGAAAGTAGATAAAAATAAAAAAACTAAGACTTATCTTCTCTCCAGAAAATGAATAATAATCAATTGTCCAAAGAAACTGGGACCAAGCGCACTTAGAAACTTGAAAAGCAGAAAATTAGAGAAAAAATGCAAAAACGGAAGCCGCCTTCTCCTTCTCCCGAATCCTAGATTATATCCCCCGAAAATAGTATAGAGATTCGGGCGGTCAAACTCAAATTCAAACTTGGTCGATTGATCGACTTAGACAGTCGATCGATCGACTAACCTAAATTGTATTATTTAAGTTTAAAATCTTCCGGGCTATGTCGATCAATCAACCAACAAGGGTCGATCGATCGACCTAGTCAAAAGGTCTTGCTTTTCTTTATTTGTCAGTTCATTTTCGCTTTTTCACCATTTTGTGCTTCCTAATGAGTTTAATGATCACTTTATCCTGAAACTTAGAAAACTTGACAAATCATGTTAGATAGCTTTCATCGGACGGCTAAATGTAGATATTTAGGGGTGAAATATCATCATATTTCACTGCACGTCACCACCTATCTCTATACATTGTGATAGTGAAGCAACACTATCAAAGGCTTATAGTCAAACGTATAATGGAAAAAAATAGACACATTAGTCTAAAACATAGCTATGTAAAACAATTACTTAGAGATGGAGTAATCTCAGTAATTGGGGTCAGGTCTGTAGAAAATTTGGTGGATCCGTTTACTAAAAGCCTTGACAGAGATGAGATTAATAAAACTTCAATCGGAATGGGTTTAAAGCCATTAAACCTAAACAGCCACTTATGATAGGAACTCTACCTAATATTTATTTAATCAATGTTTAGGTTAAATGGGAAAAACAAGTCACAAATCTGTGGCAGCTAAAGGACACCACATTTATGAGAAATAAATCTCATATACATCCCAGGAAGGGTAGTGTTTCACCTGTAATGTATAAGGGGAGGTAGAGCATTGCTCTTA
This sequence comes from Chloranthus sessilifolius, assembly GCA_021018995.1. Classification (NCBI taxonomy): domain Eukaryota; kingdom Viridiplantae; phylum Streptophyta; class Magnoliopsida; order Chloranthales; family Chloranthaceae; genus Chloranthus; species Chloranthus sessilifolius. The sequence goes on along the minus strand of JAJIZI010000016.1, from coordinate 10,077 downwards.
ACAGTCCTATAACACTATGTGTTAAGATGTTACAGTTATAGGGACATCTCTTATAGGTCTGCCTATATAAGTGTGAAGGTGGAGCCGCTTTCAATAAGACTTGACTTTATCTCATAAACACTTATGAAAACTAGGGTACTAGCATAAGGCCTAAATGTGCTAACCTTTTATTGAACATCAAAATATGTTAAATATGTGTGTGAAATAATCCCGATTTGTCATATAAGATCATTAGTTCAAGACTTAGTTTCACTAAGATCTTGATAAATTTTGAATTATTTTTACTAAAGTGAAAATTCAAGTCTGTAAGACATTTTCATTTATGCACATTTTTCTAGCGTTGCTCTATTTCAAATCTTTAAAATAGTGGAGGATTGTTTGTTTGTTTTTTTTTTTTTTTTTTTTTAAGTTTTTAAATTTATTTTATTTTAAATCTTTAAAATAGTGGGGGATTGTTGGATATTTTAAATGTTTTAAAAAATAAGGTTTTGAAATTGAGATTTATCCCACATCGTGTAAACTCTTTTTTAGGTTTAGCTTATATATCATTGTCTTGGCTCAAGGCTTGTAGCCTTCTTGAGGCATTTTGTAGCTTTCAACATCATGCAACCCATCCACATTACATGCAGCAGCGCGCGTCTTAGGCAAACCGGGTCGGGGGACGGGATGAACACGTTTATGTGTGCGTGTACGTGGCGTAAGCGTCTGATAATTTAATTGAACTTTGAACAAGTGTGTAACCATCCATTTGAATTTTAAATCATTCAATTATTTTTTAAACGGATATGTCTTATCCGACCGTTCAGTTATATGCAACGGATATGTCCGTTCGGTTACACCTGTTTTATTTATAAAAGGGCCCCAAGACCACTCATTTTATACACTGCATATTTTCGCAAATTTCTTCTACGCGAGTTTAAGTTTTTTCCTTCTCAGAGTTTCGCTTTAGTTTTTGATGTTCTGGTTGCGTGATCAGATTCACCAAATCTAATCACACGGATACGCTCCCGGTTCGTTGTATCCTGAAACCGATTTGCCGGTAACCTATTGGTGACCACTAGATCATAGTAGTAGGGGCAAATCTCGATTTAAAGACAACGATATTTAACGTGCCTCAAATTGGATCAACGTATATTTTAATTCCGATCTTTATCTTCTTTTACAACCTGAACCTATTATACTAACATTTTGTTCAAGGGTCACTCATAATTACAAAAAACTCTATTTTTTGTAAAAAAATATGAAATCTATTTTTAGATTAAAACATATTTTTTGATTAAAAAAGCAATTGTGTTTTTTTTGTTACAATTTTTTCCTTTTTTCTCATACTTTTTGTTTTTTTGCCTTTTTTTGTAAAATCTAAAAATATGAAATCTATTTTTAGATTAAAACGTATTTTTTGATTAAAAAAGCAATTGTGTTTTTTTTGTTACAATTTTTTCCTTTTTTCTCATAATTTTTGTTTTTTTTCCTTGTTCTCTCTCTTTCTCTCTCTTTTGTTCAAAGGTCACGATAGGCATATTCACAAAAAAACTCTATTTTTTTGTTATATGAAACCTATTTTTTAAGTTAAAACGTATTTTTTGCATTGAAAAAGTTTTATTTTTTTTTGCAATTTTTTTGCTTTTTCTCCTACCTTTGGTTTTTTTTTTCCTTGTCATACTTATTCTCCTTTCCCATTCTCTCTCTTATTTTTTTTCTTACCTTTAATTTTTTCCTTTTTCCCCAAAATTTTCCCTTCCCATCCTTAGTGATTATGCTTAATGCGTCACATGTCAATGAGATTAGAAAACTAATACAAAGAGGTCTAAGGCCTAGAACATTGAGACAAAAAATTTGTCCATTGCCAGTCAAAGTCTTCAAATGCTTTTAAGTTTTAAATATGATAGCCTCCTCCTTGGTGAGGGTTGAGGCCTTCCTCCTTGGTGAAGGTCGTGGGTTCTACACTCTGTATTTGTTTCCTCGTCGTGGGTTCTACACGCTGTGTGTGTTTCCTCCTTTATGATAATAAGGTGAGACTTGTTGGGTCAGATTTAATTTCCTAAATGTACGTTGAGTTCACCCTAATATGTGAATATTGTGTGCAATCATTTCATTTTATTGCAAAAAGTATAATTGTGTATGTTCATTTCTATGTAGTTTCTTATGTTTTATGTCTAAACTATTACTTGCATTATTTTTAACTTACGAGCTTATAACTCGTAATTTTCATTTATTGCATGTAAAATCAGCAACAATGACTTTCTATTCGGATTCAAAGGAGTACATTTAAAAGGAAATAGGTACCTTTGTTTGCAGCTAATGAAATTGCTGCCTCAACCCATCTCTTTTAGCCGGCATACATTGACAGCTTGGAATCAAACAATGGAGATTGTTTTTCATACCAATCTTTTACAACGAATCTTTAGATCATAGGCGCATCAAACGGGCACTTTTTTATTCCACGTGGCACACATTTTATAAAGTAACCCTGAAATCATGTTTGAGTGTCATATATGCCACATGATTTTGGAGTCACTTTTTGGGATATGTGTCACATGAAATATAAAATTGATTATCTAATGGAACATTCATGATCTTAATAACCGTTGCATATAATATTGATGTGAAAAAGAATCTCCATCATCTGATTTAGAGTGGTCAATGTATGCTGACGAGAAGAGTTAAGGTGAAGTCACAATCTTATGCAATATTAGACAAGCCATTCACTTTAGGATAAAATAAATAGTAGCTCATAAAATAGATTTTACACCATCTTTTAAAGATATGAATAATCATTTTATGCGAGATGTGTACCTCTTTACAAGTAAAAACCTGTACTTTATATAAGTAAAGCAGCTATTATGTGAGATTTATTCAGCAAGTGCTGCTCCCCAACTTTCTTACTCTTTATAATGTGTAAGGCACATCTAAGGTTATTTGTGTCCTATGATATCATTAAAAAAAACTTCCGTACTCTTTACTATGTGCAAGGCACATCTAGATTATTTATGCCCTATGACATCATTAAAAAAAAATAATAAAATGCTTTTAAGTTATGTTCTATTATGTAAAATTAAAAAAAAAAAATAGAGAAAAAAACAAATACTTGGAAAACTTTGATTGAAATTCCTTTTTTATTTATGAGTCTTCTGCAGAGTAGATGGCACAATTTTGGCAAAAGCTGACCCATGAACCAAGGAAGTGGTGCCCGGGGTAGCATACCAAATCCCAAGTCAATTATTTTGTTGAACAATAGAAAACAAGAGTGTAAAAGACGGGTGGAGAAAAGGGATCAGTGGAGTGTGTTTGGAAACGCTATGGTTCCGCAGCAACCAATAATCCCTCCTCATCCTGCCCCCGCTCCCGCGCCCGCGCCCTCTGGCGGAGGTTTCTTCCCTTTAGGGGTTATCCTCCTATTCATCCCTGTCTTAACGGTTGGTAATTTCTCCGCCTATTTTTTGTTTCTTTATTTATTTATTATTTTTAAATTTCTTAGGTTTGTGGTTTGATCATTATTTTATATTATATACCTCTCAGAGGGCAATAAAAAATAGGTGCGTGGTGCGATGCTACGGTTATAGATCATTTACATGTTTGAATGTGTATATACATTGTACACACTATTATTTTATGGTAACTATAAGTGGGTGGGTTATGTAACTAATTGGGTGGTTATATTTTAATGGGTTGTAAGCTATAAATATGAAGTATGTACAGTAATTCGATAAATTAATAATCTCTTTTAAATAATAAAATCTTCTGGTTCTAACTCGGGACACTGAACCAAAAATAAAATAAAATAATAGTAATAATTTTTAATTCTTTTAGGGTCGAACGAAAATATAACTTAATAATTGATTAAATACATAAAAAAAATAACACATAAAAATTCATAATATTAAGGAACTTTTTACTTGACAACTTCTATTTTCTCAATTCAGCTCTTTCTCAAAATATGCATATAAAGGCATTTGCCTTTTCTTTGTACCAAAACCGAACTCAACCTCATCCATAATTTTTTGGAATGCATACACTACATTTGGTATTTTTTTTTCATGATCTAGCAAGCAGTTATTGAAGGTTACTACTGCTTGAAATGCCTCTTTTGGAAAAACAGTTGGTAAAACACAATTGTCATCTAGACAGTGGCAGAACCAGGATTCTAATATAGGCGGGGCGCAAAATAAATTAGAGCTTTAAGTTTCGGGATTTCCGATTTAGGGAATTAGGATTTAGGACTTAGGCATGCGAGATTGAGAAAGGGGTTTAGAAATTAGGGGATTTAAACTTTTTAAGTAAAGGGACCAACTCTCCTGACAGTCATGTAAGCACTAAAATTAGTTTTTAGCAAGGCTCAAAATCTCGGGTTTCCAAGCGCATATCAGCCAGCTCCAAAACAGATACATATCCTCCATATTGGATGATACGTGGCTAGAAGTTTTATATGATACCTTATAATCAAGTTTAATTTATAGACAATAATGGCATTTTTGAAAAATATTTTGGTTGAGTTATTAATTTATTGACAATAATTAGATATAAATTACATATTTACATTGATCTTCAAATTACAACACAATTGATGAAACAATAACCAAAAAGTAACCCACTTTCTAAATCAGTCTAATACTAGCCCACAAACAACATATCAAACCCACATATAAGATCTCAAACAGGTTGCCCTAGTCAATCTCAATTATAGTTTATTTAAAGTAGCTTATCATAGCAATGTTGTCAATAACTTGGTTCTGATGTTTCATCTTACCACAGATACCTATGGAAACAGAGTGTAATGCCAAAGATGAAGTAACTTTGGCAGCACAGGAAACCAGATGGTCAATAGTACCATATATTTTCACAGTTCTATGGTCGTTATAACTTTCTTTGCCCCATAAATAACTCAATATCTGTCTCTCATCCATTCAGAAATCCTTCCAATCTCACCCCAACAGAGATCAGAAAAGAAGAAACCCATGACTCATAAAATCAGGTAAACTAATTAGGCTTTTAAATGTACATAGTAATGTAACAATTCTATCTTTTTTATTTCTTTAGTTATACTGCTAACAATTGTAATAATTAAACCCCCCTCAGATTTCTGTTGCTGAGACCTCTGAACTGGAGACGAAAAAACAAAGTGATCCCATTGCTTCCTCAGAGGACCCTCTTATAAAAATTGAGATACACGATACAAATGAACATTATTTTTGTGACAGTCCGGATTTTCAAGCCCGAAAATCCGTGCCATCAGGATCATACTCTGGATGATCCCTAGGACAAATCACAAAGTGTCTGCTCGTATAGCGGAAACCGAGCAAACACTGTCTAGCAGTGTTAGGTCAAGTCATCACATAAGACATTGGACATAAATGAATACAATAGTTAAGACATGAAATTCTATATACCAAAAGAATATACATTCCAAAAAGGAACCAAGAAGAACCATCTCTGATGGACATCCATCACCCAAACAATGGTTCCTGATAGTAGTTTCAACAGAATGTATAAAAGCACATAATTATAATATCTCTAATAATATATATACAAACGGTGGCTACTAGGCACACAATAATCCGGAATATCAAAATACAAACATCGGACTCAAGTACCCAGGCTACGGATAGAACTCGTCTGCCTGGATGTCCGTCTCCTCGTCCTCGGCCTCAGCCTCTAGTTCAGGCTGATAATTTGGGTCGCTCTCGGTGCCGGGAGCTACAGCCTCAGAACCTATAAAGTTAATAGAAAGCAGGGTGAGCTACATCATAGCTCAGTAGAAGAATATCAATTAAAGTTGCATCTTAATTGTAAAACATGGTTGCTGAAGATATGAACGAATGCAAACAGATGTGTCAATATGCGGAAATTATCAAAGCATGCCGATCTTATCAGAGTGTACAGGGTATGATGCATATATTGTTTAATGACTTAGGATAATAAACTTAAATAACTCCCGTGAGTATAGCACGTGGTAGCCAGATTTGGTCCGATGGGTAATCCCGACCATCGTCGTTCACATGAACAATTTCAGGAAATGCAACAATGCCTCAACTACGGAGTGCAATTGTGCCGAAGATTTCCAAGTAGATGCACGAGTGTGCTAGAAACGGATATACCGCCGAGTCGGGGAGATTCGTCAGAGTATTAAACCTTAAATCACATGCAGGCGTATCATACTTAATGGAAATCGATAACGATGATGGCGTGATTCATAACAGAGTTGTCACACATATGCTAAACATGACTGGACGATAAAATCAGACTATGCAGTCGAATACAGAAGCTTTGAAACCATGAAATAAAAAATAAATGCAATTTCAATGGAATTCCCCTACCTCAGGTCAGACTTCTTTCTAAGCAAATCCAAAGTCTTTCAAAAAGTCATGGTCTGATCCTAGACCCTAAACATAGTATTCTAAGTGTCAGGGATGTCAGAACATAAACTGGCACAATGTCCAGTGAGGTTTTATTCACAAAACTAAAATATGCAGAAAACAGGGGTGATTGATCGATCACCACTATTATTGATCGATCAATCCCTCTTGTTGATCGATCAATGACCCCATTGATCGATCAACACTCTTCTCTTTAACAAGCAACAGAGTAAATTGATCGATCAATAGCCTCTATTGATCGATCACCACTCCTCATTGATCAATCAATACCTCCATTGATCGATCAATAGCTCCTTTCCTCTTCACAATCCACTAAGGAAAATTGATCGATCACTTGCTCAGTTGATCGATCAATGCATCCTGCTGATCGATCAATGCCTTCGTTGATTGATCAATAGCCTAAAATTCAAATTTCCCACCTTCTGTTCACTTTTAATATTTATACGGATTGATCGATCAATGCCTCTATTGATCGATCAATGCCTTCATTGATCGATCACCCTCTCTGTGATCGATCAATACTCATGATTAATCGATCAATGCACAAATTGATCGATCAATACCCTTCGTGCATTGAACTTCCAGAATTTTCAAGGCTTCTATTCACTTCTTTGTCTTATACAGATTGATCGATCAATGGCTTTCATTGATCGATCACCCAAGTATTGATCGATTAATCTTGTCATTGATCGATCAATAATGACAGAAACTCTGTCATTAATGAAGGTCATCTATCTTGCCTATTTTGACCCCGCATCATGAATGGTTTCTTGCAACCATTAATACACACACACATATATAAGGTCTCTCATTTGCCCATATTTAAAAGCATAGGCTCACCTTTGCTTGGGCCCTTTTGGGGTTTCGGCAAATCGATCCGAACGAGGGTTCCAGATTCGGAACTTGAGCTATATCGCCGGTGCGACTCCGATATGTGAGTATCGACCCCGATTCAATACGCAAAGGCTTCCTACTCACTTAGACTATGCTTGAGCTCCTCCTATTGCATTCCACATACTCTAACTTAGACAACTCACAATCCCGGGTATCGTTAACCCTATTTTTCACGAAGAACTCACCCAACCCAAACCTAGCTACACTGTTTAGTTCAAGAACAAGAGGGAGAAGAAGAGAGGAGATCTTTCTATGTCTCTTCCTTCCCTTATAAGCTATCCAACTGAAATATCTCTGATATTTCAATTTAATCCCAAGGTTTGACTTCGGTGTGAAGTGCGAACATGGTCGCTACTGCGCAACGTGTCGCGCTAAGGTTCGACTAGACTCGGATTCACGTGAAAAGTAACACTTGACCTCACATAACGATAAGCTAATATTATTTCAAATAATATTAATTATAAATTTTTAAATTTGTCTCGATTTCCGTGCTGGGCACGAACATCGATGCAGTCAGTTTCTTGTTCGAGATTTTCAGGCTATTACAATTTTAGCCCAATTTAATTTTTCTAATCTCATTGAATTTGTGTTTTGTCAATGATTACATAAGCTCGCACACCTAAAGCAGAGATTAGTTCTACAAAGCCGAAAGCAGAGCAATTACTCACAGGTTCAGAAAAAATAAAACCGACCCCATCATCCTAAACATAAATTAATCATTATTTCATTATCATTTATCAGCCAATAAAAAAGAATAAAACCCTAAATCTAGAGAGAGAAAAAGAAGAAAACAAGAAGAAGAAGAAAGGGCTTACCAGAGGGTCGCGGCCGGTAGGAGGGCGGCGACCAGCGAAACTGTCGCCGGCGTCGGGTTTAGGCGGGCGAGCCAAGAAGAGGAAGAGAGGCCGAGAGGGTGCCCGGTGACTTGAGAGTTTAAAGAGAGAGAGAGAGAGAGAGAGAACACACTGGTTTAGGGTTTTAGTGAGAGAAAAGAGGGAGGGAAAAGATAGAGAAAAGAGTTAGAAAGGGCGAGAGGGCGTGGGTTTACTAGACCTAGGGTGACGTGTTGGAGAGTAGTTAGGTTTTCTAACGAAAAATAAATAAAATTATTTTTTGGTTTCAGTGTGGGCGCTCGCCCTCACTCACCTCTACGTGGTTCCGCCACTGCATCTAGATCATGATCATCATTGGTAGGCGTATTCATAATCCTTTAAATAATCTCTTCATTAGTAGGCGATCCCATCAATGTATCCTTTTCACTAGGACAATTCAAAAGGGGCTCATCATCCATCACACTTTTATAGCGTAGACCAGAAATGGCTTCACTTAATCCATGAATACCTTCATCTTCACCAACTTGTTGGTCAGAAGCCATATCTTCCATCTGACTGGATCTTGCAATGCCGAAAACAGTTTATAATGATCAGTGTTCCAAGCCGCGTTAATAAAATTGGTAGCATTCAATATGTTTATTTCTTCGGGATCTGGTGCTCCTACCTCGTAGCCCTCCAAGATGCTAGAATAAAAACAACGTCAATAATGTTAGGAATTCAAGACACCGAACTTCCTAGCACGATGAATACGGCAAAATAAGAAGACCCAAGCACACAACACAAAGGAATTTACGTGGTTCACCCAATCTAGGGCTACGTCCATCTAGTATATGTACTATATTTATGAACGTTTATAACGCGCACACTCTCTTCTCTCTAGTGCACTCTCAATCAAAATCTGACACGATCTTCAACAACCAACATGTTGAATAAATAAGGACGTAGTCCTTCAAAATAAAGAAGAGATCTGCTAGAATAAAGTAACGATTCCAACACGAGAACGACTTCAATCAGATGCTTTGATCCCCAAGCTTTTCTTCAATACGTTGCCTCTCAAAGTATTCACTTGTTTTTACTCTGTAGAAAAACTCTCTCTTAGAACTCTAGAAAAACCTTATGTTAATAGGTTCTAACTTGCATTAGAAACATTGACCAAAACTTCTCTAATTAGCCAAAAACTCCAAATTCGTGGAACTTGTCAGCCCAGAATCAATCGATCGATTTCACAACTAGATCGATCGATTTCAACCCGAAAGTTACCAAATAATTTATGCTCAGACTCGATCGATCTATTTCCAAGCTCGATTGATCGACTTCAACCCGAGAGCAGTCAATTAATTTTCATCCAGAATCGATCGATCACTTCCAATATCGATCGATCGATTTCGATCTGAGACCACTCTTCAGAGTGTCTCAATATACGCGTTGGGATTAAACCTAACCAACAATCTCCACCTAGATTTCATCCTCAACCGCGTCACGGCCCTAACGGGCGTCAACATTTGCAACAAGTGTTGATCAAGTTTAGGCAATGCCTAAACTTAATCTGTGTAACCGACTTGGGCAACATGTCGGCTGCGTTTTCTTTTGTATCAATCTTCTCAACCGATACTTCTCCATCTTCTATCATATCTCTGATAAAATGATATCGGAGATCTATATGTTTTGTTCTAACATGAAAAACTTGGTTTTTTGCTAGATGAATGACACTCTGACTGTTGCAGAAGATATTGACGCTCTCATCAACCTTACCAAATTTACTAACCAAACCCTTAAGTCATGAGGCTTCCTTAGCAGCTTCTGTAGCCGCTATATACTTGACCTCTATAGTTGACAACGCAACTATCCCCGTGGTAGACCTTCCGTTAAGGTCACCAGCATAATCAAAGTCAATGTAATCGTAGAGATCTAACTCGCATGTATCTCCGCCTTCAAACATCAACCCATTTTCAACAATACTTTTTAGATATCTCAAT